>JASWHV010000013.1:57476886-58726886 GCA_030760725.1 Neostapfia colusana | reverse complement strand
CCATGAATTTTGCCGGTGAGTCCGGCCCAAGGGTGTGCAGCGAGAGCTTAGTCGAAGTAATCTTACACGCGAAACAATCACAAATATAAAAAAGTAAATTGATACAGGAGAATACAATAATATGGAAGAAGCTTTCTTTATTAATATTCTATCAATCGTTTATAATGGTTTGCTCCTCTATATATAGCCACAGGAGTTGGTGGATGAGGATCAACCATGTAAGGCTGCCCGCAGCGGCAGCCTGCAAAGCGCCTGGCCGCCGAATGTAGCGGCGCCGAGCGCTGCAGCCGTCCGCAGCGGCAGCTGTAAACGCTGCGCTAATTAACAGATTTGCACAGTGCAGCTCTAAACGTGGAGGCGCACTGTAGCGCCGGTAGAAGAGAAAAAAAAGAGAAACAAATAAAAAAGGAAAGAAGAGAAGTAAAAAGGAAAAGAAAAAAAGGAAAGAAGTGAGGAAAAAGAAGAAAAGAAAGAAAAAGGGAAAATAAGAAGAAAGGAGAGGAAAAGTAAGCAAAAAAATTGGTGATTTTTTATAAGTTGTAAATATAATATTATTAACATAAAAATAGTTATATGCAATAAAATAAAATATGAGTTAGTTATATTATATAATAGAAAATAAATGACATTTGATATAGAGATCTAATTTAGAGGTGAACGAGTGCAGAGAATTGAACTGTAAAGTTAGGAATCTTTTAGAGATGACTGTAAAAGGGTAGGAATATTCTTTTAGAGATCCAATATAGAGGTCCACGAGTGCGACCAGTCTAAACCTTGCACCCTAAGAAAAGGATGGGCTTGTATCTTATCGTACAAGCGCAGATTTCATGATACTCCTCCTTGGTCTGACAAACTCCCAAAGAACCCTAGTAGAAAAAATATTGACAAAGAGCATATAGTATACGTTTTTCTCACGTTACATGAATTTCCTCATAAAAAACCTCAATGTGAGAAACACCAGAAAAAATCACATAAGGGAAAAAGAGTACAAGTCACTCAACATCGGGTTGATTACTCAATCATCTTGATCAAAATTTATAGATGGATAGCTTTTCGAAAAAAAATTTATAGATGGATATGTAGAGAATGTCCCCCTGAATCTTGCATCTGTCTAATCCTCATCATACTGATTCCATGCACACCTCTCTCAAAAGATTATGTCGGTAATGATTTAGTGAATAAATCAGCGAGATTTTCACAGGACTTAGTATGCAAGACTCAACTCGTTCATCTTCTGCAGCTCATGTGCATAGAAGAACTTAGGATGAATATGTTTTGTGAGATTACTTTTCACATAACCTGACTGCACTCGTGCAACACAAGTCGCATTATCTTCATAGGGGCTCATACGGTGTTCAGACCACACATCTTCTAAATGTGGCAAATCATCTGTCAAAGCCATACAGAGTCACGTGATTCATCATACAGTGCTAATATTTTTTGAGTGGTTTGTCGAAACCGATAAAAGACTTTGCTTAGGCGATTTCCAGGAAATTGTAGTTCCACCACAGAGGAAAACATATCTAGTCAATGATTTGGAAGTGTGCGGAGACGACAGGTACCATCCATCAGCATAGCCTACCAATGATAGGTCTTGATTCCTCTTATAGAACAACCCAAGATCTTTGTTCCCTTGCATGTATCTTTTAGTGGGCACAAAACTGTACCTAGCAAGCAAATTGATGGCGAACACAATGTACGTCCTTGTACAATTCGCAAGGTACATGAGTGCTCCAACAACGCTCAAGTAATGGAATTTCGGTCCCAGAATTCCTTCTTCCTCTTCCTTAGATCTGAACCGGTCCTTATCTTGCTGCAAAGATCTTCCAATCATTAGGGTCTTAAAAGGATAATGACTTATCCAATCTAAATCTCTCCAACACAAACTGGTGCACTACAATTTCAGCAGAGGAATGTTCAAGTTGCAGACCCAGACAGAACTTAGTTTTAGCCAAATCCTTCGTCTCTAATTCCGATATCAGGTAGGAACTTGCTTCCTCAATATCTCCAGGCGTACTGATTATATTCAAATCATCCATGTACACTGGTATTATACATATCCATCTTAGAATCACTGTATAAAGACATATGGGCAATCCTCGTTGCTGTGTGACTCTTCTGAACCTTGGGGAAAACAATTGTTGTGCTAACCTCTATCAATATTAATTTAATTATCCTAGTCTAATTGCTATGGAAGTCTGGACAAGTGATAAATAAAAGGTTTGTACTTCACCAAGGACTAATGACTTGATTACTAAAAGGATTCATATTCAAATTTCATAAGACCATAATAATATTATTTAATCAATATAGAATAATCAAGCGAAGATAGACTAATCAAATGATAACAAATTCCTAGAATTAGAAATACTCAAATTTAGGAACCCAAACATGATGAGCAGCATAGTACTCTAAATCCGTGGTCTATTGCGAGTTGAATGAATTAGTGGCCGCAATTGCCTGCCAACACACTAGGCACACTTAATTAACATACTAGGGCTAGTTAAAAACAAATTAGGATAACTTCAAATAGATAGGTGGTGCATACAAGAACTAAATAAAGTGTGTTGATCATGACCCTAACCCACCCATGAACTTCATGATAATTAATCTTCACTAGCCGAGAAGGATTCCCAAAGCCAAAAAACCTTATGGAGATTAATACGAGTAAATGATACTTAAATTATGGGACAACTAAGCTTCAGTTCTTACGAACAAATTCCCAATAATAACCAAACTTTCTAACGCAAAATTGGCAGCACACCTGCCACTGCCTCATCTTGGCTCATGGGCCTGGCCCATCTGGAGCCAACCTCTCTCGCCATCCAAGCCCATCTAGGGCCTGACCGCGTTGCTGCTTTGTTGATTTTTTGTTAATATATGTTTTTTCTTAATTTAATAAAAGTAACTGGAGAGTTGAAAACTAACCACCCTATTGCATGTTCAACGGGGGGGGGGGGGGGGGGCAGGCCTGTTGACGTGACCAATGAGGTGGCAGGCCGCGACGCCACGTGGAAGAAAAAGTCCACGTGGCGGCGCTGGCGCGGTAGGTGGGCTTTGTCGCCCTGCTATCAGGCGACAACCCTGACAAGGGAGCCTGTGACTCTATTGGCGCTGGGTTGTACGGATTCATTACCTTTCAGCCTGGCGACATGACCCGACATGTGGGCCGAGTTACCCAATGATTAGGCGACAAGCCTCCAACGGTCCGACGTGGTACAAAAGGCGGGGGCTCGGTTAAGAGAAGGAGAAAGAAGAGGGGAGAAAAAGAGGAAGAAGAGGAGAAAGAGAGGAGGAGAGAAAAAGAGGAAGAAGAGAGGGAGAGGAGAAAAGGAAGAGAAAATAGGAGGGAAGGTAAAAAATTTCTTTATAATTACGACGTTGTTATTTTGTTGTAAGTAATAGTAGATTAATATTAGTTACTAGAAGTAATATAGTGACAAGTTAGTTATTTTTAGTAGTTTATTTAGGTAATAATCATAGGTGAGCTAGGCTGTTCTTGGAATACAATTAGTTAATTTCGTATAGTACTTTTAGTTTAGTAGTACATTGTATAATTTGTAGCTGTACTTAATTATTATGAGTAGTGAATTTATTTATTGGTATTGTCATTATTGACAATGTACTTTGATAAGTATTTATAGAATAGTTATTTACTAGATGGTATTTACTAGTATATTGAATTTAAATATAAGGACATAATAGTGTTACATAAGTACTAGAATTATATTAGTTTTATGAGGTAATTAGTTCAAAAAATAAGTATATAATAGTGTTAAATAATTACTAAAATTATTAATATTAAGAATATTATGGTCTTACAATTTCAAAATGATGTTACAATAATACGTAGTGCACTGATTTTTTGTGCACATGGGATTCATGTCACTGGGTTTTGTTCTATTTTAAGAGACATATCAAGGCCAAATGAGAGGATATTTAGGGGTGTTGAAAATTGGTTGTTGTGGACATTTGACCTGGTTCCAGAACAATACCAGTTGAAGTTCAAAGGGATGCCAATCGTGCAAGACACGATTTCTTATGGGACTTAATCGATCCCAATGGAACAAGAATTTGGAGGAAGTAGATAAAGTTGTTGAGCGGGATGGCCTCTAATGCTTCTTTCTCAAGCAGAAGCAAAGGAGATAGTGCCGACGACTGTCAATATAGTGGATGTGGAAGGTGGTTGTGAAGAAGAAGATTGTTGATAATCGTTAAGTTCCACTTTTGACTGTCAATCTATATCAATTATGTGAAATAGTAAACATTTCTTAAACACTTTACTTTTAGATTTAATATATTTCTGTTTGTACTTGGAGAAATTATGCATGCAGATATTTTACTATAGAAATGAGGAGAATCAAGGGGGTAATCCTTAAAACTACACTCCCGGCCAATCACAAGCTAACATGTGGCAGTCTATGGATCCAATGACCCACTTTTAGGAGTATCCAAGTTAATCCAACGACAAATCACTCGGGAAGCCCTCAACCTAGCTCGGAGGTGACAGGAACAGTGCGCGCAATGGTGACATCAGCTAGAAGCTTGCCGGTGATGGTGTTCGAGCTCGGGAAGCCCTTATTTCGATCGGTTTTTGGTCCTATAGCATCATCGTAGTATGAGGAACATGAAAATGAATCAAAGAACCGATGAAAACGGCCTAAACATAGATTTCATCGGTGAACTAAGAGGTTTTCATCAGCGTTGGCAAAGACACTATGAACCCCATGACTACTTGCTCTCCTCTCATTCTTTTTCTCCCTACAGCTTCACAAGAAGGTCTCGAACATGTTATTTAATGCACACGATCAACAACAAAGCATATACAAAGAATTTCATCAAGAGACTCCAACTGCTCATAAGAACTACCCGAGGAAAAACATGGAAACATATTGGCTACGATGTAAAACTTGAAGATCGACTTGCAACATAAGAAAGAGCGGAGCACGGTGCGTCTTTTTATCTCTTGGAGCGACGCGAGACATGGCGTGGATCGCTACGGCGACAGTGAGGTAGAGGGACGGGGGTGCGGTTGCTCGAGCGGCCGAACGGGGAGAGAAGAAATCAAAACGGTTTTGCACTGGAACGGTGAAGAAAATGAGAGATCAATGAGGCGGTGATCACGTCTTATTTACAGCAGCTCGCCAGCAGCTGCTTGCATGCTGCAACGCAGCGCCGGTGGCGATCAGCTCGCGCGTGAGGAAGAGAAACTGAACACTCTCTGCTGACATATGGGTCCCACCTCTCCCTCTTATCCACTTTGAAAATTCTGTTTAAAATATTAAACCAATTCAAAAAATGGTAAAAATTGGCAGCTAGGCTAAACTGAATATGAGGAATCCAATGGTGCAATCCAATTTGAATTTGGACACAATTGACTGCAGAATTCAGAATTTATATTTGAATCCCCTTTTATGTAATATTGAATTTATATAATAATTTTGCTTTAACTTTTGTGGAACTTGGTGGCCTGACTAACTTGGCTATGAGGAACTCCAATGTAAGATCAGATTACGATTTTTACAATTCTAAGTATAAATTTTAAATTTGAATTTGATCTCACACCTTTATAATTTATATTTATAATTCCCCCCTCTAATTACCTCCTTGGCTGCATTAAATATGTTAAATTTTTGTGAGATTTTACAAGCACCAATTGCTTTATTCAAGTTTTCGACAAACCAAGTCCAACTCTTGTTAGATTCTATCTCAATCACTCCAAATGCTACCGGATAGAGGTAATTGTGACCATCCACTACAATGGCAGATGCCAACTGACCTCTTGGCCTTCCTGTCAAATGAGTGGCCTCCATGGCAATGTAGGGCCTACACCCATCTAGAAAACCATCAATGCATAGATTTAGAGCAACAAAGAACCTCCTAAAGCACTCCTGACCCTTCCAATCTTCAGTGTCTGCTCAACCTTATATGTTGGCAACAAGTCAGTAACTCTCATCCCATGCCCCATGTATCCCTTCAAGTGCTTTATCTCTACCTCTGACCACTCAATCATATCAAACCTCCACATGATACAACTTCCTAAGCGCAGCTTGTATCTTCTTTGGTTTTATTGATGGACTCTCCAACAACATGTCTACCACTTTGTCGGCTACCCACTTATTTTAAGCCATTGTGTCACCACATATATTGACAGAACCACAAATATGCTTAGGACCCTACATGTCGAAATCAGCTACAAAATCAACTAGTTGTACCACCCCATAGTTAATGTCAACAGTTTTTTTGTGGCAATTTTCTGCCCTGCAAATATTTCTTTGGATCCCCATCCGGTGAGCTCCAAATATGAATAAACCCTGTTAATTACCTACATAGGTAAAACGTTTGGAATCAACTAAATGGTCCTACATACTCAACCAATTTTGTCCTCAAAATTGAATCAATCATATATCCATGAGTAGAACCACAAATTATTTGTAAAATGCATACCTAATTTCATGTGAACCTTCTGTTGCCTCTGCATCAAAAGCAACTATTGCTCCACCCATTTCAATGTTGCCTACAAAATTAGAAATTTTGGCTAAATGAATCGGGGTAGAGTGTGTATGTGGAGGAGGCAGCTGGGAGAGGAGGATGCCTACGTGTTGCCGGCACCCACCTGCCAACGTGCCGCATCCGTGCCCGCAAGTGGCCACTGCTCGCCCTGCACGCCAACAGTCGCCAGCTCCACTAGGTTTTCGATCGGTCCGTAGAAAGACTCAGATGTGGATCAATCGGGTGGAAAAAATAAAGTGAGGGGCATTTTGGTCCTTTTCCAATTTCCAAATGTTTTTTCTTTTTTATTCTGTTTATTCCAATTCAACTGATAGTGTTAAAAAATTGTGGTAAATGACGGGTTTGGGTCAAAAACGTTATGGTGAAAACACAAAATTCAAAATCAGAGTTTGGACCACAATTGGTCTCCAAAACTATGGTCAAAACACAATGGTCCCAAAACTCAAATATGACACATAGAGAAACTTGTGTGTGTAGCTCCTAGGTCGTTACACATGTTGATGACAAAACTTCAGAGATGATAGATTGTGAAATTATAAAGTCGGCACAACAAGAATCACGTTAATCCGACATGTAGTCTCTCGGATCTAATCGAAACCAGAAAAAACATGTGAAACGACCCCAAAACGAAGATTTTTGCTCAGTCAAAACCCAAAACTTATACTTGCTTCCCAGTCATGAAAATCAATAGGTTCAATGACGAAAAAAAACTAGAGAATTCGTCGTGAAACAAGGCTGAACTTACCTTGATGATCTAATATAGTTTTCACATGAAACTTAGGAATTTTAACACACAACCTTGGTGGAAAAAACTCAAAACAATCTAGCAACCAGAACTCAAACAAAAAACTCTCTCCAAAGCACGATTCCTTTTCTCAAACTCACACGTAGAAAACCCCTGCAGCGAAGACTCATCCAGATGCCTCTCAACCGTAGCCTGGTCCTCTCCATTTATACACAAACCTCCGGCCAACTCATAACCAACTAGTACACGAAAACTGACTTAGACACTAACTGGACGCAACCAGATTTGAGTCCTAAACCTAACAAACTCTTGTGGGCGCAGCCAGCTCAAAAAACCAACCAAAACGACTCAACTCCAAAACCTAGTGGGAATAAGATGTTTTCAGATCAAAACAACTCAATTTCCTACCAAAACCAGTTTTATTTTCATCCAACTCGAACCCAAGTCGGAACCTGCCTAAAATCAACTTTTTCATTTTGAAAATGTGCTGCAATAAAGCCATGAACTTGTGTGATGTCAACCTTCACAAGTTCAGTCAACACTTGGACACGTCCCTATCCGTCCTTGAACACGCTTCAAACCTTCACATGTTATGCCTTTTAGCCAACACATCCTGCATGACATCTTAATTATCACAACCATAGCTCCTCCTTAAACATGATTGGGAACCTGTCACCAACCATATCTTGGCCTAGAGCAACACCTGCATATGAACAAACTATGTTCGAGCATATTGACTCATGTCAGTCCACACAAAACCTCACATGAGACTCATGTGAGCATATTGCAAACATTCATACCACACAATCATATCAAAACTTTGCATGCTAGCTAGCTTTACTACTTAAGCTATGATCTGCCAATGAATTTCACTACAGGAATCGAGACTATAGACGACGGCCGGAAACCGTCGTCAATAAGGACACTACCGTCGTCAATAAGTTATTGACGGCGGTAAAAGTTTATAGACGACGGTTTTCAGCTGTCGTCAATTATTAGTCGTCAATAAGTTTATTGACGACGGTAACCGTCGTCAATAAATTTATTGACAACAGCTAAATCTAGCTGTCGTCAATAAACTTATTGACGACAGCTAAACCAGGCTGTCGTCAATAAGCTTATTGACGACGGCCAGGAAACCGTCGTTAGTAACCGTGGCTTATTGACGACGGTTTACACTAGGCCGTCGTCAATAACAATTGCTTATTGACGACGGTTTCTGGTACCTGGCCGTCGTCAATACTAATGGCTTATTGACGACGGTCAAGTACCAGAAACCGTCGTCAATAAGCTTTTCAATTTTTTTTAAAAAAACAGAAAATCCTGCCCTGGCTTCGAGGCCAGCCCTGGCTCGATGGCCAGATCACAGGCAATCAAAATATACATCACAGAATTGTATAAAAACACTATACGCACGCCACACTACCCTACGCTACCCCGACCGCTGCCACCGGAGTCCAGGAAGTCGTCGTGCGCTCGTCCAAACGCTGGTTGCTGAGGGGATGGAGTTTCCTGAGCCCGTGTCGCCGATCCCTATGATGTACATGTATAGTTAGACAAATTAGAAGTTCACAAATATGTATATGATTAAATAAACTCATTACAAGTTAAAATTGAGCAAGTTAGCTAGATTTGGCTATGTTTGAGTAAGTTTGCTCATATTTTACTAAGTTTGAGAAGTATGGACTAGTAGTGTTTGTGTTTGAGCTAGTTCAAAAAGTTTTGGCTATGTTTGAGTAAGTTTGGTCATATTTGACTATAGTTGAGTAAGTTGTACCATATTTTACTCAGTTTGAGGATGTTTAACTAGTTTTCTCTAAGTTTAAGTAAGTTTGATCAAATTCAACTAAATTTGAGCAAATTTAACTAGTTGCAGCTATTATGAGAAATTTTGTACCTGTGCTCCTGACGTCGGCCCCTGTGGTAGCTGTATCGGTGGCGGCGCCCACTGAGGAAAGACAATGGGTTGTCCTGTGGCCATAGCCTGCAAATATGAAGTAAATTATTATACATGTCATTTATATATTAGAAACGTCGAGTACATTGATCTGAACTTACCTGCATGGCAGCTTGCAGCTGTAGCATGTACGAGTGTTGATACTCGTCCCTAGCCCGGAGCTCGGCTGCCTGCCTCTTGTTCGCGAGCCTCAGCGCTTCCTGCGTCCTCTGGAGCTCCTCCTGGACACTCTGGAGCTCCAGATCACGGCTGCCACGCCTGCTGGATCCACCCTGCGATGAAGAGGCCCTCGAGTAAGACCGCGCCTCCCTCGAGTCTACTACTCCATCGAAGATGGCCAACCTACACAACGAAGTAAGAGTATTAAAGTTTCGTATCTCGAAGTTAATGAAAGTAAATGAAAACAACAGAACTCACCGGCCGTGAGGTTTACCGCCACCGCTTGCATAGGCGGCTTCAGGTACGATCGGCGAGTTCTGCCAATCGTAATCGTCGCCTCGAAGCCTCCGCACCTCCTCCCCATACTTTTCCTGAAAATACAAAAAATTAAAGTCATCAGAAGTTTTAAAGATAATACAATTAAGTCAACTAAAGAACTCACCAACGTCTCTGTCGCTGTCTGAGAAGACAGCTGATCAGGCTGCGAGGGGTCACTTCCCATGTGACCCCTCCTCCACACCTGGATAGCGGTCGGCTCCTGACCGATCTCGCGCTCCTATCGGTACGTGTTAGCATAATGGTAGCGATAGAAATTAACTGGAATATAATTCGAGTATCACTTACCATCCGTTTAGCAAGACGTACGTAGCCGTCCCCGCCAAGACGGTGTTTCCCGTCCGTCCCTCGACTCTGTCGGCGGATCATCGACACGCCTTGGAAGCCCTGGCTCGCCCAACGAGCACACAGGGAACTGTAGGCGTCCGGACAGGACTCAAGCCACGGTACGCTGACCTGCACACATTTGTTGTTGGATGAAAACATTGATGAAAATTGGATAATGAAGCAAAGTAAAATAAAGAATTTACCTCTGCGTACTGTGCCTCCGTCAAGTACTTGTCCGCCACATCCCTAAACTGCCCCGGCTCACCCTCGTCCGGATGCAACTTATAGTACGCCTTCGTAGCCTGAATGCGAGCCGTTGAAATCGATTGCGTGGGTCAGCCGTCCTAAGTTATGCCTCGTTGGGGCCTGCCATTATCTTACGACGCCTTTAGGGTTAGCCGTCGTACGTTATACCCCGTTGTAAGTGGTTCAAAGATGAAACCGCACCGTTGGGGCCCGCCGTCCACGCGCGGGAGCTTGCCGTCCTCCGTGCCTGTCTCGACTAATACATTACCACTAAATGAGCCGTGACAGACCCTAAATGGGTCGTGTCAGGCCGGACTGGGCCGAAACCCATTTATTTACATATAGTAACTAATCACACAATTAATCAAAGTATTAATTAAACAATAATCAATTACAATACTAATTAAACAATTAATCAACTAAGGTCGGACGGCGCGGCAGGGCGGGGCTTGGGGCGGGGCCGGGCGGCACAGCAGGGCGGGGCTCGGGGCGCGGCGTGGCTAACCATGTTAAAAAGACCAGGGGCAATGGAAGCATATTACTAAGGTGTTGCCTCGCCTTATGCCTTATCGCTTAAAAGGTAAAAAGGGGTAGGTCGCCTTATGTCGCCTTACCGCCTTAATAACTATGATGTCATGCCATCCTGAAATGCTCATATTTAGGATGTGTTATAGGCACAGTATCATTTGTGCTATTCCTGTGCCTTAAAAAGTTACATTTTGGATGACATCAACTTGTATCAGCTAGAATAAACTTTAGATATCCAGTAGGGTGCAATATAAGTGGTTTCATGATGGAGTTTTTGTTTCAGGATCCAGTAGGGTGCGTATGGGTGGCCCTGGAGCCATGCCACTAGAAGAGCCGGGGAAGCGGAATTCGGCGTCGTGTGTATTATGTGTCTAGCTAGAGTGTTGACACGAGGCCAGTTACCTGCAGGAAGCATCCCTCGGTGGGCATGGCAGTGCTGTCCCAATCGGTGGATGAGTTCATCATCATGGCCGAGGCGCCGCCATTCCCGTTGTACATGCCCAAGGTGGAAGAAGGAGACGTCGCGCCTGCCGAATCCCAGATGTACGCATCATCATCATCGTTATTTGCAATCGATGCGAGTTTGTGGGAAGCAAGCGGAAGGCTAAACCATGCATGAGCGATGCAAATAAACCTGACGGCGACAGAGAGAGGACGCCGAGGTGGATGACGTCGGCGCCGGCGGCGGGAGCGGCGTTGACGTCGAGGTTGGTGAGGCGCTTCTTCTGCCGCTCGCGCGCCTTGTGGTTCTGGAACCAGTAGAAGACGTTCTTCCCCTCGATCTTGCCGTGCTGGCGCAGCATGCCGGTGATGCGCTGGATCTGCTCCGCCGTGGGAGACCGGACGCCGCAGCCGTAGTAGAGCTCCTTCAGCATCCTTAGCTGCTCCGGCGTCGGCGTCCACCGCGACCCGCTCGGCCGGCACACGGACACGCTGCCGCCACCGCCTGCTCCTCCTCCGCCACCGCCGCTCCTCACGCCCGCGTTGGCGGCGGCGATGCCTTCGCCCACACTCACCTGCTTCTGCTGCTGCATTGCTCTTGTGCTTGCCAGTACAATTGTGATCTCGGGAAAGGACGGGGGAGGGTTTGGCTTGAGCCTGGAGAAGAAGAAGAAGAGGCATGAGGGGTATATAGGGAGGTGGCAGCAGCTGGGGGGCTAGGAGAGCTAGTAGCATAATGCACCATGCAGGAGTAGGAGGCTAGGAGAGTGAAGCTGCTAGTGCATGGCTGCATGGTGATACAGGTCGGAGCTGAGAAGATCATGGCGATATCTTTTGGAGAGGGACAAGTGAAGTTGACACACGAGGGGGCTTTGAATTGGGAACAAGTAAAGACAGACAGAGAGGGAGAGAGAGAGAGAGAGAGAGAGGGCCGGGACATCATTTTGAACCGTGGGATCGATCGAGAACCAAGGCTCTGATCGAGCGTGTAGGAAATGACATGAGTTCGCTATATGACCAGGTTAGTAGAGAGGATCAAATTAGCTGCATGCATAGTCACAGTCCTGCATATGCGCCGCCCTTGCACAGTGATATCATTCACATCAACAGTACTTCCACAGTACCACGCCGGAACCCCGTCGCAACAAGCAAGCTACGTATCGTTTAAAAAAAGGATAGCTATCCCATATACTTTAGGTTACCTAAAGAGGAGTAGCATTTTTTTTTGACGAAAAGGAGTAGCGTTTTTCTTGAGCAGAAGCAGATCGTCGGTCAAGATTAGCATGCAGATAAGCGGACCCAAATCAAGGTATATTAAACATCTCCTTCTCATGCAGGTCCTCCTTTTTATTTGACAGCATCCAAATATTTCGTGTGTGCGTAACATGAATACAGTATATAGTATGGGAGGCCGGAGGGGGAGGGGGAGGGAGATTTACCTCGGGCCAGAGACGGGCGGCGACGGCGGCGGCGGGGACGGGCAGCGGCGGCGGGGGGAAGGGCGGCGGCGAGGCCGGAGGGGGAGGGGGAGGGAGATTTACCTCGGGCCAGAGACGGGCGGCGGCGGCGGCGGGGACGGCCGGCGGCGGCGGGGGGAAGGGCGGCGGCGACGAGCGGGGATGGGCGGCGGCGGCGGGGGAAGGGCGGCGGCGACGAGACGTCCGGCGCGAGTCAGGAGGCGGCACTGGCCGCCTCCCGGCTCGCGTAGGGTTATATGTCCCATTATTGACGACGGTGCTAAGAAACTGTCGTCAATAAGGACCTTGTTGACGACGGTGCTAGGTCACCGTCGTCAATAACTCCTCGGGTGGACCCGAATTAAGTTAAAGACGACGGCCACCGTCGTCAATAATTTATTGACGACGGTGCTCGTCTAGCCGTCGTCAATAACTAAGTTATTAACGACGGTGCTAAGAAACTGTCGTCAATAAGGACCTTGTTGACGACGGTGCTAGGTCACCGTCGTCAATAACTCCTCGGGTGGACCCGAATTAAGTTAAAGACGACGACCACTGTCGTCAATAATTTATTGACGACGGTGCTCGTCTAGCCGTCGTCAATAACTAAGTTATTGATGAGGGCTAGATAAAGCCGTCGTCAATAACATTAAAGACGGTGACCCCGTCGTCAACAAATTTGGCCGTTGTCAATGATCGTTTTTCCTGTAGTGTTTAGCATATAGTTTCACATGCTTGCATTTGTTACTCTTGGGATGCATCCCCTAGATGGCTACACGTTGCCCATTGGCTTCTAATCTTCTGTGGTAAGAATCATAAAGTTTGTATTACTCTTCCTTGCAAGAGGTAGTTTTAGTGGAGATATGAGTTTAAGCTTTATTGATGCTTAGAGAGGCATAAGGTTGAAAGCAAGGTCATTATGTACTTCTCAATGAGGACGTAACTTACTTTGTGGAATTGAAATTCAGAGAAAAACTACATGTGTCATCTTGTGTGGTTGTTTCTCCGTTCTTCATGGTTTAGGGCTTGCCTTATATTTATGCTAGTTTCTTTTCGATGTCATTACTCAAGTATATATAGCATGATTCCTTATTTCTGTAGCTTCAATATATTATATGCTTGCTCATCCTAGCTCGAATTACACTAAAACTTTGTTTAAGTTTGTCGATTTAATTTCTATGGACTAACTCAGGGCTTACATACACTACACTGGACATAATCGGATATATCCAAATAAAGACGGACAAGTCTGGACTTGCAATGATTTTTGAGTTAAGTGTGTTTTAGGTTTTATTTACATATTCAACCCTCCTTTAGTCAATTTTCATCTATCTAGTTCTAACATAAAAACCTAGACATGGTGATTTTGATTTGACTAGGTTCAGTGATAATTTTATGTGGTCAAACATAAGAATTAGAAATTACAGAGAAATTCAACTCCCCTGTGTTTGAGTTGGAGATCGAACTCAATGCATTCAATTTTATTCTTAGAAGAGAAAATTTCCTTATTTTCCATATAACAATAAGTTCCTTACAAACAATAAAAAAATTAAGCTTTCCTTACTTGTCATGGGATGTGAATTTCGTGCCTTAGGTGCATGCCTTTGTCGCGAATTTTGTCACCATTTTTGTTGTTGTTGTAAAATTATACTTTGATCTCCACGTGAACTCAGTGCTAGGGCCCATATTTTTGGAGCCAAAGTGGTACCCGTGGTTTGACAGCTCCTTCTAAGTAACTTCTCTCTGTCCCTTGTGCCCCTGTGTTCAAACACAATCGCAACCTTGTGAAATCCGTAGCATATAGTGGTGGGAATTGGGCCGGGCCACTTTCAGGCAGGCCCAAATCTGAACAGGAAGCACGACACGTGGCATGGTCCGGTATGAAAGGGATTCGGGCCGGGCCACCCCGACACGAAACTTCACGCCGTGCCGGGCCTGGGAACCAGGCACGACGGGCGGCCCGGCCCGAAATGGCCCAAATTTTTGAAACAGTCCCGAAAAAGCTCACCGGCCCGATTGTGACCTGAAACTTTTTTCTAATACACCGGCGTGCCTCACGCTGCGCCGTGTGCAGGGCCAGCATGTGAGGGCATGCGGCTGCTGAAAAAGGCCCGAAATGCTCTGTTTGGCAAGGTGGTGCCCGTCCGAGGCCAGACCTACCGAAAGCACTGGTGGTCTCGTCCCTTCGACTCCCCGTCGTGCCTCTCGTTCCTTGTGTCTGTCAGACTGCTTGTATGTGGAGGCCCGGTACTTCCTTTTTCTTTTGTACCCTTTCTTTCACCTCTATGGCTCGGTTTTGGGCGCCAGCCTAGAGAAGTGGCGCCGCTAGCTTCTCACCAGTAGTTATCCTTGGTTCGTTTATTCATTCGTTAACTCGGTTCCAACTTCCAAGTAATTATCTCCGGCACGGGTGGGTCATCCTCGCGACACGCATGTACTCTACTAGCTACCAGTAATCCTCATCTTTGTCACGCTCCATTTGTCCTTTTTTTCCCAGGCCGGCGACCGCAGCAAGTTGCTGACAGTGAGGTAAATACTAGTACTAGCTCGGATTCACCTGGCTTATATATTATGAAGCTGCTTTTGTACCTGCAGAAATAACCGCACAGGGCCGACGCAGGGGGAGGGCACGAGTTACCACACCAGACCCAGCAAGACACGAGCTGGCGACGAAAGTGAAACCGGCCAGGAGAGGCCGACACCGGCGATGCCTCTCGCGGGCGAGTGACGAGGAAATTCGGACTGGGCACGCGCCGAAGCGAGCCCGACGTGTCCGGAGCCGTGCCGGGTTGGAGTTGTCACAGTTCGGACCGCTCAGTCTGGTACGAATTGACCCGCCGTGCTTTCAGTCTATGGGCCAAACCGGCCCGAAGTACGATCGAGTCGGGCTGGCCGGGCACGGCCCAAGTCCTACCACTAGTAGCAAGGAGCAGCAGGCAGGGGTGAATGTTTATTTTCCAGTCCAGCTTAACATCTATGACATCAATGTGTTGTAAGATAGCGCTCTATTTTTCAATGATATAAATAAGGGATTTTCTCTTCGTAAAAAGATCTTAAAATGAGATGGATCGAGCAGAAGAATTTTGGTGCTAGGTACAGAAGTCTCTCCCTTTCCTAAGCTTTGAGATTAGTAGCCATTTTCCTTGAAGGACCACTAGAATGAGTACAAAACGGATTTGATACTTGAAAGGGTAACGCTCACCATGAGACGGCGCACGCGAAAACGAGAAGGCAACGTGCCACGGTCCACTGGCCACGTGTAGGCAGCGTCTCCAGAGTTCTTCTCTGCGACACCCGCTGCCACAGCCACACAAACCCGCTGCACGTACCACGCAAAAGATCATTTTGGTTGCGCGGCGAGCATTAAGCATTTTTACAAGGCGCTGTTGAGCAAGCACAGAACCGCAGCTGACACGTGACACACACCCGTGAGTTTTTCCATGCTGCACCGGGTGAAGATCGTTAGCGTCCACTCAGCGGTTCTTCTCGGCCATGATCATGGTGCCGGTGCCGGTGCGGCAGCACCTCGGATGCTCCTCCGAGACCGGCGGCACGGCCGGAGACCCGGCAGCACGGCGAGGTGGCAGAGAAGGGTCACTATGACCATGGCGCTGAAGGAGGAGCCAGAGAGCAGTCGCAGCGGCTTCGCCGGCGGCGGCCCGAGCTGGGACCCCGGGTTGGAGATTGAAGTCCCTTTCGAGCAAAGACCGGTAACTGAACTGCTCACTTGTTATCGTCCTTGTGTTGCGTTAGATAGAAAACCGGGCATAAATGAAGGCTCCATGAGCTTATCACAGAGTCGGTGGCGCATAATGCTTCTGATGTTGATTTTGCCATCTTCTGTAGGTGAATGAATACTCTGCTCTCAAGGATAGTATCCTGTACTCGTGGGCAGAGCTGAGCCCAGGTTCCTTTTTCCTGCGGCTGGGCAGCCTTTGGCTAGTGACGTTCACAGTACTCGCCGCTCCAATTGCAGCTGCAAGCTTCAATCCTGGAAAGGTACGCAAATTTCGTGGCTCCTCTGAAAAAACTGGAAGTAATGGAATTCCAAACCAGATTCAGGAAAAAGAACACATGAAGTGCATATTAGGCTCCAGCCAAGTGGACTGTGGGATGGGTTCGTGTCAGTTCATATGCGTCCATTGCAATTCACCGACTTGTAGTTCTGTCTAAAATATGCAGGATCCACTGAAGTTTGTGCTAGCAGCTGGAATTGGAACTCTCCTCCTTGTGTCGTTGGTGGTTCTGAGGATATATCTGGTAAGTACCCAAGGACATCGGAACTTAAGTATCTACTCCCTCCGGTGTCATTATGACTACAAATTTACTTTAATTTTAAATTAGATTAGTTGTACCAATGACATCAATTTGACAATAAAAGGAGTATTGGATAAGTGCAGCATCTGTTGGTGCGAATACTGAAAGGACTACTTACACATGTGATAACAGTACACATAGCTAGCTGATCTAGAAATGGGGTATTTCACCAGATTGTTCGGTTCTGAACAGTGTTAATCTAACTCCAATTATTACTCCGTGCAGGGATGGAGCTATGTTGGTGATAGGCTATTGTCTGCAGTCGTGCCATATGAAGAAACCGGATGGTACGACGGGCAAATGTGGGTGAAGCCACCGGAGGTAAATGTCAGCCTTAGAGACCAAGATTGATATTTTTTAAAAGCAGTGTAATTGAAAGTTTCTAACAGCAATCTGTTAAAATCCTGTTAATTTTGATCATATATTTTTATCAAAATATCGGGGGATTAACATGCATAAACTGCCCCTGGTCTCTCTTGTCAACGGAAGGACAGTTAGTATGTCTCATTATCTTGTTCAAATAAAAAAGAAAGGTAAGGCATGGAGAATTCAAGCTAGTTGAGATGCAATCAGACTTCATTAAACTACTTGCTAAGAGATTTCTGTAATAGCATGAGTGGACTGTTGCCATCATGGGATTGAAAAAAAAAGAGGAGAAGATCTGCAGTGTTATTTTTTGCGTCACATAGTAGAGAGGTTTAACATATCCGTATTTCACTTCAGATCTTGGCTCGTGACAGGCTCCTGGGATCATACAAGGTAAATATCTAACCATTTCGCAGAATCTTTTCTCGATCATTCTAATCACAAAAAATGTTAAGATTGGCAGAAATACTCTCCAATACAATACAAGGCTCGAATTTCGTATCTAACTGACGAATTCTGCAGGTTAAGCCGGTGATCAACCTGCTGAAGCAGACTCTGGTGGGAACCGGCGCGCTGCTGGTTGGGGCGGTGTCCCTCTTCGTTTTCGCTGCGCCTGTCCAGGACTTCATCCACTACTTGAACCAACCTCCCTCTGCTACGTCCAAACCGAGCTTGAGGTACGTAGTCATATGGACGCACCATGCTCTACCTGAACAACTTACATTCGGCTGCACTCTTGCATATTTGTACACAGAAGGGAGGAGCTGCTGCGTCTTCCTGTCGAGGTGATCCAAGATGACGACCTCGCTGCGGCCGCGGCGGAGGCCGCTGATGGACGCCCTGTCTATTGCAGGGACCGTTACTACCGGGCGCTCGCCGGCGGGCAGTACTGTAAATGGGACGACTTGCTGGATTAACTAGTATAATACTGTTCTGAAGTATACGCTGTTTACGGTCTCGATATGAGGGACCAAAAATGCAACTTGTCCGAATGAAATTTTGTGACGATCCCAACGGATGTGTAATAGAACAGGGATTTAAATTCAACAATTGCCACGGCCTTTACTAAAGGCAAATACGATTAGAACTGATTAACCCTTGTTGCCTTGCCTTCAATTGGCTAGCTGCCTAGCCAGCAGGCTCTTAAGCCATTCTAAAATCTGAATGGAGGGCAAGCATCCCCAATCTCCTTTTGAGACAGGTGGGAGGCTTTATCCTCACTTAGTTGTGTAAATTGGTGACTCTTAGGGTAACCTTCAACTCTCAAATGAAGGAAAATAAAAAAAATCTCCAACGGAGCATTTGATCCCAACAGAAAAGATTCAGGAATTAATAGTAAGATAAATTCCAAGGAAAGTTTTCTAACACAATACACAATGTCTCAAAAATGTCGGCTCTCAACAATAAAATCTGTTTGATAAAATGACCGACATTGGTATCTTACTTTAGCATCTTATTATAGGCAAACGATTTATTTTCATAGTCCACAATTATTTTCGTCGGCCTCCACGAAAACAAAATTACTTTCGTCGGCCAGACGTTAGCTAACTAAAATATAATGTAATTTCGTGGGCCACAGCAAAGGATCACGACAATAACTTGCAGTTTCGTTGGCCGCTCTTTGTGCTCACGAAAATACTTATAATTTTGTCGACCGCTTTCCGTGCTCATGAAAATAAACTGTAATTTCGTCGGCTGGCCATAGGGATCACGAAAATAAGTCTGGATATTTCCCTCAATCTGCACGAGCCACACATAACCGAGTCCCGAGCCGATACCAGCCGCTACTTCCACCGCCGCCCGACGCCGCCCTTCCCCGCTAGGGATGGCAATGGGTCGGGTGGAGCAAGAACCCACCCGAAATGAAAACCCCACGGGTCAAAATTGACACCCGCACCCGAACCCGTCGGGTTTCGGGTGTGATAGAGCTGGAGTGCCCGATCTTTCGGTAAGGTGGATAATTTCGATTGGTGGAGGAGGTGACTCTCGCGATCCGACTACGAATGAACAGGTCGTGGCGCCTTAGCAATCGCTGAACAAACTCCAAACGGTTATTGACCATGCAGGTGGCAAGATCAAGCTGAACACGAGGTTCTATTCATGCGAGCAATCGAAGAAACAAGCAAGAACAAGATGTAGGCAAAACTGAATATCAATTACTCATGAATTGGGGTTCCACAGGTGGCCGTTGAGCACAACTGCAGAACAGGATGTTTGCACTAGGGCTAAACCTATCAAAGAAAACCTAACCAAAAGAGGGGGCGCAACCCCTAGCTAAATAGGGAGAGGAGGTGGGCGTCCAGCCTGCCCACAAGGCAGGGAACAGGCGCCCAATCAACCACACCATCTCCATGATCCCTTTCCTAATTTAGGTGGTGCAGCACCTTCCTGATTATTTCTTGACAAACTAAAAATAGATAGGTGGCACAACACCTAGGCTTTATTCTGGGCAGGTTCACCATGAGCATAGATGGCGCATGCACTTAGGAAGCTTCTGGTCCTTCATTCTCAAGAATCGTTACGAAGTTTAATTCACGTGCACGAGCTTGAGTGAGTGGTCCTGGTGGCGCCTGTGCTGGTTTAGTTGGAGTAGCCATTCCTTTGTCGGGTTTGATGTCCTCATCATCCTCCCCTTCTTGAATCGAAGTTGTCCTCGACGGCAGCTCCTCATCCTCGCCCGCATATGGTTTCAAATCTGCAACATTAAAACTAGAGGAAACACCATATTCTACTGGCAGGTCATGTACATAAGCATTATCATTAATTTTCTTTAACACCTTGAATGGACTAGCAGTGTGTGGCATCAGTAGGAAAGCGATCCTTGCACAAATGCAACCAGACCAAATCACCTGGTTCAAAAGTAACAAATCTATGTCCTTTACTATCAACATCCTGATTTTTAGCATTAGTGTGCGCGATGTTCTGTTGCGTCTGCTCATGGATGTCCAACATGTGTTTAACACATGCAACAACATCTACATGTGGGGCGTCTAAAAGATCAAGGGTCAGCAAGTCAATAGGCGCCCGTGGAATGTAACCATAGACAACCTGAAAATGGCACATTTTTGTGGAGGAATGTCTAGCACAATTGTAAGCAAACTCTACATGGGGCAAGCAATCCTCCGAAAGTTTTAGATTCTTGTTTAACACCACCCTAAGCATGGTAGATAAGGTCCTGTTCACAACCTCAGTTTGCCCATCCGTTTGTGGGTGACAAGTGGTGCTGAAAAGCAATTTAGTTCCTAGTTTATTCCATAGAGATATCCAAAAATGACTTAGGAACTTAGCATCACGATCTGAGACTATTGTATATGGAACACCATGTAAACGAATAATCTCATGAAAGAATAATTCAGTAATGCTGCTAGCATCATCAGTCTTGTGACATGGTATGAAGTGAGCCATTTTAGAGAATCGATCAACAGACACAAAGATACTATTCCTCCCCTTTTTAGTTCGAGGTAAGCCCAAAACAAAATCCATAGAAATATCGATCCAAGGAGAAGTAGGAACATGTAATGGCATATACAAACCGTGGTTGTTCAGGTGTGATTTAGCTTTCTGGCACGTGGTGCAGCGTGCAACAAAGCGTTCCATGTCATGGCGCATCTGAGGCCATAAGAAGTGTGCGGCCAAAATCTCCCGTGTCTTGTATACACCAAAGTGTCCCATTAGGCCGCCACCATATGCTTCCTGTAACAGCAAAAGGCGAACAGAGCTTGCTGGAATACACAACTTGGTAGCACGGAACAAGAACCCATCGTTGACATGGAATTTACCCCATGGTTTACCACCCTTACAATGCATCACAATGTCCTTAAAATCAGAATCATCGACGTATTGTTCTTCCACAGTTTGTAAGCCAAAAAAATTAAAATCTAACTGAGACAGCATGGTGTATCGACGCGACAAAGCATCAACAATAATGTTGTCTTCCCGTTCTTGTGTTTAATAATGTAAGAAAAAGACTCTGAATTCTACCCACGTAGCGTGCCGGCGGTTCAAATTGGTTTGGCTACGAATATGTTGTAAAGCCTCATGATCAGAATGAATAATAAATTCGCGAGGCCATAAATAATGCTGCCAAGTTTGTAGAGTGTGAACCAAGGCGTAAAGTTCTTTGTCATAAGTTGGATAATTCATACGAGCACCGCTTAATTTTTCACTAAAATAAGCTACTGGTTTTCCTTCTTGAAGCAAAACACCGCCCAACTCAATACCACTAGCATCGCATTCAAGTTCAAACATCTTATTGAAATCAGGTAGTTGTAGTAAGGTGGCATGTGTTAACTTATCTTTTAGGATGGTGAATGACTCTTCTTGTGCCGTACCCCAAGAGAAAGGGATGCCCTTCTTGGTGAGTTCATGCAACGGGGCAGCAATGGAGCTGAAATCACACACAAACCGTCTGTAGAACCTTGCAAGCCCAAGAAAACTCCGAATCTGCGTAACTGTCGTCGGCGTGGGCCAGGATTGGATGGCGTCATTCTTGCTGCCGTCCACCTCAATGCCCTGCAGAGTAACAACATAGCCAAGAAACGAAACACGTGGTGTGCAGAAGTTGCACTTTTCCACATTGCCAAATTGGAAGTTGTCTAGAGCGCGCGCGGGGGGGGGGGGGGGGGTGAATAGGCTAAAATACCTGAAATGACTTGATTAAACGAGATTAGAAAACAGGGGATGGACTAGTCTGGCTCAGGAGCGAACTAGTCCGGTCAACCTGCTGAAAAAGACCAAAAACTTATTTTTTATAGGTTTTTCTTCAGATTTTAGTTCAACGAAATACGAATAAACTATCTAGCAATCTAATATAACAAGTGTGACATAATATAGAAGTGGATTTCAAGATTGTAATGATGAATACTATAATAGCGATATAATCAAAACAAACCCTAAGCAATTTGACGTTCAAGGAAATGTAAATGCAATAGAGACACTGAGATTTTTCCTGAGGCTCGATTCCACTCAAGAATCTACGTCCCCGTTGAGGAGTCCACAAAGGACCGGGTTTAACAACCCTTCCCTCACCAAGTCGCCACTAAGGCCAACCCGGTTCTTCCACTATCTCAAGGGTGAACTTACAAGATTTTGGGGCTGCTCACAATCCGAGGCTCCCACTTGAACACATCCACAAAACTTCACAAATCTCACGGCCACAGATCACAAGGACTCACACCAAATGCACGAGATCACTCCAAGAGCCAAAACACGAAGTTCTACCTTCTCCTCTCCTCACACACCCAAATCCACTCAAGAATTGGTTCTAGAGGGTGAGTAGGCAAGAGAGAAGGTTTAGAGAGGCTCTAGGATGGCTGTGGCGGCGCTAGGGTTCCAAAGTTGTCTAAATAAAGTCGGGGCATCACCTTTTATAGAAGTCCCAACACCCAATCGTTGCCACCAACTAAAGTCCTGACTAGTCCGGTCAGGACCCGGACTAGTCCGGTCCGTGGGGACCACTGGCGTCACAAAGCCACCTACTCCCCAACGTTCTAATTTCAAACGTTCACAAACCTCCGGACTAGTCTGCCTCACAACGGACTAGTCCGATCTCACATAGGAACTCTTTGTCCAGGTGAGAACGGACATGTTTGGAGGACCCGAACTAGTCCGTCCACCTAGGTGGACAAGTCCGATCCACCAACACTTAGCCGTGAGAGCTCTCATCTCACAACCATACGGACTAGTCCGCCTCAGAACGGACTAGCCCGGACTCACATAGGAACTCTTGGTCCATGTGAAAACGGAGAAGTCTGGCTAGCCCGGACTAGTCCGACCACTGAGGCGGACAAGTCCGGTCTACCGGGACTTAGTCTCAAAACACTCTCACCAAGATAGAAACGGACTAGTCCATCCCAAAACGGACAAGTCTGAACTCAGTCAGGAACTCTTAGTCCGCCCCAAAACGGACTAAGCCGTAGGACTTCCGGACTAGTCCTGCTTCTGGCCCGGACAAGTCTGGCCTACCTGAATTTACCTCACTTGCACTCTCCACTAAGGATTCGACACTTCTAACGCTTTGAGCTCTCTTCTATGATCTCAATGCCCTTGACACACACACTCTCACTCTAACACGACTAGCCTACTAAAGACTCAAATGAAACCCTAAATTCTACTCTTCGAGTCTTCGACGCCGTTCTTCATCCTTTTCCTTTTTTAGAGTTTAGGTGTCCACCTTGGAAATATCCTGTGCTTATGATCATCTCAGCTCATTAGTCTCTTAATTGTCATCATCAATCATCCAAAACCCACGGGGATACCTAGATGCACTTACAATATCCCCCTTTTTGGTGATTGATGACAACACATTAAGTTTCAACATAAGAGGTAAAAATTTGATTTTCATAACAAGTGTGCGTATGCATAACTCCCCCTGGATGTATGCAACAGTAAAAGAGGAGAGTTGGCATACACTCACATGTTATGGTGGGGTGCCTACGTGTTGTGCTAAAAAATGTGATAAGACAATAAAACATCGCAAAGGACAACAATGATCAAATATAAGCATAAGATCCTCAAATATAAGCATAAGATCCACACATAGTCTTACACAAAGGAAACACAATGCATAAAACATAGAGATAATCATGTCCAAGGATCTATTACAAGACTAGAAGATGATAAAAGAGACATCCTCTTCCATCTCCCCCCTTTGGCATCAAGGCACCAAAAAGGAAAAAGGAAGAGGAGACGCCTAAGTCTACTCATCATCTTCATCGTCTTCTTCTTCATTGCCATCTTCATCGCTCTTCGTGGCCTCCGTATCATCTTCCTCGTCGTTGGCAGCGGTGGATGGAGGCATGGCCTTGGAAGAGCTTCCATCTTTCGTGAACTGGGCGAGCTCGTCAGCAGTGAACTCTGGATAAGGAGTGAGCTCTCCATCACTCTCCTCGGGAGGATACATAGGCACCTCAAGCTTGTCACACACAGCCTTGAGGTACTTCTCCTGACGCCTCTCCATGCGTCGAGTCCGGACCTCCACACGCTTACAAGACGCGAAGAGCGCGTTGAAGCACTTGAAGAATCCGCTCATCGACTGCGGAGGAGGAGGCGATGAAGGAGCCACTGAGCTAGGAGGTGCCACTGAGCTGTAAGGAGGTGGAGCATTCTTCCTTCTGGAAGGTTCTGGCACAATCGGGGACAGCTGAGGACGGAGAGGTCGATGAGTCACATCCTTGACAAAAACAAGCCCCGACACCTTCTCAATTAAGCACATGATATATGGTGCACACCCACATGAGCGGTTGGGAGTGTGAGAGATGTTGAAGATGTCGTCATAGATGTGTTCAACGAGGTTGAACTTCTCTTCACCATCAATCAATAGGAGGAGATGCCTTAAATTTCCTTGAATCACCCCTGCATCTCCATCCTTAGGGACAATAGTTCTCCTCAAAATCCGGTTGAGGGTGCTATAGAATCGCTTGATATTCCTAGCAAGACCGGCCTCATAGGGAACCTGACTAGGATACATGTAGTCAAGCTGATCCTTATCCACTGCCTTGAGGTTAGAAATGATAATCTCATGGTCCAGGTGCTCCTCGAGGCTAAGTATCTGAGCAAACTCCTCATATGTGGCTGAGTACTGCTCTCCAAGAGTCATCCAAGTGATTTTCCTGTCACCGTAGTTGGAGAAGTATACGGTGGTGTAAAACTGCACAATCACTTCGGTGTTCCAATCATACTTGAAACTCATGATTTTCTTGATTCCATGGTGCTCTGCGGCTTCAATCACAACATCAAAAGCTTTATGCTCCCTTTTGGCCATGTAAGCCCAATCCACCCATTGAGCTTGAGCGACTGGAGTCTTCATTTTCAAGTAAACCAGGCGGTAGTAGTCGCTATGGAAGTCGCACCAAAACCTAGGATCGACTGTGTGCTTCTCATAGTCATAGACTTTATCCATCTCAGCCTTCTCGCCTTCTCAGCCCCCTTTCCTTTGAACACATATGCTGGGTTGTTGGGCTGCCGGTTTGGATCTCTAGCAGGGGCAACCATCTTCAGGGGACCGATAGGCTTTGGTTGCCCCTTCTCCCTGATTATAATGCCTCTTGCCCTCTTTGTCGGTGCCTTGGCAGTTGCCTTTTTGTTCTTGGGCTCCTCAGGAAGTGGAGCCTTGCCTTTCTTCGGGTCACGGAGAACCCTACCCTCGGGTTCTTTCTCCTTCTCTTTTTCCCGCTCTTTCTCTCCTAAGGTTACCAGCTTCTTCCTCTTGGGCTCTACGGCACTAGCAGCCTGGGAGCTATGGGCTTCACGTTCAGCCCTTTTCTTCTTTCGTTGATCCGCCAAGGATTCTTCAATAGCTTTGGCAATCTGTGCCTGCTCGTCGAGATCATGTCTCTTATTTGTTCTTGCCTCTCAAATGACGACATCCTTAGCCGCTTGGGCCTCCTTTGCCACCCTCTCTTCGGCAATGCGCCGATGGAGGGCTTGTCGAGCCTCCTCGGCCGCGGGAGTTGCAAGAGGGGAGCTTTGGTCGGAGTCCGACATATTGCCTGAGAAACAAGAGATAAGAGGTCAAGGAAGTGGAATATTGCGAAAGAATTTACTAAAAATGGTTAAAGTTAGGTTTTTCTCCTGTGTAGACCGGACTTGTTCGTTAAAGGGCCGGGCTAGTCCGCCCGAGAACGGACTTGTCTGCCTAGAAACCGGACTAGTCCGGGTTACACAGGAAGAACCCTAACCCTAACATTTTTTTGCAAAGACTTCGAATCAAGTCGCAATACTCCTAGGCTACGATGGCAGTGACATTAGGAACAACATTTGTGAAGAGGTTCTAGCAAAAGACCTAAGAATGAAGAAAAGGAGAGATATATGGGTAGGTCAAGAATACCTCTTCAAATCTTCAAATGTGATGAAATCGGAGGCAAAACTTGAGCAACGAAGCACGGGGAAGGATTTCCGCACTCCTTAGGGCTCCAGTCCGTGGATTGGACGAGATTTTTGGTGGAGAAAAGCGAAAATCGCCAATAGAGTGGCGGTTCCTGCTTGAGAGTGTGTGTGAGAGAGAGAGTTCAAAGTGAAAGAGAGGGGTGGTCTGGCCGCCCTTGGGAGGTTAAGTCCCCAGGGGCCGGACTAGTCCGGCCTGATGCACGGACAAGTCCGGTTTACGGACCAGAGCCAGACTTCTCTGGTGCCGGACTTGTCCGTCCTCCCTAGCGGACTAGTCCGGTTTGGACTTGTCCGCTGAAAAGTCCGACCTAGACAGCCCGGACTTGTCCGGCCCATTAGCGGACTAGTCCGGCTTTAAGCTGAAATTTATATAATTTGAATTTTAGCTCAAGAATATGATCCTTTTTGGACAAGTTTTTGCAAATATCTTTTACAAACATGGTCATTAAGCATACATCAAATAAACAATGACCATATTTGACAAAGAATCTTTTTAAACATAACTTTCATAGAGTAAGAGAGATTTAGGGTAGAATTTTGAAAGCATGCAATTTTTTTTGAAGTTTATATACAAGTAACAAACAGATGTGCACGGCTCAAGCAACGTTTCAAAAAATCTAGGATATTTAGTTCACTCCTTAGGTCACAAAATCGTTTCTCATCAAGGGTTTTGGTGAAGATATCCGCCAATTGCTTCTCACTCCTAACATGAGAGATAACGATATCTCCCTTGATAGAGTGATCTTGCAGGAAGTGGTGATGAATATCAATGTGTTTGGTTCTAGAATGCTCCACGGGATTGTGAGCAATCTTGATGGCACTCTCATTGTCACATAGGAGTGGAATATGGCTCAAAGTGTAACCATAGTCCCTATGAGTTTGTCGCATCCATATGCGACGTACTCCGCTTCGGCTGTGAATAAGGCAATGGAGTTTTGTTTCTTTGAAGACCAAGAAACCAAGGACCTAACAAGGAATCGGAAAGTCCCGGACGTGCTCTTCCTATCTATCTTACAACTGGCATAATCGGCATCGGAGTATCCGATGAGATTGAACTTGGATCCCTTGGGATACCAAAGTCCTAGGTTAGGAGTATGAACCAAATATCTAAGAATCCTCTTAACGGCTGTCAAGTGACACTCCTTAGGAGCAGCTTAGAACCGTGCACACATACACACACTAAGCATTATGTCGGGTCTAGATGCACAAAGGTAAAGCAAGGAACCTATCATGGAACAAAATACCTTTTGGTCCACACTTGGACCATCTTCATTGAGGTCAAGGTATCCGTTGGTTCCCAATGGAGTCTTGATGGGTTTGGCTTTGTCCATGTCAAACCTTTTGAGTATGTCTTGAGTATACCTGGTTTTACTTATGAATATTCCGTCCTTGAGTTGTTTGACTTGAAATCCTAGGAAGAACTTCAATTCCCCCATCATTGACATCTCAAACCTTTCGGTCATTATCTTTGAAAACTCATCACAAAAAGCTTTGTTAGTAGAACCAAATATAATGTCATCAACATATATTTGGCACACAAATAAATCATCATTAAAATGCTTATTGAAGAGTGTATAGTCGGCCTTCCCTATCCTAAAACCATTTTTAATGATAAAGTCTCTAAGCCACTCATACCCAAGATCTAGGAGCTTGTTTGAGGCCATAGAGGCCTTTCCAAAGTTTAAAGACATGGTTAGGATACTTCATCCTCAAATCCGGGTGGTTGCTCAATGTACACTTCCTCTTTGATTGGACCGTTGAGGAAAGCGCTTTTCACATCCATTTGGTATAGCTTGAAATCATGGTGAGTAGCAAAGGCAAGCAAGATACAAATTGATTCAAGCCCAGCTACGGGAGCAAAAGTTTCACCAAAATCCAAACCTTCAACTTGTGCATATCCCTTTGCAACAAGTCTTGCCTTGTTTCTTATTACAACCCCATACTCGTCTTGCTTGTCGCGGAATTCCCACTTGGTTCCCACAATGTTTGTGTTGGGTCGCTTCACGAGTTCCCATACTTGATTTCTTTCAAAATTGTTGAGTTCCTCTTGCATGGCCACCACCCAATCCGGATCTTGTAGTGCTTCTTCTACCTTGCGAGGATCCAAAGAGGAAAGAAAAGAGTAATGTTCACAAAAATTAGCCATTTGAGAACAAGTGGTTACCCCTTTGGAGATGTCTCCTAGTATGTTGTCGACGGGATGATCCCGTTGAACACTTTGGTGTACTCTTGGATGAGGTGGTTGGACTCTTTGATCTTCATCATCATCGTTGTTCTTTTCTTCGTCTCCCCTTGATCCAATCCTCCTTATTGACTTTGATCATTTTGATCTTGTTGAGGTTGGCCTTGCTCATCTTGATCTTGATCATGGGAAGTAGACGTATCTTCGTTTGTTGGATGATCATTTGAGTCTTGAGGATGTTCTTGAGGGAAAATGTCTCCAAGTACCATCCTTTTAAGTGCTTCTTGTGGAGCCTCTTCTCTATCTAGCACACTTTGATCAACTTGCTCCACTTGGGATCCATTAGTCTCATCAAACACTACGTCTCTCGCTATTTCAACAATTTCAAAATATTTGTTGAAAATACGGTAGGCATAGGTGTTTGAGTCATAACCAAGCAAGAAACCTTCATCGGACTTTGAAGCCCTAGGCTTCTTGTTGAGAATATAACACTTGCTCCCAAAAACACGAAAATAAGAGATGTTGGGTTTGTTATCGGTTAGAAGTTTGTAAGATGTCTTCTTCAAAAGTCGATGAAGATACAACCGGTTTATGGCATGGCAAGTGGTTTTAACTGCTTCCGCCCGAAACCGGTCCGACGTCTTGTATTCATCAAGCATGGTTCTTGCCATCTCAATAAGAGTTCTGTTCTTCCTTTCAGCCATCCCATTTTGTTGAGGGGAGTAGGGGCTGAAAACTCATGCTTGATGCCTTCTTCATCCAAATATTCTTCAACTTGAGTGTTCTTGAACTCGGTGCCATTATCACTCCTTATGTTCTTGATTCTTAAGGAGAACTCGTTTTGAGCTCTCCTCAAGATTTCTTGAGCACATCTTGAGTTTCGCCTTTGCTATGCAAAAAGAACACCCAAGTGAAGCGAGAATAATCATATACAACTACAAGACCATATTTGTTACCGTCGATGCTTATGTAGGCGATTGGACCGAAGAGGTCCATGTGAAGTAGCTCCAAAGGTCTTGTAGTCGTCATGACATTTTTGGATGGATGTTGAGCTCCAACTTGTTTTCCGGCTTGACAAGCACGGTGCCAATGATTTTCCCTTGGCTATTGTCCCCAAAGTATATTCCTTCACTTGGATCTTCATTTTCCTCATATTCCACAAACATCCTTCTTTCTCCGGTCATATGGTTTGTGCATCCATTGTCGAGCACCCATTTTGATCCACCGGAGGAGTATGCCTACAAAATAGAGTTATACCTTACCTTTTGGTACCCAAACGGAGTTGGGTCCTTTCATGTTAGTCAAGAGGCACTTGGGCACACACACGCAAGGTTTTGGACTCTTACGGAGTGGCCCAACATACCTAGCATAGATGAATGTAGCCTAGAGGGGGTGAATAGGCTTTTCAAATTTTGTTAATCCCTGAAACACTTAATAGATTTGTCAAATACAGGGAAATCGGACAAGTCCGGTAGAGTGCGGACTAGTCCGTTTTCTACTCAGAGAAAAATCGGACTAGTCCGGTACTGTGCGGACTAGTCCGGTATGCGTGGACTAGAGATATCAAGGTTGATCAATATTTTCACTTCTGGTACCCTATGCAGCGGAAATTAATTGATAGCTTAGATGTATTACAACAGTGAAACAATGAATTACAGAGATCAACTTTGATTTCAATGCTTCAACGTGAATTTCACAAGATTAATTAAATACTAGAATATGATGAACAATAGATGAACACGAGTAAGAGACAAGATTTTATCCCGAGGTTCAATTCCACGAAGGAAATCTACGTCCCTGTTGAGGAGTCCACTAAGGACCTGGTCTTCACCAACCCTACCCTCGTTGAATCGCCACAGAGGCCGATTCTCTTCCACTAATCACAAAGGGCAAATAAATCGTTCAAGGGGCCTTCTCACAAGTTGAGGGCTCCCCAAGAATTACAGTGAATGAACACAATCAAACACACTCAACAGATGAACAATAATTAAACAAGAGTGTGCGAGAGATCAAACCTAAGAGCTCAATATGTGTAGAACAAGTCTCTCCTTCGACCAATTGCTAATCCCCAAAGATTTGATCCTTTTTGGGTTAGAATGTGTGGAGAGATGTGAATTTTGGGCTTTTGGAAGGTGTGACGGCGCAGGGGGTTGAGTTTTTTTTGTTGGTATGGCCGTACACCTCTTTTTATGCTGGGGTTTCCAAAGGTTACGTTAGGGTTTGCGATGTCCGGACTAGTCCGTGATGGACTCCGGACTAGTCCGGTGTGCGGCGTGTGGAAAACCCTAATTGTTGTGAGATACCGTACTAGTCCGTAAGAGTGCGGACTAGTCCGATGTCTACTCAGAGATATATCGGACTAGTCCGGTCCATATCGGACTAGTCCGTTTTCTAGTCAGAGAGAAAATTGGACTAGTCCGGTTGATATTGGACTAGTCCGCACATGCTGATTTTTGTGCAGTTAGTGTGATTTCTTTCACTTGAGCTCTTGTGGTGTGTTTCTCCAACACACTCTATACTAAGTAATATAATCTTTTCAGCTCCTGAGCTCTTATCAATTTGGATCCTCCTTCTCCTTTCTTTTTTGCGCTTTCTTCCTAATTTCTTTAAGAACCTGCGCTCATCTCAACAATTTTGTTGGGGTCTCATTTGTTTGTCATAAATCAACCAAAACCCACAAGGGATGCCTAGATGCACTTTCAATAGATTTTTCGAAATTTGTTCCTCAATAAAACATATGAAGTATCAAAGTCATGGAACACAGGATGAGGTTCATTTTTAGGCATGTTAGATGAGTTTGCAATGTTCCTTCCATTTTCTTTGTTGGATGAACCCTCCTTGACAAAAACAATCAAGTCTTTCCTATTCTTGGAGGTTTTAGCATGTTGCTTCCACTCCCGAGAATAGCCAAGACCATCTTTGACATGTGGAGGTCTTACATTGGTATATGCACTTCGTGCATATGCCAATTTCTCCTTGTCAAAGATCCCACCTTTCGGTGATTGTTTGCTTTGTGCCAATTTGAGTTCATCCTTAAGTTTTAGGATTAAGTTTGAGCACTTGCAAGTTTGAGTTGCTTCGAAAGATTTATTTGAGGAGGGTGGAATCATAGAGGAAGAAGGTGCATTGATCTTGAGAGACTCAACTTGTGTTTCAAGGATCTTGTTAACTTTTGTCAAGTCAACAATTTCATCCTTGAGCACAATAGTTGTGTCCTCAAGATTTGAGCAAGTTTCCTTGCTCAAAGCGAGTTCACGCTCAAGTGCCTTCCTTATTTCCCTTTCAACCTCAAGGAGCTCTTCAAGCTCATGACATCTCTCTTTTTCAAGGATGAGCATGTCTTCTTGACGGTTGATGAATTCCTACTTCTGAAAGATTTATTCTGACAACAAACTCATCTTTTTCAAGGTGCTCCTACTTAGATCCTTGAGCATGGATTCGTTTTCACTACTACTATAAAAGTTATCAAGTGAAGAAGTAGAGGAGGATGCTTTAGATTTAACCTTTCTTCTTCCCTCCTTTGCCATGAGACATGTAGACTTGAAGTCTTCAAGGTTGGGGAAGAGCTTGCTCCTTCCAATGGCAAGTGTTGCCACTTTCTCTTCATCCTCGAAGGATGAATCTTCGTTTGAGTCCCACTCCTTCCCAAGGCGAGCATGTCCCGATGGCTTCTTCTTCTTGAAGAACTTCTTCTCTTGGAACTTGCCATATCTCTTCTTCTTGCTCTCTTCATATGGACAATCCACAATGAAGTGTCCATATTCACCACAGTTGTAGCATGCTCTTTTCATCTTGGGCTTGGACCTTTCCTTGTTCTTCTTTTCATAGTGGTTGCTCCCCTTCCTCCTTCTCATCATCATCTTGAATTTGTTGATGAAGAGCGCCTCTTCTTCATCGGTGTCAAGACTCTCATCATCACTTGCTTCGAAGTCTTGTGATGAGGATGTTGCTTTGAAAGCAACATCTTTCTTGTTGGAGGAGGCGAGCCTTTGGAGGTCGCTGTAGAACATGGCTTCCTTCTCCATCATCTCATTGTTGATGATTCTTCCAAGCACTTCCTCCGGGGTCATTTGATCATATCCCTGGCTCTCATGGATCAAGGAGCAAAGAGCAATGTTTCGAGGCATGAATGCCCGAATCATCCTCTTCATCACCTCATGATCCATCCACCGGGTGCATCCATAAGATCGGATCTTGTTGACGAGGATCTTGAGACGGTTGTACATACCTTGAGGGGACTCACCATCCATGATGGTTAACCTCCCAAGCTCTCCTTCAATCATCTCGATCTTAGCCTCCCTAATGACTCGGTTGCCTTCATGCGTCGTCTTGAGTGTGTCCCATATGTCTTTGGCCACCTCCAATCTATCGACTCGGTTGAACTCTTCTCGAGTCAAGGATGAGGTGATGACCCCAACTGCTTGAGCATTACGATGAAATAGGATGGCTTGCTCCGGGGTAACGTCTTCTTCATTCCTTGGAAGATGGACACCTATTAGAACAATTTGCCATAAGCTAGGGTTTAAGGAGATTAGATGCATCTTCATATTATGCTTCCACATAGAGTAGTCATTTCCATCGAATTGAGGAGGTTTGCCAAGAGGAATAGACAAGTAATGATTGTTAGAAGTTAATCGCTCATAATTGAAAGGATATTGGGAGTAGTCCAGTTGACCACTCCTTTTTTGATCCTTTGTCTTCTTCTTCTCCTCTTTACTTGAGTAACCTAGCTTCTCGCGAAGTCGCGCCTTGAGCTGGCGAACTTCTTCATCATCACTTGAATGGTCTTGCAACACATCCGTGTTCTTCTTCTTGTCATGTGTGTTGTCGCCTTGCGACGTCGGTGGAATCTCGTATCCCTCCATTCCGGCCATCTTCTCTCCAAGTGGTTAGACTCTTGATGGAGAGACCTGCTTTGATACCAATTGAAAGTTGCCTACAGGGGGGGTGAATAGGCTAAAATACCTGAAATGACTTGATTAAACGAGATTAGAAAACAGGGGCCGGACTAGTCTGGCTCAGGGACGGACTAGTCCAGCAGCCTGCTGAAAAAGACCTAAAACTTAATTTTTATGGATTTTTCTTCAGATTTTAGTTCAACGAAATGCGGATAAACTATCTGGCAATCTAATATAACAAGTGTGACAGAATATAGAAGTGGATTTCAAGATTGTAACGATGAATACTATAATAGCGAAATAATCAAAATGAACCCTAAGCAATTTGACGTTCAAGGAAATGTAAATGCAAGAGAGACACTGAGATGTTTCCCGAGGTTTGATTCCACTCAGGAATCTACGTCCCTGTTGAGGAGTCCACAAAGGACCGGGTTTAACAACCCTTCCCTCACCAAGTCGCCACTAAGGCCAACCCGGTTCTTCTACTATCTCAAGGATGAACTTACAAGATTTTGGGGCTGCTCACAATCTCAAGGGTGAGAGGATTGACACAAGGATTTTTACGTGGTTCGGGTCACCGGAGCGTAATACCCTACATCCACAGGAGTTGTATTGCTCGGAGCCTAGAACCGGAGTTCTAAGCTTGGGGATATGGATGAGCTGTCTTGCCCAAAATGCCAAACCTCTTGCAACCTTGCCTATCCGAGCCTTTTATACTTCAAGGCTCGGGCGTCTTACAAGGTGGGCCTCGGGGCCCGACAGGTGGCCCCGGGGTGGTTTCCTGCCATCTACCATGTCTCGCAGTGAATGCTGGTAGTTGTCTTCTGGCGATGGTTTCTTGGTCGTCATCCTGCCGTCCTGCCCACGCCACAAGCTAGACGTAGTGGTTGATGATGGCAGGGACGGCAGGGCATGTCTTTTCACTGTGTTTATTGGTCTACAGCTTCTGGCACGGCGTGTCTGTCTTCACTATGACGCGACTGTGACGGCGGCCCCACGCACACTCCCCATTAATGGGAGGGTAGTGGGGACGTGACTCCTGCTTGATAGTTGCTTTAACCGCGGCGGTTCCCAACGCTGCCACGACTGCACGCCGCAGCGCCTTGTCAGGAACCTCCGGGTTGTCCGCTTGAGGGACTAACTTCTTGGTCCACCATTACTGCAGGATGGCTTGGGACCTCTTGTCATTGTCGCTGGGGCTTGGACCTGGGGCATCCGCCCCGAGCGGCGCATACAAAGCATTTCAAATTGCCTCTAGGAGGTTTAAAGGGAACCCCTTCTGCATCGCAGGCTTCCCTTCGCACATCTCCCTACGCGTGAGCCTTCCTTGTTCTTCTGTGCGCCCAAGCCTTCTCTGCCTTCCAAGTTCCTGCTCTTTCGCCTCCGATGGCTTCCATCCTACCCTCGCCGTGCATCGCCCGGACAAAGGACCTTGGGCCGGTGCGCAGGCTCCTGGGATGGCACTCCGATGAGAAGAGGCTTTGCCTTCGGCGGGGATCTCTTCCCCTGCGACTGGAGAGAGGGGAGACTGTCCTCTTCGTCGCCTACGCCTTGGCCGGGTTTGTCCCCCCGATTTCTTCCTTCTTCGTGACTCTCCTGGAGACTTATGGTCTTCAGCTCCACCACCTTTCCTCGAATTCTTTCGCTTTGGCTGCTGTCTTCGTGCACCTCTGCAAGATGTTCATGGGGGTCCGCGCTTCAGTGACACTTATTCATCACTTCTTCTTGCTGCGGACGACTGGGCGCGGCTCGAAGAACCAACTGGGTGCATACTACTTCCAGCACCGCTGCAAGGATCCGAAGGTCTCCAAGTACCTTCAACCCTTCAGTTCCTCGAGGTGGGAGAGCTGGAGGGATGACTGGGTGATCGTGAATACTGATGAGTACGATCGTCTTCAGCTGCCGATCGAGACCCCATCCACCGGGCGCCGCTTCTGGGAGGAGTGCCCGGAGCTGGAGCCGGAGTACACGCCAGTCCTAGAGCGGATCCAGTTCCTAGCAGAGCAGGGGTTGATGTTGATGATGGTGTTGGCGGACTTCCTATCGCGCCGCCTTGCGCCGCTGCAGCAGCGGAATTGCCCGGCGTGGTACTACACCGGCGTGCATGACTGCACCAGGCTGGAGACAGGCTTAGACTCCGACCCGTCTGTCAAGATGCCGAAGGAGATGGTGATGAGGATAAGCAGTGACATCCTCGATGACCGCTCTCTAACAGTTCCTGTTTCCTGCCTCCCCCTCTTCGTGGAGCTGATGCGGAGGTCGAAGCTGCTCCGGGAGATGCCAACCATGGAAGATATTGGCATCGCCGTGCGCCAGATCGGTGATGCTTCCTGACGGATCTCGATCTCCGAGGTTGACCGCTCCAGAGCACAGCACGAGGCATCGGCCGACGCCCAACCCGTGCTGAGGAGCGACATAGCTCAGACTGTCGACAAGGGGAAGGGCAAGGCGCGGCCTCCAGCCCGCCGAAGAGTAAGCGCTCCCAGTCTCCGCTGAGGGCATCGTTCGCGCTGAGTCAGGGGAGCGGAGTGCCCCCACGCTCTTCATCAAGAGGCATCGGTCCGTCAGGCAGCGACACAAAGAGGCCTCGGGTCTTCCGTGCCAACGGAACTCCCGTTGGACAATGGCGATCGGAGGAGCCCCGAGCGTCCCACATTCCTTCCGTAGGTGGAGCTCCGAGGAGGGACGCCGGTGCCGCGGTGTCTGGGACTCAGCCAGGGGCTCAGGTGCCCCAGTCATCGAGTGTTCCCACTGCAAGCTCGGCAAGCGGCGGTGCCGGAGGGAGTGTAGCCGGGACTCATCCGGGGGCGCAAGTGCCCCATCCTTCAAACGTTCCGCCAGCCGGCGCGTCGAGCGGTGCCAGCGGAGCTGCTGATGGTGGTCGTTTGGGAACCCAGCCGGGGGTGCAGGCCCCGCGGCCTTCGAGCTCTCCGGCGGGTGGCATGGTGAGTGGTGCCTGTGGAGTTACTGGTGGGCGTCGGCCGGAGGCACAGCCGGGGACGCAGGCGCCCCGGCCTTTGGATGCTCCAGCTAGCAGGGGGGGCTCCAGGTGCGCCCCCTGTTCCACCAGTCCAGGTGCTTTCGACGCAGGCTCCGGCGGCGACGGCAGGCTCTGGTGGCGCTGCGCCGTCTCGCAAGCCAGGGCTCCATGCCCGCTGGAATGTCCGTGTCCCTCGGTAAGTTGTACTTACCGGATCTTAGTACTTGCATACTCTAGTTCTTCTTTTATTCTTGTCTCGAGTGTTCTCTGTGCTTATAGGGCCTCATCGGCTGACGGCGACGCGCCAGTTCCTCAGCCAGCTTCGGCTGGTAGCAGCCAAGTGCCGTAACGTCCGGACGCCGTGGCAGCTTCACCGGCCCCCGTGAAAGTCCAGGCGTCTTCTCCTTCTGGCCCGGCAGGACCGGCCTCTGTGACGACGGCGGCGCCTCCTCGTTCGCCAGCTCGGGAGCTGGCTGCTGGTGAAGACCCGGCAGAGCAGGCTGGCGGCGGCCAGCCTTCGGGTGCTGACGCAGGAGGAGCTGACGTGGGTCCTCAGGTGGGCGGTGAACAGGAGCGCATCGGGACCAGCCCTGCCTCAGCGCCATCTTCTCCTGATCGGCGCATCGTCGTGGCTCCCCCGGATGTTGTGGCGCCGGCGTCTCCTCCATCAGATGACGACGCCATGGAGGAGGTTCAAGGCCCAGCTTTGGCTTCTGCTGCTCCATTGTCCCTGTTGGACGCCATGGAACTGACCCAGTCCAGCGTCCGGCAGGTTCAGGCTGTGCTCGAGCGCGAGCGGGAGGTCTTGGCGGACGAGAGGGACCGCCTCCGCGGCTGGGGGTGGCTCTTGAAGCTGCGGACCAGGGAGGTCGAGGAGGAGCTCGACGCTAAGAGGGCGATGCTCGACGCTGAGGAGGAGCTCCTCAATGTGCAGAAGAACGCCGTCGACCGCCTGGACACCGAGACCCGGAGGATCATGCAGGAGGCCCGCGAGGCCTATGACGATGTTCGGGCCTGCTCCACCGCCAAAGAGGAGATGCGGTTGCAGCTGGTGCGGCGCGAGTGTGCCGTCGTGGAGCGGGAGCGCGCCATGGCGGACAAGGAGAAGGAGGTCGCCGAACAGCTAGAGGCGGGAGAAGGCAACCTGAGGGCCAGGGCCGAGGAGCTTGAACTCCGGGAGGCAGCCTTGGCCGAAAGGGAGGAGCAGGTCGCCAAGGACCGCCAGACGGTGCTGAACCGGGAGCTTGCTGCCGACTTCCGGGTGTCTGAGTTGTAGCGCCTTACCCGGGACCTCCAGCTCCGGGAGAACGACCTGGCAGCCAAGAAGAGGAGGTTCACCGAGGAAGGGCCTGGCGATCTGCTGGCGGGTCGTCAGGAGGTGGAGCAGCTCCGGGCTTCGCGGACCTCATTGGGCAGGTGGAGTCTGCTCTAGTGCCTCTCGGCTCCAGCCCTGTGAGGATGGGGGCACCGGCGCAAGAGGTGGCCCAGGTGCTCCCGGCACTCGAGTTTATCGGCGCCAAGCTGGAGAGGCTAGAAGCTGTGATTGCCGATGAGCTCGAGGTCGAGGGGAGGGGCTTGGCAAAGGTGGTCACCGCGCACGTGCTTACGTGCTTCCGGAGCTGGGACTCCTCCATCTCTCTGGAGCCGGTGGTGCAGGGCCCCGTCGCCGAGCAGGAGGAGATCGCTAGGGCCGGAGTCGGAGACGTCGCCGCCCTCGTTGCACCTCGGTTCTAGCGGGAGGCCGGGGACTCTTAGGTGCTTGCCCTTGTAGCTGGAGGGCTATTGTATTTTATCTTCTGTCTGTAGACCAGCTCGTGGAGCTTTCAATGAATATACTTGTTGCCTGTGCTTTTTACTTCCTTTTCTTGGCTTGCCTTGCCCAAGCCCTTAGCTCCGTAAGGACCCCGGGAGGTCTCCACCGATCTCGAAGCTTTTTTAGCACAGACTCCTCCCTTGGGTCCTTGTTCTCATAAGTACCCAAGGGGCCTTGAGTTGGAGTCTGGAGCTCCGGTCTTGAGAAGTCTTGGGACTTCAATACCGCCAGGTGCTCCGGCCTTCCCTTGTGTAGTCCCCATAGTGGCCCCCAGGTAGGTGTGGCCAATGCATTGGGCACACCTACCACATTCCTACGGGGGAGCCAAGGCCACGGCCCCCTGACCGTTCGGAGCACGCCGGTGTTGGAGCTCCGGCGCCGGAGGTCCGGGAGGCCTCTCAGGAGGTCCTGCACACGAGTAGGGAAACTGTAACTCTGCTCGGAGGTCCTCCCTTCTCTGTCTCTTAGTCTTATTTGGCTTACAGTTCTGGGCCAGTATACGGGGCTTGGGTAATTCAGTGCACTCGGTACCGGAGGTTCGGCTCCCTCCTTAGTCGGGGTGTAACCGTCCGGCCCCTAGTACTTGACCGTAGCGCTGGGGAGGCAGAGTGCATACGCTTTGGGTGCAGGACCAGGCAAAGCAGGCTACACACCCTGGACCTCCCGGGAGGCAGAGTGCGCACGCTTTGGGTATAGGACCTGGCAAAGCAAGCTGCACACCCTGGACCTCCCGTTCTGGCGTAGGTTTCTCCTGGAGGAGACCAACTGGCGTCACAGTACCCTAAGAGGGGGAGGTCCGAGAGGCCCCCGGGCCTTTGGCAGGTACCTCAAGGACAACCGCCTTTGGCAGGATGACAAATGCCGACTAGGCGTGAGAGTGGGAAAGGAGAGCCGAGTATACGATGGACGTACACTGTCTTGAGCACGGGGAGGTCATCATAAAAATTAATGCGTAATTGAAATGAACATATAAGTAAGAGCATGGTGGGACAGGGTTCTTTTCATTCATATACGTCCATAGGAGGAAAACAGGCTGTACATGGAGGCAACGACCCACCCCATTGTGAAGGGGGGCAGTGCCTACGTGCTTAGGGTATAGGAACAGGCTAAGCCGGACGTAGTCTTGGACCATCCCCTGGGGCTTAGTTGCTCCGAGCGCTGCTCTTGGGCTCTATGATCTGTTACAGAAAAAAGAAAAAACCTGTCCTACCACTGCTCTAAGGGTAGAATTTACGGATGTGTTCTATGTTCCAAGGATTGGGGAGTGGGTCCCCGTCCTCCGTAGCGAGGCGTACGCACCCGGGGCGGCAAACTTTCATGACTCGGAAGGGACCTTCCCAGCTGGGGGAGATTTTGTTGGTCCCTTCTCGAGAAAGTATGCGCCGCAGCACCAGGTCCTTCCTTGAGCTCCCGAGCACGCACAAACCTCTGGTGGTAGAGCCGGAGCGCTTGCCGGTACCGTGCATTTCGGAGCGTTGCTTGCCATCTTGCCTCGTCGACGAGGTCGATGTCCTCACGCCGGAGCTGGTCCTACGTGGCTTCGTCGTAAGCTCGGACACGGGGGGACCCCATGGTAACCTCCGGGGGAGCACGGCTTCGGCCCCGTATACCATGAAGAAGGGTGTTTCCCCTGTGGCCCGGCTCTGGGATGTCCAGCTGGCCCATAGTGCGCACGGAAGCTCGTTCACCCACTTGGCACCATGTTTCTACAAGCTGGCATAGGTGCGAGTCTTGAGGCCCCGAAGGATCTTGGTGTTGGCTCTCTCGACTTGCCCGTTGCTCTTTGGATGAGCAACGGAGGCATAGCACACCTGGATGCCAAGGTCTTTGCAGTACTGTTCGAACACTGCACTGGTGAACTGGGTCCCGTTGTCGGTGATGATCCTGTTTGGGACCCCAAACCTGCAGACGATTGTCTTGATGAACTTGACTGCGGATTGCTTGTTGATGGTGATGACTGGTGCAGCTTCCGGCCACTTGGTGAACTTGTCGATGGCTACATCGAGGAACCGGTATCCCCCGACGGCTCTGGGAAAGGGCCCCAGGATGTCCAACCCCCATACCGCAAACGGCCACGAGGGTGGGATCATCTGCAGCGTCTGCGTCGGTGTGTGGATCTGCTTGGCATGGAACTGGCACGCCTTGCATCTCTTGACCAGCTTGACGGTGTCCAGGAGGGCTGTCGGCCAGTAGAAGCCATGCTGGAAGGCTTTACCGACCAGCGTGCGGGAAGATGCGTGGTTCCTGCACTCGCCTCCGTGGATTTATGCGAGCAGGTCGCAGCCTTCTTCCTGGGTTATGCACCGCAATAGGATGCCGTTGGAGCCACGCCGGTAGAGATCCCCTTCTACCAGTGTGTATCTCTTAGCTATCCGCACAATCCGTTCAGCAGATGCATGTTCATCAGGAAGGATGTTGTCTTTCAAATAGTCCCGGACCTCCGTGATCCATGCATCGGGGCTGACTTGAGCTTCTGGATCTTGGGCGCTGGGTAGCACGGAGTCCCCAGTGGCGCATACGATCTTTGGTGGGCACCATGGCTGCAAGGCTGCCGGGACCGCCTACTTCGAGGTGCTGGTCTCGCCCCCTTCGCCCAGTTTGTTAGGCTAGGCTATGGGTCGCGGCAACGTCCTTTCGAAGGCTCCTTCGAGCACCGGGGCTCCGGTGGAGGCCTTCGTTGACAGGTCATCGGCGACGGTGTTGTCAGCGCGTGGTACATGGCACAGGTCCAAGGCTTCAAAGTCCTTCTCCAACATCTGCACGTAGAGCAGATAGGCAGCTAATTGTGGGTCGTTGCAGGAGCATTCACCCTTGACTTGCTTGATGATTAGCTGGGAGTCACCCTTGACCAACAACTGGCGAACACCGAGAGACAGCGCCATCTTCAGGCCAAAGATAAGAGCTTCATACTCGGCCATGTTGTTGGTTGCCTTGAAGTTGAGGCGCACCATGTACTTGAACTGCTCCCTCGTCGGCGTGAGGAGCAGTACGCCGGCTCCGGCCCCCTGCTTCCGCGAGGAGCCATCGAAGTAGAGCATCCAGTGAGGCTCGGTGAAGACCGGTGCCCAGGGCTCCGGTTCTCCACCTTCAGGGCCCCCTGGGTTGCTTGGTGATGGCATCCACTCGGCCATGAAGTCAGCCAGTGCTTGGCTCTTGACTGCATGACGTGGTAGGAAGTCCAGCTCGAACTCCACCAGCTCCGCTGCCCACTTGGCGACATTGCCAGTTGCATTAGGGCTGTGGAGGATGGTCCTCAGCAGGTAGGAGGTGACCACCAAGATCCTGTGGGCTTGGAAGTAGTGCCGGAGCTTCCTGGACGCCACGAGCACTGCATACAACAGCTTATGTACCTCCAAGTACCTAGTCTTGGCGTCGTGGAAGACTTCACTGACGTAGTAGACAGGCCTTTGGATGGTCCGGACCCTCCCTGGGGGATCCGGGACATCTTCCAGGATTGGCACCGGACCCTGAGACCTCCTGTACCCTAGGTCCGGGACAGCCTTCGGGGGCTAGGACCCGGGGACTTCTCCGCCGTCTTGGACCTCCGGGACTGTGGTCTCTGGGGCCTGAGCCTCAGAGGTCTCCTGGCTGTCGAGGCCCCCCATGGGTTCTTGACACCCTGCTTGACTTCTGCTGCAGGAGCAGGTTGTAGTGGCGAGGGTCCCGCCGCTCTGCAACTAGGACCATGCTCACCACTCCTGTCGTCGCCGCGATGTAGAGCAGTAGATGCTCACCGGGCTCAAGAGATACCATGATGGGCAGCATCGTCAGGTGCTGCTTCAACCCCTGGATAGCTTCTTCTGCTTCTTCGGTCCAAACAAATGAACCGGCTTTGCGCAGGAGCTTGAAGAAGGGAAGAGCCCGCTCAGCTAGCCTAGGTATAAACCGACTGAGCGCAGCTAGACATCCCGTGAGCTTCTGGACATCCTTGATGCGAGCCGGGTGCCACATCAGCTCGATGGCCTTGATCTTATCTGGGTTGGCCTCGATCCCTCGGTGTGAGACCAGGAATCCAAGGAGTTTTCCACAGGTAACACCGAACCCACATTTGTCCGGGTTTAGCTTAGTGCGCGTGGAGCGCAATTTGTCAAAGATTAGAGCTAGGTTCTCTAACAAGGATGTGCTCTCTCCGACTTTGACAATGATGTCATCGACATACACCTCTAATAAGTCTCGGATTAGCTCTCCAAATGTTTTATGCATAGCACGTACAAAGGTAGGAAGAGCATTTTTCAAACCATAAGGCACGGAGACATAACAATACAGGCCATCTACTGTTATAAAAGCAGTGTGTTCTTCATCTTCTCTAGACATTGGTATTTGGTGGAAACCTGAGTAGGCGTCTAGGAAGCATACCAAATCATAGCCTGATGTAGAGTCTACAATTTGATCTATTCTAGGGAGAGGGAATTGATCTTTTGGGCATGCCTTATTGAGACTAGTGTAGTCAATGCACATCCGGAGCTTCTCGCCGGCCTTCGGGACGACAACAGGATTCGCCAACCACCGGGGGTGGTGGACCTCCCGTATGAAGCCAGCATCGAGCAACTTCTTTATTTCTTCACGGATGAAGTTCTGACGCTCGATGGACTGCTTTCGGGGCTTCTGCTAGATCGGCCGAGCGTCGGGGTAGATCTTCAGATGGTGCACCTCCCTAGGGATCCCGGGCATCTGTGACGGTTGCCATGCAAACACGTCGACGTTGTCCCGGAGGAAGGTGATGAGCGTGCATTCCTATTATCTGTCCAGGCCCCCGGCTATGCTGACATGGCCCCATCGGCCTTGTCGAGCCAGGATCACGCTGAGGGGTGCTGCATTGCACAACACCGGATAACACACGTCAAAGATACAAAGCGGAAGCAAAGTTTTATTACATAAACCAGTTTATGAACATTTTTACAACAAAATAGTCCAGTCTACACTCACGGGCGTAGACTATGCATCGAGTTCACGTTCATCCCATGAACGTGTTCCTGCTAGCACGCACACACACTAATACGGCGGCGTGCACGACTCCCACTCGATGGGGTTCTCCTCCTGGGGTTCCGTCTCCTCCTCGGGAGTCCCTTCCTCATAAAACCCTGCAAAAGCTTCAAACACAAGCAGTGAGCACGATGGCTCAGCAAGACTGACCCGTCTCTCCTGTACATGAAACTTCTACATGAAGGTTGATAGGTTACATGAGGTAAAATAAGTTGCAAAGGACTCGCCTAATTAGTGGAACCTTACTTTCAAGTTTTAGCAGCAGGTTGTGGAGAACCTTACGCTAAGGCACATGAGAGAGCCACAATCAAACAAGAAACGCATTTCTCTCATGTACTTTTCCCAAAGTTGAAAAGAACTTTAATTAGCTCTAAAACTACAACAAGACATTAACAAGCAAAGTATGCCTTTCAAATCAGCAAACTTTTAATATGTATGTAGCGTGTTCTTTCTACGTCACGGTACAGTGAACAAGTGGTACTCACTGACTGCGAGGGACGGTGATTATAATCGATTTACACCTGCAGGGTTACCCGAATAACCCGTCACGTACACCCGTACTCGATGTTGCCTACAACATCCATCACGGACGTCGTACGCAACCACCTTTCACCCGTCAGCCAAATGTTGAACCGGTCCAATCGTCCCGAGCAAGAGGTCTCTACGCGCGCACCCACAGTGCCGCCAGCTGATTTACACCTCGAGCTCTCAACCTACCCTCTGAACGACCAGCTATGCCTCAACACCCAGCTACCCGAGTTACATCAGTTTCCCGGTTCCCATATAGCCGGTAGGTCTTCGGTACTGTTCTAGCTTGTTCAACAGGCTCGCACACAGCTCGGTCCTCGATCGACACAAGCGGAGCTATAGCACCCAGGCCCCAAAGTCCTGCTGCCCTTACTCTCCGCTCGGTCTCATTTTCTTTCCATGTATTTCATTTGCTGTCTTTACCCGAGTCGAGTGCCTCTAGCCTATCCTGCGCGAGTAGTTCCAACTTCTCGACTTGTACCGAATCCTACTCTATCTTAGCATTGCAGTAGCTAAACGGGGTTTTCAATCCTAATCCCCACCCATGGTTTTCTTGGCTATGCAATTGGGTTTCAAACAAGACTCTAATGCAAGAAGTAAGGGGTACTCAAAGTAAGTTCTCAAAACAATAAAAATTTGTAATAAGGTTAATGCAAACCGGGGCTTGCCTTGCTGCTCTTGGTCGTAGGCTAGCTGCTCTTCCGGAGTGACAAGTCGAAGACTTCGGGTTCCTACTCAACCTTAGCGACTACATGAGATAACTTGTATATGTATTAATTTAAATGCATTTGAATTGAATTTAAAATTGTGAAGACTATAAGTCTTACTAGACAGACCCACTGACTCTGAAATTTTTATTATGGTTTGGTTACAACCTAAACAGAGACTTGGCCAAGTTTCATTTACAGCAAAGCTCATTTGAGCTCTCCACAAATAATTATGTACTTGACCTTAATTGGAGCTCCTAGGGTGTTCTAGGGATTTTCATGAGGCAAGCCATGACTTTCTGGGAACTAGATTTTCAGAGGGTCCTAATGGAGTTGATCTCACTTAATTTGAGGGTTCCTAGCTAAAGATATGAGCTAAACAATTTCAGAGAAATTTTGAAAATGTTTCTGGACATTTTCTATTTTCTCTGGAACTGTTTTATTAATCACACCATTAGGTTGATCAAATAAGCTCAAATGGATATGAAATTATTATGGTAGCTCTGGAATATGTTGGTGAACATCCCAGCAAAATTTCAGAATTTTCCTCCAAAGGGTTCTCCAGTTAAAATTCTAAACAGTTTAAATTTTGAACAATTAATTCTCGGGAACTAAGGATTTTCATGAAGTGAAACTTGATATTCTTGAAAGTACTCAGAGAGCTGAATCCAACAGAATTTGGTTCACTCGATTTGGAGTTTCCTAGCTAAAGTTATGTGGGTTTGAAGTTTGCACTAAATCTGAAAATCGGGAAAAAAGTTTAAACCGCTGCGCGTGGGACCGGGGCTACGTGTCAACTTCACAGCGGTCGACGCACGGGGCTACGGAATCCTTCGCGCACAGACGCACCCGATCCAGTGCCACAGCAGATCCCGGGGTTTAAAATATCGGCCACTGACACGTGGGACCGGGACTTCGTCTACCTCCGGCCTCCCGCGCTCGGCTGCCGCCCCCCTCGCCGGAGTGCTCGCGGGAGGGCTTCTGCCGTGCGCCAAACTCCATGATTTTGGCTGCCTCTGCCTAACTGCATCCGGGGAACATGATGCTGGGCTCAGCTCGCCATGAAAATCACCGGCACATAGTCGGCGACGAGCGGCGGCTTCGAAAGAACTTTAGCCGTGTCGGCCGGACTTCCTAGCACCCCAAAAGATCGAGCAAAAGGCCGTAGAGCATCAGTGGACCCTAGGAAATATCGACATGAGCTTCACGGAGCTCGGGAATGACTGTACTGGGCTGGCACCGTGCGACCTAAGCCGGAAATCGGGAATTTTCCTAAAACTCGAAGAACAGTAGTTTACCCCAATAGTTCTTCGTGGTTTTGGCTCTTATGGCCTCGCACGGACACCTAGAAGTGCTTCTCTTCATGAGAGGATGAGTGGTGCGGTGTGTGTTACGAATTTTATGAATCGGTCCGGGCATCCCTTTCGTATACCATCACAAAATTGTGAAATTCCGGCGTGGGCAGTTTATGTCACGCCGCCGGGGCTTGAGGTAATGAAAGAGGGACTGAAGGCAAACCTTTTTGCTATTCACAGCTTGGAGAACGGCGGGCTGTGGTGGCCGGACGGGTCTTCCCCGTGACGGCGGCTCGGGCTGAACTGAAGAATGGAAGAACGTCGCGGTGGAGCTCGGGGAGGGTTGATCAGGGTCTGGAACCGGTGCGAGGACGTCAAGGAAGACTCAGCGCACTCGGTGATGGTCTCAGATCGCCATGACAACCACAGGATCGGCCGGGCGACGAGGGACCGAGAGCTCAGCCGTGCGGTGAGGTGTTTCGGTTTGCTTGGTGAGAGCGCGTCGGAACAGCGGTGACAAACACCGGGGGTGACTCGGGCGCATAAATAAGGGGCCAGAGATGCGGTTCAGCGGCCTGGGCGGCAAGCAGCTGCTGGCCTCGACGGCCTGGCGCGGTGGCGGCTTCTGGCTCACGCGCAAGTAACTGAGCTCGAGCTTCAGTCGTTTGTTTTTGCTGCTGAGGCTGACATGTGGGTCCCACCTGGGTTTTAACCTCTGAATTTAAATTTTTCCCACTGCTCTAAACAGTAGAGACCAAATTAACCTTGGTCATTTGAATTATCTACCCCTGGGCCATTTGAATTGGATAGAATTCAAATTGGGTTTTGTTTGACTAAATTTCAGCACATATGCAGTTTGAAATTCAAATAAAGTTTGAATTTGCTAAACTTAGCTCATGTCAAGACCAACTCCAAATGGAGTGAAAATTGGTGGGTGAGCTCACAAAAATGTGCTGAGTAAGAATATGCATCCCACTTTTGAATTCATGGGATGGAAATAGTTTGAATTTGAGTTTAAACCACCCTCTTTCTAGTTATACCCAAAAGACTTCAAAAAGGCTTTGAATTTGGGTAAAATTTGGCATGGACATTCCTAGCAAGGTGTAGGAGTTTTTCATATGCCCAGCCTTTATATGATGCATGTGGGGAATGTCACTTTTGCATTTTGTGAGTTTATCCTCTAATGATCATGTTGATGGTGTTTACTTGCTCTTCAAATGTGTTCACAAAGTTTCTTCAAATGAAGTGTGTGTGTGGTGATGAACACTTTGAATATGTGCCAAAAACTTAGGCCCTTACATATGCGGGTGGTCTGGGCAGCCTCGGAGCTGACTTGGATGACCTTCAGGAGGACGTCGCCTTCGTCGGAGGGTTGCACTCGGGGTGCAGAGGTCGAGGCACGATGGCATGCACTCTGGTGGAGCCGGCCCGGTTCTGCACCGCCAGGGGCTGGTGCTCGGGCCGCCGCAAGTGCTTGGAGCTTCTCCAAGGCTGACGCTGCGGCGTGCGGTCTCCATGGATCTTGAGGACACCCGTGGGTGTAGGCATCTTCAGGACCAGGTAGCTGTAGTGGGCTACCGCCATGAACCGGAACAGGGCCGGCCTGCCGATGATGGCGTTGAAGGGGAGGTCGACCTCCGCGATGTCGAACAGAACATATTCTGTCCGGTAGTTGTCCGGTGCTCCGAAGGTCACCGGGAGACTTATGTTCCCATATGGGACGACCTGTCCTGGCTCTACTCCTGAGAACGGGCTCGACGGGGTGAGCTGGCCATGGGAATCTGCAGCTTTTGGAAAGCTGCAGGCTGATAAGGTTGAGGCCGGCCCCACCATCTACCAGTACGTGGTACATCTTCACGTTGGCGATGGTTGGAGCTACCAAGAGAGGTAGCTGTCCAGCCCCAGCCATGTTCTTGGGGCAGTAGGAGGCGTTAAAGCTGATGGGGGTCCCTACCCACTTTAGGTGTGGCGCTGCACTTGGGGTAGGGGCCACCGACGCCACTGCTCGGTGCAGGGTCTTCACTGCGTTCCGGGACGAGGGGTCCGAGGACCCTCCGTAGATGACATGGAGCGCCTTCCGGTGCTCGTCTTCTCCGGAGCTGGAGTCCCCATGGTTGTGGACCGCCTTCACGGTGCGCTCAGGCTCCTGGTACCCCATTTCTTGGTCACCGTTGTCCCGGGGGTCGACCTTCTGCTTGCCCTCCCTATGGCAGAAGGGAGCACCATCTGTGCGCGGTTGCTTCCCCTCGCAGAAGCGCTCCGCGAGGTTCTTGATCTCCTGGCACTCACCAGCAGTGTGGCTCCTGGTGTTGTGTACTGGGCACGACTCACCACGGTTACCACCGTCAGGTGACTGTCGTGGTCTCTTGTTGGGGCGTGGCCTCCGAGCTCCACCGGGTGCTGCAGTTGCAGCAACGGGAGCCCTGGCCGGCGGCTTGACCTTGCCACCACCTTTCTTCTTGTTCTTCTTGCTGCTCCCTTGGGGCGCAGAACTAGCTCCAGGCTGCCCTCCTGCTTCGGAGGCTGGCTGTGAGTGCCAGTTGCGCCCTTCTGCTGCTCTGGCGCACTTGTCCGCCAGACTGAAGAGCTCCAAGACATCTTGCACCTCCCTGGTGGCCAACTTCTCGAGCATCTTCTTGTCCCTAACACCTTGCCGGAACGCAACCACAACTGATGCGTTCTAGATGTGGGGGATGGTGTTCCGCACTTCGGAGAACCGCTGGATGAAGGAGCGCAGCGATTCCCCCGGTTGCTGTCGCACGGCGTGGAGGTCCAGCTCCGTGCCGGGACGCGTGTAGGAGCTGCCGAAGTTCGCCATGAACTGTCGGCATAGCTCCCCCAGGAAGTTATGGAACCCTGGGGCAGGTTCATGAGCCATGACCGGGCTGGGCCGGTCAAGGCGACGGGGAAGTAGTTGGCCATGATGGCCTCATCCCCTCCTGCCGCGAGGATGGCAGTGGAGTAGATCTGCAGGAACTCTGCAGGGTTGACGCTTCCGTCGTACTTCTCCGACAGGTCTGGCCGGAACTTGCATGGCTACACTGCAAAGCGGAGATGGGGCACCAGGGCCGCCCACCCCGTCCCTGCTGCTGCAGATCCTGGTGCCGCGAACCTTTGGTCCGCTGCTGGCATGTCACACCCGGTTTTTCCGAAGAACAACCAAGTGAATATCACATGTATGCCAGGATCATTTTCTCATACATGTGATGACAAATAGTGAAGCATCATTTATTACAAGCCAGGTGTCGAATATAAGTAAGTCTTACATCACAAATGTCTCAATGGACACTAATGCTTCATCACAAGTAAATAAACTAGCAGCGGAATATTATTCTTTAGGGCTCCATCACAGGCGTTGCCCGGGGGTCTTCATGAACCTAAAAACCTTCTTCGGGTCCAAAGTCTTGGTCATTATACACCACCTCATTATCTTGACCTGAGCAGCAATATAAACCAACAAATATGCAAGGTTGAGTACCAATGGTACTCAGCAAGTGTGGGAAAAATTATATCATGCATGGCTAGAACAAGGAGAGGTTGAACTCATGGTTAAAGCACTACGCAATTAATACCTATCACCTTAGCTTATTAAGCACCTACATTACTACACAGGTGAAATGGTTCCAATCTCCCATCCCATCATCATAATCCAATAACCATAACATCATTTCCAATGTTAAGCTCCCCGCTTAACATTCACAACCATCAGTCCTCTAATCATGAATAAGTCCAGGCCGCTCTTAACCGTGAGCACGGCTGTCAAGACAGTTTTGACTCTGCAGAGTTTGTACCACTGTACCCACAAGTAGTGATTTCATCCCCCGTTGCCGGGTGGACTAAAAGAACCTCCATTATGCCAGTGGCTACGAACCACATTCACACTTCCCAGGTGTGTGGCCAAGAGATCACTACGAAGCCTTTACAAAGGGATTCCCGACGAGCGTGGGCCCACTGAGGTTTCACCCCTAACAGCATACAAGAGGCTCCAACCCCGCTGCAGTGGCCCCCTCTTGAGCCTTGCGGTTCATATGGCAGTCCAGCTGACTCCTATTCCCCGCACCATCCAACACACCCATACTACGCCAGGGATACACCTAATTAATTGGCTAAGCTGCCCCATCTCAGCATGTGGTTGGCACTGTAAAGCCGGGTTACATGCTCCATGAACCGGTCCTTAGGATCCAGGCAAGTACTAAACACAAACCCAAGTCTCGTGCACCCAGCACACAACCAAAACATCCAACTTGCCTTGATCCCTACCTCTACATAACTCACAATAGCTCATTCAAGAGTATGGTAATATAAACTGATGATCTCATATCCCAAATATCCCATTCTAAGCATGGCTAAGCATATGCATGTAAACAAATAACATGACAAAACAAATCCCAACCCAAGCTTCAAGGAAACAAGGTAATGCAATTCTAGGGAAAACTTTCCTAGCATGGGTTTCATATTTCATTTGACAATGCAAATAATTCTATCTACACATCCTAGCATAGGATCAAAGTGGTCAAGGACACTTGCCTCCTTCTTGCTGCTCTTGAAATGGGTAGTCCTGATCTTGGAAACTGATAGCTTGCTCTTGAACAGGTTCTACTTCATACCATCACACATAGCAAAAGAAAAACAACAATCATAAGACATAGTTCACACTTCTACTTCATACAAACCACACATTCACATTTATGAAAGTTTCTTTACCATTTTATGTGTTGTGGATACTCTATGTGTGTTGATTTGGGGCTTGCATACACTTTTATTTACATGTGTATGATTCCTACTTTGGTGTTCATATTTATACTCACATACTATATATATATATATACATGTATATATGTGTGTTTCAGTTTTAAATAAATTCCTTATATATTAAACTACCAAGTATGTATGAAAAGTATTTTTCTTCTCCATATGTGCCTTCATAATTTCTATCAACCCTAAACTGAATTCTTTGTATTTTAGAAACTCCATTTATCATTTACTAGTTTCTATATTTTTAGATTTATATTCTTATGCATAATTGTGCATTTTATTATTAAATTAGTAATACACACTACCTAAACAGATTAGGTTCTGGTCCTAAATAATTTAAGATCATATTTTGACCTTGGCTTCTGATGTATACTATTTCATAATTATTTTCCCTATTTTTCTTTAACTATTCTTTACTTAAAAATGTGTCCCTATACTATTAAATGTGAATAATAGACGAAACATATTTATTTCAGCCCAAAATATATTTTTATCTCACTCCAAAGTTTTCTAAGTACTGAGAAAGTTTTTAATAATTTTGACAATTATGTTTGTCCCCCTTTTTAATATTTAACACTAGTTACATATTCAATTTTCTAAATTAAATACTAAACAGGGCTAAAATAATGAATTCACCCCATTACAGGGTCTATAATATTATTTTCATAATTTCCAGGGGTCTAGCTACACTTTTCAGAGGTGTTTTTCTTAATTTCTATTAAGTCTAGGGGCTAAAACTGATTTTTAAATGAATTTACATGTTTTTCTGGAGTTCCAGGGGCTAGATCTGAAGTTTCCGGGGCTAGCTCTCAATTCCAGAGAACCCCAGGGGGTAGCACGTAAGAATTCCAGTCTTTATAACGCGGGGCTGACGTGGACCGTCTGATTTTAAACCGACGGCTGAGATTATAAGATCGAACCGGTACGCGGGGTTTTAAAGTCTACCGTGCGATTTAAAATAAACGGCGCACAAGCGGCCACGTCGCTCTGATCGAGCGCGGGCGGCGCTGCCGGCGGCGCACGGCGGCGGGAAGCGGTGATTTCGCCGGAAACTTTCGGATCCTCGAGAATTCTGCCTAGAACTGTGATCTTATGGCCTAGATCGGTAGAGGGGAGGTCAGGGATCTCACCTCGGGGGTTTTCTCGAGCTCGGGGGTCCTGGAAAGTGCTCGGCGGCGAGGTCCGAGGCAAAACCACGGCGAAGCTCGTCGGAGCTGGATTTGCACCGTAAGTCTTCGGGTTTTCTGCACCTGCAAAGTTCCCCGGAGGCGGTGGATCAAGACCAACGAGTTAGATCAGAGTTTCCGAGCTTAGATCGGCCAGAATTCACCGGCGAAGTCTCGGTGCTCACCGGCGTGAAAATCGGCGATCGCGTGAGAAAAACTGATTGGACCGGTGGTTTTTATAGCCGGGGGAGGGCGGTGGTTCTGTTGTGATCGAGTTAGAGTCCTCAGGGTCCAGAATTTGGCTGCGGGACACGGTTTCCCGATCGGTTGCGATCGCGCGCGCGGGGGAGAAGTCCGGGGTCGCGGGGTTAGGGATGACAGGCGGGTCCCACCCGTCAGCGAGGGGCAGCGCGGCACGCGCGGGGGCGGGCTGCGCGGGGGTTTGCTGGGCCGGCTGGGGTTTCGGCCCACTGGCCAGTTTTTTTCCGGTTTTCCTTTTTCTTTTTCCATTTCTTTTCTGTTTTGAGTCTAATTTGAATTCCAGTTTGAATTTGAATTTTTGCAAAACATGCAACACGTCCAAAATTTTCTAAATTCCCCTCTGAACATGGTTTATGGTTCTAAATCAAAATTTGAGTTTTGACTAAAAATTTGGGGTGTTACAGCTCTACCCCCCTTAAAAGAAATCTCGTCCTCGAGATTGGTGTTTCTAAGAAAACAATTCCGGAAATTGTGCCTTAAGCTCATCTTCCCGTTCCCAGGTGGCTTCCTCTTCTGAGTGATGCTTCCACTGTACCTTGCACATCCTGATTCTCTTATTTCTGGTGAGGCGTTCCGTTGTCTCCAAAATCTTGTATGGTTGCTCGGCATAAGACAAATCCTCAGCTACATCCACTTCATTCATGGGTAACACCTCCTCAGGCGTCCTCAGACATTTCTTGAGTTGCGACACATGGAACACATCGTGCACGTCCGACAGATGAACCGGCAACTCTAGTTGGTACGCCACTTCGCCTTTTCTTTCCAAAACTTGAAAGGGTCCGATGTATCGAGGTGACAACTTCCCTTTCACCTTGAATCGACGAAGTCCTCTGATAGGGGACACCTTGAGATAAACATAGTCTCCCACGTTGAAAACGAGCTCTCTTCTTCGTACATCAGCATAACTCTTCTGGCGTGTCTGTGCTATCCTCAAGTTGTTGCGAATCTCCCTCACCTTTGCCTCGGCTTCTTGTAGCACTTCTGGACCAAACACTTTACTTTCTCCTGTTTGGTTCCAAAATAGGGGAGTTCTGCATTTCCTCCCATACAAAGCTTCAAACGGTGACATTCTTCATACTAGCTTGATAACTGTTGTTATAGGAAAACTCCGCATACGGTAGGTTCTTGTCCCAACTCCTATTGTTTTTGAGTGCACATGCCCTCAACATATCTTCAAGGATCTGATTGGTTCTCTCCGTCTGTCCGTCAGTTTGGGGATGATAGGCAGAACTGAAATTCAGATGGGTTCCCATGGTTTCATGCAACTTTTGCCAAAACCTCGAGGTGAACTGTGTCCCTCGGTCCGACACTATCTTCTTTGGCACTCCATGGCAACACACAATCCTTGACATGTACAATTCTGCCAATTTGGATCCGCTGTAGCTTTCTTTCACCGGAATGAAATGAGCTACTTTGGTTAGCCTATCAATAATGACCCATATTGAATCATACCCGGATTGGGTCCTAGGCAATCCCACGACAAAATCCATGCTGATTTCTTCCCACTTCCATTCAGGCACTTTGAGTGGTTGCAGCAATCCCGCGGATCGTTGATGTTCTGCTTTCACCAACTGACATGTGTCACATAGGGCAACATGTTCCGCGACATCTCGCTTCATGCCATACCACCAATACCTGCTTTTAAGGTCCTGGTACATCTTCGTACTCCCAGGATGAATGGAATAGTCGGAATCGTGAGCCTCCTTCAAAATTAATTTACGAATCTCCTTTACTTCTGGCACACAGATCCTTTTCCCGTGCCACACCGTTCCTTGTTCATCCTCTATAAAACCAGGAGCTTTATTTTCCTTGATGAGCTGTCTGATCTCTTGTATCTTCTCATCATTCTTTTGTCCCTCGCGTATGTCTCGCTCAAGTGTGGAGTCCACTTCCATGGCGATGGCTTCACCACTATTTACTAGACATAGATTGAGCCTTATAACCTCGTCCTTCAATTCTGCAGGCATGTCCTTCAAGCTCAACTTATTGACCTGCACTTTCCGACTCAAAGCATCGGCCACGACGTTTGCTTTCCCGGGATGATAGTTGATGCCTACATCAAAGTCATTGATTAGCTCTAACCATCTCCTTTGTCTAAGGTTGAGATCTGGCTGTGTGAATATGTACTTCAAACTCTTATGATCCGTATATATCTCTGTCCTCTTCCCCATCAAATAGTGCCGCCAAATTTTCAACGCGTGTACCACTGCAGCTAGTTCTAAGTCATGTGTAGGATAGTTCTTCTCGTGCTTCCGAAGCTGCCGGGATGCATATGCCACGACATGTCCCTCTTGCATGAGAACACATCCCAACCCGTTTCCAGAGGCATCGCAGTACACCGTAAAATTCTTCTGCATATCTGGCATAACCAACACGGGGGCTGTTGTCAATCTCTTCTTTAGCTCCTGAAAGCTTGTATCGCACTGTGGCGTCTAGGTGAATGTGATTCCCTTTTCCAACAGTTTGGTGAGAGGTCTCGAGATCTTGGAGAATCCCTCAATAAACCGTCGATAGTATCCAGCCAATCCCAAAAAGCTTCGAACTTCCCCGACATTTTCAGAGGTTTTCCACTTCTGGATATCTTCGATTTTGGCGGGATCTACGGAGATTCCTCCCTCCGAGATTATATGTCCTAAAAAGGAAACTCTCTTCAGCCAAAACTCACACTTGCTCAACTTAGCATATAGTTGGTGTTTTCTCAGCCTCTGTAACACCAACCTTAGATGTTTCTCATGTTCTTCTTCATCTTTGGAGAAGACGAGAATATCATCTATGAAAACCACCACAAATTTATCCAGATATTCCATGAATACCTTGTTCATGAGGTACATGAAATATGCCGGGGCATTGGTTAGCCCGAAAGGCATGACAGTGTATTCATACAGTCCGTACCGAGATACGAAAGCTGTCTTGGGAATATCAGATTGCCTTATCTTGAGTTGGTGGTATCCCGACCTGAGATCAATTTTCGAGAACACACAAGCTCCCCTCAACTGATCAAACAAGTCTTCAATGCGGGGTAATGGGTACTTGTTCTTGATGGTTACCTCATTCAAGGCACGGTAATCCATGCATAACCTTTGGGTTCCATCTTTCTTAGGCACAAATATCACCGGAGCTCCCCATGGTGAGGAACTAGGGCGAACATACCCCTTTTCCGTCAATTCTCTCAAATGATCCTTGAGCTCTTCTAGCTGCTTGGAGTCCATTCGATAAGGTCTCTTGTATATCGGGGCTGTTCCCGGTACTAGCTCAATCGCGAATTCCACATCACGGTCGGGAGGCATTCCTGGCAACTCCTCCGGAAAAACATCTGGATATTCCCTGATAGTCCTGATTTCCTCAACTTTCACCTCCACTTGATTTAATTTAATGTCCCTCCTAGGCTCGTGTATCGTTATGAACTTTACTCTTGTGCCACTAGGGTGAGTTAGTTCCACCGTTCTGGTCGAACAATGGATGATTCCATTATGTTTGGTCAACCAATCCATACCCAAAATAATATCTATCCCTTGTGAATCGATCACTATGAGGTTAGCGGTAAATACTACCCCATTAATGTCTAGGTTCACTTTGGGACACACTTGTCTTGTCCTTATTTCTCCACCTGGAGAATTTACCGCTAGCATATGGTTCATTTGTGTGGTTGCTAGGTCATGCTTCTTAACAAACCCTTGAGCAATGAACGAATGGGTAGCACCAGAATCAAACAGCAGAGTTGCAAGGTGTAAATTGGCAGGAAACTTACCAACTACCACGTCGGGTGCCTCTTGTGCTTCCTCCATAGTGACGTGGTTCACCCGTCCTCTCATTACGTTCTGCTGCTGTGGCTGCGTGGGCTTCTTCTTTGGACACTTATGGGCGTAGTGCCCCACTTCACCACAGCTGAAACATTGCACCCCAATCTTAGATGCTTGGCCCTTGTTGTCTTGGGGTTGGTTTGGGGGTCCTTGCACTGCTGGTCGAGGTGGATATGCGGGGCGAGGCTGCTGTACAAACTGACGTTGCGGCTGTGCTGGTGCTGCGGGAGGCCTGTAGTTTGGGTTGTACCCTCTTGGTGCTGAATAGGGTACCGCAGCACGGCTCGTCTGCCCCGTAGGTTGCTGCATCATACGTGGGCGGGTGTTGCTCCCTGAGGCTTGATGTGACCACCCAGCCTTCCTCTTATTCTCATTTTCAAGGGCCTTTAACTTCCTTTCCACCACAAATGCTCTGTCCACCATCTTTTGAAAGCTCTCATACTCATTTGAGGACATTGCACACTGCATCTCTGCGGTAAGTCCTTCCACGAAACAATCTTGCTTCTGCTCATCAGTCTCTATGTCTCGTGGAGCATAACGGGATAGTTGAGTAAATTTAGTGAGGTATTCCCTCACCGTCATGTTTCCCTGCTGCAGTCCCAAAAACTCCTTCCTCTTGTTTTTGAGTTCACCTCTTGGGATGTAATGGTTGCGGAAGCTACGCTTGAACTCTTCCCAAGTGATGCTCTCCGGGTCATGATGGGCGGCCACGTAGGCGGTCCACCAATCAGCAGCAGGTCCTTGCAATTGATGAGAGGCAAACAGCACCCTCTCATACCCTTGGCATTGTATGATCCTCATCTTACTTTCAATGGTCTTCAGCCAATCATCTGCCTCCAGAGGTTCAGCAGCACTTGCAAACTTTGGAGGTTGAGTTCCTAGAAACTCACTCAACCTTGGTTGGCGTGGTGCAGCTTGTGGAGGTGGAACTTGATGCAAGTTGGCCACTACTTGAGTCAAGTTCTGGATGAGCTGATTTTGATTCTCCAGCATTTGGTGGAGAGGATCAACTTCTTCATGGCGACCACCCCGGTTCTGGCCTCCAGAAAGATGAGAGTTGCATGCCTCATCATTGTTGTTGGCGGGGTTGGCAGCACGTCCTTTTCCTCTTCCGGCCATCTGGCAGAATCAACAAATGTTAATTTGAAAGCATTTAGTATCATCTTACTACTTTCACTTGTTTGTACTTTGAAGTGTTGAAGTTTTGTTAAAATCTTACGAGGGTTTTATATCTCACACCCAATAAATGCACTATTATTTCCTGTGGGTTCACACACCAAAGCAAAACAATCTGAAGACGAGGCTGTGGACACTTGCTCATGGCTTCCACAACTCACGTCACACACCAAGCATTATCACACCATTAACTACGTAACGACTCGACTACTCGACCTCTTGCTAGCTAGGGGAAAGACTCTACACTACTCATCCTCTTGAGCTGGCTCCTCGGGATCTTCCTCTTCATTTCGGCTACCTTCTGACTCTGCTTTGGGTGGGGAGGCTGCTGGTGGAGAAGTGCGACGACGCCTGATCGCTCGGCGATCCGGGGAGTCAGGGGTCCATGGATCACTTACGGTGACACACAGTTCATTCCCATCTCCTCTTTCTCTCGCCTTTAAGCAAGCTCGCAGCAATGCCTCCGTCTCCTTCAGGGTATCTCGGACATCCTGAAGCTCTTGTTGACACTCCTGCAGTCGAGTGCTGAGCATAGCAGCATCCTCCAAGCACAAGTCCATGTGCTCATGGGAAGTCCCTTGCTGCACCGGTGGGTACTTGTACTCCGTGGTACCACTCTCACGTTGGAGGACATACATGTACTCAGTTTTGTCCAAGTGGCGACGATAGATGTGGCTCTGGCAGGTGATGGCCTCCCAAGTGACATCTCTCTCCGCGTCAACTTGTGTTGCTCGACAAGCTGGAGAGTGGTGGATATTAAGCAGCTGATTCTCGTGTATAATCCTCATCTCCGAACTCCATTCTTCCCTCTTCTCACGGATGGTCCTGGTGGAGTTATAGTGGATGATGAGCTTGCCCGTATTGCCGGCGGCTTCGAGCATACGTCGAAGACGGCGCAACAAATCTCCCACTGCCAATCCGTAGGAAAGGAACGTCACTGGACGACTCTCCTCTCTTTCAGCAAGGGCAACTACGGGAACTCTCCCTCCCGTGGATTTACGAGCGGTGCGAATCATGCGAACCATCTAAAACAAAAGAATTTAAAATTAGGTTAGATAAAATTTCAAACAAAAATCCTATTTTTTTGAATGAAAGTTGGGGTAAGATGAAGAAAATGACTCTTTTGATAACACTTTTTCACCCACACCTTGGAAAATAGTTTTTAAGAAAATAGGGCCCTTAAATACGTCCATTCCTACCTAGGTCCACGTTCCTACGGGCAACCTTAGCTCTGATACCACCTCTGTCACACCCGGTTTTTCCGAAGAACAACCAAGTGAATATCACATGTATGCCAGGATCATTTTCTCATACATGTGATGACAAATAGTGAAGCATCATTTATTACAAGCCAGGTGTCGAATATAAGTAAGTCTTACATCACAAATGTCTCAATGGACACTAATGCTTCATCACAAGTAAATAAACTAGCAGCGGAATATTATTCTTTAGGGCTCCATCACAGGCGTTGCCCGGGGGTCTTCATGAACCTAAAAACCTTCTTCGGGTCCAAAGTCTTGGTCATTATACACCACCTCATTATCTTGACCTGAGCAGCAATATAAACCAACAAATATGCAAGGTTGAGTACCAATGGTACTCAGCAAGTGTGGGAAAAATTATATCATGCATGGCTAGAACAAGGAGAGGTTGAACTCATGGTTAAAGCACTACGCAATTAATACCTATCACCTTAGCTTATTAAGCACCTACATTACTACACAGGTGAAATGGTTCCAATCTCCCATCCCATCATCATAATCCAATAACCATAACATCATTTCCAATGTTAAGCTCCCCGCTTAACATTCACAACCATCAGTCCTCTAATCATGAATAAGTCCAGGCCGCTCTTAACCGTGAGCACGGCTGTCAAGACAGTTTTGACTCTGCAGAGTTTGTACCACTGTACCCACAAGTAGTGATTTCATCCCCCGTTGCCGGGTGGACTAAAAGAACCTCCATTATGCCAGTGGCTACGAACCACATTCACACTTCCCAGGTGTGTGGCCAAGAGATCACTACGAAGCCTTTACAAAGGGATTCCCGACGAGCGTGGGCCCACTGAGGTTTCACCCCTAACAGCATACAAGAGGCTCCAACCCCGCTGCAGTGGCCCCCTCTTGAGCCTTGCGGTTCATATGGCAGTCCAGCTGACTCCTATTCCCCGCACCATCCAACACACCCATACTACGCCAGGGATACACCTAATTAATTGGCTAAGCTGCCCCATCTCAGCATGTGGTTGGCACTGTAAAGCCGGGTTACATGCTCCATGAACCGGTCCTTAGGATCCAGGCAAGTACTAAACACAAACCCAAGTCTCGTGCACCCAGCACACAACCAAAACATCCAACTTGCCTTGATCCCTACCTCTACATAACTCACAATAGCTCATTCAAGAGTATGGTAATATAAACTGATGATCTCATATCCCAAATATCCCATTCTAAGCATGGCTAAGCATATGCATGTAAACAAATAACATGACAAAACAAATCCCAACCCAAGCTTCAAGGAAACAAGGTAATGCAATTCTAGGGAAAACTTTCCTAGCATGGGTTTCATATTTCATTTGACAATGCAAATAATTCTATCTACACATCCTAGCATAGGATCAAAGTGGTCAAGGACACTTGCCTCCTTCTTGCTGCTCTTGAAATGGGTAGTCCTGATCTTGGAAACTGATAGCTTGCTCTTGAACAGGTTCTACTTCATACCATCACACATAGCAAAAGAAAAACAACAATCATAAGACATAGTTCACACTTCTACTTCATACAAACCACACATTCACATTTATGAAAGTTTCTTTACCATTTTATGTGTTGTGGATACTCTATGTGTGTTGATTTGGGGCTTGCATACACTTTTATTTACATGTGTATGATTCCTACTTTGGTGTTCATATTTATACTCACATACTATATATATATATATACATGTATATATGTGTGTTTCAGTTTTAAATAAATTCCTTATATATTAAACTACCAAGTATGTATGAAAAGTATTTTTCTTCTCCATATGTGCCTTCATAATTTCTATCAACCCTAAACTGAATTCTTTGTATTTTAGAAACTCCATTTATCATTTACTAGTTTCTATATTTTTAGATTTATATTCTTATGCATAATTGTGCATTTTATTATTAAATTAGTAATACACACTACCTAAACAGATTAGGTTCTGGTCCTAAATAATTTAAGATCATATTTTGACCTTGGCTTCTGATGTATACTATTTCATAATTATTTTCCCTATTTTTCTTTAACTATTCTTTACTTAAAAATGTGTCCCTATACTATTAAATGTGAATAATAGACGAAACAGATTTATTTCAGCCCAAAATATATTTTTATCTCACTCCAAAGTTTTCTAAGTACTGAGAAAGTTTTTAATAATTTTGACAATTATGTTTGTCCCCCTTTTTAATATTTAACACTAGTTACATATTCAATTTTCTAAATTAAATACTAAACAGGGCTAAAATAATGAATTCACCCCATTACAGGGTCTATAATATTATTTTCATAATTTCCAGGGGTCTAGCTACAATTTTCAGAGGTGTTTTTCTTAATTTCTATTAAGTCTAGGGGCTAAAACTGATTTTTAAATGAATTTACATGATTTTCTGGAGTTCCAGGGGCTAGATCTGAAGTTTCCGGGGCTAGCTCTCAATTCCAGAGAACCCCAGGGGGTAGCACGTAAGAATTCCAGTCTTTATAACGCGGGGCTGACGTGGACCGTCTGATTTTAAACCGACGGCTGAGATTATAAGATCGAACCGGTACGCGGGGTTTTAAAGTCTACCGTGCGATTTAAAATAAACGGCGCACAAGCGGCCACGTCGCTCTGATCGAGCGCGGGCGGCGCTGCCGGCGGCGCACGGCGGCGGGAAGCGGCGATTTCGCCGGAAACTTTCGGATCCTCGAGAATTCTGCCTAGAACTGTGATCTTATGGCCTAGATCGGTAGAGGGGAGGTCAGGGATCTCACCTCGGGGGTTTTCTCGAGCTCGGGGGTCCTGGAAAGTGCTCGGCGGCGAGGTCCGAGGCAAAACCACGGCGAAGCTCGTCGGAGCTGGATTTGCACCGTAAGTCTTCGGGTTTTCTGCACCTGCAAAGTTCCCCGGAGGCGGTGGATCAAGACCAACGAGTTAGATCAGAGTTTCCGAGCTTAGATCGGCCAGAATTCACCGGCGAAGTCTCGGTGCTCACCGGCGTGAAAATCGGCGATCGCGTGAGAAAAACTGATCGGACCGGTGGTTTTTATAGCCGGGGGAGGGCGGTGGTTCTGTTGTGATCGAGTTAGAGTCCTCAGGGTCCAGAATTCGGCTGCGGGACACGGTTTCCCGATCGGTTGCGATCGCGCGCGCGGGGGAGAAGTCCGGGGTCGCGGGGTTAGGGATGACAGGCAGGTCCCACCCGTCAGCGAGGGGCAGCGCGGCGCGCGCGGGGGCGGGCTGCGCGGGGGTTTGCTGGGCCGGCTGGGGTTTCGGCCCACTGGCCAGTTTTTTTCCGGTTTTCCTTTTTCTTTTTCCATTTCTTTTCTGTTTTGAGTCTAATTTGAATTCCAGTTTGAATTTGAATTTTTGCAAAACATGTAACACGTCCAAAATTTTCTAAATTCCCCTCTGAACATGGTTTATGGTTCTAAATCAAAATTTGAGTTTTGACTAAAAATTTGGGGTGTTACATGGCACGGAGTACCCCGGCATGGGCAATGGTGCACCATATACCGGGGGCGCCAACTGCAAGGCATATGGCTGCTGCATATGCTGCGTGGCGTAGGCCTGGGGCAGAGGTCGCATGGCGTACGTCTGAGGCCCAGGCTGAGTCGAGGCGGTCGACATGCTGTAGTTGGCCTCGTGGTTGCGACATCTTTCCCGCCGCCGCTCGATGGTCACGCGAGCATCTTCCCCCAAGTGACGTCGCTCTAGCTCTGACCTCAGGTCCGCCGTTGGGAGCCTGGTAGAGCGGGAATACGCCGTCTGCATGTCAACCGTTGGTGTGCGCGACAGCGACACATCTGGTTGACCGGGGCATCATCCCCGCCGCAGCGGAGGGTTGATGGCAGCAACGACGAGGTGGTCGACGTCACGGATCCACTGCTGGGCGGCCCCCTGGGGAGCGTCCACAGCAGGCGGATTGTGCAGGAGCGCTCATGCTGCAGCTAGCGCACTAGATTGAGTAGCACTCTGCACTGCAGCAGATCATGGGCTTGTAGGAGTCCGCGTTGTTGCAGTCCGACGCGGGCTCCCAACCTGTCCCGAGACACTCCTCCCTGTGTGCATCGAGACATAAGCCTCGCTGGTCATTGTTCGCCGGGAACGAGGGCGCGGAGAGCTTGCCGCTGAAGGAAGCTTGGTCATCTTCGTTGGCGCAGACCTGTCTTGAGAGAAAAAAGCCCCCTACCTGGCGCGCCAAATGTCGAAGTGTGCCGTCGACACTTCCCCCGGTCCTGCTTCAGGAGCAGCCCACAGAGGTTCTTTTTCGGAGGGGCTAGTCCTCTCGAGAGGGTCCTGTTAGTTGTGAGAGGATTGACACAAGGATTTTTACATGGTTCGAGTCGCCGAAGCGTAATACCCTACGTCCACGGGAGCTGTATTGCTCGGAGCCTAGAACCGGAGTTCTAAGCTTGGGGATCTGGATGAGCTATCTTGCCCAAAATGCCGAACCCCTTGCAACGTTGCCTACCCGAGCCTTTTATACTTCAAGGCTCGGGCGGCTTACAAGGTGGGCCTCGGGGTGGTTTCCTGCCATCTACCATGTCTCGCAGTGAATGCTGGTAGTTATCTTCTGGCGATGGTTTCTGGGTCGTCGTCCTGCCGTCCTGCCCACGCCACAAGCTAGGCGTAGTGGTTGATGATGGCAGGGACGGCAAGGCATGTCTTGTCGCTGTGTTTATTGGTCTACAGCTTCTGGCACGGCGTGCCTGTCTTCACTGTGACGCGACTGGTCACAGCGCCACCTGACAGGGGCGCGCGCCGAGTCTTGGGAAGGCGCGGGTCTTGAATGTCTTGATCGGACAAGGCATGGCGTGCCTTTACTCCTGCTGCCTACCGAGCCGGGGTGGGCAGCGCAGCACTGCTGTCCATGTGGCAGGCCCGGGGATCACCTCTGAAGACAGGGGAGGCCTGGCCCCGCTGGACATGTGGCGCTTTCGGAGCTCACCCATGCGGAGGGGGCGAGGTTCGGCCCTTCTAGCCACGTGGCAGGCCCGGGGCTCGCCTCTGAGGAGAGGGGAGGCTCGACCCCGCTGGACACGTGGTGCCTTCGGAGCTCACCCATGTGGAGGGGGCGAGGTCCGGCTCTGCTGGCCACGTGGCGGGCTCGGGGCTCGCCTCTGAGGAGAGGGGAGGCCCGGCCCTACTGGACATGTGGCGCCTTCGGAACTCACCCCTGTGGAGGGGGCGAGGTCCGGCTCTGCTGGCCACGTGGCAGGCCCGGAGCTCCCCTCTAAGGAGAGGGGAGGCCCGATCCTACTGGACACGTGGCGCCTTCAGAGCTCACCCTTGCAAGGGGGGTGAGGTCCGGCTCTTCTGGCCACGTGGCAGGCCCGGAGCTCCCCTCTGAGGAGAGGGGAGCCCGGCCCTGCTGGCCACGTGGCGCCTTCAGAGCTCACCCCTGCAAGGGGGGGGGGGTGAGGTCCGGCTCTTCTGGCCACGTGGCAGGCCTGGAGCTCCCCTCTGAGGAGAGGGGAGGCCCGCCCCTGCTAGCCACGTGGCGCCTTCAGAGCTCACCCCTGCGAGGGGGGGGGGTGAGGCCCGGCTCTTCCGGCCACGTGGCAGGCCCGGAGCTCTGCTCCGAGGAGAGGGGAGGCCCGACCCTGCTGGACACGTGGCGCCCTCGGAGCTCACCCCTGCGGAGGGGGCGAGGTCCTTAGGCGGTTTTCTCCTGTGCGCGGGGGTACCCGGTATTGAGGGTACCGATAGAAACCCCTTCCGTTTTCCTCTCTGCTCGGCCTCTGTCGGACTTGGTGAGACCTGCCACCGCTTGTCGCCAATTCTACAAAATTTTGATTCGTTCCTCCTTCCTAACACGACGTTAACGCTCATACGATCATAGGGAAGCTTGGCGACCGGAAGTCATTGGAGAATTTGGACCCGTGCGCCCTCCCGACAATCATCGCTGCCAAACGCCGACGCCGACCCATCTTCGAGCTCTTCAGGTTCACAAAAACATCACTAGTGAGTTTCCGTACTCCACTCTTTCGGATCATGAGAAAAAAATCCGAGTTTAGGGCTTGTAGACGAGTTTTTGCAAAACTCCAGCGAGATCGCCGGTGAACATCGTCGGGCGCCGCCGAGTGCTTCGGTTGGGACGGTCAGGTGACGTGGCTCCCTGAGGGCCGCCCATTTAAAATTGTATGGTTGAAATTAGATCGGGCGTACCCCCACTATAGGAAACAAGACAATTTACGACAGCCAGCTTAATTTGCGACGGTTCCAGGGTTGGCCGTCGTAAATTAACTTCATTACGACGGCCACCTCTCTGGCCGTCGTAAATAAAAAGTTGCTTACAATGGCTTAACCTAGGCCGTCGTAAGTAACACCTTTATTACGACTGCTAAGACTTGGCCATCGTAATTAAGCTTATTTACGACGGCCAGGCAATGGGCCGTCGTAAATAAATCTTATATACCCCACGGGCCCGGGTTAGCGCGGGCATTCACGCTTTAAATCCGATGACCCAAATTGAATCCCCCTCTATCCTGCTTGGAAAATTGCAGCTAGACCCTCATGTTCTTAGCAAAACAGAGTCTGTACCCTGCAATCTTCTGAGCTACCCCCTGGACTTCACAGAAACTGTGAAAACACATGTAAATAGTTGTTTTAGCCCCTATAAATTTTATAAATTAGGAAATTGCACTGTATAATTTGTTTAGGGCCCTGATAATTGTAGAAAATGTGATTTTGACCCTGCAGCAATGCATATTTATAATTTGGCCCCTGTAGAAAAACCAAAATTTTGTATTTGGAAGTTTGAAATTCATTTAAACTCACTACAAAAGCAAATAATCTTAAAAATTGAATCTAAATTAGTTTAACTTTTATGAAATCTATATAATATTCTGTATTTGTGTTTTAGACAATAAATAAATTCTGAAAATACAGTTTAATATCTGTTTTAATGCTGAAAATTTTTCTGGCATAAAAATAATCCTGCATTCATGTAAAACTATATCCACTATAGAATGAAAATATAAATGGTTTTAGGTGCAGTTTGGAATCTGGAATATTTAGTAAGGCATTTTTGTGCAAAGCTTGTAGCTGAAATCTCTGTAAATATTATAGAAATCTGATTTAAACTGAAATTTCAGTTTAGGTGTGAGTTTTAAGTCTGAAATTAAATTTAGAAGCAATATATATTTTCAAAATATGTATGTATGCATATGTACAATACATGTAGTGCAGAATTAGGCTTAAAGTAAAGTTAAAAGGTAATATATATCCACATGTACACACCAAAATTTAGTATAAGAATTATATCATGACATAAGTAAGTGTTTTATCATAAGAAACAAAATTGAACGTATATATTGTAAATTTAATGACTTTAGGCCAGAATATTAGATGGAGTGTAAATTGAATAAGGATAGCTTGACATAACAAATACAAATAAATAAATGGACCTATGTCTTTATGCATGTTGAATTGCTTGATTGTTTATGTTGGATGAGTTCTTATTGTGTATTGTTGCATTTGTTTTATGTATGTTTGCACAGGTAGAACCAGCCCTAGAGCCGGTTCTAAATCTCCAAGAGCATGTCTTCTACATTCCTGAGCAACCACAAGAAGAAGACAAGTGTCCTGATCAAGTTTCCTCCTATTTTAGGAATATTAGCTAGAAATTAATTGAATCATGTCATAAATTGTGAATCTCATTGATAGGATGCTCTCCCTAGTTTTCTTGACTTATTCATTGTAGCCATGGTGGGAATTTTACTGGTATATGAATTATTGTGCTTTATGCTTAGCCATGTTTAGTTTTGTGGGGAAATCTAGAAGATGGATTACAACTTGATTTTAATGAATCTTGATAACACATGATGAATTGTGGTAGAGTTAGGAATCTAGGCAACCTGGATGACTTTGGTTGGTGCTATGCGCACGAGAACTTGGGTTAGTGTTTAGTGCTTGCCTGGGTTCTAAGGACCGGTTCATAGAGCATTTAATGTAGATTTACCGTGCCACCACATGCTGAGATGGGGCAGCTTGGCCAAGTAATTAGGTGCATTTCCGATGATAGTATGGGTGTTTGGAAGGTGCGGGGAATAGGAGTCAGCTGTACTACCTTGGGAACCGCAAGGCTCAAGAGGAGGCCACTACAGAGGAGGTTGTAGCCTCCTGGATGCTATTAGGGGTGAAACCTTAGTGGGCTCATGCTAGTTGTGAATCCCTTTGTAAAGGCTTCGTAGTGATCTCCTGGCTGCACACCATGGAAGTGTGAATGTGGTTGGCTGCCATGGGTGAAATGGAGGTTCCTTTAGTCCACCCGGAAACAGAGGATAAAATTACTACTTGTGGGTAAAGAGGCATAAACTTTGCAGAGTCGGAGAACTGTCATGACAGCCATGCATCACGGTCTAGAGCGGCTCGGACTTCTTCATGATTAGTGGACTACGAAGTGAAATGGTTGGGAATGTTAGGTGAGAAACCTAGCATTGATGATGTGGTTATGGGAATTGGATGAACTCATTTATGTAGTAATTTAGGTGCTAACTCAAGCTAAGGTGTTAGGATAAAAGTTTAGTGCTAAAATCATGATGTAAGCCTTTCCTTGTCTTGGCCTTCATGTCATTTCTTTCCCACACTTGCTGAGTACCTTAGGTACTAAAGGTTGCCTTTTTGTTGGATATATTTTCTGCTCAGGTCATGGTGATAGTGTGGAGTACAATGAAGATGACATCGACCTAGAAGACTTCTACTAGGCTTGCGGAATTCCCGGGCAACGCCTGTGACGGAGCTCCATAAGATTAATTCTGCTGCGTTGTCATTTATGTATCTAATACCTTTAATGTATTCTATGAAGACATATTTGTAATATTTTATTACATGATGAACTTTAATTATAATTGTAGGATCGAAGAGCATGTGAAAAGCTACCAGAGGGGGTGAATGGTAGATTAAAACTTTTTATGCGGAAGCTACAAAAACCCCTCGGCAGAAAACTGATCTGATAAAGAAACTGTGTGTGCAACTGCTTTAGACGTGTTAAAACGTGACTAAACTAGTGGAGATTATAGATAATCAAGTCATGAATCCACTGCAACAAGAGTCACGTGAAAACACTAAGTAGAACTTGAGTTATGATCAAAAGACTAGACGAAGATCAATCTGTTCTACCCTGATTTTAAAAATAGATCTGCAATGCTGTAAAAAAACTCGTCTAGATAAAAAACCACAAATTCAATGACACGACCCCACGGTCTTGTCGAGCCAGGATGACGCTGAGGGGTGCTGCGTTGCACAACACCAGATAACACACGTCAAAGGTACAAAGCGGAAGCGAAATTTTATTACATAAACAAGTTTATGAACATGTTTACATCAAAATAAGTTCAGTACACACTCACGGGCGTAGACTAAGCATCAAGTGCACGTTCAGCCCTTGAACGTGTCCTTGCTAGCACACACGCACACTAACTCTGCGGCGTGCACGACTCCCACTCGACGGGGTTCCCCTCCTGGGGTTCCGTCTCCTCCTCGGGAGTCCCTTCCTCATAGAACCCTGCAAAAGCTTTAAACACAAGCAGTGAGCACGAAGGCTCAGCAAGTCTGACCCGTCTCACCTAAACATGGAACTTCTACATGAGGGGTAATGGGTTATGTGAGGTAAAAATCATTTGCAAGGACTCGCCTAATTAGTAGAACCTTACTTTCAAGTTTTAGCAGCAGGGTGGAGAACCTTACGCTAAGGCACATGAGAGAGCCGCAATCAAACAAGAAACGCATTTCTCTCATGTACTTTGCCAAAAGTTGAAAAGAACTTTAGTTAGCTCTAAACTACAACAATTCATTAGCAATCAGAGTTCATCTTTCAATCAGCAACATTTTAACACGTAACTAGCCTGTTCTTTCTACGTCACGGTACAGTGAACAAGTGGTACTCACTGACCGCGAGGGACGGCGATTATAATCGATTTACACCTGCAGGGTTACCCGAACAACCCGTCACGTACGCCCGTACTCGATGTTGCCTACAACAACCATCACGGACGCCATACGCAACCACCTTTCGTCCGTCAGCCAAATATTGAACCGGTCCCATCGTCCCGAGCAAGAGGTCTATGCACGCGCATCTCAGTGCCGCCAGCCGATTTACACCTCAAGCTCTCAACCTACCCTCTGAACGACGGGCAATGCCTCAATACCCAGCTACCCGAGTTACATCAGTTTCCCGGTTCCCATATAGCCGGTAGGTCTTCGGTACTGTTCTAGCTTGTTCAACAGGCCCGCAAACGGCTCGGTCCTCAATCGACACAAGCGGAGCTACAGCACACAGGCCCCAAAGTCCTGCTGCCCTCACCCTCCGCTTGGTCTCATTTTCTTGCCATGTGTTTCATGTGCTATCACTACCCGAGTCGAGTGCCTCTAGCCTATGCTAGCGAGTAGTTCCAACTACTCGACTTGTACCGAATCCTACACTATCTTAGCATTGCAGTAGCTAACGAGGTTTTCAATCCTAATCCCAACCCATGGTTTTCTTGGCTATGCAGTTGGGTGTCCAAACAAGACTCTAATACAAAGAATAATGTAATCAAGTATGCGCTCAAAACAATAAAACTTGTAAAAGGTTAATGCAAACCGGAGCTTGCCTTGCTGCTCTTGGTCGTAGGCTAGCTTCTCCTCCGGAGTTACGAAGTCTAGGACTTCGGGTTCCTCCTCGACCTTAGCGACTACATGATAATAGAGGTACATGTATTAATTTGAATGCATTTGTATTAAGTTTGCACTTGTGAAGCTTATAAGTCCCACTAGACAGACTCAATGACTGTGAAACTTTTACTGTGGCTTGGTTACAACCTAAATAGAGACTTGGTCAAGTTTTAGTTGCAGCAAAGCTCATTTGAGCCCTCCACAATTAATTATGTCCTTGACCTTAATTGGAACTCTTAGGGTGTTCTAGGGATTTTCATGAAACAAACTATGACTTTCTGAAAACTAGATTTTCAGAGGGTTCTAATGGAGTTGGTCTCACTTAATTTGGAAGTTCCTAACTAAAGATATGAGCTAAACAATTTCAGAGAAAATTCTGAAAATGTTTCTGAACATTTTCTATTTTCTCTGGAACAGTTTCACTAATCACACCATTAGGTGGATTAAATGAGCTCCAATGGGTCTGAAATTTTTATGGTAGTTCAGAGATATTTTGGTGAACATCCCAGCAAAATTTCAGGATTTTCCTCCATAGGATTCTCCAGTTAAAATTCCAAACAATTGAAACTTTGAGGAATTAATTCTGGAGAAATAAGGAATTTCATGAAGTGAAACTTGATTTGCTGGAAAGTACTCAGAGAGATGAATCCAGCAAAATTTGGTTCACTCAATTTGGAGCTTTCTAGCCAAAGTTATGAGGATTTGAAGTTTGGAAGAATTCTGAAAATCGGGGAAAAGTTTAAATCTCACGGGGGCCCGCGAGGACACGTGTCGAGCGCGGCGGTGTCCGGCACACCGGGGCTCACAGGGTATTTACGCGCCAGCACACCAGATCCCGGCTGCAGCCGGATCCCGATTCAAAATATCGGCCGCTGACAGCTGGGGTCCACCCCTTTCTTCAACCTTGCGACGCCCGCGCTCCGCCGCCGAGGAACCTCGCCGGAGAGCTCGCCGCCGGCTTCGGTAAAGCTCCAAACTTCATGATTTTGGCCGCCTCTGCCTATTTTCTCTCGGGGAACAGGATTCTTGGGCCAGCTCGCCATGAAAATGGTCGCCCCGTGGTCGGCGACGAGACGCAGCCTCGGGAGAACTTCGGTCGCGTTGTCCACCCTCCCTAGCACCTCCCCCGATCAAGCTAAGGGTCGTCGAGCATCAGTAGACCATAGGAAAGGTCGACCTAGCTCTACGGAGCTTGGGAAAGGCTGTGTTGGGCTGTCACCGTGCGACCTAGGCCGGAAATCGGGATTTCTACTAAAACTCGAAGAACAGCGGTTTCCCTCCACGGTTCTTCGTGGTTCTTGATCCTATGGATCCGCATGGGCTACTAGAAGTGATCCTCTCTACAAGAGGATGAGTGATGCAGTGTGGCTTACGAATTTCCTGGATCGGTGCAAACCTCACTTTTGCACACCGTCGCGAAAACATGAAATTCCGGCTTGAGCAGCGCTTGTCACGCCGCCGGAGCTTACGGAAAAGAAAGAGGGGTTGAAGGCAAACCTCTTTGCTGTTTACAGCTCCGTGAACGGTGGGCTGTGGTGGCCGGAAGAGCTGTTCCCGCAGCGGCGGCTCGAGCTGAACCGGCAGAGACAAGATCGCCGCAGTGGAGCTCGGGGAAGACCGCGCAGGGTCTGGAACCGATGCGAGAGCGTTGGAGATGGCTTGGCGCACCCGGTGCTGGTCTCAGATCGCCGGGAGGGTCACTGGATCGGCCGGGCGATGAGGAACCGAAGTTTCACTCGGGCGGCGAGGTGTTTCGGCGTTTTGGGTGGAAGTGCGACGAGGCAGCGATGGAAGGCGCCGGTGACCGCTTGGGCGGGTAGATAAAGACCCAGGGAGTCGGTTCCGCTGCTGAGATCGGCAAGCAGCTGGTGGCTTCGCCGTTTCTTCGCTGTGGCGGCAGCTGCAGCGCGCGCGGTTAACCGAGCTGAGTCTTCAGTCTGTTTCTTTTGCTTCAGTGGCTGACATGTGGGTCCCACCCGGGGTTTTAACCTCTGAAATTCACTCCTAATCACTGTTGTAAACAGTGAGCCCCAAAATACCCATGGTGATTCCAATTATTCACCCATGAGCCATTTGAATTGAGTAGGATTCAAATGGGGTTTGGTTTGAATGAATTTCAGCACAAATTCGGTTTTGAAATTCAAATAAAGTTTGAATTTCCCCCACTTAGCTCTTGTCAAGATCAACTCCAAATGGAGTGAAAATTGGTGTGTGGGCTCACAAAAAGGTGCTGAGTCAGAATATGCCTCCCACTTTTAAATTCATGGGATAAAAACAGTTTGAATTTGAATATGGTTTTAAACTGCCCTCTTTCTAGCTATACCCAAAATGACCTCAAAAAGGTTTTGAATATGGGTGAAACTTGGCATGGACATTCTTAGCAATGTGTAGGAGTTTTCATATGTCCAGCCCACCTATATCACATGTGGAAAATACCACTTTTGCAATATGTGAGTTTGTTCTCTAATAAGCATGTTGATGGTGGTTACTTGCTCTTCATTTGTGTTCATCATCTTTCCTCAAATGAGGTGTGTGGTGTGGTGATGAACACTTCAATTATGTGTCAAAAGCTGAGGCCCTTACATCCAATGACCGTGAAATTTTCGAATATGATATATAATCAAGTTGTTAATACAACCCCAAAAGAATCACATTGATTGGATCATTAAAACACGAGTTATGATCGAAATACCGAAGCAACATTGGTCTGTACAGAAACTCGCCGAGGAAAAACTTATCTGAAACAAGTCGGACGAACAAGGCACCAAAGCTCCTCTAAACTATGAATTTTATTGATCAAAACTCAAGAGAAGCAGCCACAAGTCATGCTCTCCAGGAGCCTTGGCCTCCCTTGCATATATAACCAGCCCTAAGGCCAACCCAATTCAAACTAGGGCTCCTACTCCTACTTAGATTCAAACTCTAACTTTCCAAAAACTGCTCAAGACTCTTCTATACGCAGATAGAACCAATCTTAAGACTTCCAAACACCTTAAAAACGTCCCAAACATTTCTAAAACAACTCTACTTCGTGCCTAACATGAAATCCTATTATAACCAACTCGAAACTTTCCATAAACGAACCATAACCGCCTCAGCCGCAGCCTGAGCGCAAAATCCAGCCGGTTGAACCTTTTTAACCATATCTTCACTTCCATATCTCTTCACCACCCCTTGGAACAATGTAGCCATGTCCATGCACCCCTTAAATATGTGTAAACACTTTCCAAAACGTTCACAACACCTTCATATGCATTGTTCTTGACCCAAACATGCTGCTTGACCTCTGGATCAGCTCAACCACAATTCCTCCCGAACTTGGCTGTTGAACCTCATCTTCTCCCTAAGACTAGTTCAAGGATCTCCATCACCAGCCATGTCTTGACCTCAAGCAACACCTGCACATGAATAAACATCCACTTTTTTTCGAGCACAAGTCCGCGACTTGACTCACGTTAGTCCGAAAACCACAACACCTTACATGAGCACCTCACATAAGCATGTTGCAAACCATAGCAATATATTAACCACCATAATCAGCCATAACACATCAAAAATTTAGTAAGAGAATACTAAGCAAACATTCCATAAGCCAAGAAGCAAGTTTTAAACATTGCAGGTTAAAAACACAGTGGCTGAAAATAAACACTATGAAAACAGCTGCTCTGCAAGGACTGTTACTCCTGAAATGCAATGAGAAAGTTTGGACAATCTGAACTGAGTAAAGAGTTACAGTTACTCCCAAAAACACATTTGTAAAGATCAATTGTGTCAACTCACGTGCAGCTCCTGTGAGTGAAAGTTGGACATTCCGAAGCGGGTATTTTGGCAATATTCAAAACTTTGAATGTAAATCCTCACTTTTATTCTAATTGCCAATGTATTCAGCACACATAGATCTCACAATCTCCCCCTTGATGAATGCATTGGCAACACCACTTATAATCTTAACATTGGCTCATTCACATGACAAAGTTTTGAAAGCAAATTTCTCCCCTTTTGAAATAAAAAATCAGATGAGAAAGAAATTAAAAAAAACAAATTCCCCCCTGAGAAGAACATGTAAAAACTCGGAAGGTGCAATATGTGACATATTTCTCCCCCTTTGACAATGTATTCAGCATGGTTCAAAAAAGAAATTTCAATTTATTAAGATCATAATATGACACATACAAATAAAACAAAGCTCATCCAAGTCATACTTTCAAATAACTTACACTATCACATCAATGAGATACATAAAGTAGTGTAATCCATGCTAGAGATCAAGTGAAAATTTTCAATTTAAGCAAGTCATGACCTCACAAACTTAACTATTTAAAAACCTGAAAGCATGACACATGTTGCTGCATTTTTCATTATCTTTTAAAGCACAAGTTCAGATCATATGACATTTGCAAGAGATTATATGCCGCATCAGCCTTATTCTAACCAACCAAGCCAAGCCTATGTCATTTGACAACCAGAAGCTTAAGGACATGGTTTTAGTCATACACAACTTCTTTCAAGTTCATATTTAAGTGCAATGATAAGCCATCTCAAAAGAAGAAGTGCGATGCATGCATATTCTCTTGATCTTACAATTTTTTCCATTTGATCATAAAAGCTCAACATGTGGATAATTGATTGATTAATTTTTCATTATTAAAAGCACTTGTGAGCATGCAATAAGTTCAAAATAGCAAGAAAGTTTGATCATGACCATATTTAGTGTATGTAATTATTCCAATTACTAGTCATGGCAAAAACTATAAAATTTATAACACGAGTAATGTAGTAAGAACTTTCAGCATCAAAAAGGAATCACAGTGTCATATATGTATGAAATACTTTGCTCATACTATTTTAAAATCAGATTCACACATAGACTTTCCAAGTTTCAAAACTCCCCCTCAATTTAAGCCACGAGGATGCATAAACCCTATTTCACTGCGAATGAAACAAAAACGAGTGAAATCCAAGGGTTTTGTAAAAATGTCAGCCAAATGTTGTTCGGTATCTACATGGTGAAGCACAATGTTTCTTATTTCAACATTATCACGGAGAAAGTGATATTTAATGTCAATGTGGCTTGTTTAGAATGTTGCACGGGATTTTTAGGAATGCAAATGGTACTAGTGTTATAAAAAAATAGTGGAACACTATCTAGATCAACCCCATAGTCCTTAAATGTTTGAACAATCCAAAGAATCTGTGAGCAAGCGCTACCAATAACTACATATTCAGATTCAGCCGTGGATTGTGCAACTGAATTTTGTTTTCTAGAAGACCAAACAACAAGTGAATTACCAAGAAAATGACAAGCACCCGAAGTACTTTTCCTATCAATCCTACAACCCTCAAAATCTGCATCCAAAAAAGTTTCAAAATAACGGTTGAGGAAGAAGGAAGAAAATGCCAAATGCTTGAGTTCCATGTAAGTACATGAGAATCCTTTTGATGGCTTGATGATGTGAAGCACATGGGGAAGCTTGAAATTATGCACAAAGACATACGCTGAATTGTATGTCCGGTCTTGATACCGTGAGGTACAAAAGTGACCCGATCATGCTTCTATATTCTTTTTGATCCATGGGTTCACCATCTTCGTAAAGTTAAAGTGTTTTTGTTGTTCCCATTGGTGTCCGAAAAGGATTTCTTTTGTCCATGTTGAAGCGCTTAAGGAGGTCTTTCGTATACTTGGTTTGATGCACAAAAGTTCCTTGTTTTGCTTGATTTGCAGCCCCAAAAAGTATGTGAGTTCTCCCATCATACTCATTTCAAATTCTGAACTCATCAAAGCTGAAAACTTGGCCACAAGATCATGAGAATCACAACCAAAGATAATATCATCCACATACACTTGAACGAATAGTGAGTCATTGCCATGCTTAAGAACAAAAAGATTTTTATCAACCTTGCCCATGGTAAACCCTTTTTCAAGTAAAAACGTTTTTAACCTATCATACCATGCTCTACGAGCTTGTTTAAAACCATATAAAGCTTTGGACAGTTTGTAAACATGATTAGGAAAATTTGGATTTTCTAAACCTGGTGGTTGCTTAACATAAACCTCCTCATCTATGTAGCCATTAAGAAAAGCACTTTTAACGTCCCTTTGATATAACTTGAAACCTTTAGATGCAGCAAATGTTAACAAATTCTTATGGCTTCTAATCAAGCAACAGAAGCAAAAGTTTGATCAAAATATAAACCTTCAACTTATGTGAAACCTTGAGCAACCAACCTATCCTTATTCCTAATCAAAACCCCATCCTCACTTTGTTTAATTAAACACACATTTAGTTCCAATTAAAGTGTGACCTTGAGGTGGAGGTAAAAGTTTTCAAACATTATTTCTTTCAAAATTTTCTAACTCTTCTTGCATGGCAATAATCCAAGATTCATTAGTGAGTGCGTGTGATATATCTTTGGGTTCAAAAGAAGCAACAACATCAGAATGAGCATGAGAGTTTGGATCACAAAACCTGGACCATGTGATCCATTCGTGCAAGCTTCCAATAATTTGTTGTGGAGGATGATTTTCGAGGACACGGAGGGGAGTAGACACTTCACAAGCTCCTTCTTCTTCATGTTCATCACAAATCGAAGAACTTGTGACTTGAGGAAGATCTGGACCAGCAGTAGTGGTTGTTGGTGCTGATTGTGGAGCGAGATCAATATCTGGAACGTCATTGTTTATTTCTGAAATTTCGGGCAGCAGCTCCACTCCTTCTTCATCTTTAATGAAAATACTCTCCCCCTGCGGATATGCATCTTGACCTGCAGTAGTAGAGCTAGTACCTGGGCTAGCTTCATCAAAAGAAACTTCATAAGTCCCCACAATTTTGTTAGTGCTAAGTAAAAGCACACGATAGCCTCTAGTCTGAGATGAATAACCAAGAAACATGCCATCACCAGATCTAGCTTCAAATTTATCAAGATTACCTTGTTTCTTAACAAAGAATTTGCAACCAGACCCTAAGATGTGTGACACTAGGATTATGTCCAAACCGAAGATCATATGGTGTTTTTCCTAGCTTAGCTCTCAAGAAATCACGGTTTGAAACATAACAAGTTGTTTCAATTTCATCTGCCCAAAATTTTCTAGGAGTTTGGTATTCATCAAGCATAGTCCTAGCCATCTTAACTAAGGTTCTGTTCTTTCTCTCTACAACACCGTTTTGTTGAGGTATATATGGTGAAGAAAATTGATGATCTATTCCTTTTTCAGCACAAAAGTGATCAAAAGATTGATTTTTAAATTCGGTTCTGTTATCACTTCTAATTGCTTTTAAAGATCCCGGGTGATCAATTGGTAATCTAGAAAATAAAGTTCTAGAGTGACTAAAAGCTTCATATTAGATGCCATAAAGTAAACCCAAGAGTATCTAGAATAATCATTAACAATTGCAAGCACATACCATTTACCTCCAAAAGATTGAGCACGTAAAGGACCTACGGTGTCAAGATGTAAAAGTTGTCCCGATTCAGTTATCATGGTCATTGTGAGAGGAGGATGTGAACCTGCAACCATCTTAGCATGTCTACTAGAAGAGCACATAATATCGTTGTCCCATTTAAGCTTAGGTAGCCCATGTATGCGATCAAGATCACTAACACGTGTGAGGTGATCAAAGCCTACGTGACCAATGCCAAAGATATAAGCCCTTTGAATCATTAGCAACTAGACACCTATGCTTAGGAGTTGACATATCAAAATCAACTTTAAAAAGCTGGGGTGGAATGCTTCAACTGTGGTGAGGTTGGACACTATGCTCACAAGTGCCTAAAGAAGAAATCACCGCAGCCACAACAACAGAACCTTATGCATGGAAGCGTGAATCATGTGACCATTGGTATGTTTCCCAATGATTCCCGCATTGCTACAATTCTATTTGATTCTGGTTCTACCCACTCTTTCATTGCTAAGGAATTCATTAAAAAGCATGATCTAGCAACCACACACATGATCCGTATGTTAGCAGTGAACTCTCCAGGAGGAGAATAAGAACAAGATAAGTATGCCCTAGGGTGAATCTAGACATTAATGGAGTAGTGTTTTCCATAAACCTCATAGTGATAAATTCGCAAGGGATATATATAATTTTGGGAATTGATTAGCTGACCAAGTATGGAGGTGTTATTCATTGTTCAACGAGAACGGTGGAGTTAACCCATACGAGTGGCATCAAAGTCAGGTTCATAGCCATCCAAGAACCAAGGAAAGACACTAGACTCAATTAAGTGGACACAATGGTTGAAGACGTGGGGTGATAAATGAGTTTCCGGATGTCTTTCCTGAGGAATTAGCAGGTATGCCACCCGATCGAGAAGTGGAATTCACGATTGAATTATTACCTGGAACGGCCCGATATATAAGAGACCTTATATGATGGATTTCAAACAGCTAGAAGAGCTCAAGGAACATATTCGAGAGTTTACAGAGAAAGGGTACATTCATCCTAATTCCTCACCATGGGGAGCTCCAGTGATATTTGTACCTAAGAAGGATGGAACCTAAAGGTTGTGTGTAGATTACCACACACTTAAGGAGGTAACTATTAAAAACAAGTACCCGCTGCAACACATTGAGGACTTGTTTGATCAATTAAGAGGCGCATGTGTATTTTCAAAGATTGACCTCCGTTCCAGATATCATCAATTAAAGATACGACCTTCAGATATTTCCAAAACAACTTTTGTCTCTCGATATGGGCTGTATGAGTACACGGTCATGCCGTTCGGGTTAACCAACGCCCCAAAGTACTTCATACATGAACAAGGTATTAATGGAATATTTGGATAAATTGTTGGTAGTGTTCATTGATGATATTCTAATTTTTTCTAAAGATGAGGAGGAACATGAAAACACTTTAGGATGGTGTTGCAAAAACTGCGAGAGTATCAACTATATGCCAAGTTCAGTAAATGCGAATTTTGGCTAAAGAAAGTTCCTTTCTTGGGACACATAATATCTGAAGGAGGAATATCCGTGGATCCTGCTAAGATAGCGGATGTGCAAAAGTTGAATACTCCTGAGAATGTCAGGGAAATCCGAAGCTTCATAGGCTTGGTAGGATATTATCGATGATTCATTGAAGGGTTCTCTAAGATTGCAAAGCCTATCACTAAGATGTTATTGAAAGGAGTCAATTTCAAATGGACACTGAAGTGTGAGTCAAGCTTTCAATAATTAAAGAAAAGATTGACGACAGATCCAATCCTAGTTATGCCTGATATGCACAAGGAATTTTCCGTGTATTGTGATGCTTCAGGACATGGATTGAGGTGTGTCGTTATGCAAGACAGACATGTCGTTGATTATGCCTCTAGGCAGCTCCGGAAGCATGAAAAGAACTACCTTACATAGGACCTAGAGTTAGCGGTGGTAGTTCACGCATTAATTCTATGGAGGCATTACCTAATGGGTAAGAGGACAGAGATCTACACCGATCATAAGAGCTTGAAATATATTTTCACACAACCAGATCTCAACCTCAGGCAATGATGATGGTTAGAGATGATCAATGATTTTGATGCTGGTATTAATTACCATCCGGGAAAGGCTAACGTTGTTGCGGATGCCTTAAGACGGAAGGTGAATGCCAACATGTTGACAATAAGTCACATACCACCGCAATTATGCGAAGAATTCGCGAGACTCAATTTGTGTTTTGTGAATAACAGTGAGGCCATTGCAATGGAAGTGGATTCCGCACTAGAGCAAGACATACATAATGGTCAGAAAGATGATGAGAAAATCCAGAAAGTTAAAAGACTAATCAAGGAAAATAGAGCACTTCCTCAGCTGAGAGATATGGAAGACGTTGTGAATCCCTGCGAGCGACGCCGGTAACTCCAAGCGATAGGCCACGGGTCCGCATTTTTCAATGACGGCGAACGGACCAATGAACCGCGGTGCAAGTTTACCCTTCACTCCGAAACGGTGAACTCCCTTCATCGGAGACACACGGACATAAACATGGTCCCCGATGTCGAAGTGGAGAGGGCGGCGTCTTTTATCCGCATAGCTCTTCTGACGAGATTGAGCAGCCTTGAGATTGGCTTGTATTACTCGCACTCGTTCTTCAGCCTCATTCACAAGTTCAATGCCATAGATAACCCGCTCGCCGGACTCGCACCAGTTGAGAGGTGTGCGACATTTCCGGCCGTAGAGAGCTTCATACGGTGCCATCTTGATGCTAGCTTGATAGCCATTGTTGTAAGAAAACTCCGCCAACGGCAAATGATCGTCCCAATTCTTGCCGTGGTGGATGGCACAAGCGGCGTAGCATGTCTTCCAACACTTGGTTCACCCGTTCGGTTTGACCATCCGTCTGCGGGTGATACGCGGAACTTTGAATCAGTTTGGTCCCCAAGGATGCGTGCAACTGCTCCCAAAACCGAGAAATGAACAGTACACCACGATCTGAAATAATGGAGCGGGGAACACCGTGCAAGCACAATATCCTTGAAACGTACAGCTCCGCATATTTCCTGGCCATGTAGCCCGTATGTACGGGAATAAAATGAGCCGACTTGGTTAGTCGATCGACTATCACCCAAATCGAGTCATGTTTGTGAGATGTGAGAGGTAATCCGACTATGAAGTCCATGCTGATATCCTCCCACGTCCACGCCGGAATGTTTAATGGTTGCAGCTGTCCGGCTTTTCGCATATGGTCGGCTTTCACCCGCTGACACGTATCACATTCGGATACGTACTTCGCGATCTCTCTCTTCATCCATGTCCACCAAAACCTGGTTTTCAGATCCTGGTACATCTTGTTGCTGCCCGGATGAATAGAATACTTGGACAAATGAGCTTCGTCCAAGATCTTCTTCCGAAGCTTCATGTCAAGGGGTACCACTATACGGCTTTAAACCATATTGTACCGTTATCATCTCTTTGGAAGCATTTCATTTCGCCATTCTTCATCCTTCTCCGAATGTGTGACATCCCCACGTCCTTCTTCTGTGCTTTCATAATCTCCTCTCATATTGTAGGGATGAGAGCAAGATTATACAATGCCCCATATGGAACCAAGTACAGACTCGGTTCCTCCTCTTCAAATGGGGTGATGGACAGATTGTGGACATGAGATTTGCGGCTCAAAGCGTCGGCAACCACGTTTGCCTTCCGGGGATGGTAGTGAATCTCGATCTCATAGTCTTTGATCAACTCTAACCATCTCCGTTGCCGCATATTCAACTCCTTTTGAGTGAATATATATTTCAGACTTTTGTGGTCGGTGTAGAGGTGCACTAAGTTGCCGAGTAATAGTGCCTCCATATTTTCAAGGCTAATACCACAGCAGCGAGCTCAAGATCATGAGTCGGGTAGTGCTGCTCGTGGTTACGAAGTTGGCGTGAGCCATAGGCAACCACTCTTCCTCCTTGCATCAATACACAGCCAAGCCCGATGCCGGACGCATCACAATATACGTCGAAGGGCTTGGTTGTATCCGGTTGAGCTAACACCGGAGCGGTTGTAAGATGCTTCACTAGTGCTTGGAAAGCTTCTTCACAAGCTGAGCTCCAAACATATTTGATCCCCTTCTTCAACAGTTCAGTCATCGGCTTAGCAAGCTTGGAGAAGTTCGGTATGAATCTCCGGTAATATCCTGCTAACCCGAGGAAACTCCTGACCTCGTGGACTGATGTGGGGGATTTCCATTTCAGCACTTGTTCAATTTTGCTTGGATCAACTGCAATGCCTTCTGCAGAAATAATGTGACCAAGGAATGGCACTTGGCTGATCCAAAATTCGCACTTGCTGAACTTGGTATAAAGCTTATGGTCTCGCAATCGTTGAAGTACGATATGCCAGTGTTTGGCGTGTTCTTCCTCTGACTTGGAGTAGATCAAGATGTCATCTATGAACACCACCACAAACTTGTCCAACTCCGGCATGAACACTGAGTTCATAAGATACATGAAGTGTGCTGGGGCGTTGGTGAGACCAAAGGACATGACGAGGTATTCATACAATCCATATCTCGTCGAGAAGGCCGTCTTTGGAATATCTTCCGCCCGGATCTTGATTTGATGATATACGGAGCGAAGATCCATCTTTGAAAACACACTTGCACCCACAAGTTGATCGAATAATATATCGATGCGGGGCAGTGGATATTTATTCTTGATGGTGACGGCGTTGAGAGGTCGGTAGTCCACACACAACCTCAAGGTTTCATCCTTTTTCTTCACAAACAGCGCCGAGCATCCCCATGGTGAGGAACTCGGTCGAATGAAACCCTTCTTCATCAATTCGTTGAGCTGCTCCTTCAGTTCAGCCAGCTCATTCAGAGCCATTTTATACGGTCTCCGTGATATCGGCGTCATCCCAGGTACAAGTTCAATCTTGAACTCGACATCCCTTTCGGGTGGCATGCCCAGGAGATCATCCGGAAAGACATCGGGTATTCACAGACCACACGAATATCCTCAAGTTTTGTGGCTTCCGTATTATATGTGGCTGGAGCTTCTTGAACCAATCGGTCAAGAGTAAGAACATGTGGTTCATGAAGTGGAGAATTGAGATGAACCACACGTGGAATGATGTCAAGAACAGAACCATGGCGATGTAGCCATGACATTCCTAAAATGACATCAAGTTTCTGACTCTCTAACATAATTAGAGAAGTCGGATATAGGTTCCCACCCAATTGTAATGGTGCTCTATAGACCATTTTATCAGCTGTTATCTTCCCACCCAGAGAACATATCAAATATGAATTATTTGTGGGAATGATAGGCAGTTGATATTTAATAACATAAGACTGACTTATGAAATTATGGGTGGCACCGGAGTCAAAAAGTATGACTACGGGATGATCTAAACAGGAGAACGTACCCGCGAGGACGGGTTCGCCTTCCGGCACGTCTTCGATGGCTAAGTGGTGGAAGTTGCCGGGTTTTGGTGCTGGTTTCTTGGGCTGGTTGCGGGGTTGATTAGCACCCTGATATGGTGCTGCACCCCTGCCCTGTCGTGGCTCGGGGCAGTCTCTTGAAATGTGCCCGACACGGCCACACGTGTAGCACGTGTAAGGTGTCGGGGTCCTGCCGACTTGAGGACGGAATCCTGGTGCATGCTGTTGAAACTGAGGCGCACGCGGGACCATACTTTGCTGCTGCTGTTGCTGTGGTGGATACGTCGGTCGAAAGCCCGGCGCATTATATTGCCGACCGCGAAACTGAGGCGGTCGCGCCGGTGGCTGCCATCTCTTACCGGATGGTAAGCGATACACCACGCGGTATTTCTGTGGCGTCCCTCCACTGCTACTCGTCAGCGCGCTGCGTTTCCTCTTGTCAGAACCGCGCTCGCGTTGAGCATTTTCTTGTAGAATCGCGGCATTAACTAGATCGTTGAATGTGCCGCGATTGCTCTGGGCGAGATGGACCTTCATCTTTGAATTCGGGCCCGGAAGAAAGCGTTGCGCTTGTTGTCTTCCGTCCCCACAAATCCTGGTGCATACTGCGCCAGCCGGTTGAATAACCTGGAGTACTCATGAGCACTCCTCTCGCCCTGTTGTAGCGCCAGGAACTCCTGGAGCTTCATTTCCATCACACCGGGAGGTATGTGATAGGCGCGGAACGCCTCCTGGAATTCCGTCCATGTGATGGCATGGCCAGCCGGTAAGGAGGCAGTGTAGTTGGCCCACCATGTACCGGCTTCTCCTTGAAGCTGTTGCGCTGCATACAGCGCCTTCTGGTGTTCGATGCATCGTAGCAGCCCGAACTTTGCCTCTAGAGTGCGGATAAAGCTGTCCGCCTCCAAAGGTTCTTCTGCCTCCGTGAAGACCGGTGGATGGGTCGCCATGAATTCTGAATATGAACTTTGTTGGGGCTGGCGTTCTCCATTGTATTGGCGTCCATCCTGATGGGACGCATTTTGCTGGACTAGCATCCGCAGCAACTCGGTTTGCTCATCGCGTGAGCCGAGCACTGCAGCGAGAACCTCCGCAAGATTCCTTGGAAGTTCTGGCGGTGGAGGAGGTGGTTGCTGTTGCGTCGTGGTATGCTCCGGAGGTGGAGACTCATCACCACGAACTTGAGTCGGACCTCCCTCCTCTTGCGTTGACACGTCCGCACCATTCTGCATTCAGACCATTCAAACGATCAGCACATGTTGGTTTATTTCATCCAGTCTATACAATAGTGATGCGAGAATGGAATAAATAGTACGCATAACAGTCACACATATGGATAAAGTATAAACTTTATGCAACATATACATCCCTGGACTGTGTCACACGATCGAGTTCCAAAGTATTGAACTTTATGGGTTAAAAGTTCATTTCGACCATCGGGGTCACCACGGGATGTTAAGTGTGTTAGAATGCGTGATTCCTCGCTATTGTATTGGACCCAAACATGTACTAACTCGAAGTAATATGTCAAATGCATAAACCCTTCGACTCTACTCGCTGTTTTACAACAGCCACTAGACGTCGAACGGTGAAATTAAGTGTTTTGGTTGAAATTCCAGAGAGCATTTGGTCTGCCCTGTTTCTGGGCAGTACCTATTCTTCTGAGATTTTCATCCATTTGGAGGGAGATTATGTTCTGGAGCTCTACAGAAAAGTTGTAGAGGACTTCAAAACCTTTCCAGAATGGTATCCCACACCTCCATTGGTTCAACCAATCCTAAGTTATTCCATGTTCAATTTCAGAAAAGTTTCTACCAAAACAGGGGAGATTGTTCCTAAGTCTTAGAGATTGAATCTATACTCCCAATTGACTCTTAGTTCAATATGGAAGTTCAATAAGCCCTAAATGGAATCCTAAACTTCATTTTGACTCTTTTCTTTGAAAATAAACTTTTTATGCAGTTGGTACTACGTTTCCTCACCAAATAAAAATCCTAAACCGGTATTCCGGCTTATTCGTGTCAAATGGTGGAACTAAAGACGTCACTCACAAACGGTTTCTACACATCATGCACTAACGTGGTTAATGTACCTGCAGAAGAACACACAATAATGGTGCACACAAGGTTTTTGGCATTTCAGGCAGTTCCATATCATAATAAAAACATACGGTCCGTATCATTGCCATACGGACCGTCCTTGAGTCAAGCCACGTCTCAAGGTACATGGTCGCGTTTGCACACCACACAACAGGGAACCCGAGTAGAGCGCAAATGGGTCGTCACGGTTGGGAATTTTATCAACCCAACGGATACCACCTACTGCCTCATGACCGTTGAGGCACGCCGATGGCGAGCGCTGCGTATGGCCCTTTGAACATTGAACGTTCAAGAGTTGCATACTATCGTGTTGCTTACCACACGATGGAGTATTCTCACTTTTGCCTAAAGCACGCTGGAGATCAGCGTTTTCATATGCTCTCAGAACCATTGAGAGGTTCATAGACTCATATTAACTACCGTGCCAAGCCACGGTATATCATTCCATACTATTACTCGTATGGCGAGTTACCGCAATTGATCTGTCTGCGGTGGCGTACCTTACCTCTTACCTGACGTCGGAGCGTCGTTACAGAATGTATAACAAATATGTTAGCTTTTCCACCATAATATCTACTACTATCATAGATCTTATGTGGGCTTATTGACTAATCCTCACTCGACTACTTCTAAATTTTTAAAATAGGCTCTTTTCGAGCGTTCTATTCCCAATGCGGCTCTGATACCACGTCTATGGGGACCACCCCGTGGTTCACCCACTCCAGGATCGCATAGGGTGGTGCCGTACGATGCAGCACCCAACAGCACACACGAAAAGATTAAAGAACAACATACAAACTTTTATTTGATATAAAACAGCGGAAGTCTTTTTACAAAACCTATTCATACAGTGGAAGTAATATACATATACGGCCTCTCATCCTAGCTATGCAAAAGTGCAGCCGTCCAGCCCGGGGACGCTACACGCTAGCAGCATGGAACCGGAGAAATCACGGCGGCGTGCAGGGCTCCATCTCGGCCGTGTACCCCGACGGGGGCATCGCCTCATCCTCGGAACCCTCCTCATAGCTCTCACCTGCATACAGCTCAAATATTGCAACCGTGAGCACGATGGCTCAACAAGGCTTAACCGTCTGACCTAGGCTGGAACTCTACATGCAAGGAGGTGTATGATAGGAAAAGGAATTTGTGACAAAGACACGCCTATAAGTTGATCCTTGCTTTCAGTTTTATAGCAGCAAATTTATGTGCCTTAGGCAGCCCTCACATCGGAAGTCCACAATCAAACAAGAAACGCTTTCCTCCGATGTGGTGATGCCCAAAGCGGAAAGTAAACTTAATTAGCTCTACATCTACAGCAGACATGGTTTCCAAAACATTAATATATCATCACAGCATATTATCATTCAACTGGCTTACTTCACTTCTTACTACGTCACGAAACAGTGAACAAGCGGTACTCAAATAACCGCGAGGCACGGTGATTGCAATCAGGAGACACCCGGACAATACGTTGCATACATCCACTTTCAGAAGCGTGATTCCACACCCCTTCCTACTCTGTTGTATGCAACAACCTTTCAAAGGCAACCCAAAAGCCGAACCGGTCCATCCGTAACGGGCAGGAGGTCCCCGCCTGGAGCTTGACTGTGCCCACCGGCAGATTTACACCTTGCTACCCTCAACCCACTCCTATTTACGGTTGGGTAAGCCTCGGCAACCAGGTTAACCATTTACATCGGTTTCCTGCTTATGTCAGTATGCCATCCGGTACTGTTCGATACTTATTCATCAGGACCGCACACGACTCGGTCCTCAATCGACACCAACAGGGCTACGCACGTGAGACCTCCGCTCACTGCTTCCTATCCCCCCTACTGGGTCTCATTTTCACCACTCTTAAGCCATTTTCTATCCTGGCCAAACCATGTGATAAAACCTTACCTCGCGAGTAGATTCCAACTACTCGACTTCTACCGAGGTCGTAAGCATTAGCATGGCATTCTCTACTCGTCGAGTTTGTAAACTACCCAACCCTTTATAGGATTTAAAAGGCTATGCAAGTGGGGTTTCAACCACCTTAACTCTAATGCAAACATTCACCCTAGACATAAGTGATACAAATAAAGAATTTTATAACAGGTACTTAAGTGCAAACCGGGGCCTGCCTGGTTGCGAGTCAGAGAAGAAGTTAACTTCTGGTGGGACGACGTCCAAGGGCTCCGGTGCATCCTCAACTTCGGTCACTATTATGAGATGTAACAAAATACATGTGTAAGTATTAAGGATTTATAAGAATTGAACTTCTATTTATAGCTACTGCTATTTAGGATCCTTAATTGGCTTTGGGACTTTTACAGTGGATAATAGACTCTCTAAGGATGATTTGAGCCAGATTTGGAGATATGTCATTGCACAATGTAGTATTTAAAATTCCTACAAGTACAATGCTTCTCTGAATTTTGATCCCAATTCAGGAGCTTTGACATAGCTAATAGTGGAATATCTGATTAGGGTAAGTCTCCATGGTTCTAAAAAAATTTGTTTCACCATTTTTGGAGCTACCATCAGAGAGATATGAATTTTTGAAGTTTGGACAGGAGTACTGAACAATTTCTGTTTAAATTTGAATTTCCAAATAAAGGCTGAATTTGGGAAGGTAATTTGACCTAGCAAATGAACTCCAATGAAGACCAAATTTTTACTGGAGATCAGTATCTATGAAGAGGATTTTCTGCCCAAGTTTGGGAATATTTCATAAAGAATTGCTCCTGTAATAATTCCCTAAATGGTTTACTAAAACCAATTCTACAGAAATTCCTGGGCATTTTCATAGCAAGCAATTTGTTTCTATGTGAAGTACTCCTCATGAGGAATCCAACAAAATTGGTCTCACCCTTTTTGGAGTTTTCTACACAAAGTTATGGGCTTGTAAAGATCAGCTAATTCCTGGAATTATTTCTCTAATAGAAACTTCAAATAATTGGGCTGGGCCCACTGTTTTAAATCGGACCAGTGATATCTCGGCAACACCGGGGGCTACGGGGTTATTCCCGCGCAGCCGCACCGGATCCGGCACCACAGACCGATCCCCGCGCATATACGGAGGCTGACCGGTGGGACCCGGCCCTCCTTCGTCTTCCTCGCGCTGCCCGCGCCTCCCGCGGCGGCGCACGCCGGCGAGGCTCGCCGGGACGGGGTTCCCGTGGTCCAAACTTCATCAAACTCACCACTCCCCCATAATTAACCACGCTGAGCACTTTGGGTGGGTCGCCGGCGGCTGTAGTTCACCGGAAACCACCGCGCACCGGTGACAGCAATGTTTTGCACTCCGGTGCAATCGGGAGTCCTCATACCTCCACTAAATGATCGGTTCTCGGGCTCTAGAGCACCAGTGGAGGGAGTAGAAGCTCGACATGGGGTCTAAACTGATCGAGGATCGCCGGAACCCTATTGGCACCGTGCGCCCGAGGCGGTCCGGCGGTGCGCCCTGATCAAGATGTGGAAATTCTCCCTCTACACCCCATGTCTAGGTCTAAAATCGAGGGAGGAAGTGCGCCAAGTAGTTAGGAAGCTTCGTGTACAGTTTTAATCAATGAGAACACGAATTAACGACAAATTTGGCAATTTCCTACCTCGGGGTCAGTTTGTACCGTCCGGGAGAAAAACCCGGAATTCTTCTGCTATGATCAACGTCCAGGGCTGAGCTTTGGGCTCGAGCAGCTGGGGTCGAGGACGCACCGAGGGGCTGACTTGTTTTGCCGTGATCTTGCTCGGTGTGAGCTGTCCATGGTGACCTCCCTCGGTTCTTCCCCGTTCACCTGAGGATCAAGGCTATTTTGCCAATTTCTGGAGCAATCACGCTCGGGACAGGACAGAAGAGGTGCTGGATGTCTAGAGCACTGGTGGGCGCAGCTTTCCGCTGTGGGGTGCTCGAGCAACCGAGCTCAGTAGCTGCGGCGTGATCGGGAGGAATGGCGGCGGTGTTCTGGGTGAAAGAAACGGCGGAGGCGCGAGTTATAGCAGGGGAAGAAGTGAAACAGCTCCGGCGCACCCCTTGCCGTGATCCAACCGAGCCACCGAGGCAGCAGGAGGTGGCGCGGGCTCTCCCTCGGGCGCGGGTTCAACCGGGAACTGGCGCGCTCCCGCTGTTCGACCGAATGAAGCAAAGGCGGTTGCTCTGCTGTGAAACTGACCACTGGGCCCCACTTCCCCCTTTGTTTATTCAAACTTTCTCTGATCTTTTCCATCCAGCAACTCAAAATTTAAGGCTAGACTTTCACCCCAAGTTAAGTTTGAATTTGCTGAATTCAAAGGGTTTGAATTCAGGTGTGAAATTTGGATGTGGTTTGATCATTTGAATTTGAAAAAGAGTTTGAATTCTCCACTTTGTATTGGCTCAAAAATATAGCAAACCAGCTCCAAAGTTTCCAATTTTTGGCATGGCTGCTCATTCAAAGGTGTAGGACTCAGTTGTGAAACCAAATTTTGAAATTGAGGGGATTGGAATTTGAAACTGAATTTGAAATTCAGATTAGAGGGCTTTTCTTTTTAATCCCAAACAAATATGAAAACTCCTCCAAATGAGCTGAATTTTGGAAGGTTGAATATTTGGAATATGAAGATCCAAGCTGTGCATTTAGATCTCCATGTTTGGAAGTTTTGGGAAGTCTAAACCCTCACTTTGAACTTACACCATTATAATTCAAAGTTTTAATTCCCCTCATTTTTCATAAGTGTACATGAGCTGAATTTTCTTGCTACCACATTTTTGGGGATTTTACAGCGCCGCCGCGGGGAGCGCGGGTGTCGCGAGGAAGACGAAGGAGGGGGCGGATCCACCAGCCAGCCTCTGTTTTCCAGCGGGGATCTGGTTGCGGCTGAAATTTGGTGCGGCAGCGCGGGTAAAACCCCGTGGCCTGCGGTGTGGCCGCGATCTCAGTGTGCCGGTTTAAAGAGTGGGGCCCACAACCAGAGTTTAAACATTTCCAATGATTTCAGAATTTAGTTCAACTTCAAATGCCTATAACTTTTGCTAGGAAGCTCCAAATTGAGTTAACCAAATTTTGTTGGATTCAGATCTTTGAGTAATATCCAGCAAAACAAGTCTCAGCTCATGAAACTTATTTTTTCCATAATTAATTCCCTAAAATTTAAACTGTTGGGAATTGTATCTGGAGAATTCCTTTATGGAAAATTCTGAAATTTGGCTAGGATATTCATTCGAAAATCCTTGAATCACAGTAAAAATTTCAGATCAATCCAAGTTAATTTAGTCCCCCTAAAGATGTGATTAAGTGAACTGCTCTGAGAAAATAGAAAAATGTACAGAAACATTTTTCAGAATTTTCTCAAATTTTGATTAGGGCATAAATCTCTCTAGGATTCTTCAAATGACAGGAAAACCAACTCCATTAGAACCATCTCAGACTCTAGTTTCCATAAAGTAATGGTTTGATCCATGAAAATCCTTGAAAATCCTTATAAGCTCTAGTAATGACCATTTTGACATTTATATGGGCAGAGCTCATTTAGGCTTTGATTCAAATGAAATTTCGTCAAGTCTCTGGTTAGGACCTTACCAAGCCATCATAAAAATTTTAGAGCCAAAGGAGATGTCTAGCTAGAGTTACAGTCTTTACATACAAACTTCAACACATTGCATTTAAATTGACATATCGTTAATGTGCTTACGTACAGTCGCTGAAGGCGAAGAGACCCCGGAGGTTCTGGACTTTCTACTTCTGGAGGAAACACTAACACCAGACTAGCAGCAACAAGGAAAGCTCCGGTTTGCATTTAACAAGTTTTACAAAGTTTTGCGTTATATACACTTAGCGTGAAGTATGTGTGTGCATTAGGTGTAAGATGGATGAAACCCCAAATGCATAACCAGATTATTCCAACAAGAGTGAGGGTAGTGTCTAAGTCCTCGAGTAGTTCATGCTGTGCTTAATGTTTATAGACTTCGGTACAAGTCGAGTAGTTGGAATCTACTCGCGAGTATAGGTTTCGGGACACACGGGATTGGTTCGAGTTGTGAGACAACTTTAGTAAGAACAAAATGAGACTAGTCAGGGGCTAGGACGCAGCAAGAGGAAGTCTTGTGGGTGTAGCCCTGTCCGTGTCGAGTGAGGGCCGATCCATGTGCGGCCCCGCTGAACAAGTTCTGAATGTACCGAAGGCATATCGGATGTATGGGCCCCGATAAACTGATGTAACCTATACCTTCGGGCGTCGAGGCATAACACACCGATTTATAGTGGTAGGTTGAGGGAAGCAAGGTGGAAATCCGCTAACAGGCATAGAGAGATGCTCTGTGTAGGGAACTTTCTGTCCGTTTGGGTGCGACCGGTTCGATGTTTGGGCTGTTTGGTCAAAGGTTGTCCCGTACGATATGGGGTGAGCATTCTGTGTGCAGCTCCGCGTGTGGGCATACGTGACGTGCTATTCGGGTATCCCTGCAGGTGTATATCGAGTTGATTAGCCGTCCCTCGTGGTTATGAGTACCGCTTGTTCACTAAGTCATGACGTAGGTCAACATATGAAATGTTGTGATTCAATATTGCTGATTTGAATAACTTGCATTGTTACATGTGTGCCACCAAATATTGCTCACTAAATTTAAGATTCATGAACCGTTAACTTGTGGCTAAAAGATAAATTAAGGATGAACATGTAGGCGTGTCCTTGCTGCAAATGGTCATCCTATTTTTGTTATGACCTGCATGTAAGTTTCATGTGTAGGTGAGTCGGTTAAGCCTTGCTGAGCCATCGCGCTCACGGTTGCTGCTACGAATGTTTGCAGGTGATGAATACTCCACGGACTCAGGGTACGAGTCCACTGGCGAGGCCTACCCTCCGTCGGGGACTACGGCTGAGTGGGAGCCGCACATGCCGCGCTGAAGATGAGTGCAGCTAGTGTGGGTTGTCCATAGGGCTGGACAACCGACTTTTGCTAGTTAGGTGGGCGTGAGTTGTAAAATTAGCTTCCGCTGTAGTAGACTCGGTAAATAGATGTAAACTGAAGGTTTGTACTACTTTGTACATATTCAGAATGTTTTCAATGTAATACTATGTGTACATTATCGTATGTGCTGTTGGGTGTCGCATCGTGCGGCACCACCCTCTGAGATTCTGGGATGTACGGATTTCAGTCCGTCACAGGCTGGTATCAGAGCTGCTTAGGGGATAGTATAGTAAATAAAGACAATATTACGGGAAAACTTAGGATTACGGTGAGGAATCGCTAGTATGGCCGTGTAAGGACTATATTAGTATAATTACTTAAAGTGGAATGACTAACCTATGTTTTATAATTCTGAATTTTGTTTATGTAACGACGCACCTACACTCAGGTAAGCATGGTAAGGAACGCCACCGAAAGCGGTTCAATTTCGGTTAGCTCCCCTGACGAGGAATGTGGTTCAGGGATAGGTCTCATAGCTTGGTGTGAGACGTCAATATGAAACTCTTGAACTCTTCATGTTCCTGAGTTCATATGAAACGCTGGTCCCTGGCGTGCATTAGGCAAGAAAGTGGAAACCCCATCGTGTGGTCGGTAACGCGATAGTGCGTTCTTCTGGAAATAGCCTAGGAGGACATACGCAGCGTTTGCCATAGGCATGCCCTGCAGGGCAGTATGTGGTATCCGTTGGGTTGATAAAATTCCCAACCGTGACGACCTGTTCGCGCTCTATTCGGGTTCCCAGTCGTATAGTATAAAAACGCGACCACGTAGCTTGAGGTGTGACTTGACTCAAGGACGGCCGTATGACAATGATACGGACGTATGTTTTTATTATGATATGGACCTGACTGCAGTGACAACAAACCTTTGAGTGCATCATTATTGTGTGTTCTTCTGCAGGTACTAACCACGTACGTATTCCGTGTAGTACACGTTTGTGAGAGGCCATTTTTAGTGCCACAATTGAGACGTATATGCCGGTATAATCCGGTTAGGATTTTCCATTTTGTGAGGAACGTAGTACCGACATGTACTAATCATGATTGCATTAAAAACAATGTTAAAAAGGAACTAATATAACCCAAGTTTTAATATTTAGGACGCTGGTTTTGTAGAAAAATTCAAAAGTTGGTTAGTTTAGCTCAAAGGACGAGAAAATCAGAGTGCTCTGTTTTGGGCATCAAGTTTGCTGAACTTTAACAGAGCCTAATTCACAGGTTACTTAGCCAATGGAGGTGTGGGATACAGTTCTGGAAAGTGGTTTAAGTGCTCTACAACTTTGTTGTAGACTTTCAGAAAAGAATCACACATGAAACTGGTTGAAATTCCAGATGATTGGAAACTGTCCAGAAGCAGGACAGATTCAAAAACTCTCTGGATTGTTCTGTTTTTCAAGCATAAATTCCTGTAGAAAAATATAAAATTATCTACATTTTGGAAAGGTTAGGAGATGTGTTACATCTTTGTAATTCAAAGTTTTTGCAGTAGCAGCACGGAATTCAGTGGAATTTTGAGTTGAAAACAGCAACTTCCAAAGGAGGCGCTGTTGAAATTCTTCCAGAAATTCTGTAGACTTTGAATTATCATAACTTTTTACTCAGAGCTGATCTGGGGGCAAATAAATACTTGTTGGAAATATACTGAAGTTAAATTTAACTTTGGTATTCAACTTGAGTTATGAAAATGCAAATTATCAGGTCAAAATCTGGGATAAGTAGAAACTGGTCATTCTGGGCAGAGGAATGAACTGTTGAACTCATTTGAGAGATTGTTGTACCTAGTGGGGTTTTATTACTTCCAGTGGGGTAGAACATACTCATGAGTTGTTATCTTCAACTAGTGAAAGAGTTGAGTATATTACCTACTCATGTTCTTTTGCTAAAGACCATGTTTGTGTCGTATTGAAGAAAAAGGGTAGTATATGTGATGACTCAGCGATGTTAACATCTCGTAGTGACCAAATCTAGTTGAGATGAACTTCCAAAGAGGAAGTCCATCAACTTGGATTTCACTAGTTTGTATTTGGCCTGGTAATGATGTAGCTTGTGCAAAGTTATTGCATTATCCATGTACGAGATGTATCGCATGTTTACCGTCATTATGTTTTACTCATATTTTATGAACTGCATGGAGTTGCTGTGGGACTGATTTTATTGTCATATGGTTGCAGATGGTTCTTACCTGGACCATGCACGAGGCCGGGGGCTCTAGTCAGCAAGGGGTGATGACTCCCAGCCGCCTGCTTACGACAACACCCCGCAGCAACAACAAACACCACTGCCGCCTCCGCTTACACTAGCGGATGTGATCTCAGCGCTGGTGGGCTCTTGTGAGGAGCAGACCGACCTGCTCCGCACGATTGTGCAGAATACGTCCCAGGCAGGGGGGTCAATAGAGGGGGCCTCGTGAGCCCCACATCACGACGTACTCAGATTTCTTGAGTACGCATCCTCCGGTGTTTACCGAAGCGGCGGAACCACTGGAGGCCAATAACTGGCTGTGGACGATTGAGTCCAAGTTCGGGATGCTCCAATGCATGGAGCGGCAGAAGACTCTCTTCGCGGTGCAGCAGCTTCACGGTGCCGCCGGTGCATGGTGGGCGAACTATGTCGCCTCACTACCTTCTGGCCACGCCGTCGAATGGCAGGAGTTCCGGGAGGCGTTCCGCGCCTATCATATTCCATCCGGGATGATGAAGAGGAAGTTCCAAGAGTTCTTGGAACTGAAGTAAGGCGGGAGGAGTGCCCATGACTACTCCCGTGCATTCAACCATCTGGCACAGTATGCGTCGGATTATATCTCCACCGAGGAGAAGAAGCGCGAGCAGTTTTATCAGATTTTAAACCCCGAGATGAAGACTCACCTCGTGCAATGCAATCGCGGCACCTTCAACGACCTCGTCAATGCCGCGATTATGCATGATGATTTTCAGCGGTAATTTGCAGCTGAGCAGCAGAAGCGCAGCGCTCCACCGAGCAGCGGGGTGGAGCTCCTCAAAAATACTGCATGGTGTATCGGACACCATCCGGTCAACAGTAGCATCCACCGCCACGACCTCAACAGTTTGGGGGTCATTCTTTTCAGCCACCCCCATTCCGGCCGCCGATGCCAGCACCGTGACCACAGCAGCAACAGCAGAAGATGGTACCATGGGCATTTCCACCGCCACAACGCACCCCGGGATTCCGGCTGCCGGTCAGCGGAGGACCGCCTCGCTACACATGCTACACGTGTGGCTAGGCGGGTCGTTTCTCAAAGGACTGTCCACAAGGGCAGCAAAGCAGCGGGCAAGCCCAATATCAGGGCGGTGCTTGAGGCCGACCACCAGTCAAAAAGGGAGGTCAGTGAATCGGGGGCGTTCGTTACATTAACAATGAGGACACCCCCTGAAGAAGAAAACATGCTGGCGGGTGCGTTCACTCTCAACGATCGGGCAATCATCATTTTATTTGATTCTGGTGCAACCTACAACTTCATAAGTGCATCATATGTGGTTAAGCATCAAGTGGAAGTCGTTCCCACCGAGTGCTCATATATGATCTGTTCACCGGGAGGAAAGATTTCAGCAAAATGTGATGATTCCGAAAGCACCACTGTGCTTAGGTGGGAAGATATATCCCACTACTATGATTATTCTTGAGGGGCAGAAGATTGATGCAATCTTAGGAATGTCATGGCTAAGTTACCATGGCGCTGTCCTAGAAACTTTAGCATGGACGGTTCACCTCAATTCTCCACTCCACCGTCCGCATTCCCTCATACTAGACAATCCAGTCCCGGAAGTTTGAGCCGCCTACCATACTGAAGCTCTCAAGTTAGAGGACATCCCCGTAGTCCGGGAATACTCCGATGTGTTCACGGATGATCTTTTGGGCATGCCACCTGAACGGGATGTTGAGTTCAAGATTGAACTTGCACCCAGGACTACACCCATATCGCGGAGACCTACAAGATGGCCCGGAACGAGCTGGCAGAGTTGAAAGAACAGCTCAATGACTTGTTGAGCAAGGTTTTCATTAGGCCGAGTTCCTCGCCTTGGTGATGCTCGGCGCTGTTCGTTAAGAAGAAGGATGAAACCTTGAGGCTGTGTGTGGATTACCGGCCGCTCAACGCCATTACCATCAAGAACAAATATCCACTGGCCCCCATTGACATCTTATTTGATCAATTTGTGGGTGCAAGTGTGTTTTCAAAGATGGACCTTCGCTCCGGGTATCATCAAATAAAGATCCGGGCGGAGGATATCCCTAAGACGGCATTCTCGACAAGATATGGACTATATTAATATCTCGTCATGTATTTTGGTCTCACCAACGCTCTGGCACATTTCATGTACCTCATGAACTCGGTGTTCATGCCGGAGCTGGACAAATTCGTAGTGGTGTTCATTGATGATATCTTGGTATACTCCAAGTCAGAAGCAGAACACGCTGAACACTTGTGAATCGTACTTCAACGATTGCGGGACTATAAGCTCTATGCCAAGTTCAGCAAATGCGAGTTTTGGATCAACCAAGTGTCATTTTTGGAACATATCATCTCAGCGGAAGGCATTGCGGTTGACCCAAGCAAAATTGAACAAGTGCTGAAATGGAAAGCCCCCACTTCTGTCCATGAAGTCAGAAGCTTCCTTGGTTTAGCGGAATATTACCGGAGGTTTATCCTGAGATTCTCCAAGCGTGCTAAGCCGATGAATGAACTATTGAAGAAGGGGACGAAATATGTTTGGAACTCGGCGTGTGAAGGAGCGTTCCAAGTATTGGTGAAGCATCTCATCACAGCCCCGGTCTTAGCTCAACCGGATACGACCAAGCCTTTTGACGTATATTGTGATGTGTACGGTATCAGGCTTGGCTGCGTGTGATGCAAGAAGGACGGGTGGTCTCATATGGCTCACGCCAACTTCGAAACCACGAGCAGCACTATCCGACTCATGATCTTGAGCTCGCTGCTGTGGATTTGGCGCTGAAAATATGGAGGCACTATCTTCTGGGGAATTTGGTGCATCTCTATACTGACCACAAGAGCTTAAAATATATCTTCACCCAGAAGGAGCTGAATATGAGGCAAAGGAGGTGGTTAGAATTAATCAAAGACTATGATATTGATATTCATTACCACCCGGGCAAGGCAAATGTGGTTGCGAACGTGCTGAGTCGGAAATCACATGTCCATAACCTCACCATTATACCGATGGAAGAGGAAGAGCCGAGTTTATACTTGGTTCCATATGGATCACTCTACAACCTTGCTCTCAACTCTACCATTGGGGAGGATATTATTGCAGCTCAGAAGGTTGACAAGGGCATGGCACATCTTCGGAGACGGACATCAGAGATATCAAATGTTTCCGGAAGGATGATGAGGGGACGCTATGGTTCACTGACCGCATAGTCGTACCCCAAAATATAGAGCTGAGAAGAAGATCCTTGATGAAGCTCACTTGTCTAAGTTCTCCATTCATCCAGGCAGCAACAATGTACCAAGATTTGAAGAGTAAATTTTGGGTGGACACGGATGAAGCGGGAAGTTGCAAAGTACGTATCCGAGTGTGATATGTGTAGACGAGTGAAGGCGGATCACATGAGGGAATCAGGGCTGTTGCAACCCCTGAAAATTCCAGAATGGAAGTGGGAAGATGTGAGCATGGATTTCATTGTGGGATTGCCCATGACTCTTAATAAGCATGATTCCATTTTGGTAATCGTTGATTGGTTAACCAAGTCGGCTCATTTCATTCCCGTGAATACACAATGCCATGCCAACAGGTATGCGGAGTTGTACATTGTAAGAATCTTATGCTTTCATGGGATACCCAAGAGCATAATCTCAGATCGAGGGACACTGTTTGTGGCCCGTTTCAGGGAGCAGTTGCACGCTGCTTTGGGTACTAAGCTGATTAGAAGCTCCGCCTATCACCCTCAGACAGATGGGCAAACTGAGAGGGTGAATCAAGTTTTAGAAGACATGTTGAGAGTGTGTGCCATCCACCACGGTAAAAATTGGGATGATCACCTACCGTTGGCGGAATTCTCATAAAACAATGGCTATCAAGCGAGTATCAAGATGGCACCATATGAGGCTCTCTACGGTCGCAAATGCCGCACCCCATTGAACTGGTGCGAGTCCGGTGAAAGGGTCATGTTCGGGATTGATTTGGTGAACGACGCCGAAGAGCACGTTCGGATTATTCAAGCAAACTTTAGGGCTGCCCAATCCTGACAGAAAAGTTACGCTGATAAGAGGTGTAGGCCGCTGCACTTCGAGTCAGGGAACACGTGTACCTCTGTGTATCTCCGATGAAAGGCGTGCACCAATTCGGCGTGAATGGGAAACTCGATCCCCAATTTATTGGACCCTATGCCATCACCGAGAAGTGCGGACCAGTGGCGTATCGACTGAAACTACCAGCGTCTCTCACTGGTGTTCATGACGTTTTCCATGTTTCACAACTCCGGAAATGTCTGAAGTATACGGCTACTGTTCCCACCGAAGACATTGGCGAGCTACAACCGGATTCGACTTATGCTGAATTTCCGGTGGAGATTATTGATGAGAAGGCTCGGACCACGCGTAACTGAATGATGTGGTTCTACAAGATATTGTGGAGCAAACACACTTCTGAGGAAGCGACGTGGGAGAGCGAGGAGTTCCTTCGCTCAAACTACCCAGACTTCATGGCATCTTATCAAGGGTAATTCCTCTTACATCTTCGTCTCTTCTTTTGTAATCTCAGGATGAGATTCTTTTAAGGGGGAGGGATGTAAAAGCCCAAGAATTTACTCGCTAGAATGTTCATCACATCACCACACCACAGCTCATTTTGTGGATAGCTCATGAACATTTGTGAAGAGCGAGTAAACACCATCAAGAGGGGGATTAGAGGAAAAAACTATAATTCCAAAAGTAGGAGCTCACACATATAAAAATGAGAGGCTGAGCTCACCATTTGGCCCTAAATAATCTTGGGAATGTTCAGGCCAAGTTTCATGCAAATCCAAACCCTTTTGAGCCACTTTTGGAAACATTTGTAAAAACGGCTAATTTGAATTGAAATTCAAATTTCAGCTACTTTCATCATGTGGATTCAAAAGAAGACTTCACATTCAAACTCAGCACATATTAGTTCACCAATTTTTATCCTCATTGGAGTTCATCTTGTCGGGAGCTAAGTTTGCATTAATTCAAAACTGAATATGAATTTCAAATTCAAATGTGAATCAAATTTAGCCAAACCAACTTCAATTTGAGTAAATCAAATTCAACTCATGACTTGGTGATGAAGTCTACACATCAATGTTGAGTAGCTAAGATATTTGCAGCAAAGAAATGGAAAAGGGATTAGAGGGGAGGAGTGGGCCCACATGTCAGTTAAACCCACCGAGTGAAGCAACCTCATACGCGCTCTGTTTCTTTGGGTTCATTCACCGAGCGCCACTGAGCTGCCCTTGGTGCCACCGCCTCAGCCTTCACCGTGTGCTGGCGACCAGAGCCGTGGCCTTCTTGCCCCCGAAGCCTCTACTCGTTGCTCACACCGAGTCTTTGCCCTGCCTTCGCACACGCTCGACCGAAAACAACGCCACCACCAGTCGCCTCTCGGTTCCTCGGTGCACCGCCGTTCTAAGCACTGTCGTGGCCGACCATCAACAACATATAGACGCGCCAGAGGCTGCTCAAACTCACAGTGAAAACCCTACACCCTTTCATGCACTGTCGAAGGAGAATTTCTCCATTTACTCTTCGGTGTTCCAAGAACCGAGCCGGCCAAGAATCCAAAATTCTTGGTTGTCAGTCCATACTAGCTCGTCTTTCCTTTAACCATACGGCCTAGGCCTTTCAACAGACCTCTAGGATCAATAACCGGCGAAAATCATCGAATAGGGTTGCTGATCTTCTAGTTTTTACGATCGTCACCGTTTTTATGCCTAGGTTGACGGTGAGGTCCTAGCTCTGGCCATTTCCGTCGCAAACCAAGTTCAAGTTCATGTTCAGCATGTCACCACGGAGTTGTAGGAGGAAACCGTTCCAAACATAGGGCTCTGTGTAGCTCGGGCGACATCACCAGAGTTGGAGTCGCCGCTGTCACCTTCGCGAGCATGGTTCCTGCCATCGCCGAGCTTCGGTCAGTGCACCAATGTGTTCCTTAAGCGAAGTTGCACACAGGTGGCGAGTTTCGTCGAAGGTCGTGCGGTAGAACAACCGGCGGCGAGCTCTCCGGCTAGGCGCGCCTCGGGTAGCGCGGGTGTCGCGAGGAAGACGAAGGAGGGGCCGGGTCCACCGGTCAGCCTCTGTTTTCCAGCGGGTATCCGGTTGTGGCTAGGATTAGGGGCGGCAGCACGAGTAAAACCCCGTGGGCTGCGGTGTGGCCGCGGTCTCAGTGGGCCGGTTTAAAGATTGGGGCCCACAACCAGAGTTTAAACATTTCCAATGATTTCAGAATTTAGTTCAACTTCAAATGCCTATAACTTTTGCTAGGAAGCTCCAAATTGAGTGAACAAAATTTTGTTGGATTCAGCTCTTCGAGTACTATCTAGCAAAACAAGTCTCTGCTCATGAAACTTATTTTTTTTCCAGAAGTAATTCCCTAAAAATTAAACTATTGGGAATTTTATCTGGAGAATTCCTTTATGGAAAATTCTGAAATTTGGCTAGGATGTTCATTTGCAAATCCTTGAGTCACAGGAAAAAATTTCAGATCCATCCAAGTTTATTTAGTCCCCCTAAAGGTGTGATTAAGTGAACTGCTCTGAGAAAATAGAAAAATGTACAGAAACATTTTTCAGAATTTTCTCAAATCTTGATTAGGGCATAACTCTCTCTAGGATTCTTCAAATGACATGAAAGCAACTCCATTAGAACCATCTCAAACTCTAATTTCCAGAAAGTAATGGTTTGATCCATGAAAATCCTTGGAAATCCTTAGAAGCTCTAGTAATGACCATTTAGACATTTATTTAGGCAGAGCTCATTTAGGCTTTGATTCAAATGAAATTTGGTCAAGTCTCTGGTTAGGTCCTTGCCAAGCCACCATAAAAATTTTAGAGTCAAAGGAGATGTCTAGCTAGAGTTACAGTCTTTACATACAAACTTCAACACATTGCATTTAAATTGACATATCGTTAATGTGCTTATGTATAGTCACTGAAGGCGAAGAGACTCCGGAGATTCTGGACTTTCTACTTCTGGAGCAAACACTAACACCTAACTAGCAGCAACAAGGAAAGCCCCGGTTTGCATTTAACAAGTTTTACAAAGTTCTGCGTTATATACACTTAGCGTGAAGTATGTGTGTGCATTAGGTGTAAGATGGATGAAACCCCAAATGCATAACCAGATTATTCCAACAAGAGTGAGGGTAGTGTATAAGTCCTCGAGTAGTTCATGCTGTGCTTAATGTTTATAGACTTCGGTACAAGTCAAATAATTGGAATCTACTCGCAAGTATAGGTTTTGGGACACACGGGATTGGTTCGAGTTGTGAGACAACTTTAGTAAGAACAAAATGAGACTAGGTAGGGGCTAGGACTTTAGTAAGAACTTTAGTATAACGCACCGATTTATAGCTGTAGGTTGAGGGCAGCAAGGTGGAAATCCGCTAACGGGCATAGAGAGATGCTCTGTGTAGGGAACCTCCTGTCCGTTTGGTTGCGACCGGTTCGACGTTTGGGCTGTTTGGTGAAAGGTTGTCCCGTACGACATGGGGTGAGCGTGCTGTGTGCAGCTCCACATGTGGGCGTACGTGACGTGCTATTCGGGTATCCCTGCAGGTGTATATCGAGTCGATTCGCCGTCCCTCGTGGTTATGAGTACCGCTTGTTCACTGAGTCATGACGTAGGTTAACATATGAAATGTTGTGATTCAATATTGCTGATTTGAATAACTTGCATTGTTACATGTGTGCCACCAAATATTGCTCACTAAATTTCAGATTCATGAACCGTTAACTTCTGGCTAAAAGATGAATTAAGGATGAACATGTAGGTGTGTCCTTTCTGCAAATGGCCATCCTATTTTTGTTATGACCTGCATGTAGAGTTTCTTGTGTAGGTGAGTCGGTTAAGCCTTGCTGAGCCATTGTGCTTACGATTGCTTCTATGATTGTTTGCAGGTGATGAATACCCCACGGACTCGGGGTACGAGTCCACCAGCGAGGGCTACCCTCCGTCGGGGACTACGGCTGAGTGGGAGCCATATACGCCACGCTGAAGATGAATGCAGCTAGTGTGGGTTGTCCGTAGGGTTGGACAACCGACTTTTGCTAGTTAGGTGGGCGTGAGTTGTAAAATTAGCTTCTGGTGTAGTAGACTCGGTAAATAGATGTAAACTGAAGGTTTGTACTACTTTGTACATATTCAGAATGTTTTCAATGTAATACTATGTGTACCTTATCGTGTGTGATGTCGGGTGTCGCATTGTGCAGCACCACCCTCTGAGATTCTGGGATGTACGGATTTTGGTCTGTCACATCAGCCAAGGACCGTAAGCCGCAACGAAACTAGGAGTAGTTAATTGTGGCCAGTGAGCACTTTTACTCCTTTTCTCTGCCATGTTTGTGCAGGTCCAAGCAGGTCCTAGCGTCCCGGACCTCCCAGGGGTTCTGCCGCGGACGTCCTGCCTCAATCGTCTGCTTGGTAGGTGCGCCCCAACCTAAGGGCCACACCTACCAGGGGGCCATCACGGTGACCTACGCGGGCAGGACGTAGCGACTGCCACGGCAGCAAGCTAGGACCTGGAGCTTCGACTACAATAATCTAACAACACCACCGGAGCTTCTTCGGGTCCTTATGCTGCTAAGGACCCGGGAAGACGAGCTAACTGTGGTCACCACCCCGTGGTTCACCCACTCCAGGATCACATAGGGTGGTGCCGTGCGATGCGGCACCCAACAGCACACACGAGAAGAATTAAGAACAACATACAAACTTTTATTTGATATAAAACAGTGGAAGTCTTTTTATAAAACTTAATTACACAGCGGAAGTTATATACATGGATACTCTCAAATCGTAACTAAGCAAAAGTGCAGCTGTCCAGTCCGGGGACGCTACACACTAGCAGCATGAAACCGGAGAATCACGGCGGCGTGCAAGGCTCCAGCTCGGCCGTGTACCCTGATGGGGGCATCGCCTCGTCCTCGGAACCTTCCTCATAACTCTCACTTGCACATAGCTCAAAATATTGCAACCGTGAGCACGATGGCTCAGCAAGTCTTAACCGTCAACCCTAGGCATGGAACTTGCAGGGATGTGTAAGATAGGAAAAGGACTTTGCAATAAAGACACGCCTACATGTTGATCCTTATTTTCAGTTTTATAGCAACAGTTTAATGAGCCTTAGGCAGCCCTCACATCGGAAGTCCACAATCAAACAAGAAACGCTTTCTTCCGATGTGGTGATGCCCAAAGTGGAATATAAACTTAATTAGCTCTATAACTACAACATACAAGGTTTCAAGACATTAATAGTTCAATACAGCAAATTCAGTTGGCTTATTTCACTTCTTACTACGTCACAGCGCAGTGAACAAGCGGGTACTCAAATAACCGCGAGGGACGGTGATTGCAATCAAGACACACCCGGATAACACGTTGCATACACCCACTTTCAGAAGCGTGATTCCACACCCCTTCCTACTCTGTTGTATGCAACAACCTTTCAAAGGCAACCCAAATGCCAAACCGGTCCATCCGTAACGGGCAGGAGGTCCCCACGTGGAGCGTGACTGTGCCCACCGGCAGATTTACAACTTGCTACCCTCAACCCACTCCTATTTACGGTTGGGTAAGCCTCGGCACCCAGGTTAACCAATTACATCAGTTTCCTGGTTCCCATATGCCAGTATGCATCTGGTACTGTTTGATACTTGTCCAGCAGGGCTGCACACGGACAGTCCTCAACCGACACCAACAGGGCTATGCACGTGAGACCTCTGCTCGCTGCATCCTATCCCCACTGCTGGGTTTCATTTTTTTACAACTCAAGCCATTTTCTACCTCTTCTCATTCCGTGTGATAAGTACTATCTCGCGAGTAGCTTCCAACCACTCGACTTCTACCGAGATCCTAAAAATTAGCATGGCATTCTCTACGCGTCGAGTTTGTAAACTACCCAACCCTTTATAGGAGTTAAAAGGGCTATGCAAGTAGGGTTTCAATCACCCTAACTCTAATGCATACATTTCAACCTAGACATAAGTGATACAACTAAAAAAGCTTTATAAAAGGTACTTAAGTGCAAACCGGGGCTTGCCTGGTTGCGAGTCAGAGAAGAAGTTAGCTTCTGGTGGGAGGACGTCCAAGGGCTCCGGTGCATCCTCAACTTCGGTCACTATTATGAAATGTAACATAATATATGTATAAGTATTAAGGACTTATAAGAAGTAAACTTCCATTCATAGCTACTGCTATTTAGGATCCTTAATTGGCTTTGGGACTTTTATAGTGGAGACTAGACTCTCTAAGGATGATCTGAGCAAAATTTGGAGAATTGTCCATGCACAATGTAGTTTCCAAAATTCCTACAAGTACAAGGCTTCTCTGAATTTTGAGCCCAAATCAGGAGCTTTGACATAGCTAAAAGTGGAAGATCTGATTAGGGTAATTCTCCATGGTTCTAACAAAATTTGTTTCACCATTTTTGGAGCTACCAGCAGAGAGATATAATTTTTTAAGTTGGATAGGAGTTCTGAAGAGTTTCTGTTTAAATTTGAATTTTCAAATAAAGGCTGAACCTTGGAAGGCAATTTAGCCTAGCAAATCAACTCCAATGAAGCTCAAATTTTTACTGGAGATCGTTTACTATGAAAAGGATTTGCTGCCCAAATTTGGGAATGTTTCATAAGGAATTGCTCCTGAAATAAATCTCTAAAGGATTTAGTAAAAACAATTCTACAGAAATTCCTGTGCATTTTCATAGCAAGCAATTTGTTCCTATGTGAAGTACTCCTCAGGACGATTCCAACAAAATTGGTCTCACCCTTTTTGGAGTTTTGTACACAAAGTTATGGATTTTCAAACTTGAATAACTTTCTGTTTAAAATCTACAAAGAGACTCAGAGGGGGGCCCACTGTCAAAAGTTCCTTCAACCTCTCGACAGGCCCCCGCGCGCGCACGCCGGACCCGATGGCGGCGCACCGTGTTGTCGCCTATTTCTCCACCATTCTTCGTATGGTTTCGCGCTACACCACCCTTGGATCACGGCCTAGCAGCTGGGCAAGGTTGGGACGCATGAAAACGCCGGGAAACTCATCGGCGACGGTGAGCCGGCTTGGTGGCGCGGCTTCAGCGATGACCCACACGTCCCAAGCCTCAACCAGTGATCTAAAGGGCTGTACACCATCCCTGTAGTATGTAGAACATGATGCTACCCCTAGTCGGAGCTGAAAACGGCCGCAAATAGAAGCTCAACGGTGAACCGAGCCGTTTCAGCTGGCGGCGACGGATTCTCGTCGCTAGGGTTGTAGAAACGATGGTATGCGTCGTGCTTTAGCGTGGGAGGGCGCTAGGGGCTCTAGTAGCCGTGTCTAAGACCGGAGATCCGATGATCCAACATGTGTGAAGAATTTCCCGAAGTTGTCTCGGTCGGTCTTCCACGTGCATCGTCGGAAATCTCCAAATTCCGGCTAGCCGGCGGTGGTAAAGTACCAAAGGACATCGGTGTGAGAAACTAGACTCCATGACGCACCTCTGGTTGGTTTTCCTCGAGCTGGGGAGGTCTGAGTCAGCTGGAAGACGGGGAACCGAGGCGTCGATGTCGAGCTCTGTTTTCTTCGGAGCAAAACGGCTCGGCGCCGGTGCAGACGGTCAGCCACGAGCTGACGACGGTTGGAAAACGTCGAGGAGGCTCTGGCGGAGCTGGTGGGTGGCTCAGCTAGGCGCTGGTGTCGCTGGAAGACGAGTAACAACGGGAACCCGAGCCGATCAATGGAGCTCGGTGGTTTTGCTCGTGCGCTCGAGCAGAGAAGGGAGAGGTACGTCGGTTGAAGGCCGAGAGGGCAAAGGAAATTGTGCTGCGGCTGTGGCACGGACGGATGATCATGTAGACGGAAGAATCAGGAGGTGGCGCGGTGCACCTTGGGCGCGGGTCGCAAGCGGGAGCTGTCGAGCTCTCGCTGTTCGACCGAAGTCGGCAGAGGCGGTAGTCTCTTTGTGAGGCTGACCCCTGGGTCCCACTTCCTCCTTTTTAATCAAATTTTCCACTGATATTTCTCCCCCAGATACTCAACATTTAAGTCTATACTTTCACACCAAGTCAGGGTTTAAACATTCTGAATTCAAATGATTTGAATTCTGGTGTGAAATTTGGAATTGTGTTTGGTCATTTGAATTTGAATTAGAATTTGAATTCCCCCCTTTGCTTTGCTCCAAAAACATAGCAAATCCAGTCCAAAGTTTCTGATTTTTGGCATGGCTGCTAATTCAAATGTGGACATCACATTTGTGGAACCAAATTTGCAAATTGAGGGAATTGGAATTTGAAACTGAATTTGAAATTCAGATTTCGAGGGCTTCTCCTTTTAATCCCAAACAAATATTGAAACTCCTCCAAATGAGCTGAAATTTGGAAGGGTGAATATCTGAAATATGAAGACCCAAGTTATGAATTTAGATCTCCATGTTTGGAAGGTTTGGGAAGTTTGAATCCTCACTTTGAACCTTCACCGTTATAATTCAAAGTTTTAATTCCCCTCATTTTTCCTAAGTGTACATGAGCTGAAAATTGTAGCTACCACATTTTGGGGATTTTACACTAACGACATGGGTGAAGATTCGGCCAAGTTTTTTCAGGCCCTTGCGCTGCCAAGGACCCGAAGACACACACCTACAACGCAAGAGATAAAAACTTCAACAAGTTTTTATTCAAGACAAGGTGCTAGCTGTAAGATCCTAAGTTTTGCACACATCCAATGTGTTCATTACACCACACACACACCTCATTTGAGGAAACTTATGAACACATGTGAAGAGTAAGTAACCACAATCAATATGGTCATTAGAGGATGAACTCACGAAATGCAAAAGTGGTATTTCCCACATGCATCACATAGGGGCTGAGCATATGAAAAACTCCTACATCTTGCTAGGAATGCTTATGCCAAATTTCACCCAAATTCAAAATCTTTTTGAGGTATATTTGGGTATAATAAGAAAGAGGCTAGTTTGAACTCAAATTCAAACTCCTTTCATCTCATGAATTCAAAAGTGGGATGCATATTTACACTCAGCACATTTTTGTGAGCTCACACACCAATTTTCACTCCATTTGGAGTTGATCTTGACATGAGCCAAGTTTAGCAAATTCAAATTCAATTTGAATTTCAAACTGCATATGTGCTGAAAATATATTCAAACACTTCACAATTTGAATTCTATCAAGTTTAAACAGGCATTTGGTAGATAATTCAAATTTCAAAGGGTTTTATTGGGACTACTGTTTAGAGCAGTGGGAGAAAGTTAATTTCAGAGGTTAAAATGGAAGTGGGTCTCACCTGTCAGCCTCACTAGCAATTTAACCGACTGAGGAACTGAGCTCGGTTTCTTGCGCTCGACAGAGCAGGCGCCACGGCGAGAAACGGCGACGACAGCAGCTGGTTGCCGCCTCTGGCCACCGAACCGCCTCGCTGCCCTCTTATCCTCGCGCCCGAGCCGCCGTCGCGGGAACAACTCGTCAGGCCACCACAGCCTACCTTTCTCCGAGCTGTGAATAGCAAAGAGGTTCACCATCGATTCCTCTTTCATTAACACAAGCTCCGGCGGTGTGACATGAGCTGCCGACGCCGGAATTTCACGATTTTGCGCCGGTGTACAAAAGAAACTGCGAGACTGATTTGCAAAATTCGTGGTACACACTGCACCACTCATCACCTAACATAGAGAACCACGTCTAGACATCCGTGCGAGTCTATAGGATCTAAAACTTCAAAGAACCATTGGGTGTAGCCACTGCTCTACAAGTTTTGCTAGAATTTCCGGTTTCTGACTTAGGTCGCACGGTGACATCCTAGTTGCAGCCGTTTCCGAGCTCCTTTGAGTTCATGTCGACCTTCCCTAGGGTGCACTGATGCTCTGCGGCCTTTTGCTAGATCGTTTGGGGTGCTTGGAAGCCCGGCCGACACGGCCGAAGTTCTTTCAAAGCCGCCGCTCGTCGCCGGCCATGTTCCGGTGGATGTCATGTCAAGCTAAGTTTGGTACACGGCAAGGCCCCTCCGGCAAGCACTCCGGCGAGGGCGGCTGCGGCCGAACGAGGGAGGTCTTGAGGTAGACGAAGCCCCCGGTCCCACGTGTCAGCGGCCAGATATTTAAACCGGGGATCAGCTGTGGCACCGGATCGGATGTGGCTGTGCCTGAAATACTCCGTAGCCCCGTGTGTCAGCCGCTGAGAAACTAACACGTAGCCCCGGTCCCACGCGCAGCGATTTAAACTTTTCCCCGATTTTCAGATTTAGTTCAAACTTCAAACCCATATAACACTTTGGCTAGGAAACTCCAAATCGAGTGAACCAAATTTCGTTGGATTCAGCTCTCTGAGTACTTTCCAACAAATCAAGTTTCGCTTTATGAAAATACTTATTTCTCCAGGATTAACTCTGCAAAGTTCAAACTGTTTAGAATTTTAACTGGAGAACCCTTTGGAGGAAAATTCGAAAATTTGGCCAGGATGTTCACCAAAATATTCCTGAAATTTCAGATCCATTCGAGCTCATTTGATCCACCTAATGGTGTAATTAATAAAACTGTTCCAGAGAAAATGGAAAATGTCCAGAAACATTTTCAGAATTTCTGTGAAATTGTTTAGCTCATATCTTTAGCTAGGAACCTTCAAATAAAGTGAAACCATCTCCATTAGAACTCTCTGAAAATATAGTTTTCATAAAGTCAGGGCTTGCTCCATGAAAACCCCTAGAACACCCTAAGAGCTCCAATTATGGCCAAGTACACAATTAATTGTGGAGAGCTCAAATTAGCTTTGCTGCAAATGAAACTTGGCCAAGTCTCTGTTTAGGTTGTATCCAAACCATGGTAAAAATTTCAGAATCATTGGGCCTGTCTAGCAGTACTTATGGTCTTATCAAATTCAAAATGCATTCAAATTGATATAAATATGTATTATCTCATGTAGTCGCTAAGGTTGAGGAGGAGCCTGAAGTCTTATACTTCATCACTCCAGAGGAACAGCTAGCCTACGACCAAGAGCAGCAAGGCAAGCTCCAGTTTGCATTAGCCTTTTTATAAATGTTACCGTTTCGCGAACTTACTTTGAGCACCCACTTAAATTTTGCATTAGAGTTTTGTTTGAAAACCCAAATGCATAGCCAAGAAAACCCTGGGTTGGGCTTAGGTTTGTAAACCTCGATTAGCTACTACAATGCTAAGATAGTGTAGGATTCGGTACAAGTCGAATAGTTGGAACTGCTCGCGGGAATAGGCTAGAGGCACACTACTCAGATAAAGATAGCAAATGGAACACGTGGCGAGAAAAATGAGACCGAGCGGAGAGTAAGGGCAGCAGGACGTTGGGGCCTGGGTGCCATAGCTCCGCTTGTGTCGATTGAGGAACGAGCCGTGTGCGGGCCTGTTGAACAAGCTAGAACAGTATCGAAGACCTACCGGATATATGGGAACCGGGAAACCGATGTAACTCGGGTAGCTGGGTGTTGAGGCATAGCTGGTGGTTCAGAGGGTAGGTTGAGAGCTTGAGGTGTAAATCCGCTGGCGGCACTGCGGATGTGCGCGCAGAGACCTCTTGCTCGGGACGATTGGACCGGTTCAACATTTGGCTGACGGGTGAAAGGTGGTCGCATACGATGTCCGTAATGGTTGCTGTAAGCAACATTGAGTGCGAGCGTACGTGACGGGTTATTCGGGTAACTCTGCAGTTGTAAATCGATTGTAATCGCTGTCCCTCGCGGTCAGTGAGTACTATTTGTTCACTGTACCATGATGTAGAAAGAACAGGACAGAGTCATGTAAAAGTTGCTGATTGAAAGCTACACCTTGATTGCTAATGACTTGCTGTAGTTTAGAGCTAATTAAAGTTCTTTTCAACCTTGGGCAAAGTACATGAGAGAAATGTGTTTCTTGTTTGATTGTGGCTCTCTCATGTGCCTTAGCGTGAGGTTCTCCACAACAGCAGCTAAAACATTAAAGTAAGGTTCAAATAATTAGGCGAGTCCTTTGCAACTTATTTACCTCATGTACCCTGAATCCCTCATGTAGAAGTTTGATGTATAGGAGAGACGGGTCAGACTTGCTGAGCCATCATGCTCACTGCTTGTGTTTGAAGCTTTTGCAGGGTGTTATGAGGAAGGGACTCCCGAGGAGACGGAACCCCAAGAGGGAAACCCCGTCGAGTGGGAGTCATGCACGCCGCCGTGTTAGTGTGCGTGTGCCAGCGGGGACACGTTCACGGGCTGAACGTGAACTTGGTGCATAGTCTATGCCAGTGAGTGTAGACTGAACGTATTTTGTTGTACAAATATTCATAAACTTGTTTATGTAATAAAACTTTGCTTCCGCTTTGTATCTTTGATGTGCGTTATCCAGTGCTGTGAAACACAGCACCCCTCAGCGTAATCTTGGCTCGATGAGACAGTGAGGCCGCGCCAGCGTGGTATCAGAGCTCGCTTGAGGTTTAACGCACTAAAAAGGTCGTCTTTTTCAAAAACTAGGTGAGGAACGAGTTAGTAGCCCATATAAGGATGTTATTAGTATATAGAAAGTGGCAATACTAACCTATTTGCTTACGTCGGAAAATCATGCATCTCGGGACATCATATGTCTTGGGGGTGCATGTAAGCGCTGTCCACTAGTGCGCACAAACTGAAGGGTGGAGCCTCACGGGTGGCAGGTAACCCGGCCCGCTTTAATATCCTCTACGACTCTTCATGTCATTTGGGGTATTCGAGCAACACCCTTCCCTGGCGTGCTATGGGCAAGTTTGGGAGACCCCTTCACGTGGTCAGTAACGTGAACACGTAGCTCAAGGCGTGTTTGGCTTGAGAACACCCGTGCGAGTGATGACGGACGGGTGTATGAACTGTATTGGTACCGGGCTCGGTGTGCAGCCGAGTCTGATGATTTTTTGAGTTATTTGCAGGTAGTATAACCATGAATCGGTAGACAAGTAGCATCCGTGTGTGAGTGACGTTTAGTGCCACTGAACTAACGAAGCCGGCTAACTCCGGTATAGGTTTTTCTTTGTGAGGAATGTAGTACCGACATGAACTGGTGATACTTCGAAGTCACACACCACTAAACAAGCAAATTCATTGTAAAACTTGAAGGTTTTAATTCGGAGCACTAAAACTTTGATATAACTTCTTCCCTTTATCAGGATGTTCAAAGTTAATAAGTTTTCAACTTATAGGATACTAAGGACGGAGTCCTCTATTTTCAGCTGAAATAAGGCTGAAGTTAAACAGAGGTTAAAGGTTGAGTTCTTTTGACGTTTGGGTCATATGATACATTTCTGGAAATCTTTGGAAGAGCTTTACAACTTTTCTGTTGATGTCCAGAGGTGTTTCATCCCTTAACCAGTCGAAAAATGTAGTAGAGTTGAAACTGTCCAGAAAACAGGGCAGAGCAAACACTCTCTGTAACTCTCTGTAAATTGAGCATAACTTCCTGCACAAACATCTAAAAATAGAAAATGAGGTAGTTCTGAAAATTTCATGAGATGGATCACAACTTTGTAACAGAAAGTATTATCAAATTTGGTGTAGAATTAACTGGAATTCTTGGATCAATTCAGTACCTCAAGCAGGGAGGTGTTGTCCAATTTTTTCCAGAAATTCTGTCAATTTTGACATCTCATAACTTTCGAACCAGGACAGATATTAGGCCAAGTAAATACTTTATGGAAAGCTATTGATGTTAACTTTAACTTTTATGTTTAGCTCCAGAATTAGTTTTTCTTTAGCATGGTCTAAATCAGGTTGAAATGGAAACTGGTCAGGGCTGTCAGTTTGAGCAGCAGACTAGCAATCAAATTTGTTCTAAGTTTGAATTGTGTTTCTAAGTTTTATGAGTTCAATGACATGTTTTAATGTTATGACTCAATGAATTACTATTGAAATGAGTATTTGACATTTTTCAAATATGTTTCTACAGATGACAGCGGATAGACAATTGGAGAACAGGTGGGTGGTATCCCACTGTTCTCACCGCAGCGGTTATCCGGAAGTATTGAGGCAAATGCTTCAATATTTCGGGTACGTCGAGATGCCACAGTACCTCACAAAGGAAGAAGGCGAGGAGGGGAACAAGACGTGGACAATCCATGTCGAAGTTCCTGCAGGACCTACGCCAACCGGTTGGGCACCGTTCACCGTCACGGTGAGAGGTAGACAGCCGGAGGAAATGTGGCAAGTGGCAGCCCGCGACACTATGTCGCGTTTCTGCCAACTACACGTGAGAGCTATGGAGGGCACTCCATACGCCTTGTTCCAGTGGAGGGACGAGCTAGTCATGTGTGGAGGGAAAGGTACGTGGAGGCAACAGATCCGGGTTGCCCAAGGTATAACCCCGCGGAGGCGAACTCAGCCTCCAGTTGATGGTAGGAAAAGGAGTGATGGACAGCCAAGCTGTTCATACGGATTGTCTTGCCGGGAAGCTCAAGGAGAGAACCAGCCGTGGAGATCATTCCGAGAGTGCTCACAGCGCACTCCGCAAGGTTCTCCTTCCGACGATAAAGCGACTAAACAAACAACATAATCAGTTGCATCGTCTGAAGAAGGCAAAGAATAAAAGCCGCGTCGACATCACGGCTTTGCAACAGCAAGTGCATACCTTGACCCAGAAAAATTAGGTCCTCACTCAAGAGCGTGATGACGCTATTGAGGAGGGGCAAGGCTGGGAAGAGGACTACAACCAGGCCATGGACGAGGTGCATGCGTTGCAGGACCTCGTACCTCCGGTAATGGGCCTACCAATGGTAGGTGCTGTACCCGTGGTTTTGGGTATCCCGGCGATGGGGGAACCTGAACCGGAAAAGGAGGTCATGGACCCAGAGACACCAGCAGAGGTAGCGGAGGAGTACGACCCACAGGAGGTCAAGTTCTACTCCGAGTAGTGAGTTACCGTTGCCAAGTAGGGCAGCGAGGGTGGTGTAGGAAAAACTTCTGTAATCGGTGACATGTCATGTAGACAGTAGTATATGTATAGGTAGTGACGACATGAGCATGATTTCTCAGAGAACGAGAATAATGTATCTTGTATAAAGTTATGCTTTATCAATATATGTGAATGTTGTGCAAGTTATTCATGTGTCACTTCAATACCTACTGTTTCATATGGAATTTTAAGTATGACATGTGCTGATCGCTGCTGTTTTGAATTTCAGAATGACTTGCACTCGTGCCAACCCAGATGTTGGGGGTTCTAGTCAGGGGGGAGAGACCTCCAAACAGCCTCCCGAGGATTGCTCGGGACAGCAACAGCAACAACCACCACCGCCACCGCCAACGGTTACACTGGCCGACATCGTTGCGGCTATGGCGGGTTCTCATCATGTGGCGGACCGGAATCTGCTCATCCAGGATCGCAGAGGGTGGTGCCGCACGATGCGACACCCTACAGCACACATCATAAGGATACATTGTACTACATTGAAAACCTACTGAAATGTACAAAGTAGTACACTACTCAGTTACAAACTAGTGTTTATATTACACAGCGGAAGTTAAATTTGTAAAACTCACGCCCGCCTATCTAGCAAAAGTAGGTTGCCCAGCCCTAGGGCAACCCACACTAGCTGCACTCCTCAGCTTAGCGCGATGTGTACGGCTCCCACTCAGCCGTGGTCGCCGACGGAGGGTAACCCTCGCCGGTAGACTCGTAACCCGAGTCCGTGGGTGGCTCCTCACCTGAAAAACACTTAAGCAACAACCATGAGCACAATGGCTCAACAAGCCTTAACCGACTCACCTAGGCATGAAACTCTACATGTAGTGTACAACGATAAGGGATGGTAAATTTCAGCAAATGGACACGCCTACAAGTTCATCCTCAGTTCATATTTTAGCCACAAGTTAACAGTTCATGAATATGAAATTTAGTGAGCAATATTTGGTGGCACACATGTAGCAATACAATTATAGCATAACAGCAATATTGAATAATCACATTTCAAATATTAGCCTACGTCACGACTCAGTGAACAAGCGGTACTCGTCACCATGAGGGACGGCGAATTGACTCGATATACACCTGCAGGGATACCCGAAGAGCACGTCACGTACGCCCACCCGTGGAGCTGCACAGCACGCTCACTTGATGTCGTACGGGACAACCTTTCAGCCAACAGCCCAAACGTCGAACCGGTCGCACCGAAACGGACAGGAGGTTCCCTACACAGAGCATTTCTCTATGCCCGTTAGCATATTTCAACCTTGCTGCCCTCAACCTACACCTATAAATCGGTGTGCTATGCCTCGACGCCCGGAGGTTTAGGTTACATCGGTTTACACCTATAAGTATTGGATTTGCATGAACTTTGTCCTGAGCCTTCCCAAGACTATTTAAGGTCTAGTGTGAGCTCAAACTTGCATGTTCATGAGTAGAAATCCTACTTTTTGGAAGTTAGGGCTTTCCCCCTAATTACCCTTTTGATGGTGGTTACTTGCTCTTCACAAGTATTCATAAGATATCCACAACAAAAGCTGTGGTTTTGTGAGGTGATGAACAAATTTTTTTGCAAGTCACTTTCTTGGGCTTTTACATCCCTCCCCCCTTAAAAGAATCTTGTCCCGAGATTATAAAAGAAGAGGCAGTGATGTACTAAAAACTCACCCGTGCCGGGACGTCATGACCTTCGGTTAGTTTGAGCGAAGGAATTCCTCGCTCTCCCACGTCGCTTCTTCGGCGGTGTGGTTACTCCAGAGTATCTTGTAGAACCACAATGTTCGGCTACGTGTGGTCCGAGCTTTCTCATCAACAATTGCCACCGGATATTCATCATATGTCAAATCCGGTTGCAGCTCGCCGATGTCCTCAGTGGGAACAGCAGCCGTATGCTTCAGACATTTTTGCAGTTGTGAAACATGGAAAACGTCATGAACACAAGCAAGAGATGCCGGTAGCTCCATTCTATACGCTGCTGGTCCACACTTCTCGGTGATAGCATAGGGTCCAATGAATCGGGGAGCGAGTTTCCCCTTCACACCGAACCGGTACACGCCCTTAATCGAAGATACACGGAGGTACACGTGCTCTCCGACGTCAAAGTGCAGCGGCCTACGCTTCTTATCAGCATATCTTTTCTGCCGGGATTGAGCGGCCTTCAAGTTGGCTTGAATCATCCGAACGTGCTCTTCGGCGTCGTTCACCACATCAACCCCGAATGTGACCCTTTCACCGGATTCGCACCAGTTTAATGGGGTGCGGCATTTGTGACCATAGAGAGCTTCGTAGGGTGCCATCTTGATACTCGCCTGATAGCCGTTATTGTACGAGAATTCCGCCAACGGTAGGTGATCATCCCAGTTCCTACCGTGGTGGATGGCACATGCTCTCAACATGTCTTCTAGTACTTGATTCACCATCTCTGTTTGCCCATCTGTCTGAGGGTGATAGGCGGAGCTCCGAATCAGCTTAGTACCCAATGCAGCGTGCAACTTCTCCCAAAACCGAGACACGATTAACGCACCTCGATCTGAGACTATGGTCTTGGGTACCCCATATAAGCATAGAATTCTTTCTATGTACAGCTCCGCGTACTTGCCGGCATTGTAATGTGTATGCACAGGAATGAAGTGAGCCGACTTGGTTAATCAGTCAATGATTACCCAAATGGAATCATGCTTTTTGGAAGTCAGGGGTAATCCCACAATGAAATCCATGCTCACATCTTCCCATTTCAATGCCGGAATTTTCAGGGGTTGAAGCAGTCCTGATTTTCTCATATGATCAGCTTTCACTCGTCTACACGTATCACACTCGGATACGTACTGCGCTACCTCCCGCTCCATCCGCGTCCACCAAAATTTCTTTTTCAAATCTTGGTACATTTTGTTGCTGCCTGGATGAATGGAGTATTTATACAAGTTAGCTTCATCAAGAATTTTCTTCCTCAGCTCCATGTTCCGGGGTACAACTATGCGGTCATTAAACCACAACGTCCCCTCATCATCCTTCCGGAAACATTTGATTTCCCTGTTGTCTATCCGTCTCCGGATATGTGCCATACCCTTATCAACCTTCTGAGCTGCAATGATGTCCTCACTAATGGTATGGATGAGGGCAAGGTTGTAGAGAGATCCATAAGGAACCAAGTATAAACTCGGCTCTTCCTCCTCCACCGGTGTAATGGTGAGGTTATGGACATGTGATTTCCGATTCAGCGCGTCGGCAACCACATTTGCCTTGCCGGGGTGGTAATGAATCTCAATCTCATAATCTTTGATTAGTTCTAACCACCTCCTTTGCCTCATATTCAGCTCCTTCTGGGTGAAGATATACTTCAAGCTCTTGTTGTCGGTGTAGAGATGCACCAAATTCCCCAGGAGATAGTGCCTCCACATCTTCAACGCCAAAACCACAGCAGCGAGCTCAACATCATGAGTCGGATAATGCTGCTCATGGTTTCGAAGTTGGCGTGAGCCATATGCGACCACACGTCCTTCCTGCATCAACATGCAGCCGAGCCCAATACCAGGCGCATCACAATACACGTCGAAGGGCTTGGTCGTATCCGGTTGAGCTAAGACCGGGGCTGTTGTGAGATGCTTCACTAATGCTTGGAACGCCTCTTCACATGCCGTGTTCCAAACATATTTTGTTCCCTTCTTCAGCAATTCTGTCATCGGCTTAGCAAGCTTGGAGAAGCTTGGAATGAATCTCCAATAGTATCCGGCTAAGCCGAGGAAGCTTCTGACTTCATGGACTGAAGTGGTAGCTTTCCATTTCAGCACTTGCTCGATTTTGCTTGGGTCAACTGCAATGCCTTCCGCTGAGATGATATGTCCTAGAAATGGCACTTGTCTGATCCAAAACTCACATTTGCTGAACTTGGCGTAGAGCTTGTGGTCTCGCAGTCGTTGAAGAACGATCCTCAAGTGTTCGGCGTGTTCTGCTTCTGTCTTGGAGTAAACCAAAATATCATCAATGAACACCACCACGAACTTGTCCAGCTCCGGCATGAACACCGAGTTCATGAGATACATGAAATGGGCTGGAGCATTAGTGAAACCAAAAGACATGACGAGATATTCATATAAGCCATATCTCGTCGAGAAGGCCGTCTTCGGGATATCCCCCGCTCGGATTTTTATTTGATCATACCCGGAGCGAAGGTCCATCTTTGAGAACACACTTGCACCCACAAGCTGATCAAACAGGATGTCAATGCGGAGCAGTGGGTATTTGTTCTTGATGGTGACAGCGTTGAGCGGCCTGTAGTCCACACACAGCCTCAAGGTTTCATCCTTCTTCTTTACGAACAACGCTGAGCATCCCCAGGGTGAGGAACTCGGCCTAATAAAACCTTTGCCCAACAGATCATTGAGCTGTTGTTTCAGTTCAGCCAGCTCGTTTGGAGCCATTTTGTATGGTCTCCGTGATATGGTCGTAGTCCCAGGTGCAAGATCAATCTTGAACTCGACACCCCGCTCGGGTGGCATGCCCGGAAGATCATCCGGAAACACGTCGGGGTATTTCCGGACTATGGGGATGTCCTCTAACTTGAGAGCTTCAGCATTATTAATTTCTGAAACATCCCGGACTGGATTGTCTAACACCATGGAATGCGGACGGTGGAATGGAGAATTCAAATGAACCGTCCATGCCTGAGTGTTCAGGACAGCGCCATGGTAGCGTAACCATGACATCCCTAAGATTGCATCAATTTTTTGTCCCGTAAGGATTATCAAAGTGGTGGGATATATCTTCCCACCTAAGCATAGAGGTGCTTTTGGAATCATCAAATTTGCTGAAATCTTCCCTCCCGGTGAGCAGATCATATAGGAGCAGTCGGTTGGGAAGACATGCATTTGATGCTTAGCCACATAGGATGCACTTATGAAACTGTGGGTTGCACCAGAATCGAATAAAATGATGATTTTTTGGTCGTTCAGAGTGAACGTACCCGCTAGCACGTTGTCTCCCTCTGGGGCGTCCTCCTTGTCGAGGTTGCGAACGCCCCCAGTCCACTGACCAACCTTCTTGACCGGAGGTCGGCCTCGAGCACTGCCCTGGAACTCGGCTTGCCCGCTGCTCTGCTTCCCCTGGGGACAGTCCTTCGAGAAATGGCCCGCCTGGCCACATGTAAAGCATGTGTAGCGAGGCGGTCCTCCGCTGATCGGCGGACGGAAACCCGGGGCGCGTTGTGGCGGCAAATGTTGCACTCTAATTTTTTTTGCTTATGTTTGCACGTTTGAACGATGAGCTCTTCTGTGTGGAATATGATGCCTTTCCTGTTAGTAAAAGTTCCCTACTACAGTTTATTTTACTTTTCTCAAAATACACAGTTCTTTCTTAATAAAATAGCAGTTTCCTACAAACGGAACATAAAGACCACATTCGAAGTTTAGAAATGCCCGAGGTACCATCTGCTGCTGCTGTTGTTGTTGCGGTCGCGGTGGTGGCATCGGCGGTCGGAACGGGATGGCTGAAAAGAACGACCCCCGAACTGCTGAGGCCGCGCCGGTGGATGCCACTACTGACCGGATGGTGTCCGATACACCATACGGTATTTCTGGGGAGCTCCACCCCCACTGCTGGGTGGAGTGCTGCGCTTCCGCTGCTCAGCCACCAATTTCCGCTGAGCGTCTTCTTGCATGATCACGGAATAACGAGATCGTTGAAGGTGCCGCGATTGCATTGGACGAGATGCGTCTTCATCTCGGGGTGTAACCCCCGATAGAAGTCCTCCTGCTTCTTCTCCTTGGTGGAGACGTAGTCCGACGCATATTGCGCCAGATGGTTGAAGGAACGGGAGTAGTCATGGACACTCCTCCTGCCCTGCTTCAGCTCCAAGAACTCTTGGAACTTCCGCTTCATTATCCCGGGAGGGATATGGTAGGCGCGGAACGCCTCCCGGAATTCTTCCCACTCCACAGCATGGCCAGCCGGACATGAGGCGACATAATTCGCCCACCATGCACCAGCGGCACAGTGAAGCTGCTGCGCCGCGAACAGAGTCTTTTGCCGCTTCGTACATTGGAGCATCCTGAACTTGGACTCAATTGTTCGCAGCCAGTTGTCGGCCTCCAGGGGTTCTGCTGCTTCTGTGAACACCGGAGGGTGCGTACTCATGAAATCCGAGTACGTCACAGCATGGGGCTCACGAGGCCCCCTCTCTTGACCCCCCCCCCCCCCGCCTGGGACGTATTCTGTAGGATCGTGCGCATAAGGTCGGTCTGCTCCTCACGACCACCCACCAGTGCCGCAATCACATCCGCTAGCGTAAACGGAGGCGGCGGTGGTTGTTGTTGCTGCGGGGTGCTGTCGTAGGCACGTGGCTGGGAGTTCTCATCCCCCTGCTGGCTAGAGCCACCAATTTCATGCGTGGTCCGAGTGCGAACCATCTGCAACCATACGACAATAAACATCAGTCCCACAACATACTTCATGCAGTCCCATAAAATGGCGTAGAACATCATGACAGTAAAAACATGAGATACATCTCGTATACAGATAATGTAATAACTTTACACAAGCTACACCATTACCAGACCAAATACACGCTAGTTAAATCCAATTTGATGGACTTCCTCTTTGGAAGTTCATCTCAACTAGGTTTGGACCCTACAAGACGTTAAAATCGCTTTATCATCACGTATACTACCCTTTTTATCTTCAATACGACACAAACATGGTCTCTAGCAAAAGAAACTTGAGTACGACATATACTCAAATCTTTCACTAGTTGAAGATACCCACTCATGAGCATGTCCTACCCCTCTGGAATTACTCAAACCCCCTAGGTACAACAACCTCTCAAATGAGTTCAACTGTCATCCCTCTGTCAGAATGATCAGTTTCTACATATCCCAGATTTTGATCAGGTTCTGGGCATTTTCATGACTCAAGCTGAATACCAAAGTTAAAGTCAACTTCAGTATCATTCCAACGAGTATTTATTTGCCCTCATATCAGCTCTGGTTTAAAAGTTATGGTAATTCAAATTCAACAGAATTTCTGGAAGAATTTGAACAGCACCTCCCTTGGAAGTTGCTGTTTTCAACTCTGGTTTCCACTGAGTTCTGTGCTGAAATTTCAGAAAATTTGAATTACAAAGATGCAACACATATCCTACCCTTTCCAAAGATGTGTCATATGATAATTTTAGATTTTTCTACAGGAAGTTATGCTTGAAAAACAGAACAGTCCAGAAAGTGTTTTTGACTCTGTCCTGCTTCTGGACAGTTTACAAGCCGCTGGAATCTCAGCCAGATTAAGATGTGATTCAGCTCTGGAAGTCTACAACAAAGTTGTAGAGCACTTAAACACCTTTCCAGAACATTCTTCCACCCCTCCATTGGCTAAATGATCTGTGAGTTATGATCTGTTAAAGTTCAGAAAACTTGCTGCCCCAAATAGAGCACTCTGTTTTTCAATCCCTTGGAGCGACACTGATCCACTATTGAATTTTTCTACTCAACCCAGGTCCTAAATGTTGAAAATTAGTGATTTTAATTCCTTTTTATCATTATTTTTCATGCACATGTCTATATTATGCTGGTACTACGTTCCTCACAAAAAAGAAAATCCTAACCAGATTATACCGGTATATACATCTCAATTGTGGCACTAAACCGTCTCTCGCACACGTGTACTATACGGGATACATACGTGGTTAGTACCTGCAGAAGAACACCCAATCATGGTACACTCAAGGGTTATGTTCATTTCAGGCAGGTCCATATTTGAATGTAAATACAAACACCCGTATCGTTGCCATACGGCCGTCCTTGAGTTAAGCCACGTCTCAAGGTAAGTGATCGTGTTTCAACACCACACGACGGGGAATCCGAGTAGAGCGTGAACGGGTCATCACGGTTGGGAATTTTATCACCCCAACAGATACCATCTACTGCCGTGCAGGGCACGCCGATGGCAAGCGCTGCATATGTCCCCCTGGGCTATTTCCAGACGAACACACTTTCGCGTTACTGACCACGCGATGGGGTCTCCACTTACTTGCCTAATGCACGCTAGGGATCAGTGTTTCATATGAACTCAGGAACATGAAGAGTCCAAGAGCTTCATATTGACGTCTCACACCAAGCTGTGAGACCTATCCCTGAACCACATTCCTCGTCAGGGGAGCTAACCAAAATTGAAACGCTTTCGGTGGCGTTCCTTACCATTCTTACCAGAGCGTAGGTGCGTCATTACATAATTAAAATTCAGAAATTATAACACATATGTTAGTCTTGCCACTTTAAGTAACTATGCTAATATAGTCCTTACTTTGGCAAACTACCAAATCCTCACCGTAAACCTAAGTTTTCCCGTAATACAGTCCTTAACAAATGTGCTATCCCCAATGCGGCTTGACACGACCCCACGGTCTTGTCGAGCCAGGATCACGCTGAGGGGTGCTGCGTTGCACAGCACCGAGTAACACACATCAAAGGTACAAAGCGGAAGCAAAGTTTTATTACAGAAACAGGTTTATGAACATTTTTACATCAAAATATGTTCAATCTACACTCATGGGCATATACTACGCATCAAGTTCATGTTCAGCCCGTGAATGACCTTGCTAGCACACACGCACACTAACACGGCGGCGTGCACGACTCCCACTCGACGGGGTTCTCCTCCTGGGGTTCCGTCTCCTTCTCGGGAGTCCCTTCCTCATAGAACCCTGCAAAAGCTTCAAACACAAGCAGTGAGCACGAAGGCTCAGCAAGACTGACCCGTCTCTCCTAAACATGGAACTTCTACATGAGGGGTGATAGGTACAGGAGCTAAAACAATTTGCAAAGGACTCGCCTAATTATTGAAACCTTACTTTCAAGTTTTAGCGGCAGGTGGTAGAGAACCTTACGCTAAGGCACATGAGAGAGCCGCAATCAAATAAGAAACGCATTTCTCTCATGTACTTTGCCCAAAGTTGAAAGGAACTTTAATTAGCTCTAAACTACAACAAATCATTAACAAGCAATGTCCATCTTTCAATCAGCAACATTTTAACATGTGACTAGCCTGTTCTTTCTACGTCATGGTACAGTGAACAAGTGGTACTCACTGACCGCGAGGGACGGCGATTATAATCGATTTACACCTGCAGGGTTACCCGAATAACCCGTCACATACGCCCGTACTCGATGTTACCTACAGCAACCATCCCGGACGTCGTACGCAACCACCTTTCACCCGTCAGCCAAATATTGAACCGGTCCCATCGTCCCGAGCAAGAGGTCTCTGCACGCACATCTCAGTGCCGCCAGCCGATTTACACCTCGAGCTCTCAACCTACCCTCTGAACGACGGGCAATGCCTCAATACCCAGCTACCTGAGTTACATCAGTTTCCCGGTTCCCATATAGCCGGTAGGTCTTCGGTACTGTTCTAGCTTGTTCAACAGGCCCGCACACGGCTCGGTCCTCAATCGACACAAGCAGGGCTATAGCACACAGGCCCCAAAGTACTGCTGCCCTTACTCTCCGCTCGGTCTCATTTTTCTTGCCATGTGTATCATGTGCTATCTCTACCCGATTCGAGTGCCTCTAGCATATGTTCACGAGTAGTTCCAACTACTCGACTTGTACTGAATCCTACAATATCTTAGCATTGCAGTAGCTAACGGGGTTTGCAATCCTAATCCCAAACCCATGGTTCTCTTGGCTATGCAATTGGGTTTTCAAACAAGACTCCAATGCAAGAAATAATCAGACTTAAGTAAGTGCTCAAAACAATAAAAATGTGTAAAAAGCTTAATGCAAACCGGGGCTTGCCTTGCTGCTCTTGGTCGTAGGCTAGCTGCTCTTCCGGAGTAATGAAGTCTAAGACTTCAGGTTCCTCCTCGACCTTAGCGACTACATGAGACACAAGTATATGTATTAATTAAATGCTTTTGATTGGAATTAAACTTGTGAAGGTTGCAAGTCCCACTAGACAGACCCAATGACTCTGAAATTTTTATTGTAGCTTGGTTACAACCTAAACAGAGACTTGGTCAAGTTTTAGTTGCAGCAAAGCTCATTTGAGCTCTCCACAATTAATTATGTCCTTGACCTTAATTGGAGCTCTTATGGTGTTCTAGGGATTTTCATGGAGCAACTTATGACTTTATGAAAACTAGATTTTCAGAGGGTACTAATGGAGTTGGTCTCACCTAATTTGAAGGTTCCAAGCTAAATATATGAGCTAAACAATCTCAGAGAAATTCTGAAAAATGTTTCTGAACATTTTCCATTTTCTCTGGAACAGTTTCATTAATCACCCCATTAGGTGGATCAAATTAGCTCAAATGGATCTGAAATTTTTATGGTAGTTCAGGGAGAGTTTGTTGAACATCCCAGCAAAATTTCAGAAATTTCCTCCAAAGGATTCTCCAGTTAAAATTCCAAACATTTTAAAGTTGAGGAATTAATTCTGGAGAAATAAGGATTTTCATGAAGTGAAACGTGATTTGCTGGAAAGTACTCAGAGAGCTGAATCCAACAAAATTTGGTTCACTCGATTTGAAGCTTCCTAGCCAAAGTTATAAGGATTTGAAGTTTGAATGAATTCTGAAAATCGGGGAAAAGTTCAAATCTGCCGGTGGGTCCACAGTACACGTGCCGGACCCTGGAGCGATGGCACACCGGGGTCTACGAGGTTTTTTGCGCGCCAGTACACCGGATCCGAGCCGCAGACTGATCCCGATTTAAAATCCGAGCCGCTGACAGCCGGGGTCCACCCCTTCGTCTACCTCTCGCCGCCCGCGCTCTGCCGCCACGACACCTCGCCGGAGAGCTCGCCGGCAGCCTCTGTGGTGCTCCAAACTTTATGATTCTGGCCGCTCCTGCCTACTTCCACTCGAGGAACATGATTCCGGGCTCAGTTCATCATGAAAATGGCCGGTACATGGTCGGCGACAAGCGGCAGCCTCGGGAGAACTTCGGCCGTGTCGGCCGACCTCCCTAGCACCCCAACCGATCGAGCAAACGGTCAGGAAGCATCAGTGGACCTTAAGAAATGTCAACATGAGCTCCACGGAGCTCGGGAAGGGCTGTGTTGGGCTGTCACCGTGCGACCTAGGCCGGAAATCAGGATTTCTACTAAAACTCGAAGAACAGCGGTTTCCCTCGATGGTTCTTCGTGGTTCCTGCTCCTATGGACTCGTACGGGCACCTAGAAGTGATCCCCTCCATAAGAGGATGAGTGGTGCAGTGTGGATTACGAATTTCACGGATCGGTTCAGACTCCACTTTTGCACACCGTCACGAAAACATGAAATTCCGGCGTGAGCAGTCTCTGTCACGCCGCCAGACCTTGCGGGAATGAAAGAGGGACTGAAGGCGAACCTCTTTGCTGTTCACAGCTCGGTGAACGGTGGGCTGTGGTGGCCAGACGGATCGTTCCCGCTGTGGCGGCTCGAGCTGAACCGGCAGAGGAAAGATCGTCGCGGTGGAGCTCGGGAAGGACTGCTCCGAGCCTGGAACTGACGCGAGGGTGGCGAAGAGGGCTGGGCGCACCTGGTTCTGGTCTCAGATCACCGGGAGGATCACTGGATCGGCCGGGCAATAAGGGACCGAGAGTTCAACCGGGCGGTGAGGAGCTTCAGTTTTCTGGACGGGGACGCGTCGGGGCAGCGGTGAAAACCCCCTGCGACCGCTCGGGCGCGTAGATAAGGGCCCCGAGAGGCGGTTCATCGGCCGAGGGTGGCAAGAAGCTGCTGTCCTTACCGTTTCTTCGCCGTGGCGGCAGCTTGATCGGGCGCGAGTAACCGGGTTGAGTCTTCAGTCGGTTGAATTCTCTCCAGTGGCTGACAAGTGGGTCCCATTTCCCTTTTAACCTCTGAACTTAACTCCATATTACTGTTGTAAACAGTAATCCCTAAAATGCCCATGGTGATTTGAATTATTCACCCCTGAGCCATTTGAATTGGTTAGAATTCAAATTGGGTTTGGTTTGACTGAACTTCAGCACATGTTCAGTTTGAAATTCAAATAAAGTTTGAATTTGCTACACTTAGCTCATGTCAAGATCAACTCCAAATGGAGTGAAAATTGGTGTGTGAGCTCACAAAAATGTGCTGAGTAAGAATATGCCTCCCACTTTTGAAGTCATGGGATAAAAACAGTTTGAATTTGAGTTCAAACCCCCCCCTCTTTCTAGCTACACCCAAAAATACCTCGAAAAGGTTTTGAATTTGGGTGAAACTTGGCATGGACATCCCTAGCAAGGTGTAGGAGTTTTCATCTTCCCAGCCCATAGATGATGCATGTGGGAAATACCACTTTTGCATTTTGTGAGTTCATTCTGTAATGAGCATGTTGATAATGGTTACTTGCTCTTCAAATGTGTTCATCAACTTTCTTCAAATGAGGTGTGTTGTGTGGTGATGAACACTTTAAACATGTGTCAAAAACTGAGGCCTTTACACGGCTCTGATACCAGCCTGTGGCAGACCAGAATCCGCTCATCCAGGATCACAGAGGGTGGTGCCGCACGATGCGACACCCGACAGCACACATCATAAGGATACATTGTATTACATTGAAAACCAACTGAAATGTACAAAGTAGTACACTACTCAGTTACAAACTAGTGTTTATATTACACAGCGGAAGTTAAATTTATACAACTCGCGCCCTCCTATCTAGCAAAAGTAGGTTGCCCATCCCTAGGGCAACCCACACTAGCTGCACTCCTCAGCTTAGCGCGGCGTGTATGGCTCCCACTCAGCCGTGGTCCCTGACGGAGGGTAACCCTCGCCGGTAGACTCGTAACCCGAGTCCGTGGGTGGCTCCTCACCTGAAAAACTTTTAAGCAGCAACCATGAGCACAATGGCTCAACAAGACTTAACCGACTCACCTAGGCATGAAACTCTACATGTAGTGTACAACGACAAGGGATGGCAAATTTCAGCAAATGGACACGCCTACAAGTTCATCCTTAGTTCATCTTTTAGCCACAAGTTAACAGTTCATGAATATGAAATTTAGTGAGCAATATTTGGTGGCACACATGTAGCAATACAATTATAGCATAACAGCAATATTGAATCATCACATTTCATATATTAGCCTACGTCACGACTCAGTGAACAAGCAGTACTCGTCACCGCGAGGGACGGCGAATCGACTCGATATACACCTGCAGGGATACCCAAAGAGCACGTCACGTACGCCCACCAGTGGAGCTGCACAGCATGCTCACTCGATGTCGTACGGGACAACCTTTCACCCAACAGCCCAAACGTCGAACCGGTCGCACCGAAACGGACAGGAGGTTCCCTACATGGAGCATTTCTCTATGGCCGTTAGCAGATTTCCACCTTGCTGCCCTCAACCTACACCTATAAATCGGTGTGCTATGCCTCGACGCCCGGAGGTTTAGGTTACATCGGTTTACCGGGGCCCATATATCCGATATGCCTTTGGTACGTTCAATACTTGCTCAGCAGGGCCGCACATGGATCGGTCCTCAATCGACACAGACAGGGCTGCGCACACAAGACTTCCTCTTGCTGCGCCCTAGCCTCTGCCTAGTCTCATTTTCATTACTAAAGTGATCTCACATCACTCGAACCGATCCCGTGTGTCCCAAGCCTAACTCGCGAGTAGATTCCAACTACTCAACTTGTACCGAAGTACTATGAATGATTAAGCATAGCTTGTCTACTCGAGGACTTAGACACTACCCTCACTCTTATGGGAAACATCTGATTATGCATTTGGGGTTTCATCCACCCTACACCTAATGCACATATACATACCTCATACTAAGTATGTAAATACAGCAAAACTTTGCAAAACGGTTTAATGCAAACCGGGGCTTGCCTTGTTGCTGCTGGTCAGTTGTTAGGGCTTCGTCCGGAAGAAGGAAGTCGAGCACTTCCGGAGTTTCCTCACCTTCAGCGACTACACATACATGATATACTATATGTCAATTTAAATGCAATGTTTAGAATTGAATAAGCAATTACTATAACTCTAGCTAGACCTCCCCTTTGGTTCTGAAATTTTTATGTTAACTTGGTAGGGTCCTAACCAGAGTACTGACCAGGTTTCATTTGAAACAAAGTTCATTTGAGCCTTGTACAAATAAAAGCCTATTTTGTCAACATTAGAGCCTCTTAGGAATTCCAGGGGTTTTCATGGCTCCAACCATTACTTTCTGGAAACTATAATTTAGGATGGTTCTAATGGAATTGGTTTCATGTCATTTGAAGAATTGTAGAGGAAGTTATGCCCTAAACAAGATTTGAGAAAATCTGAAAAATGTTTCTGTACATTTTTCTATTTTCTCAGGGCAGTTCCCTTAATAACCCCATTAGGGGGACTAAATTAACTCGGATGGGTCTGAAATATTTACTGTGACTCGAGGGTTTTCCAGTGAACCTCCCAGCCAAATTTCAGAATTTTTCATAAAGTAATTCTTCAGATAAATTCCTAACAGTTTAAATTTTAGGGAATTAATTCTGGAAAACTATTAAGTTCCATGAGCTGAAATTTGTGTTGCTGGAAAGTACTCAAAAAGCTGAGTTCAGAAAAATTTGGTTCACTGAATTTGGACACTTCTAGCCAAAGTTATGAATTTGTAAAGTTTTGGCCAATCCCTGAATTATTTTCCTACAGAAAATCGTCTCCCGCGCTAAAGCGGAGGCTGACAGAGGGGCCTCCCATTTAATTTAAACTAACCACGCGCTCGCGTGCGCTTAACACAGCGTCTGAGATGTGGGACCCGCGCCTTCGTCTATCTCCCGACGCCGCCACCCAAAGCCGCCGGAGCTCCGGCGAGGTCGGCGTTCCCGGCGACCTAGCTCGCCGGCGATGGTGAGACTTACCGCCCCCACATAATTTTGGACGCTGAGCACGATGGACATCATGCTGCCGTCGGCTGACCGCCATAGCTTGCCGGCAACAGACGCTATGTCTCTGTGCAACATCGGCAACGTGTTCCCCCCTCCTGACCACCCACTTCGCGCGCTAATCGCGTCACCACGTTCAGGGAGACCTCGGGAAGCTCGGCATGACCTCGGTTGGACCGGAAACAGCCGGCGCACCGGACCTCACCGGCGATCCCCTCTCCCGCCGAACTGTTCAATGGTGAACCTATGGTTCTGGTGGTGGTTCCCTTTCGGTTTTCGATCGAGGAGGGGTGCAAGAGCCTCTAGACACTATTTCTCAGCTCTGTTTAACCTCCCACACTATGATCCTTCCGAATTTCTCCTAAACCTAATCGGGTCCTGAAATGAGCTCCCCCCCTTAAACTGGGAAATTCTCTGCACACAAAGGTCGAACATTGGAACGGTTTGCGCGGTGGTCTGGAGGACAAGCTAGCGCTCCACTTTTCTATGGATGTCGAGGGCAGAGGATGATCACAGCTTGGGTGGCAAGGGATCGGAACTCGGGCGGCTAGGTGGCCATTTACTGAAGTGCACGAAAACAGGAGCTCGCCGGTGATTTCGTGCCCTTTATAGCCCACGGAGGGCAGTGGAGGGCGTGACACCTGCCGAGCCACCTCCCACACCGAAGCAGGAGCTGGCCGGCTGAGGCGGTCGGGCGCCGACGTCACCAGCGGCTGGCGCGCGCTTCTTGGCCGAGTGAGAAAAATCAGCTGAGGAGGCTTCTGGGTCAAGGCTGCTGACAAGTGGGACCTCCCCTCTAATTCTTTTTCACATGAAATCTCCTAAATTTGAATTTGGTTTGGCTAAATTTGCTTCACCTTTGAACTGAAATTCAAATTCAGTTTTTGAATTAATGCAAATTTGGCTCCCGACAAGATGAGCTCCAATGGAGATGAAAATTGGTGAACTAACTCAGAAAAATGTGCTGAGTTTGAATATGAAGCCAACTTTTGAATTTAAGTGATAAAAGTTACTGCCATTTGAATTTACATTCAAATTGGCCTCTTTTTCAAATGCCTCCAAAAGTGCCTCAAAAGTATTGGATTTGCATGAACTTTAGCCTGAGCCTTCTCAAGACTATTTAAGGTCTAGTGTGAGCTCAACCTTGCATGTTCAAGAGTAGAAATCCTACTTTTTGGAAGTTAGGGCTTTCCCCCCTAATCACCCTTTTGATGGTGGTTACTTGCTCTTCACATGTATTCATATGATATCCACAACAAAAGCTGTGGTGTTGTGAGGTGATGAACAAATTTTTTGCAAGTCACTTTCTTGGGCTTTTACACATCAGCAGCACACGGAGTTGCTGCAGACGCTTATTGCAAATACGTCTCGACCCGAGAGGCGTCAAGATCGTGAGGAGCGCCAACAAAGCTCCTACTCCAACTTTCTGGCAACTCATCCCCCGGTATTCTCAAGGGCGGATGAACCCCTCGATGCGGACAACTGGCTCCGCACGATGGAGATGAAGTTCGGGCTGCTCCAAGTGAGTGAGCAGCGCAAGACTCAGTTCGCGGTCCAACAGCTTCAAGGATCCGCGAGTGCTTGGTGGGCGAACTACTGTGCTTCACAACCCACTGAGCGAGTTATGACCTGGGCGGAGTTCCGGACAGCCTTCAGGGCCTATCACATACCGCCGGGTCTTATGAAGAGGAAGACACATGAGTTCCTTCGCCTGCAGCAAGGAAGCTGGAACGCGCTGGAATACTCCAGAGCGTTCAATGATCTTGCTCTTTACGCTTCTTATCACGCCAACACCGACGAGAAGCGGCGGGATCATTTTTACCAGGGGCTTAACCCGCTCCTGAAGGACAAGCTGGCGATGTTCAATCGCGGCAGCCTCAATGATATTATTGATGCTGCGATTGTTCAGGAGGACTCGAGCAAGGAGTTAGCGGCGGCGGAGAGGAAACAAAGCGCGCCGCAGAGCTGCGGAGAAGGAGGTGGTCCTTCTCAAAAATAACGGATGGTGAGTCTCTCACCATCGGGTCAACACTGGCAGCCACCACAGAGGCCGATGCCATTCCGCAGTCGGCCATATTCTCCACCGGCATTCAGGCCGGCAATACCAGCACCACCTCCGCAACAGCAACAGCAGCAGCGGGCGATGCCGCGTGCGTTTGCACCACAGCAGCGCATGCCGGGCTTTCGCCCCCAAGCACGGGCCAGTCAGCAGCCACATGCTTCAAATATGGTCGCCCAGGACACTTCGCCAACAACTGTCCTGAGAGGCAAGACAGCGGAGTAGCACCACAGTTTCCAGGGAGGAATCAGCCCCGGAACCCCACTAATGCGCGGCGGGCAAATCCTAAGCCCGGCACCGTCCACCAACTCGCCATAGAGGACGTGCCGGAGGGAGAGCCAATCTTTGCGGGTATGTTCCAACTCCACCAGCATCCCGCTATAGTGTTATTTGATTCAGGCGCCACACATAGCTTCATTAGCCAAGCTTTCATTGCTAAATACAGCTTGCAAATACTACCCACCGAAAGTTTACTTGATTTGTTCACCGGGTGGGAAAATTTCAGCAAGCATGATGGTTCCAAATTGCCATTATGCTTAGAGGGTAGAGTATACCCTACGTCTCTCATAGTTTTAGAGGGACAGAAGGTCGATGTCATCCTAGGGATGTCGTGGTTAACCCACCACGGCGCTGTTTTGGACACCATCCTCCGAGTAGTGCATTTGAACTAAGAAGTGCACGAGTCACACTTTTTATTTCTGGACAGTCCAGGAATAAAACTTCCAAGTGTATATCAATCCACAACCATCAGATTGGAAGACATTCCAGTAGTCTGTGAGTTCCCTGACGTGTTCCCGGATGATTTACCGGGGATGCCGCCGGACCTAGAGGTGGAGTTCAATATTGAACTTGCACCGGGAACTATGCCAATATCCCGGAGGCCGTACAAGATGGCGCCCAAGGAATTGGCTGAACTGAAGATGCAGTTAAGGGACCTGCTGGAGAAGGGTTTTATTAGGCCGAGCTCCTCACCATGGGGCTGTTCGGCATTATTTGTGAAGAAGAAAGATGAGACGTTGCGGCTTTGCATGGACTATCGTCCACTAAATGCTGTAACAATCAAGAACAAGTACCCGTTGCCACGGATCGACATGTTGTTTGATCAGTTGGTCGAAGCAAAGATCTTTTCCAAAATGGACTTAAGATCCGGATACCATCAGATTAAGATACGGGCTGATGATATTCCGAAGACGGCATTCTCGACGAGGTACAGACTTTATGAGTACCTGGTCATGTCCTTCGGCCTCACCAATGCTCCAGCTCACTTCATGTACTTGATGAACTCGGTATTCATGCCAGAGCTGGACAAGTTTGTCATGGTCTTCATCGATGACATATTGGTATATTCCAAGTCGGAGGAAGAACACACGAAGCATCTGCGTATAGTCTTGCAACGGCTGCGGGATCACCAACTATACGCGAAATTCAGAAAGTGCGAATTCTGGATATCGCAAGTGCCTTTTCTCGGGCATATTATATCAGCGGAGGGCATCGCTGTAGACCCGAGTAAGATCACACAAGTGCTGAATTGGATGTCCCAAAGAACTGTTCATGAGGTATGGAGTTTCCTCGGACTCGCGGGATATTATCGGAGGTTCATTTCGAACTCCTCAAAGATTGCCAAGCATATGACAGAGCTGCTGAAGAAGGTTACCAAATATGTTTGGAGTCCAGCATGTGAAGCAGCGTTCAAGGCATTAGTGAAGCACCTAACATCGGCACCGGTTTTGGCGCAGCCAGACACAACAAAACCGTTCGATGTGTACTGCGATGCATCCGGCATTGGGCTCGGATGTGTGCTGATGCAAGACCGAAGGGTGGTCGTGTATGGATCACGGCAGCTCAGAAACCATGAGCAGAATTATCTAACTCATGACTTAGAGCTCGCTGCCGTGGTACTCGCACTCAAAATGTGGAGGCACTACCTACTCGGTAACCTCATGCATTTATATACCGACCACAAAAGCCTCAAGTATATATTCACTCAGAAGGGGCTGAACATGAGGCAGCGAAGATGATTGGAGTTGATAAACGATTACGAAATAGAGATCCATTATCACCTTGGCAAAGCAAATGTAGTGGCGTATGCGCTGAGTCGCAAGTCACACGTCAACAATCTGACCACCACACCATTGGAGGAGAGCGAGCCACCATTGAATGTGATTCCACATGGAGCTCTCTACAACTTGGCTTTGATCCCCACCATCCGTGAAGAGATAGCGGCGGCTCAGAAACATGACAAGGGCATGTCGCATTTGCGGAGACGTGTAGAGAGTGGGGAGCTGAAATGCTTCAGGAAAGACGGAGAGGGCGTCCTATGGTTCAAGGACCGGATTGTTGTACCCCGTAACCCAGAGTTACGGAAGAAAATCTTTGATGAGGCTCACTTGTCAAAGTTTTCTATTCACCCCGGCAGCAACAAAATGTATCAAGAACTCAGAAACAAGTTTTGGTGGACACGTATGAAGTGGGAGATTGCAAAGTACATGTCCGAGTGTGATACATGTCCAAGGGTGAAGGCAGACCACATGAGAAAACCGGGACTGCTACAACCACTGGGGGTTCCTGCCTGGAAGTGGGAAGATGTGAGCATGGACTTCATCGTTGGTTTACCCACCACATTTTAGAAGCATGACTCCGTGTGGGTGATCGTCGACCGGCTCACCAAGGTTTCCCATTTTATCCCGGTCAACACCAACTACGACGCCAAGAAGTATGTTGAATTGTACATCTCATGGATCTTATGCTTGTACGGTGTACCCCCAACCATCATATCAGATCGGGGCACTTTATTCGTGTCCCATTTTTGGGAGCAGCTACATGCTTCGTTGGGGACGAAGCTGATCCGTAGTTCAGCGTACCACCCGCAGACGGATGGGCAAACCGAGCGGGTAAATCAAATTTTAGAAGATATGTTACGAGCTTGTGCTATCAACCACGGTAAGAATTGGGATGATCACTTACTGTTGGCCGAGTTCTCGTACAACAATGGGTACCTAGCCAGCATCAAGATGGCGCCCTATGAGGCGCTATACGGAAGAAAATGCCGCACACCGCTGAATTGGTGTGAGTCTGGCGAAAGGGTCACCTTCGGGATTGATCTTGTCAACCATGCGGAGGAAAAGGTTCGGCTGATTCAAGCGAACCTAAAGGCCGCCCAATCCCGACAAAAACTGTATGCAGACCGGAGAAGACGTCCTTTACAATTCGAAGTCGGGGATCACGTGTATCTACGTGTGTCTCCAATGAAGGGTGTGAACAGATTCGGGGTGAGAGGAAAGTTGGCACCCCGATTCATTGGTTCATTTCAGATTGTGGAAAGATGTGGATCAGTTGCATACCGGCTAACCGGCGACACTCTCCGGTGTGCACGACGTCTTTCACGTTTCTCAGCTGAGGAAGTGTCTTAAGCTATAAACTATCATTCGGCTGGGGGATATTGAAGAGCTGAAACTGGATCTCACGTATCGGGAGGAACCGGTTCAGATAATTGATCAAAAGGCCCGAACCACACGCAACTGTACGTTGTGGTTCTACAAAGTTCTATGGAGTAATCACTCCGTAGATGAAGCGACATGGGAGAGCGAAGGATTTCTTCGCGCTAACTACCCCGACTTTTTCACGTCGCACATACGGTAATTTTCCACCGTCCTCTCTCTCATTTTCACCTTATAATCTCAGGACGAGATTCTTTTAAGGGGGGAGTAATGTAAGGGACTAAGTTTTGCACACATCCAAAGTGTTCATTACACCACACACACACCTCATTTGAGGAAAACTTATGAACACATGTGAAGAGCAAGTGACCACAATCAATATGGTCATTAGAGGATGAACTCACAAAATGCAAAAGTGGTTTCCCACATGCATCACATAGGGGCTGAGCATATGAAAAACTCCTACACCTTGCTAGGAATGCTTATGCCAAATTTCAACCAAATCCAAAACCTTTTTGAGGTATATTTGGGTGTAATAAGAAAGACGCTAATTTGAACTCAAATTGAAATTCAAACTCCTTTCATCCCATGAATTCAAAAGTGGGATGCATATTAACATTCAGCACATTTTTGTGAGCTCACACACCAATTTTCACTCCATTTGGAGTTGATCTTGACATGAGCCAAGTTTAGCAAATTCAATTTGAATTTCAAACTGCATATGTGCTGAAAATATATTCAAACACTTCACAATTTGAATTCTATCAAGTTTAAACAGGCATTTGGTAGATAATTCAAATTTCAAAGGGTATTATTGGGACTACTGTTTAGAGCAGTGGGAGAAAGTTAATTTCAGAGGTTAAAATGGAAGTGGGTCCCACCTGTCAGCCTCACTAGCAATTTAACCGACTGAAGAACTGAGCTCGGTTTCTTGCACTCGACAGAGCAGGCGGCACGGCGAGAAACGGCGAGGACAGCAGCTGGTTGCCGCCTCTGGCCACCGAACCGCCTCGCTGCCCTCTTATCCTCGCGCCCGAGCCGCCGTCGAGGGAACAACTTGTCAGGCCACCACAGCCCACCTTTCTCCGAGCTGTGAACAGCAAATAGGTTCGCCATCGATTCCTCTTTCATTACCACAAGCTCCGGCGGCGTGACATGAGCTGCCGACGCCGGAATTTCACGATTTTGCACCGGTGTACAAAAGAAGCAGCGAGACCGATTTGCAAAATTCGTGGTACACAATGCACCACTCATCACCTAATGTAGAGAACTACGTCTAGACGTCTGTGCGAGTCTATAGGATCCAAAACTTCAAAGAACCATTGGGTGTAGCCACTGCTCTACAAGTTTTGCTAGAATTTCTGGTTTCCGACTTAGGTCGCACGGTGACATCCTAGTTGTGGCCGTTTCCGAGCTCCTTTGAGTTCATGTCGACCTTCCCTAGGGTGCACTGATGATCTGCGGCCTTTTGCTCGATCGTTTGGGGTGCTAGGAAGCCCGGCCGACACGGCCGAAGTTCTTCCGAAGCCTCTGCTCGTCGCCGGCCATGTTCCGGTGGATGTCATGTAGAGCTACGTTTGGCACACGGCAAGGCCCCTCCGGTGAGCACTCCGGCGAGGGGGGCAGCGGCCGAGCACGGGAGGTCAGGAGGTAGACGAAGCCCCCGATCCCACGTGTCAGTGGCCAGATATTTAAACCGGGGATCAGCTGTGGCACCGGATCGGATGTGGCTGCACGCAAAATACTCCGTAGCCCCGTGTGTCAGCCGCTGAGAAACTGACATGTAGCCCCGGTCCCACGCGCAGCGATTTAAACTTTTCCCCGATTTTCAGATTTAGTTCAAACTTCAAACCCACATAACTTTGGCTAGGAAACTCCAAATCGAGTGAACCAAATTTTGTTGGATTCAGCTCTCTGAGTACTTTACAACAAATCAAGTTTCACTTTATGAAATACTTATTTCTCAAGGATTAATTCTGCAAAGTTCAAAGTGTTTAGAATTTTAACTGGAGAACCCTTTGGAGGAAAATTCTGAACATAGGCCAGGATGTTCACCAAAATATCCCTGAGCTACCATAAAAAATTTAGATCCATTCGAGCTCATTTGTTCCACTTAATGGTGTGATTAATAAAACTGTTCCAGAGAAAATGGAAAATGTCCAGAAAATTTTTCAGAATTTCTCTGAAATTGTTTAGCTAATATCTTTAGCTAGGAACCTTCAAATTAAGTGAAACCAACTCCATTAGAACTCTCTGAAAATCTAGTTTTCAGAAAGTCAGGGCTTTCTCCATGAAAACCCCTAGAACATCCTAAGAGCTCCAATTAAGTTTAAGTACACAATTAATTGTGAAGAGCTCAAATGAGCTTTGCTGCAAATGAAACTTGGCCAAGTCTCTATTTAGGTTGTATCCAAATCACAGTAAAAATTTCAGAGTCATTGGGCCTGTCTAGCAGTACTTATGGTCTTATCAAATTCAATGTCAAATTCAAAATGCATTCAAATTGATATAAATATGTATTATCTCATTTAGTCGCTATGGTTAAGGAGGAGCCCGAGGTCTTAGACTTCACCACTCCAGAGGAACAGCTAGCCTACAACCAAGAGCAGTAAGGCAAGCTCTGGTTTGCATTAGCCTTTTATAAATGTTACTGTTTTGCGAACTTACTTTGAGCACCCACTTAAATTTTGTATTAGAGTCTTGTTTGAAAACCCAAATGCATTGCCAGGAAAACCCTGGGTTGGGCCTAGGTTTGTAAACCTCGATTAGCTACTACAATGCTAAGATAGTGTAGGATTCGGTACAAGTCGAGTAGTTGGAACTGCTCGCGAGAATAGGCTAGAGGCACACTACTCGGGTAAAGATAGCAAATGGAACACATGGCGAGAAAAATGAGACCGAACGGAGAGTAAGGAAAGCAGGACGTTGGGGCCTTGGTTCCATAGCTCCGCTTGTGTCGATTGAGGACCGAGCTGTGTGCGTGCCTGTTGAACAAGCTAGAACAGTACCGAAGACCTACCTGATATATGGGAACCGGGAAACCGCTGTAACTCGGGTAGCTGGGTGTTGAGGCATAGCTGGTCATTCAGAGGGTAGGTTGAGAGCTTGAGATGTAAATCGGCTGGTGGCACTACAAATGCGCGTGCAGAGACCTCTTGCTCGGGACGATTGGACCGGTTCAACATTTGGCTGACGGGTGAAAGGTGGTCGCGTACGACGTCCGTGATGGTTGCTGTAGGCAACATCGGGTACGGGCGTACTTGACGGGTTATTCGGGTAACCCTGCAGGTGTAAATCGATTATAATCGCCATCCCCTGTGGTCAGTGAGTACCACTTGTTCACTGTACCGTGACGTAGAAAGAACAGGCTAGAGTCATGTAAAAGTTGCTGATAGAAAGCTACACCTTGATTGTTAATGACTTGCTGTAGTTTAGAGCTAATTAAAGTTCTTTTCAACCTTGGGCAAAGTACATGAGAGAAATGTGTTTCTTGTTTGATTGCGGCTCTCTCATGTGCCTTACATGAGGTTATCCACAACTGCTGCTAAAACTTGAAAGTAAGGTTCAAATAATTAGGCAAGTCCTTTGCAACTTATTTACCTCATGTACCCTGAATCCCTCATGTAGAAGTTTTATGTATAGGAGAGATGGGTCAGACTTGGTGATCCATTGTGCTCACTGCTTGTGTTTGAAGCTTTTGCAGGGTGTTATGAGGAAGGGACTCCCGAGGAGGAGACGGAACCCCAAGAGGGAAACCCCGTCAAGTGGGAGTCGTGCACGCCGCCGTGTTAGTGTGCGTGTGTGCTAGCGGGGACACGTTCACGGGCTGAACGTGAACTTGGTGCGTAGTATATACCCGTGAGTGTAGACTGAACGTATTTTGTTGTACAAATGTTCATAAACTTGTTTATGTAATAAAACTTTGCTTCCACTTTATATCTTTGATGTGCGTTATCCAGTGCTGTGCAACGCAGCACCCCTCAGTGTGATCCAGGCTCGACGAGGCAGTGAGGCCGCGTCACTAGCGAACACACAAGACATGCGGGAGCCCTAGAAGCCTACTGGTGTTGGAACCTCGCAGCTACGAGCTTGATGGTGTCCTCCGCAGTGGACTTGACCGCTTCCATCGCCTCTGCAATGTAAAATCCCCAAGTTGAGCCTTGCTGGTGTTTTTGTGGAATTCAAATCAGCAGGGGATACTCCTCCTAAATTTGTTTTCAAACTCAAACTTTTGCCACATGAAATAAGGGTTAGACTATGATAAAGGAAGTGTAGCAAAAAGATGGTGAATCACATGATTTGAATTAGGGTCACGAGAGAGGATGAGCCACTATATTCAAATTCGTCCTTCAAAATTTGCTACCACTTTTCAAATTCAAACTTCAGCTACATGAAATAAAGAAAAGTTACAAAAGGAATTTAGCCAAAAAGGAAATAAACCCGACAGTTCAAATGCGAGCACAACCAAGGGTTAATGCCACAGTATTCAAATTCAAACTTTTAGAATTTGCTGCAACTTTTAGATTTGAATTTGGGAGCCACTGTTATTCGGGAGGGAGAAGACTGCCGGTGGGACCCGCACGTCATTGGAACTGAGAACCCTCAGTGTTTCTTTCTCTGCAAGCTCACCACCGAGGCAGCCCCCGAGCTGCTGCTCGTGCCTTGCTCCCGAAGGCAGGCAATTCCACGGCGTTGTTGATTGTTAGCCACAGCAGCTGCACAACTCAATTTCCGTTTCTCTGCCCACACAAACAACCGAAGACTTTCCTCTTTGCGACGTTGTTTCCACAGTTCGAATCATCTGCAGATTTGAATTTACACACGCATTTGAAATCGGGGCCACTGTGGTTTTGGGGAGAGTTTGGTGGGACCCACCTGTAAGTGGGAAAGACACAAACTTCAGTTTTCCTTCACTGTGGGCGTGACACCGAGAGGGAGGGCTAGCTCCAGCGAGCTGCCTGCACGCTTGCTACCTGAGGCGGTTTGATCTTTCCCTCCGCTACCTGCTAAATATCACGGGCTGCACAAACGAATTGCTCCTTCGCTGCCTCACACGAGCAAACCACGGCACAGAGCCGTTTCTCGCGCACGGACCCGAGAACACACCGCGCGCCTGCTGCCCCGGTGCCGATACCCCTCCACCCGAGTTAGCACCCGGTTGCACCGCCCAGGAGCTGCACCGACGAGTCCTCGATGTCCTCGACCCATCAGCAGCCCATGCCCTGCCTCCTCCAAGCGGTGCTGACCGTTTCTTTCATCCGCAAGACAGAGCCAGCCGGCCATACTGCTTCTCGTTGTTCAGCCAGCCTGAAGCCTCTCCGGCGTGCTCAAAAGGCCACAGAGGTGCGCCATGAGGTCTTGATCATTCTCCTGTAGTCCTCCTGCTCTTCCCCGCCACCGGCTAGCCAGAATTCGCGTTTTACCGCCGGAGCACGTGAAGAACCGGCGCTGTCCAATTCTCTAAATTTGCTCAAACCGGTTGATCATCGGTTCTACAATTCAAGCCACAGAAACTAGTAACCCTAGCGCCCTCCAACACCAAAGAATGAATTAAACCGGCCATTCCACGCCCCGGGCGACGAGAATTCGCCGCCGGCGGCAAAAACGAATCGGGCCTCCGGTGACCGCCCTATTCCCGCCAATTGCTGCACAAATTGAGGTGTGTTCCATGCTCCACGAGCTCTGGGGATGCTTTAGGGAAACGTATCTCGCCAGGAGAAGCTTGGGACACGCCATAACGTGTCGATGCCGAGCTCCCGAGCCGCCCCGCCGATGACGACCCACCTCCGGCCGTTTTCATGCCGGGAAACCTTGCCCGCAGCTGCGCCAAGTTTCAAGGATCGTGTAGGGCGAAACCAGAGCTAATTTTGTGGCGAATTGAGGGAGAACGAGCCGCGCCACGATCTCTGCTGGTGTGCACCCGCAGGCTCTGGTGAGAGGTTGAAGAAACACCTAACCCGTGTGCCCCACGTTTACTGTTCTGTGTAAAATGAAACAGAGAGTTGTTCAAATTTGGAAAATCCATAACTCTGTGTAGAAAGCTCCAAAAATAGTGAGACAAATTTTGTTGGATTACTTAGGAGGAGTACTTTGCAGAGAAATAAATTTCTAGCTACGAAAATGCCTAAGAATTTCTGTAGAATTCTTTTTTGTTATTCCTTTAGGGAGTAATTCCAGGAAATTGGCTTGTTGAAATATTTCCATTTTTGGTCAGAAGCTCTTTATAATAGTTCCATAGCTCCAGTAAAAATTTCAGGATGGAGATGATTAAGAGGGCTTAATCAGTAGGTTTTTCTCAGGGTTATTTAAATGGGCTGAAAAATCACAGAAGCAAATTTCAGAAAAATGGAATGAACTTCAATCCTCCATTCTGGCCAGCAGAAGACTTAGAAAATTTTGAAACAAATTTACCTAGGAACCCTAGGTCCAGACCTATTAGGATATCAAATTTCTCCATATGAACAAGTATAATTAAATTCCTATAAATCATTGAAGATGAAAGGTTCCAAGAATTCTTGTGCCCATTTGCTGTCTCAAAAGCTTCTGAAATTTTTTCCATACTCCTATCATGAGTTTAGAAAGACTGTAAAAATTTCAACCATAGAATCCTCTGTCTTCTTAGGTTTTGCTTCTGTAGTTTGCTTATAGCACATTATTTCATAATGTGACGCATTTCTTTAATTGATCATTTCGATAGAAATATTTCTCGAGAAGACTTCGGAGGCTGCTGACTTGAATCCTATTGATAGAAACTTTAGTCAGGATCAACACTAAGGCAAGCCCCGGTTTGCATCAAAATTTACAAGTTTTTATTTGTATTCACTTTATAATGTCTAGCATTTTGTTTATTGCACTAAGTCTAGATGGTATGACACTCCAAATGCATGACCCAGAAAACCCTGGAGTTTAATGTAGAGTAGGTTATCAATTGACTATAACTGCTAATCTCAAGTTAACAAAAGTGGATTAAAAGAGGCATAACTCGAGTAGGCAGTTTCCTACTCGTGAACCGGGATTAAGGGGGATCAATCGGAAGAGTTGGGAATTGATCCTCATAGTTGGGAATGGAGACCAGGCAGTGGATGGAAGGCTCAAGGACGTGGTCCTGTGAACCTAGTCTCTGTTTGAGTCGATTAAGGCCCGTTCTCGTGTGCGGCCCTGTGGAACAAGTTTGAGTTGTGTACCGGATACATACTGGCTATATGGGACCCAGAAACTGATGTAACATGTTAACCCTGGTGTCGAGGCAATCCCCACCTTCTTATGCAGATGCTGAAAGGATAGAGAAGTCGGCTCTACGAGGGTTTTCTGTAGTGAGACTTAATCCAAGTCGGTGGGACCGGTTTGACATTTGGGTGTCGTGTGAAAGGTTGCCACATACGACGTTGATGGGATTGGTTGACCACCGGTCTCGGACGGGCGTATGTGTCATGTCAGCCGGGTGTTTTTGATTCAAATCACCGGCGCTCGCGGTAGTGAGCATACTTGTTCTCTGCGTCGTGACGTAGTAATAAACTGGGAAAAAGTTAATATGCTTTGTGAGTAATCCTCATATTGGAGATGAGGGATGATCAACATCTTCACTTAATTTATTTTCCACCTTGGGCTAGTAACGTCGAGGAAAAGCGTTTCTTGTATGATTGTAGAGTCTCGACTTTGTTGGCGCGAGGTCTGCATGGGTCTAGGGTAGCTCACTAAAGTTACTTTCACCTCGGGCAAGTGACATCGAGATAAAGCGTTTCTTGTTTCATTGTGGAGTCTCGATGTAAATTGTGCGAGGGCTATAGAAGTTGCTTAAAACTTGAAGTAAGGACTCTTCTTTGGCTCAAGTTCATATCTTGTGCAAACTTCTGTATTCAGCCCTCTATGTCAGCATTTAGATTTCCATGTGCAGGACATCGGTTAAATCTTGCTGAGCATAAGCTCACGGTTTGTTGATCCATTGTTTTGCAGGTAACGTTGCATAAGGCAATGTTAGGGAGGAAGGGAGATCTGAGTGGGGCAGCACCCAATGAGGGGTGTGAGTCTCATTTTGGAACCCTGCACGCCGCCGGGTTTTTGATGTGGCGCTAGTGTGAGGCATCCGCGGGCAGGATGGCTTCATTTTGCTTAGCGTAGGCTATAGTCCGTGAGTGTATTCTTATCTTCCGCTGCAATGTACACTTGTACATTATTTGTAAAATATGACAATAATATTTATTAAAGACATATATTGTTGTGTATGTGTGTTTTTTGGAGGTGTGCTGTTGGGTGCCGCATCGCACGGCACCACCCAATGCGATTCTTGGACTGTCGGGACGGGGTCACCACAGCAACGGGACCCTGCACCACCTGCCCCAGAGAGACGATGGGGTCCCAGCTCCGGAAGGATGTGAGCACGTGCTCCGCCACTTGCTGAGCCAGGGCCTTTCCCTTGGCTTCCAGCTCTTCCCCGACGACGCCCTCCAGCGCTAGAAGCTTGGCTCCGGCCGAGTCTAGCGCAGGGTGCACTTGGCTCACCTCTTGCACCGGACCTCCCGAGCGCAAGGGGCTGAAGCCAAAGGGCTCGAACACCATCTCCTCGCAGCCGAGGAAGTCCCAGACCTTCTCTGCCTCGACAGCGCGAGAAGCTCGGAGCTCCTCCATCGTCTTGGCAGTAGCGGCCAGCTCCCGAACAAGGTCCTGGTTCACTAGTTCCTTCTCCCTGGCAGCCAGCTCCTCAGCTCGGCGCTCCAGGGAGATCTCCATGGACGAGGCGGTGAGCTCGCGCTCGTGGACGTCCTGGAGCTGCTTTCCCAAGCGCTCCCACTCCCCTTCTTGGGCTACCTTGTGGATGATGAGGTCCCTCTCCCGTGCCTGCAGCTCCTGCTCCTGTCGGACGAGGACCTCCCTTGCCTTCGAGAGAGTTTTGGCATGAGCTTCGGCTGCGGCATGGAGCCTTCTGGCTTTGTCCAGGAGGCCCCAAGCCATCCTGTCGAGCGTCCCAACCACGGCAATCTCTAGGTCGATCGCCTCCTGCATGACCTCCAGCCGTTTCATCATCACCTCGCCTTCTCCATGCACTTCTCTTAGAGAAGACAATTGTTCATAAATCAGCTCACAAGAAGAAAAAGAATCATCAATGGCAATCAATAATTTTAAACGCTCAATTTCAGATTCGAGTGAGTCAATTTTATCATCGTACTTACTAAGTTTCTTATCTTTATTCTCAAGAAGAGTGCTAAGACGACAAACTACACTAGAGAGGTCTTCGTAGGAGGGATTTATGCTGTCATTGTCATTGTTCAGTCCAGCCTCTATCGTGCTTGACCTTGAGTTGCTTGCCATGAAGCACACACTCGCCAATGTTTGCTTCTTGCTATTGTTCTTGGGCGAAGTGTCCTCATCATCATCATCATGTCCGGTGTCCACATCTCTCATGTTGATCTGTTGTATTGTGGAGAGGACACAGTGCACCACCCTGCGGTTCAAAAACCCTATCTTTTTCTTGTTGTTGTTGTTGGAGGAGGGCTTGAACGTTGCTGTCTTTTCATGCCAAGATGTAGAACCTGAAATGTTAGGGCAATTTGAATAAAAAATGTCCTGACTCACCACAGTCGATGCATCTTTGAGAACCACCACTTCCTCTCCTCTTAGCTCTCACATTTTGCAATGCTTTTGAGAACTGATTTGAGAGAAGTGCTAGCTCCTCCTTCAGGTACTCCACAATCTATTCAAGGGTTACAGAGGACAACAAAGCAAGTGTACCACATGATAATGATTGTCTAGAGCTAACATATAACATTGTGAAACAAATGCAAGAGACTTGTTCGGTTTTTTACGTTACATTATGTCAACTTCATGAGTTATTAACTTAGAATACAGGACCTCAAAAGTAAGTGTACTCATGACAGGCGATTCACATATAAAGGTGACTTTCATATCTGAAATTGACCTGTATAAAGCACCTACAAATTGCCTAGCATTTTCAGTATCAGAATATATGACATTTACACTACAGAAATTGCTGAGTATTTTGTTAAAATGTGCGAAGAAGTCAGCAAGTGACTTGCCTGGTTGCATCTCAAATCATATTTACTATTTCTTGTCATGTCTTGATGTACCATATTTATTGTGTTGGAACCTTCATGGTAGTTGCACAAAGCCTTCCAATCATCGTATGCAGATTTGAGATGAGCAACACGATCAAAGTCAATCTTGTTGTTGGCATCTACTCCCTTCATGTTTTCAATTGTCACTCAATCGTTTGAGGGCGCAATGTATGAGCTTGTAGACCTTCTCCCAGATTGAAAATCTCTGCGCTTGAATGTATGCCTCCATGCTTGCCTTCCAAACCTAAAAATCCACACCATAAAACACACATGGTTTCGAATAATAATGAAATATTGAAACTAATCTAAATACCAGCAAAGATTGTTAGATTAATGGTAACTTGGCTCTGATACCACTTGTAGGGTCAAAGGATACGAGATCAGCTATCAGAGAGGGGAGGTGAATGATCGATGATACAAAATTTTCAGCGGAAGACTCAACCCCTCAACAAAAAAATTGATCTGTCTGAAAAACATGTGTGTGCATGTAGGTTCTTCAACAGAAAACATAATAGAACCTTTTTAGATTGTAGACAAACGAGTTAGGAAACCAATAACGAGAATCACATTAATAGGTTGAGTAAACCTCAAGTTATGATAAAAAACGTGAGCAAAGGTCAGTCTGGTCTACTTGAGCGAAGAACCAATGTGTAATGCTGCAAAAACGCATGTGTGACTTGTGATCGATGACAACAATGATGTTAAAATATTCAAAAATGATACAGAATCAAGTTATCAAGGCAACACAAAAAGACTCATGTAAATTAGATAGGTATAACCAAAGTTATGACTCAAAACATGATCAAAGGTTGGCCGAAATTAAACGAACATGAGAAACAGAATGTGTATGAATAAAAATAGCGTCCTAATGGCAACAGACAAAGTTTCCAAATTACGATTTAAAAGCTTTCCGACAAACTATGACTTTTACTCCAAAACACACGAAAGCCAGGTGTAAGGGATGCCTCCCATGTAGCCCTTTACTGCATATCATGCTTATGTGAAGCACACTTATAATGTAAATGTGCAATGTCTGGTGTTTATTTACATGAACTCTGAGCTGCAGAAAAAATATGAGAACACCAAGCCGTACGATATGATTGTGGGTTTGTGTCACATGTTGAACAATCAAGTGAGGTTTGACGGGTTAACGCCCTAAAGACCCTATTTGGTTGGAAGCTTGCTGATGGCACTGTAGTTAGACCTAATGTAATCAAGATCATTGGTTACAAGAATATTAATTTTCCTCTCACCGACAAACTTGTCACTGATGTGATGACGATACGGAAAGACAAGAAGTGTGTAACATCCAAACTTTCAAAATATGAATTCATGTAGCTTGCAGCATGTATGTGATATTTGAATGAAAATCAAAACCAAATTGGAGTTTGAAAGTAAGAAAAAGTAAAAGAAAAATGGAAAGAACCTTTGGGCCGAAACCTTCCCTGCACGGCCCAGCAACCTGCCAGCCATTCTCCCTCCCCCTGTCTCACCGACGAATAGGGCCCGCATGTCAGCTCGTTCTTCTCTCCCTTAACCCGCCGACTGAGCCGCGCATGCCCACGATCTACTCGTTCCAATCACTCCGCGCCAAACCACGTTTGTTTCGCACCCTGCCAACTGCTCCATCCTGCTACTGGAACCACGCCGCCACCATTTGAACCTCTTTCGGACGCTCCCCCTGGTAAGTCACTGCCGAGCTCCAAAATTTTCCACAACCATCACCTTTTTCTTGGATTTAACTTGCCCGCTGCTTTATAGGATGCTCCACAACTCGTTGGTGTCGACTTCGAGACGACTCTACGCGGAGACGGACGCTACCGTGCGCCGGAGAAAAACTGCCGCCCCCCCTCTCCGTTGCCCCATCGACTCTCCTTCCTCCCTTTTTTGAGGAGCCTGTTGGCTTTGGTGTGTTGCAGAGCAGCTCTCGGGCAAGAACTCTCCGGAGATCCTGCACGCAAACGCCTTCCCGACGATCAACGACGAGCCTCACAGCCAAACGCTATCGCCGACCAACTTTCGAGCTCTTCGGGTTAATGAAAACGTCACTGGTGAATTCCCCCAGCCTCCACTCTTCTGAATCATACGAAGAAAGACCAAGTTTAGGGCGCGTAGACAGGTTTTTTCAATTCTCCGGCAAGTTCATCGCCATCCGCCGCCAAGCGCCGTCGCCTGTGGCCTAAGAGGTGATGTGGCCCACTGATGGGCGCTCATTTAAAATCCTACAACCTAAATTAAATCCCAGCGTATCCCTTCATTATTATAATCCGAGCCACCCAAAACTGGATCCGACGGCCCACATTCAAAGTAGCCCTAGCAGGTGGGATTTTCACAGAGGGACCCCTGGAACTCTAGAAAATTTGGATTTAAGCCCTGCATCTTACAAGCTAGACCCTGTAGTTCACAGAAATTAGAAAAAACACGTGTATATGGTTGTTTTAACCCCTATAATCCATTGCAAAGTGAGATTAGCACTGAATTAAGGATTTAGGCCCCTGATAATAGTGTTAGAATTTCAGATTGACCCTGCAGTAGACCATATTTGAGATTGAGACTTTACAGCAAACTAAAATAATAAATTTTGAAGTCTGAAATTCATATAAAATTTCTGCAGTAGCAATTATTTACAAAAATGAACTCCAAGTAATATGTTCTTTTAGGAAACCTTTTGAATATTATGTTTAGATATTCTAAATAATATATACATTATGTAATAATGTTTAGTTTCCTGTTTTAATGCTGAAAGTATATTTCTAGGCATAAAAATAAATCTGAATGCATATTAGGGATAACATACACTCTAGAAAGGAAGTGTAAAGGGTTTTAGTTGCAAATCAAAATCTTAAAATCTGAAAGTATTACTAAGAGCTATAAAAATTCTGCTTTAGGCTAAAACCACATTTTTGGGTGTAACATTCTACATGAAATCTTAATGGAGATTAATATGAACTTGTTTTAGAGCTGGAATCACAATTTAGATGTACTAGTAAGTGTGAAATTTCACTAAAAACTGAATATACTTGAAAGGCATGTATACATACACACATACAATAGTGGAAATACACAACTAAATCTGAGGTTTTTATTAAAAGTTATGAGAAAAGTTCTGTTGATTCTGAAAGTGCATTTGGGTGAAAAGCCACTGCCTAAAATTTTATTGGAGGCTGTACAAACCTGTTTATAGCTGAAATTCCAGCTTTGGGTGTATTGTTAAACCTGCAATTAAAGTAGAAGCAGTATATGTCTTAAAAATGTGCTTATCTGTATTTGTAAAATACTTGTAGTGTATAATTAGGCCAAAAGTGAACTTAAAAGAAATATATATCCATACACACACACACACACACACACACACACACCAAAACTTAGTATAAGGGTGATATCATGATATAAGTAAATATTTTATCATAAGCAACGATATATATATATATATATATATCATGAATTTAGTGACTTTTAGACAGAATATTAAATGGAGTGTAAGATGAATAAAGGGTAGCTTGAATAAGAAATTCAAGTGAATAAATGAACTTACATATTTATGCATATTGGTGTTGCTATGATTTCCTAGGTTGTATTGTCTCTCATTGTGTGTTGTTTCATTTGTTCTATGTATGTTTGCATGGGTAGAACCAGCCCCAGAGCCAGTTCTCCACCTTCAAGACCAAGCTTTCGACATCCCCAAGCAACAAGAAGAAGGCAAGTGTCCCTGATCCAATTGCACCTAATTTAGGATGACAGCTAGAAATTAATTGCATTATGTCATAAATTGTGAAACCCAATGTTAGGATGTTTTCCCTAGTTTTCCATGACTTATTACTTGTAGCCGTGGTGGGAGTTCTTATTGGTATATGAATGTTTGTGCTTTGTTCTTTGCCATGCTTAGATTTATGGGAAATCTAGAATATGGAGTACAACTTGATTTTATGAAACTTGATGATACATGATGAATTGTTGTAGAGTTAGGACTCTAGACATGCTGGAATGACTTTGGTTGGTGCTGTGTGCACGAGAGCTTGGGCTAGTGATTGGTGTTGTCTAGATTATAGGGACCGGTTCATGGAGCATTTAATCTAGCTTTACCGTGCCACCACATTCTGAGATGGGGCAGCTTGACCAAGTTATTAGGTGCATTCTGTAGTGTGGGTGTTCGGAAGGTGTGGGGAATGGGAGTCAGCTGGACTACCTTGGGAACCGCAAGTCTCAAGAGGGGGCCACTGCAGCGGAGGTTGTAGCCTTATAGATGTTGTTAAGGGTGAAACCTCAGTGGGCTAATATTAGTCGGAAATCCCTTTGCAAAGGCCTCGTAGTGATCTCCTGGCCGTACACCATGGAAGTGTGAATGTGGGTAGCTGCCATAGGCAAAATGGAGGTTCTTTTAGTCCACCCGAAAACGGGGGATAAAATCACTAGTTGTGGGTAAAGCGACACAAACTCTGCAGAGTTGGAAAACTATCATGACAGCCGTGCTCACGGTTAAGAGCAGCTTGGACTTTTTCATGATTACAGGATTATGAAGTGAAATGGTTGGGAATGTTAGGTGGGAAACCTAGCATTAATGATGTGGTTATGGGAAAGGGATGAACACAATTATGTAGTAATGTAGTTGCTAAATCAAGCTAAGGTGTTAGGATATAAGCATAGTGCTAAACCATGATATTAAGCCTTTCCTTGACTTGGCCTTCATGTCATTTCTTACGTGTGACACCCGGTTCCGAAAATAGAACCAAGTGGATGCATATGTGTGCCCAGGATGCTCATCACACATACACATGTAATCCACAAACTAAATTAAGAATATAACCACGAATAAATAGTGTTTAAGTACTCCTAGCACTCCACTTGGTCCTCGAAGTACTCATCTCCTGTAGCTGATGTTTATGTGGTAATGGAAGGGTGAGTACATGTCGTACTCAGCAAGTGCGGGAAAAGTATGACATGTAGCTTACAACAAGGTAGGCAATAAAAAGGCTCATTGCAGCAATCAAGTTTTATTTCATAAACATGACAAAAACAGCAACTATTTCTAGGTGAATTAAATCCCAATATAACCAAGTAAAACAGCAATATTCCTTCTCCACAATTCACCATTTATCAAGTCTCAACCAGCCATTAATCTTTCTGAAGTTCATCTCATGCTCATAAATATTCATAACCATCTCATATTCATATAACCGAAACCAAACTCATTGTTATGATTCAAAACAGTCCCAAAACCAATCACAATGACCATACCATAATCATACTGAATAACCATCCCAAGTTTTCCCTCTAATCATGGAAGTTGGCCAGTGCTTGTGACCGGAAGCACGGCTATCATGATAGTTTTACACACTGCAGAGGTGGCACCACTTTACCCACAAGTTCGTGATTTCGTCACCCGTCGTCGACTACAGAACCTCCATTATACCAGTACACAACCGTTGGTGTATGGCCAAGAGATCACAAAATAGCCTTTACAAAGGTGCTACTAGATGTACGGACCCACTGAGCTTTCACCGGCAGGCTCGAATCACCATTCTCCAACCCACGGGCCCCCTCTTGTGCCATGCAGTTCCCAGGGAAATCCCTCTCGACTCCCATTCCCCGCGCCATCCAACGGTCCATAATAGCTAGCAACACACCTAATTAGTCAGCTAAGCCGCAACCATATTTGGCCTTGTGGTGGCACTGTTTTCCTGGCATGTGCTCGCATGAACCGGTCCTTAGATCTACGGCAAGTAAACCACCATCTCATTCAGCAACATCCATGAACCAATCTTGCCTAGATCTCCCTGATTCCATACTCATTATCATCATCAAGTTCTCATCATCATTATTCGTATGAGTGCAGTAGTTAAACATGTTTTAATTCAACTTCCCGTATCCCGTAGATTAAGCGAAGCAAAAAGGAAAAACGACCATACCCGACTCATCAACTTTACCGGCGACAAGGATGATTAACAAAACTAGTAAACTCCTATAAAAGGGTGTCCCATCAGGTTGACTCAAGCATACACGTTTTCGCAAACAAAACAGTTTCAAAACATGTGATCAATATGGTCAAGGGGCACTTGCCTTGCTCCCATGGCTCTTGTTGCTCAAGCGTCTCGATGTCTTGGTGTTGTAGGTCCTCGTAGATGGTCACTTGAGCTTGTCCTTCTACTCACGACCACGCACATACAAAATTCACAGCAATCAGTCATCATGCAAAAACTTTACCCAAGATGCAATGGGGTAGATGAATGCAAATCCTATGGTGCTGTTTTATTAAACCAGTTTGTACGTGTTCTTGCATGTTTTAACGGGCTTTCATGGTGTTTTATGATGAACAACGGTGCTGGGATCAAGTATAGATGTGGTGATGATCTTGACTCAAGATCTAGATCAATTCCACCGTCAAAAATCGATCAAAACGCGGTCTGTCCACACGCAAAAGTTTCTGCTCGAAGGGGGCGAAGAAAACGGATGCGTATAAACAGCGGCGACGTCGTAAGATGGGTAATGGGGACCTACCTCACTTCCTTTTGGTGTCAGGGCCTTCCTCCTAGCAATGGCAGCAGCGGAGAATTTTTCTATGGAAGATTAGGGTAGGACAGATCGTCGGCTTCTTTTCCGGCGACGGCGAGGCGTGACAGGGCTTGTCATCGGACCTCGACAACGGGACTCGACGGCGGGGCTCGACGGTGGGGCTCGACGGCGGTGCTCGGTGGCCGGGCTCGACGGCGGTGCTCGTTGGCAGGGCTCACCGGCGACCAAACTCCGGCAGGGGGAGTGCCAACTCAGCGACTTGGAGGGGGAGGGGCTCCAAGTCGGTGACTTGGGGAGGGGGAGGGGGAGGCTGAGGCAAAAAGGGGGGGCTGGGGGTTGTATTTATAAGGGGGAGATGGGAGGAGTCCTACTCCAATTGGAACTCAACCAAGAGTCCTAGTCAATTTGGAACCCAACCAACTTTTCCCCTTTAATTTGGTGCGGCAGCATTGGGGATTAAATTCCCCCAAATGTGGGGAAAATTTCCCTTTTGTGGAATTGGGGAATTTAGAAATTTTGGGGGAAATTTGGGGGAAATTTGGGAATGCTCATTTCAGCTATATTTTTTCCATTTCTTACCATTTATATGTCCCCTTTTCCATTTCTACATTCCCCTCTCCATTTCTATGTCCCATTCTCCATTTCTATGTCCCATTCTCCATTTCTATATTCCATTCTCCATTTCTATGGTTCTTCCTCCATTTCTATGGTTCTTTCTCCATTTCTATGGTTCTTTCTCCATTTCTATGGTTCATTCTCCCATTTCTATGGTTCATTCTCCATTTCTATAGTTCTTTCTCCATTTCTAGGGTTCTTTCTCCATTTCTACTTCTTTTACAATGCTTCTCTACATGAAAAATGTATGCAAGCATGGTAATGAATTTGAGGGTGTTACATTAGGTACTCAAGCTTGCCTTTTGCTGGATTTGATTGCTGCTCAGGCTATGGTGATGGTGTGGAGTACAATGAAGACGACGTCGACCCGGAAGACCTCTACTAGGCTTGCGGAATCCCCCGGCCAATGCCTGTGATGGAGATCCCCTAAGATTATCCGCTGTGTTGTCATTTATGTATCTAGTACCTTTAATATAGTCTATGAACACATATTTGTAATAGTTTATTACACGATGAATTTGGCTTGTAATATATGATCCTTCACTACTTGTCGGCACATGTATGGAATGAATAATCCTGGCATACATGTGTATATTCACTCAGTTCGTTCTCAAGAAAACCGGTTGTGATAAAGTGGTAATCAGAGCCAAGATTGCCCATAGAAACACAAACCTAGTTAGAAATAGACGCATTAAAAATATTATGTTCCTAAAAACTATTGTACAAAAAGTGTGTTGTGTTGGTGTTTTATTTGTTGTTCTCGTGTTAATTTAGTATCTAGCCTTATCTATGTTCAAAGTATAGTGTTTACTTACTTTGTTTCTCACTTTGTTTTAAATTTTCATGTTTTAGATGGCTCCCACGCGTCGCACCGTTCGTATGTCGACCGTAGGACGTGTACCACGACACCAGCTCGCTCCATGCAACCCACCACCTCCTCCACCACCGGCTGAAAATGAGGAGAACTCCGTGACCTACCACACCCACGGGGAGGCCACGGAAGGGATGATACAGCGCCTACGTTTACTCCTATGTTGTGTGGGCTTCGACGGCATGTTAAACATGTGCTACCACTCCACCAAGATCTCCCGCGTTGGACGTGAGGAGTAGAGGTCTCAGGTGACGATCTACAACGAGGACAAGCTGATCAAAACACACCAATCACCTGTTTGGAGAGAAACTCAAGCAGAAGCGGAGAAGGATGCCACATGGGAGGCCATCACTTGTCAGTGCCACCACCACTGACAGACGCTGGAGGGCATCATATACATGTATGTCCCGCAGCGACCAAGTGGCACAACGGAGTTCACACGTGCAGAGCTGCAGGAGGGATGGACGGCTTCCCAGATGTTGGTAAGCCTTAAAGATGGTGTCAACCTTAGTACTCGCCTGCAGGTGTGCCAGCAAGAGCAACCCGACTTGGACCGCCACCTCCCCGGACCATAGGGCAGCAAAGCGCCCCCGCTCTCCATCACCGCCTTCTGGACCACCTAGAGTGGAGTGGGAGAGTAGTGCAAAGAATGATGATGACGACCCCGAGAAGAGGGAGTGAATCCTAGAAGACGGCATGTCTAGGAATTAGTGGTTTCCCTTATTTATGCATTGCATCGAGTAGCATCGTCCTGGATTTTAATAATGAGACATGCATGTTTATTTGCTTATGAATGATTGTGTGTGACGTAAGTTGTGGAAGCCATGTGCACCTGTCCACAACCTCGTTGTTATATTTTATGTGTTTGCTTATGTGTGTGACGTGAGTTGTGGAATCCTCGTGCATTTGTCCACAACCTCGTCGTTAGGTTTTACATGGAACCTTGATGCATTTAGTATTAAAACTGTTGTGTTCACATGTTTATGAATTGTCCATATTCAAGGCTGCACTCTTTCCATAATGTTGGCTGTCTATTGTGTATCTATGCCCTCCTCATAATTCAGCTCTTGTGTCTTATATCATGTATCCACTTTGTCCTGGTGTTGTTTCATCTTTTTAACACAATTCTATTTATCATACTTGAATTCTTGCTGTTCAAATAATGTAATTCGTTGCTGTCCAATTAAACTTTTTAGTGGCTGTCCGGATGACTTAATTATTTGCTATTTAGCTTCCCAAATGACCCTTAACCGCTGCTCAAAGAATCTGATTTGTTGCTGTCCAAAAACCTGTTTACTGCCGTCCGAATATCAATTGTGTGCTGAACAAATAACTAGAATTGTTGCTGTCCAGAAATCTGTTTTAGCGCTGTCCTATTAGCTAACCTGCGTTGTCCAAATAATCTACTTAGTTGCTGTCCAAGTAATCAAAGTAGGTGCTCCCCAAATAATCAGCTTAGCTGATGTCCAAACACTCTAATTAGCTACTGTCCTAATTTAATATCCTGCGCATTATCATGCATAGCTACATATATAGGTTTATGTGTATTGCTTAAATCTGAATTTAGTTGTATATGATAGATGGCGGGCAGAGGAAGAGGTCATGGTGCGAACAACAACAACAACAACCACCACAACCACAATTACAATGAGGCCGTGAATTTCCCACTTCCAGGATGGTATGGCAGAGGTGGCTGTCGAGGAGCGGTTGACCCACTGCAGCAGATGATCAACATGCAGAACCAGCTTATCCAAAACTTGACGTAAGTGGTGGCTAATATGCAGCAAGCTCCACCACCACTGGATGTGCCACGTCAGCCGAGGTTGAGTGAGTTCCTTAGCACTCAACCACCGAAGTTTGGAAGTGCCACTGAGCCTCTGGATGCGGAGGACTGGCTAAAACCCATTGAAAGCAAGCTACAGATTGTCCAGTGTCAAGAACGTGAGAGGGTGCTGTTTGCCTCTCACCAATTGTCAGGACCCGCCGCTGACTGCTGGACAGCTTACACCGCAGCCCATGCAGAAAATATCACTTGGGAAGAATTCAATTGAAGCTTCCGCAATCACTATGTACCAATTCACGTAGCTGTCCCGCTATGCACCCGGTGATATTGACACTGATGAGAAGAAACAAGACTGTTTCATGGAAGGACTTAGCAAGGAGCTGCAGTATGCCATGTCTTCTACGACTATCGCCGCTTCCAGAAAATGTTAGATAAGGCATTCATTGTGGAGAAGAAAAGGCGGGATTTGGATGAGGACTGTAAGGGGAAGATGACTTGGTAGGGACAGTCCTCAGGATGTAATGTTCGACCACGCTTTACATCGCAGCCCACGGGGCAAAAGAGCTGTCCCATGGTGCTTTATCAGGCGCAGAAGAGTCACAACTCCACTTTCAGGCCTCCAACACCACAGACTCAGCTGCAGCGCCAGCAAATGCAGCAGCTATGTCCTGCTTTCACACCTCGGCCAGCAGGACAAAGTCAGCAAAACCCACCACAGAACAACAAGAGTCGGGCACCTAAATCTGGGGTACAATGCTTAAATTGTGGAGAAGTTGGACACTATGCTGACAAGTGCCAAAGAAGAAACCACCACAGCCGCAACAGCATAACTTCATGCATGGAAGGGTGAATCATGTGACCATGGAGGAGGCTCAGAAAGTATCAGATGTGGTGATTGGTACGTTCCTCGCTAATTCCCACATTGCTACAATTCTATTTGATTCTGGTGCTACACACTCTTTCATAGCTAAGGAACTCATTAAAAAGCATGATTTGGCAACCGCACAGATGAGCCATATGTTAGAAGTGAACTCCCCAAGAGGAGAAATAAGAACAAGAAAAGTGTGCCCTAGGATAAATTTAAACACTGATGGGGTAGTGTGTTCTGCAAACCTCATGGTGATAAATTCACAAGGGAAGATATAATCTTCGGAATGGATTGGCGGACCAAGTATGAAGGTGTAATTCATTGTTCAACGGGAACGGTGGATTTAACCCATAGACGTCCAAAAACCAAGGAGGAACATTAGACTCAATCAAGTAGAAACAACTGTTGAAGACATAAGGGTGATTAATGAATTTTCGGATGTCTTTCCTAAGGAGTTACCAGAGATGCCACCCGATCGAGAAGTACAATTCGTGATGCATTTATTACGTGGAACCACCCCGTTATATAAGAGACCTTATAGGATGGACTCCAAGCAACTAGCAGTGCTCAAAGAACATATCCGAGAGCTGACAATGAAAGGGTATATTTGTCCTAGTTCCTCACCATGGGGAGCTCCAGCAATATTTGTACCTAAGAAGCATGGAACCAAAAGGTTGTGCGTAGATTACCACGCACTTAATGCGGTAACCATTAAAAACAAGTAGCCGCTGCCATGCATTGAGGACTTGTTTGATCAATTAAGAGGCGCATGTGTATTTTCCAAGATTGACCTCCGCTCAGGATATCATCAGTTAAAGATACGACCTTCAGATATTCCCAAAACAGCTTCTGCCTCTTGATATGGGCTGTATGAGTACACGGTCATGCCGTTCGGGTTAACCAACGCCCCGGCGTACTTCATGTATCTCATGAACAAAGTATTCATGGAGTATTTGGATAAGTTTATGGTAGTGTTTATTGATGATATTCTAATCTTTTCTAAAGATGAGGAGGAACATGAGAAACACTTGTGGATGGTATCGCAAAAACTACAAGAAAATCAATTTTATGCCAAGTTCAGTAAATGTGAATTTTGGCTAAAGAAAGTTCCTTTCTTAGGACACATAATATCTGAAGGAGGAATATCCATGGATCCTACTAAGATCGCGGATGTTCAAAAGTGGAAGACTCCTGAGAATGCTGGGGAAATCTGAAGCTTCTTAGGCTTGGCAGGATATTACCAACGATTCGTTGAAGGGTTCCCTAATATCGCGAAGCCTCCCACTAAGACATTAGAGAAAGGAGTCACTTTTACATGGACATCATGACACGCCCCCCATGGTCTTGTCGAGCCAGGATCACGCTGAGGGGTGCTGCGTTGCATAGCACCGGATAACACACATCAAAGGTACAAAGCGGAAGCAAAGTTTTATTGCATAAACAGGTTTATGAACACTTTTACAGCAAAATATGTTTAGTCTACACTCACGGGCGTAGACTATGCATCGAGTTCACGTCCAGCCCGTGAATGTGTCCCCGCTAGCACGCACACACACTAACACGGTGGCGTGCATGACTCCCACTCGACGGGGTTCCCCTCCTGGGGTTCCGTCTCCTCCTCGGGAGTCCCTTCCTCATAAAATCCTGCAAAAGCTTCAAACACAAGCAGTGAGCACGAAGGCTCAGCAAGACTGACCCGTCTCTCCTAAACATGAAACTTCTACATGAGGGGTGATAGGTACATGAGGTAAAATAAGTTGCAAAGGACTCGCCTAATTAGTGGAACCTTACTTTCAAGTTTTAGCAGCAGGTTGTGGAGAACCTTACGCTAAGGCACATGAGAGAGCTGCAATCAAACAAGAAACGCATTTCTCTCATGTACTTTGCCCAAAGTTGAAAGGAACTTTAGTTAGCTCTAGACTACAGCAAATCATTAACAATCAAGTCCATCTTTCAATCAGCAACATTTTAACATGTATCTAGCCTGTTCTTTCTACGTCACGGTACAGTGAACAAGTGGTACTCACTGACCGCGAGGGACGGCAATTATAATCGATTTACACATGCAGGGTTATCCGAATAACCCGTCACGTACGCCCGTACTCGATGTTGCCTACAATAACCATCACGGACGCCGTACGCAACCAAATTTCACCCGTTAGCCAAATATTGAACCGGTCCTATCGTCCCGAGCAAGAGGTCTCTACACGCGCATCTCAGTGCCGCCAGCCGATTTACACCTCGAGCTCTCAACCTACCCTCTGAACGACAGGCAATGCCTCAATACCCAGCTACCCGAGTTACATCGGTTTCCCGGTTCCCATATAGCCGATAGGTCTTCGGTACTGTTCTAGCTTGTTCAACAGGCCCGCACACGGCTCGGTCCTCAATCGACACAAGCGGAGCTATAGCACCCAGGCCCCAAAGTCCTGCTGCCCTTACTCTCCGCTCGGTCTCATTTTTCTTGCCATGTGTTTCATTTGCTATCTTTACCCGAGTCGAGTGCCTCTAGCCTATGCTCGCGAGTAGTTCCAACTACTCGACTTGTACCGAATCCTACCCTATCTTAGCATTGCAGTGGCTAACGAGGTTTTCAATCCTAATCCCAACCCATGGTTTTCTTGGCTATGCATTTGGGTTTCAATCAAGACTCTAATGCAAGAAGTAATTGGTACTCAAAGGAAGTTCTCAAAACAATACAAATTTGTAAAGAGGTTAATGCAAACCGCAGCTTGCCTGCTTTGTAGGGTAGTAGTATATAATAGAAGTTAGTGATCTTCAATCCCTTGATCTTTCTGAACTTGCTCAACTGATCCACACATCAAGGGATGGCTCTGTCGAAGTCCTTTATCTTGAACCCTATCGACATGTATATGCATAGTATTTTATAATGTAATTTAAAGGCTTAGAGATTAAAACTTCTTAAGAACAGAGGCTGTGTAGAGATCCTAGGATGAAGTTGTTGCCTCTGTTGTGCAAAGAACTCCAAGGCTCAATTTGAGCTGAAAATTTGCTTGTGAATTCCTGGTCACATGAAAATGTTCTGGACCAAAAATGAACACTTTTCATTGAGTGTTTTATTCAAAACAATTCCCTAAGCAATTAAGCCAAAAGAAATTAATTCTGAATAAACTCACATGTTCATGCCCAACTTAGTGAACTACAATTTCAATTATAGTTCATAGAGTCTGCATGAATTTTCCTAGGGTTTTTGGAGCTAATAATTGCCCAGAATTGAATTTCCAAGTTTTGGAAATTCTCTGAAAATGTTTCTGTATTCATTTGAACACAGCAACTTAAAATCTGAACTTTTCCTGAACAAATCAACTCCAAATGATCTGAAACTTTTACAGCAGTCTATTAAAACCCTAAAGAATATTCTGGCAAAATTTGATGATTTGTGGATAAACCAAACTCCCTCTAAAATTCTTTTTCTGAAAAGCTTTAAAGAATTTTCCAGAACTAAATAAAGGCTTTCATACAAATTGGGTTGCATATTTGGATATATAATTTCAATCTGAATCTAACCCAATTTGAATCACTAAAGTTGGAGGTTTCTACACAAAGATATGAGCTCCTCAAGAATTGGGGAAAATCTGGAAATGAGCTCTGTTCTATTTTTCCAATTTTCAGAGACATAAGGAATTAACAATACATTTGGCTAAGCAAATAAGGTCCAATGCCTCTGAAAGTTTTACTGGAGTTCAATTATTTTTGGAAGAACCTTCTGCCCAAATTTGGGAATTTTCCAACACATAGGACTCCTGGAATAAATCCCACAAGATTTTCCCTACATGAATTAATTTGCCAAATCCAGGGATTTTCATAAAAATTGGGCTGCACCACTGGATAGTACTCTTTGAGAGGAATCCAACAAAATTTGTTTCACAACTTTTGGACATTCCTACATAAAGTTGTGGCTCTTCAAAGGTTGAACTGGAAACTGGAAATCCTAAAATGTTTAAATGCGGACTGTGGGTCCGGGCTACGTGTCACTTACTGGGACAAAGACACCCGGGGACACACGGTTCCATACGTGCAGTCGCACCGGATCCAACAGCCACAGAAGTATCGGGCTTTTAAATTTTCTCTCACTGACGGCTGGGCCCGCCTGAACCTTTCTTCAACCTCGGTCTGTTCCCGCGCCCGCGTGCCCGCGCCGCCGCCCTCGTCGGAGATCGCCGAAAACCGGTCTCCCGGCCTCTGCCCGAGCCCCTGCTCGCCACCAGGGCCTAACCCGCCACACTGAGCATGATGAAGAGGTTTCCCCGAGTCGGCAAGGCCTCTACGGTGGCTAGCGGCAGTGCCGCAGCTCGGTACACCCTCGGCGACATCGGCCGGCCGTCCTAGCGCGCTAACAGCTCGGTAAAACGGTGCTACAGCACCAGTGAACTATGCGGAAGCTCTAACTAGCCTCAAAAATGCTCGGGAACGACGGCAGATATGGTTTCACCATGCGACCGTGGTCCCCCGCTTCGGTTGCCATTAGAAAACCACGAAATAACCGATCTATGTGCAGTTTTGAGCTAGCAATGTGAAGAGCAAAGGATCACCTACCACTTTGGGCCCCTTGTGCAAACTTTGATGACCTAAGAATGAGTATTGAGGTGGAATTTGGGATTACCGTGCTGGAAGGTCGATTTGAGCACGCCGGAGAAAGTTTTCCAAATTCTCTGTCGGTGGTTCATGGCATGGCCTGAGCTTGGGAGGAGAGCAGCACGGTGCCTTGGCGCGTCCCAGGGCGCCGGTACTCGGTCATGACGAGCATCAGGTTGGGCTGTCCATGGACGCCTCCTCCTCGGCGTTGCTTACAGCTGCCGCGGAAGCTCGGCGTTCTTGGCTTGGGAAGGCTGTGCTCCAGTTGAACCAGCATAAGGATGTCGTGGGAAGTTCTGCGGTGTGGTTTTGCGGCTCAGCCGAGGCTCGCACGCGAGTTTCTATTGTGGCCGATCGATCGACCGAACGGCGGCCGTTTCGGTCTGTTCCTCGTGCGAGGGGAAACGGAAGATGGCCTTGGTGATGTGGGTGCTCTGAGGTGATGAGGGCGGAAGCCACAGCTCGCCAGAACAACCGATGAAGCAGGTGGTGGCTCGAGAGCTGTCTCGGTGGCGCCTCTGTGTCGCACGGCGACAGCGTCGGTTGCCCGGTTGCTTCGCATGGGGGATGAGAAACAGAGACCAAACACTGCACAGTTGAAGATCTTTTGCCAATTTAAACTGTTTCATTGACATGTGGGTCCCACAGCTCAGTCCCTCCTTATCCCTCTCCAAAATATCTCCCAAAGTTTGAATATGGTGGAATTCAATTGTGGAAATTTAAATCTGACGTGGGTTTGGATAATTGGGCACAACTCACCCAAATTCAAATAGGTATTTGAATTCATTGCACATTTAGGTCTATTTGGAAAAATGGGTAGCAAATATCTTCAAAAATTCATAAGACTTTGCCTACCCCCTAATTTGGAACTAAAGAATTCAAATATGAAACCTGATATTTGATTTAGCTGCTGCAAATGAGATTATTAGCACAACAGTTTTGAAATTCAATGTGTTGTTCTCATTTGAATTTTTTTTTGTAGAACAAGTTGTTCCAAAATATGGCTTTAGCTTTCTCACACATATGGGAACTTCCCATCTTGGTTTTTGATCCCTCTTGGGTTCCAAGTCTTCAAATAAATATTTGAGCTTGTGTGAAGAAAGCTCTCATGTGTGTTATCACATGTGGAAAAAGTTTTAACAAGTCCCATTTTTCATACATATGAACCATCTTTGTACAAGCAAGAGTTTCTTTGTATTCATATTTTGGGACCTTTACACACCAGATTGTGAATCAAGCTTTCAAGAATTAAAGAAAAGATTGGCCACATCTCCAGTGCTAGTTATGTCGGATATGCAAAAAGAATTTTCCATGTATTGTGATGCTTCAGGACATGGATTGGGGTGTGTCCTTATGCAAGACGTACATGTCGTTGCATATGCCTCTAGGCAGCTTCGGAAGCATGAAAAGAACTACCCTACGAATGACCTAGAGTTAGCAGCGGTAGTTCACGCGTTGAAGATCTGGAGACATTGCCTAATGGGTTAGAGGACAGAGATCGATCTACACCGATCATAAGAGCTTAAAATATATCTTCACGCAACCATATCTCAAACTCAGGCAACGATGATGGTTAGAGTTGATGAATTATTTTGATGTGGGTATTAATTACCATCCGGGTAAGGCTAATGTCGTAGCGGATGCCTTAAGCCAGAAGGCGCACATCCACATGATGACCATGAGTGACATACAACCGCAGCTATGAGAAGAATTCGCGAGACTCAATTTGTATTTCGTGAATAGCAGTGAATTAATTGCAATGGAGGTGGATTCCACACCATAGCAAGACATCCGTAATGGTCAGAAAGATGATGATGATAAAATCTAGGAAATTAAAAGTCTAATTAAGGAGATAAGAGCTCCTGGATTTATAGAAGATGAACAGGATACGATATGGCATGGAAAAAGGATATGTGTACCACAGGTGAAGGAAATCCAGGAATTGATTCTGAGAGAGGCTCATGATTCTAACTACCCCATTCATCCTGGGAGTGCTAAAATGTATTAGGATCTTAAGAGTAGGTATTGGTGGTATGGCATGAAGCAAGATGTCGCTGAACATGTGGCCTTATGTGACACATCTCAATTAGTAAAAGCAGAGCACCAAAGGCCTGCGGGGTTATTGTGGTCACTCAAAGTACCGGTATGGAAATGGGAAGAGATAAGCATGGACTTCAAATAGGGCTGCCAAGAACCTAATCGGGATATGATTCGATATGGGAAATAGTCAATCAATTAACCAAGGTACCTCACTTTATCTCTGTTAAAGGACGGTATAACGGTTCAAAATTGGCGGAGTTGTACATGTTCCGAATTGTATGTTTACACGGTGTGCCCTAGAAGACAGTGTCAGATCGAGGTACACAGTTTAACTCAAGGTTCTGGTAGAAGTTGCATGAGTCCATGGGGACCCGTGTTAATTTCAGTTCAGCATATCACCCGCAGACTGATGGAAAGAACAAATCAAATCCTCGGGGACATGCTAAGAGCTTGTGCGCTCAAGAATAGCAGAAGTTGGGATAAGAATTTACTGTATGTGGAATTCTCTTACAATAACAGGTATTAGGCCAACATGAAAATGTCTCCATTTGAGGCGTTATATGAAAAAAAATGCAGGACTCCTCTTTTCTGGGATTAAACAGGAGATAGTCAAGTGTTTGTGCCAGAGGTATTACGAGATGTTGAGAGGAAAATAAAAGAAATCTGCAACAATTTAAAAGTAGCTCAGACTAGACAAAAGAGTTATGCGGATACAAGACAAAGAGAGTTAACCTTTGAAGTAGGAGACTGTGTATACCTCAAAGTGTCTCCTATCCGAGGACTTCGCCGATTCAAGGTAAAAGGGAAGCTAGCACCTCGGTACATCGGACCATTCCAAATACAAGAACGAAAGGGAGAAGTTGCATATCGTCTGGAGTTGCCTTCTTGTCTATCGGATGTGCATGATGTGTTTAATGTGTCGCAACTCAAGAAATGTTTGAGGACACCGTAAGAACAGTTGCTGATGAACGAGTTGGACATACAAGAATATCTTTCGCATACCGAGTATCTAGTCAAACTTCTTGAGACAACAAAACACATCAAGAGGAACAAGAGGATTCGTATGTGCAAGGTGCAGTCGAAACATCATTCAGAAGAGGAAGCCACTTGGGAAAGAGAAGACAAACACAAATAACAGTTTACCAATCTATTCCCTAAGGATTACCGAATCTCAAGGTCGAGATTCATATTAAGGGGGTAGAGTTGTAACATCCAAACTTTCAAAATATGAATTCATGTAAGTTTGTAGCATGTATGTGATATTTGAATGAAAATAAAAACCAAATTGGAGACTGAAAGTAAGAAAAATATAAAAGAAAAAAATAAAAGAAAAATGGAAAGAGCCTTTGGGCGGAAACCTTCCCTGTACGGACCAGCAACCCACCAGCCCTTCTACCTCCCCCTCTCTCACCGACGCACAGGGCCCGCATGTCAGCTTGTTCTCCCCCTCTAACTGCCGTCCGAGCCACGCACACACCCACGATCTACTTGTTCCGATCACTCCTCGCCCAACCGCGTTTGTTTCGCACACTGACAACTGCTTCCTCCCGCTCCCGGAACCACGCCGCCCCCATTTGAACCTCTTTCGGATGCCAACTTCCCTTCATTGATCACGCCCACGCTCCCCCCGGGAAGTCGCCCCTGAGCTCCAAAATTCACGACAGCCACCCCCCTTTTTCCTTGGATTTAACTCGCCCCGCTGCTACATAGGACGCTCCACAACTTGTTGGTGTCGACTCCGAGACGATTCTACGCCAAGAAACCTGACGCCACGATGCGCCGGTGAGAAGGTGCCATCCCTCACCTTTGCTCCGCTGGCCTTGGTGTGTTGCAGAGCAGCTCGTGGGCAAGAATTCTACGGAGATCCCGCATGCAAACGCCTTCCCAACGATCACCAACGAGCATCGCCGACCACCATCCGAGCTCTTCGGGTTCACAAAAACATCACTGGTGAGTTTCCCATCCTCCACTCTTTCGAATCATGTCAAGAAAGACCAAGTTTAGGTCACGTATACTGGTGTTCGCAAATCTCCGGCGAGTTCATCGTCGTCCGCCGCCGAGCGCCGCCGCATGCAGCCTGAGAGGTGATGTGGCCCTCCGATGGGCGTTCATTTAAAATCCTACGGCCTAAATTAAATTCCAGCATACACCTTCATCTTTATTATCCGAGCCACCTGAACTGGATCCGATGGCCCACATTCAAAGGAGCCCCTGGTGGGATTTTCATAGAGGGACCCTTGGAACTTTAGAAAAATTGGATTTAAGCCCTGCATCTTACAAGCTAGACCCTGTAGTTCACAGAAATTAAGAAAAAACGTTTATATGTTTGTTTTAACCCCTGTAATCCTTTTTAAATTGAGATTAGCACTGAAATAAGAATTTAGGCCCCTGATAATAATTTTAGAATTTCAGACCCTGCAGTAGACCATATTTGAACTTGAGACTTTATAGCAAACCAAAATAATGGTTTTTGAAGTCTGAAATTCATATAAAATTTCTGCAGCAACAATTATTCGCAAACTTGAACTCCAAGTAATATGTTTTTTAGGAAACCTTTTGAATATTATGTTTTTGATATTCTAAATAATATATACATTCTGTAATAATGTTTAATTTCCTATTTTAATGCTGAAACTATATTTTAGGCATAAAAATAAGTCTGAATGCATATTAGGGATAACATACACTCTAGAAAGGAAGTGTAAAGGGTTTTAGTTCCAAATCAAAATCATAAAATCTGAAAGTATTACATAGAGCTATAAAAATTCTGCTTTAGGCTAAAACCACATTCTTGGGTGTAACATTCTACATGAAATCTTAATGGAGATGAATATGAACTTGTTTTAGAGCCGGAATCACAATTTAGATGTACTAGTAAGTGTGAAATTTCACTAAAAACTGAATATACTTGAAAGGAATGTATACATACACACATACAATAGTGGAAATACATAACTAAATCTGAGGTTTTTATTAAAAGTTATGAGAAAACTTCTGTTGAGTCTGAAAGTGCATTTTGGTGAAAAGCCACTGCCTAATATTTTATTGGAGGCTGTACAAACCTGTTTATAGCTGAAATTCCAGCTTTAGGTGTATTGTTAAACCTGCAATTAAAGTAGAAGCAGCATATGTCTTAAAAATGTGCTTATCTGTATTTGTAAAATACTTGCAGTGTATAATTAGGCCAAAATTGAACTTAAAAGCAATATATATCCATACACACACACACACACACCAAAACTTAGTATAAGGGTGATATCATGATATAATAAATATTTTATCATAAGAAACTAAATATATATATATCATGAATTTAGTGACTTTTAGACAGAATATTAAATAGAGTGTAAGATGAATAAAGGGTAGCTTTGCATAAGAAATGCAAGTGAATAAATGAACTTACATCTTTATGCATATTGATGTTGCTATGATTTCCTAGGTTGGATTGTCTCTCATTGTGTGTTGTTTCATTTGTTCTATGTATGTTTGCATGGGTAGAACCAGCCCCAGAGCCGGTTCTCCACCTTCAAGACCAAGCTTTCGACATCCCCGAGCAACAAGAAGAAGGCAAGTGTCCTTGATCACATTGCACCTAATTTAGGATGTTAGCTAGAAATTAATTGCATTGTGTCATAAATTGTGAAACCCGATGTTAGGATGTTTTCCCTACTTTTCCATGATTTCTTACTTGTAGCTATGGTGGGGGTCTTATTGGTATATTAATGTTCGTGCTTTATTCTTAGCCATGCTTAGATTTATGGGAAATCTAGAATATAGAGTACAAATTGATTTTATGAAACTTGACAATACATGATGAATTGTTGTAGAGTTAGGAATCTAGACATGCTGGAATGGCTTTGGTTGGTGTTGTGTGCACAATAGCTTGGACTAGTGATTGGTACTGTCTAGATTCTACGGACCGGTTCATGGAGAATTTAACCTAGCTTTATCGTGCCACCACATGCTGAGATGGGGCAGCTTGGCCAAGTAATTAGGTGCATTTCCAATGTAGCATGGGTGTTTGGAAGGCGCGGAGAATGGGAGTCAGCTGGACTAGCTTGGGAACTACAAGGCTCTAGAGGGGGTCACTGCAGCGGAGGTTGTAGCCTCCTGGAAGCTCTTAGGGGTGAAACCTCAGTGGGCTCATATTAGCCAGAAATCCCTTTGTAAATGCCTCGTAGTGATCTCCTAGTCGTGCACCATGGAAGTGTGAATATGGTTGGCTGCCATGGACAAAATTTAGGTTCTTTTAGTCCACCCGAAAACGGGGGACGAAATCACTACTTGTGGGTAAAGCGGCACAAACTCGAAAACTGTCATGACAGCCGTGCTCACGGTTAAGAGTGGCTCAGAATTCTTCATGATTAGAGGATTACGAAGTGAAATGGTTGGGAATGTTATTAGGTGGGAAACCTAGCATTAATGATATGGTTACGGGAAAGGGATGAACTAAATTATGTAGTAATGTAGTTTCTAACTAAGGCTAAAGTGTTAGGATATAAGCGTAGTGTTAAACCATGGTGTTAAGCCTTTCCTTGACTTGCCATCAACTGAGTACCTTAGGTACTCAAGCTTGCTTTTTGTTGGATTTAATTGTTGCTCAGGTTTTGGTGATTGGTGTGGAGTACAATGAAGACGACGTAGACCCGGAAGACCTCTACTAGGCTTGTGGAATCCCTCGGGCAACGCCTGTGATGGAGCTCCCTTAAGATTGTCCGCTGCGTTGTCATTTATGTATCTACTACCTTTAATGTAGTCTATGAAGACATATTTGTAATATTTTATTACACGATGAACTTGGCTTGTAATATATGATGCTTCACTACTTGTCGGCACATGTATGGAATTAATGATCCTGGCATACATGTGTATATTCACTCGGATAGTTCTTTAGAAAATCGGGTGTGACAAAGTGTAAGCGCCCAACCAAAGCTAATATACCAGCCAAAAGTGGGACTTTCCAGCGGGTGTCTAACGCCAAGAAGAAAAAAAAGGTTGGCCACTCTCCTGACAATTTTTGTTGGCAATGCAATGCCAGCGGGCATTTGTGACACCCGGTTCCAAAAATGAACCAAGTGATGTGCATGTGTGCCCAGGATGTTCATCACACATACACATGTACTTCTCAAACTGAATTTCAGAATATAACCACGAACAAAGAGTGTTTAAGTACCTTATTACAATAACTCAATGTCTCACTCATGAGTAGCTAACTTATTCTGCAGCGGAAGACTCTTAATGACAACAGAAATAGCTAAAGACGATGGACTCCAACTTCAACTCCACAGGCATGTTGACGGTCGTGCGCACACCTAGTACTCCACCTGTTCCTTGAAGTATTCTTCTCCTGTAGCTGATTTATATGTGGGAATGCAAGGGTGAGTACATGTTGTACTCAGCAAGTGCGGAAAGGTATGACATGTATCTTAAAACAAGGTAGGAAATAAATGGTCTCATTGCAGCAAGCATGTTTTATTTCACAAACGTGATAAGAACAGCAACTATCTCTAGGTGAGTTAAATCCCAACATAACCAAATAATTAATCATCCCTCATGTTCCATACCATCATAATTCATCATTTATCAAGTCTCAACCAGCCAATTCTAATTCTCAAGTTCATCTCATATTCACAAATACTCATGATCAACAAATATTTATATAACTGAATCCAATCTCATATTCATGACCAAAACCAGTCCCCAAACCAGTCCCAATGACAATACCGTAACCATACCGAATAATCATCCCAATTTTTGCCTCTAATCATGGAAGTTGGTCAGGTGCTTGCAACCGGAAGCACGACTATCATGATAGCTTTACACTCTGCAGAGGTGGCACCACTTTACCCACAAGTTCGTGATTTCGTCACCTGTCGGCAACTAGAGAAAACATCCATTTTGCCACTACACAACCGTTGGTGTATGGCCAAGAGATCACAAATAGCCTTTACAAAGGGGCTACTAGGATGTACGGACCCACTGAGGTTTCGCCGGCAGGCTCGAATCTCTATTCTCCTACCCACGGGCCCCCTCGTGTGCCATGCAGTTCCCAGGGCAGTCCTCCTCGACTCACATTCCCCGCGCCATCCAACGGTTCATAAAAAGCTAGCAACACACCTAATTAGTCAGCTAAGCCACGCCTATATTTGACCTTGTGATGGCACTGTTTTCCTGGCATGTGCTGGCATGAACCGGTCCTTAGATCTATGGCAAGCAAACCACCATCTCATTCAGCAAAATCCATGAACCAAGCTTACCTAGATCTCCCTGATTGCATGCTCCTTAACATCATCATGTTCTCACTATCTTTTATCATTATGAATGCAGTAGCTAAACAAGTTTTATTTCAGTTTTCCCGTATCCTGTAAGTTAAGCGAAGCAAAAAGAAAAATGACAATACCTGTCTCAACAATTTTCCCAGCGACATGGGTGGCTAACAAAGCTAGTAAACTCCTACTAAAGGGTTTCCCATCAAGTTGGCACGAGCATGCAGTTTTTACAAACAAAACAGTTTCAAAATCTTAGGTTCGACATCGTCAAGGGGCACTTGCCTTGCTCCCGCGGATCGTGTTGCTTAAGCGTCTCGAAGTCTTGGTTCTGTAGTTTCTCGTAGACGGCCTCTTGAGTGTGTCCTTCTACTCACGACTACGTACATACAACTAATACAACAATCAAACGTCATACACAAACTTTACACAAGATGCAATGAGATGGATGAATGCAAATCCTATAGTGCAGCTTATAACAATCAGTTTGTACGTGTTGTTGCAAGTTTTAGTAAGCTTTCGTGCAGTTTTACGATGAATAAGGCTGCTGGAAATAAGTGTGGACGTGGTTAATCTTAAATCAAGTTGTAGATCAATTCCACCGTCAAAACTTAACCGGAACGTGGTCTACCCACTTGCAGAAATTCCTGCTCACATGGGATGGAGAAAAACGGGTGCGTAGCAACAGCAGCAACGTGGTAAGAGCGATGACAGGGACCTACCTCTCTTCTTCCTCCTCTCCTCCTTGCGGCTGGACCTTTTCCCTTGCAATGGCAGCAGCTGGGTTTTTTTTTGGAGAATTGTAGAGCTGCGGCTAGGGCAGGATGTTGGGGTCTTCTTCTCCGCCGACGGCGAGGCGAAGCAGAGCTTCGACGGCGGCCAAACTTCAGCAGGGGGCGACGGCCAGGGCTTGGCACCAGAGGAGAGGGGCGGCGGCCAGAAAATATGGGGCTGAGGGTGCGGCTAGGGGGGAGGGTTTTATTTATAAGAGGGAGAATAGCCAAGGGGGCTAGGATTTTAGCAACTCATTTATCCAAGGGCCGAGGTTTAATTTGAGAAAAGATGGGACCTAGGGGCTGAGATTTAATCAATTATTTTCTACAAAGGGCTGTGATTTTTTGGGGGAAAAGAAAATCCCAAAAAAGAGAAATGGGGCGGCTAGGGTTTTCCCCTTGGGATGGTGAGGCCAAGGGAAGGGGGAATGAAATCCAATTTGTGGGAAAATCCGTAGGGATTTGGTGCGACCAAAATTGGGAGAAATCCCCCCCAAATGTTGGGGAAAATTCCCTAGGGGGGATTTTAAGAGAAATTAGGGTAATTTTAGGGGGGGGGGGGGGTTGGGGGAATTTTGGGGGGCGGGGGTTAGGGGCGGCCAGGTTTATGTTTATTTTTTATTTTTTTATTTCTTTATCTTTCTATTTGTTTTTATTATTTCCTATTTTTATTTCCTTTTATTTATTTGTTTGTTTCTATATTCCTTCCTTTATTTTCTTCTTCTTTTTAAATGCTCCTCTACATGCAAAATGTATGCAATGCATGGTAATGAATATGAGGGTGTTACAAACCTACCTCCCTTAAAATGAAACTCACCCTCGAGATTCGATAGAGTGGAGAAAAGATGAGGGAACTCCGTCTTGAGGTCTTCTTCCCGCTCCCATGTAGCTTCGGCTTCCGTGTGATGGCTCCACTGTTCCTTGCACCAACAGATTACCTTGTTCCTCTTGACCCTTTCCTTTATGTCCAACATTTTGATGGGGTGTTCCGCGTAAGTCAGATCCTCCTGAAGTTCTAACTCATCCATCGGTACTTGTTCCTCCGGTACTCTTAGGCACTTCTTGAGCTGGGATATGTGAAATACATCGTGCACGTCGGAGAGGAGCGTTGGCAGCTCTAGTTTGTATGCTACCTGTCCTCGCTTGCCAAAAATCTTGAATGGCCCGATGTAGCGAGGTGGTAACATGCCTTTGACGTTGAACCGCCGTTGGCCTCGGATAGGCGACACCTTAAGATACACGAAGTCTCCAACTTCGAAGGTCAGACTCCTTCGCCTATTGTCCGCATAGCCCTTTTGTCATGACTGAGCAGCCTTCAAGATTTCACGTATTGTTTGGACTTTCTTCTTGGCGTCTTGCAGCACTTGGGGTCCAAATACTTGGTTTTCTCCCATCTCATTCCAGAACAGGGGTGTTCTACACCGTCTACCGTATAGTGCCTCGAAGTGACATCTTCAGGCTGGCTTGGTAACTGTTGTTGTATGAGAATTCAGCACGCGGCAAGCTCTTGTCCCAACTATGCCCATGTTTCAAGGCGCAAGCTCTCAGCATATCTTCCAAAATCTGATTCATCCTTTCAGTTTGCCTGTCGGTTTGTGGGTGATACGCGGAGCTGAAATTCAACCGTGTACCCTTGGCTTCATGTAGCTTCTTCCAGAACGTATAGGTAAATTGAGAACCTCAATCTGAAACTATCCTCTTCAGAATTCCATGACGACATACTATTTGCTCCATATACAGCTCGGCCAATTGTGCCACGGTGTACTTGGTCCTAACAGGAATGAAGTGGGCTGTTTTCATCAATCGGTCCATGATAACCCAAATAGAGTCATAGCCAGCCCCAAGGAAACTCCGAATGTCCCTCACACTCCGTGGTTGGTTCCACTTCAAAACATCCCTCACTTTTCCGGGATCAACAAATACTCCTCCGGAGATGATGTGGCCTAAGAATGATATCTCCTTTATCCAAAATTGACACTTGCTGAACTTAGCATATAATTGATGCTATCGCAGTTTCTGCAATGTCAATCTCAAGTGTTATTCATGTTCTTCCTCACTTTTTGAATACACCATGATGTCGATGAAGACCACAATGAACTTGTCCAAGTACTCCATGAAGACCTTATTCATGAGGTACATAAAGTATGCGGGTGCATTCGTCAAACCGAATGACATGACGGTGTATTCGTACGAACCATACCATGTTCGAAAAGTCGTCTTGGGTATGTCGGAGGGTTTAATCTTCAGCTGGAAGTATCCTGACCAAAGATCAATCTTGGAGAAAATTCGGGCTCCTTTCATTTGATCGAATAGGTCCTCTATGCAGGGCAGCGGGTACTTATTCTTGATCGTCACTTTGTTAAGAGACCTTTAGTCCACACACATCCTTTGGGTTCCATCTTTCTTGTCTACAAAGAGCAGGGGGGCTCCCCACGGTGACGAGCTTGGGTGTATAAAATCCTTATCTAGCTGCTCCTGAATTTGTTTCTTGAGCTCCACTAATTCATTAGCAGGCATCCTATATGGCCTCTTAGCTATAGGTGCAGTTTTTGGTACTAAATCAATGGCAAATTCGATATCCCGATCAGGTGGCATACCTGGCAGTTCTTCCAGAAACACATCTGAATATTCTTGAACCACCAGAATGCTTTCCAATGTCACTTCTTCGATGTGGTTCAGCACTGCCTTCTCGGTTTCTGGTTGGGCTGCCTTGAACTCCATATGAGTACCGTGCTCACTCGTCAACTGCACAATCCTCTTAGCACATTGAATCACTTCGTTGTACTTGCTTAACCAGTCCATTCCAAGTATTATGTCAATCCCTTGGGAAAATCCAAGACGATAAGGTAGGCAGGAAAGTTTACCCCCTTATATTAAGGCTTACTTTCGGACATACTATATTAGTCCTCATCTCTCCACCGGGAGAATTAACCAACATAGTTTGTTTCATGTGGGATATGGGCAGGTTATACTTGGCAACATACTGGGATGAGATGAATGAATGCGATGCTCCGGAATCAAATAAAACAGTGGCTGGATTGGAGTTGGCTAGAAACATATCAATCACGACGTCCTCAGCTTGTTGTGCTTCCTCAGCGGAGACGTGATTCACGTGGCCACGAGCAAAGTTCTGCTGTCCACGGTTACCTTGTGTTGCTCCTCCATCCAGCCGTGGCTTCTTCTTAGGTGCATTGCTCGGCTGTCCAAGGCCTTTCTTGGGGCACTGATTTGCAAAGTGTCCCGCCTCTCCGCATGAAAAGCATGCCTTGTTGCCCATAACAGCAGGAACGTTGGGGCGAGGCTGATTTTGAGCATAGGCGCCCATGTTGGGATGGGGCGCGGGTGGTATAGGCAAACGGGGTGCTTGCATGACAGGGCGTTGCTGCGGTGGCTGATTAGAGCAAGGTTGATTTGCAGGGCAGAAAGTAGAAGAAGACGAGCCATAGTATGGTACAGCTGGTGGCATGAAGCGGGGGCGTACATTGCTTCCTTGTGTCAGTCCTTGATACGGCATTTTCATCTTGCCTTCTTGTTCAATCTCACGGATCTTGCTCTCCACCACTATAGCTTTGTCAACAAGCTTCTGAAAGTTTTCATAATCATTGTTGGGCAGCTGGACTTGAATTTCATTGTTCAGTCCTATCATGAACAAGTATTGCTTCCTGTGATCCAAGTTAACGTCCTCTGAAGCATACCTTGACAGCTGCGTGAACTTGTTGAGATATTCATTCACGCTCTTCCTCCCTTGCCGGAGACATTCAGACTCCTGCCTTTTAAGCATCTTGACTCTTTCAGGGACATAGTGTGAGCGGAAACTCTCCTTGAAATCAGCCCAAGTGATTGTCTCCTTATTGACATGAGCATTGCAAAGAGTGTCCCACCAATCAGCGGCTGCTCGCTCCCATCAGCGGGTGTTAAGCGAAGAGAACCTTCTCCCGATCACTGCATTGAACAATAGCAAACTTCTTTTCCATAGACTTCAGCCAGTCATCAACCTCCATAGGATCATTGGCTTGTGTAAAAGTAGGCAGCCTAGTCCTCATAAATTCTCCCAATCGGTTTTGAGCCGGCGGTGGTGGCGGTGGCGGCGGTGGGGGTGCGGGAACGGGGTTAGGGTTGTTGTTGTTGGCCTGCAGCTGTACCAACGTTTGTATCATTGTTTGCATGAGGTGGTTCTGCATAGCCATCAAACATTCAAGGTTATTTGCATCAGCCCCGAGGTTGATATCCTCACGAACTTCCACGTTGCCATCCTCACGTGGTTCATTGTTACCACGGACGTTCCTTTGTTGGCGGTTGGAATTTTCCCTCGGCATCTGCGAGAGAGTAGAGTACGAAATAGAAGTCCAGATTGATCCCCAACTATATGCATCAAGGTGTATGAACTAAGCAACTTCTTTTATTAGTTTCAGCCTATATGAGGATGTGAACAAGTGCCGAAGCATCTCACATTTCTCTACTATGTGTGGATGTGGACATTCGCCAAAGCGTCCCACAACTCACAACCAAGCACACAAACACAAGCAATCATCATAAAAGTTCAGCACACCACTCTTATTCAAACTACTATGATCTAAGCGTTCTTATTACGACTTTATTCAATGGGGAACCTAGACTTAATCGTGAGAACCGGTGTTGTTCTCGCCGTGTGGTGGGGGTGGTCCATACCTGGGCGCACGCCATGGTGAGTCGGCAGTCCATGTAGGCGTAGATGACGCTGGTGCTCCATTTGCTCCCACGTTGGCACGAGTCTCCTCTTGTTTCTCTAGCAAATACAACTTCTTGCGGAGGTAGTGGATCTGTTCCTGTGCACTTGCGTAGTGGTTTCCCAACTCCACGAGCATTCTCTTAGACTTGTCAGCAGCTTTTGGGTTGGAAAGACATCTTCCATGGGGTCCAATGATCTCCCTTGTACCACTCTTCCTATACGGGTGCAACTCAAAGGTAGTGTTCTCAAGCTGCCCATGGAAAGCGTAGGACAGTCCGGTGAGTGCATCTCATGCAGCATCATCAATAGCTTCTGCCCTTGTAGCTCTCCATGTGGGTACGAAGTGCCGGGTGATGACCCTACCGTTAGATAGGATGGTTACTTCAGCCTTCCACTCTTCATGTTCGAGACGAGGGACTTTCTTGAGGAGGTACTCCGGGTATAAGCTGCAGCAATCAAGGAACTCTCTAAGCTCTCTGGATATGTGTCCTCCCTCCATACTGTTGGACCGGAATTCTTGAAATGAACGGATGGCCCATCCATCATCTTCATTCTTGACCTCAGCAGGGGTTGTCTCCTCTTCAGATTCGTCTCCTTCTAACATAGCTTCATGAAGCTCCACTGGGTGTACGCCCGTGTGAAATTCCTCCTGAGGTTCGTACCAATGATGTTCTTCTTGTGGATCTTCTTCCATGTCATCTTCGATTGGTTCCACCTCTTCCAGATCCTCTTCCATTATGAATATAGCTACTGACTTCATCTTCATCACGAGGTTCCATCTTCACCTCCTCCCAATATGGTCCATCGAACACCTCGATGGGGTTAAGTGCACATCCACGTGGCGGTGGACGAGTTCTCATGCGTATTGTGCTCCTAGTGACTGGCATCTATAAATAAGACATGAGAAACTTTAGAGAAAAAAATAAATCCAAAATTTCAGAAGCTATGAAGCAAGAAAACAGAAAGGATGGCTGTCCACAAGAAAAGAAGAAAGAGGGGCTGAAAATAGCACTTTGCGGCGGCTGAGTTGACAAATAAAGTGCAGCAGCAAGCAATTTTCGAAAATAGAACTTTAGAGGGGTGTTCCTATGTGTTTTGGAGTGTCGATTCTACATAGGCTTCCGTCCTACGGTCAACGTGGATCTGATGCCAATTTGTGACACTCGGTTCCAAAAATGAACCAAGTGATGAGCATGTGTGGCAAGGATGTTCATCACACATACACACATACTTCACAAACTGAATTTCAGAATATAACCATGTACAAATAGTGTTTAAGTATATTATTACAATAACTCAATGTCTCACTCATGAGTAGCTATCTTATTCTGCAGTGGAAGAATCTAAACGACAGCGGAAATAACTAAAGACGATGGACTCCAACTTAAACTCCACAGGCATATTGATGGTAGTGCACACGCCTGGTACTCCACCTGTTCCTCAAAGTATTCTTCTCCTGTAGCTGATTTATATGTGGGAATGCAAGGGTGAGTACATGTCGTACTCAGCAATTGCAGGAAGGCATGACATGTAGCTTAAAACAAGGTAGGAAATAAATAGTTTCATTGCAGCAAACAAGTTTTATTTCACAAACGTGATAAGAACATCAACTATCTCTAGGTGAGTTAAATCCCGACATAACAAAATAATTAATCATCCCTCATGTTCCATACCATCATAATTTATCATTTAGCAAGTCTCAAACAACCAATTCTCATTCTCATGTTCATCCCATATTCACAAATACTCATGATCAACAAATATTCAAATAATTGAATCCAATCTCATATTCATGACCAAAACCAGTCCCAAATCCAGTCCCGATGACAATATCGTAACCATACTGAATAACCATCCCAAGTTTTGCCTCTAATCATGGAAGTTGATTAGGTGCTTGTAACCGGAAGCACGGCTATCATGATAGTTATACACTCTACAGAGGCGGCACCACTTTATCCACAAGTTCATGATTTCTTTACCGGTCGGCGACTAGAGAAAACCTCCATTCTGCCACTACACAATAGTCGGTGTATGGCCAAGAGATCACAAATAGCCTTTACACAGGGGCTACTAGGATGTACGGACCCACTGAGGTTTCGTCGGCTGATTTGAATCTCCATTCTCCCACCCATGGCCCCCCTGGTGTGCCATGCAGTTCCGAGGGCGTCCTCCTGGACTCCCATTCCCCACGCCATCCAATGGTCCATAACAAGCTAGCAACACACCTAATTAGTCAGCTAAGCCGCACCTATATTTGACCTTTTGGTGGCACTGTTTTCCTGGCATGTGCTCGCACGAACCGGTCCTTAGATCTACGGCAAGAAAACCACCATCTCATTCAGCAAAATCCACGAACCTGGCATGTGCTCATTAACATCATCATGTTCTCACCATCTTTAATCTTTACGAGTGCAGTAGCTAAACAATTTTTATTTCAGTTTTTCAGTATCGTGTAAGTTAAGCGAAGCAAAAAGAAAAACGACTATACCCATCTCAACAATTTTCCCGGCAACATGGGTGGCTAACAAAGCTAGTATAGTCCTACTAAAGGGTTTCCCATCAAGCTGACATGAGCATGCAGTTTTTTACAAACAAAACCGTTTCAAAAACTTAGGTTCAACGTGGTCAAGGGGCACTTGCCTTGCTCTCGTGTTTCGTGTTGCTCAAGCGTCTCGAAGTCTTGGTGTTATAGTTCCTCGTAGATGGCCTCTTGAGTGTGTCCTTCTACTCACGACCACGTACATACAAATAATACAGCAATCAAACATCATGCACAAACTTTACTCAAGATGCAATGAGATAGATGAATGCAAATCCTATAGTACAGCTTATAACAATCAGTTTGCATGTGTACTTGCAAGTTTTGGTAAGCTTTCATGGGGTTTTATGATGAATAAGGCTGCTGGAAATAAGTGTGGACGTGGTTATGATCTTAACTCAAGTTGTAGATCAATTCCACCATCAAAACTTAACCGGAACATGGTCTACCCACGTGCAGAAATTCCTGCTCTCAGGGGGTAAAGAAAAAAGGGTGTGTAGCAACAGCAGCGACATGGTAAGAGGGGTGACGGGGACCTACCTCTCTTCTTCCTCCTCTCCTCCTTGCGGCTGGACCTTTTCCCTTGCAATGGCAGCAACTGGGGTTTTTCTTTGGAGAATTGTAGAGCTGCGGCTAGGGCAGAATGTCGGGGTCTTCTTCTCCGGCGACTGTGAGGCGGGGCAGAGCTTCGACGGCTGCCAAACTTCAGCAGGGGGTGGCAGCCAGCGCTTGGCAGCAGAGGAGAGGGGCGGAGGACAGAAAATATGGGGGTGGGGGTGGCGGCTAGGGGCGAGGGTTTTATTTATAAGGGGGAAAATAGCCAAGGGGGCTACGATTTTAGCAACTCATTTTTTCAAGGCTGAGATTTAATTTGAGAAGAGGTGGGAGCTAGGGGATGATATTTAATCAATTATTTCTACCAAGGGCTGAGACTATTTGGGGGAAAAGAAAATCCCAAAAAAAAAGAGAAATGGGGGCGGCTAAGGTTTTCCTCCTTAGGGCTTGTTTCGGTAATAAGAAATGGAGTGGATTGGAGTGGAATGAAGTGGAAAATGAACTAAATTTTACTATGATCCCCCTCAATCCACTTTAAATGGAGAGTATTTAGTTGTATCCAAACAAGCCCTTAGGGTTGTGCGGCCAAGGGAAGGGGGGAATAAAATCCAATTTGTGGGAAAATCTTTAGGGGTTTGGTGTGGCCAAAACTGGGGAGAAATTCCCCCCAAATGTGGGGAAAATTCCCTAGGGGGGATTTTAGGGAAAATTAGGGGGAGGTTTTAGGGGGGATTTGGGGGAAATTGGGGGGAATTAGGGGTTACCAGGTTTATTTTTATTTATTTATTTATTTTCTTTTTCTTTTTATTTATTTTTCTTTTCTATTTATTTTAATTATTTCCTATTTTTATTTCCTTTTATTTATTTATTTGTTTCTATATTCCTTCCTTTATTTTTTTCTTCTTTTTAAATGCTCCTCTACATGCAAAATGTATGCAATGTATGGTAATTAATATGAGGGTGTTACGGCGTTGGTAAGGAAATAGTGGGAAGCACATGAAAGGGATAGAGAAGAATAAAGGTGTGACCTCGGCTCAACGTATTAATATTATTGAAATCAAGATGTGATATCTGCTCAACATTCTAATAAATCATGGCTATTCGATCCTTGTGTTAGGATTAACACTAGCAAATCGTTGCATGCACTGAAAAGAGTTTGATGGCTTGCAAGATATGAAGTAGACGCACGCTTCGAGAATGGAGCAAAGGTTGCTGCATTAGTCTCCGATGTTTATCCACTAGTGATGCCCAATGAATTGCTGCTAAAATTAAATTATTATCATATTCTTGCACTCAATAAGAACATTATTTCATCCTCATGTTTGAAGGATGCAGGCTATGATTTGATAATAAAGTACAAGTGTTGTTCTATTTTTATGAATGGCATGTATCATGGTTCATGCCCTATTGTGAACGGGCTCTATGTTGCTGTTATAGAGAGTTCTAATATTAATAATATTAATGCTAAAATAATACGTGTTAATAACTTAAATCCTATTTACTTGTGTCGTTATGGCTTAGGCCATATATGTAAAAAACACATAGAGAGGCTTCACAAAGATGATCTTCTCAACTCATTTAATTATGAATTGATTGAGACATTTGAGTCATGCCTACATGATAAGATGACCAAAGCTCTCTCTATTAGAAAAAGTGAGAGAGCAAGCCAGTAATTGAGTATAGTACACTAATGTATGTGGTCCAATGAACTCAATCGCAAGTAATAATTTTCAGTACTTGATAACCTTTAACAATGAATTTAGTAGATCTTAGCTATCTCTATTTAATGAGAAATGGGGCAAAGTTCTTTTAAAAGTTTAATAAGTTGCAAAATGAAATGTAAAATCATACTCGCAAGACAACTAAATTCCTATAATCACATAGTAATGAAAAATATTTGAGTTATGAGTCTAATGAGCATTTAAAAAGTTGTTGAATTGTTCCATATCTTAGTCCTTCTATAACACGACAGTGCAATGGTGTGTCTAAACAAAGAAATGAACCTTGTTGGACATGGTAAAATCGATGATGAGTCAAACAGATCTTAAGTTGTATTTTTGGGGATATGTGCTAGAGACAATAGAGTTCACAATAAATCATGTACCATCTAAATTTATGGACACACCATATGAGATATAGACTAAGAAACGTGCACATTTAAATTTGTGTGCCATCTATGTTAACCATTTCACATCAACTAAGCTTGAGCACATTTCTTATAAGTATGTATTTCTAGGGTATCTTAGGGAAGCCAAAAGGAACTACTAATAACGGAAAAGAAAACAATGTGTTTGTTTCTCAAAATATGTCTTTCGTTGGATTTAGTGGTTGAATGTTGCAGCTCAAAGATGTTTGAGAAACAAAATAAAATATTCCAGTTTCCACTTGTTGGTACCCTGCAAACCGGGTACCCCCACACGGAGGGTTAAAGACAGCCCAGGCCCCGACTCCCTGCTGAGGCGGGCACTAGCGAGGCCACGTGTCCTTGGCCCTGGGGTCATCCCCGGGGCTGCCACCTACGTCTAGGTTCTGGAGCCAACACGTGCCCTTGGCCCGGGACCAAGCCTCTCAGCTGAGGTAATAAGGTCTGGAGCTTCCACAAGTATGTGGGCTCTGAACCTCCTCCCTGTTGAGGAGGGCTCCGGAGCCGACACATGCACTTGGCCTGGGACCAAGCCTCCCCGCTGAGGTGAGGATTGGAGCTGCCATGTGTACCCGAGCTCCAAACCTCCTCCCCGCTGAGGAGGGCTCTGGAGCCGACACGTGCCCTTGGCCCCGGACCAAGCATCCCCGCTGAGGTGAGGTCCAGACCTGCCACGTGTACCCGGGCTTCGAACCTCCTCCCTGCTGTGAAGGGCTCCAGAGCCGACACGTGCCCTTGGCCACGGACCAAGCCTCTCCGCTGAGGTGAGGTCTGGAGCTGCCAAGTGTAGCCAGGCTCTGGGCCTCCTCTCCGCTGAGGAGGGCTCCAGAGCCGCCACGTGTCCCATGATCCGTCGTGGGCTGTGGATGCGCTGTCAGGCCGTGCATTCAAGGCTCGCACCTTCCCCAGAAGCATGGCACACAGCGCACACCACTGTCCTCCGCCCGTTCGCTATTACGGTGACAAGACAGGGCGGCGAGGCTGTAACAGCCCTAATTTTTGTAAAGTTACATTTCACTTTATGAAGCAAAGTTGAGGAGAAGGAAGAATAATTGTGTTACATAAAATGTTAAACACAATGAACATGTGAGGTTGTTAAAAAATTTCTCTAACTAATGCTTAAACACTTGTTAACATGAGGAGTGGATTTCAATACATGATTTAAACTCATGTGAACAACCACTATGAAGAGAGTGGGGGAAAATTTAAACATAATTGGAGTTCTTTTAAAAGGATTCATGTTCAGATTGCAAAAATGCATACAACTAATTCAACCAATGAATTTCACATGTATCAAAGAGCTTCTGTTCCAAATTTGGATATTTTTGGAGCTCATATACTCTTTATGCAAAGGAATAATTGAGAGCACATATAAATTCAAATATGAATTTGAATCTGTGCCAAACTTGCCCAATTTCAAAATCTAATTTCGGAATTGAGTTCCCCATATTCTTTTTGGCCTACACTCCAATTTTGGTGATTTTTGGACAAAGCATGTGTGGGAATATCAAAGCACATAGAGAGAAAGAAAATGAGGGGGTGGACCACATCAGTCAGCTACACAACACAGTGAACCAACTCTGTTTTCCTCCCTCGCTCCAGCGTGTGACAGCACGCTGCAGAAACTCTTACTGATGATTTCTAGCGCCAGCTCCTGCTAACTAATCGTCTGCTCGCCCTTATCACAGCCACAGCAATGGAACCGAAGTTTTCTTCCTCAGCTCACTCTCGGTTGCTTTTCTCCCGCGAAGAACATCCGCCACAGCCGCTCTCTGTTTTCCCAATGTAAGGATCGAAACGCCCAAGAGGGGGGGGGTAAATTGGGCTTTTTTAAAATTTTAGAGCAATTTATAACTTAATTGTTGAAGCCCAATTCCCTATGCGAACTAACTACGCAAGCAAGAGTATTAAGTGCGGAATAGTAAATGCGTAATAGTAAGAGGGTGAGGAGAGAGATGCAAACTCCCGCGGAGACTCGGAGACACGGCGATTTTTCCCGTGGTTTGGTAAGATCACAAAGATCTACCTACGTCCACGTTGTGGCACCCACCAAAGGGTATAGCCACTCCCAAGTCACCAAGACAAGGGAATCCACTATCTTTCTCCGTTCGCCGTCTCCGGCAAGGTGGAGCTCAAGCCTTGTACAATGGTGATCCTCCGGGCTTCCACAAACGCCTTGGTAAGCTCCGGAGCGATCTCTTCTTCCTCCAACTTTTACAAGGTGAGAGAAGTCACCAAGACACTCTCTCTCACTAGCCTAGAGATTCCGATCACCAAGAATGGACGCACACAAGCTTCTCTCTAGCTAGATATAACCTATAGTTGGAGTACAAGAGGTTTTGAAGTGTGGAAGTGGTAGCTCTTGGTCTTGAATGCTTTAGGATGTGTAGTGAGGCTCTGGTGATCAAGACTTGACGAAATGGCCGGTTGGAGGGGTATTTATAGCCAGCCCACACGAGATAGCCGTTGGAAAAGTAGGCAGACTTTTTCAGTGAACATCGGATCCTCCGATGCACCCCTTTATATGAGCATCGGTCGAATTCCAAATTAGCTGATGTCATGTGTCAGATGTGACCGTTGGATATAACCGTTGGATCTTTTAATCGACCGATGTTACTTCAACTTCATCATCGGATAATCCGGTGAGTTGATCTTCAGAATTGGTTCAGAAATAATGTCTCTGTTGACATTGACCGATGTACACTTACTTCATCATTGGATGATCCGGTGTGTACTTCTTCAGAATAACTCAGATATCATCCTTCTGTTGAAATCAACCGATGTGCCACTTCCTTCACATCGGATGATCCGGTGTGTACTGGACTCTGAGGTCTTCTTCTTCTGCCAACTCAAACTTGACCGATGTAGTCATTTTGCAAGACATCGGATGATCCGGTGAGTGCAACTTGTTTGCTTTGAGTTGTTTTGAGTTGATCTTTTGGAATCTTCTTGAGTGACCTCTTTGACACTTGTTTGAAATGATATTTTGATGAAGTGTAAGCTTCTTGTGTTGCCAATTTTGATAGAATAGAGTCGTTGTATGAGTTCTTCATTTAGTCTTCATGAGTATCGAATAACCCCTTAGAATAGATCGTTGAGGGGTCTCCATTTGTATCCAATGAGCAGTAGATGGTGTGAATAGATAGTTCATTAACGTTTGATATGATATACGTGAAACCTCGCATCCACAAACTCATTAGTAATAACGAACGGTTGTCATTAATCACCAAAACCATACCTCACGGGGGCCTAGATGCTTTCAATCTCCCCCTTTTTGGTGATTGATGACAACACAACGAGTAGAGCATAGAATTACTGGAATTAAAACGCAATGCTCAAAAAGGAAATATAACAAGTACAAATTGCAACACAAGTGGATCGAAGGCTCAAATAATAAACAATAAAGCGTAAGAGCACAAAGTAGCACCTGGAGTACAATAATAGCAAATAATAATAGCAGGCAATCTCAAATAAAGTAGCAAAAGGATAGACACTCCCCCTAAAACCAGGAACTCCCCCTAGAACTGAGCTAACCCTCCCCCTGACTCTAACTCTTCTCCCCCTTTGGCATCAAGACACCAAAAAGGGAAGTCGAGTGCCTACGACTCAGGCGCGCTTCTGGCGATGGTGAAGCGGTCGGCGTCGACGGTGCTGTCGCCGGAGCTGCTGGAGGTGGAGGTCGCTGGCGCTGGGGCTGGAGCGGGGGGAGTTGGAGCTGGAGCTGGAGCTGCTGGGGGATCCGCTGAGACTGCTGGCGCCGGTGGAGAAGGTACTGCCGGAAGGGGTGAGGACTGGAACGACGTCGGCGGCAGTACTGGAGCTGGTGCCAGTGGGGGTGCACCTGGAGCCTGACTGAGTCCCGAGTGCTGAGGTGGAAGGGCGACTCCCGTCTGCTGGTAGAGGTTGGTGACCAACCCCAGGACGCCCAACAACATCTGCTGAGTCTGCTGCTGCTGGTCCAGAGTGCGTCTCGTCATCTGGTCGATAAGGTTGGTGTACCTGTCGATGTCTTCTCGCCTCTGACGGGCGATCTCCAGCTGCATCTCCTGCTGCTGCCTCTGAAGCTGCTCCTGTCGAGCTGCCTGCTGCTGAGCCATCCGCTGAAGTAAAGCAGTGAGCTCTGACGGCTGAGTCACCTGAGCCTCTGACACTGGAGGAGGTGTAGGTGGTGGAGCTGCTGAGCCTCCTGCCTCTGCGTCGTGCTGCCTCGGTGAGGAAGGAGCAGGAGGGAAGTACTCCTCGACACTATCGCTGGTGTCGCTGTCCGACCATATATGCTGTAGGTCTCCTCCCTGAGCCTATGCCTGTGCCAGCTCTGCGTCCTCCTGAGTTAGCTCTGCCCAGTCCTCCTCTGACAGTCTGGCTCGAACCTCACGCTCGACGGGACGGCCAAGGCGGCGGTCTCCCGGAGTGGGGACTCGGTAGTGGCTGAACCGTGTCACGTGCATCTCCGTCAGCTGAGAAACTCCTGGAGTGTCCTCTGGAACCAACTGGTGGAGAAGGTGACAGATCCAGTGACCGAAGACCAACTGTCGAAGCATCCCAACTCCGTCAGTGATCACGTCCTCCATCTCGCAGATCAGAATATCTATGATGTCGAACTCCATCCCGTTTATCACATAGAACAGGATGGTCTGCTGAAGGCTCGTGAAGCCCTCCAAGTAGCCAGACCTCGGTAGTAGAGTACGCCTGAGGACGTGGTGAACTGTCCGAGCTGCTGGGGTGAGAAGCGATGGCACCCTCGGCTGGTCAGGAGTGAACGGCTGAGTGAACAGACCTCTGATCTCCTCGAAAGGCGGTGCCACTCCTCCAGTCAGTGGCCTCCTCGGCGGGTCTGCGTCTCCGTAGACTATCTGGTGCAGGCACGTAGTAGAGAGCTCCACACCAAGCAGTCTGCCCAACAAGTCTCGAGACACGTCGTGGATCCGCCCCATGAACATGAAGTGAATCGAGCGACGGCCCTCAGAGACGTAGAGTGTCGCGTAGAACACCCTGACCCACTCCTCGACGTAGGCACTCCTCTGGTGCGAGAGCAAGTTCACAAGTCCTCTGTATCTCTCAAAAAGTGGCCTGATCCCGTGTCCTGTAGTGACGAACGGCGAAGCACGGCGAAACCCTAGCGGAGAGGGTGATGCGAGCCGGCGGCGAGTGGTGGAGGGGAGACGGCGAGGGAGGCGCGGCGGAGGAGGGAGCTGCGGCGGCGCCTGGGAGGCGGCGGCGGCAACTGGGAGGCGGCGCGCGCGGGAGAGGCGGCGGCGGCGGCGCCTGGGAGGCGGCGCGCGCGGGAGAGGCGGCGGCGGCGGCGCCTGGGAGGCGGCGTGCGCGGGAGAGGCGGCGACGGCTGGGAGGCGGCGGCGGCGACTGGGAGGCGGCCGGAGGGCGCGAGGACGGCGGCGAGGTCGACGGGCGGCTGCGGAGGTCGGGAAAAAAACGAAAGGCGGCCGAACCGCTATTTAAACCTTGCGGGCAAACCCTAGCCGCACATAAAACACCGGATGGACCGATGATCATCGGAGGATGCATCGGTCTAGTTCAACAGAGAGTTGTTCCAAAAACTCTCTTGAACACCGGATGAGCCGACGTTAGGTGTCAATCATCGGTCGATTTCTGCAGGGCACCAGAAAACTGAACATCGGATGCTCCGATGTCTTCTGAAATGAACTCATCGGTTGATTTGTGACATCTGACTTGATCTGAGCGCTGAACTGAAACACCAATTGATTCGATGATCTGCTGGCCCTAGCATCGGATAATCCGATGACTACAGAAAACCTAAGACTGCCCATATGTGTCCTTGGACTTAAACACACAAAGATAAGGATGGGTCCTCGGACTTTTTGGGCAACTCCTAACCTCTAATAGAAGGCTTCAAATATAGTGCCACATATTGGCTAAGCCCTTAAGCAAAGAGAACACACAAGGTTAGGAGGGAAACCCCGAAAATGTAAGGCTCATGCTTTGTGAGCTAGAGTATGGAAAACTTCTATCTCTTTAAAGCACGTACCTTTAGAATTTTGCTCTATCCACATCCTATGAGTTGAGATATTGCATTTTGAACAAGTCTCCTTCTCATGATGTGGGTTCCCCTTTGTGACAATCTACCGTGTGCAATGCCAAACAAAATAATGTAAGATATTAAATGAGTGCAAGTCTATATGGCAGGAATCATGCAAAGCATAATGTAAATCTATCTTGCCAAGTTTAAACCTTCCAAAGGCTTCCTCAGGGAAAACTATTTCTGGCTTGCCCCTATCCTTTGGGAGTTAGACAAGACCTATTTGATATGCAACCTTACATGAACATGGCAACTTACATGACGTTAGATGCATCTAGCACATTTAATTCACTTCTAAGTCTAGAAAAAGTTTTCTCATCAAGTGGTTTAGTGAAGATATCCGCCAATTGTTCTTCGGACCTAACACCTTGCAAAGAGATGTCTCCTTTAGCCTCATGGTCCCGCAAGAAGTGATGGCGAATATCAATGTGCTTAGTGCGGGAGTGTTGAACGGGGTTTCTAGCTATCTTAACCGCACTTTCATTGTCACAAAGGAGAGGCACACAATCAAATTTAATTCCAAAGTCCAAAAGGGTTTGCTTCATATATAGAATTTGGGCACAACATGCACCGGCCGCTATATACTCTGCCTCCGCGGTGGACAAAGCCACGGAGTTTTGCTTTTTGCTCGACCAAGATACTAGGGAACGCCCAAGTAAGTGGCACCCACCGGAAGTACTCTTGCGATCCACACGGCATCCGGCAAAGTCCGAATCCGAGTAACCCAAGAGATGGAAACTAGCGTTCTTGGGGTACCACAAACCTACACTTGGGGTATGCTTGAGATACCTAAGTATCCTAAAGACCGCCTTACGATGCGATTCTTTAGGTGCCGCTTGAAAGCGAGCACACAAGCACACACTAAACATGATATCGGGCCTAGATGCGGTAAGATATAACAATGAACCAATCATGGAACGGTAATGAGATTGATCAATAGGTTTACCATCCATGTCCGCGTCGAGATGACAATTTGTCGCCATTGGAGTACTTCTTGAGCTACAATCTTCCATTTCAAACTTCTTCAAGAGGTCCTTGGTGTACTTCTCTTGGTAGATGAAAGTCCCCTCTTGAAGTTGCTTGATTTGAAATCCTAGGAAGAAATTGAGTTCTCCAATCATTGACATCTCGAACTCCCTAGACATCATGGTGCCAAACTCAAGGCTAAGAGATTTGTTAGTTGAGCCAAAAATAATGTCATCAACGTAAATTTGACAAAGAAATAAATCCCCGTTGATGTCCTTGGTGAAAAGTGTGGTATCCACCCTCCCGATCTTGAATCCTTGCATGACTAGGAAATCCCTTAGACGTTCATACCATGCCCTAGGTGCTTGCTTGAGCCCGTAGAGCGCCTTGTGTAACCTATACACATGGTTAGGATTCCTCGGATCATCAAACCCGGGAGGTTGCTCAACGAAAACAAGCTCGTTAATATAACCATTGAGGAAGGCACTTTTAACATCCATTTGATAAAGCATAATATTGTGATGCGAAGCAAAAGCAAGGAGTATGCGAATAGCTTCTAACCGTGCAACCGGGGCGAATGTCTCTCCAAAATCTAGTCCTTCGACTTGTGAAAAACCCTTGGCCACAAGCCTTGCCTTGTTGCGGACTACCACGCCATTCTCGTCTTGCTTGTTGCGGTACACCCACTTCGTTCCGATGACGTTCTTGTCCTTAGGTCGCTCCTCCAATACCCAAACTTCATTACGGGTGAAGTTGTTGAGTTCTTCTTGCATAGCCATCACCCAATTGGGATCTTGGAGTGCTTCCTCAATATTTGTGGGTTCTACACACGAAACAAAAGAGTAGTGCTCACAAAATGAAGCAACATGGCGAGAACGAGTACTTACTCCCCGTGACGGACTTCCGATGATTTGATCCATCGGATGTGCCTTGGAGATGCGCCCATGCCTCATAAGAGGTTGTGAGGCACTTGGTGGTGGTGAGGCATCTTGCTCGTCTTGTGGTTGGACTTGATCTTGGACTTCTTCTTCTGCTTGGTGTTGTGTGGCATGTGAATCTTGCATTGGCAATGGATCATCTTTCTCTTCTTCTTCATCAATTTGAGGCGCCATGGAGGTGTTGATGTTGGAACTTGAGGCTCCCCCTTGATCATGGCTCTCCTCAACTTCGGGCTTGATGTCTCCTATGGTCATGTTCTTCATAGCTTCTCGTAGAGGCTCATCATCTATATCATCATGACCAAAACTCTCCTCTTGGGAGCCATTAGTCTCATCAAACTCAACATCACAACTTTCTTCAACTAACCCGGAGGTTTGGTTGAATACTCGATATGCTTTTGAGTTTGACGCATAACCAAGAAAGATACCAACATCACACCTTCTTTCAAACTTACCGAGTCTTTTCTTGCGGTAGATGTAGCACTTGCACCCGAAGACTCGGAAGTAGGAGATGTTGGGCTTTCTCCCAATGAGGAGCTCATATGGGGTCCTTTGGAGTAGTCGATGAAGATAGACCCTATTTGCGGCATGGCACGCCGTGTTGATTGCTTCGGCCCAAAACTTCTCCGACGTGCCATAGTCATCAAGCATTGCTCTTGCAAGGGTGATGAGAGTCTTGTTCTTCCTTTCAACGACACCATTTTGTTGAGGAGTGTATGTGGCCGAAAACTCGTGCTTCACGCCTTCACGATCACACCACTCCCCAATGTTGTAGTTCTTGAACTCGGTGCCGTTGTCACTCCGGACCTTGATGATGGGAAGTTGAAATTCCCTTTGAGCTCATTTAGCGAAGGTCTTGAAGATTTCCGGAGTTTCACCCTTGTCACCTAGAAACAATGTCCAAGCATAGCGAGAGTAGTCATCAACAATAACGAGACAATAGAGGTTACCGCCAAGGCTTTGGTATGTGGACGGTCCGAAGAGGTCCATGTGAAGTAGTTCAAGTGGCTTGGAGGTTGACACCATTGTCTTCATCGGATGGTGTGAGGCAACTTGCTTCCCGGCTTGACACGCGCTACAAAGCTTGTTCTTCTCAAATGTGACATCCTTCACGCCGGTCACCATCCCAAGCTTGAACGACTTCTTGAGCTTGCTCATCCCAATGTGAGCAATGCGCCGATGCCATAGCCATCCCAAACTTGTCTTGGTGAAAAGACAAGTGGTCAAGCTAGCATCCTTGTTGGAGAAGTCCACCAAGTAAAGATGTCCATGCCGAAAACCTTTGAATATTAGTTCTTTGCTTGATTCACTAGTCACCACAACACCATTCTTGTCAAATGTGCACGTTAGTCCAAGATCACATAATTGTGCAATAGAAAGTAAATTGAAACTAAGAGACTTAACGTAAAGCACATTAGAGATAGACAAATCATGAGAAATAGCAATTTTACCCAAACCAATTACCTTCCCCTTTGAGTTATCACCAAAGGTGACTTGTTCATGATTGTCGGGGTTCTCTATGGAGGTGAACATACCATCATTGCCGGTCATATGTTGAGTGCACCCACTATCGAGTACCCAATGCTTTCCTCCGGCTTTGTAGTTCACCTACACACATGAAGTTAGTTTTTGAGTTTAGGAACCCAAGCCAACTTAGGTCCTTGTATGTGTGATACAAGTGATTTTGGGACCCAAAGTTGCTTGGGGAGCTTTCCCTTCATGCCCTTGATGTCTTTGCCGATGAACCTTGCCTTCACCTTTCCACCTACTTTGCTCAATAGATAGTGATAATCATTGAAAGTAGATTTGTAGTTAGGAGGCAATTTGGGAGAAGGACGGTTGGGAAGAGGACACTCCCTCGTGTGATGTCCGGTGACCTCACAATGTTGGAAATAGGAACCAACTTCCTTGATGAAGCTTGTCCTAAGCTCTGGTGAGGGCACCTTTCCTTTGTTGGGCACCGGGAAGGATCCAAGTCCCCTCTTGTTGAAGCTTTTAGCTTGTTGGTAGAGGATTTCCTTGTGCTTGTCCTCCCCCTTAGAGAGTCTTGCCACACTAGTGCGAAGACTTTCAATTTCGTCCATTAGCTCCTTCTCCCTAGGGCTTGCTTTCAAAGGCAAAAACTTATCCAAAATATTAGTGGCATGTGAATTAGATGATATTTTGCCATCAAGGGTTTCTTTCTTTGTGTTTTTCAATTTAAGTTCAATCGCTTCATAAGCAAGGTTAAGCACTTCATGTTCTTGAACCAACTCATTGTGTTTTGCCAAGAGTGCTAAGTTAGCTAAGTCAAGCTCATGATACTTAAGCTTGATTTGAGCATTCTCCTCCTCGATTTGCTTGACATTTGATTTGAGCGTGTCATGCTCTTTAAGTATGGTTACATACTTGTTATGCAAATCGCGGTTAGCACTTTCAAGCTTAGCACGAGCTAGCTCAAGAGTCTTAACCTTAGCCTTTTCCCTTTTTATGATGGCATGATATTCATTAATCATAGATGCTAATTCATCGGGTGAAAGCTCATCATCATCATCGCTAGAATCTTCACATACTTTTGAGTTACCTTTCGCCATTAGGCACATAGGAGGTGGACGAAGAGGTGAGTCATCCTTGTTGATGATGGCGAGGCCCGCCAAGTTTTCTTCATCTTCACTATCTTCGTCGCTTGACTCTTCATCCGTGATCCACTCATTGGCTTCACACATGAAGACCTTTTGAGGCCCTCTTCTCTTCTTTGGAAAGAGCTTGGTTTTCTTGCCTTTGTCAAATTTCTTCTTTCCCAAAAAGCGCTTGGGCTTGACCTCCTCTTCATCATCACTTTCTTCTAGCTTGTGATGCTTGCCATTGTCCTTCCTTTTGTCCAGTCTTGGACAATCATATGATATGTGGCCTAGATCACCACAATTGTAGCACGTCTTGTTTTCATCTTTTCTTGGCAAGAAGGCTTTCTTCTTGGGATCATAAGAGTATCCCTTCTTTGCAATCTTGGAGTTGAGGCGTGAGAATTTCCTCATCATCAAAGCAAGCTCATCATCATCATCATCTTCGCTTGTTTCTTGCTCTTCTTCACTTGAGCTAGGCTCAACCACTTTCTTCTTCTTGGGAGTTGTCTTCTTGGTTGAAGCCTTGAGAGCAATGGTTTTTGATGATGACTCCTCCATCATTCCAAGTACGCTCATCTCATGAGCATGGATTTCTCCAATGAGCTCCGAAACTTCAATGTTGTCAAGTGACTCTTTTTGGAGCATTGAATTGATAATGTTGTACTTGGGCTTGGGTAGAAGCATGAGGATCTTGCGATTGATAAGTCCCTTGCCAAGAGAAGCAATGTCAAGTGCGTTAATTTCCTCAATGAGCACATTTAAACGAGAAAACATTTGGTTAACATTCTCATGAGGAAACATCTTAAATTCATCATATTTCGATTTAAGCATGTGATATTTGAGTTCTTTAACACGAGATGAGCCCTCATGTATTTCAATTAGACATGCCCATATTTCACATGCTTTTTCCTTACTAGCAATCCTAGCAAAGACATCTTGACTAATGCATTCATATATGGCATTTCTAGCCTTAGCATCCCATTTTAATTGGTCACCAACATAGTCAAGATTTCCAAACCCCGCATGGGTCGCTTCCCACACTTCGGGAGCAATTGCCTCAAGGTAAGCGCGCATGCGTGTTTTCCAATAAGCAAAATTCTTGCCCTCGAAGGTAGGAAGTGAACCCCCATTCTTGGCCATTTTCGCTCTCTAGCGGTGAAGCTAGAATGATCCAATGAGCAACCTTGCTCTGATACCAATTGTAAGGATCGAAACGCCCAAGAGGGGGGTGAATTGGGCTTTTTTAAAATTTTAGAGTAATTTATAACTTAATGGTTGAAGCCCAATTACCTATGCGAACTAACTACGCAAGCAAGAGTATTAAGTGCGGAATAGTAAATGTGTAATAGTAAGAGGGTGAGGAGAGAGATGCAAACTCCCGCGGAGACTCGGAGACACGGCGATTTTTCCCGTGGTTCGGTAAGATCACAAAGATCTACCTACGTCCACGTTGTGGCACCCACCAAAGGGTATAGCCACTCCCAAGTCACCAAGACAAGGGAATCCACTATCTTTCTCCGTTCGCCGTCTCCGGCAAGGTGGAGCTCAAGCCTTGTACAATGGTGATCCTCCGGGCTTCCACAAACGCCTTGGTAAGCTCCGGAGCGATCTCTTCTTCCTCCAACTTTTACAAGGTGAGAGAAGTCACCAAGACACTCTCTCTCACTAGCCTAGAGATTCCAATCACCAAGAATGGACGCACACAAGCTTCTCTCTAGCTAGATATAACCTATAGTTGGAGTACAAGAGGTTTTGAAGTGTGGAAGTGGTAGCTCTTGGTCTTGAATGCTTTAGGATGTGTAGTGAGGCTCTGGTGATCAAGACTTGACGAAATGGCCGGTTGGAGGGGTATTTATAGCCAGCCCACACGAGATAGCCGTTGGAAAAGTAGGCAGACTTTTTCAGTGAACATCGGATCCTCCGATGCACCCCTTTATATGAGCATCGGTCGAATTCCAAATTAGCTGATGTCATGTGTCAGATGTGACCGTTGGATATAACTGTTGGATCTTTTAATCGACCGATGTTACTTCAACTTCATCATCGGATAATCCGGTGAGTTGATCTTCAGAATTGGTTCAGAAATAATGTCTCTGTTGAAATTGACCGATGTACACTTACTTCATCATCGGATGATCCGGTGTGTACTTCTTCAGAATAACTCAGATATCATCCTTCTGTTGAAATCAACCGATGTGCCACTTCCTTCACATCGGATGATCCGGTGTGTACTGGACTCTGAGGTCTTCTTCTTCTGCCAACTCAAACTTGACCGATGTAGTCATTTTGCAAGACATCGGATGATCCGGTGAGTGCAACTTGTTTGCTTTGAGTTGTTTTGAGTTGATGTTTTGGAATCTTCTTGAGTGACCTCTTTGACACTTGTTTGAAATGATATTTTGATGAAGTGTAAGCTTCTTGTGTTGCCAATTTTGATAGAATAGAGTCGTTGCATGAGTTCTTCATTTAGTCTTCATGAGTATCGAATAACCCCTTAGAATAGATCGTTGAGGGGTCTCCATTTGTATCCAATGAGCAGTAGATGGTGTGAATAGATAGTTTATTAACGTTTGATATGATATACGTGAAACCTCGCATCCACAAACTCATTAGTAATAACGAACGGTTGTCATTAATCACCGAAACCATACCTCACGGGGGCCTAGATGCTTTCACCCGATCGCACACAGCTGCCCTAGCTCGGAGGATCGAGCTCCCCACGCACAAAAGCAGCGCATACCTGTGCTCTAGCCGTCTACAAATTCCCCTCCTTGGTTCTCTGATCATTTGCGCTCAGTAATTCGAAGTTTGTAGCCGCGCCCGAGTAAACACCGAAGAAACGAGTTTTGGCTCCTGTGGGCAGCCCGCACTGAGAAGGATCAAGCTCAAGAAAGCCCACACATCGGTGTACTGGTGACTCGGTCTGCTTCTCCCCAAATCTCATCCCTAGCCGTGGACCGTCGTGCGGGAATTTTCCGTTTTTCTCCCGGGCGGTGCGACACGACCTCAAGGTAGGGATTCGGAAAATTTGCGTTCAATTCTTGTGGTTAGTGCTTCAAACTCCACACACGAGCTCCCCACTATCTAGCGCTCATTCTCCTTCAAAACTAGGCCGAGAAATTGGGTGTTGGTAGAGAGTTCTGAGTTTTCCCCGAGAGCAAACCATCGGTCCCTGTCGGCCGCACGATGCCGACGTGGTTGGTGAGCTCCCCGGTCATGTTGGCGTCCAATTCTAGACTCCCCGTGATCCCCTGGTGCTCTAGAGATAAAAACCCAATGGTTTAGGGTAGAAATGAGGTTTCCCCAGGTTGCCACAACCCTAAATGTCACTGCCGCCATTGCGCACGGTGCTCCGGCCATCGACGCCGGCAGGCGACCCTCTAGCTCAGTTCAGCGGCAGGAAATAGGATGAGGCGGCAAGTTTTGGCCCGGGAGGCGGCCGGGAACTCGGTTCCGGGAACCCTTGCTGGAGTAAGCCACCGCCCGAGCCTCTAGCTCGAGGAGGAAGACGAAGCCGGGGTGGGACCCACTGTGAGGGTTTTAAACATTCCCTCTTTTCCAGTTTCTTGTTCAAATTCAAATGGCCATAACTTTGTGTAGATAAGTCCAAAAATTCCCAGATAAATTTTGTTGGATTCCCCTCAGTGATTACTATACAGTGGTGCATCATAATATTTATGGATGTCCTTGGATTTGGCTCATTAATTCATTTAAGGAAAAGTTTAGGGAATTAATTCCAGGCGTTCTGTTAATTGGGAAATTCCCAATTTTGGGCACAACATTCCTCAAAAATTCTTGAACTCCAGTAAAAGTTTCAGAGGCATTGGACCTCATTTGCTAGGCCAAATGATGTGTCAATTCTTTATGTCTCTGAAAATTAGGAAAAGAACAGAAACTATTTTTCAGTTTTTTCCCAATTCTTGTAAAATCCATATCTCCATGTAGGAAACTCCAAAAAATGATTAAACCAATTCCTATAGACTCAGGACATTGTGTACTTCACAAAAGTCCACTTTTTATCATAGGGGAGCTCAATAACTAGGAGGTAAAGGCAGAATAGTGCAAACCACATAGGGAATTGTTGTGACCCCATTGAGCTATTCCTTGAGCTCAAATTTTACACACAGCCTAAATATCATCCCTTGAAGCTGTGGTTAAATTTTCAGCTTCATGGGACCCCTTGAACTTTAGCTATCATTCTTTAGGGCTAGGTGTTCATATACAGTTTTAATCACATGGTTATTAATATTACTTTCTTCTCACCAAGTGTTTTCTTCTCTATTGTGGTAGATCCAAAAACAGAAAAATTGCTGTTGCTTTCCACCTCTTAGTCGTAGTTAACTTGTACAACAACTTTAAAGCATTTTCTAAGTTGCTTTTGAAATTATGTGCATAATCATCTCAATAGATCATGTGACGACAACGCTCGACGAGGAGTTCAAATCAGAGGCGAGGATCTCCATCTCATGACGAGTTTGGTGGATTCTCCGTAGGAAGACTGAAATCATAGAGTCACTAACAAAACCATTGAGCAAGGCAAGCCCCGGTTTGCATATAATTGCCTTTTTAACTTTTGCTTTACTTTCACCTAATGTTGTTAGACTTGATATTGTGCATTATGTCTAGGATGCTTGAAACTCCAACTGCATTATCATGAATTCCTTGGGTAGATGGTTTAGCATAGGTTTTCCCTCGTCGTAGCTGGCTATGATAATGTTGTAGATAGCCTTGTAGAAGTCGAGTAGTTGGAAGCTACTCGCAAGAAAGGTCGAGTAGCGGAGTCTACTCGCAGAGGAAGTGATTGATAAGAGCACCCTCAAAGAATGTGAGATGTGGACGGGGAGTTCCTGTAGGATGGAATGCTCAAGGTTGTCTCTATCCAATGGGTGTGACAATGCTTGGGACCACATTGGGCCTGGGCCGGTTATGGTAAGGCCAATGTTGAGGTTGGGTATTAGCCCCATCTGTGTCAGTTAAGGACCGCGCCGTATGCGGCCCTGCTAGACAAGTTTGAGATGTACCGGATATATAATGGGGCATGGGACCCATGGAACCGATGTAACTCGATGGACCATGGCGTAGAAACTCATCCTTCATCTGGGAATGGCGTTGAGAAGGCAGGAAGTGTAAATCTTTAGCGGGCAACTTCGACGTGTCCGCGTAGAGGACCATCCTGCTCGGGACGAAGCGTTTTTCTATGTAGCGGTATCGTGGGAAAGGTTGCTGGATACAACGTAATAAAGAGCTCTCGAGTGAGTCTTTCAAGGTGGGTGTGTGTGTCGTGTATTCCGGGTTGTCATTGATTCAAATCACCGTCGCCTGCAGTTAAGGATTGAGCATACTTGCCCACTACGCTGTGACATAGTAAGAAGAGAATAAAGTCTCTTAAGATGTTTTTCATGGCTTAATCATTCTATTTAAACCATGACTGCAGTATATATAGTGCAAACTAAATTTCTATGCCACCTTAGGCTAGCAACATCAGGATAAGCATTTCTTGTTTGATTGTGGACTTCCGGTGTTGTGATGCATGAGGACCATTAACACTTGCTGCTATACTAATCTGAATATAAGGATCAACGATTAGCCAAGCTTCATTTTGCAAATTCATATTCCTATCTTCTTACAACTCCTGCATGTAGAGTTAGATGTTTGGGATTGATGGTTAAGACATGCGGAGACCTAGCGCTCACGGTTGCATTCATAAATGTTTTTGCAGGTAGCATGATGCATGCTATGAAGACGGTTGTTCGGTGAGACATCGGACCCTACGGTTCGTATAACTCAGCGAAGACCTTTGCCTCTGCCTTATACTCCTGTGAATCCAGTAGGAAGCGTCCACGTGCTGGACGTCTTTTCTTCGGCGTAGTTAAGGCCGAGAGTGAGTATGTATCTAGTTTTATTATCCACTGTGTATGTACAGTTTTGTACATTATGTTGTAAAAGACCTTATCTTGAGAAATAAAGCATTTCGTATGTTCATATTTTCTTTTCGTGTATGCTGTTGGGTGCCACATCGCACGGCACCATCCAATGCGATCCCTGGAGTGTGGTCCTGGAAGGGGTTCCCCACAGGTGTGGTATCAGAGCTACATTGGGAATAGCACGCATGAAAAGAGTCTTTTTTCGAAAACTTAGACGTATATGAGTGAGGATCGTATAGTATGCCCATACAAGGACTATAATAATATAGTTACTTAAGGTGGCAAGCTGACAGTGTGTTAGTATTCAGTATTTCAATTATGTAACGATGCACCTACGTGGAGGTAAGAAGGGTAAGGAACACCACGGAAAGCAGAGCAATTTCGGTTACCTCCCCCATACGAGGAAAGTAGTGTGGGATGTCCCGTTCAGAAATGGACGGGAAGTGAATAGACTCTTCATGTCTTCGAGACATATGAAATGCACTAGCCTCTAGTGCGCAAACCTAGAGGCAAGAGGAGGAGACCCCATCGTGTAGTTTGTAACACGAAGTATGTTATCTAGGACTCTTCATGTCCTATGAGGCATATGAAAGAGCTGATTCACCGGTGTGCTTAATTGCAAAGGTGTGGAGCCCTCTGTAGGGTGGTGAATAACCCGATCATGTACCTTGAGATGTGACCTGACTCAAGGACGACCCATATGGCAATGATACGGGGCGTATGTTTTTACTATGATATGGACCTGTCTGAGATGTTAACCTGTTGTGTGCTTCACCATTGAGTGGTTTTATGCAGGTACCTTAACCCCGATTAGAACATTGTGTTTAGAAACCTGTAAGGGTCTTAGTTTTTGACACATATTTGCAGTGTTCATCACCACACCACACACCTCATTTGAGGAAGGATCATGAACACAAATGAAGAGCAAGTAACAATTATCAACATGCTCATTAGAAAACAAACTCACATATTGCAAAAGTGATATTTCCCATATGTGATATAGATGGACTGGACATATGAAAACTCCTACACTTTACTAAGGATGTGCATGCCAATTTTCACCCAAATTCAAAACCCTTTTGAGGTCATTTTGGGTATAGATAGAAAGAGGGCAGTTTGAAACCCCATTCAAGTTCAAACTGTTTTTATCCCATGAATTCAAAAGTGGGAGGCATATTCTTATTCAGCACATTTTTGTGAGCTCACACACCAATTTTCACTCCATTTGGAGTTGATCTTGACATGAGCTAAGAGGGACGAATTCAAACTTTATTTGAATTCAAAACTGAACTTGTGCTGAGATTCACTCAGACCAAACCCAATTTGAATTCTAATCAATTCAAATGGCTCAGGGGTGAATAATTTGAATCACCAGGGGTATTATGGGGCTCACTGTTTACAACAGTGATTAGGAGTAAATTTCAGAGGTTAAAACCCTGGGTGGGACCCACATGTCATAGAGGGAAGAAGGAGAAACTTGCAACCAAAGTCAGAGTCTCGGTGGGAAATTCCACCGAGCAGCTGTCGGCTGTGCCACCGAGCAGCTACCGGCGCCACCAGCTGCTTCCCTCTCCGTGCGCTGGCGCCCAGGGCGGCTTGCTCGCGCCCCCATGCGACCGGCACCGCCTCCACTGAGCAGGAGTCGGCCGGCTTTATCTTCTCACGGGCAAAACCGAGCAGCGGCATTGTTTCTCGCCGCAGCTCTCTGCTCAATCGGGAAAACCAGCAAAACAATCTCCTTCGTTCCTAAGCTGATAGACAGCCACCGGAGGTCGCGCACCACCCTCCCAACGCCTGGACCACCGGGTTTCGGCCCCTGTTCCCGTGACCAACGACGACCGCCGCAGTTTAGCTGAAGGACGGCGATCGGTCTCACGCGGGCAGCACGCTGCAACCACTTCCACGGCCGAGCAAGGGCGGCAACAGGAGCGCACGGACTCCACACTGCTTCCACCTGAAGCTCAAGCCACGCCGTGAACTCTCGCCGGCGAATTCTAAGTTTTTGCTCCGGCAACCCTAAATTGAGCTTCCGGTACGGTTTCTTTAAATTTACGCTCTATGATCTTTCGGAGGGCATCAAATCATGCACATAGAAGGTGGACTAGCCAGCGATCAAGTTCTTTTCTGCATCCGTGGTGTAAAACTGTCTAGGAGTAACGAATTTCGAGCTCGATCGAGGGCGGTCATGGCGAGCACGATCGGTCACACGGTGCCGACAAACTTGCCGTCATCCCTGAACCCTTTTGGACACCTTGTCGAGCTTCCTAGAGGTACACTGATGCTGTAGGACCGTTTGTTCGAGGTGTTGGCGGGTTAGAACCCACGGTCGACGGCGCCGAACCTCAACCGAGGCCGCGGCACGTCGCCAAGCTATTTCCGGTCACCCCCAGCCCGACCTGACACCACCGACGTGTTCCTCAACGTCGACAACCCCCTGGCGGCGAGTTTCAGACCATGGGAGGTCCGGCAGCGGCGAGCCGGCGAGCCCCGAGTCTGCTCCGGCGAGGTCGGTGGCGCGGGCGCGAGAGAACGGCGGGAGGAAGACGAAGCCGGCTGGCCCACGTGTCAGCGGCTAAAGAATTTAAATCGGGATCGGGTGTGGCCGGGGATCGGCCGTGCTGGCGCGCAATACCCTGTGAGCTCCGGTGTGCCGGACACCTCTGCGCTCGACACATGTGGTATCCCCGGTGTGCCGGACACCTTCGCGCTCGACACGTGTCCCCGCGGGCCCCGAGAGTTTAAACTTTTCCCCGATTTTCAGAATCCTTCCAAACTTCAAATCCTCATAACTTTGGCTAGAAAGCTCCAAATTGAGTGAACCAAATTTTGCTGGATTCAGCTCTCTGAGTACTTTCCATCAAATCAAGTTTCACTTCATGAAATTCCTTAATTCTCCAGAATTAAATCCTCAAAATTTAAACTGTTAGGAATTTTAACTGGAGAATCCTTTGGAGGAAAATCCTGAAATTTTGCTGGGATGTTCACCAATATATCCCTGAACTACCATAAAAATTTCAGATCCATTTGAGCTCATTAGATCCACCTAACGGTGTGATTAGTGAAACTGTTCCAGAGAAAATAGAAAATGTTCAGAAACATTTTCTGAATTTTCTCTGAAATTGTTTAGCTCATATATTTAGCTAGGAACCTTTCAAATTAAGTGAGACCAATTCCATTAGAACCCTCTGAAAAGCTAGTTTTCAGAAAGGCATAGTTTGTTTCATGGAAATCCTTAGAACACCCTAAAAGCCTTCAATTTAGGTCAAGTACATAATTAATTGTGGAGGGCTCAAATGAGCTTTGCTGCAACTAAAACTTGACCAAGTCTCTGTTTAGGTTGTAACCAAGCCACAATAAAAGTTTCACAGTCATTAGGTCTGTCCAGCAAAGGTTATAGACTTCACAACTTCAGACTTAATACAAATGCATTAAATTAATACATGCATTGTTTCTATCATGTAGTCGCTAAGGTCGAGGAGGAACCCGAAGTCCTAGACTTCGTTACTCCGGAGGAAGAGCTAGCCTACGACCAAGAGCAGCAAGGCAAGCTCCGGTTTGCATTAACCTTTTTACAAATTTTTATTGTTTTGAGCACATACTTGTTTCCTTTATTCTGTGCATTAGAGTCTTGTTTGGAAGCCCCACTGCATAGCCAAGAAAACCATGGGTTGGGTTTAGGATTGCAAACCCCGTTAGCTACTGCATTGCTAGGATAGAGTAGGATTCGGTACAAGTCGAGTAGTTGGAACTACTTGCAAGAATAGGCTAGAGGCACATTGCTCGGGTAGAGATAGCACATGATACACATGGCAAGAAAATGAGACCGAGCGGAGAGTAAGGGCAGCAGGACTTTGGGGCCTGTGTGCTGTAGCTCCGCTTGTGTCGATTGAGGACCGAGCCGTGTGCGGGCCTGTTGAACAAGCTAGAACAGTACCGAAGACCTACCGGCTATATGAGAACCGGGAAACTGATGTAACTCGGGTAGCTGGTTATTGAGGCATTGCCCGTCGTTCAGAGGGTAGGTTGAGAGCTTGAGGTGTAAATCGGCTGGCGGCACGGAGATGCGCGTGCAGAGACCTCTTGCTCAGGACGATGGGACCGGTTCAATATTTGGCTAACGGGTGAAAGGTAGTCACGTACGGCGTCCGTGATGATTGTTGTAGGCAACATCGAGTACGGGCATACGTGACGGGTTGTTCGGGTAACCCTGCAGGTGTAAATCGATTATAATCACCGTCCCTCGCGGTCAGTGAGTACCACTTGTTCACTGTACCGTGACGTAGAAAGAACAGGCTAGTTACATGTTAAAATGTTGCTGATTGAAAGCTGGACATTGATTGTTAATGATATGCTGTAGCTTAGAGCTAACTAAAGTTCTTTTCAACTTTGGGCAAAGTACATGAGAGAAATGCGTTTCTTGTTTGATTGCGGCTCTCTCATGTGCCTTAGCATAAGGTTCTCCACAACCTTCTGCTAAAACTTGAAAGTAAGGTTCTACTAATTAGGCGAGTCACTGCAACTGATTTTTACCTCATGTAACCCATTACCCTCATGTAGAAGTTCCATGTTTAGGTGAGACGGGTCAGACTTGCTGAGCCTTCGTGCTCACTGCTTGTGTTTGAAGCTTTTGCAGGGTTCTATGAGGAAGGGACTCCCGAAGAGGAGACGGAACCCCAGGAGGGGAACCCCGTCGAGTGGGAGTCGTGCACGCCGCAGAGTTAGTGTGCGTGTGTGCTAGCAAGGACACGTTCGAGGGCTGAACGTGCACTTGATGCTTAGTCTACGCCCGAAAGTGTAGACTGAACTTATTTTGATGTAAACATGTTCATAACTTGTTAATAAAATTTCGCTTCCGCTTTGTACCTTTGACGTGTGTTATACGGTGCTGTGCAACGCAGCACCCCTCAGCGTGATCCTGGCTCGACAGGACCAATGGGGTCGTGTCAAAACCGTTCGTGAGTGACTGTTTCTAGTGCCACCCTTTGAGACGTATATGTCGGTATAAAGCCGGTTAGTATTTTTTAGTTTGTGAGGAAACGTAGTACCGAGATATGTTCTTAACTGCATGAAAAGGAATTTCTTAAAGAAAAGAGTAAATTTGGAGTTTACGATTCGAATAGGGGTTATTCGAGCAACGTCTACGACTCTTCATGTCGTTTGGGGTATTCGAGCAACGTCTGTCCCTGGCGTGCGTGGTGCAACATGGGAGACCCCGTCACGTGGTCTGAAACGTGAACACGTAACTCAAAGCGTGGTTGGCTTGAGAACATCCGGGCGAGTGATGACGGCCGGGTGTACTAACTGTATGGATTCCGGGCTCGGTGTGCAGCCGAGTCTGATGATTGTTTGAGTTTCTGCAGGTAGCCTGACCACGAAACGGTAGACGTGTAGCATCCGTGTGCGAGTGACGAGTAGTGCCACTGAACTAACGAAGCCGGCTAAGTCCGGTATAGATTTGTCTTGGTGAGGACGTAGTACCGACATAATCTGGTGACGCATCGACGTCACACCCAAATAAATGAACAAATTCATTTAAAACTTGAAAGTTTTGATCCAAAGTAGTAAAAACTTGATGTAACTCCTTCCCTTGAACAGGATATTCAAAGTTAACAAGTTTTCAACTCATAGGTTGTTAAGGACAGAGCACTCTGTTTTTAGCTGAATCAAGGCTGAAGTTAATCAGAGGTTAGAGGTTGAGTTCTTTCGAGGTTGGGGTCATATGATACATTTATGGAAAGCTTTGGAAGAGCGTTACAACTTTTCTGTTGTGTTCCATAGGTGTTTCATCCCTTAACCACTCGAAAAATGCAGTAGAGTTGAAACTGTCCAGAAAACAGGACAGAGCAATGACTCTCTGTAAACTCTCTGTAAATTAAGCATAACTTCCTGCTTAAAAATCCAAAAATAGAAAATGAGGTAGTTCTGGAAATCTTGTGAGATGGGTTACAACTTTGTAACAGAAAGTTTTGTCAGATTAGGAACACAATTAACTGGGATTCTTGGATCAAATCAGTACCTAAGGCAGGGAGGTGCTGTCCAAATGTTTCCAGAAATTCTGTTAACTTTGATATCTCATAACTTTTGAACCAGGACAGATCTTAGGCCAAGCAAACACTTTCTGGAAAGATATGGAAGTTAGCTTTAACTTTGATGTTGAGCTCCCGAATTGGTTTTGCCTTTAACATGGCCTAAATCAGGTTGAAATGGAAACTGGTCAGGGCTGTCATGGGAACAGCAGATCAGCAGTCAAATTTGTTTAAAATTTGAACTATGTTTCCAAGTTTTATGGGTTCAATGACATGTCTTATGTTATAACTCAATGGTTTACTGTTTAAATAAATATTTGACTGTAACACCCCAAATTTTGATTCAAAACTCTAAACCATGTTCAGAGGGGAATTTAAAATTTTTTGGACGTGTTGCATGTTATGCAAAAATTCAAATTCAAACTGGAATTCAAATTATACTCAAAACAGAAAAGAAATGGAAAAAGAAAAAGAGAAACGGGAAAAAAACCGGCCAGTGGGCCGAAACCCGCCAGCCGGCCCAGTTTCCCCGCGCCAGCCCGCCCCCGCGCGCGCCGCGCTGTCTCTCACAGACGGGTGGGACCCGCCTGTCATCCCTAACCCCGCGACCCCGGACTCTCTCCCGCGCGCGCGATCGCAACCGACAGGATTTCCGCGTCCCGCCGTCTGAATTCTGGTCCCAAACGACTCAAACTCGATCGCAACAGACCCACCGCCCTCCCCCGGCTATAAAAACCCCAGCCCCGATCGGTTTTTCTCACGCGATCGCCAATTTTCACTCCGGTGAGCACCGAGACTTCGCCGGTGAATTCTGGCCGATCTAAGCTCGGAAACTCTGATCTAACTCGCTGGTCTTGATCCACCGCCTCCGGGGAACTTTGCAGATGCAGAAAACTCGGAGACTTACGGTGAAAACCCAGCGCCGACGAGCTTCGCCGTGGTTTTGCCTCGGACCTCGCCGCCGAGCACTTTCCAGGACCCCCGAGCTCGAGAAAACCCCCGAGGTGAGATCCCTGACCTCCCCTCTACCGATCTATGCCATGAGATCACAGTTTTAGGCAGAATTCTCGAGGATCCGAAACTTTCCGGCGAGATCGCCGCTTCCCGCCGCCGTGCGCCGCCGGCAGCGCCGCCCGCGCTCGATCAGAGCGACGTGGCCGCTTGTGCGCCGTTTATTTTAAATCGCACGGTAGACTTTAAAACCCCGCGTACCGGTTCGATGTTATAATCTCAGCCGTCGGTTTAAAATCGGACGGTCCACGTCAGCCCCGCGTTATAAAGACTGGAATTCTTACGTGCTACCCCTTGGGGTTCTCGGGAAATAAGAGCTAGCCCCGGAAACTTCTGATCTAGCCCCTGGAACTCCAGAAAATCATGTAAATTCATTTAAAAATCAGTTTTAGCCCCTGGACATAATAAAAATTAGGAAAAACACCTCTGATAAGTGTAGCTAGACCCCTGGAAATTATGAAAATAATATTATAGACCCTGTAATGGGGTGAGTCAATTATTTTAGCCCTGTTTAGTATTTAATTTAGAAAATTGAATATGTGACTAGTATTTAAAAATTAAAAAGTGGGACAAACATAATTGTCAAGATTAATTAAAAACTTTCTCAGTACTTAGAAAACCTTGGAGTGAGATAAAACTATATTTTGGGCTGAAATGAATCTGTTTAATTTGTTATTCACATTTAATTGTATAGGGACACATTTTTAAGTAAAGAATAGCTATAGAAAAGTAGGGAAAATAATTATGAAATAGTTTACATCAGAGGCCAAGGTCAAAATATGTTATTAAATTATTTAGGACCAAAACCTATACTGTTTAGATGATGTGTATTACTAATTTCATAATAAAATACACAATTATGCATAGGAATATAAATCTGAAAATATAGCAACTAGTAAATGATAAATGGAGTTTTTAAAATCCAAAGAGTTCAGTTTAGGGTTGATAGAAATTATGAAGGCACATATGGAGAAGAAAAATACTTTTCATACATACTTGGTAGTTTAATATAAGGAATTTATTTAAAACTGAAACACACACACACACACATATATATATATATATAGTATGTAAGTATAAATATGAACACCAAAATAGGAATCATACACATATAAATAAAAGTGTATGCAAGCCACAGATCAACACACAAAGTAACCACAATACATATAATGGTGAATGAATTACATAAAAATGAATGTGTGGTTTGTATGAAGTAAGAAGTGTGAACTATGTCTTATGATTGTTATTTTTCTTTTGCTATGTGTGATGGTATGAAGTAGAACCTGTTCAAGAGCAAGTTATTCCTTTCCAAGATCAGGACTACCCATTTCAAGAGCAGCAAGAAGGAGGCAAGTGTCCTTGACCACTTTGATCCTATACTAGGATGTGTAGATAGAATTATTTGCATTGTCAAATGAAATATGAAACCCATGCTAGGAAGTTTCCCTAGAATTGCATTACCTTGTTTCCTTGTAGCTTGGGTTGGGATTTATTTTGTCATGTCATTTAATTACATGCATATGCTTAGCCATGCTTAGAATGGGATATTTGGGATATGAGATCATCAGTTTATTATACCATACTCTTGAATGAGATATTGTGAGTTATGTAGAGGTAGGGATCAAGACAAGTTGGATGTTTTGGTTGTGTGCTTGGTGCACGAGACTTGGTTTTGTGTTTAGTACTTGCCTGGATCCTAAGGACCGGTTCATGGAGCATGTAACCCGGCTTTACAGTGCCAACCACATGCTGAGATGGGGCAGCTTGGCCAATTAATTAGGTGTATCCCCGGCGTAGTATGGGTGTGTTGGATGGTGCGGGGAGTAGGTGTCAGCTGGACTACCATATGAACCGCAAGGCTCAAGAGGGGGCCACTGCAGCGGGGTTGGAGCCTCTTGTATGCTGTTAGGGGCGAAACCTCAGTGGGCCCACGCTCGTCGGGAATCCCTTTGTAAAGGATTCGTAGTGATCTCCTGGCTGCACACCTGGGAAGTGTGAATGTGGATCGTAGCCACTGGCATAATGGAGGTTCTTTTAGTCCACCTGGCAACGGGGGATGAAATCACTACATGTGGGTACAGTGGTACAAACTCTGCAGAGTCAAAACTGTCTTGACAGCCGTGCTCACGGTCAAGAGCGGCCTGGACTTATTCATGATTAGAGGATTGATGGTTTTTGAAGTTAAGCGGGGAGCTTAATATTGGAAATGATGTTATGGTTATTGGATAATGATGATATGGGAGATTTGGACCATTTCACTTGTGTAGTAAGGTAGGTGCTTAATAAGCTAAGGTGATAGGTATTAATTGCGTAGTGCTTTAACCATGAGTTCAACCTCTCCTTGTTCTAGCCATGCATGATATAATTTTCCCACACTTGCTGAGTACCATTGGTACTCAACCTTGCATATTTGTTGGTTTATATTACTGCTCAGGTCAAGATAATGAGGTGGTGTATAATGACCAAGATTTTGGACCCGAGGAAGGTTTTTAGGTTCATGAAGACCCCCGGGCAACGCCTGTGATGGAGCCCTAAAGAATAATATTCCGCTGCTAGTTTATTTACTTGTGATGAACGTATTATTGTCCATTGAGACATTTACGATGTAAGACTTATTTATATTCGACACCTGGCTTGTAATAAATGATGCTTCACTATTTGTCATCACATGTATGAGAAAATGATCCTGGCATACATGTGATATTCACTTGGTTGTTTCTTCGGAAAAACCGGGTGTGACAGAGGTGGTATCAGAGCCAAGGTTGCCCGTAGGAACGTGGACCTAGATAGAAATGGACTTATTTAAGGGCCCTATTTTCTTAAAAAAAACTATTTTCCAAGGTGTGGGTTGAAAAGTGTTATTTAAAGAGTTATTTTCTTCATCTTACCCCAACTTTCATTCAAAATAGGATTTTTGTTTGAGATTTTATCTAACCTAATTTTAAATTCTTTTTGTTTTAGATGGTTCGCATGATTCGCACCGCTCGCAAGTCCACAGGAGGGAGAGTTCCCGTGGTTGCCCTTGCCGAAAGAGAGGAGAGTCGTCCAGTGACGTACCTTTCCTACGGATTGGCAGTAGGAGACTTGTTGCGCCGTCTTCGACGTATGCTCGAAGCCGCCGGCAATACGGGCAAGCTAATCATCCACTATAACTCCACCAGGACCATCCGTGAGAAGAGGGAAGAATGGAGTTCGGAGATGAGGATTATACACGAGAATCAGCTGCTTAAGATTCACCACTCCCCAGCTTGTCGAGCAACACAAGTTGATGCGGAGAAAGATGTCACCTGGGAGGCCATCACCTGCCAGAGTCACATCTATTGTCGCCACTTGGACAAAACTGAGTACATGTATGTCCTCCAACGTGAGAGTGGTACCACGGAGTACAAGTACCCACCGGTGCAGCAAGGGACTTCCCATGAGCACATGGACTTGTGCTTGGAGGATGCTGCTATGCTCAGCACTCGACTGCAGGAGTGTCAACAAGAGCTTCAGGATGTCCGAGACACCCTGAAGGAAACGGAGGCGTTGCTGCGAGCTTGTTTAAAGGCGAGAGAAAGAGGAGATGGGAATGAACTGTGTGTCACCGTGAGTGATCCATGGACTCCTGACTTCCCGGATCGCCGAGCGATCAGGCGTCGTCGCACTTCTCCACCAGCAGCCTCCCCACCCAAAGCAGAGTCGGAAGGTAGCAGAAATGAGGAGGAAGATCCCGAGGAGCCAGCTCAAGAGGACGAGTAGTGTAGAGTCTTTCCCCTAGCTAGCAAGAGGTCGGGTAGTCGAGTTGTTACGTAGTTAATGGTGTGATAATGCTTGGTGTGTGACGTGAGTTGTGGAAGCCATGAGCAAATTGTCCACAGCCTCGTCTTCAGATTGTTTTGCTTTGGTGTGTGAACTCACAGGAAATAATAGTGCATTTATTTGGTGTGAGATATAAACCTTCGTAAAATTTTAACAAAGCCTCAACACCTCAAAGTACCAACAAATGAAAGTAGTAAGATGATACTAAATGGTATCAAATTAACCTCTGTTGATTCTGCCAGATGGCCGGAAGAGGAAAAGGACGTGCTGCCAACCCTGCCAACAACAATGATGAGGCATGCAACCCTCATCTTTCTGGAGGCCAGGACCGGGGTGGTCGCCGTGAAGAAGTTGATCCTCTCCACCAAATGCTGGAGAATCAAAATCAGCTCATCCAGAACTTGACTCAAGTGGTGGCCAACTTGCATCAAGTTCCACCTCTACAAGCTGCACCACGCCAACCAAGGTTGAGTGAGTTTCTAGGAACTCAACCTCCAAAGTTTGCAAGTGCTGCTGAACCTCTGGAGGCAGATGATTGGCTGAAGACCATTGAAAGTAAGATGAGGATCATACAGTGCCAAGGGTATGAGAGGGTGCTGTTTGCCTCTCATCAATTGCATGGACCTGCTGCTGATTGGTGGACCGCCTACGTGGCCGCCCATCATGACCCTGAGAGCATCACTTGGGAAGAGTTCAAGCGTAGCTTCCGCAACCATTACATCCCAAGAGGTGAACTCAAAAACAAGAGGAAGGAGTTTTTGGGACTGCAGCAGGGAAACATGACGGTGAGGGAATACCTCACTAAATTCACTCAACTATCCCGTTATGCCCCACGGGACATAGAGACTGATGAGCAGAAACAAGATTGTTTCGTGGAAGGGCTTACCGCAGAAATGCAGTGTGCAATGTCCTCAAATGAGTATGAGAGCTTTCAAAAGATGGTGGACAGAGCATTTGTGGTGGAAAGGAAGCTAAAGGCCCTGGAAAATGAGAATAAGAGGAAGGCTGGGTGGTCACATCAAGCCTCAAGGAGCAACACCCGCCCACGTATGATGCAGCAACCTACGGGGCAGACGAGCCGTGCTGCGGTACCCTATTCAGCACCAAGAGGGTACAACCCAAACTACAGGCCTCCCGCAGCACCAGCACAGCCGCAACGTCAGTTTGTACAGCAGCCTCGCCCCGCATATCCACCTCGACCAGCAGTGCAAGGACCCCCAAACCCACCCCAAGACAACAAGGGCCAGGCATCTAAGATTGGGGTGCAATGTTTCAGCTGTGGTGAAGTGGGGCACTACGCCCATAAATGCCCAAAGAAGAAGCCTGCGCCGCCACAACAGCAGAATGTAATGAGAGGACGGGTGAACCATGTCACTATGGAGGAAGCACAAGAGGCACCCGACGTGGTAGTTGGTAAGTTTCCTGCCAATTTACACCTTGCAACTCTGCTGTTTGATTCTGGTGCTACCCACTCGTTCATTGCTCAAGGGTTTGTTAAGAAACATGACCTAGCAACCACACAAATGAACCATATGCTAGCGGTAAACTCTCCAGGTGGAGAAATAAGGACAAGACAAGTGTGTCCCAAAGTGAACCTAGACATTAATGGGGTAGTATTTACGGCTAACCTCATAGTGATAGATTCACAAGGGATAGATATTATTTTGGGTATGGATTGGTTGACCAAACATAAAGGAATCATCCATTGTTCGACCAGAACGGTGGAATTAACTCACCCCAGTGGCACCAGAGTAAAGTTCATAACAATACACGAGCCTAGGAGGGACATCAAATTAAATCAAGTGGAGGTGAAAGTTGAGGAAATCAGGACTATCAGGGAATATCCGGATGTTTTTCCGGAGGAATTGCCAGGTATGCCTCCCGACCGTGACGTGGAATTCGCAATTGAGCTAGTACCAAGGACAGCCCCGATATACAAGAGACCTTATCGAATGGACTCCAAGCAGCTAGAAGAGCTCAAGGATCATTTGAGAGAATTGACGGAGAAGGGGTATATTCGCCCTAGTTCCTCACCATGGGGAGCTCCGGTGATATTTGTGCCTAAGAAAGATGGAACCCAAAGGTTATGCGTGGATTACCGTGCCTTGAATGAGGTAACCATCAAGAACAAGTACCCATTACCCCGCATTGAAGACTTGTTTGATCAGTTGAGGGGAGCTTGCGTGTTCTCGAAAATTGATCTCAGGTCGGGATACCACCAACTCAAGATAAGGCAATCTGATATTCCCAAGACAGCTTTCGTATCTCGGTACGGACTGTATGAATACACTGTCATGCCTTTCGGGCTAACCAATGCCCCGGCATATTTCATGTACCTCATGAACAAGGTATTCATGGCATATCTGGATAAATTTGTGGTGGTTTTCATAGATGATATTCTCGTCTTCTCCAAAGATGAAGAAGAACATGAGAAACATCTAAGGTTGGTGTTACAGAGGCTGAGAGAACACCAACTATATGCTAAGTTGAGCAAGTGTGAGTTTTGGCTGAAGAGAGTTCCCTTTTTAGGACATATAATCTCGGAGGGAGGAATCTCCGTAGATCCCGCCAAAATCGAAGATATCCAGAAGTGGAAAACCCCTGAAAATGTCGGGGAAGTTCGAAGCTTTTTGGGATTGGCTGGATACAATCGACGGTTTATTGAGGGATTCTCCAAGATCTCGAGACCTCTCACTAAACTGTTGGAGAAGGGAATCACATTCACCTGGACGCCACAGTGCGAGACGAGCTTTCAAGAGCTAAAGAAGAGATTGACAACAGCCCCAGTGTTGGTTATGCCAGATATGCAGAAGAATTTCACAGTGTACTGCGATGCCTCTGGAAATGGGTTGGGATGTGTTCTCATGCAAGAAGGACATGTCGTGGCATATGCATCCCGGCAGCTTCGGAAGCACGAGAAGAACTATCCTACACATGACCTAGAACTAGCTGCAGTGGTACACGCGTTGAAAATTTGGCGGCACTATTTGATGGGGAAGAGGACAGAGATATATACGGATCATAAGATTTTGAAGTACATATTCACACAGCCAGATCTCAACCTCAGACAAAGGAGATGGTTAGAGTTAATCAATGACTTTGATGTGGGCATCAACAATCATCCCGGAAAAGCAAACGTCGTGGCCGATGCTTTGAGTCGAAAAGTGCAGGTCAATAAGTTGAGTTTGAAGGACATGCCCGCAGAATTGATGGACGAGGTTATAAGGCTCAATCTATGTCTAGTAAATAGTGGTGAAGCCATCGCCATGGAAGTGGACTCCACACTCGAGCAAGACATACGCGAGGGCCAAAAGAATGATGAGAAGATACAAGAGATAAGACAGCTCATCAAGGAAAATAAAGCTCCTGGTTTTAGAGAGGATGAACAAGGAACGGTGTGGCACGGGAAAAGGATCTGTGTGCCAGAAGTAAAGGAGATCCGTGAATTAATTTTGAAGGAGGCTCACGATTCCGACTATTCCATTCATCCTGGGAGTACGAAGATGTACCAGGACCTCAAGAGCAGGTATTGGTGGTATGGCATGAAGCGAGATGTCGCGGAACATGTTGCCCTATGTGACACATGTCAGTTGGTGAAAGCAGAACATCAACGACCCGCGGGATTGTTGCAACCACTCAAAGTGCCTGAATGGAAGTGGGAAGAAATCAGCATGGATTTTGTTGTGGGATTGCCTAGGACCCAATCCGGGTATGATTCAATATGGGTCATTATTGATAGGCTAACCAAGGTAGCTCATTTCATTCCTGTGAAAGAAAGCTACAGCGGATCCAAATTGGCAGAATTGTACATGTCAAGGATTGTGTGTTACCATGGAGTGCCAAAGAAGATAGTGTCGGACCGAGGGACACAGTTCACCTCGAGGTTTTGGCAGAAGTTGCATGAAACCATGGGAACCCATCTGAACTTCAGCTCTGCCTATCATCCCCAAACTGACGGGCAGACGGAGAGAACCAATCAGATCCTTGAAGATATGTTAAGGGCATGTGCACTCAAAAACAATAGAAGTTGGGACAAGAACTTACCGTATGCGGAGTTTTCCTATCACAACAGCTATCAAGCTAGCATGAAGATGTCACCGTTTGAAGCTTTGTATGGAAGGAAGTGCAGAACTCCCCTATTTTGGAACCAAACAGGAGAAAGTAAAGTGTTTGGTCCAGAAGTGCTACAAGAAGCCGAGGCAAAGGTGATGGAGATTCGCAACAACTTGAGGATAGCACAAACACGCCAGAAGAGTTATGCTGATGTACGAAGAAGAGAGCTCGTTTTCAACGTGGGAGACTATGTTTATCTCAAGGTGTCCCCTATCAGAGGACTTCGTCGGTTCAAGGTGAAAGGGAAGTTGTCACCTCGATACATCGGACCCTTTCAAGTTTTGGAAAGGAAAGGCGAAGTTGCGTACCAACTAGAGTTACCGGTTCATCTATCGGACGTGCACGATGTGTTCCATGTGTCACAACTCAAGAAATGTCTGAGGACGCCTGAAGAGGTGTTACCCATGAATGAAGTGGATGTAGCTGAGGATTTGTCTTATGCCGAGCAACCATACAAGATTTTGGAGACAATGGAACGCCTCACCAGAAATAAAAGAATCCGGATGTGCAAGGTGCAGTGGAAGCATCACTCGGAAGAGGAAGCCACCTGGGAACGGGAAGATGAACTCAAGGCACAATTTCCGGAATTGTTTTCTTAGAAACACCAATCTCGAGGACGAGATTTCTTTTAAGGGGGGTAGAGCTGTAACACCCCAAATTTTGATTCAAAACTCTAAACCATGTTCAGAGGGGAATTTAAAAATTTTTGGACGTGTTGCATGTTTTGCAAAAATTCAAATTCAAACTGGAATTCAAATTATACTCAAAACAGAAAAGAAATGGAAAAAGAAAAAGAGAAACGGGAAAAAAACCGGCCAGTGGGCCGAAACCCGCCAGCCCGCCCCCGCGCGCGCCGCGCTGTCTCTCACAGACGGGTGGGACCCGCCTGTCATCCCTAACCCCGCGACCCCGGACTCTCTCCCGTGCGCGCGATCGCAACCGACCGGATTTCCGCGTCCCGCCGTCCGAATTCTGGTCCCAAACGACTCAAACTCGATCGCAACAGACCCACCGCCCTCCCCCGGCTATAAAAACCCCAGCCCCGATCGGTTTTTCTCACGCGATCGCCAATTTTCACTCCGGTGAGCACCGAGACTTCGCCGGTGAATTCTGGCCGATCTAAGCTCGGAAACTCTGATCTAACTCGCTGGTCTTGATCCACCGCCTCCGGGGAACTTTGCAGGTGCAGAAAACTCGGAGACTTACGGTGAAAACCCAGCGCCGACGAGCTTCGCCGTGGTTTTGCCTCGGACCTCGCCGCCGAGCACTTTCCAGGACCCCCGAGCTCGAGAAAACCCCCGAGGTGAGATCCCTGACCTCCCCTCTACCGATCTATGCCATGAGATCACAGTTTTAGGCAGAATTCTCGAGGATCCAAAACTTTCCGGCGAGATCGCCGCTTCCCGCCGCCGTGCGCCGCCGGCAGCGCCGCCCGCGCTCGATCAGAGCGACGTGGCCGCTTGTGCGCCGTTTATTTTAAATCGCACGGTAGACTTTAAAACCCCGCGTACCGGTTCGATGTTATAATCTCAGCCGTCGGTTTAAAATCGGACGGTCCACGTCAGCCCCGCGTTATAAAGACTGGAATTCTTACGTGCTACCCCCTGGGGTTCTCGGGAAATAAGAGCTAGCCCCGGAAACTTCTGATCTAGCCCCTGAAACTCCAGAAAATCATGTAAATTCATTTAAAAATCAGTTTTAGCCCCTGGACTTAATAAAAATTAGGAAAAACACCTCTGATAAGTGTAGCTAGACCCCTGGAAATTATGAAAATAATATTATAGACCCTGTAATGGGGTGAGTCAATTATTTTAGCCCTGTTTAGTATTTAATTTAGAAAATTGAATATGTGACTAGTATTTAAAAATTAAAAAGTGGGACAAACATAATTGTCAAGATTAATTAAAAACTTTCTCAGTACTTAGAAAACCTTGGAGTGAGATAAAACTATATTTTGGGCTGAAATGAATCTGTTTTATTTGTTATTCACATTTAATTGTATAGGGACACATTTTTAAGTAAAGAATAGCTATAGAAAAGTAGGGAAAATAATTATGAAATAGTTTACATCAGAGGCCAAGGTCAAAATATGTTATTAAATTATTTAGGACCAAAACCTATACTGTTTAGATGATGTGTATTACTAATTTCATAATAAAATACACAATTATGCATAGGAATATAAATCTGAAAATATAGCAACTAGTAAATGATAAATGGAGTTTTTAAAATCCAAAGAGTTCAGTTTAGGGTTGATAGAAATTATGAAGGCACATATGGAGAAGAAAAATACTTTTCACACATACTTGGTAGTTTAATATAAGGAATTTATTTAAAACTGAAACACACACACACATATATATATATATATATATATATATATATATATATATATATATATATATATATATATATAGTATGTAAGTATAAATATGAACACCAAAATAGGAATCATACACATATAAATAAAAGTGTATGCAAGCCACAGATCAACACACAAAGTAACCACAACACATATAATGGTGAATGAATTTCATAAAAATGAATGTGTGGTTTGTATGAAGTAAGAAGTGTGAACTATGTCTTATGATTGTTATTTTTCTTTTGCTATGTGTGATGGTATGAAGTAGAACCTGTTCAAGAGCAAGTTATTCCTTTCCAAGATCAGGACTACCCATCTCAAGAGCAGCAAGAAGGAGGCAAGTGTCCTTGACCACTTTGATCCTATACTAGGATGTGTAGATAGAATTATTTGCATTGTCAAATGAAATATGAAACCCATGCTAGGAAGTTTCCCTAGAATTGCATTACCTTGTTTCCTTGTAGCTTGGGTTGGGATTTATTTTGTCATGTCATTTAATTACATGCATATGCTTAGCCATGCTTAGAATGGGATATTTGGGATATGAGATCATCAGTTTATTATACCATACTCTTGAATGAGATATTGTGAGTTATGTAGAGGTAGGGATCAAGGCAAGTTGGATGTTTTGGTTGTGTGCTGGGTGCACGAGACTTGGGTTTGTGTTTAGTACTTGCCTGGATCCTAAGGACCGGTTCATGGAGCATGTAACCCGGCTTTACAGTGCCAACCACATGCTGAGATGGGGCAGCTTGGCCAATTAATTAGGTGTATCCCCGGCGTAGTATGGGTGTGTTGGATGGTGCGGGGAGTAGGTGTCAGCTGGACTACCATATGAACCGCAAGGCTCAAGAGGGGGCCACTGCAGCGGGGTTGGAGCCTCTTGTATGCTGTTAGGGGCGAAACCTCAGTGGGCCCACGCTCGTCGGGAATCCCTTTGTAAAGGATTCGTAGTGATCTCCTGGCTGCACACCTGGGAAGTGTGAATGTGGATCGTAGCCACTGGCATAATGGAGGTTCTTTTAGTCCACCTGGCAACGGGGGATGAAATCACTACATGTGGGTACAGTGGTACAAACTCTGCAGAGTCAAAACTGTCTTGACAGCCGTGCTCACGGTCAAGAGCGGCCTGGACTTATTCATGATTAGAGGATTGATGGTTTTTGAAGTTAAGCGGGGAGCTTAATATTGGAAATGATGTTATGGTTATTGGATAATGATGATATGGGAGATTTGGACCATTTCACTTGTAGTAAGGTAGGTGCTTAATAAGCTAAGGTGATAGGTATTAATTGCGTAGTGCTTTAACCATGAGTTCAACCTCTCCTTGTTCTAGCCATGCATGATATAATTTTCCCACACTTGCTGAGTACCATTGGTACTCAACCTTGCATATTTGTTGGTTTATATTACTGCTCAGGTCAAGATAATGAGGTGGTGTATAATGACCAAGATTTTGGACCCGAGGAAGGTTTTTAGGTTCATGAAGACCCCCGGGCAACGCCTGTGATGGAGCCCTAAAGAATAATATTCCGCTGCTAGTTTATTTACTTGTGATGAACGTATTATTGTCCATTGAGACATTTACGATGTAAGACTTATTTATATTCGACACCTGGCTTGTAATAAATGATGCTTCACTATTTGTCATCACATGTATGAGAAAATGATCCTGGCATACATGTGATATTCACTTGGTTGTTTCTTCGGAAAAACCGGGTGTGACATTGACATTTCTCAAATATATTTTTACAGATGGCAGCAGATAAACAGTTGGAGAACGGGTGGGTAGTTTCCCACTGTTCTGACCGTAGCGGCTACCCGAAAGCATTGTGGCAAATGCTCCAATATTTCGGGTACAATCAGATGCCGCAGTACTTCGCCAAGGAAGATGGCGAAGGGGGGAACAAGACGTGGACGATCCATGTCGAGGTTCCTGCAGGATCTACGCCACCCGGTTGGGTGCCATTCACCGTCACGGTGAGAGGAAGACAACCGGGAGGGATGTGGCAAGTGGCAGCCCGTGACACTATGTCACGTTTCTGCCAACTACACGTGCAGGCTATGGAGGGCACTCCATACGCACTCGTTCCAGTGGAGGGACGAGCTCAGCATGTGTGGGAAGAGAGGTACCTGGAAGCAACGGACCCGAGTTGCCCAAGGTACAACCCCGCGGAGGCAAATCTCAGCCTCCAGATGAGGGCAGGAAACGCCGTGATGGACAGCCAAGCTGTTCATACGGAGCATCTCGCCACAAAGCTCAAGGAGAGCACAAGCCTTGGAGATCATTTCGAGAGTGCTCACAGCGCACTCCGCAATGTGCTCTTTCCAACGATCAGGCGACTGAATGAACAACACAATCAGTTGCGTCGTCTGAAGAAGGCAAAGAAGAAGAGCCGTGTTGACATCGCGGCGTTGCAAGGGCTGGTGCAGACCCTAACCCAGCAGAATGAGGACCTTGCTCAAGAGCGGGACGACGCTATCGAGGAAGGACAAGGCTGGGAAGAGGACTACAACCAGGCTATGGACGAGGTGCATGCATTGCAGGACCTCGTACCTCCGGTGTTAGGCGTACCGGTGGTCTTGGGTCTTCCAGCAATGGGAGAACCCGGAATGGGAGAAGAGGTGGTAGATCCAGAACCACCAGCAGAGGTACCGGAGGAGGATGACCCACAGGAGGTCGAGTTCTACTCCGAGTAGAGGGTTACAGTTGCCATGTAGGGCAGCCGGGGTAGCGTAACCCAACTTATGTAATCGGTGACATGTCGTGTAGACAGTAGCGTATGTATAGGTAGTGACGACATGAGCACGACTTCTCGGAGATCTGAGAATAATGTATCTTGTATAAAGTTTATGCTTTATCAATATATGTGAATGTTGTGCAAATTAATCATGTGTCACTTCCATACCTACTGTTGCTTATGGAATTTTAAGTAAGACATGTGCTAATTGCTGCTGTTTTGAATTTCAGAATGACGCGTACTCGTGCCAACCCTAACGTTGGGGGTACCAGTCAAGGGGGAGAAACCTCCCAACCAACTCCCGAGGACTCCTCGGGAAAACAACAGCAACAGCAACAACAAACACCGCCACCGCCACTGCCAACGGTTACATTGGCCGACATCGTCACGGCAATGGCGGGCTCGCATCAGCAACACACAGAGTTGCTGCAGACTCTTATTGCGAATATGTCTCGCCCAGAGAGACGTCAAGACCGTGAGGAGCGTCAACAGAGCTCCTACTCCGACTTCCTGGCTACTCATCCCCTGGTATTCTCAAGGGCGGATGAACCACTTGACGTGGACAACTGGTTCCGCGCCATAGAGATGAAGTTCAGGCTGCTCCAGCTCAGCGAGCAGCGCAAGACTCAGTTCGCGGTCCAGCAGCTCCAAGGATCCGCAAGTGCGTGGTGGGCCAACTTCTGTGCTTCACAGCCCACCGACCGAGTGATGACCTGGACGGAGTTCCGGACGGCCTTCAGGGCCTATCATATACCGCCAGGTTTAATGAAGAGGAAGATGCAGGAGTTCTTACACCTGCAGCAAGGGAGCCGGAACGCGCTGGAATACTCCAGAGAGTTCAACGATCTCGCGCTCTACGCGTCGTATCACGCAGATACAGACGAGAAGCGGCGAGACCACTTTTACCAGGGGCTTAACCCGCTCCTGAAGGACAAGTTGGCGATGTTCAATCACGGCAGCCTCAACGACATCATTGATGCTGCGATTGTTCAGGAGGACTCCGGCAAGGAGTTAGCGGCGGCGGAGAGGAAGCGAAACGCGCCGCAGAGCAGCGGAGAAGGAGGCGGTCCTTCTCAGAAGTTTCGGATGGTGAATCGCCCACCATCAGGTCCACGCTGGCAACCACCACAGCGGTCGATGCCGTTCCGCAGTCGGCCGTACTCTTCACCGGCATTCCGGCCGGCACTGCCAGCACCACCGCAACCACAACAGCAGCAGCGGGCGATGCCGCGTGCGTTTGCACCTCAGCAACGCATGCCGGGCTTTCGTCCACCGAGCACTCCACCAGCAGCGGCCACATGTTACAAGTGTGGTCGTCCAGGACACTTCGCGAGCAGTTGCCCGGAGCGGCAAGGTGGCGGAGTGGCACCGCAGTTTCCGGGGAGGAATCAACCCCGGAACCCTACTAATGCGCGGCGGGCAAACCCTAGGCCCGGCACTGTCCACCAACTTGCCATTGAGGACGTGCCATAGGGCGAGCCAATCCTTGCGGGTATGTTCCAACTCCACCAGCATCCCGCTATAGTACTGTTTGATTCAGGCGCCACACATAATTTTATTAGCCAAGCTTTCATTGCTAAACACAGTTTGCCAATACTACCCACCGATAGTCCATATTTAATTTGTTCACCGGGTGGGAAGATTTCAGCAAGCGTAATGGTCTCCAAAGCACCATTATGCTTAGCGGATAGAGTGTACCCCACGTCTCTCATTATCTTAGAGGGACAGAAGGTCGATGTCATCCTAGGGATGTCGTGGTTAACCCGCCACGGCGCTGTTTTAGACACCGTCCTTCGAGTCGTGCACTTAAACTCAGAGGTGCACGGTTCTCACTCATTATTTCTGGACAGTCCGGAAATAAAACTTCCAAGTGTCTATCAAGCCACAACCATCAGATTGGAAGATATTCCAGTGGTCCAAGAATTCCCTGACGTATTCCCGGATGATTTGCCGGGGATGCCACCCGATAGAGAGGTGGAGTTCAAGATTGAACTTGCACCGGGAACCATGCCAATATCCCGAAGGCCGTACAAGATGGCGCCCAAGGAGTTGGCTGAACTGAATACTCAGCTCACGGACCTTCTGGAGAAGGGTTTTATTAGGCCGAGCTCCTCGCCATGGGGCTGTTCGGCATTATTTGTCAAGAAGAAGGATGGGACGTTGCAGCTTTGCATGGACTATCATCCATTAAATGCCGTAACCATCAAGAACAAGTACCCATTGCCACGGATCGACATGTTGTTTGATCAGTTGGTCGAAGCAAAGATCTTTTCCAAGATGGATTTAAGATCCGGGTACCATCAGATTAAGATAAGGGCGGAGGACATTCCAAAGACAGCTTTCTCGACAAGGTACAGACTTTATGAGTACCTGGTCATGTCCTTCGGCCTCACCAATGCTCCAGCTCACTTCATGTACTTGATGAACTCGGTATTCATGCCGAAGCTGGACAAGTTTGTCGTGGTCTTCATCGACGACATCCTAGTATATTCCAAGTCGGAGGAAGATCACAAGAAACATCTGCGTATAGTCTTGCAACGGCTGCGGGACCATAAGTTATACACAAAATTCAGCAAATGCGAGTTTTGGATATCGCAAGTGCCTTTCCTCGGGCATATCATCTCAGCGGAGGGTATCGCTGTGGACCCGAGCAAGATCACTCAAGTGCTGAATTGGAAATCCCCGAGAACTGTTCACGAGGTACGGAGTTTCCTCGGACTCGCGGGATATTATCGGAGGTTCATTCCGAACTTCTCGAAGATTGCCAAGCCAATGACAGAGCTGCTGAAGAAGGCTACCAAATATGTTTGGAGTCCAGCATGTGAAGCAGCATTCAAGGCTTTAGTCAAGCACCTGACATCAGCACCGGTTTTGGCGCAGCCAGACACAACAAAACCGTTCGATGTGTACTGCGATGCATCCGGCATTGGGCTCGGATGTGTGCTGATGCAAGACCGAAGAGTGGTCGCGTATGGATCACGGCAGCTTAGGAACCATGAGCAGAATTATCCAACTCACGACTTGGAGCTCGCTGCCGTGGTACTTGCACTAAAAATGTGGAGGCACTACCTACTCGGTAACCTCGTACATTTATATACCGACCACAAAAGCCTCAAGTACATATTCACTCAGAAGGAGCTGAACATGAGGCAATGAAGATGGTTAGAACTGATAAAGGATTACGAGATAGAGATCCATTGTCATCCGGGCAAGGCAAACGTAGTGGCAGATGCGCTGAGCCGCAAGTCACACGTCAACAATCTGACCATCACACCGTTGGAAGAGAGCGAACCACCACTACATGTGATTCCACACGGAGCTCTCTACAACCTAGCTTTGATCCCCACCATCCGTGAAGAGATAGTGGCAGCCCAGAAGAATGACAAGGGCATGTCACATTTGCGGAGACGTGTAGATAGTGGGGAGCTGAAATGTTTCCGGAAAGACGGAGACGGCGTCCTATGGTTCAAGGACCGGATCGTCGTACCCCGTAACCCGGAACTACGGAAGAAGATCTTTGATGAGGCTCACTTATCAAAGCTCTCTATTCACCCCGGCAGCAACAAGATGTATCAAGAACTCAGAAGCAAGTTTTGGTGGACACGGATGAAGCGAGAGACTGCAAAATACGTGTCCGAGTGTGATACATGTCGAAGGGTGAAGGCAGACCACATGCGGAAACCGGGACTGCTACAACCACTGGGCGTTCCTGCCTGGAAGTGGGAGGACGTGAGCATGGATTTCATCGTCGGTTTACCCACCACCTTGCAGAAACATGATTCTGTGTGGGTGATCGTCGATCGGCTCACCAAAGTTGCCCATTTCATCCCAGTCAACACCAACTACAACGCCAAGAAGTACGCTGAACTGTACATCTCACGGATCCTATGCTTATACGGCGTACCCCGTACTATCATATCGGATTGGGGCACTTTATTTGTGTCCCGTTTTTGGGAGCAGCTACACGCTGCCTTGGGGACAAAGCTAATCCATAGTTCAGCATACCACCCGCAGACGGATGGGCAAACGGAGCGGGTAAATCAAATCTTAGAAGACATGCTACGAGCTTGCGCTATCAACCACGGCAAGAATTGGGATGATCACTTGCCGTTAGCCGAGTTCTCGTACAACAATGGGTACCAAGACAGCATCAAGATGGTGCCCTACGAGGCGCTATACGGAAGAAAATGCCACACACCATTGAACTGGTGTGAGTCTGGCGAAAGGGTTACCTTCGGGATTGACCTTGTCAACAACGTGGAAGAAAAGGTTCGGCTGATTCAAGCGAACCTAAAAGCCGCTCAATCCCGACAGAAGCAGTATGCAGACCGGAGAAGGCGCCCATTACAATTCGAAGTTGGAGATCACGTATACATACGGGTGTCTCCAATGAAGGGCGTAAACAGATTTGGGGTGAGAGGAAAGTTGGCACCCCGATACATCGGTCCATTCCAGATTACCGAAAGATGTGGACCAGTGGCATACCGGCTGAAATTACCAGAAGCACTTTCCGGTGTGCACGACGTCTTTCACATTTCCCAGCTGAGGAAGTGTCTCAAGCTATCAACTACCATTCAGCTGGAAGACATTGAAGAACTGCAACCGGATCTCACCTATCGGGAGGAACCGGTGCAGATTATTGATGAAAAGGCCCGAACCACACGCAACCGTACGTTGTGGTTCTACAAGGTTCTATGGAGTAATCACTCTATGGACGAAGCGACATGGGAGAGCGAAGAATTCCTTCGCACTAACTACCCCGAATTTTTCAAGTCGCATATCCGGTAATTTTCCACCGTCCTCTCTCTCATTTTCACCTTATAATCTCGGGACGAGATTCTTTTAAGGGGGGAGAAATGTAAGGGTCTTAGTTTTTGACACACATTTGCAGTGTTCATCACCACACCACACACCTCATTTGAGGAAGGATCATGAACACAAATGAAGAGCAAGTAACAATTATCAACATGCTCATTAGAAAACAAACTCACATATTGCAAAAGTAGTATTTCCCATATGTGATATAGATGGGCTGGACATATGAAAACTCCTACACTTTACTAAGGATGTCCATGCCAAGTTTCACCCAAATTCAAAACCCTTTTGAGGTCATTTTGGGTATAGATAGAAAGAGGGCAGTTTGAAACCCCATTCAAGTTCAAACTGTTTTTATCCCATGAATTCAAAAGTGGGAGGCATATTCTTATTCAGCACATTTTTGTGAGCTCACACACCAATTTTCACTCCATTTGGAGTTGATCTTGACATGAGCTAAGAGGGACGAATTCAAACTTTATTTGAATTCAAAACTGAACTTGTGCTGAGATTCACTCAGACCAAACCCAATTTGAATTCTAATCAATTCAAATGGCTCAGGGGTGAATAATTTGAATCACCAGGGGTATTATGGGGCTCACTGTTTACAACAGTGATTAGGAGTAAATTTCAGAGGTTAAAACCCCGGGTGGGACCCACATGTCATAGATGGCAGAAGGAGAAACTTGCAACCAAAGTCAGAGTCTCGGTGGGAAATTCCACCGAGCAGCTGTCGGCTGTGCCACCGAGCAGCTACCGGCGCCACCAGCTGCTTCCCTCTCCGCGCACTGGCGCCCAGGGAGGCTTGCTTGCGTCCCCATGCGACCGGCACCGCCTCCACTGAGCAGGAGTCGGCCGGCTTTATCTTCTCGCGGGCAAAACCGAGCAGTGGCATTGTTTCTCGCCGCAGCTCTCTGCTCAATCGGGAAAACCAGCAAAACAATCTCCTTCGTTCCTAAGCTGCTAGACAGCCACCGGAGGTCGCGCACCACCCTCCCAACGCCTGGACCACCGGGTTTCGGCCCGTGTTCACGTGACCAACGACGACCGCCGCAGTTTAGCTGAAGGACGGCGATCGGTCTCACGCGGGCAGCATGCTGCAACCACTTCTACGGGCGAGCAAGGGCGGCAACAGGAGCGCACGGACTCCACACTGCTTCCACCTGAAGCTCAAGCCACACCGTGAACTCTCGCCGGCGAATTCTCAGTTTTTGCTCCGGCAACCTTAAATTGAGCTTCCGGTACGGTTTCTTTAAATTCACGCTCTATGATCTTTCGGAGGGCATCAAATCCTGCACATAGACGGTGGACTAGCCAGCGATCAAGTTCTTTTCTGCATCCGTGGTGTAAAACTGTCTAGGAGTAACGAATTTCGAGCCGATCGAGGGCGGTCATGGCGAGCACGATCGGTCACACGGTGCCGACCAACTTGCCGTCATCCCTGAACCTTTTTGGACACCTTGTCGAGCTTCCTAGAGGTACACTGATTCTGTAGGACCATTTGTTCGAGGTGTTGGCGGGTTAGAACCCACGGTCGACGGCGCCGAACCTCAACCGAGGCCGCGGCACGTCGCCAAGCTATTTCCGGTCACCCCCAGCCCGACCTGACACCACCGACGTGTTCCTCAACGTCGACAACCCCCTGGCAGCGAGTTTCAGACCATGGGAGGTCCGGCAGAGGCGAGCCGGAGAGCCCCGAGTCTGCTCCAGCGAGGTCGGCGGCGCGGGCGCGAGAGAACGGCGGGAGGAAGACGAAGCCGGCTGGCCCACGTGTCAGCGGCTGAAGAATTTAAATCGGGATCGGGTGTGGCCGGGGATCGGCCGTGCTGGCGCGCAATACCCTGTGAGCTCCGGTGTGCCGGATACCTCCGCACTCGACACGTGTGGTATCCCCGGTGTGCCGGACACCTTCGCGCTCAACACGTGTCCCCGCGGGCCCCGAGAGTTTAAACTTTTCCCCGATTTTCAGAATCCTTCCAAACTTCAAATCCTCATAACTTTGGCTAGAAAGCTCCAAATTGAGTGAACCAAATTTTGCTGGATTCAGCTCTCTGAGTACTTTCCAGCAAATCAAGTTTCACTTCATGAAATTCCTTAATTCTCCAGAATTAAATCCTCAAAGTTTAAATTGTTAGGAATTTTAACTGGAGAATCCTTTGGAGGAAAATACTGAAATTTTGCTGGGATGTTCACCAATATATCCCTGAACTACCATAAAAATTTCAGATCCATTTGAGCTCATTAGATCCACCTAACGGTGTGATTAGTGAAACTGTTCCAGAGAAAATAGAAAATGTTCAGAAACATTTTCTGAATTTTCTCTGAAATTGTTTAGCTCATATCTTTAGCTAGGAACCTTCCAAATTAAGTGAGACCAATTCCATTAGAACCCTCTTAAAAGCTAGTTTTCAGAAAGGCATAGTTTGTTTCATGGAAATCCTTAGAACACCCTAAAAGCCTTCAATTTAGGTCAAGTACATAATTAATTGTGGAGGGCTCAAATGAGCTTTGCTGCAACTAAAACTTGACCAAGTCTCTGTTTAGGTTGTAACCAAGCCACAATAAAAGTTTCACAGTCATTAGGTCTGTCCAGCAAAGGTTATAGACTTCACAACTTCAGACTTAATACAAATGCATTAAATTAATACATGCATTGTTTCTATCATGTAGTCGCTAAGGTCGAGGAGGAACCCGAAGTCCTAGACTTCGTTACTCCGGAGGAAGAGCTAGCCTACGACCAAGAGCAGCAAGGCAAGCTCCGGTTTGCATTAACCTTTTTACAAATTTTTATTGTTTTGAGCACATACTTGTTTCCTTTATTCTGTGCATTGGAGTCTTGTTTGGAAGCCCCACTGCATAGCCAAGAAAACCATGGGTTGGGTTTAGGATTGCAAACCCCGTTAGCTACTGCATTGCTAGGATAGAGTAGGATTCGGTACAAGTCGAGTAGTTGGAACTACTCGCGAGAATAGGCTAGAGGCACATTGCTCGGGTAGAGATAGCACATGATACACATGGCAAGAAAATGAGACCGAGCGGAGAGTAAGGGCAGCAGGACTTTGGGGCCTGTGTGCTGTAGCTCCGCTTGTGTCGATTGAGGACCGAGCCGTGTGCGGGCCTGTTGAACAAGCTAGAACAGTACCGAAGACCTACCGGCTATATGAGAACCGGGAAACTGATGTAACTCGGGTAGCTGGTTATTGAGGCATTGCCCGTCGTTCAGAGGGTAGGTTGAGAGCTTGATGTGTAAATCGGCTGGCGGCACGGAGATGCGCGTGCAGATACCTCTTGCTCGGGACGATGGGACCGGTTCAATATTTGGCTAACGGGTGAAAGGTAGTCGCGTACGGCGTCCGTGATGGTTGTTGTAGGCAACATCGAGTACGGGCGTACGTGACGGGTTGTTCGGGTAACCCTGCAGGTGTAAATCGATTATAATCGCCGTCCCTCACGGTCATTGAGTACCACTTGTTCACTGTACCGTGACGTAGAAAGAACAGGCTAGTTACATGTTAAAATGTTGCTGATTGAAAGCTGGACATTGATTGTTAATGATATGCTGTAGCTTAGAGCTAACTAAAGTTCTTTTCAACTTTGGGCAAAGTACATGAGAGAAATGCGTTTCTTGTTTGATTGCGGCTCTCTCATGTGCCTTAGCATAAGGTTCTCCACAACCTGCTGCTAAAACTTGAAAGTAAGGTTCTACTAATTAGGCGAGTCCCTGCAACTGATTTTTACCTCATGTAACCCATTACTCTCATGTAGAAGTTCCATGTTTAGGTGAGACGGGTCTGACTTGCTGAGCCTTCGTGCTCACTGCTTGTGTTTGAAGCTTTTGCAGGGTTCTATGAGGAAGGGACTCCCAAAGAGGAGACGGAACCCCAGGAGGGGAACCCCGTCGAGTGGGAGTCGTGCACGCCGCAGAGTTAGTGTGCGTGTGTGCTAGCAAGGACACGTTCGAGGGCTGAACATGCACTTGATGCTTAGTCTACGCCCGCGAGTGTAGACTGAACTTATTTTGATGTAAACATGTTCATAACTTGTTTATGTAATAAAATTTCGCTTCCGCTTTGTACCTTTGACGTGTGTTATACGGTGTTGTGCAACGCAGCACCCCTCAGCGTGATCCTGGCTCGACAGGACCAATGGGGTCGTGTCAAAACCGTTCGTGAGTGACTGTTTCTAGTGCCACCCTTTGAGACGTATATGTCGGTATAAAGCCGGTTAGTATTTTTTAGTTTGTGAGGAAACGTAGTACCGAGATATGTTCTTAACTGCATGAAAAGGAATTTCTTAAAGAAAAGAGTAAATTTGGAGTTTACGATTCGAATAGGGGTTATTGAACTCCTATATTGAACTAAGAGTCAAATGGGAGTATAGATTCATTCTAAAAGACTTAGGAACAACCTCCCCTGTTTTTGACAAATTTTTTGTTGAAATTGAACAGGACATAACTTTTGTTAGGTTGAATCAATGTATGTGTGATACAATTCTGGAAAGTTTTTGAAGTGTTCTACAACTTTTCTGGAACAAGTAGAAGTCCAGAACTGAATCACCTTTCAAGTGGATGAAAATCTCAGATGAGTGTGAACTGTCCAAAAACAAAGCAAACACAAAATACTCTCTGGAAATTTTCTGTATTTCTACCATAACTTCTTGTAGAAAAATTTATAAGGATCATGTAAGACACTGTTGGAAATTTTATGATATGTTTTACGACTTTGTATTTCAATGTTTCTCCAGATTTGGGGCAGAATTATCTGAAATCTTGTGGACAAAACAGCCACTTTCAAAGGAGGTGCTGTCAACATTGTTCCAGATTTATGTCAACTTTGAAATATCATAACTTTTCATCCATAACTGATATGAAGGAAAATAAATACTTGTTGGAAATATATTGAAGTTATCTATAACTTTGGTATTGAACTTGAGACATGAAAATGCCATTCTCATATTCAAACTCTGGTATTAAGGCCAACTGGTCATTCTGAATAGAGTATTGTTCATTGCCCAGTAACTTGTGACTTGTTGTGGACAGGAATGTTTATACTTCTCTAGGTTCCATAACATGTTCCTTAGTTATCTTTCATGTTTCTGTCCGTGGAATTAAGGGTTTGACAAAATTGTTAAAGTTTGGTAGATATAAGAATTTGCAAAACCCTTATTAGCTTGTGTAGTGCTGCCATAATTATGTGATGCTTTTACGGTTAATGTTTTCAATTCAAGTTGAGTTGTAACTTTGACTCTTAACTGTAAATTGCTCACTCTTGCAGTATGGATCACACTCATTCCAGGGCTGAGGTTGGTGAGTCGAGTCATGGCAAAAATAATTCGCCACAACACCAAGTGCCGACATCATCAACCGGATTGGTGGAAGTTTTAGGGAAGATGGCTGAGTCTGTTGACATGTTGGTGCAACAAAGCATACGACAAGAAGAGACATTACATCATAATCCCACACCAAGAACGTATTTGGCTTTTCTGGCGAGACAACCACCGGCTTTCTCGAAAGCGAAAGAACCATTGGAGCCAGCCCATTGGCTCCAATGTATTAAAGCTAAGTTCGAGGTGTTTGAGTGCGATCAGTATCAGAAGTAGGGATGGCAACGGGTGCCCATTACCTGTTTACCCACGGATATCCGACCCGACATGTATGGGTTCAGGTATAAATTTAGACCCACAGGTACGGGTTCAGGTAACGGGTAGAATCCAATAGATATTTCTTGTCGGGTAAAAAAATTTCCATACCCATATCCGTATACCCGTACCCAATCTTTTACATGTGGGTCCAATACAATATCATGTCCAATACATGTGGATTTCTTACATGTTTGTCAATTGTGTCAATGTATGTTTGTGTTATGTGTTGAACATATTCTGTTATATGGGTATGTTTGTGTTATGTGTTGAACATGTTCTGTTATGTGTTGAAGTGTTTTAGAAATCTATATGCAATGTATATTTTTGTTAAAGGGTTTCGGGTAACGGATATGCCCGCGGATAAAAAATATCTGTGGGTAACGGATACGGGTAAGCTTTTTTACCCGCTGCGGGTAACGGGTATGAGTTCGGATACGGAATTTGTCCAGCGGGTACGGGCAAACGAGAGCAATATCCGCGGGTATTTCACCCGTTACCATCCCTAATCGGAAGGCTTTATTTGCCGCTCAACAACTTCGTGTAGCTGCTGCAGCTTGGTGGGCGGAGTATATCACCACTCTTCGTGAAGGTCATCGTGTGACGTGGGATGAATTTCGGAACGCTTTCCGTGCACGTCACCTTTGTTCAGGGATTCTTAGAACAAAGTATCAAGATTTTCTGGACTTGAAGCAAAGAGAAAGGAGTGCGTACAAGTATTTCAAGGATATTGAATACTTGATGCAATACGCCACTCATATTGTAGACTCGGAAGCTATGAAGTGTGATTATTTCTTTCGAGGCTTAAATGTCGAACTTAAGGAGCAAGTGGCTTTGTTCAATAACGGTAATTACAACGAGTTGGTAAATGCCGCTATTATTAAAGAAGACATGCATCGCCGTTGCAAAGCGGAGTTGAAGAGGATAATACCGCTAGACAATGATAGTTGGATTCCTCCGAACTACCGAGTGCGGTATTACATGTCAGTCGTGCAGGAAATTCTGTCTGTGGTGCAACCATCACAACTGCAGCTGAAAATAATCACTTATGAGCCTCCACCTCAATGGCAGCAAGTAGATGTTATTCATGCAGCCCTATCACAACCAGCTGTGCACGTATTATCTCCACCTCATGTTAGTAGAGGGCAGAGGATTCCTCTAACACGAAACTGTCGTGGAGCTGAGCAGAGCCGCAATCGTGTGCCATCTCATAAATACTTAGATCAGCACCATGAACATTCAAAGAAGGTTCTTTCAAAAGCTGGCAGGGTTAACTATACTGCTATTGAGGACATTGCAGAAGGCGAACCTGTTGTAGCGGGCATGTTCACCTTACATGAACAACCCACTTTCATTTTGTTTGATTCCGAGGACACCCACAATTTTATTAGCAGAGACTTTGTGCTTAAGAATCATCTTCCATTCAGCACGGTCAAGCATCTGTTTCATATCAGCTCACCTGGAGGCAAGATACCAACTGATGAAATGGTCTCTCGGGCGCCTTTGTGTTTGGGTGGAAACATCTATCCTGCGAGCCTTATCATACTCAAGGGCCAAAGGGTTGATGTTATCTTGGGGATGTCATGGTTGACACGTTATGGAACTATCTTTGACATCAGCTCTCGGACTGTTCAATTGAGTTCCCCAATACACGGTTGCAACACATTGAATCTTGTGGATCTATCACCACGCTTTGCGGCAGTGTATCAAGTTGAAGCTCCTAAGCTTGAGGATATTCCAGTGCTATGTGAATATCCAGACGTGTTTCCCGATGACTTACCGAGCATGGCGCTCGAACGTGATGTGTTGCTCAAAATCGAACTAGCACCGGGAACCACACCAATTTCTCAGTGACCATATAAAATGGCACCAAAGGAGCTAGCAGAATTGAATAAGCAACTAAATGACCTCATGGACAAAGGTTTTATACGCCCAAGTTCATCACCTTGGGGCTGTTCCGTACTCGAAGGACGAGACATTGAGGCTATGCGTAGATTATCGTCCATTGAATGTTATCACTATAAAGAGTAAGTATCCACTACCGCGCATCGATATCTTGTTCGATCAACTAGTGTGTGCTAAGGTATTCTCAAAGATGGATCTTCAGTCCGGGTATCACCAGATAGAAATCCGGGCAGAAGATGTACCCAAGACGGCGTTCTCGACAAGATATGGGCTTTATGAATATCTTGTCATGTCCTATGGATTGACCAATGCTCCGGCTCATTTTATGTATCTCATGAACTCTGTTTACATGCCGGATTTAGACAAGTTCGTCGTGTTTTTCATCGACGATATATTGGTCTATTCTAAATCAGAAAAAGAACACGCTGAACATTTGCATATTGTGCTCGAAAGATTGAGAGACCACAAACTATATGCAAAGTTTATCAAATGTGAGTTTTGGATCAGCCACGTGCCGTTTCTTGGACATATTATTTCAGCGGAAGGCATCGCTTTGGATCCAAGTAAAATCGAGAAAGTGCTGAATTGGAAATCTCCAACATCTGTTCATGAAGTGAGGAGTTTGCTAAGTTTAGCGGGTTATTACCGGAGATTCATTCCAAATTTCTCCAATGTTGCTAAAACTATGACGGACTGTTGAAGAAAAGCACCAACTATGATTGGAGCAGATCATGTGAGCAAGATTTTCAAACGTTAGTGAAACATTTCACTACAGCTCCGGTTTTGGCTCAGCCGAACACCACAAAGCCATTTGATGTTTATTGTGATGCATCCGGCATCGGTCTTGGTTGTGTGCTGATACAAGAAGGACGCATGGTCGCATATGGATCCCGCCAATTAAGGGGTCATGAGCAGAATTACTCGATGCATGACCTTGAACTTGCTGCAGTGGTCCCTGCTTTAAAAATGTGACGACATTATTTACTAGGCAATCTAGTACATCTCTACACTGACCATAAAAGCTTAAAGTACATCTACACACAAAAAGAACTGAACATGAGGCAGCGAAGATGGTTAGAATTAATCAAGGATCATGAACTTGAGATTCATTACCATCCAGGTAAAGCGAATTTGGTTGCCAACGCACTTAGTCGGAAGGCCCACGTTCACCATTTAACCATGGCTGCAAATGAAGGAGAACCAAGCCTGCACTTAATTCCCTACGGATCGCTGTTCAATCTCGCTCTCATTCCTACAATCTGAGATGAGATTGTAGAGGCCCAGAAGAGAGACAAGGGTACGTCTCATATTCGGGCAAGAGTGGACAGCGGTGAATTGAAAATGTTCCACAAGGATGAAGAGGGTACTCTATGGTTTAACTACCGAATAATTTTACCCTGGGATATGAAATTGCGGAGGAAAATATTAGATGAAGCTCATTTATCCATGTAATCCATTAATCCGGCAAGCGATAATATGTACCAAGATTTAAGATCTAAATTCTGGTGGACACGGATGAAAAGAGAGATTGCAAAATACATATCCGAGTGTGATACGTGTCGGTGGGTTAAAGCCAACCACGTGCGGAAAGCCGGACCACTTCAACCACTGAAAATTCCAGCATAGAAGTGGGAAGACATAAGTATGGACTTCATCGTCGGATTACCAATGACCAGCAACAACCATGAATCTATTTGGGTAATAGTCGATCGTTTGAACAAGACAGCTCATTCTATTCCAGTCCATACCAAATATGTTGCGAAGAAGTATGCAGAGCTGTTCATCTCAAGAATCGTGTACTTACACAGGGTTCCCCGCACCATCGTCTCTGACCGAGGTGCATTATTCGTATCCAGAGAGCGACTGCATGCTTCTTTGGGAACCAAGTTAATTCGGAGTTCAGCGTATCATCCGAAAACTGATGGTCAAACCGAAAGGGTAAACCAGATTTTGGAGGGATATGTTAAGGGCACGTGTCATCAACCATGGAAGAATTGGGATGATCATCTACCGTTAGCAGAATTCGCATATAATAACTGTTATCAATCTAGCATCAATATGGCACCGTATGAAGCTCTTTATGGCCGGAAATGCCGCACCCCGCTGAATTGTTGTGAGTCCGTCGAGAGAGTAATCTACGGGATTGGTATTGTGAATGAAGCCGAGGAACGAGTGCGACTGATTCAAGCTAACTTAAAGGCTGCTCAATATCGGCAGAAAAGCTATGCAGATCGTCGACCTCTCCACATCGACATCAGAGACCATGTTTATCTTCGTGTCTCTCCGATGAAAGGGATTCATCGTTTTGGAGTCAAGGGAAAACTCGCTCCATGATTCATCAGGCCATTTGCTGTCATCGGATTGTGCGGACCCGTGACCTATCGTCTAGAGTTACCGACATCACTTTCTGAGATTTACAATGTTTTCCATGTCTCTCAGCTGCGGAAATGTCTTAAGTACCCAGCTGAAGTTCGCATGGAGGAAATTGAAGCTCTTCAACCGGTTCTCACTTATTCTGAGTATCCGACCCAGATTGTCGATGACAAGACTCGTGCCACAAGAAATCGGACGTTGCGATTTTACAAAGTCTTGTGGAACAACCACCCCGCAAATGAAGCAACGTGGGAAAGCGAGGATTTTCTCCATTCAATTTTTCCTGACTTGTTAGAGTCATATGTCCAATAGTCTTTCTCCCTTCCTCTTTCTTTTTGTAATCTCCGGACGAGAATCTTTTAAGGGGGGAGGAATGTAACAACCCTAATTTTTGTAAAGATACATTTCACTTTATGAAGCAAAGTTGAGGAGAAGGAAGAATAATTGTGTCACATAAAATGATAATCACAATGGACATGTGAGGGAGTTAAAAATTTTCTCTAACTCATGCTTAACAATTGTTAACATGAGGAGTGGATCTCAATACTTGATTTAAACTCATGTGAACCTCCAGTAGTGGGGGAAATTTAAACATAATTGGAGTTCTTTTAAAAGGATGCATGTTCAGATTGCACAAATGCATACAAGTAATTCAATCAATGAATTTCACATGTATCAAAGAGCTTCTGTTCCAAATTTGGATATTTTTGGAGCTCATATACTGTTTATGCAAAGGAATAATTGAGAGCTGTGACACCCGGTTCCGGAAACCAAAACCGAGTTAATGCATATGTGTGCCCAGGATGTTCATCACACATACACATGCAATCCACAAGCTGAATCCAGAATATAACCACGAATAAATAGGGTAGAAGTACTTTATTACATCGACTCATTGTCTCACTCATGAATCTCTAACTTATTCTTGCAGCAGAAGTCTCTAAACGACAGAAGAAATAACTAAATAGCAGCGGCTCCATCTTCAACTCCACAGGCATGTTGACGGTAGTTCGCACGCCTAGTACTCCACATGGTCCTCGAAGTACTCTTCTCCTGTTGCTGATGTTTATGTAATAATGCAAGGTTGAGTACATGACGTACTCAGCATGTGCGCAAAAAATATGACATTTAGCTTACAACAAGGTAGCAATAAAAAGGCTCATTGCAGCAAACAAATTTTATTTCACAACATGATAAAAACAGCAACTATTTCTAAATGATATTTATCCCAACATGACCATGTAATTCAGCATCTTTTTCTCCATCATGATCCACCATTTATCAAGTCTCAGCCAACCATTAATCTTTATCAAGTTCATCTCATGCTCATAAATATTCATAACCGTCTCATAATTCATATATCCAAAACCAAACTAAACGTCATGACTCAAAACCGTCCAGAAACCAATCTCAATGACCATACCATAACCATACCGAACATCCATCCCAAGTTTCCCTTCTAATCATGTGAGTTGGCCAGGTGCTTGTGACCGTAAGCACGGCTATCATGATAGCTTTACACTCTGCAGAGGTGGAACCACTTTACCCACAAGTTTGTGATTTCGTCACCCGTCGGCAACTGCAGAACCTCCATTATACCAGTACGCAACCGTCGGTGTATGGCCAAGAGATCACAAAATAGCCTTTACAAAGGGGCTACTAGATGTATGGACTCACTGAGGTTTCACCGGCAGGCTCGAATCACCATTCTCCCACCAACAGGCCCCCTCTTGTGCCATGCAGTTCCCAGGGCAGTCCTCCTCGACTCCCATTCCCCGCGCCATCCACGGTCCATAACAAACTAGCAACACACCTAATTAGTCAGCTAAGCCGCACCCATATTTGGCCTTGTGGTGGCACTGTTTTCCTAGCATGTGCTGGCATGAACCGGTCCTTAGATCTACGGCAAGTAAACCACCATCCCATTCAACAACATCCACGAACCAAGCTTGCCTAGATCTCCCCCGATTCATTGCTCATTATCATCATCAAGTTCTCATTATCATTATTCATGAGTGCAGTAGCTAACCATGTCTTAATTCCGCTTTCCGTATCCCGTCGATTAAGCGAAGCAAAAAGGAAAAACGACCATACCCGACTCGTCAACATTCCCAGTGACACGGATGGTTAACAAAACTAATAAACTTCTATAAAAGGGTGTCCCATCAAGTTGACTCAAGCATACGAGTTTTCGCAAACAAAATAGTTTCAAAACATGGGATCAATATGGTCAAGGGGCACTTGCCTTGCTCCCGTGGCTCTTGTTGTCCGAGCGTCTCGAAGTCTTGGTGCTGTAGTTCTTCGTAGATGGATCCCTGAGCCTGTCCTTCTACTCACGATCATGCACATACAAAGTTTACAGCAATCAAACATAATGTACAAACTTTACTCAAGATGCAATGGTGTAGATGAATGCAAATCCTATGGTGCTGTTTTATTAAACCAGTTTGTACGTGTTCTTGCATGTTTTAATGGGCTTTCATGGGGTTTTATGATGAACAAGGATGTAGGGATCAAGTGTGGACATGGTGATGATCTTGACTCAAGATCTAGATCAATCCCACTGTCAAAAACTGATCAAAACGTGATCTGTCCACACGAAAGAGTTTCGGTTCGAAGGGGTTTTGGGTTCTATTTATAAGGGGAAAAAGAAGAGTCCTAGTCCAATTGGAGCTCAAATAAGAGTCCAACTCGACTTTGGATTTCAACAAACTTATCTTTTCAGTTTGGTGCGGCAGCAATTTGGAGAAAATTTGGGGAAATTGTGTTGGTACCCTCTAAACCGGGTACCCCCGCGAACAGTAGAAAAATCCTCCTAAGGACCTCACCCCTTCCGTAGGGGTGAGCTCCGAAAGCGCCACGTGTCTGGCGGGGCCGGGCCTCCCCTTTCCTCAGAGGTGAGCTCCTGTCCTGCCACGCAGCCAGTAGAGCCGGGCCTCGCTTCACCTCAGAGGCGAACTCCGAGAGCGCCACGTGTCCAGCAGGGCCGGACCTCCCTTCTCCTCAGAGGCGAGCCCTGGGCCTGCCACGTGTCCGGCGGGCCGGGCCTCCCTTCTCCTCAGAGGCGAGCTCCGAGAGCGCCACGTGTCCAGCGGTGCCGGTCCTCCTCCCCTTCCGCAAGGGTGAGCTCCGTGGGCACCATGTGTCCCGCGGTGTCAGACCTCACCCCCTCCGCGGAGGTGAGCTCCACGGGCGACACGTGTTCCGCGGTGCCGGACCTCACCCCCTCCGCGGAGGTGAGCTCCGCAGGCGACACGTGTCCCGCGGTGCCATACCTCACCCCCTCCGCGGAGGTGAGCTCCATGGGTGACACGTGTCCCGCGGTGCCGGACCTCACCCCCTCCGTGGAGGTGAGCTCTGTGGGCGCCACGTGTCCCGCGGTGCCGGACCTCACCCCCTCCGCGAAGGTGAGCTCCACGGGCGCCACGTGTCCCGCAGCCCAGGGATGTGTTGACAACGCTCTTAGACAAATTGGAATTGGCTCATTTCAACTAGCTTTTTCCCATTCCTCATCATTTTTATGATTCTTTCTCCATTTATACTTCTTTTTTTAATGTTTCTCTATATGAAAAATGTATGAATGCATGAATTTGAATTTGAGGGTGTCACTAACCTACCCCCCTTAAACTGAATCTCGCCCTCGAGATTCGATAGAGTAGACAATAGATGAGGGAATTCTGCCTTGAAGTCTTCCTCACACTCCCATATAGATTCGGCTTCCGTGTGATGTCTCCGCTGTACCTTGCACCATCGGATCACTTTGTTCCTCGTGACACTTTCCTTCACGTCCAAAATTTGAACGGGGTGCTCCACATAGGTCAGATCCTCTTGAAGCTCGAGCTCATCCATCAGTACTTGTTCTTCCAGTACTCTTAAGCACTTCTTGAGTTGGGAGGCGCAAGTTTCAAGGCACAAGCTCTCAACATGTCTTCCAAAATTTGATTTGTCCTCTCAGTTTGCCCGTCAGTTTGCGGGTGATAAGCGGAGCTGAAATTTAGCCGTGTACCCATGTCTTCATGCAGCTTTTTCCAGAACCTAGAGGTAAATTGAGAACCCCGATCTGAAACTATTTTCTTCGATTCCATGGCGACACACGATTTGCTCCATATATAGCTCGGCTAGTTCTGCGACACGGTACGTGGTTCTAACAGGAAGGAAACGGGCTGTTTTCGTCAATCGGTCCACAATAACCCAAATGGAGTCGTAACCCGGTCGAGTACGTGGCAATCCGACAATGAAATCCATGCTGATGTCTTCCCACTTCCACTCGGGTACTTTCAATGGTTGCAACAGTCTAGCGGGTCTTTGATGTTCGGCCTTCACCCGTTGGCACATGTCGCATAAGGCAACATATTCAGCTATGTCCCTTTTCATACCATCCCACCAATAGCAAGTTTTTAGGTCCTTGTACATCTTTGTACAACCGGGATGTATGGAATAAGGTGATTCATGTGCCTCCTTTAATACCGTGTCACGGATGTGCTTCACGTTAGGCACACAAACCCTTTTCCCTAACCAAAGCGTGCCTTCCTCGTCTTCCTTGAATTCCTTTTCTATGCCTTGTCGGATTCTTTCCTTGATTTCCTCATCCGTTGCTTGGCCATCTCGTATCTCTTGTTCCAGCGAAGAGTTGAGTTCTATCACTTCCATCTCGTTCAAGAACCCGAGATGTAACCGTTCGAACTCCTTGTGCAGCTCGGGCGGTAGCTCCCGAACCGTGAGTTGGTGACATGCTCCCTTTCGGCTCAACGCATCAGCTACTACATTGGCCTTTCCAGGGGGATAATTGATTCCAACATCATAATCCTTGATGAGTTCCAACCATCGACGTTGCCTCAAATTTAGATCTGTTTACGTGAATATATACTTGAGTCTTTTGTGATCCGTATAGATCTCACATCGGTGGTCAAGGATATAATGCCTCTAAATCTTTAAGGCATGTACTACGGCTGCAAGTTCCAAGTCATGTGTGGGGTAATTCAGCTCATGTTTATTTAGTTGTCTCGATGCATAGGCTACCACTTGTCCATCTTGCATGAGCACACATCCAAGCCCTTGTCTTGATGCGTCACAATATATGTCGAAGCTCTTGCTCACGTCCGGCAATACAATAACCGGCGCTGTTGTTAACCTCTTCTTTAGCTCCTCGAAGCTTACTTGACACGCTGGTGTCCACTGAAATGCATTTCCCTTCATTAGCAATTCAGTCATAGGCTTTGCTATTTTGGAGAAGTCCTTGATGAACCGCCGGTAGTATCCAGCCATCCCAAGGAATCTCCGAATATCTCTCACATTCTGCGGTTGGTTCCACTTCAGAACATCTCCCACTTTTCCGGGATCAACCGATACTCCTCTTTCAGAGATGATGTGGCCTAGGAACGATATCTCCCTTAGCCAAAATTGACACTTGCTGAACCTGGCATACAATTGATGCTCTCGCAGTTTCTGTAATGTCAATCTCAAATGTTCTTCATGTTCTTCCTCGCTTTTTGAATACAACATGATATCATCGATGAAAACCACGACAAACATATCCAAGTACTCCATGAAGACCTTATTCATGAGGTACATAAAATATGCGGGTGCATTCGTTAACCCAAAAGACATAACGGTATATTCATACGAACCATACCGTGTTCGAAATGCGGTCTTGGGTATATCGGAGGGCTTAATCTTCAGCTGGAAGTATCCCGACCTAATATCAATCTTGGAGAAAATTCAGGCACCTTTCATTTGGTCGAATAGGTCCTCTATACAGGGCAGCAGGTATTTATTCTTGATCGTCACCTCATTGAGAGACCTATAATCCACACACATCCTTTGGGTCCCATCCTTCTTGTCTACGAAGAGCACGGGGGCTCCACCACAGTGACGAGCTTGGGCGTATAAAACCCTTTCCTAGCTGCTCCTGAATTTGCTTCTTAATTTCCACTAGTTCATTAACGGGCATCCTATATGGCCTCTTCGCTATAGGTGCAGTTCCAGGTACTAAATCAATGGCAAATTCAATGTCCCGGTCAGGTGGCATACCAGGAAGTTCTTCCGGGAACACATCTGAAAATTCTTGAACCACCGGAATGCTTTCCAATGTTGCTTCTTCGACGTGGTTCAACGCTGCCTTCTCGGTTGCCGGTTGGGCTGAGTCGAACTCAATACGAGTACCGTGCTCATTTGTCAACTGCACGCTCCTCTCAGCGCATTGAATTACTCCGTTGTGCTTGCTTAACCAATCCATCCCAAGTATTATATCAATCCCTTGGGAATCTAAGACAATAAGGTTGGCAAGAATGTCTACCCCCTTATTTTAAGGTTTACTTTCGGACATACTATATTAGTCCTCATCTCTCCACCGGGAGAATTAACAAACATAGTGGGTTTCATGTGTGATATAGGTAGATTATACTTGGCAACATACTTGGATGATATGAATGAATGCGATGCTCCGGAATCAAATAAAACAGTGGCTGGGTTGGAGTTGGCAAGGAACATACCAATCACGACGTCCTCAGCTTGTTGTGCTTCCTCAGCGGAGACATGATTCACGTTGCAACGAGCGTAGTTCTGCTGCCCACGGTTACCTTGATTAGCTCCTCCGTTCGGCCGTGGGTTCTGCTTGGGTGTGTTGCTTGGCTGTCAAAGGCCTTTCCTTGGGCATTGACTTGCAAAGTGTCCTGCCTCTCCGCATGAAAAGCATGCTTTGTTGCCTAAAACAGCAGGAATGTTGGGGCGAGGCTGGTTTTGAGCATAGGCGCCTAGGTTGGGACGGGGTGTAGTAGGCAAAGGCATACGAGGTGCTTGCATAACAGGACGTTGCTGCGGTGGTTGATTAGGGCGAGGTGAGTTTGCAGGGCGGAAAGTAGAAGTGGACGAGCCATACTGTGGTGCAGCTGGGGGCATGAAACGGGGACGTACATTGCTCCCTTGTGGCTGGTATGACATCTTCCTCTTGCCCTCTTGCTCGATCTCACGGATCTTGCTCTCAACCACTATAGCTTTGTCAACGAGCATCTGGAAGTTTGCATAATCATTGTTGAGCAGTTGTACATGGATCCCATTGTTCAATCCTCTCATAAACAAGTATTGCTTCCTTTGATCCGAGTTGACGTCTTCAGGAGCATACCTTGACAGCTGCGTGAACTTGTTGAGGTACTCATTCACGCTCTTCCTTCCTTGGCGGAGACCTTCAAACTCTTGCCTTTTAAGCATCAGGACTCCAGCAGGTTCGTAATGAGAGCGGAAACTCTCCTTGAACTCAGCCCAAGTGATAGTCTCCTGGTTGTCATGAGCACTACAAAGAGTGTCCCACCAGTCAGCGGCTGCTCCCATGAGTTGGTGCGATGCGAAGAGAACTTTCTCCCGATCATCACACTGATCAATAGCAAGCTTCTTTTCCATGGATTTCAACCAATCATCAGCCTCCATGGGATCATTAGCTTGTGCAAAAGTAGGCGGTCGAGTCCTCATGAACTCTCCCAACCTGTTGTGAGCCGGCGGTGGTGGCGGTGGTGGTGGTGGGGATGCAGGAACGGGGTTAGGATTGTAGTGGTTGTTGGCTTGCAGCTGTCCCAAAGTTTGTATCATGGTTTGCATGAGCTGGTTCTGCATAGCCATCAACCGTTCAAGGTTGTTTGCATCAGCCCCGGGGTTAGCATTTTCAGGAACTTCAACGTTGCCATCCTGTTGGGGTTCGTGGTTGCCACGAACGTTCCTCCTTTGACGGCTGGCGTTTTCCCTCACCATCTGTGAGAGAGAGAGTTGAGTAGAATAGAGAAGAGAAGTTTAGATTGATCCCCCCAACTATATGCATCAAGGGTATGAACTAAATGTCTTCTTTTATTAATTTCAGCCTATATGAGGATGTGAACACATGCCGAAGCATCTCACATCTCTCTACTATGTGTGGATGTGGACTTTCGCAGAAGCGTCCCACAACTCACACTAGCACACAAACACAAGCAATCATCACAAAAGTTTAACACACCACTCTTATTCACGCTACTACGATTTAAACGTTCCTATTACAACTTATTCAATGGGAATCCTAAACTTAAGCATGTGAACTGGTGCTGTTCTCGCCGTGTGACGGATGGTCCATCGGACACCTCAATGGGGTTAAGTGCACTCCCACGTGGTGGTGAACGAGTCTTATGCGTGTCATGCTCCTGATCACTGTCATCTATAAATAGGACATGACAAACTTTAGAGAAGGAAGAAAATACTTCAAAACTTCAAAAGCTATGAAGCAAGAAAGCAAAAGTGGTGTTTTCCAACAGAAGAGAAAAGGGGCTGAAAATAGCACTTTGCGGTGGCTGAATTGACAATAGAAGTGCAGCAGCAAGCAATTTTCGAAAATAGCAGTTTATAGGGGTGTTCCTATGTGTTTTAGAGTGTCCATTCTACCTAGGCTTGCGTCCTACGGTGAATGTGGTTCTGATACCAATCTGTGACACCCAGTTCCGGAAACCAAAACCGAGTTAATGCATATGTGTGCCCAGGATGCTCATCACACATACACATGCAATCCACAAACTGAATCCAGAATATAACCACGAATAAATAGGGTTTAAGTACTTTATTACATCGACTCATTGTCTCACTCATGAATCTCTAACTTATTCTTGCAGTGAAAGTCTCTAAATGACAGCGGAAATAACTAAATAGCAGCGGCTCCATCTTCAACTCCACAGGCATGTTGACGGTAGTTCGCACGCCTAGTACTCCACATGGTCCTCGAAGTACTCTTCTCCTGTTGCTGATGTTTATGTAATAATACAAGGTTGAGTACATGAAGTACTCAGCAAGTGCGGAAAAAATATGATATGTAGCTTACAATAAGGTAGGAATAAAAAGGCTCATTGCAGCAAGCAAATTTTATTTTACAACATGATAAAAACAGCAACTATTTCTAAATGATATTTATCCCAACATGACCAAGTAATTCAGCATCTTTTTCTCCATCATGATCCACCATTTATCAAGTCTCAACCAACCATTAATTTTTCTCAAGTTCATCTCATGCTCATATATATTCATAACTGTCTCATAATTCATATATCCAAAACCAAACTCAATGTCATGACTCAAAAACAGTCCAAAAACAATCCCAATGACCATACCATAACCATACCGAACATCCATCCCAATGACCATACCATAACCATACCGAACATCCATCCCTTATAATCATGTGAGTTGGCCAGGTGCTTGTGACCGTAAGCATGGCTATCATGATAGTTTTACACTCTGCAGAGGTGGCACCACTTTACCCACAAGTTTGTGATTTCGTCACCCGTCGGCGACTGCAGAACCTCCATTATACCAGTACACAACCGTCGGTGTATGGCCAAGAGATCACAAAATAGCCTTTACAAAGGGGCTACTAGATGTATGGACTCACTGAGGTTTCACCGGCAGGCTCGAATCACCATTCTCCCACCCACGGCCCCCCTCTTGTTCCATGCAGTTCCCAGGGAAGTCCTCCTCGACTCCCATTCCCCGCGCCATCCACGGTCCATAACAAACTAGTAACACACCTAATTAGTCAGCTAAGCCGCACCCATGTTTGGCCTTGTGGTGGCACTGTTTTCCTGGCATGTGCTGGCATGAACCGGTCCTTAGATCCATGGCAAGTAAACCACCATATCATTCAAAAACATCCACGAACAAAGCTTGCCTAGATCTCCCCCGATTCATTGCTCATTGTCATCATCAAGTTCTCATTATCATTATTCATATGAGTGCAGTAGCTAACCATGTCTTAATTCCGCTTCCCGTATCCCGTGGATTAAGCGAAGCAAAAATGAATAACGACCATAATCGACTCATCAACTTTCCCAGCGAAAAGGATGGTTAACAAAACTAGTAAACTCCTATAAAAGGGTGTCCCATCATGTTGACTCAAGCATACGAGTTTTTGCAAACAAAACAGTTTCAAAACATGGAATCAATATGGTCAAGGGGCACTTGCCTTGCTCCCGTGGCTCTTGTTGTCCGAGCATCTCGAAGTCTTGGTGCTGTAGTTCTTCGTAGATGGCTCCCTGAGTTTGTCCTTCTACTCACGATCACGCACATAAAAAGTTTACAGCAATCAAACATCATGCACAAACTTTACTCAAGATGCAATGGTGTAGATGAATGCAATTCCTATGGTGTTGTTTTATTAAATGAGTTTGTACGTGTTCTTGCATGTTCTAATGGGATTTCATGGGGTTTATGATGAACAAGTGTGTAGGGATCAAGTGTGGACGTGGTGATGATCTTGACTCAAGATCTAGATCAATCCCACCGTCAAAAACTGATCAAAACGTGATCTGTCCACACGAAAGAGTTTCGGTTCGAAGGAAGCGAAGAAAACAGATGCGTAGAAACAGCGACGATGTCGTAAGATGGGTAACGAAGACCTACCTCACTTCCTTTTGGTGGCAGGGCCTTCCTCCTAGCGATGGCAGCAGCGGGGGCTCACCGGCGACTGAACTCCGGCGAGGGGGGCATGTGTCCAACTCGGCGAGTTGGGGGCTAGGGCCTCCAAGTCGTCGACTTGGGAGGGGGAAAAGGAAAAGGGTTATGGCCAAAAGGGTTTTGGGTTCTATTTATAAGTGGAAAAAGAAGAGTCCTACCCCAATTGGAGCTCAAATAAGAGTCCAACTCAACTTTGGATTTCAACAAACTTATCTTTTCAGTTTGGTGCGGCAGCAATGTAGAGAAAATTTGGGGAAATTGTGTCGGTACCCTCTGTACCGGGTACCCCCATGAACAGTAGAAAAATTCTCCTAAGGACCTCGCCCCTTCCGCAGGGGTGAGCTCCGAAAGCGCCACGTGTCTGGAGGGGCCGGGCCTCCCCTTTCCTCAGAGGTGAGCTCCAGGCCTGCTATGCGGCCAGTAGAGCCGGGCCTCGCTTCTCCTTAGAGGCGAGCTCCGAGAGCGCCACGTGTCCAGCAGGGCCGGACCTCCCTTCTCCTCAGAGGCGAGCCCCAGGCTTGCCACGTGTCCGGCAGGCCGGGCCTCCCTTCTCCTCAGAAGCGAGCTCTGAGAGTGCCACATGTCCAGCAGTGCCGGTCCTCACCCCCTTCCGCAGGGGTGAGCTCCGCGGGCGCCACGTGTCCTGCGGTGTCGGACCTCACCCCCTCCGCGGAGGTGAGCTCCGCGGGCGACACGTGTCCTGCGGTGCCGGACCTCACCCCCTTCGTGGAGGTGAGCTCCGCGGGCGACACGTGTCCTGTGGTGCAGGACCTCACCCCCTCCACGGAGGTGAGCTCCGTGGGCAACACATGTCCCACGGTGCCGGACCTCACCCCCTCCGTGGAGGTCAGCTCCGCGGGCGCCACGTGTCCCACGGTGCCGGACCTCACCCCCTCCGCAGGCGCCACTTGTCCCATGGCCCGGGGATGTGTCAACAGCGCTCTTAGACAAATTGGAATTGGCTCATTTCAGCTTGCTTTTTCCCATTCCCCACCGTTTTTTGTTGGGTGTTTTCCTCACAGAACTCTCACTGATTTGTGATGCAAATCGTGTTGGAAGTCTAGAGGTGTGGTGTAGATCCAAACACAAGTGAAGAACCGAATGAAAATTCGCTCGGATGAGTTGTGGCGGCGCTCAACAAACACCAGCGCATTCCCCTCCTTTTATTAGCTGGAAGCCACAAGTTTTTCAACAACCTCAGCCCGGGTTTGACACCATACAAATTTGAAAAGCATGCAACACGTGCATGTGCCATGCACGTATGGCCCAAACGCCCGGGTTGTTTGAAACATAACAAAAACACCCTCACACACACTAGGACTTGGTGCAACACATGTGACTCAAGACACACCCCTGGTTCTTGTCATGTGTGCTTTATTTCCTTGAAACATAAGGAAACTAAACTCTGATTAAACCTCCAGAAGTACTCAACAATCTCCCCCTACTTCTGAGGTTTGATCTCCTGAACTCCAATCTTCTCACGAAGTTCCTGAAAATGTGTACGTCCCAGTGGCTTTGTGAGGATATCAGCAAGCTCATCTTTTGTCCCAACATGCTCTAAGATGACTTCTCCTCTATCAACACATTCTCTGACAAAGTGAAACTTGATGTCAATGTGTTTACTTCTATCATGTAAAACTGGATTCTTTGCCAAAGCAATTGCTGCTGTGTTATCCATCTTAATCACTGGTGGAGGTACTTGAATTCTTGTTACTTCTTCTAACACATGCCTGAGCCAAATAGCCTGACTTGCTGCAGCTGCTCCAGCCACATACTCAGCTTCACATGTGGATTTTGCCACAGCCTTTTGCTTATGGGATAACCAGCTGATAGGATTTTCACTCAGGAAGAATATGACTCCTGTTGTGCTTCTCCTGTCATCCACATCTCCCCCAAAATCACTATCACTATAGCCTCTTAACTCAAGACTTCCTTCACCTCGGTTGTAAGACAAGCCATACCTCATTGTAGCTGCCACATACCGAAGTAAATGTTTCAAAGCCACCATGTGTTCTTCTTGAGGTTTTGGCATGAACCTACTTAAGTACCCAACACCAAAACTGAGATCAGGCCGAGTATGTAAAAGATACCTGAGTGCACCAATTATGCTGCGATAAGTGGTTGGATCAGTGAGTGTTGCTGTACTTCTCTTGGTAAGCTTCAACCGGGATTCCATGGGAGTGGCACACCCATTACAATTTATCATCCCACTTCTTTCCAGCAATTTTGCAGCATAGGCTCCTTGATACAAGTCAATACCATGTCTTCCTTGCTTTACTTCAATACCAAGATAGTAAGACAAGCTTCTTAAGTCACTCATGCAAAACTTCTCCTTTATTTTCTCCTTGAACCGACTGATTTCCTCCATGTTTTCTCCCACAATCAGTAAGTCATCAACATACACACCCACAATGAGCCTTGCCTCACCTCCAAACTTAGTGTACAAGCCATGTTCTGATTTGCACCGTATGAAACCGAGTTCCTTGAGACTTTCATCAAGTTTGCAGTTCCATGCTCGAGGAGCTTGTCTCAAGCCATACAATGCCTTGTGAAGTCTTAAAACCCACTTTTCCTTGCCTTCAGCTATGAAACCCGGAGGTTGAGTGACATAGATCTCCTCTTCTAGACTCCCATTCAAGAAGGCTGACTTCACATCCATGTGATGAACATGCCACCCAAAATGAGCTGCAACAGCTAACACAATCCTCACAGACTCCATCCTGGTAACTGGTGCAAAAACTTCTTCAAAATCAACTCCTTGCTTCTGCACATACCCCTTTGCAACTAGCCTTGCTTTGTGACGTATGACATTCCCATGTTCATCTTTCTTCAACTTGAAAACCCATTTCAAGCCAATGGCACGATAACCCTCCGGAAGCTGTACCAATGACCATGTTTTGTTCTCTTCAATGGATGTGAGCTCCTCAATCATGGCAATGCGCCACTCCTTGACCCTCAAGGCCTCTTCTGCTGTGCATGGCTCTTCACCTATGACAACAAGAAGTTCATCTACTCCTCCTTCTTCTGGTTCACAATTTGGCACCTCCTCAAGAATATTTCTCATGGAACGATAACGAAGTGGTGCTTCCTTTAGCTCACTATCCATTTCTGGTGACATGGAAGGAGGTGACACAAACTCCACATCCTTGGATGCTTGTTGCTTTAGTTGTGTCATAGAAGACACTCCCTCAGCTGGGGTTTTGTCACCTTGACCTGTGTCACAAGAGGAAGAACTCACTCCACCAGGGTTCTCATCACGAAAGATATATTCTACCCGAAAGATATCTTCATCATTCACCATTTCACTTGACTCAGCTGCATCCCACTTCCATGGGCGGTTTTCTTCAAACACAGCATCACGTGACACGTGAACACTCTCCGTGTTTGGATTGTAAAACCTCCATGCCTTGCTTCCTTGCTCATATCCAATGACCATTGGTGTACTTCGATCTTCAAGTTTGCTAAGGCCTTTGCTTCCCTGTTTCACGTGTGCCACACAACCGAAAGTGCGCAAATGATGTACACTAGGTTTATTATCATGCCATACCTCATATGGAGTCTTTTTCTCAACTCTCCGAGTAGGAGAGCGGTTCAACACATACACTTCTGTGGTTACAGCCTCCCCCCAGAACCAACCGGGCATATTCATTGCTTTCAACATGCTTCTTGCCATTCCCATAACAGTTTGGTTCCTTCTCTCAACCACACCATTTTGCTCAGGAGAATATGGAGCTGTCAAGTGACGTTGAACACCCTCCTTGGTGCAATACTCAACAAAAGCCCGAGCTGTGAACTCTCCACCACGATCTGTGTGAAAAGTTCCAATCTTCCTCCCTGCCTCAGCTTCAACACTTGATTGAAAACCCATGAATGTACTCATAGCTTGATCCTTTGTGCTGATCAAAAACACCCACATGTATCTACTGAGATCATCCACAAGAAGAAAGAAAAACCTGCTGCCTCTTGGAGTTGCTGGCTTCACTGGTCCACAGAGGTCTCCATGCACAAGTTCAAGTTTCTTCTGAGCTCGATACTTTGCCATGCACGGGAATGGTTGACGTCTTTGTTTCCCAGCCAAACAGCTATCACACTTCTCCTCAGTTTGAGTGATGGTTGGCAATCCATACACAAGTTGCTCTTCGGCAAGTCTTCTGAGACTCCGAAAGTTTAAGTGCCCCATCCTTGCATGCCACATCCATGTTGCATTGCACCCTTGTGCCATGAGACACCTTGGTTGCACTACCTTAAGATCAATGGTGTACAACCAGTTCACTCCCCGTTTCACCATTGCCACAGGGTTTCCATCTTTATCCCAAATCTTGACATAACCATTCACCATCAAGATTCGGTGTCCCTCCTCCTCAAGCTGTCCAAGACTGATGATGTTTGCCTTGAGCTGAGGAATAAGGTAGACCCCAGCCAACTCCTTTCGACCACCTCTCTTACCTTGGAACACCACAGTTCCTTGGCCATCAATCTCTGTCAATGAGCCATCTCCCAAACGCACAGTATCATGCACCGTGTTATCAAGTTTTTTGATCACATCCCATTTCCCGGTCATGTGATTTGTTGCACCGGAGTCCAGGATCCTCCGGGTACTGCCTCCTCCTTCCAAGTCTCCAACTTGAACGTGTAACATATCATTGTTGAGGCATACCTCCTCCAGGGACATTTCTTGATCAGCCTTGGTGTTGGCACACGCCACCAAGAGGCTGGATTCAAACTCATGATCAACTTGAGCTGTGTTCACCTCTTCATCCTTCTTTTTCTTCCTGCATTCTCTAGCCCAATGACCTTTCTTGCCACAGTAGCGGCACTCATCTTTGGTCACTCCACGGCCTGAGTTTCCACCACCACGGTTACCTCGACCACGGCCACGTCCTCGACCATGATCTTTCCTTGGTGCAAATGAGTCTTTGTGACGTTCCTGTCCAGTTCCCCCGGACATCTTGTGACGTGTCGACAACCTTGCAAGCAACTCTTCTTCACTCAGATGAAACTTCTCATGTGTGTTGCCCTCCCAAGTGCTTGCACCAAGCCTCTGTTCTGCAGCTTTGAGTCTACCAATCAACTCATCAACGGACATATAACTTAAGTCAAGCAATGTCTCCATGGAGGCAGCAATCTGCTCAAACTTTTGTGGTACCGCCTGAAGGAACTTCCGGACAATCTCCTCCTCCGAACGTTCACTCCCAAGTGCCGCAAGTTGAGATGTGATCCGGCTCATACGCACACCAAACTCATCAACCGTTTCACCATCGTGGAATCTGAGTGCATCAAACTCCCGACCCAATGTGCTTGCCCTGGCCTTGCGCACACGTTTGGCTCCAACATTGCACAACTTGATCGCATCCCATGCAATGTTGGCCGACTCCTTCCCAGCAATGATCCCTATCATTTCTGGTGGCACAGCCTTGGTGAGAGCCTCCAAAGCCATCCGATCTTCAATGTAATCATCGGTGCCAAGGCTCACAGCAGTCCACAAGCCTCTCGCTTGCAACATCACCCGCATAAGTGCCGACCAATCATGATAGTTTGTCTTTGTGAGCATCGGATACGTACCACCACTGCTGACTTCCTTCGTGATGCGATGAATCACCAATGCCCCTGATCCTCCTCCTGCCCTGCTGGTGCCTCCCGGCGGTGTGACGTCTCTCCATGAATGTCGGGCTGGCGATGAAGATCTCCTCCGCGACATCAGCGCCCACTCAATGGCCGTGTCACGGTTCCAGGCAACGTAATCGGCTCTGATGCCAATTGTTGGGTGTTTTCCTCACAGAACTCTCACTGATTTGTGATACAAATCGTGTTGGAAGTCTAGAGGTGTGGTGTAGATCCAAACACAAGTGGAGAACCGAATGAAAATTGGCTCGGATGAGTTGTGGCGGCGCTCAACAAACACCAGTGCATTCCCCTCCTTTTATTAGCCGGAAGCCACAAGTTTTTCAACAACCTCAGCCCGGGTTTTACACCATACAAATTTGAAAAGCATGCAACACATGCATGTGCCATGCATGTATGGCCCAAACCCCCGGGTTGTTTGAAACATAACAAAAACACCCTCACACACACTAGGACTCGGTGCAACACATGTGACTCAGGACACACCCCTGGTTCTTGTCATGTGTGCTTTATTTCGTTGAAACATAAGGAAACTAAACTCTGATTAAACCTCCAGAAGTACTCAACATTTTTATGATTCTTTCTCCATTTATACTTCTTTTTTTAATGTTTCTCTGTATGAAAAATGTATGAATGCACGGATTTGAATTTGAGGGTGTCACAAGAGCACATTTAAATTCAAATTTGAATTTGAATCTGCACCAAACTTGCCCAATTTTGAAATTTTCAGAATTGGGTTCCCCATGTTCTTTTTGTCCTACACTCCAATTTTGGTGATTTTTGGACAAAGCATGTGTGGGAATCTCAAAGCACAAAGAGGGAAAGAAAATGAGGGGGTGGACCCCATCTGTCAGTTACACAACACAGTGAATCGACTCTGTTTTCCTCCCTCGCTCGAGAGCACGACAGCACGCCGGCAGAACCTCTTCCTGATGATTTCTGGTGCCAGCTCCTGCTAACCGATCGTCTGCTCGCCCTTACCACAGCCACAGCAATGGAACCGAAATTTTCTTCCTCAGCTCGCTCTCGGTTGCTTTTCTCCCGCGAAGAACAGCCGCCACAGCCGCTCTCTGTTTTCCCGATCGCACACAGCCTCCCTAGCTCGGATGATCAAGCTCCCCGCACACAAAAGCAGCAGGTACCTGTGCTCTAGCCGTCTACCAATTCCCCTCCTCGGTTCTCTGATCATTTGCGCTTAGAGATTCAGAGTTTGTAGCCGCGCCCGAGTGAACACCGAAGAAACGAGTTTCAGCTCCCGTGGGCAGCCCACACTGCGAAGAATCAAGCTCAAGCAAGCCCACACATCGGTGTACCGGCGACTCGGGCTGCTTCTCCTCAGAGCTCATCCCTAGCCATGGATCATCGTACGGGAATTTTTTGTTTTTCTCCCGGGCGGTGCGACACGACCTCGAGGTAGGTATTCAGAAAATTCTTGTTCAATTCTTGTTGTTAGTGCTTCAAACTCCGCACACGAGCTCCTCACTAGCTAGCGCTTATCCTCCTTCTAAACTAGGCTGATAAATTGGGTGTAGGTAGAGAATACCGAGCTTCCCCCTAGAGCAAACTGTCGGACCCCGTCAGCCGCACGATGCCGACGTGGTTGGCAAGCTCCCCTGCCATGTTGGCGTCCAATTCTAGACTCCCCGTGATCCCGTGGTGCTCTAGAGCCAAAAACGTGACGGTTTAGGGTATAAATAATGTTTCCGAGTTGCCGGAACCTTAAATGTCACTGCCGCCGTTGCGCACGATGCTCCGGCCATCGCCGGTGGCATTCTGGATGAGTTCAGCGGCAGGAAATAGGGTGAGGCGGCGAGTTTTGGCCCGGGAGGCGGCTGGGAACTTGGTCCCAGCGACCCTCGCAGGAGTGCGCCACCGCCCGAGCCTCTGGCGCGAGGAGGAAGACGAAGCCGGGGTGGACCCACTGTCAGGGTTTTAAACATTTCCTCTTTTCAGTTTCTAGTTCAAATTTAAATGGTCATAACTTTGTGTAGAGAAGTCCAAAATTCCCAAATAATTTTTTTAAATTCCACTAACTGAGTACTATCAAGTGATGTATCGTAATATTTATGAAAGTCCCTGGATTTGGCTCATTAATTCATTTAAAAATTAGGGAACTAATTCCAGGAGTTCTGTTAATTAGAAAATCCCCAATTTTGGGTGGAACCTTCCTCTAAATATACTTGAGCTCCCGTAAAAATTTCAGAGGCATTGGACTTCATTTGCTAGGCCAAATGTTGTGTCAATCCTTTATGTCTCTGAAAATTAGGAAAAGAACAGAAACTATTTTTCGGTTTTTTCCAAATTTTTGTAAAATTCATATCTCCATATAGGAAACTCCAAAAATGATTAAACCAATTCATATAGAGTAAGGACATTGTGTACTTCACAAAGATTCCACTTTTCAGCATAGGAGAGCTCAAGAACTAGGAGGTAAAGGCAGAATAGTGGAAACCACATAGGGAATTGTTGTGGCCCCATTGAGCTATTCTTTGAGCTCAGATTTTGCACACAGCCTAAATACCATCCCTTGAAGCTGTGATTAAATTTTCAGCTTCATGGGACCCCTTCAAGGTTAGCTATCATTCTTTAGGGCTAGGTGTTCATATAAAGTTTTAATCTCATGGTGATTAATATTACTTTATTTTCACCTATTATTTTCTTCTCTATTGTGGTAGATCCAACAACAGAAAATTTGCTGTTATTTTCCCCTCTTAGTCGTAGTTAACTTGTACAACAACTTTAAAGCATTTTCTAAGTTGCTTTTGAAATTTTATGTGCATAATCATCTCAATTGATCACGTGACGTCGACACTCGATGAGGAGTTCAACTCAGAGGTGATGATCTCTATCTATTGACGAGTTTAGCGGATTCTCTGGAGGAAGACTAACTTCATAGAGTCACTAACATAACCGTTGAGCAAGGCAACCCCGGTTTGCATATAATTGCCTTTTTAAATTTTGCTTTACTTTCACCTAATGTTGCTAGACTTGATATTGTGCATTATGTCTAGGATGCTTGAAACTCCAACTGCATTACCATGAATTCCTTGAGTAGAAGGTTTAGCATAGGTTTTCCCTCATCGTAGCTGGCTAGGCTAATGTTGTAGGTAGCCCGGTAGAAGTCGAGTAGTTGGAAGCTACTCGCGAGAAAGGTCGAGTAGCGGAGTCTACTCGCGAGAGGAAGTGATTGATAAGAGCACCCTCAAAGAAAGTGAGATGTGGATGGGGAGTTCTTGTAGGATGGAACGCTCAAGGTTGTCACGACCCGATGGGAGTGACATGTCAGGGCCCGGACCCGATCACGGGGCCGTGCCGCTCGCCCGGGAATCGCATTGGGTGGTGTCGTGTTATGCTGCACCCAACAGCACACGTATAAGTAAAACCGTATCACATAAATCAAAAGCGGAAGCTTATAAAGTGTTCTTTGTAAATAATTTACATCAAATAGCTAGAGCGGAAGACTATAATCATCTCACTTGAATAACTACTAAGCACTCGAGAAGATGTCCAGCCCACGGACTCTTCTCGCTAGCAACACGAAAACAACTGCAGCGGCTGGGTTCTCCATGTGTTAAACGACTCGGAAGTCTCCGAGTCTCACCGGACAACCACCTCCTAAGCGTCGATGTTAACCTGCAAAACCATTCATATAGCAAGCTGAGCACATAGGATCAGCAAGACTGATCCGTCTCTTCTAAAATGAAACTCTACATGCACGACGGATTGAATAAGGTAGTTAAGTTTGCATAAAGGACTCGCCTACAGTTGATCCTTAACTTTCAGATTTTAAGCCTCATTTTAACGACCTTGAGCCGAACAGCATCACAACTCCACAATCAAACAAGAAACGCTTTTGTTGCGATGCTTCTTGCACAAAGTGAAGTAAAGTATAATTAGCACTATCTCTAATTCAAGCATGGTTATAATACAATTTAAAACACAAGACTTATCAAGTTCAAAGGAATTCACTTCAGTTCTTACTACGTCAAGACACAGTAGGCAAGTATGCTCATATGACCGCGAGCGACGGCGATTCGAATCAGTACACGCCCGGACTACACGACACATACACCCATACTCCGAGTTGCTGGCAGCAATCTCTACTGATGTTGTACACAACCACCTTTCCCAAGTTCTTCCACACAGGACGCAGTCCAATAGCCCCGAACAGCAAGTTCCCTAAAGGTACATACCTGCAGTGATATGTTTTTGAGAGAGTTACCTCCTTCTGTACTGACGTTGAAAGCCTAAGCCAATTAGAAAAGTTCCAATGTGGATCTCACGAGGTACATCGGTTTCCTGGGTTCCATATAGCCAGTATGCGCCCGGTACACAACTCAAACTTGTCCAACAGGGCCAAGTATGGACGGGCGTTAACCAACACAGGCAGGGCTATGCACGCACAGTCCGCAGCCTGCTGCATCTAAATCTCCCTGCCCGGTCTCAATTTTCTCACTTGTGAATTTTTTCATCATTACTTCTATTCATGACCTGCTCCGATGAAACCAAGCCCTACACTCGCGAGTAGATTCCAACAACTCGACTTCTACTGGTCCTTTCAAACTAACATTTAGCGTAGCCCAATTTCACTCGGGGAGGTGCTAATCTACCCTTCTCTCTTGCGTTAATCTAGTTATGCAAATGTGTTTTCAATATCATCTAGACCTAATGCAATCAATAATTCATAGCTATGATCTCTAGAAATGAAAAGACTTTATAAAATTGCTCGAATGCAAACCGGGCTTGCCTGTTTTGCAGGTGACTAAGAATGTATATAATTTTCAGTTAGTGATTATCACTAGAGGCTTGATCACTTGCTTTCCTCCCTCTTTGATCTCCACTTCAATTACTTCCCAATCTTCACGTCGATGCTCCACATTATGAATGTGCACAAGTATTTAATTGTAAATCTTTTGCTAACAAGGTCTAATGATAAGTTAGAAATTGGAACTCTGTTTAATAATTTAAAATGACACTGGTGCTAGTGGTTGGGTTTGGGTTAAGCAAGATGATCAAGTGATAAGTGCATTCCTCACTTGTGATCACCTAAAGAGGATAGACAGAAAAGTGATGATCCAAAGCTCCAATGGAGCTGAAAATTTTCATGTGATTTTCTTGTCATAAGAAAGTGTTCTGGACCAAAAATTAGCACATTCCATTGAGTGGTTTATTCAAAACAATTCCCTAAGCAATTAAGCAAAAAGGAATTAATTCCGAAGTAAATCACATGTTCATGTTAAACTTAGTGTACTACAATTTCAATTATAGTTCATAGAGCCTGCTTGAATTTTTCAATGCTTTTTGGAGCTAAGAATTTCCCAGAACTGAATTTTCAAGTTTTGGGAATTCTCTGAAAAAGTTTCTGTATTTATTTAAACATGGCAAATTGAAATCTGAATTCTCCTAGATAAATCAACTCCAAATGAGCTGAAAATTATACAGGAGTTCAATAATATCCTAAGGATTATTCTGGCAAATTTTGAGAATTTTTGGATGAACCAAACTCCCTCTAAAATTCTTTTTTCTGAAAAGTTTAAAGAATTTTCCAGAATGAAATATTGATTTTCATACCAATTGGGTTGCATATTTGGATATAGTTTTTCAACCTCAACCTAAACCAATTTGAACCACTAAATTTGGAGTTTCCAAGCAAAAGTTATGCCTTCTAAAGTTTGATGGAAATTTGTAATTTGACTTAAATGGGGAAAAGTTCAAATCCCTGACAGTGGGGTCCAGGGGCTACGTGGCGCCTTCTCCTTTCAAAGCCACACGGGGCCACAGGGTCTGTTGCGCACAGCCACAAACCGATCCGGGGCAACAGAAGATCCGGCCCTCTCGGTACAGCGGCTGGCGCGTGGGCCCTCCATCTCCTTAATCTACCTCCGGCTCCCGCGGGATGAAATGTGCTGATTTGATTAACCGGTCAACGATTACCCAATCGAATCATGGTTGTGGTAGTCCATCGGCAACCCGATGATGAAATTCATACTCAAATCTTCCTACTTCCATGCCGGTATTTGCAATGGTTGCAACAGGCCCGACTTCTTCATATGGTCGGCCTTGACTCTTCAACACGTATCACATTCCGAAACGTACTTTGCAACTTCACGTTTCATACGTGTTCACCAAAACTTCTTCCGGAGATCTTGGTACATTTTATTGCTGTCCGGATGAATGGAAAATTTGGACAAATGAGCTTCATCTAAAATTTTCTTCCGTAGTTCCATATCCCGGGGTACTACTATCCGGTCGTTGAACCACAACGTACCTTCTTCATCTTTCCGGAAGCATTTCATTTCTCCGTTGTCTATTCTCCGCCGTATGTGAGACATACCTTGTCTTTTCTTTGAGCTTCAATGATCTCCCCCTAGATGGTAGGAATGACACGGAGACTTGGTTCTTCCTCATCCATTTCAGCAACAGTCAAATGATAGACATGCGTGTGAGGACCCAGACCCGATCACGGGGCCGTGCCACTCGCCCGGGAATCGCATTGGGTGGTGCCGTGCGATGCGGCACTCAACAGCATACATAATAAAGTATCATATTACATAAATCAAGCAGAAGCTTACAAAGTGTAAAATTTACAAATACTTCTCAAAAGAATCTACAACGGAAGACTCATACAACTCACGTCTTATATCTATGCTAAGCATCAGAGAAGATGTCCAGCCCGCGGACCCTTCTCACTAGCAACACGACCACAATAGAAGTGGCGGGTTCTCCATGAGATCGCCACTCGGAGAGTTCTGAGTCTCATCGGACAACCGTACTTATCAGCGTAGTGTTATTACCTGCAAAACAACTCATGCAGTATCTGTGAGCATGAAGCTCAGCAAGACTTAACCGTCACCCTAGTCATGAAACTCTACATGCTGAAAATAGAGGGCTGAATATAGAAGTTTGCACAAAATATGAACTTGAGCTAAAGGAAAGTCCTTACTTCAAGTTTTAAGCAACTTTTATAGCCCTCGCACAATTTCCATCGAGACTCCACAATGAAACAAGAAACGCTTCATCTCGATGTCACTTGCCTGAGGTGAAAGTAACTTTAGTGAGCTACCCTGGACCCATACAGACCTTGCGCCATCAACGTCGAGACTCCACAATCAAACAAGAAACGCTTTGCCTCGACGCTACTAGCTCAAGGTGGAAAATAAATTTAGTGAAAGTGTTGATCATTCCTCATTTGTCCATTATAAGGATTACTCACGAAGCATATTAAATTTTTCCAATTATTACTACGTCATGACTCAGTGTACAAGTATGCTCACTACCGTGAGCGATGGTGATTGCAATCAATAACACCCAGCTGACACGACACATACGCCCGTCCGAGACCGGTGATCCACCAATCACATCAACGTCGTATGTGGCAACCTTTCACACGACACCCAAATGTCGAACCGGTCCCACCGACTTGAATTAAGTCTCACTACGGCAAACCCTCGTAGAGCCGACTTCTCTATCCTTTCAGCATCTGCATAATACAGTGGGGTTTGCCTCGACACCCAGGTTAACATGTTACATCGGTTTCCTGGGTCCCATATTGCTAGTATGCATCCAGTACACAACTCAAACTTGTGTCACAGGGCCGCACAAGAGAGCGGGCCTTAATCGACTCAAACATAGACTAGGTTCGCAGGACCACGTCCTTGAGCCTTCCATCCACTGCCCTGTCTCCATTCCCAACTATGAGGATCAATTCCCAGCTCTTCCGATAGATCCCCCTTAATCCCAGTTCACGAGTAGGAAACTGCCTACTCGAGTTATGCCTCTTTTAATCCACTTTTGTTAACTTGAGATCAGCAGTTATAATCAATTGATAACCTATTCTACATTATACTCCAGTGTTTTCTTGGTCATGCATTTGGAGTTTCATACCATCTAGACCTAATGCAATAAACAAAAGACTAGACAATATAAAGTGAATACAAATAAAAACTTGTAAGTTTGATGCAAACCGGGGCTTGCCTTTGTTTTGCAGGGGACTTATATATATGAGTTTCAGTTATTGAAGACCACTTGAGGCTTGATCACTCGCTCCCCTCCTTCTTTGATCTCCACTCTAATTGCTTCCACTTCTTCACGTAGATGCTACACTTAATGAATATGCATATGGATTTAATTGTAAAGATTTTGCTAACAAGTTCTAATGACAATATTAAAAACAGGAATTCTGTTTAAGAATTTAAAATGACACTGGTGCTAAGGTTTAGGTTTGGGCTAATTAACATGATTAAGTGCTAAGTGTCTTCCCCATTCATGTTTTAAGCACCTAAAGAGGTTAAACAGAACAGGGGTGATCCAGAACTCCAATGGAGCTGAAAATTTTCATGTGAGTTTCTTGTCACAAGAAAATCATCTGGACCAAAAATTACACTTTTCATTGAGTGGTTTGTTCAGAACAATTCTCTAAGCAATTAAGAAAAAAGGAATTAATTCTGAAGTAAGTCACATGTTCATGCCAAACTTAGTGAACTAAAATTTCAATTATAGTTCATAGGACCTGCATAAATTTTCCTAAGATTCTTGGAGCTAAGAATTAACCAGATTCGAATTTCCAAGTTTTGGAAATTCTCTGAAAATGTTTCTGTATCCAATTGAACACAGCAACTTCAAATCTGAATTACCCTAATCAAATCAACTCCAAAAGAGCTGAAACTTTTACAGGAGTTCACTAACATCCAAAAGAATATCCTGGAAAAATTTGACGATTTTTGGATGAACCAAACTCCATCTAAGATTCTTTTGCTGATAAATATTAAAGAATTTTCCAGATTTAAATATTGACTTTCATACAAGTTGGGTTGCATATTTGGATAGAGTTTTCCAACCTGAATCTAACCCAATTTTAAGCACTAAATTTGGAGCTTGCTAGCAAAAGTTATGAGGTTCTAAAGTTTGGGGAAATTCTAGAATTCAATTTAATCGGGAAAAGTTCAAATCTCTGACAGCGGGTCCGGCTACCACGTGTCACCCCCTCGTCTAAACCACACGGGGCCACAGGGTCTCTTCCGCGCTGTCACAAACAGATCCCGTGCAACAGAAAATCCCACACAGGTTCACCGAGCAACTGACTTGCGGGCCCAACCACTTCGTCGTCTACCTCCAGCTCCCGCGCCCGCGCGCCGCCGGACTCGCCAGAGAAGCACTGAACCTCGACGTACTGCCAGATCCCACGCTCTCCCTCGCCGCTAGGGCCTAAAACCACACGCTGAACACAATGGAACAACTTTCCCCGACCGGGGGTGGCTCTAACCCAGCCGGCGATGGTGCGGCGGCTCGGCTCACCTTCGGTAGCGTCGGCCAGCTATCCTAGCCCGCCAAAAGCTTGGTGAAATGGTGCTACAGCACCAGTGAACCATGAGGATGCTCGACCTAACCTCAAAACTGCTCGGGAACGACGGCTATGGAGGTTTCATCGGGCACCCGATCGGGTCCGCCATGAACGCCCTTGGAAACACTCGGAATACGCCGCACTGAGGTAGTTTCATGTGTCGGATGCTAAAAGGCAAATGACCGCCGGCTAGTCCAGCTGGTGTGTGCAAGATTTGATAAGCTATGGAGGATTGGAGAGTGAGAATTTTGGCGGCAAGTACCGGATGCTCAGTTTGAAGCCGCCGGGACAAAATCTCCAAATTAGCCGTCGATCCTTCACGGTTTGCTCCAAGATTTGGAGGAGAGCAGAACCACAGTAGCACGCTCCCGTGGCCGTGCTTTCTCGGGCGTGACAACCTCTGTGGAGGGCTGTCCACGTGCGCCCGGTCGTCGGCTAGCTTTAGGTCACTGCGGAGGAAGAAGTTTAGGGCTCGGGAAACGCTGGAGCTTGCTAACTCTTGTGCTGAGGAGGTGAGGAATGAGGGTGCCGCATTGTTGTGCGGCTCGGAGGGAGCTGTGGCACCAGTTTAGCCGGTTCCCAATGGTTTTACAGAGGCGGCGGCAAACTCGGCTTTGTTTTGGCTCTTCTCGTGCGTGAGGAGGGAAGCAACGTCGGTTGCCTCGGCTGTGAGTAAAGGATCACGTCGAGAGAGACAGCCACACCTGGGTTTCCAGCGATCGGTGAGAGGAGCAGGAGGTGGCTCGGTAGCTTCTCCCGTGGTGGCATACGGTGAAGCCTCTGTTTTTCCGAGTGGAAGACTTAGGACTGAAGATTTGAAGATCTTTTTGCAATTTTAACCTCCCCAATGACATGTGGGGTCCACTCAACTTTCCTCCCAAAAGATCTCCACAATTTGGCAAATAATCTATTCAAAGCTTTGGAGTTGCAAATTGAGCTACATTTGGAGAGTTGGGCAAATTTCATCCAAATTCAAATGTGTATTTGAATTCTTTGCACATTTAAGTCCTTTTTGGAAAATGGATAGAAAATCCTTTCAAAAATTAATGAAACATTTCCTACCCACTAATTTGGACCTAAGGAATCCAAATATGCAATCTGATTCTTGTGTTAGCTGCTGCAAACAAGAGTTTGAACACAACAGTTCGAATTACCATTGTGTTCTCCCTCCTTTGAAATTTGAGTTGAACATCTAGTTCAAAATCTGATTTTTACACCCTTCCATTGCACCTGAGTACTTCAATTCTGTGGGTTTAATCCACCTAGGGTACAAACATGCAAGTAACCCTAAGTTTGTTTAGAAATAATCTCTCATGTGTTATCATATGTGGAAAAAGTTTAAACCAGTCCCCTTTTTCATACACATGACACCAACATTTGTGCAAACTCAAGTTTCTTTGTATTCATATATTTGGGACCTTTACATTCCTCCCTCCTTAAAAGGGAATCTCGTCCTGAGACTACAAAAGAAAGATGAGGCGGAAAGTAATTACAAAGTCTATGATAAAAGTTCCGGTTAGTTCTTGTGGATGTAATCTTTACTCTCCCAAGTCGCCTCTTCTAGGGTATGATTACTCCACAGGACTTTGTAAAATTTCAAAGTCCGATTTCGAGTGATCCGGGTCTTTTCGTCAATAATCTTGATGTGCTGCTCGGTGTAGGTGAGATCTGGTTGTAATATCTCCATGTCTCCCGAAAGAACCTCTGTCGGCTTCTTCAAACACTTTCTCAGAGATAGATGTGGTCTCCGACTTCAAAATACAAGGGTCGACGTTTCTTGTCCGCATAACTCTTCTAGCGAGATTGAGCGGCTTTGAGGTTTGCTTGAATAAGTTGGACCCACTCTTTGGAATCTTTTACAAGATCAATGCCAAAAATCACCCTCTCACCGGATTCACATAAATTGAGTGGCGTGCGGCTCTTCCTGCCATATAGTGCTTCATATGGTGCCATTTCAATGCTGGATTGGTAACCATTGTTGTAGGAGAACTCCGCTAATGGCAAATGGTTATCCCAATTCTTTCCATGATCTATGGCATATGCTCTCAGCATATCTTCTAAAATTTGATTCACCCTTTCCGTTTGACTGTCGGTCTGAGGATGGTATGCTGAGCTTCTAATTAACTTTGTTCCCAGAGATTCATGTAGTTGCTCCCAGAAACGAGCAACGAATATAGAACCTCGGTCGGATATGATGGTTTTTTAAACTTCATGTAAGCACACAATTCTGGAGAGATACAACTCTTGTAGTATTGAAGTACACATGTAAAGCTACCAGGGGGGTGAATGGTAGATTAAAAATTTTCAGCGGAAGCAACTAAACACCCCTCAGCAGAAAACCGATCTGTTAAATAAACCGTGTGTGTGACTAATCTAAACGTGTTCAACTGTGACAAAACTAGTATAGATTGTAGAGAATCAAGTCACGAAGACTTCACAACAAGAATCATGAAAATCCGTTGAGAGAAACTCAAGTTATGATCGAAAGATCGAACAAAGGTCAATCTGTCCTACGCGAAAAAAACGGTTCTGGAATACTGCCAAGAAACTTGTGTAGATCAGAAACCACAAATTCAATGACCGTGAGATTTTCACAATGATATATAATCAAGTTTTGAAGACAACCCAAAAAGAATCACATCAATTGGATCTGTAAAACTCGAGTTATGATAAAACCACCGAAGCAAGGTTGTGCTGAACAGAAACTCGACGAGAAAAACTTGTCTAAAAAAATTCGGACGAACAAGGCACAAAAGTTCCTTTAGAATACGAATTTTATTTATCAAAACACAAGAGGAACAGCCCCAAAGTCGTGCCCCACGAGCTCTGGCCTCCCTTGCTTATATAACCAGCCCGAAGGCCAACTCAACTCAAACTAGGACTCCTACTCCTACTTAGATTCAAACTGTAACTTTCCAATACTCCTTAGGACTCTTCTATATGCAGATAGAAGCAATCTTAAGACTTTCAAACACCTTAGAAACGTATCCCACATTCCTAAAATAACTCAAATTCGTGACCCACACGAAATCCTATCATAACCAACTCAAAACTTTCCATATTTGAGTCAAACACGACTCAGCCGCAGCCTGAGTCCATAACCTAGTCGGTTGGTCCTTCCCGACCAATTCTTTACGTCCACATCTCTTCATCACGCCTTGGAACCATGCAGCCACGTCCATGCACTCCTTGCACACGTGCAAACATGTTCCAACGACATCCAAGATACCTTCATATGCATTGTTCTTGATTCAAACATACTGCGCAACCTCCCGATCAACTCAACCACAATTCCTCCCGAACTTGGTTGTTGAACCTCATCTTCTCCCTAAGACTAGTTCAATGGATCCTGTCACCAGCCATGTCTTGAACTCAAGCAACACCTGCACATGAATAAACAACCAATACTTCCGAGCACAAGTCCTCGACTTGACTCTCGTTAGTTCCGAAACTACAACATCTTACGTGAGCACCTCACATAAGCATGTTGTAAACCATAGCAAAATGATATCAGCCATAACGACCAAAACACACCAAACACTTAGTAAAATAATACTAAGCAAACTTTCCATAAGAGTAAAGCAAGTTCGAAACATTGCAAGTTAAAAGCAGAACCATTGCAATCAAGCTCCAAACCTTACCAAAGCTAACCGGACCTCGAACCGGAGCTTACCAAAGCTAGTCGGACCGAGCGCCGGAGCTTACTAAAGCTTAGTCGGACCTAGCACAAAACTTACCAAAGCTAGTCGGACCTAGCACCGGAGCTAGCAAAAACAAGTCGGACCTAGCCAAAATAAGTCAGACCTAGACAAAGCAAGTCGGACCTTACGTCGGACCTTGCCGGAGCTACCCAAAACAAGTCGGACCTATCATCGGACCTTGCAGGAGCTCGGACCTTGTTAAAAAGATGTTTTTGTAGTATTCAAAACTTTTATCATCAAAGCCAATGTATTCAGCACACATAGGTCTCACAATCTCCCCCTTGATGAATGCATTGGCAACACCACTTAAAATCCGAACATTGGCTTATTCACATGAAAAGTTTTGAAAACAATTTCTCCCCCTTCGTAAATCAGAAATAAAATGAGAAGAAAAACAAAAATATCAAAAATTCTCCCCCTGAGAAGAATCGTGCCAAAACACTTGTGAATGTGTGCAATGTGTGATCAATTTCTCCCCCTTTGACATTGTATTCAGCAAGGTACAAAAGAGAAATTTTAATTTGTTATGAGCACATTATAACATATACATATAAAACAAAGCTCATCCAAATCATACTATCAAGTAACTTACACTAACACATCAATGAGATACATAAAGTAGTGTAAGCCATGCTAGAGATCAAGTGTAATTTTCAATTTAAGCAAGTCATGATCTCACAAACTTAACTATTTCAAGACCTGAAAGCATGACACTTGTTGTTGCATTTTATTTAACATTTAAAGCATAAATTTTGATCTTATGACATTTGCAAGAGATTATATGCAGCATCAGACTTATTCTAACCAACCAAGCCAAGCCTATGTCATTTGACAGTCAGAAGCTTAAGGACATGGTTTTAGTCATACACAACTCCTTTCAAGTTCATATCTAAGTGCAATGATAAACCATCTCAAAAGAAGAAGTGTGATGCATGCATATTCTCTTGATATTTTCTCATTTTTTTATTTGAACATAGAAACTCAACATGTGAGTTGATTACTTGATTAATTCTTTATGATTAAAAGCACTTGTGAGCATGCAAAAAGTTCAAAACAGCAAGAAAGTTCGACCATGACCCGATTTAGTGTAATTAATTATTCCAGTTACTAGACATGGTAAAAACTACAAAATGTATAACACGAGTAATGTAGTAAGAACTTTCGGCATGAAAAAGGAATCACAAAGTCATATATGCATGAAATACTATGCTCATATTATTTTAATTTCAGATTCACACATAGACTTCCCAAGTTTCAAAATTCTCCCTCAATTTAAGCCATGAGGATGCATAACCCCTATTTCACTATGAATGTAACAAAAACGAGTGAAATCCAAAGGTTTTATAAAAATGTCAGCCAATTGTTGTTCGGTATCTACATGGTGAAACACAATGTTCCCATTTTCAACATTATCACGGAGAAAGTGATACCTAATGTCAATGTGCTTAGTTCTCGAATGTTGCACGGGTTTTTAGCAATGCAAATGGCACTAGTGTTATCACAAAACAGTGGAACACTATCTAGATCAACACCATAGTCCTTAAGTGTTTGAACAATCCAAAGAATTTGTGAGCAAGCACTAGCAGCAGCTACATATTCAGATTCGGCTATGGATGGTGCAACTGAACTTTGTTTTCTAGAGGACCAGGCAACAAGTGAATTACCAAGAAAATGACAAGCACCAGAAGTACTTTTCCTATCAATCCTACAACCCCCAAAATCAGCATCGGAAAAAGCTTTCAAAGTAACGGTTGAGGAAGAGAGAAGAAAAATGCCAAATTCTTGAGTTCCATGTAAGTACTTGAGAATCCTTTTGACGGCTTGACGATGTGAAGCACGTGGAGAGGCTTGAAACCGTGCACAAAGACATACGCTGAATTGTATGTCCGGTCTTGATGCCGTGAGATACAAAAATGATCCGATCATGCTTCTATTTTTTTTGATCAACGGGATCACAATCTTCATCAAGTTCAAGTGTTGTTGCTGTTCCCATTGGTGTCCGAAGAGGCTTGCTTTTCTCCATGTTGAAGCGCCTTAGGAGATGTTTTGTATACTTTGTTTGATGCACAAAGGTACCCTCCTTGGTTTGCTTGATTTGCAGCCCCAAAAAGTACGTGAGTTCTCCCATCATACTCATCTCAAATTCTGAACTCATCATAGCTGAAAACTTGGACACAAGATCATGAGAAGCACAACCAAAGATAATATCATCCACATACACTTGAACAAATAATGAGTCATTGCCATGCTTAAGCACAAAAAGAGTTTTATCAACCTTGCCCATGGTAAACCCCTTTTCAAGTAAGAATGTTTTTAACCTATCATACTATGCTCTAGGGGCTTGTTTGAGACCGTACAAGGCTTTGGACAGTTTGTAAACATGATTAAGAAAATTTGGATTTTCAAAACCAGGTGGTTGTTTGACATAAACCTCCTCATCTATGTAGCTATTAAGAAAAGCACTTTTAACATCCATTTGATATAGCTTAAAACCTTTAGATGCAGCAAAAGCTAACAAAATTCTTATGGCTTCTAATCTAGCAACAGGAGCAAAAGTTTCATCAAAATCTAGACCTTCAACTTTTGTGAAAACTTGAGCAACCAACCTAGCCTTATTTCTAACAACAACCCCATCCTCACTTTGCTTATTTTTAAACACCCATTTAGTTCCAATTAAAGTGTGACCTTGAGGTGGAGGTACAAGTTTCCAAACATTATTTCTTTCAAAATTTTCTAACTCTTCTTGCATGGCAATAATCCAAGATTCATTAGTGAGTGCGTGTGATATATCTTTGGGTTCAAAAGAAGCAACAAAAGAGAATGAGCATGAGAATTGGGGTCGAAAAACCTGGATCTTGTAACTCGTTCATGCAAGCTTCCAATAATTTGTTGTGGAGGATGACTTTTGAGAATCCGGAGGGGAGTGGACACTTCACAAGCTTCTTCTTCTTCATGTTCATCACAAATAGATGATCTTGTGACGTGAGGAGGATCTGGACCAGCAATGGTGGTCGTCGGTGCTGGCTGTGAATCAAGATCAGGAGCTGGAACAAGGTCATTAGCTGCTGAATTTTCGGGCAGCAGTACCACTTCTTCCTCTTCTTTAACGAAAATACTCTCCCCCTGCGGATATGGATCTGGACCTGCAATATTTGAACTAGTACCTGGGCTAGCTTCATCAAAAGAAACCTCACAAGTCTCCACAATTTTGTTAGTATCAAGTAAAATCACACGGTAGCCTCTAGTATGAGATGGATAACCAAGAAACATGCCATCAACAGATCTAGCTTCAAATTTATCAATATTATCATGTTTCTTAACAAAGCATTTGCAACCAAAGACCCTAAAGTGTGTGACACTAGGCCTATGTCCAAACCTGAGCTCATATGGTGTTTTACCTTGCTTAGCACGCAAGAAAACATGATTTGAGACATAACAAGCGGTTGCAATTGCATCAGCCCAAAATTTCCTAGGAGTTTGATATTCATCAAGCATAGTCCTAGCCATCTCAACTAAGGTTCTGTTCTTTCTCTCTACAACACCGTTTTGTTGAGGTACATATGGTGAAGAAAATTGATGATCTATTGCATTTTCAGCACAAAAGTGATCAAACGATTGATTTTTAAATTCAGTTCCATTATCACTTCTAATTGCTCTTAAAGATCCTGGGTGATCAATTGATAATCTAAGAAATAAAGTTCTAAAGTGACTAAAAGCTTCATTCTTAGATGCCATAAAGTAAACCCAAGAGTATCTAGAATAGTCATCAACAATCACAAGAACATACCATTTACCTCCGAAGGATTGAACACGTGAAGGTCCTACGGGGTCAAGGTGTAAAAGTTGACCCGGTTCAGTTGTCATGGTCATTGTGAGAGGAGCATGTGAACCTGCAACCATCTTAGCATGTCTACAAGAAGAGCACACAATTTCTTTGTCCCCTTTAATATTAGGCAGCCCACGTATGCGATCAAGAGCACTAACACGCGTGAGATGATCAAATCCTACGTGACCAAGTCTACGATGCCAAAAATATAAATCTTTGGAATCATTTGCAACTAGACATCTATGCTTAGAGGAAGACATATCAAAATTAGCTTTAAAAACTCTTCCAAACCGAGACATGTTAAAAATAAGCTCACTATTTGAACCTACAACTTTGCAGCAGTTTTTATTGAAAATAATTTCCGGATTTTCATCTAGCAATTGTGAAACAGAAAGCAAGTTGTATTTCAAACTTTTGACAAGTGCCACATCCTTCAAAGTGTAGTGATCATTTACTCTAACCGAACCCTTAGCAATTATAGAAGTTGAAGAATTATCGACAAAAGTAACATTCTCTACACGTGACACAAAAGAGAGAGAGGAGAACCATTCTTTGTTACCGGTCGTGTGGCGTGAGCAACCTGAATCCACAATCCAAATGTTCTCCTTCCTCGAGCGTGTAACCTACATAGAAGCACAATACGTCAATGACTCAATACTGGGGTTAGTTAAAAGGCATTTAGGAATCCAGTACTGAGTCACACGATGTCCAGCAGGAATAACATGCGAAAGCTGGGAGAAAACAGCAGGTTTATGAGTCAAAGTTTGAGATTTTTTGTTCTTAACTACTGACCTATGAGGTGTTACTTTTGTAGCACGAAAATTAGTAGCTCCGGAGGCAAAAACTGAAGCTCCAGAGGCAAAAACTGAAGCTCCGGAGGTAAACTTTGAATATTTCTGAGTTATAACAGCAGGTTGCATGTTCCTGACATTTCAGTTTAGTATGTGCAGCAAATTTTGCATGAGAGTTATAAGATCTAGCTTGCATTCTTTCCTTTTTATGTTGTTTAGCTAGTCTATAACAAAAATCTATGACATGACCATCTCTATCACAATAGGTACAATGAAATTTAACTTTATGTCATGTCTAGATGAGCATGCAGTATACTTATTTGAACCCAAATGTGACAACACTCCTGCAGATTTAAAAACCACTTCTTTTTGTTTAGGAATTGTTTGAATCAAACCACTTCCTAATGATTTTACAATTTTAGGTGGATGTTCCTTAGCATGAGCATGTGAATCAAAACCTAAACCAGTTTTATCATTGCAAGACTTGGAAGAATTCAGCAGCAAGTTTAGGTTTTTGTTCCCATTACAAAACTGATCTAATGTCTTATGCATGTTATCAAGTTTATTTGATAGATCAAGGCAATTTTCACATGAAGTTTTTCCTTTTAGTTTGCAATTGGAACAATATTTAACTTCATGAGAATGTAAAGCATTGTTCAATATAGAAATTTCTTTCATAGCATCTTGTAGTTTCTTATCAAGATCATCGCAAGTAGAACAATGCAAATCAATTGTATAACAACAAGCATCTTTCAAGTTTTTATCATTAAGTGCAGCAAGCTTTTTGTTCTTTTCGATTTCAAGTTCAAGTTTATCAAGTGTGGACGTGTGTGCACTTCTTAGAGAGGACAATTTTTCATATATTAAATCACATGAGGAACAAGAATCATCACTAGGAATCAAGGATTTTAAACGATTAATTTCACTAGTGACTCAATTTTAACAGCATTGTCCCTAAGCTTTTTGTCCTTTTTCTTAACAATAATAGTGGCATGAGAAATAGCATCACACATTTCTTCGCAAGTAGGACATACCTCTTTGTTGTCACTGTTGTGTTCTGCATCCTCCATACTTGATTTTGATTTGCCCGCCATGAAGCACAAGTTTGCCGGATCATCTTCATCTTCATCACTTCCAATGTCTACATCACTCGAGCCAAGTTCTTGAAGTGCGGTGATGAAACTGTTTATCAGTTTGCGTCCTGTAAAACCCTTCTTTTTCTTGTTGGTGTTGCCAAAAGAGGACTTGACTTTATTCTGCTTTTCATCACGGTTAGAAGGACCTGAAAGGTTAGGGCAATCTGTACGAAAGTGTCATGTCATACCACATTCAAAGCATCGTTGAGGTCCGGAGCTTCCTCTCCTTCTAGTTCTCACATTTCACAATACTTTTGAGAATCTAGTACAAAGAAGTACTAGCTCCTCCTCTGGAAACTCCTCAATCTGTTCCAGGGTTAGTGAAGACAGCAAAGCAAGTGTATTGCCAGATGATTGGCCGGAGCTAGGCATATCACGTTGTGAGACAAATGTAATAGTCTTATTTGGGTTCTTACGTGATATAATGTCAATTTCATGAGTTTTTAGCTTAGAATAAAGCACATCTAATGTAAGAGTACTCATGACAGTGGATTCACGTATGGATGTTACTTTCATCTCCCAAATTGACATGTCTAATGCACTTAGTAATTGCCTAGCATTTTAAGCATCTGAAAAATTAACATTGATGCTACGCAAGTTGCTGAGAATTTTATTAAAGCGAGCAAAGAGGTCATCAATGGACTCACCGGGTTGCATCTCAAAGCGCATGTATCCTTTCTTGAACATATCCTTTCTTACCTCCTTGATCGTGTTGGATCCTTCGTGGTAGTCACAAAGTGCTCTCCACACATCGTACATCGATCGGAGGTGTGCAACACGGTCGAAGTCGCTCTGAGTTAGTCCTTGTATGATCAAGTTTCGAGCCTTGTTGTTGTTATCGACATCTCTCATGTTTGTAGCCGTGACTTGATCGTTTGAAGGCACATCGTAAGGCTTGTACAACTTTTCCCATATTGCAAAGCCTTGCGCCTGGATGAAAGCTTTCACGCGTGCCTTCCAAACCTGAAAATGAATACCACTAAACACGCAAGATTTGGCGGAGTATTTCTCCATGATGATTAGTCAAAACACGTGCAAATCACAAATATTAGAGCAACCTGGCTCTGATACCAATTGTAGGATCTAAGTACACGTGTAAAGCTACCAGAGGGGGTGAATGGTAGGTTAAAACTTTTCAGCGGAAGCAACAAAACACCCCTCAGCAGAAAATCGATCTGTTAAAGAAACCGTGTGCGCGTCTAATCTAAACGTGTTCAACTGTGACAAAACTAGTATAGATTGTAGAGAATCAACTCATGAAGGCGTCACAACAAGAATCATGAAAATCCGTTGAGAGAAACTCAAGTTACGATCGAAAGATCGAACAAAGGTCAATCTGTCCTACGCGAGAAAAACAGTTCGGGAATACTGCAAAGAAACTCGTGTAGATAAGAAACCACAAATTCAATGACCGTGAAATTTTCACATATGATAGGTAATCAAGTTGTGAAGACAACCCACAAAGAATTACATCAATTGGATCTGTAAAACTAGAGTTATGATAAAACCACCGAAGCAAGGTAGTGCTGAACAGAAACTCGACGAGAAAAACTTGTCTGAAACAATTCGGATGAACACGGCAAAAAAGTTCCTTTAGAATACGAATTTTATTTATCAAAACACAAGAGGAACAGCCCCAAAGTCGTGCCCCACGAGCTCTGGCCTCCCTTTCTTATATAACCAGCCCGAAGGCCAACTCAACTCAAACTAGGACTCCTACTCCTACTTGGATTCAAACTGTAACTTTCCAATACTGCTTAGGACTCTTCTATATGCAGATAGAAGCAATCTTAACACTACCAAACACCTTAGGAACGTATCCCACATTACTAAAATAACTCAAATTCGTTACCCACATGAAATCCTATCATAACCAACTCAAAACTTTCCATATTTGAGTCAAATACGACTCAGCCGCAGCCTGAGTCCATAACCTAGTCGGTTGGACCTTTCCGACCAATTCTTTATGTCCACATCTCTTAATCACGTCTTGGAAAAATGCAGCCACGTCCATGCACTCCTTGCACACGTGCAAACATCTTCCAACGACGTCCAAGATACCCTCATATGCATTGTTCTTGATTCAAACATACTGCGCAACCTCCCGAACAACTCAACCACAATTCCTCCCAAACTTGGTTGGTGAACCTCATCTTCTCCCTAAGACTAGTTCAATGGATCCCGTCACCAGCCATGTCTTGAAATCAAGCAACACTTGCACATGAATAAACAACCAATACTTTCGAGCACAAGTCCTCGACTTGACTCTCGTTAGTTCCGAAACTACAACATCTTACGTGAGCACCTCACATAAGCATGTGGTAAACCATAGCAAAATGATATCAGCCATAACCACCAAAACACACCAAAAACTTAGTAAAATAATACTAAGCAAACTTTCCATAAGAGTAAAGCAAGTTCGAAACATTGCAAGTTAAAAGCAGAACCATTGCAATCAAGCTCCGAATCTTACCAAAGCTAACCGGACCTTGAACCGGAGCTTACCAAAGCTAGTCGGACCCAGCGCCGGAGCTTACTAAAGCTTAGTTGGACCTAGCATGGAACTTACCAAAGCTAGTCGGACCTAGCACTGGAGCTAGCAAAAACAAGTCGGACCTAGCCAAAATAAGTCAGACTTAGACAAAGCAAGTTGGACCTTACGTCGGACCTTGCCGGAGCTACCCAAAACAAGTCGGACCTATCGTCGGACCTTGCAGGAGCTCGGACCTAGAGTTGGACCTTGTTAAAAAGGTGTTTTGGTAGTATTCAAAACTTTTATTGTCAAAGCCAATGTATTCAGCACACATAGGTCTCACAACTCTGCATATTGCTTAGTCTGGAATCCTGTATTCACTGGAATGAAGTGGGCTGATCGTTAAGCGATCAACCATCACCCAAATGGAGTCATGCTTTCTAGATGTGAGAGGCAGTCCGACAATAAAGTCCATGCTGATGTCCACCCACTTCCATGCCGGAATGCTTAATGGTTGCAGCATTCCCGCTTTCTTTACATGGTCAGCTTTGACTCGCCGACATGTATCACACTCGGATACATACATACTTGGCAATTTCTCGCTTCATCTGAGTCCACCAAAATTTTGTTTTAAGATCTTGATACATCTTATTGCTTCCTGGATGTATTGAGTACTTGGACATATGGGCTTCATCAAGGATTTTCTTCCTTAGCTTCATGTTCTGGGGTACCACGATACGGTTGTTAAACCATAACACACCTTGATCATCTTCCCGGAAGCATTTCATTTTATCTTCCTTAATTCTTGCTCGGATATTCCGCATTCCCTTATCTCTCTTTTGAGCTCGTACAATCTCCTCTCTAATGGTAGGCACTAGAGCAAGATTATACAATGCCCCATACGGAATCACCCTCAAGCTTGGTTCTTCATCCTCATCCGGAACAACTGACAAGTTATTCACGTGGGACTTACGACTGAGTGCATCAGCCACCACGTTAGCTTTGCCCGGATGGTAATGGATCTCGAGCTCATAATCTTTGATTAATTCCAACCATCTCCGCTGCCTCATATTAATATCCTTCTGAGGAATATATACTTGAGGCTCTTGTGGTCGGTGTAGAGATGCACTAAATTTCCATGTAAGTAGTGCCTCCACATTTTCAACGCAAGCACCACTGCAGCGAGTTCTATGTCATGAGTGGGGTAGTGCTGCTCGTGGTTGCGGAGTTGACGAGACCCATACGCGATCACACGTCTATCTTGCATTAAGACGCAGCCAAGTCCAATGCCTGAGGCATCACAATAAACATCGAATGGCTTCGTTGTATCCGGTTGGGCTAGAACCGGTGCCGTTGTGAGATGTTTCTTTAGAGTTTGAAATGCCTCTTCACAGGCCTCTGTCCACACATACTTTATGCTCTTCTTTAATAATTCTGTCATTGGTTTAGCCACCTTCAAGAAGCTGGGAATAAATCTCCGGTAATAACCCGCTAGTCCTAGAAAACTGCGGATTTGATGAACAGATGTCGGAGACTCCCACTTCAAGACTTGTTCAATTTTGGTTGGATCTACGGCCACACCCTCCGCTGAAATAATGTGGCCTAAAAATGGTACTTTGCTGATCCAAAATTCACACTTGCTGAATTTGGCATACAGCTTATGTTCTCGTAAGTGTTGGAGCACAATATGGAGATGTTTGGTGTGCTCTTCCTCCGATTTGGAGTATACGAGAATGTCGTCAATGAAAACCACGACAAACTGATCCAACTCTGGCATGAATACAGAATTCATGAGATACATGAAATGTGCGGGTGCATTTGTTAGCCCGAAAGACATGACTCGATACTCATATAGCCCGTATCTAGTCGAGAAAGCCGTCTTCGGTATATCCTCCGCTCTGATTTTTATCTGATGATAACCGGATCTCAAGTCCATCTTGGGGAATACTTTGGCACTCACTAACTGATCAAATAATATATTGATCCGCGGTAGTAGTTATTTATTTTTTATCGTCACTGCATTCAGCGGCCGATAATCCACACATAACCGAAGTGATTCATCCTTTTTCCTCACAAAGAGGGCTGAACAGCCCCATGGTGATGAGCTTGGCCGGATGAACCCTTTGTCCATTAAGTCCTTTAGCTGCTCTTTCAGTTCAGCTAATTCCTTCGGAGACATTTTGTACGGCCTCTGATATATTGGTGTGGTTCCCGGTGCTAACTCGATCTTAAATACCACGTCTCTTTCAGGTGGCATCTCTGGAAGGTCATCGGGAAACACATCTGGGTACTCACGGACCACTGGAATATCCTCCAATTTCAGGGTCACACTGTGGTACACAACTGGATTTTTAGAATCCACGGCTTCAAGTATGAGTGTTTGAAGACCGTAGTACGGAGAGTCCAAGCTAACAATCCGTTGACCGATGTCAAGAACAGCCCCGTGGTAGTTCATCCACACCATTCCTAAGATAACATCGATCTTCTGCCCCTCTAACACAATGAGGGTTGTGGGGTATAATTTTCCACTTAAGCACAAAGGTGCTTTGATCACCACCTCATTAGTAGCTATATTTCCACAGGGTGAGCGGATCAGGTAGTGATCTTTCGGTGTAGTGGTGGAGAGCTCAGCTTTGCACACAAATAACCTGCTGATGAAATTGTTTGTGGCTCCAGAGTCAAATAAAATCAATACGGGTAGTTTATTGAGGGTGAACATTCCCGCTAGCACAGGTGCCCCTTCCGGCATATCCTCTAGAACTGTATGATAAATGCACCCGGACTTTGGTGCTGTTCCTTGGAGCTGAGCGCGGGGTTGATTTATACCCTGCTCCGGTGTATTTCCTCTGTGGTGTATCCTTTCTGGACACTTCCTGCTGATGTGACCTAAATAACCGCACGTGAAGCACGGTTTCTCAGTCGGTTCCATGTTACTCTGAGTACGGACACTTGTTGTATTCTGCTGCGGCAAGAACGCTTGAGGAACAGAATAATGTGGCTGCATATACCGTTGTTGCAGCTGTCTGAATTCAGAATATTGAGATGAATGACCCGAATATTGTTGGAGTCGTCGAGCCGGCTGCATCAGCTGACAGTTCAAGGTACTGTCTACCACCCGGTATTTATGAGGAGCAATACTGCTACTCTCCGGTGGTATACGGTTCTTTCTTTTCTCAGCCTGTACTTCTCGCTGAGCATCTTCAACCATGATGGCAGCACTCATCAATTCGTTGAAGTTCTTTCGATCAGCTAAGATGAGTCTTTCCTTTAACTTGGGGTTGAGGCTGTGGAAGAACCATTCGCACTTTTGTGCCTCAGTGTTCACATGTTCAGGCACATATTGTGCCAGTTTGTTGAACACTCGCGAATGCTCGTATGCATCCCTCCCTCCTTGTTCTAAGACCAGAAACTCCTCGAGTTTCCGCTGAATTATTCTGGAAGGGACATGATAAGCAAGAAATGCCTTCCGGAATTCCATCCATGTGAAATGATGTCCAGCTGGTAAGGAGGCGAGTTGATTTGCCCACCATGCACTGGTGGACCCGTGAAGTTGTTGCGCCGCGTATAAGACTTTCTGATGTTCGGTGCATTGGAGCAACCCGAACTTAGATTCAATGGTACGGATCCAGCTATTTACCACCAGAGGATCCTCAGCTTCAATGAAAACCGGTGGTTGAGTCGCCAACAACTCAACGTAGAAACTCATTTGAGGTTGTCGAAAGTCTTCATCTTGACATCCCTCTTGACGGGATGTATTCATCACCAGGGTGCGGAGCAAGTCGGTTCGCTCATCGCTTGCCCCCGTCATGGCAGCTAGAATGTCTGCCATTGTGACCGTAGGTGAAGGTCCTGGTGGCGGCTGTGGTTGCAGAGCTTACTGCTCCCGCTGTCGAGAGTTATCACCACCACCACCACTGGAACCACCCATGGAACGAGTTCGCACCATTATGCAATTGCAAGAGTTCATTATCAGCTCAAAATTATCACTTGATTTATTCCATGAACAAAGTAGTGAAACACTGATAATGAAATCTTATCATGTAAGCAAAAATGATTTATGCGCAAACCGATGCAACTAATAGCAAGGATTTAAAAGCAGATTGACCGGTCCTCAAACAAACCAGATTTTGATCCAGTTAAAAGCACTTTCATAACTCAAGTTAAATACCAAACTTAAAGTTAACTTCAATATCTTTCCAACGAGTATTCAAATGCCTCTATAGCACTTCTGTATCAAAAGTTATGATTGCCCAAAGTTGACAGAATTTCTGGATAAAATTTGCCAGCATCTCCTTTGTATGTGGCTAACTTTATCACAGTTGTATACACAGATACAATATGAATCTGAACCAACTTTGAACTACAACAATGTTGCATATCTCATAACCTTTACAAAGGTGTATCACAGGCTCCTTAGGGATTTTTCTACAGCAAGTTATGGCTTAAAAACAGAAAGGTCCAGAGAGGTTTTTCTGCTGTCGTGGTTCTGGACAGTTTGCCTTCAACTGGACTTTTCACCCAGTTGACCTATCATTTTGCTCTGGAGGTCTAAAAAGAAGGTGTAGAGCACTTGAAAATATTTCCAGAACTGTATCATACACCTTAGTTGGTTAACTCGACTCAGAGTTATGCTCTGTTAAAGTCCAGCAAGAATTCCTGCCAGAAACAGAGCACTCTGTTTTTCGAAATCTTGGAAACCTAGACCTTCTCTCATTTGAATCTTAGCTCAAAATAAGAGTTCAATAACTAATATTTGTTTCAAACTTCCATTTTTAGTTGAAAGTTATTTCATGAATCATTTCTTCATAGAGAAGAGGATTATTAAGTGTAGTATGGTGTCGATGCACCGTAAGAACAATGTCGGTACTACATTCCTCACAAAAAGGAACATCCTAACCGGATTATACCGGTATATACGTCTCAATTGTGGTACTAAACGGTCTATCCCACACGTGTACTATACGGGATACGTACGTGGTTAGTACCCGCAGAAAAACACTCAATGATGATGCACACATAGGTTTTCTCATTTCAGGCAGTTCCATATTATACTAAAAATATACGCCCCGTATCATTTCCATACGGACCGTCTTTGAGTCAAGTAACGTCTCAAGGTACATGGTCGTGTTTTTACACCACAAGACGGGGAACCCGAGTAGAGCGTGAACGGGTCATCACGGTTGGGAATTTTATCACCCAACAGATACCACCTACTGCCCTGCAGGGCACGCCGATGGCAAGCGCTGCGTATGTCCTCCTAGGCTATTTTCAGAAGAACACACTATCGTGTTACTGACCACACGATTGGGTCTCCACTTTCTTGCCTAATGCACGCTAGGGATCAGCATTTCATATGAACTCAGGAACATGAAGAGTCCAAGAGTTTCATATTGACATCTCACACCAAGCTGTGAGACCTATCCTTGAACTACATTCCTCGTCAGGGGAGCTATCCGAAATTGAACCGCTTTTGGTGGCGTTCCTTACCATGCTTACCTGAGCGTAGGTGCGTCGTTACATAATCAAAATTCAGAATTATAACAAGTATGTTAGTCCTGCCACTTTAAGTAACTATACTACTATAGTCCTTATGTGGGCCTAATACCGTTTCCTCACCGTATCCTAAGTTTTTGTCATAACACGATACTTATTCCGTGCGCTATTACCAATGCGGCTCTGATACCATTTATAACAGCTCTCAAGAATCATAGACTGGCCCCACATACCACCACTCATCTTTTCTGCACACTTTGTCCTCACTCGTGCGCACCCGGGAAGACTTTCCGGTCGGTCACCCATCCCCAAATTCCTCCGGGCCAAGCAAGCTTAACCCCGGAGTCCATTGCAGGTGGACTTCCAGAAAAAAGGTATACATTGATGGTATGAGTACTCTATCAATTCTATTAAGCCGGGAGCCCGGATATCACACAATGATGTAAAGGTCCCAAAAATATGAATACAAAGAAACTTGAGTTTGCACAAATATTGGTGTCATGTGTATGAAAAAGGGGACTGGTTCAAACTTTTTCCACATATGATAACACATGAGAGATTCTTTCTAAACAAACTTAGGGTTACTTGCATGTTTGGACCCTAGGTGGATTAAACCCACAGAATTGAAGTACTCAGGTGCATTGGAAGGGTGTAAAAAATCAGATTTTGAACTAGATGTTCAACTCAAATTTCAAAGGAGGGAGAACACAATGGTAATTCAAACAGTTGTGTTCAAACTCTTGTTTGCAGCAACTAACACAAGAATCTGATTGCATATTTGGATTCCTTAGGTCCAAATTAGTGGGTAGGCAAAGTTTCATTAATTTTTAAAAGGGTTTGCTATCCATTTTCCAAAAAGGACTTAAATGTGCAAAGAATTCAAATACACATTTGAATTTGGATGAAATTTGTCCAACTCTCCAAATGCAGCTCAATTTTCAACTCCAAACCTTTGAATTGATTATTTGCCAAATTGTGGAGATCTTTTGGGAGGAAAGATGAGTGGACCTCACATGTCATTGGGGAGGTTAAAATTGCAAAAAGATCTTCAAATCTTCAGTCCTAAGTCTTCCACTCGGCGAAACAGAGGCTTCACCATGTTCCACCACGGGAGCAGCTACCAAGCTACCTCCTGCTCCTCTCACCGATCTTTGGCAACACGGGTGTGGCTGTCTCTCTCGACGTGATCCTTTACTCACAGCCGAGGCAACCGACGTTGCTTCCCTCCTCACGCACGAGAAGAGCCGAAACAAAGCCGAGTTCGCCGCCGTCTCTGTAAAACCATCGGGAACCGGCTAAACTGGTGCCACAGCGCCCTCCGAGCTGCACAACAATGCGGCGCCCTCATTCCTCACCTCCTAAGCGCAAGAGCTAGAAAGCTCCGGCGTTTCCCGAGCCCTAAACTTCTTCCTCCGCGGTGACCTAAAGCTAGCCGACGACCGGGCACACGTGGACAGCCCTCCACAGAGGTTGTCACGCCCAAGCAAGCACGGCCACGGGAGCGCGCTACTGTGGTGCTGCTCTCCTCCAAATCTTGGAGCAAACCGTGAAGGATCGACGGCTAATTTGGAGATTTTGTCCCGCCGGCTTCAAACTGAGCGTCCGGTACTTGCCGCCAAAATTCTCACTCTCTAGCCCCCCATATCTTATCAAATCTTGCACACACCAGCTGGACTAGCCGGCGGTCATTTGCCTTTTAGCAACTGGCACATGAAACTACCTCTGTGCGGCGTATTCCGAGTGTTTCTGAGGGCGTTCATGGCGGACCCGATTGGGCGCCCGATGAAACCTCCTTAGCCACCCAAAATTAGTGATTAAAATTGGGTTGGATTCTGGTTGGAAAACTATATCCAAATATGCAACCCAATTTGTACGAAAGTCATTATTTAATTCTGGAAAATTCTTTAAAACTTTTCAGAAAAAGAATTTTAGAGGGTTCATCCAAAAATCCTCAAATTTTGCCAGAATATTTTTTAGGATGTTAGTGAACTCCTATAAAAATGTCAGCTCATTTGGAGTTGATTTGATTAGGGGAATTCAGATTTGAAGTTGCTGTGTTCAATTGGATACAGAAACATTTTCAGAGAATTTCCAAAACTTGGAAATTCAGATCTGGGTAATTCTGAGCTCCAAAAATCCTAGGAAAATTCATGAAGGTCCTATGAACTATAATTGAAATTTTAGTTCACTAAGTTTGGCATGAACATGTTAGTTACTTCAGAATTAATTCCTTTTTCTTAATTGCTTAGAGAATTATTCTGAACAAACCACTCAATGAAAAGTGCTAATTTTTGGTCCAGATGATTTTCTTGTGACAAGAAACTCACATGAAAATATTCAGCCCCATTGGAGTTCTGGATCACCCCTGTTCTGTTTAACCTCTTTAGGTGCTTAAAACATGAATGGGGAAGACACTTAGCACTTAATCATGTTAATTAGCCCAAAGCCAAACCTTAGCACCAGTGTCATTTTAAATTCTTAAACAGAGTTCTAGTGTTTAAACTTGTCATTAGAACTTGTTCGCAAAATCTTTACAATTAAATCCATATGCATATTCATTACGTGTAGCATCTACGTGAAGAAGTTGAAGCAATTAGAGTGGAGATCAAAGAAGGAGGGGAGCGAGTGATCAAGCCTCAAGTGGTATTCACTAACTGAAACTCATATATATAAGTCCCCTTCAAAAAAAGGCAAGCCCCGGTTTGCATCAAACTTACAAGTTTTTATTTGTATTCACTTTATATTGTCTAGTATTTTGTTTATTGCATTAGGTATAGATGGTATGAAACTCCAAATGCATGACCCAAAAAACCCTGGAGTATAATGTAGAATAGGTTATCAATTGATTATAACTGCTGATCTCAAGTTAACAGAAGTGGATTAAAAGAGGCATAACTCGAGTAGGCAGTTTCCTACTCGTGAACAGGGATTAAGGGGGATCAATCGGAAGAGTTGGGAATCGATCCTCATAGTTGGGAATGGGGACCGGGCAGTGGATGGAAGGATCAAGGACGTGGTCCTGTGAACCTAGTCTATGCCTGAGTCGATTAAGGCCCGTTCTCGTGTGCGGCCCTGTGAGACAAGTTTGAGTTGTGTACCGGATGCATACTGGCAATATGGGACCCTAGAAACTGATGTAACATGTTAACCTGGGTGTCAAGGCAAACCCCACTGTCTTATGCAGATGCTGAAAGGATAGAGAAGTCGTCTCTACGAGGGTTTTCCATAGTGAGACTTAATCCAAGTCGGTGGGACCGGTTTGACATTTGGGTGTCGTGTGAAAGGTTGCCACATACGACGTTGATGGGATTGGTTGATCACCAGTCTCAGACGGGCGTATGTGTTGTGTCATCCGGGTGTTTTTGATTGCAATCACCGTCGCTCGCGGTAGTTAGCATACTTGTACACTGAGTCATGACGTAGTAATAAACTGGAAAAATTTAATATGCTTCGTGAGTAATCCTCATAATGGAGATGAGGAATGATCAACACTTTCACTAAATTTATTTTCCATCTTGGGCTAGTAGCGTCGAGGCAAAACGTTTCTTGTTTGATTGTGGAGTCTCGACGTTGATGGCGCAAGGTCTGTATGGGTCCAGGGTAGCTCACTAAAGTTACTTTCACCTCGGGCAAGTGACATCGAGATGAAGCATTTCTTGTTTGATTGTGGAGTCTCGATGTAAATTGTGTGAGGGCTATAAAAGTTGCTTAGAACTTGAGGTAAGGACTTTCCTTTAGCTCAAGTTCATATTTTGTGCAAACTTCTATATTCAGCTCTCTATTTTTAGCATGTAGAGTTTCATGACTAGGGTGACGGTTAAGTCTTGCTGAGCTTCATGCTCACAGATACTGCATGAGTTGTTTTGCAGGTAATAACACTACGCTGATAACTATGGTTGTCCAATGAGACTCGAAACTCTCCTAGTGGTGATCTCATGGAGAAGCCGCCGCTGCTGTTGTGGTCGTGTTGCTAGTGAGAAGGGTCCGCGGGCTGGACATCTTCTCTGATGCTTAGCATAGATATAAGATGTGAGTTGTATGAGTCTTCCAATGTAGATTATTTTGATAAGTATTTGTAAAATTTACACTTTGTAAGCTTCCGCTTGATTTATGTAATATGATACTTTATTATGTGTGTTGTTGGGTGCCGCATCGCACGGCACCACTCAATGTGATTCCCGGGCGAGTGGCACGGCCCCGTGATCGTGTCCGGGTCCCCACAGCGTGGTATCAGAGCCAACCCTCGCAGTTTCACGGGTGCGTACGGGTCAGTGAGAAGGATACGGTAGCGTACAGGTCAGGGACGTGGGTACGTACGCATGACGCGTGGGTCCTCTGTGTGGGACATGGTATGGTACGTATGCTGCTAACCGGATGTACGGTATGCATATGCCAGTACTGAACGTACGGACGTGGCTAAGAGGGGATGTTCCTGTCTTTGTGTTGACCGGCAAGGACGTCGGTCTTCTAAGGGGGGTGGATTGTGTGATATCCGGGCTCTCGGCTAAATAGAATTGATAGAGTACTCATACCATCAAGGTATACCTTGTTTTCCGGAAGCCCACCTGCAAAGGACTCCGGGGTTAAGCATGCTTGGTCCAGAGGAATTTGGGGATGGGTGGCCGATCGGGAAGTCTTCCCGGGTGCGCACGAGTGAGGACAAAGTGAGCTGAAAAGACGAGTGGTGGTATGTGGGGCCAGTCTATGATCCTAGAGAGCTGTTATAATGCGCCTTACGACTGAGCGCATCGTCGACCACATTCGCCTTTCCCGGATGATAATAAATCTCAAGTTCATAATCTTTAATGACGTCTAGCCATATTTGTTGCCTCATGTTCAGTTCTTTCTGAGTGAAGATGTATTTCAAGCTCTTGTGGTCGGTGTAGAGGTATACAAGATTTCCGAGCAAGTAATGCCTCCATATCTTCAAAGCAAGGACCACGGCAGCTAACTCAAGATCATGAGTTGGATAATGCTGCTCATGGTTTCGGAGTTGACGAGATCCATAAGCGACCACTCGTCCTTCTTGCATCAGCACGCAGCCAAGACCGATGCCATATGCATCGCAATAGATGTCGAATGGCTTCATCGTATCCGGCTGAGCAAGAACCAGCACTGTTGTGAGATGCTTCACTAAAGTCTTGAAAGCTTGTTCATACGAAAAACCCCACACAAATCTGGTACTCTTCTTCAATAATTCCGTCATCGGTTTAGCGATCTTGGAGAAGCCCAGAATGAACCTCCAGTAATAACCCGCTAAACCGGGAAAGCTACGGATTTCATGCACAGACTTTGGTGACTCCCATTTTTGCACTTGGATAATCTTACTCGGATCAACAGCGATGCCCTCCGCTGAAATAATGTGTTCGGGAAAAGGTACTTGGTTAATCCAGAATTCACACTTGCTAAATTTTGCATAGAGCTTGTGATCTCGCAATCTTTGCAGCACAATATGCAGATGATCAGCATGTTCTTCGTCTGACTTGGAGTACACCAAGATATCATTGATGAAGACCACGATGAATTTATCCAACTCCAACATGAACACTGAATTCATCAGGTACATAAAGTGTGCCGGAGCGTTGGTCAACCCAAAAGACATAACGAGATACTCGTATAAACCGTATCTCATCGAGAATGCCATCTTCAGAATATCTTTTGCCCGGATTTTTATCTGATGATATCCAGACCGAAGATCCATCTTTGAGAATACTTTCGCACCCACTAATTGATCGAAGAGCATATCAATGCAAGGTAGTAGATACTTGTTCTTGATGGCCACAGCGTTAAGTGGACGATAATCAACACAAAGCCATAGTGTTTCATCCTTCTTATTGACAAACAACGCTGAACAACCCCAATTTGACGAACTCGGTCATATAAAACCCTTGCTCATTAGGTCATTCTGCTGTGTCTTCAATTCTGCCAGTTCATTGGGTGCCATCTTGTACGACCTTCGTGATATCGGTTTTGTTCCTGGCGCAAGTTCAATCTTGAACTCTACGTCCCGCTCGAGCGGCATGCCAGGTTAATCATCGGGAAACACATCCAAATAACCACGTACCACCAGAATGTCCTCTATCTTCAGAGTTTCTGAGTGGTTTAATGTTCCAATCTGTTGCCGACTGGCGCCCAGAAATAATATATTAAGACCGTGTTGTGGGGAGTTGAGCTCAACGGTTCGAGAACTGATATTGAGAACTGCATTGTGCTAATCCAACCACGACATCCCTAAAATGATGTCGATCTTCAGACCGTCAAGAATAATGAGAGTTGTGGGGTATATTCTACCCCCCAAACAAAGAGGTGCTTGGGAGACAACATTGCTTGCTGTACTGCTGCCCCCGGGCGAAGATATGAGGTATTGGCTCTTTGTAGAAGTGGTTTGGAGCTGATGTTGAGCCACGAAAGATTGGCTAATGAAGTTGTGTGTGGCACGGAATCGAAGAGAATTAATACCGGTAGCTGATTCAAACAAAACATCCCTGCTAACGCGCCTTCTCCTTCCGGAACATCATCAATCACTGTATAATGAATGCTGCCCCTTTTCTGACCTTTTTTCTGCAGATGTTGGTACGGATATGAGTATTGCAAATACGATGACCGCCAGCCTTGAATTCCCTCCGGATAATACCTAGCATAATGGCCCATAGGACGACAAGTGAAACACGGATATCTCTCCGGTTCTTCGCTGACTTGCGGTTGGATGCTAGGTACACCTGGCTGCAGCGATGGAGCACAAACCACCGTCTGATGCTGCTGCTGGGGAGGTGTTGCAAGTTGGGGTACTTGACCAGCAATGAACCTCTGAGGAGTTGATCATACAGGTGGCCTCCATCTTTCACCGGATGGCGTTCGTTACACCAAACGGTATTTTTGGGGCACATAACTTGTGCTGGCCTGTTTGATCTTACTCATTTTTTTTCTCTGCTTGCTACTCGAGTGTCAGTTTTTCTTGTATGAGAGCCGCATTGACCATGTCGGTGTACTTGCCTTTGTTGAACACATCCAACTTCTCCTGTAATATGGCACTCAGGCCATGGAAGAATAAATCACACCGTGCCTCTTCTATCGCCACATATTAGGGAGCATATTGAGCCAAATAGTTAAACCTTTTGACATACTCAAGGACACTCATGTCCCCTTGCTTCAACTTCATTAATTCCTCCCGCTTTGTCTTTATAATACCTATCAGTATGTGACGAGTACAAAAGGCTTCACAGAATTCACTCCATGTTACTTGATGGCCATGGTGGCGAGATGTTCCACCCACCAGTTTCTGGCAGCTCCATGAAGTTGTTGAGCGGCGAACATTGTATTCTGAACTTCATCACACTCGAATACTCCAAATTTAGACTCCATGACACAAAGCCACTGATCCACTTCCACGGGTTTGGTACCTTCCGTAATGATTGGCGGTTGAGTCACCAAGATATCCAGATAAGCGTTCCGAGGTGGAACGACTTGTTGCATGTTCTGGAGTACGCCTTACTGTACCAAAGCTTGGAGTAAGTGTGTGTTCTCTTGAGTTGCTTCTTGGAGTAGCCTGGTTTTCTCTTGGTTAGACTCGACAACTCGAGTCATAAGATCCATCCATCCCGCAGATTTCTGACGGTGGAATAGATTCATCACCGCCTCGGCGAGAACTCCCGGCCTTACTCGAGGAACGCGTACGAACCATACTGCAAAATACATTTCCATATTTGTAAAACATGAACTCAGCAGTATGTGAAACTAATGAAAACACGAATATGTCAAAACTTTATGAAAGCAGTAACAAAATCCATGTTTACACAACTCCTTAGAGTAGGCATAGCTAACCAGCCTATCTGTACAGAACAGACCTTTATGAACTAAATCCAGATTTTTGATCCAATTAAAAGCATTTGCATAACTCAAGTTGAATACCAAAGTTAAAGTTAACTTCAATATATTTCCAACGCGTATTCATATGCCTTCATATCATCTCTGGATCAAAAGTTATGATTTTCCAAAGATGACAGAATTCCTGAATAAAATTTGCCAGCATCTCATTTGTATCTGTTATTTTTTATCACAGTTGTATATGCAAATACAATAAGAATCTGAACAAACTTTGAAATACAACAATATTACAAATTTCATAACCTTTGGAACGGTGTATAATAGTTTTCTTAGGGATTTTATACAGAGAGTTATGGCTGAAATACAGGAATATCCAGAGAGGTTTTGCTGCTGTCCTGGTTCTGGACAGTTTGCCTTCAATTGGACTTTTCACCAATTTGGCATGTGATTTTGCTCTGGAGGTCTGCAGATAAGTTGTATAGCACTTAAAAATATTTCCAGAACTGTATTATAAACCTTAATTAAGTAAATATACTCAAAGTTATTCTCTGCCAAAGTCCAGCAAGAATTCCTGCCAGAAACAGAGCACTTTGTTTTTGAAATCTTTGAAGCCTAATCATTCTCTCATTTGAATCTTAGTTCAAATAAGAGTTCAGTAACTAATATTTGTTTCAAACTTCCATTTTTAGTTGAAAGTTAGTTCATGAATCATTTCTTCATAGGGAAGAGGTTATTAAGTGTAGTACGGTGTCGATGCACCGTAAGAATCATGTCGGTACTACGTAGCCTCACCAAAAGAAAATCCTAACCGGATTATACCGGCATATCCGTATCATATGTGGCACTAAAACGGTCACTCGCAAACGTGTGCTACTCGTACTAAGGTTTTGTGGTTAAACCTGCATAAGTCACACACAATCTTCAGGTTCGGCTGCACACCGAACCCGGTCCTAATACATTTTGATACACCTGTCCGCCATCACTTGCACGGGTGTTCTCAAGCCAAACACGCCTTGAGCTACATGTTCACGTTACTAACCACGTGACGGGGTCTCCCATACTTGCCCGTAGCACACCAGGGAATGGCGTTGCTCGAATACCCCAAACGACATGAAGAGTCATAGAGGATACTAAAGTTGGCCGGGTTACCTACCACCCGTGAGGCTCCATCCTTAAGCTTGTGCATACTGGTGCACAGTGCATACATGCACCCCCAACACATAGAACGTCCCGAGATGCATGATTTTCTGACATAGCACATAAGTTACATTTCCACCTTCATATTAGGCTAATATAGTAGTCCTTATGTGGGCCTAGTACCGTTTCCTCACCGTATCCTATGCTTTTGTCGTAATACGATCCTTATTCTGTGCGCTATTCCCAATGTGGCTCTGATACCACGCTGTTAGGGCCCAGACCCGATCACGGGGCCGTGCCGCTCGCCTGGGAATCGCATTGGATGGTGCCGTGTTATGCGGCACTCAACAACACACACATAAGTAAAACCATATCACATAAATCAAAAGTGGAAGCTTACAAGTATTCTTTGTAAATAATTTGCATCAAATAGCTACAGCGGAAGACTATAATCATCTCACATTGAATAACTACTAAGCACTCAAGAAGATGTCCAGCCCGCAGACTCCTCTCGATAGCAACACGAAGACAACTGCAGCGGTTGGGTTCTCCATGTGTTAAACGACTCGGAAGTCTTCGAGTCTCACTGGACAACCACCTCATAAGCGTCGATGTTAACCTGCAAAACCACTCATATAGCAAGCGTGAGCACAAAGGCTCAGCAAGACTGATCCGTCTCTTCTAAACAAGAAACTCTACATGCACGACGGATTGAATAAGGTAGTTAAGTTTCCATAAAGGACTTGCCTGCAGTTGATCCTTAACTTTCAGATTTTAAGCCTCATTTTAACGACCTTGAGCCAAACAGCATCGCAAATCCACAATCAAACAATAAACGCTCTGTTGTGATGCTTCTTGCACAAAGTGAAGTAAAGTTTAGTTAGCACTATCTCTAATTCAAGCATGGTTACAATACAATTTAAAACACAAGCCTTATCAAGTTCAAAGGAATTCACTTCAGTTCTTACTACGTCAAGACGCAGTGGGAAAGTATGCTCATTTGACCGCGAGCGACGGTGACTCGAATCAGTACACGCCCGGACTACACGATACGTACACCCATACTCCGAGTTGCCGGCAGCAACCTCGACTGATGTTGTACGCCGTCACCTTACCCAAGTTCTTCCACACAGGACGCAGTCCAATCGCCCCGAACAGCAAACTCCCTCAAGGTACATACCCGCAGTGATATGTTCTTGAGTGAGTTACCTCCTGCTGTACTGACGCCGAAAGCCTAAGCCGCTTAGAAAAGTTCCAATGTGGATCTCACGAGGTACATCGGTTTCTTGGGTCCCATATAGCCAATATGCGCCCGGTACACAACTCAAACTTGTCCATCAGTGTCAAGTACGGGCGGGCGTTAACCGACACAGGCAGGGCTATGCATGCACGGTCCGCAACATGCTGCATCTAAATCTCCCTGCCCGGTCTCAATTTTTTCACTTGTGAATTTTTTTCCTCATTACTTCTATTCATGACTCGCTCCGATGAAACCAATCCCTAAACTCGCCAGTAGATTCCAACTACTCGACTTCTACTGGTCCTTTCAAACTAACATATAGCGTAGCCCAATTTCACTTGAGGAGGTGCTAATCTACCCTTCTCTCTTGAGTTAATCTGGTCATGCAAATGGGTATTCAATATCATCTAGACCTAATGCAATCAATAATTCATAGCTATGATCTCTAGAAATGAAAAGACTTTATAAAATTGCTCGAATGCAAACCGAGGCTTGCCTGTTTTGCAGGTGACTAAGAATGTATATAATTTTCAGTTAGTGATGATCACTTGAGGCTTGATCACTTGCTTTCCTCCCTCTTTGATCTCCAATTCAATTACTTCACAATCTTCACGTCGATGCTACACGTTATGAATATGCACAAGTATTTAATTATAAAGCTTTTTCTAACAAGGTCTAATGATAAGTTAGAAACTGGAACTCTGTTTAAGAATTTAAAACGACACTGGTGCTAGTGGTTGGGTTTGGGTCAAGCAAGATGATCAAGTGATAAGTGCATTCCTCAATTGTGTTTTGATCACCTAAAGAGGATAGACATAAAAGTGATTATCCATAGCTCCAATGGAGATAAAAATTTTCATGTGAGTTCCTTGTCACAATAAAGTGTTCTGGACCAAAAATTAGCACTTTTCGTTGACTGGTTTATTCAGAAGAATTCCTTAAGCAATTAAGCAAACAGGAATTAATTTTGAAGTAACTCACATGTTCATGTCAAACTTAGTGAACTACAGTTTCAATTATAGTACATAGAGCCTCATGAATTTTTCTAGGATTTTTGGACCCAGAACTGAATTTTCAAGTTTTGGGAATTCTCTGAAAAATTTCTGTATTCATTTGAACACAGCAAATTGAAATCTGAATTCTCCTAATTAAATCAGCTCCAAATGAGCTGAAAACTTTACAGGAGTTCAATAATATCCTAAGTATTATTCTGGCAAAATTTGAGAATTTTTGGATGAACCAAACTCCCTCTAAATTTTTTTCTGAAAAGCTTTAAATAATTTTCAGAATTAAATATTGATTTTCATACAAATTAGGTTTCATATTTATATAGTGTTTTTCAACCTGAAACTAACCCAATTTGAATCACTAAATTTGGAGTTTCCTAGCAAAAGTGTGGCCTTCCAAAGTTTGATGAAGTCTGTAATTTGAATTAAATCGGGAAAATTTCAAATCTCTGACAGTGGGTCCAGGGGCTACGTGGCGCCTTCTCCTTCAAAGCCACACGGGGCCACAGGGTCTGTTGCGCACAGACACAAAACAATCCGGGGCAACAGAAGATCCGGCCCTCTCGGTACAGTGACTGACGTGTGGGCCCTCCATCTCCTTCGTCACCTTCCGGCTCCCGCGCGTCCCCCGCGCCTGAGCTCGCCGGAACTTGCCTTTCCGGCCTTCTCCCGTGCTCCCACTCGCTGCCAGCCCTAGAATCACATGCTGAACACGTTGGAGGGGTTTCCCCGCACCAGCGATGGCTCTACCCTAGCTCGCACCGAGCGGCGGCTCACACTGACATTCGGCGACGTCGCCCGGCCCTTCTAGCCCGCCAAAACCTCTGTGGAGCGGCTCTACAGCACCGGTGGAGTCCGTAGGAGCTTGACATAGGCTCAAAAGGAATCAGAAATGGCTCTAACCATGTTCTCACCATGCGCCAGACATGGTGTGCCATGGCCGCCGATGAAAAAGTTGGAAATAGGCCGTCTACAGAGGGTTTCATGCTAGGGTTCCAAAGATAAATTTTTGCCTACCTAATCTAGCTCGTTTGTGATCAATTTGGTGCACTACAAATGAATAACGATCGGGAATTTGATGATTTCATACCCGACGGTTGTTTTGCACCGGCCGAAAGAAAATTCCAAAATTCTTCGGCGGCGATCCATGGTTGGGCTTGAACTTCAGAGGTGAGCAGCGTGGAGGTTGTGCGAGTCCCAGGGTGCTCTTGCTCAGCCGTGAAAAGCTCCGGGTGAGGCTGTCCACGGGAGCACCTTGCCGCTATTTTCTTTCGGCCGCCGCGAGAAAACGTGGTTCTCAGTGTGGGGAGGCCGAGCTCACTCGATGGCGTGTCGAGGAGGTAGAAGGTGACGCCCTAGTGCCGTTTTGCAACTCAGTAGCCCTTTGTTCTCGTGAGAACGGCCGGCTTCCGATCGGCCGAGGGTGGCAGCGATGGTTTCAGTTTGTGTGCGCGAGAGAGAGGAAACAGAGCGAGTCTTCGGTGCTGTGGCAAAAAGGAACATGGCTAGAGGTGAAGAACCACACACACAGCTCGCCAGCATGAGGGAACATCAGAGATGAGGTGGTTCTCGGTGCACTCGGTGTCGCCCGGGTGAGGCTCTGTTCTGCTCGAGTGGAGAAACGAAGACTGAAGACTTTGATATTTTGTACACTGTGGCAACCACGGGGTCCCACCAGTCAGCCCTTCTCTGTCCTTCAAAAGATCTCCAAAATTTGGCAAATTATGAAATCAATTGTGGGAAGTTCAAATCTGAACTGTAGTTGGATAATTGGGCAAGTTTCATCCAAATTTAAATGTGTATTTGAATTCATTGCAAATTTAAGTCCATTTGGAAAATGGATAGCAAAATATTTCAAAAATTCATGAAACTTTGCATAGCCACTAATTTGGACCTAAGGAATTCAAATATGAGATCTTATTTTAAATTTAGCTGCTCCAAATGAGAGTTTGAACACAATAGTTTGCATTCCCATTGCGTTCCCTCATTTGAAATTTGAGTTGAACAATTTAGTTCCAAAATCTGATTTGAAACTTTCTCTTGCACATGATAACTTCACATCTGTGATTTTGAATCCACCTTGGTCCCAAGCATGCAAATAAACATTTTCTTGAGTAGAGAAAGATCTCATGTGTATCAATACATATGAAAAAGTTTAAACAGGTCCCAATTTTCATACATAAGAAACCAACTTGCATTCAAACTTCAGTTTCTTTTTATTCATATTTTTGGGACCTTTACATGACAATTCTTGGGCCACATTGAGCCTGGGCCGGTTATGGTAAGGCCAATGTGGAGGTTGGGTATTAGCCCCTTCTGTGTCGGTTAAGGACCGTGTCGTATGCGGCCCTGCTGGACTCGTTTATGCTGTACCGGATATATAATGGGGTATGGGACCCATGAAACTGATGTCACTCGATGGACCATGGTGTAGAAACTCATCCTTCATCTGAGAATGGCGTTGAGAAGGCGCGAGGTGTAAATCCTTTAGCGGGTAACTTCGACGTGTCCACGTAGAAGACCATCCTGCTCGGGATGAAGCGATTTTCTATGTCGGGGTGTTGTGTGAAAGGTTGCTGTATACAACGTAAGAAAGAGATCTCGAGTGAGTCTTTCTAGGTGGGTGGGTTTCATGTACTTCAGGTTGTCATTGATTCAAATCACCATCGCTCTCGGTTAAGAATTGAGCATACTTGCCCACTGCGCTATGACATAGTAAGAAGAGGAATAAAGTCTCTTAAGATGTTGTTCATGGCTTAATCATTGTATTGAAACCATGAATGCAGTAGATATAGTGCAAACTAAATTTCTATCCATCTTAGTCTAGCAACATCGAGATAAGCGTTTCTTGTTTGATTGTGGACTTCCGGTGTTGTGATGCATGAGGATCATTAACACTTGCTGCTATACTGATCTGAATATAAGGATCAACGATTAGCCAAGCTTCATTTTGCAAATTCATATTCATATCTTATTACAACTCCTGAATGTAGAGTTACATGTTTAGGATTGACGGTTAAGACATGCAGAGCCCTAGTGCTCACGGTTGCATTCGTAGTTGTTTTTGCAGGTAGCATGATGCATGCCATGAAGACGGTTGTTCGGTGAGACATCGGACCCTACTGTTCGTATAACTTATCGAAGACCTTTGCCGCTGCCTTATACTCTTGTGAAGCTAGTAGGAAGCGTCCACGGGTTGGACGGCTCCTCTTCGGCATAGTTAGGGCCGAGAGTGGGTATGTATCTAGTTTTATTTTCCACTGTGTATGTACAGTTTTGTATATTATGTTGTAAAAGACCTTATATTGAGAAATAAAGCATTTCGTATGTTCATGTTGTCTTTTCGTGCATACTATTGGGTGCCACATCGCACGGCACCACCCAATGCGATTCCTGGAGTGTGGACCCAAAAGGGGTTGCCCACAGAGGCGTGACAACGGCACAGTGCTGCACAACGGAACAGTGCCATCCTGTAGAGCGAGGTGACGCGGTGACAAGACGGCGTCATCATCATCACCTGCAGCATGGTCAGAGGCGTTCAGCGTGGCAGGTGGCGGGTCTTAACTCCCCCCAACCACTCTACTCAGGATGTAAAACCCTAGATCATGTATAGAGTTTAGACAGCTTCGGGGCCACCAGTCGGGCCCCGAACCACATTGTAACAACCCCGGCCTTGGACTATAAAGGACCGGGGCGTCCACCTGACAAGGGGTTGGTCCCCACACATTAGCAACCCTAGCAACATTCGTGCAAGATACAACAAACACTTCTGTGGACGTAGGGTATTATGCTTCGGCGGCGCGGAGCATGTAAATTCTGTTGTTCTCCCGCTCTCTCGAGTTGGATCGCTCTAGGGACATCAAGCCTCTCGAATCAAAGAACCTCCATGGGCTGCTCCAGTAGCGGACAGGGTAGGTGTCGAAGCAAACACTCCGACATTTGGTGTGCCGGGAAGGAGGCTTTTCACGATCTCTAGGCGACCATGGTGAACATCACCTCTCTCAGCGAGACTTCTTGCCCAAGTCGCCGTCGTCTCTAGGCGGGAGATGACAAGGCCACCTCCCGTTCCAGGGAGGGTAGGTCTAGCCTGGCCAGCGACCAGACGGTTGGCATGCGTGCGGCGCCCAGGTCTGGCCGAGCCAGTGACCAAACAGCCGGCACACTCTACGTGATGTATGGGGGCTCTTACGACGTCTCATCCCGGCGAGCTGTCAAGACCCTGCGCTGAGCGGTGGCAGCAGTTGCTCCAATCCTGGGCCGGAGTCACAACGCAAGTGGATGGAAACGCCGATCAGCTTCAACGCCTCCATCTGCCCCAAGAACATGGCAGGCGCCGGGCAGCTGCCACTCCTCGTCGCCCCAACCATCTCCAACATTAAGCTCTACCACGTGCTGATTGATGGCAGGTCGTCCCTCAGCGTCATCAGCCTTGCAGCTTTCAAGAAGCTGCAGATCCCTATGCCCCAACTTACCCCCTCGAGACCATTCTCGGGGGTAGGACGCTACCCTATCTTCCTGTGCGGTAGCATCTCCCTCTCGGTGACATTCGGGACACCTGTGAACTACCGCATGGAGAGCGTCATCTTCGACGTTGCGAAGGTCAGCCTCCCCTTCAATGCCATAATCGGCAGGTCGGCCCTGTACCAATTTTTGGTAGTAGCCCACTACAGCTACCTGGTCCTGAAGATGCCAACCCCGAGTGGCATCCTCAAGATCCACGAAGACCGCACTGCGACTGTCTCAGCGCTGGAGAAGCTCCAAGTGTTGGTGGCTGTGCAGGAGGCTGCCTCTGGTCACACAGAAGCTAGTCGGCCGCCTCCAAGCATGCGTCAGCAAGGGATGACATCTGCACCGCGTGTGCAGCCCTCGGATGGCGAGGACGTTCTTGTCAAGGTCATCCAAGTCGGTTCCGATGCCGCCCAGACCACCCGAGTCGCTAGGAGTCTGGGTGACAAATAAGAAGATGTGCTCGTCACCTCCTTCCGGGCTAATGTTGACGTGTTTGCATGGGAACCGTCAGAAATGACCGGGATCCCCATGGTGGTGATTGAGCACCAACTGAAGATTTACCCCGACACCAGGTCGGTCCAACAAAAGCCTCGGAAGCAATCCATCGAGCGCCAAGACTTCATCCGTGAAGAGATCAGGAAGCTGCTTGATGCTGGCTTCATCCAAGAGGTCCACCATCCTCGATGGTTAGACAACCCTGTCGTCGTCCCCAAGACTGGCGGAAAGCTACGCATGTGCATCGACTAGACCACCCTCAATAAGGTATGTCCAAAGGATCCGTTTCCTCTCCCCCGTATAACCAAATTGTGGATTCTACATCCGGCTATGGTCTACTGTGTTTCCTAGACGCATATTCAGGTTTCCACCAAATACCTATGTCTAGGGAAGATGAAGAGCATACTGCCTTCATCACAGTAGATGGTCTATACTGCTATGTATCCATGCCTTATGGTCTCAAGAATGCCCTTACCACTTTTGTACGTGCCATGCATAAGACATCTGGGAATCTCATTCGTGACCTAGTATAGGTGTATGTCGATGACATCGTAGTAAAGGTCAAGTCGCAAGAATCTTTGCTCGATGGACTGCATTCGACACGCATGAAGTCTTTGGGGTCTCTGCCGGGAAGCTGCTCAGTTTCTTGGTCTCATACCAAGGAATTGAAGCTAATCCAAAGAATATCAAGGCGATAGAACTGATGTGGCCCCCTGACCGCATCAAGGACGTGTAGAAGATTACCGGATGCCTGGGTGCGCTCAGTTGGTTTATCTCTAGACTGGCTAAGCGGGCTCTTCCGTTCTTTAAGCTTCTATGCAAATCTAGTCCATTTGTATGGACCAAGGAGGCGGATGAGGCGTTCCAGGAGCTGAAAAAGTTCCTCACAACGCTGCCGATCATGGTGGCCCCGGAACAAGGCGAGCCTCTGCTCCTATACATCACTGCAACAACTGAGGTTGTGAGCATGGTCCTGGTTGCGGAGCAGCCAGAACTCCATCGACCTCAAGTCCCAGATGAGGCTCCTGCTGCCATTGGTCTAGGGTCCCAGGACTCGGACTCCGCAGGAGACCCAAGAGACGGGAAGTAGTCAGCTCCCAACCAGCCAGACCTGATGATCAATGCATATCCGGATCCGAGCTCCCAAAATGCAGTCCTGGACCAGGGGGGCCCGGGTCCCGAATCTCTCCAAGAAGACCAAGTCAGGTCTTAGCCAGCTAGACCTAACCACCAGTGCACATCGGGGTCCCAGCTCCCAGAGTGCAGTTCTAGGCCCGGAGGCCGGGGGCCCCCGAGTCTCAGACCCTTACAAGAGGATGCATCAGACCCCTCCGGGAGGGTCCGGACTGTCCAGCGTCCAGTCTACTTCATTAGCGAGGTCCTCCATGATTCCAAGACAAGATATCTGGAGGTGCACAAGCTACTCTATGCAGTCCTCGTTGCATCAAGGAAGCCACGCCACTACTTCCAAGCTCACAAGATCTTAGTGGTCACCTCGTACCCACTGAGAACCGTCCTCCATAGCCACAATGCAAGCGGGAACGTAGCCAAATGGGATGCAGAACTGGTAGAGTTCGAGCTGGAATTCATGCCGCGCCATGTGGTGAAGAGTCAGGCGCTAGCTGACTTCGTGGAAGAGTGGACGCCACCACCATGCCACCGAGGGGCCCAAACAACGGTGGACCTGAGACCAGAGCTCCGGTTTTCACTGGGCCCTACTAGACTTTCTTCTTCGATGGATCCTCACGCAAGAAAGGTGCCGGAGCGGGGGTCCTTCTCCTTACACCAACCGGAGAGCAGTTCAAGTACGTAGTGCGACTTGACCTCAAGGAAACCAACAATATGGCGGAGTATGAAGCTCTCATCTTCGGGTTAAAGACCGTGCTGTCCCTCAGCATCCGACAGTTGTTGGTAAAGTGTGGTTCTCAACTGATCATCAAAAAAGTCAAGGGAGAGTGTTGCTGCAACGACCCATAGCTTGGAGCCTATCTCCTATAAGTACAGAGGTTGGAGAAGGATTTCTTATCCTTGGATTTGTGCCATGTTCCCTGCCAACAACACAATAGCCGACGACCTGTCAACGAAGGCTACCACTTGGGCTCTGGTGCCGAACCAGGCGAAGGGGGCGAGACCAGCACCTCGATGTTGGCAGTCCCGGCGGCCCTGCTACCATGGTGCCCACCAAGGATCGTAAGTGTTACCGGGGACTCCGTGCAACCCGATACTCAAGATCCAAGTGCTCAAGTAGGTCCCAACGCATGGATCACGGTGATCCGAGACTACTTGAAACACAATATCCTCCCCGATGAACGGGTATCCACTGAACGGATCGCTCGGTTGGCTAAGAGTACACGCTGGTAGAAGGGGATCTTTGCTGGCGTTGCACTAATGGCGTCCTATTGCGGTGCATAACCCGGGAGGAGGGTTGCGACTTGCTCGCAGAGATCCATGGAGGCGAGTGTGGGAACCATGCATCTTCCCGCACACTGATCGGTAAAGCATTCCGACCTGGTTAAGAGATGCAAGGTGTGCCAGTTCCACGTCAAGCAGATCCCCACACCGGCGCAGACGCTGCAGATGATCCCGCCCCCATGGCCCTTCGCTGTGTGGGGGTTGGACATCCTGGGGCCATTCCCCAGATCCATCGGAGGGTACCTGTACCTCTACATCACTGTAGACAAGTTCACCAAGTGGTTGTTAGCTACCTCTGTAGTAACAATCAACAGGCAGTCAGCAGTCAAGTTGAAGTCGATCATCTGCCGGTTCAGGGTCCGGAACGGAATCATCACCGACAACGGGACCCAGTTCACCAGTGCAGTGTTCTAAGACTACTGCGAAGACCTCGGCATCCAACTTTCTATGCTTCTGTTGCTCACCCAGAGAGCAACGGTCATGTCAAAAGAGCAAACGTCGAGATACTCCGAGGACTCAAGACGCGCACCTACGAAAGCTTGAAGAAGCACGGTGCCAATTGGGTTGAAGAGCTTCCGTGTTCATTGTGGGCTAGCCGGACGTCCCTCAGTCGTGTGAGGGGAAACACCCTTCTTCCTGGTGTATGGGGCTGAGGCCGTCCTCCCCCGGAAATCACCATGGGCTCATCCCGTGTCCAAGCGTACGATGAATCCACGTAAGATCAGCTCAGGCGTAAATATATCGACCTTGTCGATGAGCGAAGGTGGCAAGCAGCTGCTCGAAACGCATGATACAGTCAAGTGCTCCGACATTATCAGCAGCGGTTCATGCGGAGTAGACAGCTCGAGGTGGGCGACTTGGTGCTTCGGCTAATACTTTCTCAAGAAGGGGGAACAAACTCTCCCCCAGCTGGGAGGGTCCCTTTCGAGTGATACAATTATTCCGCCCCGGGTGCGTCCGCCTAGCCACGGAGGATGGGGTACCTCTACCCAATCCATGGAACATAGAACACCTCTGTAAGTTCTATCCTTAGCACAGCGGTAGGGTTCTTTTTTCTCTAAAAAGGTATCATAGAGTCTAGGAACAGCGCTGAGAACAGCTAAGCTCCGGAGGAGTCCTGCTACTCTTGTCATCCGGAGTGGGTCACTGCCTTCTTGTACGGCCTGTTTCCTCCTATGAAGGAAGCCTGAAATGAGAAAAACTTGTCTTACCCTGCGTACTATTTACAGTTTGTGCTCGCTCATGCATATCAACTGTAAATGGCGTGTCCGGAGCCTATCCTACATACTTGTCCTAGGTCGCGTAACACTGGAAGGTCCCCTCGCTGAAAGGTTAATGCCCGCTGGTGGTCCAAGACATGCAGCCTGGTTCTATACCCTAAGCCTGCCGAACTGCCTCCCTTGCACTACAACTGAGTACATGGGGCCGGAAGATACATGCCTACGGACAAAAAAGTAACCGAACCCCGGACATCGCCCCCTTTCTTTTTTGTGCTTTCTTTCCATACTGCTCCGGCCGTGTGGCCAGCTGCTTTTTCCTGTGCTATCCTTAGTAGAAGTTGTGCTATCCTTCTGCAGGCGGGGTCTGCTTGAGGTACCTATGGCGTACTCGGGGTCCTGTGGTTGACTCATTTCTCTAGGGGTCTATGGCGCCGGACAGTCCCTCTCCAAAAAGCTTACACCAGAGGGAGGTCCAGGGTGTGTAGCCTGCTTTGCCTGGTTCCGTACCACAAGCGTGCACACCCTACCTCTCCAGTGCTACAGCTCAGTACCAGGGAACCGTATAGCATGTACCCCTGATTAAAGCATTAACCATAACTTGGATCCTTTGGTTGTCTCATTGCCTGGGGGCCCTATGGTGTCGAATGGTCCTCCTCCGAAAGGCTAACGCCAGCGGGAGGTCCATGGTGTGTAGCCTACTTTGCCTGGTTCCGTACCCAAACGTGCACACCCTGCCTCTCCAGCGTTACACCCCTGGGCAAGGGTTTAACCATAGCCCAGATGACCCACATCAAATTTCCCAAGCCCTGCAGCTCAGCTGAGGACCGTAAGCTGCAGCAGAACTAACAATAGGAAAGGGTGGCCAGAGAGCACGACTATTCCCTTTCTTCTGCCATGTCTGCAAGTCCGAATAGGTCTTTGGTGTTCTGGAACTCCCAGGAGGACCGATGCTGACATCCTGCCTCATCCAATCTATTTGGTAGGTGCACCACAACTCAAGGGCCACAACTACCACGGGGCCATCATGGTGAACCATCTGGGCAGGACGTCGGACCACTGCAGCACCAAGCACAAGACCAGGTTCCGGCTACGAAAAGCTGAAGACACTGGCCGAGGTTCCCTCGGGTCCTTGTGCTTCCAAGGACCCGAGAGGAGTGTTAGCCACACCGCCGGAGCGCTCTGGGTCCTTACACTGCTAAGGACCCAGAGGAACAAGCTCAGGACATTCCAAACCTTTGCGTTGCCAAGGGTCCAAAGTCTACACCAACAACTCAAGACACACAAGACTTGAAGCAAAAAAGTCTTTATTAATGGCAGAGCTCCGGCATACAAAGGAGGATACAAGGTGAGCAGGAGACCTAGAAGCTATCCACGCTGGAGCCTAGCAGCTACAAGTCGGACGACCTCCCCCACAGTAGACTTGGCCGCCCCCGACAGCTCTGTATTATGGCCCTGCTCCACAGGTTCCAAGTCACTACAGGAATCCAGCAAATCTACGAAGGCCAAATTAATTTACGACGGCTAACCCTACAACCGTCGTAAATAAGTTTATTTACGACAGCCACGTTTAGCCATCGTAAATAAAAGCTTGTTTATGACGGCCAGGGATGAGCCGTCGTAAATACCAGCTTATTTACGACGGCCAAGGTCTGGCCGTCGTAAATAGGCATTATATACCCGCGGTCCTGGGGTCGGTGAGGGCATTCACGCCCGAGCCAACCCCGATCCCGAAGCGCCGCCGCCGCCCACGGCCCATCGTGCCCAGCCACCGCTGCGCCGGCCCCCGCCGGCCCCCGCCGCCCCAACACCCGACGCCGCCCCGGCCCCCTCCGCCGCCCCGGAACCTCCACGCTCTCGGCCGCTGCCGCCTCTGACCTTTGCGGTTAGGGCGCCCTCCCCCGACATCGGCGGCCCACAGCGCTTCTCCCCGACCCGGCGTCCCGCTGCCCCGCCCCCGGCCCCGAGCTCCCGCGCCATCGAGCACGTCACAGCCGTCGAGAAGTTAGTTTTTTTTAATTTAGTTGATAATTGGATTTAGTTTAGTTAATTTAGTTATTAATTGTTATTGTTTAATTTATGCAAATTGTTTTGCTAGTTTTAGATTAAATTTAGTTTAGTTGTTAATTGTTTAGTTTATGAATTTTGTTTAATATAGTTGTCAATTCTTTGTATTAGTTTTAAATTTAATTAAGTATAGGTGTAAATTGTTTAGTTTACGAATTTTGTTTAATTTAGCTATAATTTGTTTGTATTAGTTTTAGATTTAATTTTTTTTAGTTGTAAATTGTTTAGTTTACGAATTTTGTTTAATTTAGTTTTAATTTATTTAGTTTTAGATTGAATTTAGCTTCTCTCCCGCCCAAGCCCACCGCGTCGCTGGCCGCCCCGCCGCGCCGCCGCCCCTGGCCTCCTCCACGCCGCCCACCGCCACCCCAGCACCCGTGCCTCTGCCACCCCGTGTCGCCGCCATGCCGCCCTGCCCGCCCCCGCCGCACCCGGCCTCCTCCACGCCGACTGCCCCCAGCCTCCTCCCCCAGCCCTCCGTTCACCCACTGTCTATATATTTGCTTCATCTAATTATTTAGTTGAATATTGTGTATAAAATTGAGTGTTTATTATATGCTCTCATGATGGTTAGGTATATATATACACCATCATGAGAGCATGTGTAAAACATGTTAATTATGACGGTTTTGGGCCGGGCTGTCACGTCGTGATGGTGGCGGGAGCCAGAAGGCCCCGAACCTCCAAGCTTCAAGCACCCAAGGACACGGAAAGACGCTCGAAGAGCCGTCGGTCCGGGCTTGGCGCTCGACTGACCTCCATCCAACGCCCGACCGCTCATCCGACGTGACCCGTCGCAAAAGGGTACAAGGACCACCAAACGACCCGTGTCCGGTGCCTGAGCCCCTGAAAGGCCGGCGGGCTTTGACTTCGTCCCTCTCCCGTTGTTCTTAAGATCCCGGACATGCCGACGGATTAGGTCACATGGATGCAGACCAGCGTGTTGACGGCCACCCCTATTCTTCCCCCCTTTCTCTCTTTCATTCTTTCCCCCTTCTCTCTCTCATAAATGACTCAAAAAAGAATGAGTAACGTAAACCTTTAGAATATGCATCACCCGTTTCGAACTGGCCCATCTCACATGCGTTACGCATGTGAGCCGGGTAGGTTCAGAATTGTCCCTTTTTGGACAGCCTGAGAGTGACCGAGGGGGCGTGCCTACGAAGAGATGCGGGTCTAAATCCGGATGAGATTTCAACAGCATAACTCTGAGGTTCTCTGCTGCACCATTATCGGGTGTGCACTCGAAGAACAGTAGGGTTATGCTGCCGAAATCTCGTATGGATTCAGACCTAACGTCTCGTCAGAAGCACGTTCATCTTGGTCACTCTTGGGTGGGTTTAGAACCTATCTGTCCCAACAGAAGTATAAATTAACGATATTTTCTTTGTCTTTAATCTGTAGCCTCTAACATGGGTGAAGACTGTAGTTGGATGTACAATGGTTGGAACAAGAAAAGTGGTCACTCAGATGAATTGTTCGCAAAGACAGATGATTTTATCAATCGAGCCTTTTCGTTGCCGACGATCGATAAGGTGCGATGCCCATGTACGAAATGCCGAAACACAAAGTGGCTTGATAAAATGACTCTTCTGTACACTTGTGTCAAAACGGTTACACATCACATTATGAGGTGTGGAGTTTTCATGGCGAGACAGCTTCTAAAACCGTACAAGAAGTGCAAGAGGATGATGACAACAGGGGGGTTGATCAGATGAGTGAGATGCTACAAGCTATTGAACCAGAGGCTACGGAGGATCCTCCAACAACGAATGTAGAAGCGCACTTCAAGCTTCTTAAAGCTTCAGAAGAGCTGCTTCATGAACACATAGAAGTGACCCTCCTTACATTCATCACCAGACTTACGGCAATTAAGTCCAAATACTTATTTTCCAACAACTGCTACAATGACCTAATCAAATAGATCGGTGATATCCTTCCACAACCCCACAATGTGACTAAAGATATGTTTCAGTCGAAGAAATTGTTGTCTGGTCTCGGAATGAAATATGAGAAGATTGATGTGTGTCTAGACAATTGTATTCTTTTTTGGAAAGAGCATGCGAAAGAGAACAAGTGCTTAAAATGTGGTAAATCTAGGTTTGTCGAATTTGTTAACGACGATGGTGATAATGTGATGACAGAAGTCGCACATACGCAACTTTGTTACTTACCACTGACACCTCGATTGAAGCTGTTGTTTATTTCAAAAAGAAAAGTTAGACTCATGAGATGGCACAAAGAAGGTGTACGTCAGAACAATGGAGTCGTGACGCACCCGTCCGATGGTGAGTCATGGAAGGTGCTGGACCGCTTCGATCCAGACTTTGCCAGTGATGCGAGAAATGTTCGCATCTGTTTGGCGACAGATGGGTTCTTGTAACACCCCAAAATCTTGTTAAGACCCAAAATCATGTTAAGAGGGGAATTTAAAATTTTTTGGACGTGTTGCATGTTTTGCAACAATTTAAATTCAAACTGGAATTCAAATTAAACTCAAAACAGAAAAGAAATAGAAAAAGAAAAAGGAAAACAGAAAAAAACCGGCCAGTGGGCCGAAACCCACCAGCCGGCCCACCCTGCCCCCGCGCCAGCCCGCAGCCGCGCGCCCGCGCTCTCTCTCTCAGACAGGTGGGACCCACCTGTCATCCCTAACCCCCGATCATCCGAAACTCGGACTGTTCACCCGCGCGCGCGCGATCGCAACCGACCGGATTTCCGGCCGAATTCTGGTTCCGGAGGACTCCCACTCGATCTAAACAAACCCACCTCCCTCCCCCGTCTATAAAAACCCCGGCCCTGTCCCGTTTTTCCCACGCGATCCGCCGATTTTCTCTCCAGTGAGAACCCGAGTTTCACCGGCGAATTCTGCTCGATCTACGCTCGGAAATTCCGATCTAACTCGCTGGTCTTGATCCACCGCCTCCGGGGAACCCTGCAGGTGCAGAAAACTCGGTGACTTGCGGTTCAAACACAGCGCCGACGAGCCTCGCCGTGGTTTCACTTCGGACCTCGTCGCCGACCGCCTTCCAGGACCTCCGAGCTCAAGAAAATCCCCGAGGTGAGATCCCCGACCACTCCTCCACCGATCTATGCCATAAAATCACAGTTCTAGGAAGAATTCTCGAAGATCCGAAAGTCTCCGGCGAGATCGCCGCTTCGCGCCGCCGTGCGCCGCCGGGCAGCGCCGCCCGCGCTCGGTTAGAGCGACGTGGCCGCTTGTGCGTCGTCTATGTTAAATCGCACGGTAGACTTTAAATCCCCGCATACCGGTTCGACGTTATAATCTCAGCTGTCTGTTTTAAATCGGACGGTCCACGTCAGCCCCGCGTTATAAAGACTGGAAATCTTACGTGCTACCCCCTGGGGTTCTCGGGAAATAAGAGCTAGCCCCGGAAACTTCTGATCTAGCCCCTGGAACTTCAGAAAATCATGTAAATTCATTTAAAAATCAGTTTTAGCCCCTGGACTTAATAAAAATTAGGAAAAACTCCTCTGTTATGAGTAGCTAGACCCCTGAAAATTGTTAAAATAATATTATAGACCCTGTAGTGGGGTGAGTTTAACTTTTTAGCTCTGTTTGATATTTAATTTAGGAAATTGAATATGTGGCTAGTATTTAAAATTTAAAAAGTGAGACAAAACATATTGTCAAAATTAAATTAAAAACTTTCTCAGTACTTAGAAAACTTTGGAGTGAGATAAAAATATATTTTGCGCTGAAATGAATCTGTTTCATTTATTATTCACATTTATTAGTATAGGGACACATTTTTAAGTAAAGAATAGTTCTGAAAATAGTGAAAATAATTGTAAAATAGTTTACATCAGAGGAAAAGGTCAAAAATATATTAGTAAATATTTTAGATCAGAACCTATTCTGTTTAGATGATGTGTCTTGTTATTTTCATAATAAAGTTCACAATTAGGCATAGGAAATAAATCTGAAAATATAGAAACTAGTAAATGATAAATGAAGTTTCTAAAATCCAAAGAATTCAGTTTAGGGTTGGTAGAAATTCTGAGGACACATATGGAGAAGGAAAATACCTTTCATGCATACTTTGTGTAACACCCCAAAATTTTGATTCAAAACACTAAATCATGTTAAGAGGGGAATTTAAAATTTTTTGGACGTGTTGCATGTTTTGCAAAAATTCAAATTCAAACTGGAATTCAAATTAAACTCAAATCAGAAAAGAAATGGAAAAAGAAAAAGAGAAAACAGAAAAAAAAAACCGGCCAGTGGGCCGAAACCCACCAGCCGGCCCAACTTACCCCGCGCCAGCCCGCAGCCGCGCGCCCGCGCTTTCTCACGCTGACAGGAGGGACCCACCCGGGCTTCGTCTTCAACCTCGCGCCGCGCCGGACTCTTTCTCACCGAATCCAAACCGAGCGGAACTGCTGCGGATCACAGCCGAATTTCGCTCGAGGAGGATACGGACATGATCTAAACCACCTCGCCGCCCTCCCCCGTCTATAAAAACCCCGGCCCCGTTCTGTTTTTCCCACGCAATCGCCGATTTTTACTCCGGTGAGAACCGAGATTTCTCCGGTGAATTCCGGCCGATCTAAGCTCGGAAACTCCGATCTAACTCGCTGGTCTTGGTCCACCGCCTCCGGGGAACTTTGCAGGTGCAGAAAACTCGGTGACTTGCGGTGTAAACACAGCGCCGACGAGCTTCGCCGTGGTTGTCACACCCGGTTTTTCCGAAGAACAACCAAGTGAATATCACATGTATGCCAGGATCATTTTCTCATACATGTGATGACAAATAGTGAAGCATCATTTATTACAAGCCAGGTGTCGAATATAAGTAAGTCTTACATCACAAATGTCTCAATGGACACTAATGCTTCATCACAAGTAAATAAACTAGCAGCGGAATATTATTCTTTAGGGCTCCATCACAGGCGTTGCCCGGGGGTCTTCATGAACCTAAAAACCTTCTTCGGGTCCAAAGTCTTGGTCATTATACACCACCTCATTATCTTGACCTGAGCAGCAATATAAACCAACAAATATGCAAGGTTGAGTACCAATGGTACTCAGCAAGTGTGGGAAAAATTATATCATGCATGGCTAGAACAAGGAGAGGTTGAACTCATGGTTAAAGCACTACGCAATTAATACCTATCACCTTAGCTTATTAAGCACCTACATTACTACACAGGTGAAATGGTTCCAATCTCCCATCCCATCATCATAATCCAATAACCATAACATCATTTCCAATGTTAAGCTCCCCGCTTAACATTCACAACCATCAGTCCTCTAATCATGAATAAGTCCAGGCCGCTCTTAACCGTGAGCACGGCTGTCAAGACAGTTTTGACTCTGCAGAGTTTGTACCACTGTACCCACAAGTAGTGATTTCATCCCCCGTTGCCGGGTGGACTAAAAGAACCTCCATTATGCCAGTGGCTACGAACCACATTCACACTTCCCAGGTGTGTGGCCAAGAGATCACTACGAAGCCTTTACAAAGGGATTCCCGACGAGCGTGGGCCCACTGAGGTTTCACCCCTAACAGCATACAAGAGGCTCCAACCCCGCTGCAGTGGCCCCCTCTTGAGCCTTGCGGTTCATATGGCAGTCCAGCTGACTCCTATTCCCCGCACCATCCAACACACCCATACTACGCCAGGGATACACCTAATTAATTGGCTAAGCTGCCCCATCTCAGCATGTGGTTGGCACTGTAAAGCCGGGTTACATGCTCCATGAACCGGTCCTTAGGATCCAGGCAAGTACTAAACACAAACCCAAGTCTCGTGCACCCAGCACACAACCAAAACATCCAACTTGCCTTGATCCCTACCTCTACATAACTCACAATAGCTCATTCAAGAGTATGGTAATATAAACTGATGATCTCATATCCCAAATATCCCATTCTAAGCATGGCTAAGCATATGCATGTAAACAAATAACATGACAAAACAAATCCCAACCCAAGCTTCAAGGAAACAAGGTAATGCAATTCTAGGGAAAACTTTCCTAGCATGGGTTTCATATTTCATTTGACAATGCAAATAATTCTATCTACACATCCTAGCATAGGATCAAAGTGGTCAAGGACACTTGCCTCCTTCTTGCTGCTCTTGAAATGGGTAGTCCTGATCTTGGAAACTGATAGCTTGCTCTTGAACAGGTTCTACTTCATACCATCACACATAGCAAAAGAAAAACAACAATCATAAGACATAGTTCACACTTCTACTTCATACAAACCACACATTCACATTTATGAAAGTTTCTTTACCATTTTATGTGTTGTGGATACTCTATGTGTGTTGATTTGGGGCTTGCATACACTTTTATTTACATGTGTATGATTCCTACTTTGGTGTTCATATTTATACTCACATACTATATATATATATATATACATGTATATATGTGTGTTTCAGTTTTAAATAAATTCCTTATATATTAAACTACCAAGTATGTATGAAAAGTATTTTTCTTCTCCATATGTGCCTTCATAATTTCTATCAACCCTAAACTGAATTCTTTGTATTTTAGAAACTCCATTTATCATTTACTAGTTTCTATATTTTTAGATTTATATTCTTATGCATAATTGTGCATTTTATTATTAAATTAGTAATACACACTACCTAAACAGATTAGGTTCTGGTCCTAAATAATTTAAGATCATATTTTGACCTTGGCTTCTGATGTATACTATTTCATAATTATTTTCCCTATTTTTCTTTAACTATTCTTTACTTAAAAATGTGTCCCTATACTATTAAATGTGAATAATAGACGAAACAGATTTATTTCAGCCCAAAATATATTTTTATCTCACTCCAAAGTTTTCTAAGTACTGAGAAAGTTTTTAATAATTTTGACAATTATGTTTGTCCCCCTTTTTAATATTTAACACTAGTTACATATTCAATTTTCTAAATTAAATACTAAACAGGGCTAAAATAATGAATTCACCCCATTACAGGGTCTATAATATTATTTTCATAATTTCCAGGGGTCTAGCTACACTTTTCAGAGGTGTTTTTCTTAATTTCTATTAAGTCTAGGGGCTAAAACTGATTTTTAAATGAATTTACATGATTTTCTGGAGTTCCAGGGGCTAGATCTGAAGTTTCCGGGGCTAGCTCTCAATTCCAGAGAACCCCAGGGGGTAGCACGTAAGAATTCCAGTCTTTATAACGCGGGGCTGACGTGGACCGTCTGATTTTAAACCGACGGCTGAGATTATAAGATCGAACCGGTACGCGGGGTTTTAAAGTCTACCGTGCGATTTAAAATAAACGGCGCACAAGCGGCCACGTCGCTCTGATCGAGCGCGGGCGGCGCTGCCGGCGGCGCACGGCGGCGGGAAGCGGCGATTTCGCAGGAAACTTTCGGATCCTCGAGAATTCTGCCTAGAACTGTGATCTTATGGCCTAGATCGGTAGAGGGGAGGTCAGGGATCTCACCTCGGGGGTTTTCTCGAGCTCGGGGGTCCTGGAAAGTGCTCGGCGGCGAGGTCCGAGGCAAAACCACGGCGAAGCTCGTCGGAGCTGGATTTGCACCGTAAGTCTTCGGGTTTTCTGCACCTGCAAAGTTCCCCGGAGGCGGTGGATCAAGACCAACGAGTTAGATCAGAGTTTCCGAGCTTAGATCGGCCAGAATTCACCGGCGAAGTCTCGGTGCTCACCGGCGTGAAAATCGGCGATCGCGTGAGAAAAACTGATCGGATCGGTGGTTTTTATAGCCGGGGGAGGGCGGTGGTTCTGTTGTGATCGAGTTAGAGTCCTCAGGGTCCAGAATTCGGCTGCGGGACACGGTTTCCCGAACGGTTGCGATCGCGCGCGCGGGGGAGAAGTCCGGGGTCGCGGGGTTAGGGATGACAGGCGGGTCCCACCCATCAGCGAGGGGCAGCGCGGCGCGCGCGGGGGCGGGCTGCGCGGGGGTTTGCTGGGCCGGCTGGGGTTTCGGCCCACTGGCCAGTTTTTTTTCCGGTTTTCCTTTTTCTTTTTCCATTTCTTTTCTGTTTTGAGTCTAATTTGAATTCCAGTTTGAATTTGAATTTTTGCAAAACATGCAACACGTCCAAAATTTTCTAAATTCCCCTCTGAACATGGTTTATGGTTCTAAATCAAAATTTGAGTTTTGACTAAAAATTTGGGGTGTTACAGTGGTTTTGCCTCGGACCTCGCCGCCGATCACCTCCCAGGACCTCCGAGCTCAAGAAAACCCCCGAGGTGAGATCCCCGACCTCCCCTCTACCGATCTATGCCATAAGATCACAGTTCTAGGCAGAATTCTCGAGGATCCGAAAGTTTCCGGCGAGATCGCCGCTTCTCGCCGCCGTGCGCCGCCGGCAGCGCCGCCCGCGCTCGATCAGAGCGACGTGGCCGCTTGTGCGCCGTTTATTTTAAATCGCACGGTAGACTTTAAAACCCCGCGTACCGGTTCGATGTTATAATCTCGGCCGTCGGTTTAAAATCGGACGGTCCACGTCAGCCCCGCGTTATAAAGACTGGAATTCTTACGTGCTACCCCCTGGGGTTCTCGGGAAATAAGAGCTAGCCCCGGAAACTTCTGATCTAGCCCCTGGAACTCCAGAAAATCATGTAAATTCATTTAAAAATCAGTTTTAGCCCCTGGACTTAATAAAAATTAGGAAAAACACCTCTGATAAGTGTAGCTAGACCCCTGGAAATTATGAAAATAATATTATAGACCCTGTAATGGGGTGAGTTCATTATTTTAGCCCTATTTAGTATTTAATTTAGAAAATTGAATATGTAACTAGTGTTTAAAAATTAAAAAGTGGGACAAACATAATTGTCAAAATTAAGTTAAAGATTTTCTCAGTGTTTAGAAAATTTTGGAGTGAGATAAAAACATATTTTGGACTGAATTGAATCTGGTTAATTTATTATTCACATTTAGGAACACATTTTTAAGTAAAGAATAGTTATAGAAAAAAGGGAAAATAATTGTGAAATAGTTTACATCAGAGGAAAAGGTCAAAATATGTTATTAAATTATTTAGGACCAGAACCTATTCTGTTTAGATGATGTGTATTACTAATTTCATAATAAAATACACATTTATGCATGGGAAAATAAATCTGAAAATATAGCAACTAGTAAATGATAAATGAAGTTTCTAAAATCCAAAGAATTCAGTTTAGCGTTGGTAGAAATTCTGAAGGCACATATGGAGAAGAAAAATACTTTTCATACATACTTGGTAGTGAAAAGGTGTAGTAGTTTAATATAAGGAATTTATTTAAATTTGAAACACACACACACACACACACACACACATATATATATATATATAGTATGTAAGTATAAATATGAACACCAAAGTAGGAATCATATACATATAAATAAAAGTGTATGCAAGCCACAGATCAACACACATAGAGTAACCACAACACATATAATGGTGAATGAATTTCATAAATATGAATGTGTGGTTTGTATGAAGTGGAAGTGTGAACTATGTCTTATGGATTGTTGTTTTTCTTTTGCTATGTGTGATGGTGTGATGTAGAACCTGCTCAAGAGCAAGTTATTCCTTTCCAAGATCAGGACTACCCATTTCAAGAGCAGCAGGAAGGAGGCAAGTGTCCTTGACCACTTTGATCCTATGCTAGGATGTGTAGATAGAATTATTTGCATTGTCAAATGAAATATGAAACCCATGCTAGGAAGTTTCCCTAGAATTGCATTACCTTGTTTCCTTGTAGCTTGGGTTGGGATTTATTTTGTCATGTCATTGATTTACATGCATATGCTTAGCCATGCTTAGAATGGGATATTTGGGATATGAGATCATCAGTTTATTTTACCATACTCTTGAATGAGCTATTGTGAGTTATGTAGAGGTAGGGATCAAGGCAAGTTGGATGTTTTGGTTGTGTGCTGGGTGCACGAGACTTGGGTTTGTGTTTAGTACTTGCCTGGATCCTAAGGACCGGTTCATGGAGCATGTAACCTGGCTTTACAGTGCCAACCACATGCTGAGATGGGGCAGCTTGGCCAATTAATTAGGTGTATCCCCGGCGTAGTATGGGTGTGTTGGATGGTGCGGGGAGTAGGTGTCAGCTGGACTACCATATGAACCGCAAGGCTCAAGAGGGGGCCACTGCAGCGGGGTTGGAGCCTCTTGTATGCTGTTAGGGGTGAAACCTCAGTGGGCCCACGCTCGTCGGGAATCCCTTTGTAAAGGCTTCGTAGTGATCTCCTGGCTACACACCTGGGAAGTGTGAATGTGGTTCGTAGCCACTGGCATAATGGAGGTTCTTTTAGTCCACCCGGCAACGGGGGATGAAATCACTACATGTGGGTACAGTGGTACAAACTCTGCAGAGTCAAAACTGTCATGACAGCCGTGCTCACGGTCAAGAGCGGCTTGGACTTATTCATGATTAGAGGATTGATGGTTTTGGAAGTTAAGCGGGGAGCTTAACATTGGAAATGATGTTATGGTTATTGGATTATGATGATGGGATGGGAGATTGGGCCATTTCACCTGTGTAGTAATGTAGGTGCTTAATAAGCTAAGGTGATAGGTATTAATTGCGTAGTGCTTTAACCATGAGTTCAACCTCTCCTTGTTCTAGCCATGCATGACATAACTTTCCCACACTTGCTGAGTACCCTTGGTACTCAACCTTGCATATTTGTTGGTTTATATTGCTGCTCAGGTCAAGACAATGAGGTGGTGTATAATGAACAAGACTTTGGACCCGAGGAAGGTTTCTAGGTTCATGGAGACCCCCGGGCAACGCCTGTGATGGAGCCCTAAAAGAATAATATTCCGCTGCTAGTTTATTTACTTGTGGTGAACTTATTATTGTCCATCGAGACATTTACTATGTAAGACTTACTTATATTCGACACCTGGCTTGTAATAAATGATGCTTCACTATTTGTCATCACATGTATGAGAAAATGATCCTGGCATACATGTGATATTCACTTGGTTGTTCCTCGGAAAAACCGGGTGTGACAGAGGTGGTATCAGAGCCAAGGTTGCCCGTAGGTATGTGGACCTAGGTAGAAATGGACGTATTTAAGGACCCTATTTTCTTAAAAACTATTTTCCAAGGTGTGGGTTGAAGAGTGTTATTTAAGGAGTCATTTTCTTCATCTTCCCCAAATTTTCATTCAAAATAGGATTTTTGTTTAAAAAAGTTTATCTAACCTAATTTTAAATTCTTTTTGTTTTAGATGGTTCGCATGATTCGCATCGCTCACAAGTCCACAGGAGGGAGAGTTCCCATAGTTGCCCTTGCCGAAAGAGAGGAGAGCCGTCCGGTGACGTACCTTTCCTACGGATTGGCAGTAGGAGGCTTATTGCGCCGTCTTCGGCGTATGCTCGAAGCCGCCGGCAATACGGGCAAGCTAATCATCCACTATAACTCCACCAGGACCATCCGTGAGAAGAGGGAAGAATGGAGTTCAGAGATGAGGATAATACACGAAAATCAGCTGCTTAAGATCCACCACTCTCCAGCTTGTAGAGCGACACAGGTCGATGCAAAGAAAGATGTCACCTGGGAGGCCATCACCTGCCAGAGTCACATCTATCGTCGCCACTTGGACAAAACTGAGTACATGTATGTCCTCCAACGTGAGAGTGGTACCACGGAGTACAAGTACCCACCAGTGCAGCAAGGGACTTCCCATGAGCACATGGACTTGTGCTTGGAGGATGCTGCTATGCTCAGCACTCGACTGCAGGAGTGTCAACAAGAGCTTCAGGATGTCCGAGACACCCTGAAGGAAATGGAGGCGTTGCTGCGAGCTTGCTTAAAGGCGAGAGAAAGAGGAGATGGGAATGAACTGTGTGTCACCGTGAATGATACATGGACTCCTGACTCCCCGGATCGCCGAGCGATCAGGCGTCGTCGCACTTCTCCACCAGCAGCCTCCCCACCCAAAGCAGAGTCAGAAGGTAGCCGAAATGAGGAGGAAGATCCCGAGGAGCCAGCTCAAGAGAACGAATAGTGTAGAGTCTTTCCCTTAGCTAGCAAGAGGTCGAGTAGTCGAGTCGTTACGTAGTTAATGGTGTGATAATGCTTGGTGTGTGACGTGAGTTGTGGAAGCCATGAGCAATGGTCCACAGCCTCGTCTTCAGATTGTTTTGCTTTGGTGTGTGAACCCACAGGAAATAATAGTGCATTTATTTGGTGTGAGATATGAACCCTTGTAGAAGTATAACAAAGCCTCAAAAATTCAAAGTACAAACAAATGAAAGTAGTAAGATGATACTAAATGATTTCAAATTAACATTGGTTGATTCTGCCAGATGGCCGGAAGAGGAAAAGGACGTGCTGCCAACCCCGCCAACAACAACGATGAGGCATGCAACCCTCATCTTTCTGGAGGCTAGGACCGGGGTGGTCGCCGTTAAGAAGTTGATCCTCTCCACCAAATGCTGGAGAACCAAAATCAGCTCATCCAGAACTTGACTCAAGTGGTGGCCAACTTGCATCAAGTTCCACCTCCACAAGCTGCACCACGCCAACCAAGGTTGAGTGAGTTTCTAGGAACTCAACCTCCAAAGTTTGCAAGTGCTGCTGAACCTCTGGAGGCAGATGATTGGCTGAAGACCATTGAAAGTAAGATGAGGATTATACAATGCCAAGGGTATGAGAGGGTGCTGTTTGCCTCTCATCAATTGCATGGACCTGCTGCTGATTGGTGGACCGCCTACGTGGCCACCCATCATGACCCTGAGAACATCACTTGGGAAGAGTTCAAGCGTAGCTTCCGCAACCATTACATCCCAAGAGGTGAACTCAAAAACAAGAGGAAGGAGTTTTTGGGACTGCAGCAGGGAAACATGACGGTGAGGGAATACCTCACTAAATTTACTCAACTATCCCGTTATGCCCCACGAGACATAGAGACTGATGAGCAGAAACAAGATTGTTTCGTGGAAGGACTTACCGCAGAGATGCAGTGTGCAATGTCCTCAAATGAGTATGAAAGCTTCCAAAAGATGGTGGACAGAGCATTTGTGGTAGAAAGGAAGCTAAAGGCCCTGGAAAATGAGAATAAGAGGAAGGCCGGGTGGTCACATCAAGCCTCAGGGAGCAACACCCGCCCACGTATGATGCAGCAACCTACGGGGCAGACGAGCCGTGCTGCGGTACCCTATTCAGCACCAAGAGGGTACAACCCAAACTACAGGCCTCCCGCAGCACCAGCACAGCCGCAACGTCAGTTTGTGCAGCAGCCTCGCCCCGCATATCCACCTCGACCAGCAGTGCAAGGACCCCCAAACCAACCCCAAGACAACAAAGGCCAGGCATCTAAGATTGGGGTGCAATGTTTCAGCTGTGGTGAAGTGGGGCACTACGCCCATAAATGCCCATAGAAGAAGCCTGCGCCGCCACAACAGCAGAATGTAATGAGGGGACGGGTGAACCACGTCACTATGGAGGAAGCACAAGAGGCACCCGACGTGGTAGTTGGTAAGTTTCCTGCCAATTTACATCTTGCAACTCTGCTGTTTGATTCTGGTGCTACCCACTCGTTCATTGCTCAAGGGTTTGTTAAGAAGCATGACCTAGCAACCACACAAATGAACCATATGCTAGCCGTAAACTCTCCAGGTGGAGAAACAAGGACAAGACAAGTGTGTCCCAAAGTGAACCTAGACATTAATGGGGTAGTATTTACTGCTAACCTCATAGTGATAGATTCACAAGGGATAGATATTATTTTGGGTATGGATTGGTTGACCAAACATAAAGGAATCATCCATTGTTCGACCAGAACGGTGGAACTAACTCACCCCAGTGGCACAAGAGTAAAGTTCATAACGATACACGAGCCTAGGAGGGACATTAAATTAAATCAAGTGGAGGTGAAAGTTGAGGAAATCAGGACTATCAGGGAATATCCAGATGTTTTTCCGGAGGAGTTGCCAGGTATGCCTCCCGACCGTGAAGTGGAATTCGCAATTGAGCTAGTACCGGGAACAGCACCGATATACAAGAGACCTTATCGAATGGACTCCAAGCAGCTAGAAGAGCTCAAGGATCATTTGAGAGGATTGACGTAGAAGGGGTATATTCGCCCTAGTTCCTCACCATGGGGAGCTCCGGTGATATTTGTGCCCAAGAAAGACGGAACCCAAAGGTTATGCGTGGATTACCGTGCCTTGAATGAGGTAACCATCAAGAACAAGTACCCATTACCCCGCATTGAATACTTGTTTGATCAGTTGAGGGGAGCTTGTGTGTTCTCGAAAATTGATCTCAGGTCGGGATACCACCAACTCAAGATATGGCAATCTGATATTCCCAAGACAGCTTTCGTATCGCGGTACGGACTGTATGAATACACTGTCATGCCTTTCGGGCTAACCAATGCCCCAGCATACTTCATGTATCTCATGAACAAGGTATTCATGGAATATCTGGACAAATTTGTGGTGGTTTTCATAGATGATATTCTCGTCTTCTCCAAAGATGAAGAAGAACATGAGAAACATCTAAGGTTGGTGTTGCAGAGGCTGAGAGAACATCAACTATATGCCAAGTTGAGCAAGTGTGAGTTTTGGCTGAAGAGAGTTCCCTTTTTAGGACATATAATCTCGGAGGGAGGAATCTCCGTAGGTCCCGCCAAAATCGAGGATATCCAGAAGTGGAAGACCCCTGAAAATGTCGGGGAAGTTCGAAGCTTTTTGGGATTGGCTGGATACTATCGACGGTTTATTGAGGGATTCTCCAAGATCTCGAGACCTCTCACCAAACTGTTGGAGAAGGGAATCACATTCACCTGGACGCCACAGTGCGAGACGAGCTTTCAGGAGCTAAAGAAGAGATTGACAACAGCCCCAGTGTTGGTTATGCCAGATATGCAGAAGAATTTCACAGTGTACTGCGATGCCTCTGGAAATGGGTTGGGATGTGTTCTCATGCAAGAAGGACATGTCGTGGCATATGCATCCCGGCAGCTTCGGAAGCACGAGAAGAACTATCCTACACATGACCTAGAACTAGCCGCAGTGGTACACGCGTTGAAAATTTGGTGGCACTATTTGATGGGGAAGAGGACAGAGATATATACGGATCATAAGAGTTTGAAGTACATATTCACACAGCCAGATCTCAACCTCAGACAAAGGAGATGGTTAGAGCTAATCAATGACTTTGATGTGGGCATCAACTATCATCCCGGGAAAGCAAACGTCGTGGCCGATGCTTTGAGTCGGAAAGTGCAGGTCAATAAGTTGAGCTTGAAGGACATGCCTGCAGAATTAAAGGACGAGGTTATAAGGCTCAATCTATGTCTAGTAAATAGTGGTGAAGCCATCGCCATGGAAGTGGACTCCACACTCGAGCGAGACATACGCGAGGGCCAAAAGAATGATGAGAAGATACAAGAGATCAGACAGCTCATCAAGGAAAATAAAGCTCCTGGTTTTAGAGAGGATGAACAAGGAACGGTGTGGCACGGGAAAAGGATCTGTGTGCCAGAAGTAAAGGAGATACGTGAATTAATTTTGAAGGAGGCTCACGATTCCGACTATTCCATTCATCCTGGGAGTACGAAGATGTACCAGGACCTCAAGAGCAGGTATTGGTGGTATGGCATGAAGCGAGATGTCGCGGAACATGTTGCCCTATGTGGCACATGTCAGTTGGTGAAAGCAGAACATCAACGACCCGCGGGATTATTGCAACCACTCAAAGTGCCTGAATGGAAATGGGAAGAAATCAGCATGGATTTTGTCGTGGGATTGCCTAGGACCCAATCCGGGTATGATTCAATATGGGTCATTATTGATAGGCTAACCAAGGTAGCTCATTTCATCCCCGTGAAAGAAAGCTACAGCGGATCCAAATTGGCAGAATTGTACTTGTCAAGGATCGTGTGTTACCATGGAGTGCCAAAGAAGATAGTGTCGGACCGAAGGACACAGTTCACCTCGAGGTTTTGGCAGAAGTTGCATGAAACCATGGGAACCCATCTGAACTTCAGCTCTGCCTATCATCCCCAAACTGACGGGCAGACGGAGAGAACCAATCAGATCCTTGAAGATATGTTAAGGGCATGTGCACTCAAAAACAATAGGAGTTGGGACAAGAACTTACCGTATGCGGAGTTTTCCTATAACAACAGCTATCAAGCTAGTATGAAGATGTCACCGTTTGAAGCTTTGTATGGAAGGAAGTGCAGAACTCCCCTATTTTGGAACCAAACAGGGGAAAGTAAAGTGTTTGGTCCAGAAGTGCTACAAGAAGCCGAGGCAAAGGTGAGGGAGATTCGCAACAACTTGAGGATAGCACAAACACGCCAAAAGAGCTATGCCGATGTACGAAGAAGAGAGCTCGTTTTCAACGTGGGAGACTATGTTTATCTCAAGGGGTCCCCTATCAGAGGACTTCGTCGGTTCAAGGTGAAAGGGAAGTTGTCACCTCGATACATCGGACCCTTTCAAGTTTTGGAAAGGAAAGGCGAAGTGGCGTACCAACTAGAGTTACCGGTTCATCTATCGGACGTGCACGATGTATTCCATGTGTCACAACTCAAGAAATGTCTGAGGACGCCTGAAGAGGTGTTACCCATGAGTGAAGTGGATGTAGCTGAGGATTTGTCTTATGCCGAGCAACCATACAAGATTTTGGAGACAATGGAACGCCTCACCAGAAATAAAAGAATCCGGATGTGCAGGTGCAGTGGAAGCATCACTCGGAAGAGGAAGCCACCTGGGAGCGGGAAGATGAGCTCAAGGCACAATTTCCGGAATTGTTTTCTTAGAAACACCAATCTCGAGGACGAGATTTCTTTTAAGGGGGGTAGAGCTGTAACACCCCAAAATTTTGATTCAAAACACTAAATCATGTTAAGAGGGGAATTTAAAAATTTTTGGACATGTTGCATGTTTTGCAAAAATTCAAATTCAAACTGGAATTCAAATTAAACTCAAATCAGAAAAGAAATGGAAAAAGAAAAAGAGAAAACAAAAAAAACTGGCCAGTGGGCCGAAACCCACCAGCCAGCCCAACTTACCCCGCGCCAGCCCGCATCCGCGCGCCCGCGCTTTCTCACGCTGACAGGAGGGACCCACCCGGGCTTCGTCTTCAACCTCGCGCCGCGCCGGACTCTTTCTCACCGAATCCAAACCGAGCGGAACTGCTGCGGATCACAGCCGAATTTCGCTCGAGGAGGATACGGACATGATCTAAACCACCTCGCCGCCCTCCCCCGTCTATAAAAACCCCGGCCCCGTTCTGTTTTTCCCACGCGATCGCCGATTTTTACTCCGGTGAGAACCGAGATTTCTCCGGTGAATTCCGGCCGATCTAAGCTCGGAAACTCCGATCTAACTCGCTGGTCTTGGTCCACCGCCTCCGGGGAACTTTGCAGGTGCAGAAAACTCGGTGACTTGTGGTGTAAACACAGCGCCGACGAGCTTCATCATGGTTTTGCCTCGGACCTCGCCGCCGATCACCTCCCAGGACCTCCGAGCTCAAGAAAACCCCCGAGGTGAGATCCCCGACCTCCCCTCTACCGATCTATGCCATAAGATCACAGTTCTAGGCAGAATTCTCGAGGATCCAAAAGTTTCCGGCGAGATCGCCGCTTCCCGCCGCCGTGCGCCGCCGGCAGCGCCGCCCGCGCTCGATCAGAGCGACGTGGCCGCTTGTGCGCCGTTTATTTGAAATCGCACAGTAGACTTTAAAACCCCGCGTACCGGTTCGATGTTATAATCTCGGCCGTCGGTTTAAAATCGGACGGTCCACGTCAGCCCCGCGTTATAAAGACTGGAATTCTTACGTGCTACCCCCTGGGGTTCTCGGGAAATAAGAGCTAGCCCCGGAAACTTCTGATCTAGCCCCTGGAACTCCAGAAAATCATGTAAATTCATTTAAAAATCAGTTTTAGCCCCTGGACTTAATAAAAATTAGGAAAAACACCTCTGATAAGTGTAGCTAGACCCCTGGAAATTATGAAAATAATATTATAGACCCTGTAATAGGGTGAGTTCATTATTTTAGCCTTGTTTAGTATTTAATTTAGAAAATTGAATATGTAACTAGTGTTTAAAAATTAAAAAGTGGGACAAACATAATTGTCAAAATTAAGTTAAAGATTTTCTCAGTGTTTAGAAAATTTTGGAGTGAGATAAAAACATATTTTGGACTGAATTGAATCTGGTTAATTTATTATTCACATTTAGGAACACATTTTTAAGTAAAGAATAGTTATAGAAAATAGGGAAAATAATTGTGAAATAGTTTACATCAGAGGAAAAGGTCAAAATATGTTATTAAATTATTTAGGACCAGAACCTATTCTGTTTAGATGATGTGTATTACTAATTTCATAATAAAATACACATTTATGCATGGGAAAATAAATCTGAAAATATAGCAACTAGTAAATGATAAATGGAGTTTCTAAAATCCAAAGAATTCAGTTTAGGGTTGGTAGAAATTCTGAAGGCACATATGGAGAAGAAAAATACTTTCCATACATACTTGGTAGTGAAAAGGTGTAGTAGTTTAATATAAGGAATTTATTTAAATTTGAAACACACACACACACACACATATATATATATATATATAGTATGTAAGTATAAATATGAACACCAAAGTAGGAATCATATACATATAAATAAAAGTGTATGCAAGCCACAGATCAACACACATAGAGTAACCACAACACATATAATGGTGAATGAATTTCATAAATATGAATGTGTGGTTTGTATGAAGTGGAAGTGTGAACTATGTCTTATGGATTGTTGTTTTTATTTTGCTATGTGTGATGGTGTGATGTAGAACCTGCTCAAGAGCAAGTTATTCCTTTCCAAGATCAGGACTACCCATTTCAAGAGCAGCAGGAAGGAGGCAAGTGTCCTTAACCACTTTGATCCTATGCTAGGATGTGTAGATAGAATTATTTGCATTGTCAAATGAAATATGAAACCCATGCTAGGAAGTTTCCCTAGAATTGCATTACCTTGTTTCCTTGTAGCTTGGGTTGGGATTTATTTTGTCATGTCATTGATTTACATGCATATGCTTAGCCATGCTTAGAATGGGATATTTGGGATATGAGATCATCAGTTTATTTTACCATACTCTTGAATGAGCTATTGTGAGTTATGTAGAGGTAGGGATCAAGGCAAGTTGGATGTTTTGGTTGTGTGCTGGGTGCACGAGACTTGGGTTTGTGTTTAGTACTTGCCTGGATCCTAAGGACCGGTTCATGGAGCATGTAACCTGGCTTTACAGTGCCAACAACATGCTGAGATGGGGCAGCTTGGCCAATTAATTAGGTGTATCCCCGGCGTAGTATGGGTGTGTTGGATGGTGCGGGGAGTAGGTGTCAGCTGGACTACCATATGAACCGCAAGGCTCAAGAGGGGGCCACTGCAGCGGGGTTGGAGCCTCTTGTATGCTGTTAGGGGTGAAACCTCAGTGGGCCCACGCTCGTCGGGAATCCCTTTGTAAAGGCTTCGTAGTTATCTCCTGGCTACACACCTGGGAAGTGTGAATGTGGTTCGTAGCCACTGGCATAATGGAGGTTCTTTTAGTCCACCCGGCAACGGGGGATGAAATCACTACATGTGGGTACAGTGGTACAAACTCTGCAGAGTCAAAACTGTCATGACAGCCGTGCTCACGGTCAAGAGCGGCTTGGACTTATTCATGATTAGAGGATTGATGGTTTTGGAAGTTAAGCGGGGATCTTAACATTGGAAATGATGTTATGGTTATTGGATTATGATGATGGGATGGGAGATTAGGACCATTTCACCTGTGTAGTAATGTAGGTGCTTAATAAGCTAAGGTGATAGGTATTAATTGCGTAGTGCTTTAACCATGAGTTCAACCTCTCCTTGTTCTAGCCATGCATGACATAACTTCCCCACACTTGCTGAGTACCCTTGGTACTCAACCTTGCATATTTGTTGGTTTATATTGCTGCTCAGGTCAAGACAATGAGGTGGTGTATAATGAACAAGACTTTGGACCCGAGGAAGGTTTCTAGGTTCATGGAGACCCCCGGGCAACGCCTGTGATGGAGCCCTAAAAGAATAATATTCCGCTGCTAGTTTATTTACTTGTGGTGAACTTATTATTGTCCATCGAGACATTTACTATGTAAGACTTACTTATATTCGACACCTGGCTTGTAATAAATGATGCTTCACTATTTGTCATCACATGTATGAGAAAATGATCCTGGCATACATGTGATATTCACTTGGTTGTTCCTCGGAAAAACCGGGTGTGACACTTTGTAGCTAAAAGGTGTAGTAATTGAATATAAGGAATTTATTTAAATTGGAAACTTATATATATAGTATGCAAGTATAAATGTGAACACAAAAGTAGGAATCATATACACATGATTAAAAGTGCATGCAAGCCACAAATCAACACACATAGAGTAACCACAACACATATAATGGTGAATGAATTTCATAAATATGAATGTGTGGTTTGTATGAAGTGGAAGTGTGAACTATGTCTTATGGATTGTTGTTTTTATTTTGCTATGTGTGATGGTGTGATGTAGAACCTGCTCAAGAGCAAGTTATTCCTTTCCAAGATCAGGACTACCCATTTCAAGAGCAGCAGGAAGGAGGCAAGTGTCCTTAACCACTTTGATCCTATGCTAGGATGTGTAGATAGAATTATTTGCATTGTCAAATGAAATATGAAACCCATGCTAGGAAGTTTCCCTAGAATTGCATTACCTTGTTTCCTTGTAGCTTGGGTTGGGATTTATTTTGTCATGTCATTGATTTACATGCATATGCTTAGCCATGCTTAGAATGGGATATTTGGGATATGAGATCATCAGTTTATTTTACCATACTCTTGAATGAGCTATTGTGAGTTATGTAGAGGTAGGGATCAAGGCAAGTTGGATGTTTTGGTTGTGTGCTGGGTGCACGAGACTTGGGTTTGTGTTTAGTACTTGCCTGGATCCTAAGGACCGGTTCATGGAGCATGTAACCTGGCTTTACAGTGCCAACAACATGCTGAGATGGGGCAGCTTCGCCAACTAATTAGGTGTATCCCCGACGTAGTATGGGTGTGTTGGATGGTGCGGGGAGTAGGTGTCAGCTGGACTACCATATGAACCGCAAGGCTCAAGAGGGGGCCACTGCAGCGGGGTTGGAGCCTCTTGTATGCTGTTAGGGGTGAAACCTCAGTGGGCCCACGCTCGTCGGGAATCCCTTTGTAAAGGCTTCGTAGTGATCTCCTGGCTACACACCTGGGAAGTGTGAATGTGGTTCGTAGCCACTGGCATAATGGAGGTTCTTTTAGTCCACCCGGCAACGGGGGATGAAATCACTACATGTGGGTACAGTGGTACAAACTCTGCAGAGTCAAAACTGTCATGACAGCCGTGCTCACGGTCAAGAGCGGCTTGGACTTATTCATGATTAGAGGATTGATGGTTTTGGAAGTTAAGCGGGGATCTTAACATTGGAAATGATGTTATGGTTATTGGATTATGATGATGGGATGGGAGATTAGGACCATTTCACCTGTGTAGTAATGTAGGTGCTTAATAAGCTAAGGTGATAGGTATTAATTGCGTAGTGCTTTAACCATGAGTTCAACCTCTCCTTGTTCTAGCCATACATGACATAACTTCCCCACACTTGCTGAGTACCCTTGGTACTCAACCTTGCATATTTGTTGGTTTATATTGCTGCTCAGGTCAAGACAATGAGGTGGTGTATAATGAACAAGACTTTGGACCCGAGGAAGGTTTCTAGGTTCATGGAGACCCCCGGGCAACGCCTGTGATGGAGCCCTAAAAGAATAATATTCCGCTGCTAGTTTATTTACTTGTGGTGAACTTATTATTGTCCATCGAGACATTTACTATGTAAGACTTACTTATATTCGACACCTGGCTTGTAATAAATGATGCTTCACTATTTGTCATCGCATGTATGAGAAAATGATCCTGGCATACATGTGATATTCACTTGGTTGTTCCTCGGAAAAACCGGGTGTGACACTTTGTAGCTAAAAGGTGTAGTAATTGAATATAAGGAATTTATTTAAATTGGAAACTTATATATATAGTATGCAAGTATAAATGTGAACACAAAAGTAGGAATCATATACACATGATTAAAAGTGCATGCAAGCCACAAATCAACACACATAGAGTAACCACAACACATATAATGGTGAATGACTTTGATAAATATGAATGTGTGGTTTGTATGAAGTGGAAGTGTGAACTATGTCTTATGGATTGTTGTTTTTCTTTTGCTATGTGTGATGGTATGATGTAGAACCTGCTCAAGAGCAAGTTATTCCTTTCCAAGATCAGGACTACCCATTTCAAGAGCAGCAGGAAGGAGGCAAGTGTCCTTGACCACTTTGATCCTATGCTAGGATGTGTAGATAGAATTATTTGCATTGTCAAGTTAAATATGAAACCCATGCTAGGAAGTTTCCCTAGAATTGCATCACCTTGTTTCCTTGTAGCTTGGGTTGGGATTTATTTTATCATATCATTTATTATTATGCATATGCTTAGCCATGCTTAGAATGGGATATTTGGGATATGAGATCATCAGTTTATATTACCATACTCTTGAATGAGATATTGTGAGTTATATAGAGGTAGGGATCAAGGCAAGTTGGATGTTTTGGTTGGTGCTGGGTGCACGAGACTCGGGTTTGTGTTTAGTACTTGCCTGGATCCTAAGGACCGGTTCATGGAGCATGTAACATTGCTTTACAGTGCCAACCACATGCTGAGATGGGGCAGCTTGGCCAATTAATTAGCTGTATCCCCGGCGTAGTATGGGTGTGTTGGATGGTGCGGGGAGTAGGTGTCAGCTGGACTACCATATGAACCGCAAGGCTCAAGAGGGGGCCACTGCAGCGGGGTTGGAGCCTCTTGTATGCTGTTAGGGGTGAAACCTCAGTGGGCCCACGCTCGTCAGGAATCCCTTTGTAAAGGCTTCGTAGTGATCTCCTGGCTACACACCTGGGAAGTGTGAATGTGGTTCGTAGCCACTGGCATAATGAAGGTTCTTTTAGTCCACCCAGCAACGGGGGATGAAATCACTACATGTGGGTACAGTGGTACAAACTCTGCAGAGTCAAAACTGTCATGACAGCCGTGCTCACGGTCAAGAGCGGATTGGACTTATTCATGATTAGAGGATTGATGGTTTTGGAAGTTGTGGATGTTAAGCGGGGAGATTAACATTGGAAATGATGATATGGTTATTTGATTATGATGATGGGATGGGAGATTGGGACCATTTCACCTGTGTAGTAATGTAGGTGCTTAATAAGCTAAGGTAATAGGTATTAATGGCATAGTGCTTTAACCATGAGTTCAAGCTTCCCTTGTTCTAGCCATGCATGACATAACTTTCCCACACTTGCTGAGTACCATCGGTACTCAACCTTGCATATTTGTTGGTTTATATTGCTGCTCGGGTCAAGATAATGAGGTGGTGTATAATGATCAAGACTTTGGACCCGAAGAAGGTTTCTAGGTTCATGGAGACCCCGGGCAACGCTTGTGATGGAGCCTACGAGAATAATTATTCCGCTGCTAGTTTATTTACTTGTGATGAACTTATTATTGTCCATCGATACATTTGCTATGTAAGACTTATTTATATTTGACACCTGGCTTGTAATAAATGATGCTTCACTATTTTTCATCACATGTATGAGAAAATGATCCTGGCATACATGTGATATTCACTTGGTTGTTCTTCGGAAAAACCGGGTGTTACAGAAGTGGTATCAGAGTCAAGGTTGCCCGTAGGAACGTGGACCTAGGTAGAAATGGACGTATTTAAGGGCCTTATTTTCTTAAAAACTATTTTTACAAGGTGTGTGTTGAAAAGTGTTATGAGTCACTTTCTTCATCTTACCCCCAATTTTCATTCAAAATAGGATTTTTTGTTTAAAAAGTTTATCTAACCTAAGTTTAAATGCTTTTTTTGTTTTAGATGGTTCGCATGATTCGCACCGCTCGCAAGTCCACAGGAGGGAGAGTTCCCGTAGTTGCCCTTGCCGAAAGAGAGGAGAGCCGTCCGGTGACGTACCTTTCCTATGGATCGGTAGTAGGAGGCTTGTTGCGCCGTCTTCAACGTATGCTCGAAGCCGCCGGCAATACGGGCAAGCTAATCATCCACTATAACTCCACCAGGACCATCCGTGAGAAGAGGGAAGAATGGAGTTCAGAGATGAGGATTATACACGAAAATCAGCTGCTTAAGATCCACCGCTCTCCAGCCTGTAGAGCAACACAGGTCGATGCGGAGAAGGATGTCACCTGGGAGGCCATCACCTACCAGAGTCACATCTATCGTCGCCACCTGGACGGGACTGAGTACATGTATGTCCTCCAGCGTGAGAGTGGTACCACAGAGTACAAGTACCCGCAAGTGCAGCAGGGGACTTCCCATGAGCACATGGACTTGTGCTTGGAGGATGCTGCTATGCTCAGCACTCGACTACTGGACTGTCAGCAGGAGCTTCAGGATGTTCGTGACACCCTGAAGGAAACCGAGGCGTTGCTTCGAGCCTGCTTGAGGGAGAGAAAGAGGATATGGGAATGAACTGTGTGTCACCGTGAATGATACATGGACTCCTGACTCCCCAGATCGCCGAGCGATCAGGCGTCGTCGCACTTCTCCACCAGCAGCCTCCCCACCCAAAGCAGAGTCAGAAGGCAGCAGAAATGATGAGGAAGATCCCAAGGAGCCAGCTCAAGAAAACGAGTAGTGTAGAGTCTTTCCCTTAGTTAGCAAGATGTCGAATAGTCGAGTCGTTACGTTAAGTTAATGGTGTGTTAATGCTTGGTGTGTGACGTGAGTTGTGGAAGCCATGAGCAATTGTCCACGGCCTCGTCTTTAGATTGTTTTGCTTTGGTGAGTGAACCCACATGAAATAATATTGCATCTATTGTTGTGTGAGAAATAAACCCTCAGAAAAGTATAACAAAGCCTCAACACTTCAAAAGTACAAACAAATGAAAGTACTAAGATGATACTAAATGCTTTCAAATTAACATTGGTTGATTCTGCCAGATGGCCGGAAGAGGAAAAGGACGTGCTGCCAACCCCGCCAACAACAACGATGAGGCATGCAACCCTCATCTTTCTGGAGGCCAGGACCGGGGTGGTCGCCGTGAAGGAGTTGATCCCCTCCACCAAATGCTGGAGAATCAGAATCAGCTCATCCAGAACTTGACTCAAGTGGTGGCCAACTTGCATCAAGTTCCACCTCCACAAGCTGCACCACGCCAACCAAGGTTGAGTGAGTTTCTAGGAACTCAACCTCCGAAGTTTGCAAGTGCTGCTGAACCTCTGGAGGCAGATGATTAGCTAAAGACCGTTGAAAGCAAGATGAGGATCATACAGTGCCAAGGGTATGAGAGGGTACTGTTTGCCTCTCATCAATTGCATGGACCTGCTGCTGATTGGTGGACCGCCTACGTGGCTGCCCATCATGACCCTGAGAACATCACTTGGGAAGACTTCAAGCGTAGCTTCCGCAACCATTACATCCCACGAGGTGAACTCAAAAACAAGAGGAAGGAGTTCTTGGGACTGCAGCAGGGAAACATGACGGTGAGGGAATACCTCACTAAATTTACTCAACTATCCCGCTATGCCCCACGGGACATAGAGACTGATGAGCAGAAACAAGATTGTTTCGTGGAGGGACTTACCGCAGATATGCAGTGTGCAATGTCCTCAAATGAGTATGAAAGCTTCCAAAAGATGGTAGACAGAGCATTTGTGGTAGAAAGGAAGCTAAAGGTCTTGGAAAATGAGAACAAGAGGAAGGCCGGGTGGTCACACCAAGCCTCAGGGAGCAACACTCGCCCACGTCTGATGCAGCAACATGCAGCGCAGACGAACCGTGCTGCGGTACCCTACTCAGCACCAAGAGGGTACAACCCGAACTACAGGCCTCCCGCAGCACCAGCACAGCCACAACGTCAGTTTGTACAGCAGCCTCGCCCCGCATATCCACCTCGACCAGCAGTGCAAGGACCTCCAAACCAACCCCAAGACACTAAAGGCCAAGCACCTAAGGTTGGGGTGCAATGCTTTAGCTGTGGTGAAGTGGGGCACTACGCCCATAAGTGCCCAAAGAAGAAGCCCATGCAGCCACAACAGCAGAATGTAATGAGAGGACGGGTGAACCACGTCACTATGGAGGAAGCACAAGAGGCACCCGACGTGGTAGTTGGTAAGTTTCCTACCAATTTACACATTGCAACCCTGCTGTTTGATTCTGGTGCTACCCACTCGTTCATTGCTCAAGGGTTTGTTAAGAAGCATGACCTAGCAACCACACAAATGAACCATATGCTAGCCGTAAACTCTCCGGGTGGAGAAACAAGGACAAGACAAGTGTGTCCCAAGGTGAACCTAGACATTAATGGGGTAGTATTTACTGCTAACCTCATAGTGATAGATTCACAAGGGATAGATATTATCTTGGGTATGGATTGGTTGACAAAACATAAAGGAATCATCCATTGTTCGACCAGAACGGTAGAACTAACTCACCCTAGTGGCACAAGAGTAAAGTTCATAACAATACACGAGCCTAGGAGGGACATTAAATTAAATCAAGTTGAGGTGAAAGTTGAGGAAATCAGGACCATAAGGGAATATCCAGATGTTTTTCCGGAGGAGTTGCCAGGTATGCCTCCTGATCGTGAAGTGGAATTTGCAATTGAGCTAGTGCCTGGAACAACCCCGATATACAAGAGACCTTATCGGATGGACACCAAGCAGCTAGAAGAACTCAAGGATCATTTGAGAGAATTGACGGAGAAGGGGTATATTCGCCCTAGTTCCTCACCATGGGGAGCTCCGGTGATATTTGTGCCCAAAAAGGATGGAACCCAAAGGTTATGAGTGGATTACCATGCCTTGAATGAGGTAACCATCAAGAAAAAGTACCCATTACCCCGCATTGAAGACTTGTTTGATCAGTTGAGGGGAGCTTGTGTGTTCTCGAAAATTGATCTCAGGTCGGGATACTACCAACTCAAGATAAGGCAATCTGATATTCCCAAGACAGCTTTTGTATCTCGGTACGGACTGTATGAATACACTGTCATGCCTTTCGGGCTAACTAATTCCCCGGCATACTTCATGTAACTCATGAACAAGGTATTCATGGAATACCTGGACAAATTTGTGGTGGTTTTCATAGATGACATTCTCGTCTTCTCCAAAGATGAAGAAGAACATGAGAAACATCTAAGGTTGGTGTTGCAGAGGCTGAGAGAACACCAACTATATGCCAAGTTGAGCAAGTGTGAGTTTTGGCTGAAGAGAGTTCCCTTCTTAGGACATATAATCTAGGAGGGAGGAATCTCCGTGGATCCTGCCAAAATCGAGGATATACAGAAGTGGAAGACCCCTGAAAATGTCGGGGAAGTTTGAAGCTTCTTGGGATTGGCTGGATACTATCGACGGTTTATTGAGGGATTCTCCAAGATCTCGAGACCCCTCACCAAACTGTTGGAGAAGGGAATCACATTCACATGGACGCCACAGTGCGAGACGAGTTTTCAGGAGCTAAAGAAAAGATTGACAACAGCCCCAGTGTTGGTTATGCCAGATATGCAGAAGAATTTCACGGTGTACTGCGATGCCTCTGGAAACGGGTTGGGATGTGTTCTCATGCAAGAAGGGCATGTCGTGGCATATGCATCCCGGCAGCTTCGGAAGCACGAGAAAAACTATCCTACACATGACCTAGAACTAGCCGCAGTGGTACACGCGTTGAAAATTTGGCGACACTATTTGATGGGGAAGAGGACGGAGATATATACGGATCATAAGAGTTTGAAGTACATTTTCGTACAGCCAGATCTCAATCTCAGACAAAGGAGATGGTTAGAGCTAATTAATGACTTTGATGTGGGCATCAACTATCATCCTGAGAAAGCAAATGTCGTGGCTGATGCGTTAAGTCGGAAAGAGCAGGTCAATAAGTTGAGCTTGAAGGACATGCCTGCAGAATTGAAGGACGAGGTTATAAGGCTCAATCTATGCCTGGTAAATAGTGGTGAAGCCATCGCCATGGAAGTGGACTCCACACTAGAGCGAGATATCCGCGAGGGTCAAAAGAACGATGAGAAGATACAAGAAATCAGGCAACTCATCAAGGAAAATAAAGCTCCTGGTTTCAGAGAGTATGAACAAGGAACGGTGTGGCACGGGAAAAGAATCTGTGTGCCAGAAGTAAAGGAGATCCGTGAATTGATTTTGAAGGAGGCTCATGATTCTGACTATTCCATTCATCCTGGGAGTACGAAGATGTACCAGGACCTCAAGAGCAGGTATTGGTGGTATGGCATGAAACGAGATGTCGCGGGACATGTTGCCCTATGTGACACATGTCAGTTGGTGAAAGCAGAACATCAACGACCCGCGGGGTTATTGCAACCACTCAATGTGCCTGAATGGAAATGGGAAGAAATCGGTATGGATTTCATAGTGGGACTGCCTAGGACCCAATCAGGATATGATTCGATATGGGTCATCGTCGACAGGCTAACCAAGGTAGCTCATTTCATCCCCATGAAAGAAAGCTATAGCGGATCCAAATTGGCAGAATTGTACATGTCAAGGATCGTGTGTTACCATGGAGTGCCAAAGAAGATTGTGTCGGATCGAGGAACACAGTTCACCTCCAGGTTCTGGTAGAAGTTGCATGAAACCATGGGAACCCATCTGAATTTCAGCTCTGCCTATCATCCCCAAACTAAGGGGCAGACGGAAAGAACCAATCAGATTCTTGAAGATATGCTGAGAGCGTGTGCACTCAAAAACAATCGGAGTTGGGATAAGAACTTACCGTATGCGGAGTTTTCCTATAACAACAGCTATTAAGCTAGTATGAAGATGTCACCATTTGAATCTTTGTACGGGAGGAAGTGCAGAACTCCCCTATTTTAGAACCAAACGGGGAAAAGTAAAGTGTTTGGTCCCGAAGTACTACAAGAAGCTGAGGAGAAGGTGAGGGAAATTCGCAACAATTTGAGGATAGCACAGACACGCCAAAAGAGCTATGCCGATGTACGAAGAAGAGAGCTCGTTTTCAACGTGGGAGACTATGTCTATCTCAAGGTGTCCCCTACAGGAGGGCTTCGTCAGTTCAAGGTGAAAGGGAAGTTGTCACCTCGATACATCGGACCCTTTCAAGTTCTGGAGAGGAAAGGCGAAGTGGCGTATCAACTGGAATTGCCGGCTCGCCTATCGGATGTGCACGATGTATTCCATGTGTCACAACTCAAGAAATGCCTGAGGACGCCTGAAGAGGTGTTACCCATGAATGAAGTGGTCATAGCTGAGGATTTGTCTTATGCCGAGCGATCATATAAGATTTTGGAGACAATGGAACGCCTCACCAGAAATAAAAGAATCCGGATGTGCAAGGTGCAGTGGAGGCATCACTCAGAAGAGGAAGCCACCTGGGAGCCGGAAGATGAGCTCAAGGCACAATTTCCGGAATTGTTTTCTTAGAACCACCAATCTCGAGGACGAGATTTCTTTTAAGGGGGGTAGAGCTGTAACACCCCAAAATGTTGTTAAGACCCAAAATCATGTTAAGAGGGGAATTTAAAAATTTTTGGACGTGTTGCATGTTTTGCAACAATTTAAATTCAAACTGGAATTCAAATTAAAATCAAAACAGAAAAGAAATAGAAAAAAGAAAAAGGAAAACAGAAAAAAACCGGCCAGTGGGCCGAAACCCACCAGCCGGCCCACCCTGCCCCCGCGCCAGCCCGCAGCCGCGCGCCCGCGCTCTCTCTCTCAGACAGGTGGGACCCACCTGTCATCCCTAACCCCCGATCGTCCGAAACTCGGACTGTTCACCCGCGCGCGCGCGATCGCCACCGACCGGATTTCCGGCAGAATTCTGGTTCCGGAGGACTCCCACTCGATCTAAACAAACCCACCGCCCTCCCCCGTCTATAAAAACCCCGGCCCTGTCCCGTTTTTCCCACGCGATCCACCGATTTTCTCTCCGGTGAGAACCCGAGTTTCTCCGGCGAATTCTGCTCGATCTACGCTCGGAAATTCCGATCTAACTCGCTGGTCTTGATCCACCGCCTCCGGGGAACCCTGCAGGTGCAGAAAACTCGGTGACTTGCGGTTCAAACACAGCGCCGATGAGCCTCGCCGTGGTTTCACTTCGGACCTCGTCGCCGACCGCCTTCCAGGACCTCCGAGCTCAAGAAAACCCCCGAGGTGAGATCCCCGACCTCTCCTCCACCGATCTATGCCATAAAATCACAGTTCTAGGAAGAATTCTCGAAGATCCGAAAGTCTCCGGCGAGATCGCCGCTTCCCGCCGCCGTGCGCCGCCGGGAAGCGCCGCCCGCGCTCGGTTAGAGCGACGTGGCCGCTTGTGCGCCGTCTATTTTAAATCGCACGGTAGACTTTAAATCCCCGTGTACTGGTTCGACATTATAATCTCAGCCGTCTGTTTTAAATCGGACGGTCCATGTCAGCCCCGCGTTATAAAGACTGGAAATCTTACGTGCTACCCCCTGGGGTTCTCGGGAAATAAGATCTAGCCCTGGAAACTTCTGATCTAGCCCCTGGAACTTCAGAAAATCATGTAAATTCATTTAAAAATCAGTTTTAGCCCCTGGACTTAATAAAAATTAGGAAAAACTCCTCTGTTATGAGTAGCTAGACCGCTGAAAATTGTTAAAATAATATTATAGACCTTGTAGTGGGGTGAGTTTAACTTTTTAGCCCTGTTTGATATTTAATTTAGGAAATTGAATATGTGGCTAGTATTTAAAATTTAAAAAGTGAGACAAAACATATTGTCAAAATTAAATTAAAAACTTTCTCAGTACTTAGAAAACTTTGGAGTGAGATAAAAATATATTTTGGGCTGAAATGAATCTGTTTCATTTATTATTCACATTTATTAGTATAGGGACACATTTTTAAGTAAAGAATAGTTCTGAAAATAGTGAAAATAATTGTAAAATAGTTTACATCAGAGGAAAAGGTCAAAAATATATTAGTAAATATTTTAGATCAGAACCTATTCTGTTTAGATGATGTGTCTTGTTATTTTCATAATAAAGTTCACAATTAGGCATAGGAAATAAATCTGAAAATATAGCAACTAGTAAATGATAAATGAAGTTTCTAAAATCCAAAGAATTCAGTTTAGGGTTGGTAGAAATTCTGAGGACGCATATGGAGAAGGAAAATACCTTTCATGCATACTTTGTAGCTAAAAGGTGTAGCAATTGAATATAAGGAATTTATTTAAATTGGAAACTCATATATATAGGTATTAATGGCATAGTGCTTTAACCATGAGTTTAACCTTCCCTTGTTCTAGCCATGCATGACATAACTTTCCCACACTTGCTGAGTACCATCGGTACTCAACCTTGCATATTTGTTGGTTTATATTGCTGCTCAGGTCAAGATGATGAGGTGGTGTGTAATGATCAAGACTTTGGAACCGAAGAAGGTTTCTAGGTTCATGGAGACCCCGGGCAACGCCTGTGATGGAGCCTATGAGAATAATTATTCCGCTGCTAGTTTATTTACTTGTGATGAACTTATTATTGTCCATCGAGACATTTGCTATGTAAGACTTATTTATATTCGACATCTGGCTTGTAATAAATGATGCTTCACTATTTGTCATCACATGTATGAGAAAATGATCCTGGCATACATGTGATATTCACTTGGTTGTTCTTCAGAAAAACCGGGTGTGACAGTTCTCGCCGTTTTGTACAAACGCCACGCCATACTCGCGTTGGCCCATTTTTTTATTGCATACAACCTGCCACCATCTCTTTGTATGAAGTATGAATTCATGTTTCTTTGCCTCATCATACCTGGACCGGATCATCCTGGGCCATGTCTAAACGTGATGTTGAAACTGTTGATTGAAGAACTGAAAACTTTGTGGAGAGGAGTCGACACTTACGACTGTTATAAGAAGCGGAAATTCAACCTGCGGGCTACTTACTTATGGTCCGTCCATGATTTTCTAGCATACGGTATGTTTTCTGGATGGAGCACTCACGGTCATTTGACGTGCCCGATATGTGCTTCGGATATGGATTGCTCTCGACTTGCTCATGGAGGTAAGATATGCTACTTCGATTTTCATAAACATCGGTTGTTTTGAAATCATGTGTTTTGACAACAGAAGAATGTCTTCAGAAAGGACACAGTTGTAACAAAAGGACCACCGAAACGTCAAAATAGGTCAAAAATTTCTAATATGTTGAACAAACTAGTGGCAGATGAATGTCTTCCTGGATATTTTGTGGGTTACGGAGAGGAACACAATTGGACTCATATGTGGAATTTGGGAGCTCCCGTATGTGAAGTCCTTGATTTTAATGCACAACATTGATGTTATGAATCAGGAGCATAACATGAGCGAATGTAAAATAAGCACATGCATGGATATGACGGGCAAAATGAAAGACAATATAAAGGCTCGAAAGAATCAAAAGACAATATAAAGGTTCGAAAGGATATGGCAGAGCTTTGTAATCGTCCAACTCTTGAGCTCTCCGAAAGCAGTGGTAAGCCACGTGCTTCTTTCTGTCTTCGATCTAAACAAAAGAAAGAAGTCATGAAATGCTTGAAAAGTTTGAAATCCGCTTATGGTTACGCAGCTAATCTGAAACGAGCCGTGAATGTGAAGACGGGAAAGTTCACTGGATTGAAAAGTCATGATTATCACATAATTATGGAAAGACTCCTACCAGTTATGTTTCACGACCATTTTGATGATGCGGTGTGGAAGGCGCTAGAAGAGATTAGCTACTTCTATAGACATCTATGTGCTAAAGAAATTACGGTAGAGATTGAATAAGTTGGAGAAGGAGATACCGGTACTGTTATGTAAGATGGATTTCAATTTCGTACAACTGAATTTGAATCTCTTCGTCCTCTCACAGCAACATGTAATACTGAAGTTCTGACGAGGGCAATCGACTCTCAAGGCATGGGACACCCTTTTTAGGGGTAGTTCTTCAGGTGAGCAGACGCTCTCAGCTGTTGAGACACGTCCCGGACCTAGCGGGCATACCTGTGGCCCTACAGCGCACGGAGGTACATTATCATTGGAAATTACGTTATCTTATATATCACTTAGGAATTAACTATTCTTATCAATCCTTTTATTTTGCAGTCTTACTCGGAGTCATCTGAGTCAGAGTCAGAGGCTAGGGCGCCGCCACAGCCTTCGGGGTCACCTATGGCTGCCACGGAGGCGCCTAGTGTGGAGCCTTCGGTCTCCAGTAATGAGCAGCCTTCTGGGTCACCAGACGTGGTCCCAGAGCAGAGGCGGTGGACGAGGAGGACGCACTTTGTGTATCCTTCTCCAGTTCCTACAGAGCGGGTCACTATTCGCTCGGTCAGAGACAGATAAGCAAACTATCACATAATATTCAACTTTCAGATTTTTTTTGTTTGTGGGTACATTAATAAGGTTACTAAATCCTTGCAGCTCTTGGTACGATTGCTCGTTCATGGGTCAGGAGCACCACAGACAGGTGTCCGGTTGCATCGATTCTTTAGTGCGTCTGCACTATCCTGGTGTGATCGACTGGGTCCCTACGACGTCATGGGACGACTACGCTCGTGTCTCTCACGAGGCGCACAGCAACCTTCAGGGGACTGTGTGGGCGGATTTTATGGTAAGTATGCTTAATAAAATTTTGTAAATTATTATTGTTCAACTTGATTCAATCGTTAATGCATATCTCTTCAATATTTGTTTTCTTATAGCTGAGGTACCATCTAGAGGACACGAGCCAGAGCATGTTGGACCATGCTAGAGCCGTGCTAAACAGGAACGTTCCCCCCGGAAGCTTGTCACGCAAGCGTTATCGTACACTCGTATTAAAGCCGTGAATGAGTACCTCAAGCGGCACAAGGAGTACCAGTCGAGGCTGTTTAGGAGGGCCTCAGACACTTACTTGATAGAGGAGCAGTATGTGGAGGTAAGTTGTTTGTGTTCAATTATTTCAATACCTAGTTATGTAAATGGTATTTCAATGACATAATAAATATGTGCATGTCAGTATTTCCTGGCTAGAGGGTCGACTCGAAGCATACGGAGCTCTCTGCCAGATGTGGGCTAGTGATGTTTTCATCGCTAAGTCCAGGAGGACTCGTGGATGCAGAGGTTCAGACGCAAAGCACTCCTATGGCCCCTATGGCCATGTGCGTTTGGCTAAACGCACGGTAAGAATAATAATCCTTCTTTGTATGTCTTTATAATATAATTAGAATACTAACACATATATACAGGAGTGTGAGACTGGTCAGGTACTGACCGACACTGCCGTCTGGAAGCGGGGTCATAAGATCCCATCTCAGCCTGGGGAGTGCAGTCAGGTCATGGCCGATCGACTGGTAAGTTATCAAAACTTATCAATTCCATTGTTACTAATTTGTTGTTACTAATACAAAATTTTACTCCTTTTAGGAAATGTATGGGCGAGAGGTCGTGAGGATACACGGTGAAGGGTTCTATTGGGAAAACGTGCCAATCGACCCTCAAGCCATTTATGCTAGCGGAGGCAGAAAGGCACATGGACGGTTAGTTGGCCATTTTCTTTATTTTTGTAAAAACTTGCTTCTTCTAATTATTCTTTTATTCCCTTGTAGGTTTACCATTTTCGATGGAGTTGTCGACTCGAGGATCGCGTGACCTTCGATCGTCACTCCATCAACCGAGGGTTTCTCCATCGGGCATACAAGTCGTCGTCCCTCACAGATCCAAATAGAGGAGCTCCATAGGGAGAGAGACGAGATCCAGAGGGAGAGGGAGGAGCTCTAGAGGGAGAGGGATCTAGCCCGGGCCGCACATGAGCAGCAGACCGCCTACATGGCTCAGATGCAGGCGGCGATGGAGGTTAGTAGTTGAATACAAATTAATTTAAATTCATAACATTGCATTAGTTTATTTGTTTTAATATTTTGCAATTATAGGTCTTAGCTCGACAGAGTGGGCAGCAGATCCTGATTCCAACGTGGCAGCCGTCAGAGTTGGCCCCGCCACAAGTGCCCCCACCACATGCTCATTCATATATCCAGGTAATGTGTTTTTATTTGCTATTTTTTAATCTAATAAAAACTTAGTGTAGTTGAGGGGAGAGAGTGAGAGTGAGGGGGGAGAGGGAGAGAGTGATAGTAAGAGATAGTGGTAGAGAGGAGGAGGGAGAGAGGATGAGAGTGAAAAGGGAAAGAGGGAGGGAGAGAGAGACAGAGTGGTAGAGATAGGGGGTGAGAGAGATGTAGTAGTAGAGAGAGGGGAGGGGGCGAGAGAGAAAGTGAGAGTGCGGGGGAGGGAGGGAGAGGGAGTGAGAGTAACGGATAGTGGTAGAGAGGGAGATTGGGAGAGGGAGAGAGAGTGAGAGTTAAAATGGAAAGAGGGAGGGAAGGAGGGAGAGACGGAGTGGTAGAGATAGGCGGTGAGAGAGAGAGGGAGTCATAGAGAGAGGGGGGGAGAGGGCAAGGGAGAAAGTGAGAGTGCGGGGGAGGGAGAGAGGGAGTGAGAGTAGGGGAGAGAGTTGTACAAGTTCAAACTCACTTTATCTATTTATTTGAATTGCAGAGATCGGCAACGAAGGCTCAAACTCCACCGCCACAGCTACCGGCACAGGGAGAAGGTCGCGGAGACGGATTCTTCGGCTCTAGAGTGAGTGGAGGAGTGATTGGATCTGCGAGGGGAAGGGGTAGTGTTTAGTGAGCGGATCTCTTTTTTGTTTAATATTCTGGATGTTTTATGTTTTGGATGTGGATATAAATTGTTTTGTGAGCTGACCATCATGTCAGGTTATCGTAATTCTGTTTTTTTTAAAAAAATTAAGAACCTTATTTACAATGGCCAGCTATACAAGGCCGTCGTAAGATAACCTAATTAACTTACGACAGCCATGGCTAGGCTGTCGTAAGTTAACCTCACTAACTTACGACGGCCAAGGACCCGACCGTTGTAACTAAGGCGCCCAGCCCGCCACGTGGCGTGGCAATGGGCGACAGCCCTTTATTTATGATGGCTGGGAACAGCCGTCGTAAGTTAGTTATTTACGACGGTAACCGTCGTAAATAATATTATTTACGATAAAAAACTTGAGACGGCCAGAAACCATCGTAAATAACCGAAAACCATTGTAAGTTAGTTATTTACGACGGTTTTCCTTTATTTACAAAGGTTTCTGGCCGTCATAATTTTCCTGCATTCCTGTAGTGAGTAGATGCTCGGGTCGCAGCTCTGAAGGCAGGAGAGCACATGCTCTATCACCTGCTGGGCCAGAGCCTTGCCTTCGGCCTCCAGCTGCTTTCCCATGACGTTCTCCAGCACCAGGAGCTTGTCCCCGACCGAGTCCAGGGCAAGGAGCACCTGGCTCACCACCTGGACCGGACCACCGGAGCGCAAGTGGCCAAAGCCAAAGGGTTCTAGCGTCGCCTCCGCGCGACCGAGGAAGTTCTAGACCTTTTCCGCCTTAGTGGCACGAGAAGCCCGGAGGTCTTTGACCATCTTGGCAGAAGAAGCCAGCTCCTTCGCCAAGTCCCTCCTCGCCAGCTCCTGCTCCTGGGCAACCAAGGCCTGCTCCTTAGTCGCCAGCCATGCAGCCCGCTCCTCCAGGTCGCGGCGGCGAGATCCCGGTTTAGACACCCTGGAGCCGCTTCCTCAGGTGGTCCCTCTCCTCCTCGTGAGCGGCCACGTGATTAGAGAGCTCCCTCTCCATTGCCTCCGCCTCCTTCTCCCGACGAAGGAGCGTCTCCCGGAGCTCCGTCAGACCCATGAGATGCGCATTGGTGGAGGCACTGGGGTTCTTGGTCTCAGCCAGGAGATGCACTGCCTTCTTCTGGAGGTCGGCGACGATGGCCTCCTTCTCCTCCAGCAACTCCTCCCACACCTCAAGCTACTCCTTCCGAGCCTGCGCCTTCACCCTGGCGGACTGGACCTGCGCCTTCAACAGGTCGTCCCAGTCTCGGAGGCGCTCCCGCTCGGACCTCAGCTCAGCACACTCCTGCTCGAGCACGCCTTGCATCTGGTCCAGGCTCGAGCAGACTGCTCTCACGGCCCTAGGGAGCAAGAGGGCCTTCGGCATCGCCAAGCAAGGGATTGCCTCGACACCCTCCGGCTCTTCATCTTCTGGTGGGGCTACTACCACGGCAACCTGCGAAGAAAGAGGAGGAGGGCTGGCAGCTCCCTCAGCAGCAGCTGCAGCGCTACCAGAGGCGTCCGCGCCCGCCAGTTGGCTGACCTCGGGGGCCCCAGTGCCGACATCAGAAGCCACAGGCGCAGGCTCAGGCACTGCCAGCGGCGTTGGAGCTTTGGCGGAGAAGGAGCTCTGGCTCCCATACTGCTGTGGAGGAGGAGGAGGAGGAGGAGGAGGGGTGCTCTGCTGAGCGGCCCTGAAAGAAGGAGTACCAAAAGTCAACCACACTATCCAGCGGCTCAGTACACAACCTAAATCAGAAGGTTGAGTCGTACCTGGAGGTCTGGAATCTCCACCCCATGTGGAGCTTCCTACACGGAGGGCTAGAACCACTCGCCCCCGCCCGACTCTGGGAAGGAGGCATGCCCACCGTCGGCGCCTCCGAAGCCCTCGCCGTAGCAGGTGGCGCAACGACTGTCTCCCCTGCCACCGGCCTCTGTGTTGGAGGCGTGCCCGCTGTCGACGCCTACGAAGCCTTCGCCGTAGCAGGCGGCACAACGACAGTCTTCCCTGTTGATGCCCTCGACGGCCGAGGAGCCGACGGCGCTGCTGGAACACTCGTCGCCGCCGACGCCTTATCGGGAGTCTCCCAGACAACGGCTTCCGAGCTGGCAACGCGCCCAAGGACTTTTTCTACATCGTAGGCATGTCGGGGGGCCCTCCTTGAAGCTTCAGCAGCGCCAGCCACCCTTCCTGCGGCCGCCGGGGCAGCTCCGGCATCAGCAGCTCTAGAGCAGCTGCCAGTGCTAGTTGCCGAGCCTGGCGCGGGACCGCGGGAAGCCTGGGAACCCCCCGCCTGGGGGCCTGAGACGAAGCATCCGTCAAGATGGACCGGCTTCCTCTTCGGCACTCTGCTCGAGTCTAGGGCATCCTTGGGCGGTGAGGGAGGGTGCACCGCAGGAGCGAATCTACTAGCCAACTCCTTCCCTCTGTATTGGAGTGAGTTCGGAGCAGGCCTTGCTTGACTACCGGCGCTGTCCACTCCGGGGATCTCCACTCCCCGTGAGGCATCCCCAGTGTCGGCAGCTCCTTCAACAACCTTGACCGTGCCTGCGGGTTGAGGTAGACAGGCTGGCAGCTCGCCAGCGGGGTGAAGGAGTCGTCCGTGATCGAGTCACAGGAGAGCTTCTGCAGAACCATGCCCAGCATCTCCAGATCCGGCGACGACCCCGCTACGCGCGCCAACCGGGTCATGTCATCCTCCCTGTTGTACTGCCAGGCGGGCCGGATGCGCTACCGACATCTGTGGAGCAGGGACATCTGTGGAGGAAGGATGACACTGATAGCGCGAACCCGGACAGCACGTGCGAGGTGAAGAGAACCACCTCTCCAGGCTGCATGTTGGTCAGCGGGACCCTCCCATGATGAATATTTCCGTCGAATGTGGCTGACTTCCAACCGAGTAGGCACCTCACAAGCGCGATGTTGTCATCACTCCGAAGCCTCGAGTAATGGAGGCTGGAAGACATGGTGGTGAGAGAAGATAGAGAGCGCTGGGGAGCGGAGGCTTCGAGCGCGCAGGAGGAAGACGAAGATCACAAAAGGCGGGAAGGAACCACCCTTCTCTGGAAGGCTTCCATTTCTATGTTCGCAACCTCTGGCGGGGCAACAGGCGCAACGCATGGGTTTCCACCGCCGCGAGCTACTCGCCTCTCCCAATGACGGGTAGGACCTAGTTCCACCCGTCAGACAATGGGGGCCAGGTGGGTAACTTCTCGGGAACATCCGACGGTTCTTGATAAAAGCGGGGCGGTGGAACTGCAGCAGCCGACCCGAGGGCTGCTGCAGTAAATACCCTGGGGCAACCCCTCGAGCACGTCGCCACAACCTGCCAGTCAAGAGCAGACACGCGTCCACTACGCTGACGACGTGTTGTCGCTTCGATTGTCGAGTACGCCCATTACGCCAAGGACTTGCATCCTTTTCGTCTCCCAGGTACAACCACACACCCACTACGCTAGACTCTCGCCACCACTTCGGCTTCCAGAATACAGTTTCAAAGTTACCATGCGGGAAGGATTAAGGCCCCACCTACGGGATCGTTGTCTCCCCTTAGATGGGCCTGGGGGCCACTGTCGGCACCTTGCAAACCAGGTACCCCCACGTGGAGGGTTAAAGACAGCCCAGGCACCGCCTCCCTGCTGAGGCCGGCGCTAGCGAGGCCACGTGTCCTTGGCCCCGGGGTCAGCCCTGGGGCTGTCACGTGCGTCTAGGTTCTGGAGCCAACACGTGCCCTTGGCCCCGAACCAAGCCTCCCAGCTGAGGTAAGGTCCGGAGCTTTCATGTGTATGTGGGCTCTGAACCTCCTTCCTGTTGAGGACGGCTCCGAAGCCAACACGTGCCCTTGGCCCTGAAACAAGCCTCCCCGCTGAGGTGAGGTCCAGAGCTGCCACGTGTACTCGGGCTCCGAACCTACTCCCCGCTGAGGAGGGCTTCAGAGCCAACACGTGGCCTTGGCCCCGGACCAAGCCTCCCCTCTTAGATGAAGTTCAGAGCTGCCACGTGTACCCGGGCTCCGAACATCCTCCCTGTTGAGGAGGGCTCCGAAGCCGATACGTGCCCTTGGCCCCGGACCAAGCCTCCTCGCTGAGGTAAGGTATAGAGCTGCCACGTGTAGCCAGACTCTGGGCCTCCTCCCCATTGATTAGGGCTCCGGAGCCGCCACGTGTCCCACGATCTATCGTGGGCCGTGGGTGCACTGTCAGGCTGTGCAATCAAGATTTGCAGCTTCCCCAAAAGCATGGCGCACAGGGAACGCCATCGTCCTCCGCCCATTCGCCATTACGGTGAAAAGGCAGGGCGGCAAGGCATGACAACGGCACAGTGCTGCACAACGGCACATTGCCGTCCTGCAGAGCGAGGTGACATGGCGACAAGACAGTGTCATTATCATCACCTGCAACATGGTCAGAGGCGTTCAGCGCGCCAAGCGGCGGGTCTTAACTCCCCCGCCAGCCACTCCACTCAGGATGTAAAACCCTAGATCATGTATAGGGTTTAGACAGATCCGGGGCCACCTATCGGGCCCTGAACCACATTGTAACCACCCCGGCCTTGGACTATAAAAGTACCGGGGTGTCAACCCGACAAGGGGTTAGTCCCCACAAGTTAGCAACACTAGCAACATACACGCAAGTAATACAACAAACACTCCCGTGGACATAGGATATTACGCTCCGGCAGCCCAAACCACGTAAATCCTGGTGTTCACCTGCTCTCTTGAGTTGGATCGCTCTAGAAACGTCAAGCCCCTCCAATCAAAGAACCTCCGCGGGCTGCTCCAGTAGCGGACTGGGATGAGTGTTGAAGCAAACACTCCGACACCACTGATGAGGTATAACATGATAAACTCGTATTTTACTACAGGAAAGAGTAATATTTACGAAGGCCATGTTAATTTACGATGATTTTAGGGTTGCCCATCATAAATAACACCTTATTTACGACGGCCAGGACTTGGCCGTCGTCAATAAGAGCCTATTTATGACGGCTCGCGCTCTACTATTGTAAATAAGTGTCTATATCTGCCGCGGGCCATGCTCCGGCCATTCACTTGCCTAAGCCTGCTCGCCTCCCGCGATCGCAGCTGCCGCCGCCCGGCCCCGCACCACCACCGCCCGTCGCTGCCCCGCCCGCTGCCCGGCGCTGCCCCGCTCACTGACCAGCTCCCAACTCCGCAAGCCTGCTCATTGCCCCGCGCTATGTGTCACCCATTTCGAACCGGGATGTCTCACATGTGCTACGCATGTGAGGTGTGTAGGTTTGGAGTTGTCCCTTTTTTAGACAACCTCGGAGTGTATGAGAGAGCTTGCTTATGACTGTAAATGCATCTAGGTATCCCGTGGGTTTTAGATGATTGATGACGACAAATTAAGAGACTAATGAGCTGATATGATCATAAGCACAGGACATTTCCAAGGCGCGCACCTAAACTCTAAAAAATGGAAAAAGATGAAGAACGGCGTCGAAGACTCGAAAAGTAGAAATTAGGGTTTCACTTGAGTCTTTAGTAGGCTAGCCATGTAAAAGTGAGAGTGTGTGTGTCAAGTGCATTGAGATCATAGAAGAGAGCTCAAAGCGTTAGAAGTGTCAAATCCTTAGTGGAGAGTGGTAGAGAGGTAAAGTTGGGCAGGACGGACTTGTCCGGGCCAGAGGCTGGACTAGTCCGGAAGCCTCACGGCTTAGTCCGTTTTAGGGCAGACTAAGAGTTCCTGACTGAGTTCGGACTTGTCCATTTTGGGACGGATTAGTCCGTTTCTCTGTTGAAAAGAGTGTTTTGGGACTAAGTCCTGGTAGACCGTACTTGTCTGCCTCAGTGGCCGGACTAGTCCGGGCTAGCCAGACTAGTCTGCTTTCACCCAGACAAAGAGTCCCTATGTGAGTTCGGTCTAGTCCGTTCTAAGGCGGACTAGTCCGAATAGTTGTGAGATGAGAGCTCCCACGGCTAAGTGATGGTGGACCGGACTTGTCCACTTGAGTGGTCGGATTAGTCCGGGTCCTCCAGACTTGTCCGTTCTCACCCGGACAAAGAGTTCATGTGCAAGATCGGACTAGTCCGGACTTTTGGTAGGTGGTAACGGTTGGCTTCGGGACTTCTATAAAAGGTGATGCCCCGACTTCATTTAAAACCCCCTAGACCCCTAGCACCGCCACAGCCTTCCTAGAGCCTCTCCAAGCCTTCTCCATTGCCTACTCACCCTCTTGAATCAAATCTTGAGTGAATTTGGGTGTGTGAGAAGAGGAGAAGGAAGAACTTCGCGCTTAGACTCTAGGAGTGATCTCGTGCACTTGGTGTGATCTGTGGCTTGTGAGATCTGTGAAGTTTGTGGAAGTGATCAAGTGGGAGCCTCAGATTGTGAGCAGCCCCAAAACTTTGTAAGTTCACCTCTGAGATAGTGAAGAACTGGGTTGGCCTTAGTGGCGACTTGGTGAGAAAAGGGTTGTTAGACCCGATCCTTTATGCACTCCTCAACGGGGACGTAGATTCCTGCATGGAATCAGACCTCAGGAGAAATCTCTTGGCGTCTCTCTTGCATTTACATTTCTTTGAACGTCAAGATTGCTTAGGGTTTACTTTGATTATTTTGCTATTAGAGTATACATCATTACAATCTTGCAATCTATCTCAATATTCTATCACACTTGTCGTATAGGATTGCTAGTTTGTTTATCCACACTTAGTTAAACTAAAATCTCAAGAAAAACCCATAAAAAATCAAGTTTTAGGTCTTTCCAACAGTTTGACCAGACTAGTCCGCCCTTGAGCCAGACTAGTCCGGCCCATTTTAGGTTTTTCAACAAGTTGACCGGACTAGTCTGCCCCTGAGTTAGACTAGTCCGGCCCTTGTGGTCTAATCTTGTTTAATTAAGTCATTTCAGGTATTTTAGCCTATTCACCCCCTCTAGGCAATTTCAATTGGTATCAGAGCAGGTCTCTCCATCAAGAGTCTAGCCACTCGGAGAGAAGATGGCCGGAGCTGAGGGATATGAGATTTCGCCGACGTCGCAAGGCGAAAACACATATGACAAGAAAAAGGACGCTGATGTGCTGAAAGACCACTCAAGTGACGATGAAGAAGTTCGCTAGCTCAAGGCACGACTTCATGAGAAGCTAGGTCACTCAAGTAAAGAGAAGATGAAGCCGAAGGATCAAGAAAGGAGTGGTCAACCGGACTACTCCCAATATCCTTTCAACTATGAACGATTAACTTCTAACAATCATTACTTATCTATTCCTCTGGGCAAACCTCCTCAATTCGATGGAAATGATTACTCAATGTGGAAGCATAATATGAAGATGCATCTAATATCCTTAAACCCTAGCTTGTGGCAAATTGTCTTAACAGGTGTCCATCTTCCAAGAAATGAAGAAGACATTACCCCGGAGCAAGCCATCCTACTTCATCGCAATGCTCAAGCAGTAGGGGTCATCACCTCATCCTTGACTCGATAAGAGTTCAACCGAGTCGATGGATTGGAGGTGGCCAAGACACACGGGACACACTCAAGACGGCGCATGAAGGCAACCGAGTCATTAGGGAAGCCAAGATCGAGATGATTGAAGGAGAGCTTGGGAGGTTCACCATCATGGATGGTGAGTCCCCTCAAGACATGTACAACCGTCTCAAGGTCCTCGTCAACAAGATCTGATCTTATGGATGCACTCGATGGACGGATCATGAGGTGGTGAAGAGGATGCTTTGGGCATTCATGCCTCGAAACATTGCTCTTTGCTCCTTGACCCGTGAGAGCCCGGGATATGCTCAAATGACCCCGGAGGAAGTGCTTGGAAGAATCATCAACAACGAGATGATGGAGAAGGAAGCCATGTTCTACAGCGACCTCCAAAGGCTCGCTTACTCAAAGAAGAAAGATGTTGCTTTCAAAGCAACATCCTCATCATAAGACTTCGAAGCAAGTGATGATGAGGAGAAGGAAGGGGAGCAACCATTATGAGAACAAGAACAAGGAAAGATCCAAGCCCAAGACGAAAAGAGCATGCTACAACTGTGGTGAATACGGACACTTCATTGTGGATTGCCCATATAAAGAGAGTAAGAAGAAGAGAGATGGCAAGTCCCAAGAAAAGAAATTCTTCAAGAAGAATAAGCCATCAGGACATGCTCACCTTGGGAAGGAATGGGACTCAAACGAAGACTCATCCTCGGAGGATAAAGAGAAAGTGGCAACACTTGCCATTGGAAGGAGCAAGCTCTTCCCAAACCTTGAAGACTTCAAGTCTACGTGTATCATGGCTAAGGAGGGAAGAAGAAAGGTTAAATCTAAACCATCCTCTTCTACTTCTTCACTTGATAGCTTTGATAGTAGTAGTGAAAATGAATCCATGCTTAAGGATCTAAGTAGGAGCACCTTGAAAAAGATGAGATTGTTGTCGGAAGAAATCTTTGAGAAGGATGAACTCATCAACCGTCAAGAAGACATACTCATCCTTGAAAAGGAGAGATGTCATGAGCTTGAAGAGCTCCTTGAGGTTGAAAGGGAAAGAAGCAAGGCACTTGAGTGTGAACTCTCTTTGAGCAAGGAAACTTGCTCAAATCTTGAGGACACAACTATTGTGCTCAAGGATGAAAATGTTAACTTGACAAAAGTCAAAAAAATCTTTGAAACACAAGTTGAGTCTCTCAAGATCAGTGCACCTTATTCCTCTATGATTCCACCCTCCTCAAAGAAATCTCCCGAAGCAACTCAAACTTGCAAGTGCTCAAACTTAATCCTAAAACTCAAAGACGAACTCAAGTTGGCACAAAATAAGCAATCACCGAAAGGTGGGATCTTTGACAAGGGAAAATTGGCATATGCACGAAGTGCATATACAAATGTAAGACCTCCACATGTCAAAGATGGTCTTGGCTACTCTTGGGAGTGGAAGCAACATGCTAAAACTCCCAAGAATGGGAAAGACTTGATTATATTTGTCAAGGAGGGTTCATCCAACAAAGAAAATGTAAAGAACGTTGCAAACTCATCTAACATGCCTAAAAATGAACCTCATCCTTTGTTCCATGACTTTGATGCTTCATATGTTTTATTGAGAAACAAATTTGGAAAGATCTATGCTAGGTATGTCGGGCCACTCCGCAAGAGTCCAAAACCTTGTGTGTGGGTGCCCAAGTGCCTCTTGACTAACATGAAAGGACCCAACTCCTTTTGGGTACCAAAAGTTAAGGCATAACTCTATTTTGCAGGCTTACTCCTCCGGTGGATCAAAATGGGTACTCGATAGTGGATGCACAAACCATATGACCGGAGAGAGAAGGATGTTTGTGGAATATGAAGAAAACAAAGATCCAAGTGAAGGAATATACTTTGGGGGCAATAGCCAAGGGAAAATCCTTGGCACCGGTAAAATTTCTATCTCTCCCCATCATACTCTTTCAAATGTTTTGCATGTTGACTCCCTTGATTATAACCTTCTATCCATATACCAACTATGTGATAAAGGTTGTAATTGTATTTTCACTAACAAGGGTGTGACTGTCTTGAGAAGAAGCAATGACTCAATCGTATTTAGGGGCGTGCTCAAGGGAAAGCTTTATCTTGTGGATTTCACCACGGACAAAGCTCAACTTGAAACGTGCTTAATGGAGAAGACCAACATGGGATGGCTTTGGCATAGATGGCTAGCCCATGTTGAGATGAGGAACATGCAAAAACTTCTCAAGGGAGAACACATTCGAGGCTTGACAAATATTGATTTTGATAAGGACAAGCCATGTAGTGCTTGTCAAGCCGGAAAGCAAGTTAGAGCTCATCATCCATCCAAAAATGTCATGATGACTACAAGACCTTTGGAGCTACTTCACATGGACCTCTTCGGTCCAATCGCCTACATAAGCATCGGTGGTAACAAATATGGTCTTGTTGTTGTAGATGATTATTCTCGTTTCACTTGGGTGTTCTTTTTGCATGACAAAGGCAAAACTCAAAGTGTGCTCAAGAAATTCTTGAGAAGAGCTTAAAACGAGTTCTCCTTAAGAATTAAGAACATAAGGAGCAATAACGGCACCGAGTTCAAGAACACTCAAGTGGAAGAATACCTGGATGAAGAAGGCATCAAGCATTAGTTTTCAGCCCCCTACTCCCCTCAACAAAATGGGATGGATGAAAGGAAGAATAGAACTCTTATTGAGATGGCAAGAACCATGCTTGATGAATTTAAGATGTCGGACCGGTTTTGGGCGGAAGCGGTTAACACCGCTTGCCATGCCATAAACCGGTTGTATCTTCATCGACTTTTGAAGAAGACGTCTTACGAACTTCTAACCGGTAACAAACCCAACATCTCTTATTTTTGTGTCTTTGGGGGCAAGTGTTATATTCTAAACAAGAAGCCTAGGACTTCGAATTTGCTTCAAAGTCCGATGAAGGTTTCTTGCTTGGTTATGACTCAAACACCTACGCCTATCGTGTCTTCAACAAATCCTCCGGAACTGTTGAAATAGCGAGAGATGTAGTGTTTGATGAGACTAATGGCTCCCAAGTGGAGCAAGTTGATCAAAGTGTGCTAGATAGAGAAGAGGCTCCACAAGAAGCACTTAAAAGGATGGCACCTAGAGATATTTTTCCTTAAGAACATTCTTAAGACTCAAATGATCATCCAACAAACGAAGACACGTCTCCCTTCCATGATCAAGCTCAAGATGAGCAAGGCCAACCTCAACAAGGTCAAAACAATCAAAGTCAAGAAGGAGGATTGGATCAAGGGGGAGACGAAGAAAAGAGCGACAATGAAGATGAAGATCAAAGAGTCCAACCACCTCATCCAAGAGTGCACCAGTGTTCAACTGGATCATCTCGTCGACAACATACTAGGAGATATCTCCAAAGGGGTGACCACTCACTCTCCAATGGCTAACTTTTGTGAACATTACTCTTTTGTTTCCTCTTTGGAGCCCCGCAAGGTAGAAGAAGCACTACAAGATCCGGATTGGGTGGTAGCCATGCAAGAGGAACTCAAAAATTTTGAAAGAAATCAAGTGTGGGAACTTGTGAAGCGACCCAACGCAAATGTTGGGGAACCAAGTGGGTATTCTGCAACAAGCAAGACGAGTATGGGGTTGTAACAAGAAACAAGGCAAGACTTGTTGCAAAGGGATATGCACAAGTAGAAGGTTTGGATTATGATGAAACTTTTGCTCCCGTAGCTAGGCTTGAATCAATTTGTATCTTGCTTGCTTTTGCTACTCACCATGATTTCAAGCTATACCAAATGGATGTGAAAAGAGCTTTCCTCAACGGTCCAATCAAGGAGGAAGTGTACGTGGAGAAATGATACGACCCCACGGTCTTGTCGAGCCAGGATCACACTGAGGGGTGCTGCGTTGCACAGCACCGTATAACACACGTCAAAGGTACAAAGCGGAAGTGAAATTTTATTACATAACCAAGTTTATGAACATTTGTACATCAAAATAAGTCCAGTCTACACTCACGGGCATAGACTACGCATCAAGTCCACGTCCAGCCCTTGAACGTGTCCTTGCTAGCACACACGCACACTAACTCTGCGGCGTGCACGACTCCCACTCGACGGGGTTCCCCTCCTGGGGTTCCGTATCCTCTTCGGGAGTCCTTTCCTCATAGAACCCTGCAAAAGCTTCAAACACAAGCAGTGAGCACAAAGGCTCAGCAAGTCTGACCCGTCTCACCTAAACATGGAACTTCTACATGAGGGGTTATGGGTTACATGAGGTAAAAATCATTTGCAAGGACTCGCCTAATTAGTAGAACCTTACTTTCAAGTTTTAGCAGCAGGTTGTGGAGAACCTTACGCTAAGGCACATGAGAGAGCCGCAATCAAACAAGAAACGCATTTCTCTCATGTACTTTGCCCAAAGTTGAAAGAAACTTTAATTAGCTCTAAACTACAGCAATCATTAACAATCAAGTCCATCCTTCAATCAGCAGCATTTTAACATGTAACTAGCCTGTTCTTTCTACGTCACGGTACAATGAACAAGTGGTACTCACTGACCGTGAGGGACGGCGATTATAATCGATTTACACCTACAGGGTTACCCGAACAACCCGTCACGTACGCCCGTACTCGATGTTGCCTACAACAACCATCACAGACGCCGTACGCAACTACCTTTCACCCGTTAGCCAAATGTTGAACCGGTCCAATCGTCCCGAGCAAGAGGTCTCTGCACGCGCATCTCAGTGCCACCAGCCGATTTACACCTCAAGCTCTCAACCTATCCTCTGAACGACCAGCTATGCCTCAACACCCAACTACCCGAGTTACATCGGTTTCCCGGTTCCCATATAGCCGGTAGGTCTTCGGTACTGTTCTAGCTTGTTCAACAGGCCCGCACACGGCTCGGTCCTCAATCGACACAAGCGGAGCTACAGCACACAGGCCCCAAAGTCCTGCTGCCCTTACCCTCCGCTTGGTCTCATTTTCTTGCCATGTGTTTCATGTGCTATCTCTACCCGAGTCGAGTGCCTCTAACCTATGCTCGCGAGTAGTTCCAACTACTCGACTTGTACCGAATCCTACCCTAACTTAGCTTTGCAGTAGCTAACGAGGATTGCAATCCTAAACCCAACCCATGGTTTTCTTGGCTATGCATTTGGGTTTCCAAACAAGACTCTAATGCAAAGAATAATAGTATTCAAAGATGTGCTCAAAACAATAAACATTTGTAAAAAGGTTAATGCAAACCGGAGCTTTCCTTGCTGCTCTTGATCGTAGGCTAGCTGCTCCTCCGGAGTAACAAAGTCTAGGACTTCGGGTTCCTCCTCGACCTTAGCGACTACATGATATACAAGTATATGTATTAATTTAAATGCATTTGATTGATTTAAATTTGTGAAGTCTATAACCTTACTAGACAGACCCAATGACTGTGAAACTTTTACTGGGGCTTGGTTACAACCTAAACAGATACTTGGTCAAGTTTTAGTTGCAGCAAAGCTCATTTGAGCCTTCCACAATTAATTATGTACTTGACCTTAATTGAAGGCTTTTAGGGTGTTCTAAAGATTTTCATGAAACAAACTATGACTTTCTGAAAACTAGATTTTCAGAGGGTTCTAATGGAGTTGGTCTCACTTAATTTGAAGGTTCCTAGCTAAAGATATGAGCTAAACAATTTCAGAGGAAATTCTGAAAATGTTTCTGAACATTTTCCATTTTCTCTGGAACAGTTCCACTAATCACACCATTAGGAGGATCATATGAGCTCAAATGGATCTGAAATTTTTGTGGTAGTTCAGGTATATTTTGGTAAACATTCCAGCAAATATTCAGGATTTTCCTCCAAAGGATTCTCCAGTTAAAATTCCAAACAGTTTAAACTTTGAGGAATTAATTCTGGAGAAATAAGTATTTCATGAAGTGAAACTTGATTTTCTGGAAAGTTCCCAGCGAGCTGAATCCAACAAAATTTGGTTCACTCGATTTGGTGTTTTCTAGCTCAAGTTATGAGGATTTGAAGTTTGAAGGAAATCTGAAAATCAGGGGAAAAGTTTAAACTTGCGGGTGGGCCCTGGGGACACGCGTCGCACGCCGAGGCGACGGCACACCGTGGTCTGTGGGGTTCCTGCGCGCCAGCACAGCCGATCCCGGCCACACCCGATCCCGATTTAAATTTTTCAGCCGCTGACGCGTGGGCCAGCCGGCTTCGTCTACCTCTCGACGCGCCCGCGCCGCCGCCCCTCGCCGGAGCAGACCCGGAGCTCGCTGGCTCGCCGCTACCAGCCCTCCCATGGTCTGAAACTCGCCGCCAGGGGGTTGTCAATGTCGAGGAACACGTCGGTGGTGTCAGTTCGGGCTGGCGGCGACCGGAAATAGCCCGGCAACGTGCCGCGGCCTCGGTTGAGGTTCGGCGCCGTCGGCCGTGGGTTCTAACCCGCCAACACCTCGAGCAAACGGTCCTACAGCATCAGTGTAACTCTAGGAAGCTCGACAAGGTGTCAAAAGGGTTCAAAGATGGCGGCAAGTTGGTCGGCACCGTGTGACCGATCGTGCCCGCCATGACCACCCTTGATCGAGCTCGAAATTCGTCACTCCTAGACAGTTTCGCGCCACGGATGCCAAAAAGAACTTGATCGCCGGCTAGTCCAGCATCTATGTGCAAGATTTGATAGCTAGAGAAGGATCTTAGAGCGAGAATTTGAAGGATCCGTACCGGAAGCTCAGTTTAAGGTCGCCGGAGCAAAAGCTGAGAATTCGCCGTGGATTCTTCACGGTTTGCTTCCAAACTTGGAGGAGAGCATCACGGTGGTCGCGCGCTCCTGTTGCCTCTCTTGCTGGACCGTGAAAACGCCTGTGGAACACTGTCCACGGGCACCTGACTCTCAGCTGAGGCTAGGTCGCCGCGGTGGCGATCGTTTTCGGGAAAAGGAGGTCGGAGCTCGGGGTTTCTGGCGTTGGGGAGGTAGAGGGTGATCTTAGGTTGCTGTCTAGCAGCTCAGGAACGAAGGAGGAGATCGTTTGCTGGTTTTCCCGATCGAGCAGTGAGCTGCGGGGAGAAGAACTGCCGCTGCTCGGGTTCACACACGAGAAGATAAAGCCGGCCGACTCCTGCTCGGGCTGAGGCGGTGCCGGTCGCGTGGAGGCGCGAGTAAGCCGCCCTGAGCGCAAGCGCGCGTAGAGGGGAAGCAGCTGGTGGCACCGGTGGCTGCTCGGTGGCACAGCCGACAGCTGCTCGGTGGAATTTCCCACCGAGGCTGTGACTTTGTGTGCAAGTTTTGCCTCCTGCTCTCTATGACATGTGGGTCCCACCTGGGGTTTTAACCTCTGAAATTTACTCCTAATCACTGTTGTAAACAGTGAGCCCAAAAATACCCCTGGTGATTCAAATTATCCACCCATGAGCCGTTTGAATTGATTAGAATTCAAATTGGTTTTGGTTTGAATGAATTTCAGCACAAGTTCAGTTTGGAATTCAAATAATGTTTGAATTTGTCCCACTTAGCTCATGTCAAGATCAACTCCAAATGGAGTGAAATTTTGTGTGTGAGCTCACAAAAATGTGCTGAATAAGAATATGCCTCCCACTTTTAAATTCATGGGATAAAAACAGTTTGAATTTGAATATGGTTTCAAACTGCCCTTTTTCTAACTATACCCAAAATGACCTCAACAAGGTTTTGAATTTGGGTGAAACTTGGCATGGACATCCTTAGCAATGTGTAGGAGTTTTCATATGTCCATCCTATCAATATCACATGTGGGAAATACCACTTTTGCAATATGTGAGTTTGTTCTCTAATGAGCATGTTGATGGTGGTTACTTGCTCTTCATTTGTGTTCATCAACTTTCCTCAAATTAGGTGTGTGTGTATGCTGATGAACACCTCAAATATGTGTCAAAAAATGAGGCCCTTACATTCCTCCCGCCTTAAAAGAATCTCGTCCCGAGATTATAAGGTGAAAATGAGAGAGAGGACGGTGGAAAATTATTGAATATGCGACGTGAAAAAGTCGGGGTAGTTAGCACGAAGAAATTCTTCGCTCTCCCATGTCGCTTCGTCCATGGAGTGATTACTCTATAGAAGCTTGTAGAACCTGTAACACCCCAAAATTTTTATTCAAAACACTAAATCATGTTAAGAGGGGAATTTAAAAATTTTTGGACGTGTTGCATGTTTTGCAAAAAATTCAAATTCAAACTGGAATTCAAATTAAACTCAAATCAGAAAAGAAATGGAAAAAGGAAAAGAGAAAACAGAAAAAAAAAACGGCCAGTGGGCCAAAACCCACCAGCCGGCCCAACTTACCCCGCGCCAGCCCGCAGCCGCGCGCCCGCGCTTTCTCACGCTGACAGGTGGGACCCACAGATCTTCGTCTACCTCGCGCCGCGCTGAACTCCCCCGCGCCCGAATCGAAACCGATCGGGATTTCGACGTAAACCCCGCTGAGTTCTGTTCGTAGCCGACGCGGACATGATCTAAACCACCCCGCCGCCCTCCCCCGTCTATAAAAACCCCGGCCTCGTTCTGTTTTTCCCACGCGATCGCCGATTTTTACTCCGGTGAGAACTGAGACTTCTCCGGTGAATTCTGGCCGATCTAAGCTCGGAAACTCCGATCTAACTCGCTGGTCTTAATCCACCGCCTCCGGGGAACCTTGCAGGTGCAGAAAACTCGGTGACTTGCGGTGTAAACACAGCGCCGACGAGCTTCGCCGTGGTTTTGCCTCGGACCTCGTCGCCGATCACCTTCCAGGACCTCCGAGCTCAAGAAAACCCCCGAGGTGAGATCCCCGACCTCCCCTCTACCGATCTATGCCATAAGATCACAGTTCTAGGCAGAATTCTCGAGGATCCGAAAGTTTCCGGTGAGATCGCCGCTTCCCGCCGCCGTGCGCCGCCGGCAGCGCCGCCCGCGCTCGATCAGAGCGACGTGGCCGCTTGTGCGCCGTTTATTTTAAATCGCACGGTAGGGTTTAAATCCCCGCGTACCGGTTCGATGTTATAATCTCAGCCGTCGGTTTAAAATCGGACGGTCCACGTCAGCTCCGCGTTATAAAGACTGGAATTCTTACGTGCTACCCCCTGGGGTTCTCGGGAAATAAGAGCTAGCCCCGGAAACTTCTGATCTAGCCCCTGGAACTTCAGAAAATCATGTAAATTCATTTAAAAATCAGTTTTAGCCCCTGGACTTAATAAAAATTAGGAAAAACACCTCTGATAAGTGTAGCTAGACCCCTAGAAATTCTGAAAATAATATTATGGACCCTTTAGTGGGGTAAGTTTAACTTTTTAGCCCTGTTTAATATTTAATTTGGGAAATTGAATATGTGGCTAGTGTTTAAAACTTAAAAAGAGGGACAAACATATTGTCAAAATTAAGTTAAAGACTTTCTCAGTGTTTAGGAAATTTAGGAGTGAGATAAAAACATATTTTGGACTGAATTGAATCTGTTTAATTTATTATTCACAATTAGGGACACATTTTTAAGTAATAAATAGTTTTAGAAAATAGGGAAAATAATTATGAAATAGTTTACATCAGAGGCAAAGGTCAAAATATGTTATTAAATTATTTAGGACCAGAACCTATTCTGTTTAGATGATGTGTATTACTAATTTCATAATAAAATACACAATTATGCATAGGAATATAAATCTGAAAATATAGCAACTAGTAAATGATAAATGGAGTTTTTAAAATCCAAAGAGTTCAGTTTAGGGTTGGTAGAAATTATGAAGGCACATATGGGGAAGAAAAATACTTTTTATACACACTTGGTAGTAAAAAGGTGTAGTAGTTGAATATAAGAAATTTATTGGAAACTCATATATATAGTATGTAAGTATAAATGTGGACACAAAAGTAGGAATCATATACACATGGTTAAAAGTGCATGCAAGCCACAACTCAACACACCTAAAGTAACCACAACACATATAAGGGTGAATGACTTTCATAAATATGAATGTGTGGTTTGTATGAAGTGGAAGTGTGAACTATGTCTTATGGATTGTTGTTTTTCTTTTGCTATGGGTGATGGTATGATGTAGAACCTGCTCAAGAGCAAGTTATTCCTTTCCAAGACCAGGACTACCCATTTCAAGAGCAGCAAGAAGGAGGCAAGTGTCCTTGACCACTTTGATCCTATGCTAGGATGTGTAGCTAGAATTATTTGCATTGTCAATTTAAATATGAAACCCATGATAGGAAGTTTCCCTAGAATTGCATTACCTTGTTTCCTTGTAGCTTGGGTTGGGATTTATTTTATCATGACATTTATTATTATGCATATGCTTAGCCATGCTTAAAATGGGATATTTGGGATATGAGATCATCAATTTATTTTACCATACTCTTGAATGAGATATTGTGAGTTATGTAGAGGTAGGGATCAAGGCAAGTTGGATGTTTGGTTGTGTGCTGGGTGCACGAGACTTGGGTTTGTGTTTAGTACTTGCCTGGATCCTAAGGACCGGTTCATGGAGCATGTAACCTAGCTTTACAGTGCCAACCACATGCTGAGATGGGGCAGCTTGGCCAATTAATTAGGTGTATCCCCGGCGTAGTATGGGTGTGTTGGATGGTGCGGGGAATAGGTGTCATCTGGACTACCATATGAACCACAAGGCTCAAGAGGGGGCCACTGCAGCAGGGTTGGAGCCTCTTGTATGCTGTTAGGGGTGAAACCTCAGTGGGCCCACGCTCGTCGGGAATCCCTTTGTAAAGGCTTCGTAGTGATCTCCTGGCTACACACCTGGGAAGTGTGAATGTGGTTCGTAGCCACTGGCAAAATGGAGGTTCTTTTAGTCCACCCAGCAACGGGGGATGAAATCACTACATGTGGGTACAGTGGTACAAACTCTGCAGAGTCAAAACTGTCATGACAGCCGTGCTCACGGTCAAGAGCGGCTTGGACTTATCCATGATTAGAGCATTTATGGTTTTGGAAGTTAAGCGGGGAGCTTAACATTGGAAATGATGTTATGGTTATTGGATTATGATGATGGGATGGGAGATTGGGACCATTTCACCTGTGTAGTAATGTAGGTGCTTAATAAGTTAAGGTGATAGGTATTAATTGCGTAGTGCTTTAACCATGAGTTCAACCTCTCCTTGTTCTAGCCATGCATGATATGATTTTCCCACACTTGCTGAGTACCATTGGTACTCAACCTTGCATATTTTGTTGGTTTATATTGCTGCTCAGGTCAAGATAATGAGGTGGTGTATAATGACCAAGACTTTGGACCCAAAGAAGGTTTCTAGGTTCATGGAGACCCCCGGGCAACGCCTGTGACCGAGCCCTAAAGAATAATATTCTGCTGCTAGTTTATTTACTTGTGATGAACGTATTATTGTCCATTGAGACAATTGCGATGTAAGACTTATTTATATTCGACACCTGGCTTGTAATAAATGATGCTTCACTATTTATCATCACATGTATGAGAAAATGATCCTGGCATACATGTGATATTCACTTGGTTGTTTCTTCGGAAAAACCGGGTGTGACAGAACCACAACGTGCGGTTGCGTGTGGTTCGGGCCTTTTCATCAATAATCTGCACCGGTTCCTCCCGATAGGTGAGATCCGGTTGCAGTTCTTCAATATCTTCCAGCTGAACGGTAGTTGATAGCTTAAGACACTTCCTCAGCTGGGCAATGTGAAAGACGTCGTGCACACCGAAAAGTACTTCTGGTAATTGTAGCCGGTATGCCACTGATCCACATCTTTCGGTAATCTGGAATGGACCGATGAATCGGGGTGCCAACTTTCCTCTCACCCCGAATCTGTTTACGCCCTTCATTGGAGACACCCGTAGATATACGTGATCTCCAACTTCGAATTGTAATGGGCGCCTTCTCTGGTCCGCATACTGTTTTTGACGGGATTGAGCGGCTTTTAGGTTCGCTTGAATCAGTCGAACCTTTTCTTCCGCGTTGTTGACGAGATCAATCCCGAAGGTAACCCTTTCGCCAGACTCACACCAATTCAATGGTGTGTGGCATTTTCTCCCGTATAGCGCCTCGTAGGGCGCCATCTTGATGCTGGCTTGGTACCCATTGTTGTACGAGAACTCGGCTAACGGCAAGTGATCATCCCAATTCTTGCCGTGGTCGATAGCGCAAGCTCGTAGCATGTCTTCTAAGATCTGATTTACCGGCTCCGTTTGCCCATCCGTCTGCGGGTGGTATGCTGAACTACGGATCAGTTTCGTTCCTAAGGCAGCGTGCAGCTGCTCCCAAAAACGGGACACAAATAAAGTGCCCCGATCCGATATGATGGTACGGGGTACGACGTACAAGCGTAGGATCCGTGAGTTGTACAGTTCAGCGTACTTCTTGGCGTTGTAGTTGGTGTTGACCGGGATGAAATGGGCAACTTTGGTGAGCCGATCGACGATCACCCACACAGAATCATGCTTTTGAAGAGTGGTTGGTAAACCGACGATGAAGTCCATGCTCACATCCTCCCACTTCCAGGCAGGAATGCCCAGTGGTTGCAGCAGTCCCGGTTTCCGCATATGGTCTGCCTTCACCCTTCGACATGTATCACACTCGGACACATATTTTGCAGTCTCACGCTTCATCCGTGTCCACCAAAACTTGCTTCTGAGTTCTTGATACATTTTGTTGCTGCCGGGGTGAATAGAAAACTTTGACAAGTGAGCCTCATCAAAGATCTTTTTCCATAATTCCGGGTTACGGGGTACGACGATCCGGTCCTTGAACCATAGGACGCCGTCTCCGTCCTTCCGGAAACATTTCAGCTCCCCACTGTCTACACGTCTCCGCAAATGCGACATGCCCTTGTCATGTTTCTGAGCTGCCGCTATCTCTTCACGGATGGTGGGGATCAAAGCTAGGTTGTAGAGAGCTCCATGTGGAATTACATGTAGTGGTGGTTCGCTCTCTTCCAACGGTGTGATGGTCAGATTGTTGACGTGTGACTTGCGGCTCAGCGCATCAGCCACTACGTTTGCCTTGCCCGGATGATAATGGATCTCCATTTCGTAATCCTTTATCAATTCTAACCATCTTCGCTGCCTCATGTTCAACTCCTTCTGAGTGAATATGTACTTGAGGCTTTTGTGGTCGGTATATAAATGTACGAGGTTACCGAGTAGGTAGTGCCTCCACATTTTTAGTGCAAGTACCACGGCAGCGAGCTCCAAATCATGAGTTGGATAATTTTGCTCATGGTTTCTAAGCTGCCATGACCCATACGCGACCACTCTTCGGTCTTGCATCAGCACACATCCGAGCCCAATGCCGGATGCATCGCAGTACACATCGAACGGTTTTGTTGTGTCTGGCTGTGCCAAAACCGGTGCTGATGTCAGGTGCTTGACTAAAGCCTTGAATGCTGCTTCACATGCCGGACTCCAAACATATTTGGTAGCCTTCTTCAGCAGCTCTGTCATTGGCTTGGCAATCTTCGAGAAGTTCGGAATGAACCTCCGATAATATCCCGCGAGTCCGAGGAAACTCCGTACCTCGTGAAAAGTTCTCGAGGATTTCCAATTCTGCACTTGAGTGATCTTGTTCGGGTCTACAGCGATACCCTCCGCTGAGATGATATGCCCGAGAAAAGGCACTTGCGATATCCAGAACTCGCATTTGCTGAATTTCGCGTATAGCTTGTGATCCCGCAGCCGTTGCAAGACTATACACAGATGCTTCTTGTGATCTTCCTCCGACTTGGAATATACCAGGATGTCGTCGATGAAGACCACGACAAACTTGTCCAGCTCCGGCATGAATACCGAGTTCATCAAGTACATGAAGTGAGCTGGAGCATTGGTGAGGCCGAAGGACATGACCAGGTACTCATAAAGTCCGTACCTCATTGAGAAAGCTGTCTTTGGAATGTCCTCTGCCCTTATCTTAATCTGATGGTACCTGGATCTTAAGTCCATCTTGGAAAAGATCTTCGCTTCGACCAACTGATCAAACAACATGTCGATCCGTGGCAGCGGGTACTTGTTTTTGATGGTTACGGCATTTAATGGACGATAGTCCACGCAAAGCCGCAACGTCTCATCCTTATTCTTTACAAATAGTGCCGAACAGCCCCATGGCGAGGAGCTCGGCCTAATAAAACCCTTCTCCAGAAGGTCCGTGAGCTGAGTCTTCAGTTCAGCCAATTCCTTGGGTGTCATCTTGTACGGCCTTCGGGATATTGGCATGGTTCCCGGTGCAAGTTCAATCTTGAACCCCACCTCTCTATCGGGCGGCATCCCCGGTAAATCTTCCGGGAACACGTCAGGGAACTCTCGGACTACTGGAATATCTTCCAATCTGATGGTTGTGGCTTGATAGACACTTGGAAGTTTATTTCTGGACTGTCCAGAAATAAGGAGTGAGACTCGTGCACTTCTGAGTTTAAGTGCACGACTCGAAGGACGGTGTCTAAAACAGTGCCGTGGCGGGTTAACCACGACATCCCTAAGATGACATCGACCTTTTGTCCCTCTAAGATTATGAGAGACGTAGGGTAGACTCTACCCTCGCACAATGGCGCTTTTGGGACCATCATGCTTGCTGAAATCTTCCCACCCGGTGAACAGATCACATAAGGACTATCGGTGGGTTGTATTTGCAAGCTATATTTATCAATGAGAGCTTGGCTAATGAAGCTATGCGTGGCGCCTGAATCAAAGAGTACTATAGCGGGATGCTGGTGGAATTGGAACATACCCACAAGGATTGGCTCACCCTCCGGCACGTCCTCTATGGCAAGCTGGTGGACGGTGCCGGGCCTAGGGTTTGCCCGCCGCGCATTAGTAGGGTTCCGGGGTTGATTCCTCCCCGGAAACGGTGGTGCAACTCTGCCGCCTTGCCTCTCCGGGCAACTGCTTGCGAAGTGTCCTGGACGACCACACTTGTAACATGTGGCCGCTGCTGGTGTAGTGCTCAGGGGACGAAAGCCCGGCATGCGTTGCTGAGGTGCATACGCACGCGGCATTGTCCGCTGCTGCTGTTGTTGTTGTGGAGGTGGTACTGGCAGTGCCGGCCTGAATGCCGGTGAAGAGTACGGTCGACTGCAGAACGGCATCGACCTCTGTGGTAGCTGCCAGCGTGGACCTGATGGTGGGCGATTCACCATCCGAAACTTCTGAGAAGGACCGCCTCCTTCTCCGCTGCTTTGCGGCGCGCTTCGCTTTCGCTCCGCCGCCACCAACTCCTTGCCAGAGTCCTCTTGAACAATCGCAGCGTCAATGATGTCGTTGAGGCTGCCGCGATTGAACATCGCCAACTTGTCCTTCAGGAGCGGATTAAGCCCCTGGTAAAAGTGGTCCTGCCACTTCTCGTCAGTATCGGCATGATATGACGCATAAAGCGCGAGATCGTTGAACGCTCTGGAGTATTCCAGCGCGTTCCGGCTCCCTTGTTGCAGGTGTAGGAACTCCTGCGTCTTCCTCTTCATCAAACCTGGCAGTATATGATAGGCCCTGAAGGCCGTCCGGAACTCCGTCTAGGTCATCACTCGGTCGGTGGGCTGTGAAGCACAGAAGTTGGCCCACCACGCGCTCGCGGATCCTTGGAGCTGCTGGACCGCGAACTGAGTCTTGCACTGCTCACTTATCTGGAGCAGCCCAAACTTCATCTCTATTGCGCGGAGCCAATTGTCCGCGTCAAGAGGTTCATCCGCCCTTGAGAATACAGGGGGATGAGTCGCCAGGAAGTCAGAGTAGGAGCTCTGTTGACGCTCCTCACGGTCTTGATGTCTCTCTGGGCGAGACGTATTGGCGATAAGCGTTTGCAGCAACTCCGTGTGCTGCTGATGTGAATCCGCCATTGCCGCGACGATGTCGGCCAATGTAACCGTTGGCAGTGGCGGTGGCGGTGTTTGCTGTTGCTGTTGCTGCTGCTGCTGCTGCTGTTGTCCCGAGGAGTCCTCGGGAGGCTGTTGGGAGGTCTATCCCCCTTGGCTAGTACCCCCAACATCAGGATTGGCATGAGTACGCGTCATTCTGAAATTTGAAACAGCAGCGATTAGCACATGTCATACTTAAAATTCCATATGCAACAGTAGGTATTGAAGTGACACATGAATGATTTGCACAACATTCACATATATTGATAAAGCATAAACTTTATACAAGATACATTATTCTCGGGTCTCCGAGAAGTCGTGCTCATGTCGTCACTACCTATACATACGCTACTGCCTACACGACATGTCACCGATTACAAAAGTTGGGTTACACTACCCTAGCTGCCCTACTTGGCAACTGTAACCCCCTACTCAGAGTAGAACTCGACCTCCTGCGGGTCGTCCTCCTCCGGTACCTCTGCTGGTGGCTCTGGATCTACCACCTCTTCGCCCATCTCGGGTTCTCCCATTGCTGGAAGGCCCAAGACCACCGGTACGCCCAATACCGGAGGTACGAGGTCCTGCAAAGCATGCACCTCGTCCATGGCCTGGTTGTAATCTTCTTCCCAGACTTGCCCTTCCTCAATAGCGTCGTCCCGCTCTTGAGTAAGTTCCTCGTTCTGCTGGGTCATATTCTGAACCAGTTCTTGCAACGCCGCGATGTCGACACGGCTCTTCTTCTTTGCCTTCTTCAGACGATGCAACTGATTGTGTTGTTCATTCAGTCGCTTGATCGTCGGAAGGAGCACATTATGGAGTGCGCTGTGAGCACTCTCGAAATGGTCTCCACGGCTCGTGCTCTCCTTGAGCTTCGTGGCGAGATGCTCCGTATGAACAGCTTGGCTGTCCATCACGGCGTTTCCCGCCCTCATCTGGAGGCTAAGGTTTGCCTCCGCGGGGTTGTAGCTTGGGCAACTCGGGTCCGTTGCCTCCAGGTACCACTCTTCCCACACATGCTGAGCCCGTCCCTCCACCGGAACGAGCGCATATGGAGTGCCCTCCATAGACTGCACGTGTAGTTGGCAGAAACGTGACATAGTGTCACGGGCTGCCACTTGCCACATCCCTTCTGGTTGTCTTCCTCTCACCGTGACGGTGAACGGCATCCAACCGGGTGGCGTAGGTCCTGCAGGGACCTCGACATGGATTGTCCACGTCTTATTTCCCTCTTCGCCTTCTTCCTTGGCGAAGTACTGCGGCATCTGGTTGTATCCGAAATATTGAAGCATCTGCCTCAATGCCTCCGGATAGCCGCTGCGGTGAGAACGGTGGGACACCACCCACCCGTTCTCCAACTGCTTATCTGCTGTCATCTGTAAAAATATATTTGAGAAATGTCAAATATTTATTTAAACAGTAAACTATGGAGTTATAACATAAAACATGTCATTGAACCCATAAAACTTGGAAACATAGTTCAAATTTTAAACAAATTTGACTGCTGATCTGCTGTTCACATGACAGCCCTGATCAGTTTCCATCTCAACCTGATTTAGGCCATGTTAAAGCAAAACCAATTCTGGAGCTCAACATCAAAGTTAAAGATAACTTCAATAGCTTCCCAGAAAGTATTTGCTTGGCCTAAGATCTGTCCTGGTTCAAAAGTTATGAGATGTCAAAGTTAACTGAATTTCTGGGAACAATTGGACAGCACCTCCCTGCTTTAAGTACTGATTTGATCCAAGAATTCCAGTTAATTCGGTTCCTAATATGACAAAACTTTCTGTTACAAAGTTTTAACCTATCTCATAAGCTTTCCAGAACTACCTCATTTTCTATTTTTGAATTTTTAAGCAGGAAGTTATGCTTAATTTACAGAGAGTTTACAGAGAGTCTTTGCTCTGTCCTGTTTTCTGGACAGTTTCAACTCCACTGCATTTTTCGATTGGTTAAGGGATGAAACACCTCTGGACCTCAACAGAAAAGTTGTAAAGCTCTTCTAAAGATTTCCAAAAATGTATCATATGACCCCACCTCGAAAGAACTCAACCTCTAACCTCTGATTAACTTCAGCCTTGATTCAGCTGAAAACAGAGTGCTCTGTCCTTAACAACCTATAAGTTGAAAACTTGTTAACTTTGAATATCCTGTTCAAGGGAAGGAGTTACATCCAGTTTTACTACTTTAGATCAAAACCTTCAAGTTCTAAATGAAGTTGTTCATTTAATGGGGTGTGACGTCGATGCGTCACCAGATTATGTCGGTACTACGTCCTCACAAAGAAAAACCTATACCGGACTTAGCCGGCTTCGTTATTTCAGTGGCACTAAACGTCTCTGGCACACAGATGCTACACGTCTACCGTTTCGTGGTCAGACTACCTGCAGAAACTCAAACAATCGTCAGACTCGGCTGCACATAGAGCCCGGAATCCATACAAATCGTACACCCGGCAGTCATCACTCGCCCGGATGTTCTCAAGCCAAACACGCCTTGAGTTATGTGTTCACGTTTCAGACCATGTGACGGGGTCTCCCAAGTTGCACCACGCACGCCAGTGACAGACGTTGCTCGAATACCCCAAACGACATGAAGAGTCGTAGAGGATATCAAAGCGGGTCGGGTTACCTGCCACCCGTGGGGCTCCACCCTTCAGCTTGTGCGCACTGGTGGACAGCGCTTATGTGCACCCCCCAAGACATACACGTCCTGAGATACACGATTTTCCGACATAAACAAATAGGTTAGTATGCCACTTTATATATGCTAATAACATCCTTATACGGGCTACTAACTCGTTCCTCACTGGATTTTTGAAAAAGATGACCTTTGTAGTGCGTTAAACCTCAAGCGGGCTCTGATACCAGCGCTGACATGACCCCACGGTCTTGTCGAGCCAGGATCACGCTGAGGGGTGCTGCGTTGCACAGCACCGTATAACACACATCAAAGGTACAAAGCGGAAGCGAAATTTTATTACATAAACAAGTTTATGAACATTTGTACATCAAAATAAGTCCAGTCTACACTCACGGGCATAGACTACGCATCAAGTCCACGTCCAGCCTTGAACGTGTCCTTGCTAGCACACACGCACACTAACTCTGCGGCGTTCATGACTCCCACTCGACGGGGTTCCCCTCCTGGGGTTCCGTCTCCTCCTCGGGAGTCCCTTCCTCATAGAACCCTGCAAAAGCTTCAAACACAAGCAGTGAGCACGAAGGCTCAGCAATTCTGACCCGTCTCACCTAAACATGGAACTTCTACATGAGGGGTTATGGGTTACATGAGGTAAAAATCATTTGCAACGACTCGCCTAATTAGTTGAACCTTACTTTCAAGTTTTAGCAGCAGGTTGTGGAGAACCTTACGCTAAGGCACATGAGAGAGCCGCAATCAAACAAGAAACGCATTTCTCTCATGTACTTTGCCCAAAGTTGAAAGGAACTTTAATTAGCTCTAAACTACAGCAATCATTAACAATCAAGTCCATCCTTCAATCAGCAGCATTTTAACATGTAACTAGCCTATTCTTTCTACGTCACGGTACAGCGAACAAGTGGTACTCACTGACCGCGAGGGACGGCAATTATAATCGATTTACACCTGCAGGGTTACCCGAACAACCCGTCACGTACGCCCGTACTCGATGTTTCCTATAACAACCATCACGGACGCTGTACGCAACTACCTTTCACCCGTTAGCCAAATATTGAACCGGTCCAATCGTCCCGAGCAAGAGGTCTCTGCACGCGCATCTCAGTGCCGCCAGCCGATTTACACCTCAAGCTCTCAACCTACCCTCTGAACGACCAGCTATGCCTCAACACCAAGCTACCCGAGTTACATTGGTTTCCCGGTTCCCATATAGCCGGTAGGTCTTCGGTACTGTTCTAGCTTGTTCAACAGACCCGCACACGGCTCAGTCCTCAATCGACACAAGCGGAGCTACAGCACACAGACCCCAAAGTCCTGCTGCCCTTACCCTCCGCTTGGTCTCATTTTCTTGCCATGTGTTTCATGTGCTATCTCTACCCGAGTCGAGTGCCTCTAGCCTATGCTCGCGAGTAGTTCCAACTACTCGACTTGTACCGAATCCTACCCTAACTTAGCTTTGCAGTAGCTAACGAGGTTTGCAATCCTAAACCCAACCCATGGTTTTCTTGGCTATGCATTTGGGTTTCCAAACAAGACTCTAATGCAAAGAATAATAGTATTCAAAGATGTGCTCAAAACAATAAACATTTGTAAAAAGGTCAATGCAAACCGGAGCTTGCCTTGCTGCTCTTGGTCGTAGGCTAGCTGCTCCTCCGGAGTAACAAAGTCTAGGACTTCGGGTTCCTCCTCGACCTTAGCGACTACATGATATACAAGTATATGTATTAATTTAAATGCATTTGATTGATTTAAATTTGTGAAGTCTATAACCCTTACTAGACAGACCCAATGACTGTGAAAATTTTACTGGGGCTTGGTTACAACCTAAACAGAGATTTGGTCAAGTTTTAGTTGCAGCAAAGCTCATTTGAGCCTTCCACAATTAATTATGTACTTGACCTTAATGGAAGGCTTTTAGGTTGTTCTAAGAATTTTCATGAAACAAACTATGACTTTCTGAAAACTAGATTTTCAGAGGGTTCTAATGGAGTTGGTCTCACTTAATTTGAAGGTTCCTAGCTAAAGATATGAGCTAACCAATTTCAGAGGAAATTCTGAAAATGTTTCTGAACATTTTCCATTTTCTCTGGAACAGTTCCACTAATCACACCATTAGGTGGATCATATGAGCTCAAATGGATCTGAAATTTTTGTGGTAGTTCAGGGATATTTTGGTGAATATTCCAGCAAAATTTCAGGATTTTCCTCCAAAGGATTCTCCAGTTAAAATTCCAAACAGTTTAAATTTTGAGGAATTAATTCTGGAGAAATAAGGATTTTCATGAAGTGAAACTTGATTTGCTGGAAAGTGCTCAGAGAGCTGAATCCAACAAAATTTGGTTCACTCGATTTGGAGTTTTCTAGCTCAAGTTATGAGGATTTGAAGTTTGAAGGAAATCTGAAAATTGGGGGAAAAGTTTAAACTTGCGGGTGGGCCCCGGGGACACGCGTCGCACGCCGAGGCGACGGCACACCGTGGTCTGCGGGGTTCCTGCGCGCCAGCACAGCTGATCCCGGCCACACCCGATCCCGATTTAGATTTTTCAGCCGCTGACGCATGGGCCAGCCGGCTTCGTCTACCTCTCGACACGTGAGAAGATAAAGTCGGTCGACTCCTGCTCGGGCTGAGGCGGTGCCGGTCGCGTGGAGGCGCGAGTAAGCCGCCCTGGGCGCCAGCGCGCATAGAGGGGTAGCAGCTGGTGGCACCGGTGGCTGCTCGGTGGCACAGCCGACAGCTGCTCGGTGGAATTTCCCACCGAGGGTGTGACTTTGTGTGCAAGTTTTGCCTCCTTCTCTCTATGACATGTGGGTCCCACCCGGGGTTTTAACCTCTGAAATTTACTCCTAATCACTGTTGTAAACAGTGAGCCCCAAAATACCCCTGGTGATTCAAATTATCCACCCATGAGCCATTTGAATTAATTAGAATTCAAATTGGTTTTGGTTTGAATGAATTTCAGCACAAGTTCAGTTTGGAATTCAAATAAAGTTTGAATTTGTCCCACTTAGATCATGTCAAGATCAACTCCAAATGGAGTGAAATTTGGTGTGTGAGCTCACAAAAATGTGTTGAATAAGAATATGCCTCCCACTTTTAAATTCATGGGATAAAAACAGTTTGGATTTGAATATGGTTTCAAACTGCCCTTTTTCTAACTATACCCAAAATGACCTCAACAAGGTTTTGAATTTGGGTGAAACTTGGCATGGACATCCTTAGCAATGTGTAGGAGTTTTCATATGTCCAGCCCACCTATATCACATGTGGGAAATACCACTTTTGCAATATGTGAGTTTGTTCTCTAATGAGCATGTTGATGGTGGTTACTTGCTCTTCATTTGTGTTCATCAACTTTCCTCAAATGAGGTGTGTGTGTATGGTGATGAACACCTCAAATATGTGTCAAAAACTGAGGCCCTTACAAGAAACCACCCGGATTTGAGGACGATAAGTATCCTAACCATGTCTTTAAACTTCAGAAAGCCCTCTATGGCCTCAAACAAGCTCCTAGAGCTTGGTATGAGTGTCTTAGAGTTTTTCTTATTAAAAATGGTTTTAGGATAGGAAAAGCTAACTATACACTCTTCACTAAGCATTTTAACAATGATTTATTCGTGTTCCAAATATATGTCGATGACATTATATTTGGTTCTACTAACAAAGCTTTTTGTGATGGGTTTTCAAAGATAATGACCGAAAGGTTTGAGATGTCAATGATGGGAGAATTGAAGTTCTTCCTAGGATTCCAAGTCAAACAACTCAAGGAAGGAATGTTCATAAGTCAAACCAAGTATACTCAAGACATATTTAAGAGGTTCGACACGGACAAAGCCAAACCCATCAAGACTCCCAAGGGAACCAACGGACATCTTGACCTTAATGAAGATGGTCCAAGTTTGAACCAAAAGGTATTTCGTTCCATGATAGGCTCTTTGCTTTACCTTTGTGCATCTAGGCCCGACATAATGCTTAGTGTATGTATGTGTGCACGGTTCCAAGCCACTCCTAATGAGTGTTACTTGACGGCCATTAAGCAGATTCTTAGATATTTGGTTCACACTCCTAACCTAGGACTTTGGTATCCCAAAGGATCCAAGTTCAATCTCATTGGATACTCCGATGCCGATTATGCCAGTTGTAAGGTAGATAGGAAGAGCACGTCAGGGACTTGTCAATTCCTTGGTATGTCCTTGGTCTTGTGGTCTTCAAAGATACAAAACTCCATTGCCTTATCCAGAGCCGAAGCGGAGTATGTCGCAGCCGGGAGTTGTTGTGCACAACTCCTATGGATGCGACAAACTCTTAGGGACTATTGTGACACCCTCAATTCTGTGGAAAACCACGGAACCGAGAACTGATGCATATGTGTGCCCAGGATGTTTATCACACATACACATATGTTCCACAAATTGAATTCAGAATATATATATAACCACGAATAACAGAGTTTACAATGTCTCATGAGTCTTGGACTCATGCTCACAGAGGAAGTCTTTATTTCTATGCATCGGAAGTCTTTATTCTAATGCGGAAGCAAATCTAAGCAGCAGTGGCTCCATCTCTACTCCATCCCCACAGGCAAGGTTGAGAACAGATTACACGCCTAATGCTCCACTTGGTCTTCATAATAATCTTCTCTTGTTGCTGATGATGAAATAATAATGCAAGTTTGAGTAATGACGTACTCAGCAAGTGCGGGAAAAATATGATATGTAACTCATAACAAGGTAGGTATAAAAAGGCTCATTGCAGAAAGCAAAGTTATTTATCAAAACCATGATAAAACAGTAACTCATCTTTAAGTGAATGTAATCCCAACATGTGTTAAAATACCAATCATACCTCCATTATGCTCATTACCTTCCATGTCACAATCGATCAACCTCATTCTTGCTCACAAATACCTCCTCGTATTCGCTACCATCTCACGAATACCATCTCATATTCGCTACCATCTCATCTCATAAACAACTTCGTCTCACATCGAGACCAACCTTGTTACCATAACTCAACAGTCATGCAACCCATCTTATCACCTGGACTCAACAGCCTCAAAACAAAACCAAAACCAAACCATCCAAAACCATAACCATTAACCATATCCAATAACCATCCCAACTAATCATGGAAGTTGGCCAGGCGCTCGTGACCATAAGCTCGGCTATCATGATAGTTTTAGGACTCTGCAGAGTTTGCACCTCTTTACCCACAAGTTTGTGATTTCTTCACCCGTCAGCGACTGCAGAACCTCCATTATACCAGTACACAACCGTCGGTGTATGGTCAAGAGATCACAAAATGGCCTTTACAAAGGGGTTACTAGATGTATGTACTCACTAAGGTTTCACCGGCAGGCTAGAATCTCCAATTCTCCCACCCACGGGCCCTCTCTTGTGTCATGCAGTTCCCAGGACAGTCCTCACTCGACTCCCATTCCCCGCGCCTTCCACAGTCCATAAAAATCTAGCAACTTACCTAATTACTCAGCTAAGCCGCACCCATACTTGGCCTCGTGGTGGCACTGTTATCCTGGCATGTGCTCGCATGAACCGGTCCTTAGATCTACGGCAAGTAAACCACCATCTCATGCTACCTCATTCACAAACCCAGTCTTGCCTAGATCTCCCTCTGATCCATGTTCATTAACAACATCAGTTTCTCATTATCATTACGAGTGCAGTTAGCTAGACACATCTATCTCCCTTCCCAATCCCATGGACTCAGCGAAGCATAAAGCAAAAACCATACCCGACTCATAAACTTCCCTGGCGACAAGGGTGGTTTAACCAAAGCTAGTAAACTCCTATAAAAGGGTTTCCCATCATGTTTGACTCAGCACACACACCTTTTTGCAAAACAAAACAGTTTTTTTCCAAAAACATAGGATCAATATGGCCAAGGAGCACTTGCCTTGTTCTTGCGGTTCCGGTTGTTCTTGGATCTCGAAACCTTGTTGTTGCAGCTCGTCGTAGACAGCTCCCTGAGCTTGTACTGCTATACAGGATCGCGCACATACAAGATCCACAGCAATCAATATCATGCACAAACTTTTAGACTAGATGTGATGATGCATATGCATGCTCTCCTATGATCAGTTTTTATTAGATCGGTTTGTTCGTGTTCTTGCATGGCTTGCATGGATTTTATGATGAACAGAGGTGTTCGGATCAAAGGTGTACGTGGCGATGATCTTGTCTTTAGATCAACCCGATCATCAAGTGATCTGTCCACGAGAAAGCTTCTGTTCAAAAGGAATCAAAGAACAGATGCAAAGAAAACACGGCAATGTCGTAAGGTGATATTTGAGGCCTACCTTACGTTCTTCTTGGTCTTGGGGTCCTTCTCTGATCGGACAGATCTTTGGGGCTCTCTTCCGGCGATCTTCCTCGACTGAACTCTGGCGATGGCTTACTCGGCGAGTTAGGGCTAGGGCTCTAAGTCGTCGTCTTAGGAGTTGGAAAAGAAGTTTGTGGTTTCGGCCAAAGGTTCTGGGTTCTATTTATAATCGGGAGAAGAAGAGTCCTAATCTGATTGGACTTCGAATAAGAGTTTTATTCAGATTATCGTTGAATCTTAACAACTTATCTTGAGTTGATTTGGTGCGGTAACATTGTGAAATTCAGGTCGGTTCCTCCTCCGTACCGGTATTTCTTCGCGTACAGAATCCAAAAACCGCTCTAGAACTCGTTACCTCCTCGGTGATGAGCTCTGGAAGCTCCACGTTTCCACTGGGTCCTGGTCTCTCCCTTTTCGCAGGGACGAGCTCCGGTTGTGCCGAGTGTCAAGCGAGCGAGACCTCCCTCTCCTTCGGAGGTGAGCTCCGCGTGCGCCACGTATCCTGGTGGTCGGGACCTCCTCTCTTATTTGGAGGTGGCTCCGTGCACGCCACGTGTCAAGTAGTGCCGGACTCCCTTTTTCCCCAGAGACGAGCTCCGAGGTAGACACGTGTCCAACAGTGTCGGACCTCCCGGAGATAAGCTCCGGTGGCGACATGTGTTCAATAGAACCGGACCTTTCGGAGGTGACCTCTGAGATCGACACGTATCCCGCGTGACGGGTCCTCTGATTTCCGCGGTGACTAGCTCCGACGGTGACATGTGTCCTGCGGAAATGCCTTTGCTTCTTCCGCAGAGGCTAGCTCCGGGGGCAACACGTGTCCCACAGGGTCAGACCTCTCCCCCTTAGCGGAGATGAGCCCTGAGCCTGCCACGTAGCCAGTTTAGCGGCCGACTTCTCCCCACTTCACAGGGATGAGCTCCGAACATGCCACGTGGCCAGCGGGCCGTGGAAGTTATCTTCGGCGCTCTCTGAAAACTGGATTCAGCTCTTATTGGCTATCTTTTTGATATTTTTCTCTGTTCCTACTTCTTTTAAAATGTTCTCTCTTCATGAAACATGAATATATGCAGAAACCAAAAATAAGGGTGTCACAAATCTACCCCCCTTAAATTGAATCTTGCCCTCGAGATTCGTTAGTAGAGAACAGATGGGGAAATTCTGCCTTGATGTCTTCTTCACGCTCCCATGTGGCTTCAGCCTCGGTGTGATGGCTCCATTGTACCTTGCACCATCGGATCACTTTGTTCCTGGTGACCCTTTCCTTTATGTCCAAAATTTGGACAGGGTGTTCCGCATAAGTCAGGTTCTCTTGAAGTTCAAGCTCTTCCATTGGTATTTGCTCCTCTGGTATTCTCAAGCACTTCTTGAGCTGGGATACATGAACACGTCATGTACGTCGGAGAGATATGTTGGGAGCTCTAGTTGATAGGCTACTTCTCCTCGCTTGTCCAAAACCTTAAATGGTCCGATGTAGCGAGGTGCTAGCTTGCCTTTGACGTTGAAACGCCATTGGCCTCGGATAGGCGATACCTTAAGGTATACGAAGTCTCCTATTTCGAAAGTCAACTTCCTTCGCCTATTGTCCGCATAGCCTTTCTATCGTGACTGCGCAGCCTTTAAGTTCTCCCGTATCGTTTGGACTTGCTTTTCAGCTTCTTGTAGCACTTCGGGTCCAAACACCTGGTTCTCTCCGGTTTCGTTCTAGAACAGTGGTGTTCTACACCGTCTACCATACAGTGCTTCGAAAGGTGACATCTTCAAGCTAGCTTGATAGCTGTTGTTATGGGAGAACTCGGCGTACGGTAAGCTCCTATCCCAACTACGCCCACGTTTCAAGGCGCAAGCTCTCAACATGTCCTCCAAAATCTGGTTTGTCCTTTCGGTTTGTCCATCGGTTTGTGGGTGATAGGCGGAGCTAAAATCCAGTCGTGTACCCATAGCTTTTTGCAGATTCCTCCAGAATCTAGAGGTAAACTGAGAACCTCGATCTGAGACTATCCTCCTCGGGACTCCATGACGGCACACGATCTGCTCCATGTACAACTCGGCTAATTGTGCAACGTTGTACTTGGCCCTTATAGGGAGAAAATGGGCGGTTTTCGTCAATCGGTCCACGATAACCCAGATAGAGTCATAACCTGAATGAATATGTGGCAATCCGACGATGAAATCCATACTGATGTCCTCCCACTTCCACTCGGGTATCTTCAAAGGTTGCAACAATCCAGCGGGTCTTTGATGTTCGGCCTTCACCCGTTGGCATGTGTCGCATAGGGCAACGTATTTGGCTATGTCCCTTTTCATACCATCCCACCAATAACAGATCTTCAAGTCCTTGTACATTTTGGTACTCCCGGGATGTATGGAATAGGGTGAATCATGTGCCTCTTTCAATATCATGTCGCGGAGGTGCTTCACGTTAGGCACACAAATCCTTTTTCCTAGCCAAAGCTTACCCTTCTCATCTTCTTTGAAATCCTTCTCTATTCCTTGTCGGATCCTTCCCTTGTTCTCCTTGATCTCTTCATCTGTTGCTTGGCCATCTCTTATCTCTTGCTCTAATGAAGAGTGGATCTCCATCATTTCCATGTTGTTCAAGAATCCGAGGTGTAACCGTTCGAACTCCTTACGTAGTTCGGGTGGTAGCTCCCGAACCGTGAGTTGGTGACATGCTCCCTTCTGGCTCAATGCATCAGTTACTACATTGGCCTTCCCAGGGTGGTAGTTGATTCCAACATCGTAATCCTTGATGAGTTCCAACCATCGACGTTGCCTCAAATTCAAGTCCGTTTGTGTAAATATGTACTTGAGACTTTTATGATCCATATAGATCTCACATCGATGAACAAGGATAAAATGTCTCCAAATCTTCAATGTATGCACTACTGCTGCTAGCTCCAAGTCATGTGTAGGATAAGTAAGCTCGTGCTTCTTTAATTGTCGTGAGGCATAGGCTACCACTTGTCCTTCTTGCATGAGCACACATCCGAGCCCCTGTCTGTATGCGTCACAATATATGTCAAAGCTCTTGCTTATGTCCGGCAATACCAAAACCGGCGCTGTGGTTAGCCTTTTCTTGAGTTCCTCAAAACTTTCTTGGCATGCTGGTGTCCATTGAAAGGCTTTTCCCTTTGTTAGCAACTCCGTCATAGGCTTTGCTATTTTAGAGAAGTCCTTGATGAAGCGTCGGTAGTATCCAGCCATCCCAAGAAAACTCTAAATATCCCTCACGTTTTGCGGTTGGTCCCACTTCAGAACATCTCTCACTTTACCGGGGTCAACCGATACCCCTTCTTCAGAGATAATGTGGCCTAGGAACAATATTTCCTTTAGCCAAAATTGACACTTGTTAAGCTTGGCATACAATTGATGCTCACGCATTTTCTGCAAGGTCAATTTCAAATGTTCTTCATGCTCCTCCTCACTTTTTTAATACACCATAATGTCGTCGATGAAAACCACGACAAACTTATCCAAGTACTCCATGAAGACCTTGTTCATAAGGTACATGAAGTATGCGGGTGCATTTGTTAACCCAAAAGACATGACGGTATATTCATACGAACCATACCGTGTTCGAAAAGCAGTCTTGGGTATATCGGAGGGCTTAATCTTCAGCTGGAAATATCCCGACCGAAGATCAATCTTGGAGAACACTCGGGCTCCTTTCATTTGGTCGAATAGGTCCTCTATATGGGACAGAGGGTATTTGTTCTTGATCGTTACCTCATTGAGAGACCTATAGTCCACGCACATCCTTTGGGTTCCATCCTTCTTGTCTATGAAGAGCACAGGAGCTCTCCATGGTGACGAGCTTGGACGTATAAAACCCTTCTCCAACTGCTCCTGAATTTGCTTCTTGAGTTCTACTAGTTCATTGACGGGCATCCTATAGGGTCTCCTTGCTATGGGTGCAGTTCCGGGTATCAAATCAATGGCAAACTCAATGTCCCGATCAGGTGGCATACCTGGAAGCTCTTCCGGAAACACGTCCAAGAATTCTTGAACCACTGGAATGCTGTCCAATGTTGCTCCTTTGACGTGGTTCAAGATTGCCTTTTCGGTTGTTTGTTGGGCTGACTCAAACTCGATACGAACACCGTGCTCGTTTGTCAACTGCACGCTTCTTTCAGCACATTGGATTACCCCGTTGTGCTTGCTTAACCAGTCCATCCCGAGTATTATGTCAAGCGCTTGGGAGTCCAAGACAATGAGGTTGGCAAGGAAGTCTACCCCTCTTATTTTAAGGCTTACTTTCGGACATACTATATTAGTCCTCATCTCTCCTCCGGGAGAATTAACAAACATAGCACATTTTAAGTGTGATATGGGTAGATTATGCTTGGCAACAAACTTGGATGATATGAAGGAATGTGATGCTCCAGAATCAAATAAGATGGTGGCCAGGTTGGAGTTGGCAAGGAACATACAAATTACGACGTCCTCAGCCTGTTGTGCTTCCTCAGCAGAGACATGGTTCACGTTGCCGCGAACATAGTTCTGTTGTCCACGGTTTCCTTGATTGTCCCCTCCGTTTGGTCCCGGGTTCTGCTTGGGCATGTTGCCTTGCTGTCCAGGGCCTCTCCTTGGGCACTAGTTCACGAAGTGTCCTATTTCTCCACATGCAAAGCATGTCCTGTTGCCTACGGCAGAAGGTATGTTTGGGCGGGGGTTTTGAACAGGAGCTCCCATGTTGGGTCGGGGCACAGGAGGCATGGGCACACGAGGTGTTGGTGCAACGGGTCGTTGCTGTGGTGGCTGACTAGGGCGGTATGCAGGAGTGGTCGATCCATACTGTGGTTCGGTTGGGTGCATGTACCGAGGTCGTACGTTGCTCCCTTCGGGCTGGTATTGCATCTTCCTCTTGCCCTCTCGCTCGATCTCTCGGATCTTGCTTTCAACCACTATAGCCTTGTCAACCAGCTTCTGGAAGCTCGCGTAGTCATTGTTGAGGAGCTGAACCTGGATCTCATTGTTCAACCCTATCATGAACAGGTATTGCTTCCTCTGGTCTGAGTTGACATCTTCGGGGGCATACTGGGACAGTTGTGTGAACTTGTTGAGATACTCATTCACGCTTTTCTGTCTTTGGCGGAGACCTCCAAACTCCTGTCTCTTGAGCATCATTACACCAGTAAGGATGTAATGAGAGTGGAAACTCTCTTTGAACTCAGTCCAAGTGATCGTCTCCTGGTCGACATGAGCATTGCTTAGGGCATCCCACCAGTCAGCGGCAGCTCCCATAAGTTGGTGCGACACAAAGAGAACCTTCTCTCGTTCATTGCACTGCACTATGGCAAGCTTCTTCTCCATAGATTTCAACCAGTCGTCGGCCTCCATGGGGTCATTAGCTTGAGCAAAGGTGGGTGGTCAAGTCCTCATGAACTCACCCAGTCTGTTATGAGCCGGCGGTGGTGGTGGCGGTGGTGCCGGAACGGGGTTGTTGTTGTTGGCCTGCAACTGACCCAAAGTTTGGATCATGGTTTGCATAAGTTGGTTCTGCATGGCCATCAATCGTTCCAGGTTGTTTTCACCAGCTCCGAGGTTAACAGGAACTTCATTGTGACCATCCTCTTGGTTGTCACGGACGTTCCTTCGGCCGGCGTTTCCTCTCACCATCTGTGAGAGAGAACGAAATAGAATAGAAGGTTAGAAGGTTAGGTAGATTTCCCTCGACTATATGCATCAAGGTGGGTTGGACTATATATATTAGCCCATATGGGGATGTGACAAGTGCCGAACATTTCACACCTCTTTCGACTTATGTGTGGATATGGACAACGTTTTGAGACGTCCCACGACTCACACAAACCACACAAGTCACAAACAATCATTACAAGGGCTCACACAACTCCTATTCAAGGCTGGTTTCCTATGTCAAGGTAGTTTCAAGGCCAATCTAGGCACCCTAGGCTTGCACCCTATGGTCAGCATGGCTTAGCTACCAATCTGTGTCTGATACCGATCTGTGATTGTATCTAGGTGTGTAATCTACCCCTATCCGTGGCTTTTGATACCAATCTGGGTTTTCTATTTAGGCGTGTAACCCACTGTCAACCGTGGCTCTGATACCAATCTGTGATGCCCTCAATTATGTGGAAAACCACGGAACCGAGAACTGATGCATATGTGTGCCCAGGATGTTCATCACACATACACATATGTTCCACAAACTGAATTCAGAATATATATAACCACGAATAATAGAGTTTACAATGTCTCATGAGTCTTGGACTCATGCTCACAGCGGAAGTCTTTATTTCTATGCAGCGGAAGTCTTTATTCAAATGCAGAAGTAATCTAACTAATGCGGAAGCAAATCTAAGCAGCAGTGGCTCCATCTCTACTCCATCCCCACAGGCAAGGTTGAGAACAGATTGCGCGCCTGATGCTCCACTTGGTCTTCATAATAATCTTCTCCTGTTGCTGATGATGAAATAATAATGCAAGTTTGAGTACAATTATGTACTCAGCAAGTGCGGGAAAAATATGATATGTAGCTCATAACAAGGTAGGTATAAAAAGGCTCATTGCAGAAAGCAAAGTTATTTATCAAAACCATGATAAAACAGTAACTCATCTTTAAGTGAATGTAATCCTAACATGTGTTAAAATACCAATCATACCTCCATTATGCTCATTACCTTCCATGTCACAATCAATCAACCTCATTCTTGCTCACGAATACCTCCTCGCATTCGCTACCATCTCACGAATACCATCTCGTATTCGCTACCATCTCATCTCATAAACAACTTCGTCTCACATTGAGACCAACCTTGTTGCCATGACTCAACAGTCATGCAACCCATCTTATCACCCGAACTCAACAGTCCCAAAACAAAACCAAAACCAAACCATCCAAAACCATAACCAATAACCATATCCAATAACCATCCCAACTAATCATGGAAGTTGGCCAGGCGCTCGTGACTGTAAGCTCGGCTATCATGATAGTTTTAGGACTCTGCAGAGTTTGCACCTCTTTATCCACAAGTTTGTGATTTCGTCATCCGTCGGCGACTGCAGAACCTCCATTATACCAGTACACAACCGTCGGTGTATGGTCAAGAGATCACAAAATAGCCTTTACAAAGGGGTTACTAGATGTATGGACTCACTAAGGTTTCACCGGCAGGCTAGAATCTCCAATTCTCCCACCCACGGGCACCCTCTTGTGTCATGCAGTTCCCAGGGCAGTCCTCACTCGACTCCCTTCCCCGCGCCTTCCACAGTCCATAACAATCTAGCAACTTACCTAATTACTCAGCTAAGCCGCACCCATACTTGTCCTTGTGGTGGCACTGTTATCCTAGCATGTGCTCACATGAACCGGTCCTTAGATCTATGGCAAGTAAACCACCATCTCATGCTACCTCATTCACAAACACAGTCTTGCCTAGATCTCCCTCCGATCCATGTTCATTAACAACATCAGTTTCTCATTATCATTACGAGTGCAGTTAGATAGACACATCTATCTCGCTTCCCAATCCCATGGACTCGGCGAAGCATAAAGTAAAAACCATACCCGACTCATAAACTTCCCTGGCGATAAGGGTGGTTTAACCAAAGCTAGTAAACTCCTAAAAAAGGGTTTCCCATCATGTTTGACTCAGCACACACACCTTTTTGCAAAACAAAACAGTTTTTTTCCAAAAACATAGGATCAATATGGTCAAGGAGCACTTGCCTTGTTCTTGCAGTTACGGTTGTTCTTAGATCTCGAAACCTTGTTGTTGCAGCTCGTCGTAGACAGCTCCCTGAGCTTGTCCTGCTATACAGGATCACGCACATACAAGATCCACAGCAATCAATATCATGCACAAACTTTTAGACTAGATGCGATGATGCATATGCATGCTATTCTATGATCAGTTTTTATTAGATTGGTTTGTTCGTGTTCTTGCATGGCTTGCATGGTTTTTATGATGAACAGAGGTGTTCAGATCAAAGGTGGACGTGGCGATGATCTTGTCTTTAGATCAACCCGATCATCAAGTGATCTGTCCACGAGAAAGCTTCTGTTCGAAAGGAATCGAAGAACAGATGCGAAGAAAACACGGCGATGTCGTAAGGTGATATTGGAGGCCTACCTTACGTTCTTCTTGGTCTTGGGGTCCTTCTCTGATCGGACAGATCTTTGGTTCTGGGTTTGTGGTTTCGGCCAAAGGTTCTGGGTTCTATTTAAAATCGGGAGAAGAAGAGTCCTAATCTGATTGGACTTCGAATAAGAGTTCTATTCAGATTATCGTTGAATCTTAACAACTTATATTGAGTTGATTTGGTGCGGTAACATTGTGGAATTCAGGTCGGTTCCTCCTCCGTACCGATATTTCTATGCGTACAGAATCCAAAAACCGCTCCAGAACTCGTTACCTCCTCGGTGATGAGCTCCGGAAGCTCCACGTGTCCACCGGGTCCTGGTCTCTCCCTTTCCGCAGGGACGAGCTCCAGTTGTGCCGCGTGTCAAGCGAGCGAGACCTCCCTCTCCTTCGGAGGTGAGCTCCGCATGCGCCACGTATCCTGACGGTCGGGACCTCCTCTCTTATTCGGAGGTGGCTCCGCGCATGCCACGTGTCAAGTAGCGTCGGACTCCCTTTTTCCCCAGAGACGAGCTCCGAGGTAGACACGTGTCCAACAGTGTCGGACCTCCCGGAGATAAGCTCCGATGGCGACATGTGTTCAATAGAACCGGACCTTTCGGAAGTGACCTCCGAGATCGACACGTATCCCGCGCGATGGGTCCTCTGACTTCCGCGGTGACTAGCTCCGACGGTGACATGTGTCCTGCGGAAATGCCTTTGCTTCTTCCACAGAGGCTAGCTCCGGGGGCAACACGTGTCCCACAGGGTCGGACCTCTCCCCCTTAGCGGAGATGAGCCCTGAGCCTGCCACGTAGCCAGTTTAGCGGCAGACTTCTCCCCACTTCGCAGGGATGAGCTCCGAACACGCCACGTGGCCAGCAGGCCGCGGAAGTTGTCTTCGGCGCTCTCTGAAAACTGGATTCGGCTCTTATTGGCTATCTTTTTGATATTTTTCTCGGTTCCTACTTCTTTTAAAATGTTCCCTCTTCATGAAACATGAATATATGCAGAAACCAAAAATAAGGGTGTGGGTTCTTCTTGTATAACCCGGACTAGTCCGGGTTTGGGCGGACAAGTCCGTTTTCGGGCGGACTAGTCCGGCCCTTTAACGGACAAGTCCGGTTTACACAGGACAAACTCCAACTTTAGCCATTTTTAGTGAATTCTTTCGCAATATTCCACTTCCTTGACCTCTTATCTCATGTTTCTCAGGCAATATATCAGACTCCGAACAAAGCTATCCTCTTCCAAGTCCCACGGTCGAGGAAGCTCGACAAGCCCTTCATCGGTGCATTGCCAAAGAGAGGGCGGCAAAGGAGGCCCAAAAGGCTAAAGAAGCCGTCCGTCGAGAGGCAAAAACAAAGAAGAAACACGATCTCGACGAGGAGACACGAATTGCCCAAGCCGTTGAAGAATCCTTGAAGGATCAACGGAGAAAGAAAAGGGACGAACGTCAAGCCTAAAGCTCCCAAGCTGCTAGTGCCTTAGAGCCCAAGAGGAAGAGGCTGGTATAAAAGCCCAAGAAAAAGGGACTTGCAAAAACTTTTCTTCACCTCACAACACCACAGTTTTGTGGTGGATATCCTAGGAAATAGTGTGGACAGCAAGTAACATCCATCAAAAGAGTGATTAGAGGGGAAAGCCTTCACTTTCACAAAGGAGGATTTCTACACATGAACATGAGAGGTTGAGCTCACCCCTAGGACTTGAAAAGTCTTGGGGAGATTCAGGCCAAGTTTCATGTGAATCCAACACTTTTTGAGGCACTTTTGGAGGTATTCGAAAAAGAGGCTTATTTGAATGTAAATTAAAATTGCAGCAACTTTCCTCACACAAATTCAAAAGTTAGCTTCATATTCAAACTCAGCACATTTTTCTGAATAAGCCCACCAATTTTCATCCTCATTGGAGTTCATCTTGTCAAGAGCTAAATTTGCAAGAATTCAAAACTGAATTTGAATTTCAGTTGAAACATGCAGCAAATTTAGCCAAACACAGTTCAAATTTGAGAATTCAAATTAAAACAAGACTTGGTGATTAAGTCTCACATTAAATTGTGAGTAGCTGGTGGGATATTCAGCAAAAACAGAAAAGAGAAATTGGGAAAAAGGATTAAAGGGGAGGCCCACAGGTCAGCTGCACATAGGGGTGTTTCAGTCGGTTGCTGCAGCCGGCCTCTGCTTCGCGCGCAAGGCACGGGAGAGGCGGCGAGCCACCGAGGCGTCGAACGGCCACCTCACGATTCCAAAATCACGGCTCAAAGGCCAGCGCACACCCCACGCCGCCCTTTCTCCTGTTTCCCGAACGAGAACAACCCCACCCGAGCTCTTTCCTCGGTTCCGCGCAAGAACAGACCGCCGACCGCCGTTGATCCCCGGCGTCCGAGAGCTAGAGCCCGTCCCGCGCCCGGCGAGCTATACGAAAAAGGTCCGCTACAAGGTGCGTGACACGCTAGTGCCGACCGTTCCTCCCCTCGTACGTCGTCGGGGTAGTATTTGGCCGTTTACCCTTTCGATATTCAAAATACCGAAGGTTGCAAAACGTGGAAATTCGGGGTAGATGGTTCACCACCAGGGATTCCGAGCTACACACACGTTCTACACCCTGCCATGACCCCTAGGATCAAAAACCAGCAAGAACCATGGGCTAGGGTTACGGTTCTTCGAAGTTTTCTGAGCACAGCCGATATCCGGCCTAGGTCACCGGTGAGGTCGTAGTTGCAGCCGTTTTCACGGGGATCGGTGTCCATGTCCATGACCAGCAGGTGTCAGCGGAGCTCCCCGAGCAAACCGCATCGAAAAAGGTGCAGGGGATGCCGAGTTCGACGTCGCCGGTGAGCTCCCGGCCGCTGTTGCCGGCGGGAGCACTGTTCCGGTTGTTGTCAAGCTCTGATGAGGGCACCACCATGTTCCCCAGGCTAAGATAGGCACAGGCGGCGAGAATCAGCAAGTTCCAAGCACCGGAGGCCCCTCCCGGCGAGAACTCCGGCGAGCTCGGCGGCGGGATCGCGCGGGCGTCGGGAGGAGGAAGACGACTGGGGGCCCCGCATGTCAGTGGCGATATTTTAAATCGTCGATCCGCTGCGGCCCAGGATCCAGTGTGGTGGCGCGGGAAGGGTCCTGTGGCCCCGTGTGGCGTGATTCCAGCAGCCGACACGTGTAGGAGGGACCCACAGTCAGAGTTTGAATGTTTCCCGAATTAATTGGAATTTCTAGATTTAGTTCAAACTTTAGAACCCCATAACTTTTGTTGGGAAGCTCCAAATTTAGTGATTCAAATTGGGTTGGATTCATCTTGCATAGCTCTATCCAAATATGCAACCCAATTTGTATGAAACCTACTATTTAATTCTGGAAAATTCTTTAAAGCTTTTCAGCAAAAGAATTTTAGAGGGAGTTTGGTTCATCCAAAAATTCCCAAATTTTGCCAGAATGTTCTATAGGATGTTAGGGAACCCCTGTAAAAGTTTCAGACCAATTGGAGTTGACTTAACCAGGGCAATTCAGATTTGAAGGTGATGTGTCCATTTGAATACAGAGACATTTAAGAGAATTTCCAAAACTTGGAAATTCAGTTCTGAATAAATCTTAGCTCCAAAAATGCTAGAAAAATTCATGCAAACTCTATGAGCTATAATTGAAATGGTAGTTCACTAAGTTGGGCATGAACAGGGGTGTTACCTCAGAATTAATTCTTCTTTGCTTATGTGCCAAAAGAATTATTATGAACAAACCATCAATGACAAGTGCTAAATTTTGATCCAGAGAGTTGGCTTGTGACAAGGGACTCACACAAAAATTATCAGCTCCATTGGAGCTCTGGATCACCCCTATCCTGTAGAACCACTTGCGGGATTAATATGGAAGAGGGGGAAAACCACTTAGCACTTGATCATGTGCATAGGTCCAAACCCAAACCACTAAACCCCAGTTTCCTTTTAAATTCTTAAACAGAGTTCCAGTTGTTAGAAACTGGTTATTAGAGCTAATACCAGAAGCATTACTATAAACTCATGTGCATATTCATTAACATGTAGTATATTATTAACGTGTAGTCGCTGAAGGCGAGGAGACTCCAGAAGTTCTTGACTTCCTCCTTCCGGAAGAAGAGCTAACTACTGACCAGCAGCAACAAGGCAAGCCCCGGTTTGCATTAACTCTTTTATCAAGTTTTGCTTTGCTCACATAATTAGGGTGATGTATGAATGTGCATTAGGTGTAGGATGAATGGAACCCCACTTGCATGACCACAAATTTTCCATAAGAGTGAGGGTAGGGTCTAAGACCTCGTGTAAACAAGATATGCTTAATGTTTCATAGGACTTCGGTACAAGTCGAGTACTGGAATCTACTCGCGAGATAGGCTTGGGACACACGGGGTCGGTTGAGTGATGTGAGATCACTTTAGTAATGAAAATGAGACTAGGCAGGGGCTAGGGCGCAACAAGAGGAAGTCTTGTGTGCGCAGCCCTATCCGTGTCGATTGAGGACCGATCCGTGTGCTCCCCACACTGACCAAGTTTGAACGTACCGAAGGCATATCGGATATATGGGCCCCGATAAACCGATGTAGCCTAAACCGCCGGGCGTCGAGGCATAGCACACCGATTTATAGGTGTAGGTTGAGGGCAGCAAGGTGGAAATCTGCCAATGGGCATATTGAGATGCTCCGTGTGGGGAACCTCCTGCTCGTTTCGGTGCGACCGGTTCGACGTTTGGGCTGTTGGGTGAAAGGTTGTCCCGTACGACATCGAGTGAGCGTGCTGTGCAGCTCCACGGGTGGGCGTACGTGACGTGCTCTTTGGGTTTCCCTGCAGGTGTATGTCGAGTCGATTCGCCGTCCCTCGCGGTGAAGAGTACCACTTGGTCACTGAGTCGTGACGTAGAATAATGTATGAAATATGTTGATTCAATATTGCTGATATGATATAATATTGTATTGCTACATGTTTGCCACCAAATATTGCTTACTAAATTTCAGCTTCCTGAACCGTTAACTTGTTGCTAAAAACTGAACTAAGGATGAACTTGTAGGCGTGTCCATTTGCTGCAATATTACTACCCTATGTCATTGTACACCTCATGTAGAGTTTCATGTTTAGGTGAGTCGGTTAAGCCTAGCTGAGCCTTCGTGCTCACGGTTGCCGTTTAAGTGTTTTTCAGGTGAGGAGCCACCCACGGACTCGGAGTACGAGTCCACCGGCGAGGGTTACCCTCCGTCGGGGACCACGGCTGAGTGGGAGCCATACACGCCGCGCTGAGCTGAGACGTGCAGCTAGTGTGGGTTGCCCTAGGGCTGGGCAACCAACTTTTGCTAGATAGGCGGGCGTGAGTTGTACAGAGTAGACTTCCGCTGTGTAAAATAAATACTAGTTTGTAACTGAAGTTTGTACCTGTTTGTACAGTTCAGTTTTTTTTCCCATGTAATATATTGTGTCCTTATGACGTGTGCTGTCGGGTGTCGCGTCGCGCGGCACCACCCTCTGCGATCCTGGATGAGCGGATTCCGGTCCGCCACAGCCTGGTATCAGAGCTGCATTGGGGATAGCACAGTACTTAAGGACTGTATTACGGGAAGAACTTAGGTTTACGGTGAGGATTCGGTAGTTGCCCAAGTAAGGACTATATTAGCATAGTTACTTAAAGTGGCAAAGACTAACCTATGTGTTATAATTCGGAATTTTAATTATGTAACGACGCACTTACGTTCTGGTAAGAATGGTAAGGAACGCCACCGAAAGCGGTTCAATTTCGGTTAGCTCCCCTGACCAGGAACGTGGTTCAGGGATAGGTCTCACAGCTTGGTGTGAGACGTCAATATGAAACTCTTGGACTCTTCATGTTCCTGAGTTCATATGAAACGCTGATCCCTAGCGTGCATTAGGCAAGTAAGTGGAGACCCCATCGCGTGGTCAGTAACGCGAGAGTGTGTTCGTCTGGAAATAGCCCAGGAGGACATACGCAGCGCTTGCCATTGGCGTGCCCTGCAGGGCAGTAGGTGGTATCTGTTGGGTTGATAACATTCCCAACCGTGATGACCCGTTCATGACATACTCGGGTTCCCCGTCGTGTGGTGTTGAAACATGATCACGTACCTTGGGACGTGACCTAACTCAAGGACGGCCGTATGACAATGATACGGGCATTTGTATTTACTTTTAAATATGAAACTGCCTGAAATGAACAACCTTTGCGTGCATCACTATTGTGTGGTTTTCTGCAGGTACTAACCACGTATGTATCCGTGTAGTAAACATGTGCGAGAGACCGTTTAGTGCCACACTTGAGACGTATATGCCGGTATAATCCGGTTAGGATTTTCTTTTGTGAGGAACGTAGTACCGAGATATCATTGGCATATGCATGCAAAATAATGATAACAAGGAATTAAAATCTCTAGGTTCAACATTAGGACCCTGGTTGGGTATAAGAATGGGATAGTGGAGCAGGATAGCCAAAAAGACTGAAAAACAGAGTGCTCTGTTTTGGGCAGCAAGTTTGCTGATCTTCAACAGGGCATAACTCACAGGTCTTTTAGCCCAGGGAGGTACGGTATACAGTTCTGGAAAGATATTTAAGTACTCTACAACTTTGTTGTAGCCTTCCAGAGCTGAAACACAACTTAAGAGGGCTTAAATCCCAGAAGGGTGTAAACTGTCCAGAACCAGGACAGAATGAAACATTCTCTGGACTGTTCTGTTTTTCAATGATAACTCCCAGTAGAAAAATCAAAAATTTTCATATGATACATCCTTAGAAAGGGTAGAAGATGTGGGACATCGTTGCAATTCAAAGTTTCTGAAATTTCAGCACAGAATTCAGTGGAAATCAGGGTTGAAAACAGCAACTTCTCAAGGGAGGTGTTGTTAAAATTCTTCCAGAAATTCTGTCGAATTTGAATTACCATAACTTTGTAACCAGAGCTGATCTGAGGGCATATAAGTACTCGTTGGAAAGATACTGAAGTTAACTTTAACTTTGGTATTCAACTTGAGTCATGAAAATGCCCAGAACCAGGTAAAAATCTGGAATGTGCAGAAACTGGTCATTCTGGCAGAGAAATGACAGTTGAACTCATGTGAGAGATTGTGGTACCCTAGAGGGGGTTTGAGTACTTCTAATGGAGTAGAACATACTCATGAGAGGTTATCTTCAACTAGTGAAAGATTTGAGTATAGGTCTCAACTCAAATTTCTTTTACTAGAGACCATGTTTGTGTCGTATTGAAGATAAAAGGGTAGTATACGTGATGACAACGCGATAGTAATGTCTCGTAGTGACCAAACCTAGTTGTGGTGAGCTTACAAAGAGGAGGTTCATCGAGTTGGATTAAACTAGCTTGTATTTGGTCTGGTAATGGTGTAGCTTGTGCAAAGTTATTACATTATCTACACACGAGATGTATCGCATGCTTTATTGTCATTATGTTTTTACGCCTATTTTTATTGGACTGCATGCAATATGTTGCGGGACTGATGTGTATTGTCGTATGGTTGCAGATGGTTCGCACTAGGACCACACACGAGGTTGGTGGCTCTAGCCAACAGGGAGGTGATGACTCCCAGCCACCGGCCTACGACAGCACCCCGCAGCAGCAGCCACCACCGACGCCTCCGCTTACTCTAGCGGATGTGATAGCGGCACTAGTGGGTGGTCGTGAGGAGCAGACCGACCTGCTCCGCACGATCGTGCAGAATACGTCCCAGGCAGGGGGGCTTCAAGATAGAGGGCCCCGTGAGCCCCGTGAGGTGTCGTACTCGGATTTCATGAGTACGCACCCTCCAGTGTTCACAGAAGCTGAAGAACCACTGGAGGCTGACAACTGGCTGCAGACCATTGAGTCCAAGTTCGGGCTGCCCCAATGTACGGAGCGGCAGAAGACTCTGTTCACAGCACAGCAGCTTCACGGTGCCGCTGGTGCGTGGTGGGCGAATTATGTCGCCTCACGTCCGGCTGGCCATGCCGTGGAGTGGGAAGAGTTCCGGGAGGCGTTCCGCGCCTACCACATTCCTCCCGGGATCATGAAAAGGAAGTTCCAAGAATTCTTGGAGCTGAAGCAGGGCGGGAGGAGTGCCCATGACTACTCCCGTGCCTTCAACCATCTGGCGCAATACGCGTCAGACTATATCTCCACTGAGGAGAAGAAGCGGGAACACTTCTATTGGGGGTTACACCCCGAAATGAAGACACATCTCGTTCAGTGGAATCGCGGCACCTTCAATGACCTAGTCAATGCCACGATCATGCAAGAGGATGCTCAGCGGGAGTTGGCAGCTGAGCAGCGGAAGCGCAGCGCTCCACCTAGCAGTGGTGGTGGCGCGCCTCAGAAGTACCGTATGGTGTACCGGACACCATCCAGGCAGCAGTGGCATCCACCGGCGCGACCTCAGCGGTTCGGGGGACGTTCGTTTCAGTCACCTCCGTTCCGTCCGCCGATGCCACCACCAAGACAGCAGCAGCAGACAGTACCCCGGACGTTTCCGCCGCCACAACGCGCCCCGGGATTCCGTCCACCGATCAGTGGGGGACCGCCCCGGTTCACCTGCTTCACGTGTGGCCAGGTGGGCCACTTCGCGAAGGACTGTCCCCAAGGGCAGCAGAGCAGCGGGCAAGCCCAATTCCAGGGCGGTGCTCGAGGCCGACCTTCAGTGAAGAAGGTTGGTCAGCGGACTGGGGACGTCCACAACCTCGACAATGAGGATGCCCCAGAGGGAGACAATGTGCTGGCGGGTACGTTTACTCTCAACAATCAAGCCATCGTCATATTGTTTGATTCTGGTGCAACCCACAGCTTTATAAGTGCATCCTATGTGGCTAAGCATCAAATGCAAGTCTTCCCAACCGACTGCACCTATATGATCTGCTCACCGGGAGGGAAGATCTCAGCTAATATGATGATTCCAAAAGCACCTCTGTGCTTAGGTGGGAAACTATATCCCACCACCTTGATAATCCTTATGGGGCAAAAGATTGATGCAATCTTAGGGATGTCATGGCTACAATACCATGGCGCTGTCCTAGAGACTCGGACACGGACGGTTCATTTAAACTCTCCATTCCACCGTCCGCATTCCATGGTATTTTCCAGTCCGGGAAGTTTTAGCAGTTAATAATGCTGAAGCTCTCAAGTTAGAAGACATCCCCGTAGTCCGGGAGTACCCCGACGTGTTCCCGGATGATCTTCCGGGCATGCCACCTGAGCGGGATGTCGAGTTCAAGATTGAACTTGCACCCAGGTTTACGCCCATATCATGGAGGCCATACAAGATGGCTCCAAACGAGCTGGCTAAATTAAAAGAACAGCTCAATGATCTGTTGAGCAAAGGTTTCATTAGGCCGAGTTCCTCGCCTTGGGGATGCTCGGCGCTGTTCGTAAAGAAGAAAGATGAAACCTTGAGGCTGTGTGTGGATTACCGGCCGCTCAACGCTGTCACCATCGAGAATAAGTACCCACTGCCCCGCATCGACATATTGTTTGATCAACTTGTGGGTGCCAGTGTGTTCTCCAAGATGGACCTTCGCTCTGGATATCACCAGATAAAGATCCGGGTGGAGGATATCCCGAAGACGGCCTTCTCGACGAGATACGGCTTATATGAATATCTCGTCATGTTCTTTGGTCTCACAAATGCTCCAGCCCATTTCATGTATCTCATGAACTCAGTGTTCATGCCAGAGCTGGACAAGTTCGTGGTAGTGTTCATCGACGATATCTTGGTTTACTCCAAGACGGAAGCCGAACACGCCGAACACTTACGGATCATTCTCCAACGATTACGAGACCACAAGCTCTACGCCAGGTTCAGTAAATGCGGGTTTTGGATCAGCCAAGTGCCATTCTTGGGACATATGATCTCAGCGGAAGGCATTGCAGTTGACCCAAGCAAGATTGAGCAAGTGCTGAACTGGAAAGCTCCCACTTCAGTCCATGAAGTCAGAAGCTTCCTCGGGTTAGCGGGATACTATCGGAGATTCATTCCAAGCTTCTCCAAGCTCGCTAAGCCGATGAAAGAATTGCTGAAGAAAGGGACGAAGTATGTTTGGAACACGGCGTGTGAAGGAGCGTTCCAAGCATTGGTGAAGCATCTCACAACAGCCCCGGTTTTAGCTCAGCCGGATACAACAAAGCCCTTCGACGTGTATTGTGACGCGTCCGGTATTGGGCTCGGCTGCGTGTTGATGCAGGAAGGACGGGTGGTCGCATATGGCTCACGCCAACTTCGGAACCATGAGCAGCATTATCCGACTCATGATCTTGAGCTTGCTGTCGTGGTGTTGGCTCTAAAAATGTGGAGGCACTATCTCCTGGGGAATCTGGTGCATCTCTACACCGACCACAAGAGCTTGAAGTACATTTTCACCCAGAAGAAGCTGAACATGAGGCAAAGGAGGTGGTTAGAACTGATCAAAGATTATGAGATTGAGATCCATTACCACCCCGGCAAGGCGAATGTGGTTGCCGACGCGCTGAGTCAGAAATCACATGTCCATAACCTCACCATTACACCGGTGGAGGAGGAAGAGCCGAGTTTATACTTGGTTCCTTATGGATTGCTGTACAACCTTGCCCTCATCCCTACTATTAGGGAGGACATCATTGCAGCTCAGAAAGAAGATAAAGGCATGGCACATCTCCGGAGACGGATAGACAACGGGGAGATCAAATGTTTCCGGAAGGATAATGAGGGGACGCTATGGTTCAATGACCGCATAGTCGTACCCCGGGATATGGAGTTGAGGAAAAAGATCCTCGATGAAGCCCACTTGTCTAAATACTCCATTCATCCGGGCAGCAACAAAATGTACCAAGATTTGAAAAAGAAATTTTGGTGGACACGGATGAAACAGGAGGTAGCGAAGTACGTATCCGAGTGTGATACGTGTAGACGAGTGAAGGCGGATCATATGAGGAAGTCAGGGCTGTTGCAACCCCTGAAAATTCCAGCATGGAAATGGGAGGATGTGAGCATGGGTTTCATTGTGGGATTACCCCTAACATCCAACAAGCATGATTCCATATGGGTAATCGTTTACCAACTAACCAAGTCAGCTCACTTCATCTCCGTGCATACACATTTCCATGCCAACAGATATGCGGAGTTATATATTGCTAGGATTCTATGCTTGCATGGCGTACCCAAAATCATCGTCTCAGACCGAGGTACATTGTTTGTGTCTCGCTTTTGGGAGCAGCTACACGCTGCATTGGATACTAAGCTGATCAGGAGCTCCGCCTATCACCCTCAGACAGATGGCCAAACAGAGAGGGTGAATCAAGTTCTGGAAGACATGTTGAGAGCATGTGCCATCCACCATGGTAGGAACTGAGATGATCACCTACCATTGGCGGAATTCTCGTACAACAACGGCTATCAGGCGAGTATCAAGATGGCACCCTATGAAGCTCTCTACGGTCGCAAATGCCGCACCCCATTAAATTGGTGCGAGTCCGGTGAAAGGGTCACATTCGGGGTTGATGTGGTAAACGACGCCGAAGAGCGCGTTCGAGCAATTCAAGCTAACTTGAAGGCCGCTCAATCCTGGCAGAAGAGCTACGCTGATAAGAGGCGTAGACCGTTGCACTTTGACGTCGGTGAACACGTGTACCTCCGCGTGTCTCCGATGAAGGGCGTGCACCGGTTCGGTGTGAAGGGGAAGCTCGCTCCCCGTTTCATAGGACCCTATGCTATCACCGAGAAGTGTGGACCAGCGGCGTATAGATTGGAGCTACCGGCATCTCTTGCTGGTGTCCATGATGTTTTTCATGTTTCGCAACTGCGAAAATGTTTAAAGCATACAGCTGCCATTCCTACTGAAGACATCGGTGAGCTGAAACCGGATTTGACCTATGATGAGTATCCTGTGGAAATTCTTGATGAGAAAGCCCGAACCACGCGTAGCCGAACGCTCTGGTTCTACAAAATACTCTGGAGCAACCACACCACCGAAGAAGCGACGTGGGAGAGCGAGGAATTCCTTCGCTCAAATTACCCGGAGTTCATGGCGTCTCAACACGGGTAAGTCCCTATTACAGCGCTGTCTCTTCTTTTGTAATCTCGGGACGAGATTCTTTTAAGGGGGGAGGGATGTAAAAGCCCAAGAAAAAGGGACTTGCAAAAACTTTTCTTCACCTCACAACACCACAGTTTTGTGGTGGATATCCTAGGAAATAGTGTGGAGAGCAAGTAACCTCCATCAAAAGAGTGATTAGAGGGGAAAGCCTTCACTTTCACAAAGGAGGATTTCTACACATGAACATGAGAGGTTGAGCTCACCCCTAGGACTTGAAAAGTCTTGGGGAGGTTCAGGCCAAGTTTCATGTGAATCCAACACTTGTTGAGGCACTTTTGGAGGTATTTGAAAAAGAGGCTTATTTGAATGTAAATTCAAATTGCAGCAACTTTCCTCACACAAATTCAAAAGTTAGCTTCATATTCAAACTCAGCACATTTTTCTGAGTAAGCCCACCAATTTTCATCCTCATTGGAGTTCATCTTGTCAAGAGCTAAATTTGCAAGAATTCAAAACTGAATTTGAATTTCAGTTCAAACATGCAGAAAATTTAGCCAAACACAGTTCAAATTTGAGAATTCAAATTCAAACTAAGACTTGGTGACTAAGTCTCACATTAAATTGTGAGTAGCTGGGGGGATATTCAGCAAAAACAGAAAAGAGAAATTGGGAAAAAAGGATTAAAGGGGAGGCCCACAGGTCAGCTGCACATAGGGGTGTTTCAGTCGGTTGCTGCAGCCGGCCTCTACTTCGCGCGCAAGGCACGGGAGAGGCGGCGAGCCACCGAGGCGTCGAACGGCCACCTCACGGTGCCAAAATCGCGGCTCAAAGGCCAGCGCACACCCCACGCCGCCCTTTCTCCTGTTTCCTGAACGAGAACAACCCCACCCGAGCTCTTTCCTCGGTTCCGCGCAAGAACAGACCGCCGGCCGCCGTTGATCCCCGCCGTCCGAGAGCTAGAGCCCGTCCCGCGCCCGGCGAGCTATACGAAAAAGGTCCGCTACAAGGTGCGTGACACGCTAGTGCCGACCGTTCCTCCCCTCGTACGTCGTCGGGGTAGTATTTGGCCGTTTACCCTTTCGGTATTCAAAATACCGAAGGTTGCAAAACGAGGAAATTCGGGGTAGATGGTTCACCACCAGGGATTCTGAGCTACACACACGTTCTACACCCTGCCACGACCCCTAGGATCAAAAACCAGCAAGAACCATGGGCTAGGGTTATGGTTCTTCGAAGTTTTCTGAGCACAGCCGATATCCGGCCTAGGTCACCGGTGCGGTCGTAGTTGCAGCCGTTTTCACGGGGCTCGGTGTCCATGTCCATGACCAGCAGGTGTCAGCGGAGCTCCCCGAGCAAACCGCATCGAAAAAGGTGCAGGGGATGCCGAGTTCGACGTCGCCGGTGAGCTCCCGGCCGCTGTTGCCGGCGGGAGCACTGTTCCGGTTGTTGTCAAGCTCTGATGAGGGCACCACCGTGTTCCCCAGGCCGAGATAGGCACAGGCGGCGAGAATCAGCAAGTTCCAAGCACCGGAGGCCCCTACCGGCAAGAACTCCGGCGAGCTCGGCGGCAGGATCACGCGGGTGTCGGGAGAAGGAAGACGACTGGGGGCCCCGCATGTCAGTGGCGATATTTTAAATCGTCGATCCGCTGCGGCCCGGGATTCAGTGTGGTGGCGCGGGAAGGGTCCTGTGGCCCCGTGTGGCGTGATTCCAGCAGCCGACACGTGTAGGAGGGACCCACAGTCAGAGTTTGAATGTTTCCCGAATTAATTGGAATTTCTAGATTTAGTTCAAACTTTAGAACCCTATAACTTTTGTTAGGAAGCTCCAAATTTAGTTATTCAAATTGGGTTGGATTCATCTTGCATAGCTCTATCCAAATATGCAACCCAATTTGTACGAAACCTATTATTTTATTCTGGAAAATTCTTTAAAGCTTTTCAGCAAAAGAATTTTAGAGGGAGTTTGGTTCATCCAAAAATTCCCAAATTTTGCCAGAAAGTTCTCTAGGATGTTATGGAACCCCTGTAAAAGTTTCATACCAATTGGAGTTGATTTGACCAGGGCAATTCAGATTTGAAGGTGCTGTGTCCATTTGAATACAGAGACATTTTCAGAGAATTTCCAAAACTTGGAAATTCAGTTCTGAACAAATCTTAGCTCCAAAAATGCTAGAAAAATTCATGGAAACTCTATGAGCTATAATTGAAATGGTAGTTCACTAAGTTGGGCATGAACAGGGGTGTTACCTCAGAATTAATTCTTCTTTGCTTATGTGCTAAAAGAATTATTCTGAACAAACCACTCAATGACAAGTGCTAAATTTTGATCCAGAGAGTTAGCTTGTGACAAGGGACTCACACAAAAATTCTCAGCTCCATTGGAGCTCTGGATCACCCCTATCCTGTAGAACCACTTGTGGGATTAATATGGAAGAGGGGGAAAACCACTTAGCACTTGATCATGTGCATAGGTCCAAACCCAAACCACTAAAGCCCAGTTTCCTTTTAAATTCTTAAACAGAGTTCCAGTTGTTAGAAACTGGTTATTAGAGCTAATACCAGAAGCATTACTATAAACTCATGTGCATATTCATTAACATGTAGTATATTATTAACGTGTAGTCGCTGAAGGCGAGGAGACTCCGGAAGTTCTTGACTTCCTCCTTTCGGAAGAAGAGCTAACTACTGACCAGCAGCAACAAGGCAAGCCCCGGTTTGCATTAACTCTTTTATCAAGTTTTGCTTTGCTCACATAATTAGGGTGATGTATGAGTGTGCATTAGGTGTAGGATGAATGGAACCCCACTTACATGACCAGAAATTTTCCATAAGAGTGAGGGTAGGGTCTAAGACCTCGCGTAGACAAGCTATGCTTAATGTTTCATAGGACTTCGGTACAAGTCGAGTAGTTGGAATCTACTCGCGAGATAGGCTTGGTACACACGGGTTCGGTTGAGTGATGTGAGATCATTTTAGTAATGAAAATGAGACTAGGCAGGGGCTAGGGCGCAACAAGAGGAAGTCTTGTGTGTGCAGCCCTGTCCGTGTCGATTGAGGACCGATCCGTGTGCGGCCCACGCTGATCAAGTTTGAACGTACCGAAGGCATATCGGATATATGGGCCCCGATAAACCGATGTAGCCTAAACCTCCGGGCGTCGAGGCATAGCACACCGATTTATAGGTGTAGGTTGAGGGCAGCAAGGTCAAAATCTGCCAACGGGCATAGAGAGATGCTCCGTGTGGGGAACCTCCTGCTTGTTTCGGTGCGACCGGTTCGACGTTTGGGCTGTTGGGTGAAAGGTTGTCCCGTACGACATCGAGTGAGCGTGCTGTGCAGCTCCACGGGTGGGCGTACGTGACGTGCTCTTTGGGTTTCCCTGCAGGTGTATATCGAGTCGATTCGCCGTCCCTCACGGTGAAGAGTACCACTTGGTCACTGAGTCGTGACGTAGTATAATGTATGAAATATGTTGATTCAATATTGCTGATATGATATAATATTGTATTGCTACATGTTTGCCACCAAATATTGCTTACTAAATTTCAGCTTCCTGAACCGTTAACTTGTTGCTAAAAGCTGAACTAAGGATGAACTTGTAGGCGTGTCTATTTGCTGCAATATTACTATCCTATGTCATTGTACACCTCATGTAGAGTTTCATGTTTAGGTGAGTCGGATAAGCCTTGCTGAGCCTTCGTGCTCACGGTTGCTGTTTAAGTGTTTTTCAGGTGAGGAGCCACCCACGGACTCGGAGTACGAGTCCACCGGCGAGGGTTACCCTCCGTCGGGGACCACGGCTGAGTGGGAGCCGTACACGCCGCGCTGAGCTGAGACGTGCAGCTAGTGTGGGTTGCCCTAGGGCTGGGCAACCAACTTTTGCTAGATAGGCGGGCGTGAGTTGTACAGAGTAGACTTCCGCTGTGTAAAATAAATACTAGTTTGTAACTGAAGTTTGTACCTGTTTGTACAGTTCAGTTTTTTTCTCATGTAATATATTGTGTCCTTATGACGTGTGCTGTTGGGTATCGCATCGCGCGGCACCACCCTCTGTGATCCTGGATGAGCGGATTCCAGTCCGCCACAGCTGGTCACTTTGGGAGATAAAGAGCGGGAAAAGAAGAAGGAATCCGAGGGTAGGGTTCCTCGTGATCCGAAGAAGGGCAAGGCTCCACTTCCTGAGGAGCCCAAGAACAAAAAGGCAACTGCCAAAGCACCGACAAACAGGGTAGGAAGGATAGTAATCAGAGAGAAAGAGCAACCGAAGCCCATTGGCCCCTTGAAGACGGCTGCCCCTGCTAGATATCCAAATTGGCAGCCCAACAATCCGGCATTTGTATTCAAAGGAAAGGGGGCTGAGAAGGCGAGAAGGCTGAGGATGGACAACATCTATGACTATGAGAAGCGCACAGCCGACCCTAGGTTTTGGTGTGACTTCTACTGCGATTACTACCGCTTAGTGTACCTAAAGATGAAGACCCCAGTCGCCCAGGCTCAATGGGTAGCTTGGGACTAAATGGCCAAAAGGGAGCACAAAGCCTTTGATGCAGTGATTGAAGTCGCAGAGCGCCATGGAATCAAGAAAATCATGGGCTTCAAATATGACTGGAACATTGAGGTGATCGTACAGTTTTACACCACTATGTACTTCTCCACCTACGGTGACCGGAAAATCACCTGGATGACTCATGGAGAGCAGTACTCAGTCACCTATGAGAGGTTTGCCTAGATACTTGGCCTTGAGGAGCACTTGGACCATGAGATTATTATTTCCAACCTCAAGGCAGTCGACAGGGATCAGCTTGACTATATGTATCCTAGTCATGTTCCCTATGAGGTCGGGCTTGCTAGGAATATCAAGCCATTATATAGCATCCTCAACCGGATTTTGAGGAGAACTATAGCCCCTAAGGATGGAGATGCAGGGGTGATTCAAGGAAACTTAAGGCATCTCCTCCTCTTGATAGATGGTGAAGAGAAGTTCAACCTTGTTGAGCACATTTATGATGATATCTTCAACATCTCTCACACTCCCAACCGCTCATGTGGGTATGCATCATCATGTGCTTAATTGAGAAGGTGTCGGGGATAGTCTTTGTCAAGGATGTCACTCATCAACCTCTCCGTCCTCAGCTACCTCCCATTGTGCCAGAACCCTCAAGGAGGAAAAATGCTCAACCTCCTTCCAGCTCACCGGCCCCTTCTAGCTCAGCGGCTCCCCCATCATCTCCTCCTCCGCAGTCCATGAGCGGATTCTTCAAGTGCTTCAACGCACTTTTCGCCTCTTGTCGGCGTGTGGAGGTCCGGACTCGACGCATGGAGAGGCGTCAAGAGAAGTACCTCAAGCATGTGTGTGACAAGCTTGAGGTACCCATGTCTCCTCCCGAGGAGAGTGATGGAGAATTCACTCCATATCCAGAGTTCACCACTGATGAGCACGCCCAGTTCAGAGAAGATGGAAGCTCCTCCAAGGCCGTGCCTCCATCCACCACCACCGATGACGAGGAAGAGGATACGGAGGCTACGAAGAGCGATGAAAATGGCGATAAAGAAGAAGACGAAGAAGATGACGAGTAGACTTGGGCGTATCTTCTTCCATCTTTTCCTTTTTGGTGCCTTGATGCCAAAGGGGGAGAGATGGGAAAAGGATGTCCTTTTTTATCATCGTCTAGTCTTGTAATAGATCTTTCGGACATCTACGTTTTGGACATGAGTATCTTATAATAGATCTTTGAACATGGCTATCTATGTTTTATGCATGAATATCTTTTGTGTAACACTACGTGTTGGATTTTATGGCTGTTTTATGCTTATTGGCTTATCACATTTTTTAGCACAACACGTAGGCACCCCACCATAACATGTGAATGTATGCCAACTCCCCTCTTTTACTCTTGCATACATTCAGGGGGAGTTTTGCATATGTACACTTGTTATAAAAATCAAATTTTTTCCTCTTATGTTGTAACTTAATGTGTTGTCATCAATCACCAAAAAGAGGGAGATTGTAAGTCATCTAGGTATCCCCATGGATTTTGGATGATTGATGATGACAAATTAAGAGACTAATGAGCTGAGATGATCATAAGCACAGGACATTTTCAAGGCGGACACCTAAACTCTCAAAAAGGAAAAAGATGAAAAACGGCATCGAAGACTCAAAGAATAGAAATTAGGCTTTCACTTGAGTCTTTAGTAGGCTAGCCGTGTAAAAGTGAGAGTGTGTGTGTCAAGTGCATTCAGATCATAGAAGAGAGATCAAAGTGTTAGAAGTGTCAAATCCTTAGTGGAGAGTGGTAGAGAGTTAAAGTTGGGCAGGCCGGGCTTGTCCGGACCAAAGGCCGGACTAGTCCGGAAGCCCCACGGCTTAGTCCATTTTGGGGCGGACTAAGAGTTCCTGACTGAGTTCGGACTTGTCCATTTTGGGACGGATTAGTCCGTTTCTCTGTTGAAAAGAGTGTTTTGGGACTAAGTCCTGGTACACTGGACTTGTCCGCCTCAGTGGCCGGACTAGTTCGGGCTAACCAGACTAGTCCGTTTTCACCCGGACAAAGAGTCACTGTGTGAGTTCGGTCTAGTCCGTTCTGAGGTGGACTAGTCCGAATGGTTGTGAGATGAGAGCTCCCACGGCTAAGTGTTGGTGGACCGGACTTGTATGCCTGAGTGGCTGGACTAGTCCGGGTCCTCCAGACTTGTCCGTTCTCACCCGGACAAAGAGTTCCTGTGTGAGATCGGACTAGTCCCGTTTGAGGCGGACTAGTCCGGACTTTTGGTAGGTGGCAACGATTAGCTTCGGGACTTCTATAAAAGGAGATGGCCCGACTTCATTTAAAAACTTCCTGGAACCCTAGCGCCGCCACAGCCTTCCTAGAGCCTCTCCAAGCCTTCTCCATTGCCTACTCACCCTCCTGAATCAAATCTTGAGTGAATTTGGGTGTGTGAGAAGAGAAGAAGTAAGAACTTCGCGCTTAGACTCTTGGAGTGATCTCGTGCACTTGGTGTGATCTGTGGCTTGTGAGATTTGTGAAGTTTGTGGAAGTGATCAAGTGAGAGCCTCGGTTGTGAGTAGCCCCAAAATTTTGTAAGTTCACCCCTGAGATAGTGAAGAACCTGGTTAGCCTTAGTGGCGACTTGGTGAGAAAAGGATTGTTAGACCCGGTCCTTTGTGGACTCCTCAACGGGGACGTAGATTCCTGAGTGGAATCGAACCTTGGGAAAAATCTCTTGGCGTCTCTCTTGCATTTACATTTCTTTGAACGTCAAGATTGCTTAGGGTTTACTTTGATTATTTTGCTATTAAAGTATACATCATTACAATCTTGCAATCTATCTCAATATTCTATCACACTTGTCGTATAGGATTGCTAGTTGGTTTATCCACACTTAGTTAAACTAAAATCTGAAGAAAAACCCATAAAAATTAAGTTTTAGATCTTTCCAACAGTTTGACCAGAGTAGTCCACCCTTGAGCCAGACTAGTCCGACCCCTTTTAGGTTTTTCAACAAGCTAACCGGACTAGTCCGCCCCTGAGCCAGACTAGTTCGGCCCTTGTGGTCTAATCTTGTTTAATTAAGTCATTTCATGTATTTTAGCCTATTCACCCCCTCTAGGCAATTTCAATTGCGATGCGAGGTCCAGATCCAGTTGAAATTTTAGTGGTATAACCTTGATGTTCTCTGCTGCACCATTTCGAAGCGCGCATTGGAGAACTGCGGGGTTATGCTGTCGAAATTTCATCAGGATTTGAATAAGACCGTCGTAAATAGGGGAACCTTAATTCCAACGGACCGGACCAGACCGTTGTAAGTAAGAATCCCGAGGGTTTCACATGGCACGGTCTCATTATTTACAACGGTTTCACCAGTCCGTTGTAAATAACTTATTTATGACTTTTAACTGTTGACGGATACAAACCGTCATAAATAACCAATCACCGTCGTAAATAAGCTATTTATGACGATATGTGGTTTATTTACGTTGATTTTCGGTGGTTGTTAGTAATCTAGTTCCTGTAGACAACATATCAAACCTTAACCATGAAAATCAGTACGGACACTTCACCCGACTGTAAAGTACGCACTACTGACTATTGGACAGCTTGACATCTTGTTGTTGGACAATAATGAGCGAAACATTTACACAGGGGCAATTGTGGGATCGGAATATGAGAGATTACTTGATACCATGCGATCCGAATTGGAATCAATGAGAGAAAATCAGGTTTAAAATCTGGTTGATTCACTTGATGAAGTGAGCATCATTCAGCGTAAATGGATTTTAAAAAAATGTAGACACTAATAAGAAGGTCCGCAATTATAAAGCATGACTAATAGCGAAATGTTTCCGTCAAAGTCAAGTTGTTGATTATGACGAACCGTTTTCGTCCATTCCTATGCTAAAATCTATCAATATCCTTTCAGCTATTGTCATATATTATGATTATAATATATGACAAACAGATGTCAAAAATACTTTTCTTAATGAAAACTTGAGTGAGGTTGTGTATATGAAACAGCCCGAAGAATTTACCAATCAACAAAATGCTAGAAAAGAATATAGCCGAGGTCTATATACGGGTTAAAGCAAATATCTAAAAGTTGGTTGGAATCTTTGTTGACTTCTCTAAAAATGAAGAAGAGTCGTATGTTTACAAGAAAGCTAATGAGAGCGCCCTCATATTTAAAAGTGATATTCCAGTTTCCATAACGTGTGCTAGTTTGTCTCTAGCTAGTTATTCCAGCATCCTTCATGATAAGAGATCCGTGAAGCAGTCAAAGGTCAGATGTTCTCAGAAACTATGCATGTCAGCCAACCTCCAAGAAACCTTGCTGTGATACCATATTTTTTTTAATCATTTGTAATACCATATTCTAGAGTGCCGTATTACATATGCGAATTCTTAGCTTCAAAATAATGATGCAACACACACCTGAAGGTATATTCAGTAAATGATGGCGACGTCTAGATCAATGTTCAAAGCGCGCGGCAGAAAGTTAAACGCCTAGACGACGCTGGAGGCGTTGAAGCTAACAAAACAATGAATAGACGCTCGTTTCTAGAACCCCTGATAGATGGATGAACGAGGTACTTCTCATTCTCAGTCAAGAAAAAAAGCCCAAGTATAAAAAAGTTTATTGTTCAACTGGAATGGTTTCTCCATTTGGCAATCCTTAAAAGAAGCAGACTCGCTGTTGCGTTATTGGCTGAAGCTGCTTTCCATTTTTCAGGTCTTGCTGCGGGAGGCTGAACTTTAAAAAAATTATCCAACTGTGATTGAAATATAATGTAACTAATATAAAACGTGATCCTTTTTAAACTGTTCAAACTTTCAACTTTCCTCCTTCAAAACATGCAGTACGTACCTCCTGTCCAAACAAGAAAACCCAACACCACATCGTCTCAACTTCGGCTCCCGTTCTCTGCACGACAGGCCACGGAGGCTGAGCCCTACCACACAAGCTAGAGACAACCTGAACAGCTCAAGTAAGGTCACTCATGGGATGGGGACCAAAACAACACTAGGACATGCATCATCACCATGCACCAACCATAGCACACTTAAGTACACACGCTGACCTCTTTATTTGCAACCTAGCTTCACTTTGCAGGGCACGCCCCGTTGTAAGTTTATAGCTTTTTCCCTGCAAAAAAGTTTGGCAACTGTCAGATAGAGAGCAAGCTAGAGAGGGCAGAGCAGTTGAGGGGCACCACATTCTTGCTTGGTTTTTTATCAGAAAAGAGCCGAAAGAGGTGACGGCCACCCATGTCCCCCATGAGATGAATTGCGCTGCGCCTCATGCTCATGCGTCCAACTTGGCACGGCCGGAAAGATGGCTGGCAGGCCGAGGTGCTCGGTCGCGTACATTTTAATGGCGCATGGAGCCTTTTCTCATGTCTGCCTTTGCACCTACGCACCGTTATAATTCCATCCGCTTCAAACAGAGGCAACAATTATTACCTCTGAAGAAATAAGTCACACATATTACCCTCCAGTCAAAATGAAGTATTGGAATAAAATTTTGTATGCTACCAATATCAGCAATACATTGGTGGTAAGCATTTGGATACTGTCGGTACCCTCAATACCGGGTACCCCGCGCACAGGGTGAAACCGCCTAAGGACCTCGCCCCCCTCCGTAGGGGCGAGCTCCGAAGGCGCCACATGTCCAGGAGGGCCGCAGCTCCCCTCCATTAGGAAGATAGCTCCGGGCCTGCCACGTGGCCCAGAAGGCCGGACCTCGCCCCTCTGCAGGGGCGAGCTCCGAAGGCGCCACGTGTCCATTAGGGTCGGAGCTCCCCTCCCCTCGAAGGATAGCTCCGGGCCTGCCACGTGGCCCAGAAGGCCGGACCTCGCCCCTCCGCAGGGGCGACCTCCGAAGGCGCCACGTGTCCAGCGAGGCCGGAGCTCCACTCTCCTCAGAGGATTGCTCCGGGCCTGCCACGTGGCCACGTGCAGCGCTGCCCGCCCTGGCGCGGTAGGCAGCAGGAGTAAAGACGCGCCATGCCTTTACCGTACAAGGCATTCAAGACCCGCGCCTTCCCAAGACGAAGAGGCGTGGCGCACGCCTGTTAGGAGGCACTGTGACCAGTCACAGTCAAGACAGGCGCACAGTGTCTGGAGCAGTAGACCAATAAATGTTGCGACAAGACATGCCCAACCGTCCCTGCCATCATCAGCCACTACGACTAGCTTGCGGCATGGGCAGGGCGGCAGGACGAAGACCTCGAAGCCATCGCCAAGACTAGGTAGATGGTAGGAAATCACCCCGGGGCCACATGTCGGGCCCCGGGGCCCACCTTGTAAGCCGCCCGAGCCTTGGATTATAAAAGGCTCGGGTAGGCAACGTTACAAGGGGTTCGAACTCCCGTGAGTTCAACTCCCTCTAGGCCATCCTCACACTCAAGGAAACATTGCTCCAAGCACTCCCGTGGACATAGGGTTTTACGCTCCGGCGGTCCGAACCACGTAAAAATCCCCGTGCCAATTATCTCCTTACTTCGTCCAACGCGTGAGACCCTCCGAGAGGTTTAGCCCCTCTGAAAAATAACCTCTGCGGGCTGCATTGAGCGGGCTCGGGGCAAGTGTCGACCGCGGACGCTTCGACATTTGGTGCGCCAGGAAGGGGGTTTTCGCTCTCGCGACGAGTCTACGCCGACGAAGATGTCCAAGCTTCCTTCAGAGGAAAGCTCTTCGCGCCGACGTTCTCGGCGAACTCCATCAACCTCAAGATCTGCCGCGGCGCAGAGTGCCACTCAAGCAAGTGCACTAGCCGCCGCAGAAGCGCTCCTGGACAATCCACCTGTTGCAGACGCTCCCTAGGGGGCCGCCCAGCAGTGGATCCATGACGTCAACTACCTCGTCGCTACAGTCGTCAACCCTCCGCTGCGGCGGGGACGACGCCCAGGTCATCCAGCTGTGTCGCTGCCGCGCACACCAATGGTTGACGGGCAGACGGCAGACTCCCGCTCTACCAGGCTCCCAAAGGCGGACCTGAGGATAGAGCTGGAGTGACGCCGCTCGGGAGAAGACGCTTGCATCACCATCGAGCGACAACGGCAAAGGCGTCGCACCTAAGAGGCCGACTACAGCATGTCGACCGCCTCAACTCACCCTGGGCCGCAGATGTTCGCCACGCAACCTCTGCCCCAGGCGTACGCCATGCAGCATATGCAACAACCATACGCCCTGCAGACGGTGCCCCCGGTGTATGGCGCACCAATGTCCATGTCGGGGTACACCGTGCCAGCAGCCGTCAAGGGGTTTGCGGCACCAGGATCTGCAGCAGCGGGGACGGGGTGTATGGCCCTGGCGCCACACCTCCGTTTTACAGTGTGGCCACGCAAGTTCCAGCCACACCTGCCAGAGAAGTACGACGGAAGCATCAACCCGACAGAGTTCCTGCAGATCTACTCTACTGCCATCCTAGTGGCAGGAGGGTATGAAGCCGTCATGGACAACTACTTCCCCGTCGCCTTGACCGGCCCGGCGAGGTCATGGTTCATGAACCTGCCCCAGGGTTCCATAACCTCCTGGGGGGAGCTATGCAGACAGTTCACGGTGAACTTCAGCAGCTCCTACACGCGTCCCGACACGGAGCTGGACCTCCACGCCATGCAACAACAACCGGGAGAATCACTGCGCTCCTTCATCCAGCGGTTCTCTCAAGTACGCAACACCATCCCCCACATCCTGGATGCATCAGTGGTGGTCGCATTCTGACAGGGTGTGAGGGACAAGAAGATGCTCGAGAAGTTGGCCACCATGGAGGTGCAAGCTCTTCAGCCTGGCGGACAAGTGTGCCAGAGCAGAAGAAGGGCATAGCTGGCATTCACGGCCAGCCTCCAAAGCTGGAGAACAGCCCGAAGATGGTGGAGTTCAAGACTAAATCTCCTTCCACGTCAAGCAGCCAAGAGCCAAGCACTGGCTGACTTCGTGGACACCGCCACCAAGCAACCCAGGGGGGCCCTGAAGGTGGAGAACCGGAGCTCCGAGCACCGGCCTCCACCGAGCCTCACTGGACGTTCTACTTCGACGGCGTGCTGCTCCTCATGCCAACGGGGGAGCGGTTTGGGTACCTTGGACCTGTGCCATGTATCGTGCGCCGACGACACCGTCGCCAACAACCTGTCAACGAAGGTCTCCACTGGAGCCCCAGAGCCCCAAGGAGCCTTCGAAGGGACGTTGCCGCGACTCACAGCCCGGAATGCCGAACCTGGCGAAGGGGACGATACCAGCATCCCGAAGCTGGCGGTCCTGGCGGCCCTGCAGCCATGGTGCCCGCCAGAGGATCGTATGTGCAACTGGGGACTCCGTGCTACCCAGCGCCCAAGATCCAGAAGCTCAACTAGCCCCGATGCATGGACCATGGAGGTTCGGGACTTCTTGAAAGACATCCTTCCTGATGAACGTGCACTCGCTGAACGGATTGTGCGGATGGCTAAGTGCCACGCGCTGGTATCTTTACTGGCGTGCCGCCACGACATCCTATTACGGTGCATAACCCAGGAGGAAGGCTGCGACCAGCTTGTAGTAATCCACGGAGGCGAGTGCAGTGAACGCTCATCGTCCCGCACGCTGGTCGGTTAAGCCATCCGGCATGGCTCCTACTGGCCAAGAGCCACCTATACACCGTCAAGCCGGTTAGGAGATGCAAGGCGTGCCAGGTCCATGCCGAGCAGACCCACACAACCGGTGCAGACGTTATAGATGATCCCATCCTCCAGGCCGTTTGCGGCATGGAGGTTGGACGTGCTGGGGCCCTCTCCTCAGAGGCAAGCCCAGGAGCCGTCGTGGGGTACCGGCTCCTCTACCTCGGGAGCCAGCCAGCCATCCCCGAGCCAGGTCACGAGAACTACCCTTCTACATGGTATGTGGGGCCGAAGCCGTGCTTCCCCCGAGATCGCCATGGGGGTCCCCCCTTGTCCGAGCGTATGACGAAGCCACGCAAGACCCGCTCTTGCGTGAGGACATCTACCTCATCGACGATGCAAGATGGCAAGCAACGCTCCGGATCACACGGTACCGGCGGGAGCTCCGGCGCTACCACCGCAGGTCCGTGCATGGAAGCTCGAGGCAGGCGCCTCGGTCCTACCTCTGTAAGTCCTACTACACTTACTTAGGTGTTCATTTAAATTATGCGTTAATTTATATGATCATTTTCCTAAGCTCTAGACAGTGTACGCTCATCGTACACTCGGCCCTCCTTTCCTGCTCCCATGCCTAGTCAATATTTGCTATCCTACCGCGTCCGGTCGTGCTTGAGGTACCTGCCAAAGGCCCGGGGGCCTATCGGACCTCCCCTAGTTAGGGTACCGTGACGCTAGTTGGTCTCCTCCAGGGAATGACCTACGCCAGAGCGGGAGGTCCAAGAGCCTTGCTTTGCCCGGTCCAGCACCCAAAGCATGCGCACTCTGCCTCCCCAGTGCTACGGTCTGAGTACTAGGGGGCCGGACGGTTACACCCTGACTATGGCGGGAGCCAGACCTCTGGGACCTAGGGCACTGGATTGCCCGAAGCCTCGTACACCGGCCCGGGACTGTAAGCCAAATAAGACTAAGAGACAGGGAAAGGAGGACCTCTGAGCAGTGCCGGACCTCGCCTCCCTCTCCTCAGAGGCGAGCTCCGAAGCCGGACCTCACGCGCCCCTTAAGCCCGAGCTTCGATGCCAACCCTCGCCCTCTTCTCATAGGCGAGCCCTGATGCCAGACCTCACGCCCTCCGCTAGCCTGAGCTCCGATGACCTCCGGACCTCACGCCCTCCGCTGGCTTCAGCTCCGATGCCAGACTTCACCCCCTTAGCGGGGGTGACCTCTGATGCCGGTCTTCACCCCCTCCACCGAGGTGAACACCGAAGCCGGACCTCTACCTCTCCTAAGAGGCGAGCTCTGAAAAATGGACCTCCCCCTTTCACAGGGCTGAGCTCCGATGCCAGGCCTCACCCTCTCCTCAGATGATGAGCTCCGAGGCCGTCGAGACCCTACCAGCACAGGGAATACTCAAGGCAAGAAAGTGCCCGGGAAGGAGAAGGCCCCACGCCGGGATCGTTACCTCCCCCGAGATGGGCCCGGGGGCCACTGTCGGTACCCTCAACACCGGGTACCCCCGCGCACAGGGTGAAACTGCCTAAGGACCTCGCCCCCTCCGCAGGGGAAAGCTCCGAAGGCGCCACGTGTCCAGGAGGGCCGGAGCTCCCCTCCCCTCGGAGGATAGCTCCGGGCCTGCCACGTGGCCCAGAAGGCCGGACCTCACCCCCTCCGTAGGGGCGAGCTCCGAAGGCGCCACGTGTCCAATAGGGCCAGAGCTCCCCTCCCCTCGGAGGATAGCTCCGGGCCTACCACGTGGCCCAGAAGGTCGGACCTCGCCCCTCCGCAGGGGCGAGCTCCGAAGGCGCCACGTGTCCAGCAGGGCCGGAGCTCCCATGTCCTCAGAGGATAGCTCCGGGCCTGCCACGTGGCCACGTGCAGCGCTGCCCGCCCTGGCGCGATAGGCAGCAGGAGTAAAGGCGCGTCATGCCTTTACCGTACAAGGCATTCAAGGCCCGCGCCTTCAGGCGCGGCGCACGCCTGTCAGGAGGCACTGTGACCAGTCACAGTCAAGACAGGCGCACAGTGTCTGGAGCGTAGACCAATAAATGTTGCGACAAGACATGCCCAACCGCCCCTGCCATCATCAGCCACTACGACTAGCTTGCGGCATGGGCAGGGCGGCAGGACGAAGACCTCGAATTCATCGCCAAGACTAGGTAGATGGTAGGAAATCACCCCGAGGCCACATGTCGGGGCCCGGGGCCCACCTTGTAAGGCGCCCGAGCCTTGGATTATAAAAGGTCCGGGTAGGCAACGTTACAAGGGGTTCGAACTCCCATGAGTTCAACTCCCTCTAGTCCATCCTCACACTCAAGGAAACCAGTGCTCCAAGCACTCCCGTAGACGTAGGGTTTTACGCTCCGGCCTCTGCGGGCTGCCCTAAGCGGCCCAGGGAAGTGTCGACCGCGGACGCTTCGACAGATACGATATACTAACGTTCTCCAAAGGAAACACTTCAATCCAGTGGTGCAAGCATTTGGATAGGCTTCCCACAGGAATTGAATCACTTCAATACAGTGGTACAAACAAAAATAATTGTACACCCGGAAACCCATATCTTTTGAAACTCAGCGAGAAGCTTACTGACTCTCTAAGTGTCCCACTTAGTGTACTGAAGATATTAACCAAGATATAGTTCTGTAAATTAATCTGAACTTGTTGTTTTGTTTAAATCATTATGATGTTTTCTCCAATACTTTTTGTAGCGTATTACTGCAGAACTGTTCTAAAAGAGTGTTCGCCTGCAATAGGCTCGTTCGTATTACTACAGCTGTGTTCAAAATAGTGTTCGTGTGGGATAAATTTTGTAGACAAATGTGTATGCATTTCCAAAAAGGGATGAACTCTGACCTGGCTATTATGCCGGCCAGCATCACAGTGGTCTGCTAGCTAATGACTTGATCAATCATGGAAGGAATAACAAAGTGGATTCACGGCTCTAATATTCATTTTAAAATAACAAGTCGTATTATCGAGAAAAAACAATCACAAGTTTGAGTAGTTTAAAGCTATCACAAATCTTTGTCGTGTCGCCTCAGACCCGGATCAGTTTTGTTGTTATGTTACCGCGAAACTGCAAACTTCGACATGTGGGCTTCTAAGACTACATCGTACGCTGTAATTTATTTGGATTCAGATTTGCGTCAGATCGAGCATGAATTAATTGGCCAAAGACTGTGTCATATGGAACAAACTAATCATCCTTGTTCCAAATGGACGCAACAGTGACCATTCTAGTTAGCATGATTACAGTCTGTTGGAGAGATCTCTCGGTAAGCCCACTGGATTCCTTACAATCTCTGCATAATCACGCCACATGTCTGCTTTTCTCGATGTGAAATTTGAGCTGCCGATTGTCTTCTTGTCTTGGTTTCTCGAGACATTGATAAAGTTAACTGAGTTTAGCTAATCCAACATTGAAAGTGTTGATGAAACGCCTGTAATGAAATATTTATAAAGGAAACATTTTACAATGTATAAAACGCTCAATAGAATCTGCAACAAAATCCAATGTATAGTTAGTAATTGTTCAATTTCTTCTTCGTGCACTTGTAAACGATATGAAGTTCCCAACCAACTCAATAATGAATTAGTACTCCAAATTTGTAAGCGATAAACCAAATATACCAATTTTTCAATCGAAAACAAAATATACCATTTCAATTTATATACTTTTTTGTTTTTCCAAATTCTGGATTGTACCTGGGAATCCAAATTAGCCTTCTTAAAGCTCTTCTAACTCGGGAAAGTGCATACGAAGACGATTTTGGAGTTAACTGTTGAAATTTCTTGATTTCCTCACCATAGTTTTCACCAATTCTAGAAGGATGTCATGTTGTACAGGTTTGGTGATCAGACGCGTGTGATATGCAATAGATGAAGGATGGGGACTTGTTCTTCTTATACAGTGTCATCATGGAAAGGTTAAGAAAATCCTCTGTAGTATACTACTGTAGGGAAATAGGCGATGCGCTACTCTAGCAATTCGACCGTATCACCCAGAAAACATGCGAGTAAGAAGGTCATGGATCGTTACCACTAGACGCGCAGCGCAGCGGATCGTAGATGCGCGTCGTAGCCGATCAGCGCAGCAGTAACAGCAGCGCCTCCACGGAGTCCACACGTACAGGGAGGAACGTCGTGCGTCGGTGTGCTAGCACCGCGCACACGACAGGGTTTCGGCGGCTAGCCTGTGAGGGCGGCGGCTGGGGCTGTTCTGTGGTGGAGAGTAATCTGCCCCTAACCATACCCCTCATATTTATAGGCACGCTAATGGGCTTTTAGGTCACAGGCCCATTAGTACACTAATTTCTTATGGATCAAATATCTATCAGGCCTTTATCCGAATTGTTATGATTGCCTCTTGGGTATATCACCAACAATCTCCCAGTTGCACTAGAGACAATCATATAGCCGTTTTTCAATATTCCATCCCCTTAAGTGTGTGACCCGTTAGGTTCATGTACAGTCGGTTATGAATGAAAACCGTTTTCAAACACAAGTCAGTAGAGGTACCTAGCAGGACATACTGACTCCCAAATGTACATAAAGATCATATTGGCTGAACCTAGATACATTCACATGCTAATTCCTTTGCCACACGATACCAGTCAAGCTCAAGGCGAGATACGTGACATCCTTGTGATAGCTCGACCATTCACTCGATCAAATAGTGGATTCAATCTATGACTAACTTTTAGTCATAATGATTAACTCTTTAATCACTTTGGCATGGCCATGCACTTTCAATCCAACTATCTCGAGGGGCCCAGAGATATCTCTCCTGTTATTTAGGAGGGGCAAATCCCATCTTGATTCGCACACATCTCATTCCATGCTTCATCATGTACCTGAAGACTATTTTTATGACCACCCAGTTACGGAATAGTGTTTGATAGTTTCAAAGTGCACAACTACACATAGTGAGAAACAATGGCGATCTCGGGTCTAAGAATCTAGCAGGTGTATCACTCAAGACCAACTGATGTCACATATGTAAATAACAATCCCAACAGTGTCTCAGAATGGGTCTATCCAACACCATGTTCACTAACATGTGTTCACATTATTAATTTGATATCTCCATAGCTATGATCCGTGAAACATGATCATCAATTAATACATGTGCTAGTCTGCGTACTATCATTATCTCATATAACGATGTAGACTAGGGATCATTTTGAGTAACATTATAATTAACAAAGAGTCTCACGAATAAGTCACATACTTGATGATCAATGTGAATAATAGTTACTCAAATAGTACATAAACATAGCTATGACACAAGTCTCACACTACACACTAGGATCACTGATGTAAGTATCTAATATCCATAGATCTCGTGTGTGTCTCATGCTTTGATTGTGGAAGAGGCTTTGTCAACGGATCTGCCATATTCAAATCCGTATGCACCTTGCATATATTCACATCACCTCGGTCGATAATCTCTCGAATCAGATGATAGCGTCGTAGTATATGTTTGGATCTTTTGTGTGATCTAGGCTCCTTTGCCTGTGCAATGCCTCCATTATTGTCGCAATAGAGATCCACAGGTCCAGACGCACTAGGAACAACACCCAACTCAAAAACAAATTTTCTGATCCAAACAGCTTCCTTTGCAGCTTCAGAAGCTGCAATATACTCCGCCTCCGTCGTTGAATCTACTACTGTGTCTTGCTTGAAACTTTTCCAGCTCACTGCCCCTCCATTGAGGCAGAACACAAAACCGGATTGCGATCTAGAGTCATCCTTGTCTGTTTGGAAACTAGCATCGGTGTAACCTCTTACAACGAGCTCTTCTTCACCTCCAAACACTAGGAACACATCCTTAGTTCTTCTCAAGTACTTAAGAATGTTTTTGACAACTATCCAATGAGCCTCACCATAATCTGATTGATACCTGCTCGTAACACTTAGAGCATAGGATACATCTGGGCGTGTAACAACATAGCATACATGATAGATCCAATAGCCGAAGCATAAGGAATCGCTCTCATCCTCTTTTGCTCATCAGGCGTCGAAGGACACTGACTTTTGCTTAGAGTGATGCCATGTGACATTGGCAAGAAACCTTTCTTAGAATCTTTCATATTGAACCGATTCAATATCTTGTCAATATATGTGTCTTGGCTTAATCCAATTAACCTTTTAGATCTATCTCTATAGATCTTTATGCCCAAAATGTATGCTGTCTCTCCTAAATCCTTCATTGAGAAACTTTTCCTAATGAGGATTTAACAGCATCTAGTACTGGAATGTCATTTCCGATCAACAATATGTCATCTACATATAGGACCAGAAATATAATTGTGCTCCCACTAACCTTCTTGTAAATATAAGGTTCTTCTACGTTCTTGATGAAACCAAACCCTTGGTCCACTTCATCAAAACGTAGATTCCAACTCCGAGATGCTTGCTTCAATCCATAGATGGACTTTTGAAGTTTGTATATTTTTCTAGCATTTTTAGGATCGATAAAACCTCAGGTTGTGTCATGTACACATCCTCAGTCAGACTCCCATTAAGAAAGGTTGTTTTGACATCCATCTGCCATATTTCACAATCAAAATATGCAGCAATTGCTAGGAGAAACCGAACAGACTTTAGCATAGCGACGGGCGAAAATGTTTCATCATAATCCACACCTTGAATTTGTTTGAAACCTTTCGCCACCAATCGTGCTTTATAGATGTGAACTTTTCCATCCATATCAGTCTTTTTATTGAAAATCCATTTGCAATCGATCGGTCTCACGCCATCGATTGGATCAACCAAGTTCCAAACTTGATTCTCATGCATGGATTCTATTTCGGATTCCATGGCTCCAAGCCATTTCTTAGAGTCGGGTCCCATTATTGCTTCAGTGTAGGTCACAGGCTCATTATTGTCCAACAATACCATGTCTTGTTGTTCCGTGGTTAGGAGTGTCAACTTTTCAGTTGCACAACGTACCCTTGTAGACCTTCGTTGGGCTGGTGTTTCATCAAGTGGTTGTACAACATCTTGTACATCTTGTATATGATTAGAGGGTGCCGAAACATTTTCAGTTATTTCTTGAATTTCTTCAAGATGTACCTTGCTCCCACTAACTCCTTTTGAGAGAAACTCTTTCTCCAAGAAGACACCATTGCGAGCAGTAAACATTTTATCCTCCGTTTTATTATAAAAATAATATCCTTTGGTTTCCCTAGGATATCCCACAAAGAAGCATTTGTTTGATTTGGGAGTAAGTTTGTCTGACGTCAAACGTTTGACATAAGCATCACATCCCCAAACTTTGAGGAAAGATAATCCGGGACATTTCCCGGTCCACATCTCATATGGTGTCTTCTCAACAGACTTAGTTGGGACTCTGTTTAGTGTAAACGCAGCAGTTTCAAGAGCATAACCCCAAAAGGATAGTGGAAGATCAGTGTGGCTCATCATCGACCTAACCATGTCTAACAAGGTTCGGTTCCTCCGCTTGGACACCCCATTCCATTGAGGCGTTCCAGGTGGAGTCAACTGTGGGACAATTCCACATTGTTTTAAATGATCATAAAATTCATGGCTCAAATATTCACCCCCACGATCAGATCGTAGAAGTTTAATTGTCTTGCCTAACTGATTTTGTACTTCATTCTGAAATTCTTTGAACATTTCAAAAGTTTCAGACTTGTGCCTCATTAGATAGACATATCCATATCTACTAATGTCATCGGTAAAAGTAATGAAATACTGAAAACCACCTCTAGCTACCGAACTCATTGGTCCACATACATCAGTATGTATAAGTCCCAACAAGTCACTTGCCCTCTCACTTTGACCAGTGAAGGGTGCTTTGGTCATCTTCCCAAGCAAACAAGACTCGCATGTGTCAAGTGATTCAAAATCAAATGAACTTAACAAACCATCTTTGTGGAGTTTCTCAATGCGTTTCTCATTTATATGACCTAAGCGACAATGCCAAATAAAAGTGGGATTTAGATTATTTCGTCGAGCCCTTTTTGTATTAATGTTATAGATTGTTTTATCCTCAAGATCAAGAACATATAATCCATTCACTAATGGACATTGAGCATAGAAAATATTATTATAATAAATAGAACAACATTTGTTCTTTATTATAATCTCATAACCATTAACTTCTTCCAAACATGAAGAAGATATAATGTTCTTGCTCAATGAAGTAATGCAATAACAATTATTTAATTCCAAAACTAATCCTAAGGGTAATGACAAGTGATAAGTTCCGATAGCTATGACGGCAACCTTTGCTCCATTGCCGACCCGAACATCCAACTCGCTTTTTGCAAATCTTCTAGTCTCACTTAGACCCTGCAACGATTTGCAAGTGTGAATCATTGATCCGGTATTAAATACCCATGATTCACTAGAAGATGTAGCAATATTGATTTCTATAACATTTATACCTGAAGTGGAAGTCTCACTCTCTTTCTTCTTCTTATCCTCCAAGTACTTCTTGCAGTTCCTAGACCAATGCCACTTAGCATGACAGTGGAAGCATTCATCATTAGGAGAAGGGCCTGATTTACCCTTTGGCTTTGAGCTTGAAGGCTCATTGGGAACCCTTGCCTTTAGGATGCATCACACGCTTCCTCTTTTTATTCTCCTTTTGAACCATCATCACATGAGTGGTGTTTTTCTTAATGCTTTCCTCGGCTGTTTTAAGCATCCCATGCAATTCAGCCAACGTTTCTCCATGCCGTTCATTTGATAATTCAATATAAATGGCTCATAGCTCGGTGGGAGTGACTGGAGAATAACGTCAATAGCCAGGTCATCCTTGAGTTCAGAACCAAGTTTGTCCAAAGTCTCAATGTAACTAATCATCTTGATTACATGGGGACTGACCGGGCTACCTTCTGCCAGCTTGCATGAGAACAAGGACTTTGAGATGTTGTACCTCTCAGCCCTTGCTTGGTTCTCAAACATTCCACGTAGTCCCTGAATCATAGAATAAGCATCTGCATGCTCATATTGTTTCTGTAGATCAGGGGACATTGTGGCAAGCATGAGGCAGCTTGCATTAAGCGCATCACAGCAATGCTTCTCATAAGTCCTGCAAGTTGCGGTATTTGCATCATCGGGGAGGTCATTGGGGTATGGTTGCTCAAGAACATACTCAATTTTCTCTTGCCTAAGAACGATTCTCAGATTGCGGTACCAATCAATAAAGTTAGCTCCATTGAGCTTTTCTTTCTCAAGCACAGATCGCAAATTGAAACCGGAATTGTTACTAGCAGACATGATCTACAATGGAAAATAAATATGCAAGGTTTTAGCACTATGTTATGTACCAATCTTTTATTAATAGTTTAATAAAAGACACCACCACTATATGAGCATCATCCTCCCTTTAACGATATAGTAGTCCAAGATCCATATTCACTAATTTCTAGTGAGCTTTGGCTTCACTGCTAGAAAATTAGTGACATAGGTAAACAACTATTGTTAATCATATCTCTATATGATTCTTGTTTGTTGGGTGACATCTAATGCCCCGGCTCCCAACACTATGCCATAAAGCCCAAAACCGTTTTGATAGCTTTGTTGAGTAAACCAATACTATACATGTGAATGTCCAACATTCACCCTATTCATTATGATAGATGACGGTATTTTGCTTTGGCAAACCTACCATACAACGATCAAAACAACATTGGTGCAGCTATAGGTAAATGGCATCAAATACTCAACTTTTCTGAGGGAAGCTATTCTATCATGACAAAACATCCACCATATGAAAAGCATGAAAAGAATAGTAAAACATCACAGGCATACGGTCATATCATATCTGTGAATAGTATGGCCTTTAGAATCATAGTGGTCTCCATCACCATGATTCCATCATGATCTACACTGCCATGTCTCCCTTCTTATGGTGATCACCATCGCCATCATGCTTGAGGTTTCTCAATGAATATAAAAGAAGCTAATACATCTAATAGCTATAAAATAAATTACATGAGAGATCAGACATCACAGGGCGACACGCAGGTCGTTATACAATTATGTGACAACCTCAACCCGGTTGTGTTAAATTTGCAACACGCAGGCTGCACGAATTTTACACACAGATCATCACATCACATTTAGGCCATACCATTCACATCATTCCCTGCAAAAACAAGTTAAGCGTAGAACGATGTCTATCGCGAAACAACTTAATGATGTCACTATAGCAGACAGCAATGGCAATCCCGCTAGCCGGTTAGCGGGCGGGGGGTCGCGGGGGGAGCCGCCCCTCGCTGGTTTCAGGGCAGCGCCCTGAACACCAAACGGAATTACATAGATCGCATCTATGAAATCACTATGAAAATCTCATCGAATTGATCAAATCAACCCGAATCTGAGCCATTCAGAATGTCTCAATTTTCATTGTAACTGGTTATCGACGAGAAGATCGCGACACATGACCGTGATCTGTTGGCTCAATCTGTTGGCTATGTACACTATTAGTCCCGATGGTGATTCCAGCCGGTAGGGACAGGTTGCGCACACAGAAGAGAAGGAGCACGAACTAATCCTTTAGTCATATGATGCCAATCTACTCTAACCAATTCCAAACCCCAAAAGCCGAACTATAAAAATTCATCATATGAACTTGTCTGCAGTAGATCGCATCTAAGATCTAGACCAAAAACTATGCAAGTCGGCTCTGATACCACTGTAGGGAAATTGGCGATGCGCTACTCTAGCAATTCGACCGTATCACCCAGGAAACATGCGAGTAAGAAGGTCATGGATCGTTACCACTAGACGCGCAGCGCAGCGGATCATAGATGCGCGTCGTAGCCGATCAGCGCAGTAGTAACAGCAACGCCTCCACGGAGTCCACACGTACAGGGAGGAACGCCGTGCGTCGGTGTGCTAGCACCGCGCACACGATAGGGGTTTCGGCGGCTGGCCTGTGAGGGGCGGCGGCTGGGGCTGTTCTGTGGTGGAGAGTAATCTGCCCCTAACCCTACCCCTCATATTTATAGGCGCGCTAATGGGCTTTTGGGTCACAGGCCCATTAGTACCCTAATTTCTTATGGATCAAATATCCATCAGGCCTTTATCCGAATTGTTATAATTGCCTCTTGGGCATGTCACCAACAACTACCATGTGCGCCAATGAGAAAATAATATGATAATAAAAGGAAACCAGGTCATGAAAGATAGATTGGTCCTCTGTCTCTTGTCACCATTACAAATAATATATCCAGTCTATGTAGAAATGTAGAAGCATGTACACATTTTCATTTGCACAAACCAAGAAACAGGTGTGGGGCCACCTATATTTGAATCCTCTCCGACTTAGGTGTTCAATTTGTTTAAGAATTTGCAATTGTTTCAGTTAACTGAAAACTAGCTACTTGTTAGTTGATTATCACACGGCCAAAACTTGGGGCATCTTCAGAGAGCAGGGACCGACAGCGGTATAAGGTGATCCAATAAATTCAAATAACAATAACCTTTGCCTGGTTACGATTTGTTTGAATTGTGTTGGTACAAGTCTTCATATGACTTTATTGACCAGTTATTCCCTGTATTTAAAAGCAAATGGAGAACGGAGACCAAATAGGAAGCATCATAAAACTGACAATAAAAAAACGTGATTGTATTCTCAGTTCACAATTTTTTTTTTATGAAACACAAAAATACAGACGCAACCATTAAACAGGTTTTCAATTACCATATCCATTCAGTCCTCCTGGGTGTGGAATCATCTATACCTGAAAAAATAAATTTGATACAGTCGCTATATTAATTCCTCTCCTATTATCGTGCTTCTGTCCTTGGCCTCAGATTTTTTAATCAGTTCTGCAAATAAGATGATCAACATCCACGTATAAATAGGCAAGATACACTGCTGCAACCTGAGCACACGCAACACCTCTTCTAGTTCCCCTCGTCCGTCTCTGTGCGCAAACCCAATAAACCGAAATGCAGAAGCAAGATCCAGCCATCGCCTGTTTTTTTGCATCCTCAAACCAGGAAACCCAACCATCCATTGCAAGCCAGAATGGAGCCGCGCCGACACGACGATCGGCCGTTGGACACGAGATAGTGCTTACAGAAGCCTCGCCGGCGCCCGAGGACTTCGAGTTCTGTGTACTCTCGTCTGGGGGTCTTACCCTTGCCGGCGAGGACGCTGCTGACATGTGTGCCGCCGACGAAGCCTTCTCCAGTGGCAAGCTCCTCCCTCTCCGCCTCTCCTCGGCGACTGCGGGAGACGCGTCTGCCCTCCTACTGCTCCGTTCCGACTCGCAGGACGGCGCCACGGCGGCCGCGTCCACCAGCGGCTTCAGCTCGCGCTCCAGCAGCCGCAGCGCGAGCTCCAGCAGCAGCAGCAGCAGCTGCTGCGTCAGCCAGAGCACGTCGGCGAAGAGCGCGTCCTCGGATCCGCCAACCCTTGGCAGCCTGTGCAGCAAGCGCGCCTCCTCCTTGGAGAGCGCCATGAAGCCACCGCGGCGGTCGCTGTCGAGCAGCGTGTTCTACGCGCACCCGAGCCCTTCACCGAGACCGCCACGCCGCAGCGGCCGCTCGACCGTGTCCGCGGCGAGGCGCAGCACCGGGTCAGCGCCGCCGGCTGCGTGGGGCATCATTCGCCTGGGCGTCGTCGGGGCCACGGAGATGTACCAGCGGCGCGCGCCGGCCGACTCCAGGAAGGTGGCCGCGGCGAGGAGCGGAAGCCAGAGCGCAAGGTTCGAGCAGGCGAGCGCAGGCACCAGGGAGGTGGTCCCCGTGGACAAGAAGCTCGGGTTGGGGCTATTGGGAGCCAGCCTGGTGTGCTCGTGCACGCCTGACGCCGTCGCGCCGGTGGGCACGGCAGAGGCGGCTGCAGCCGAAGCGAGGAGGAGGAGTAAGATAGCAGACGACAAGAATAGAGCAGCGAAGCAGAGCGGACAGGGCCAGGACCAAGAGTGTCGTGTAGAGACCATCTTGTTAGTGAATAAACTTAGTGCTACGTGTTTCTCTGTCCCAGTCAAATTCTGTTGGTAGTTAGGCACATGCACAAGTTGAGCGCTTAGTCATTGTTAGTTGCGAGAGAATAGCTCGGCAAAGACTGAGTGATAGGATCAATCTGTTAACAGACAGCGCAAGACATTCCCGGCCACTGCATGTAATCTTTATCCTAGTATAAATATGAGTACAAGTCCAATAATGCAAAAACCAACTGAGTCTCTGTACTCTGTTCGTGTGTGCGTTCCTCTGTTCTTAGTGAGTGCCATCTCGCGTGTGTTCCATGAGTGATCGCTGACAATTGGTACCAGAGCCGGGTCAAGCAATTGGAACAAGAGATGGCGTCGACGGGTGAGAGGTCTCCAAGCCTGGAGGGACGGCGCAGCCGCGGGCGATCGCCGGCGCCGCGGCGTGGGCAGCGTGTCGTCATCGAGTGTGTCATCGAGAAAGTTTCATCGGCAGGTCCGACGAACTACCCGGTGCTCACGAAGGCGAACTACAACGACTGGGCCCTGCTGATGAAGATCAAATTGGAAGCACGCGGGCTGTGGAACGCCATCGTTCCAGGCAATGTCGAGTTCCAAGTGGATCGGATAGCTTTGGACGTGATTTGCAGCGCCGTGCCTACGGAGATGATCTCCACACTCACGATCAAGGAGTCAGCGAAGGAGGCGTGGGAGACCATCAAGATGATGCGTCTTGGTGATGACCGCATCAAGAAGGCAAGCACGTAGAAATTACGACGTGAGTACGAGCTGCTCGCGTTCAAGGAGGGAGAAGGAGTAGAAGACTTTGTTATGCGCTTGAATGGCATAGTAAGCCAGCTCAACACCTTGGGTGACCTTGAACCCGAATTAAAGGTGGTTGAGAAATTTCTGCGGATCGCTCGGCCCAGGTACAAGCAGTTAGTTCTGTCAATTGAAACATTACTTGATATTTCTAAACTCTCTGTTGAGGAGGTCGCTGGGAGACTCAAGACAGCTGAGGACGATGCTATTGAGCCTCCTGCCACAGGAGGGAAATTGTATTTGACAGAGGAAGAGTGGCGTGAACGCTGCAAGAAGAAGGAGGTCGACGATATTAGAGGGCTAATGGTGGCTGTATTAGATGGATGATAATGTTGAGGTACAGGTCTGATTATATAGAGGGATTAGGAGGGGGAAAAGGACTAAACTACCCCTAACCCTAATCCCTCACTAATGACTAATATGCCCCTGTGACACACATAATCACAGTGTCTAACACCCCCCGCAGTCACAACATCTAGCCACTGCAGATGTTGAGATTGGACCGAAACTAGGAGAACAGCGACGACGGGAGGCCCTTCGTGAAGATGTCGGCGAACTGCGTCGTCGTCAGGACATGGTGTACCCGAACCTCGCCGCGTGCAACCCGCTCACGAACAAAGTGGAGGTCAATCTCCACATGTTTTGTGCGCTGATGCTGGACCGGGTTGGTGGAGAGGTACACGGCGCTGACGTTGTCGCAGTAGATGAGGGTGCTTCTGGCGATGGGAGTGTGGAGCTCCTGAAGCAGCTGCTGGAGCCAGGAGGACTCAGCTACGCCGTTAGCCACGGCGCGATACTCCGCCTCAGCACTCGAACGCGACACCACGGGCTGTCGCTTCGAGGACCAGGAGACGAGGTTACCGCCCAGGAAGACGGCATACCCATAAGTAGAATGTCGTGTGTCTGGGCAGCATGCCCAGTCAGCATCGGTGTACACGACCAGCTTGGAGGACGTGTCACGTCGAAGGAGGAGGCTGTAGTCGAGAGTACCTCGTAGGTACCGAAGAATCCACTTCACAGCGGTGAGGTGCGGCTCCCTCGGGTCATGCATGTGGAGGCACACCTGCTGAACTGCATACGAGATATCCGACCTGGTGAAGGTGAGGTACTGAAGAGCACCTGCAAGACTCCTGTAAGTAGTGGGGTCAGAGACGGGTGTCCCGTCGGTAGCGGAGAGCTTCGCCTGAGTATCCACTGGAGTGGAGCAAGGCTTGCACTCAGTCATGCCCGCTCGCTGGAGGATATCCAGGCAGTATTGTCGCCGGTGAAGGAATAAGCCGCCTGGTCGGTCCTCGACCGCAATGCCCAGGAAGTGGTGAAGACGGCCCAGATCCTTCATAGCGAACTCCTGCTGTAAAGCAGAAATGGTGCGCCGAAGCAGAGCCGGACTAGACGCTGTTAATACAATGTCATCGACGTACAGTAGGAGGTAAGCAGTGTCACTGCCACGTCGATAGACAAACAGCGAAGTGTCCGACTTAGCTTCGACGAACCCCTGTGAGACCAAGAAGGAGGCGAACCGGCTATACCAGGCTCGCGGTGCTTGCTTCAGTCCGTATAGGGATTTGTTTAGCTTACAGACCATGTCTAGGTGAGCTGAATCAACAAACCCTGCCGGCTGACTGCAGTACACCGTCTCGGTCAGTGTACCGTGGAGGAAGGCATTCTTGACGTCCAACTGGTGGACAGGCCAAGAACGCGAGAGAGCCAACGACAGAACGGTACGAACCGCCGCCGGCTTTACCACCGGGCTGAAGGTCTCGTCGTAGTCGACTCCAGGGCGCTGAGTGAAACCCTGGAATACCCACTGAGCCTTGTACCTCTCCAAGGTACCGTCCGCCTTCTTCTTGTGCGTGAATACCCACTTGCCCGTGATAATATTGCCACGACCAGGACGGGGGACCAGGTCCCAGGTCCGGTTGACAAGCAGAGCCTCATACTCTTCCTCCATAGCGCGACGCCAGTGAGGGTCGGTGAGGGCGCTACGCACGGAAGTAGGTATGGATGAGATCGAAGAAGAGTCGGTCGGTGGAGAAGTCGTCGATGAGAAGGCAGCTCCGGTGAAGCGCTCAACTGGCCGAAGACTCCCGGATGCACGTCGAGTCACCATCGGGTGAACGTGACCAGAATCCCTGTGGAGAAGAGGAGGGTTGTACACCGGGCGCTCAGGTACAACAACCTGCTCTCGTCTCGGGGCCACGCGTGGTGCAGCTGGAGTAGGGCTGTCCCCCGTGCTCGTCGCTGGTAGACAAGTACGGGGTCGGCAAAGCGAGAAGTCGTCGTCGGTGCTGCTCCTGGTGCGTTTGGTGATGTCGGGGTTGCTGCAGGTGATGTCGGGGAAGCTGAGGCCGCGCGTGGCGTAGTGGTCAACATCGGGGACGCCGAGGCCGCGCTTGGCACAGCAGGCGTCGTCGGGGACACCGGGGCCGTGCGTGGTGCAGTGGGTGACGTCAGGTTTGCCGGATTCGTTTCAGCTACGTGATATTCTTGTTGCACCTAACATCATTTAACACCTTCTTTCCGTTCGTCGTTTTACTACTGACAACCATGTTTCCCTTGAGTTTGATCCTTATGGTGTAACTGTGAAGGATCTTACTACTCGACGCATTCTCTTTCGTTGTGATAGTACGGGTCCCCTGTACACGATGCGTCTTCCTACTTCCGCTCCGCCTCTTGCCCTGACTACGACAACTTCTTCGACCATTTGGCATCGTCGGCTTGGCCACCCCGGTGTTGATGCTATGTCGAAGTTGTCTGGTAGTTCAGTGATTTCGTGTACTCGGGGTACTCATGAGTCTCTTTGCCATGCTTGTCAGTTGGGTCGCCACGTTCGACTTCCTTTTCCGCACTTCGTCACTCATGTCGAGCACATCTTTGATTTGATTCACTGTGATCTTTGGACTTCACCTGTTCTTAGTGTTCATCCATCTAATACAGCAACAATTTGCCCACTGATACCATATTAGAGGGCTAATGGTGGCTGTATTAGATGGATGATAATGTTGAGGTACAGGTCTGATTATATAGAGGAATTAGGAGGGGGAAAATGACTAAACTACCCCTAACCCTAATCTCTCACTAATGACTAATATGCCCCTGTGACACACACATAATCACAGTGTCTAACAGACGAGTCTCATGACGGCGGCAGAAACGGCAATGCTGGTTGTGGTGGGCGAGGCGGTTGCAGGGGACGTGGTCGTGGGAGACGTGGCGATGGTGCAGGTTCGTCATCAGGCCGCGGCAACAACAACTGTCATCGTTGTGGGAAGGCTGGACATTGGGCCAGGGATTGCTACAGCAAGCCAAAGAAGGAAGAGAAGGCGTTCGTGGCACAACATGAGGAGTCCAGTCTTCTTCTCGCCGAAGCTGAGACCAAGGCTGCAGTCACACCGGTCGAAATGGACCATGACGGTCAGACCGTGGGAATGGCGGGAGTTGAGAATGCAGTGGTAGTTCAGAGAGACCATTGTGCAGGCAGGAAGTTCATTGACAGGAGAAATGAAGTTCATCTTGTGGAGAACAGAGTACTGATGGCGCTTGGCGGTGATGATGCAGAAATACCCTGCAGGTGGGTGCTGGACACCGGGGCCTCAAATCATATGTCGGGGTCCCGGGCGGCTTTCTCTAGCATCAGCCGGCAAGTTACTGGAACTGTCCGTTTTGCTGATGGCAATGTGGTGGAGATCGAAAGCTGTGGGACAGTCCTTTATGAGTGCAAAAATGGTGAACATGGGGTACTCAACAATGTTTATTATATTCCTCGCATCAACACAAGTATTATCAGCATTGGACAGCTTGATGAAGAAGGATGGGAGGTGACAGTCAGAGATGATGTCATGTGCATTCGTGATAATCATCGTCGTCTACTCACTAAAATTCATCGTAGCCCTGGAAGACTCTACAGACTTGAACTGAAGATTGCACGTCCAGTGTGTTTGGCAGCACACGCAGGCAACAAAGCATGGAGGTGGCATGCACGGTTTGGGCACATTAGCTTCAAGTCTCTGATGAAGATGGGAAAGGAGGAACTAGTGCGTGGACTTCCATCTTTGGAGCAAGTAGAGCGAGTTTGTGAGGCATGTCTAGCTGGTAAACACAAGAGAGCACCATTTGCACAACAAGCAACCCGGAGGGCGACTAGATCACTGGAACTCATGCATGGTGATCTGTGTGGGGCGATCTCGCCGCCCACACCAAGTGGGAATAAATATTTCCTACTCTTGGTCGATGACTTTAGTCGCTATATGTGGATATCTTTGTTGCCCACAAAGGATGGTGCCTCAGCTGTGATCAAGCGTATCCAGGCGGCTGCAGAAAGAACGAGCGGGAATTTTCTTGGTGCCCTGCGCACCGACCGAGGAGGTGAATTCACGGCAGCTCATTTCAGGGAGTATTGTGAAGAGCTTGGAGTGCACCGTGAACTGACGGCCCCATATACTCCCCAACAGAACGGGTCGTTGAAAGACAAAATCAGGCTGTTGTGGCAATGGCGAGATGCTTGTTGAAAGCCAAGAATTTACCCGGTTGGTTTTGGGGGAGGCAGTAAACTGTGCAGTTTATCTGCTCAACAGATCAACATCAAAGAGCACTGGTGGAAAGACTCCTTATGAGCTGTGGGTGGGCAACAAACCAAGTGTGCAGCATGTTAGGACTTTTGGCTGTGTAGTTCATGTCAAGGTGACAAAGCCTCATCTGAAGAAGTTGGATGACAGGAGCCAGCCAATGATTTTTGTTGGGTATGAACCAGGCTCAGCAGCGTATAGGTGCTATGATCCTATTGGGAAGACTTTCCATATCAGCAGAGATGTCGTTTTTGAAGAGGGAAGACAGTGGCAGTGGGGAGGCAGTCAAGCTGAGATCATCGACAGTGATTTCATTGTTGAGTATGTAACTGTTGAACATCCATCACACCCTATTTTGGAGCCTGAACCTGAGGGTCTTATGGCACCAAGTCCAGGGAGAGGAGAAGGAAATGTGACAACACCCTCCTAAGATCAAGGAGCACCAGGAGATATTGATGACAACTTGCCATCTCCTGTTCAGTTTGCTACTCCACCAACTGATATTGAGGATTATCTAGATGATGATCATGGGAGTGCACCAGCACGGTTCAAGCGAATGAGTACATATTGATAAGACCAAAAACACCACCAGGGCAGGCTGTGAGAAATGTACCTGAAGATTTGATGATGAATGAAGAAAATGAACCCACAAACTTCAGTCAAGCAGAGCACCAGGAAGTATGGCGGCGTGCAATGCTCGAGGAGATAAGTTCTATTGAAGAAAATAAAACATGGAGACTTGTGCATCTATCTGCAGGCCATCGACCCATAGGACTAAAATGGGTTTACAAGTTGAAGAAGGATGCCGCAGGAGTCATTGTCAAGAACAAAGCTCGACTGGTCGCCAAAGGAATGGCTTGTCCATCATTTGGATGTGAAATTGGCATTCTTGAATGAAGAATTGCAAGAAGAAGTATATGTTGTTCAGCCCCCTGGTTTCATTGTAGAAGGAAAAGAGGAAATGGGGTACAAGCTGGATAAGGCCTTGTATGGCTTAAGACAGGCGCCAAGAGCGTGGAATATTAAATTGGACAGCACATTGAAGATTTTGGGCTTTGATCCGAATCCTTTGGAGCATGGCCTGTATGCTCCTGGGAAAGGTAACAACAGAATCTTGGTAGGAGTTTATGTAGATGATCTGATCAATGTTGGATGGTGCAGGAAGGAGATTGAAGAGTTCAAAGAACAAATGAAGGCCAAGTTCAGAATGAGTGATCTTGGGCTTCTAAGTTTCTATCTGGGAATTGAAGTGCACCAAGCCAAAGGTAAAATCACACTTAGTCAATCTGCTTATGCAAAGAGCATTATTGAAAAAGCAGGACTTAGTGGCTGCAACCCATGCGTTGTTCCAATGGAGCCAAGAATTAAACCGAGCAAAGAAAGTACAGCTGCACCAGTTAATGGAACTGTATATTGAAGTTTGGTTAGAAGTCTCAGATATTTAGTTAACACACGACCAGATTTAGCCTTCTCAGTAGGATATGTGAGCAGGTTTATGGAAGCACCCACAGAAGAACATCTGGCTGCAGTAAAACGGATTGTGAGGTATGTGGCTGGAACAACTGATATGGTTGTGCATATGGAAGGGAGAAGGACTGGAAATTAATGGGATATAGTGATAGTGATTTGGCCAGTGATGTTGATACAAGAAAGAGTACTACTGGTGTTGCGTTTTTTTTGGAAACAGTCTAATCACATGGATGTCCCAGAAGCAGAAAATCGTAGCCCTCTCAACATGTGAGGCTGAATACATTGCAGCTGCATCTGCTGCAAGTCAGGGAATGTGGCTGGCTCGACTGCTAGGACACTTGAGAAATGCAGAAACTGAAGCTGCTGATCTGAAAATAGATAACAAGTCTGCATTGGAACTAATAAAAAATCCAGTCTTTCATGATAGAAGCAAGCATATTCAAACTAGATTTCACTTCATTCGCCAGGCAGTAGAGGAAGGGGACATCAATCCAGATTTTATTAGAAGTGAAGAACAGCTTGCAGATGTTCTGACCAAAGCACTCCCAAAGGCGAGGTTTCAGGAACTGCGAGAAAGAATCGGCATGCGTCGAGTAGGAGCATAAGTTTAGGGGGAGAATTGTTAGTGAATAAACTTAGTGCTACGTGTTTCTCTGTCCCAGTCAAATTCTGTTAGTAGTTAGGCACATGCACAAGTTGAGCGCTGAGTCATTGTTAGTTGCGAGAGGATAGCTCGGCAAAGACTGAGTGATAGGATCAATCTGTTAACAGACAGCGCAAGACGCTCCCGGCCACTGCATGTAATCTTTATCCTAGTATAAATATGAGTACAAGTCCAATAACGCAGCACCACTGCCGGGCTGCAAAAACCAACTGAGTCTCTGTACTCTGTTCGTGTGTGCGTTCCTCTGTTCTTAGTGAGTGCCATCTCGCGTATGTTCCACGAGTGATCGCTGACACATCTCGTGGCAACATTTTGTCTTCGATATTTTTTCCTGTTCTTTTAGTAACATCGCCAATGCAAATATTTTCTATTTAATTTGTTTTTATCATTCAATTGGTTAACCAGTACCATAATGCACCAATGCCATGGAACAAAGCCTTTCATCTGAATGACCTTGACACCTCTATTACAATCATTAAATCCAGCCTTGCCCTTCGAACTATTTTTTGCTCTTTTTATCATGCAGGTAGTAGGATTTGTATTTCACATGTTTAGGGTGTTGTATGATAGTAGTAGCATGATGTTATAATAGCCAATGGGGGTAATTCGGTAAAAAAAAGCATGGCCCTGGTAGCCGGACAACTAGAGGTTAAAAATGGTTTCTTTCCTGAACATAGGACGTGGGGCACAAACGAACTTCGGTTTTCCATTTCTCGAGCAGCTAAGCGAAGAATGGAGCTGACGATTTCGTGTTGGGAGCAATACCTATTCTTAAGCTCACATGGGGAACAACAGTCACGTAAACAGGATGCTCTTAATCACAATACATGCTTCGTAATCTGTTTAGGTCCATACTTCGTAATCTGTTTAGGTCCATAAAAAAATTGTTGTCTAGGTCACTGATTTCATGCCGAATCTGAGCTGCATAGGTGTTCGTTTATTCAGATCGATGAACAAATTGGACAACATTGCTTGGTATTGGGAGCAGTGCCGATGTGGTAAACAGACTTTGGGAATGGTTCTCGAATCTCTTAAATTAATAATTTCTTATAATTCAGACCATTGCTATTAGGACATCGGAAAAGGACCCTATGATGAGTACTGAAACCTGGACTCTCAATCTTTTATTTCTGTGAAGGTACTCAATGTTGCAACATAAATCTCAATCATTTCTTAGATCAAAGGCTTTTGGCCCTGCTCTATAGAAAACTATATAGGGTCTGCTGGGGATACAGCTTGCAATGTTCTGTTCATACAATTAAGGAAGAAAAACGGCGACAGTTCTACTAGCTTAAAGTAGCGTTACAAGTAAACTCTATAATTTATCACATTGGGATATTGAAGCCTTTGTTCCAGAACAAGCACTTTTGGGATCCACGATTTTCATAAGAAACGATACAAGTTACCGACATCGTGAAAACAAAAGGCAATATAACTTGAGCAAGTTGTAGGCTAGCCAGAGACTCTGTAATTGCGTGGTATTATATAAATAAAATATCGTAATGATATTCATGTGAAACATGCTATCAGAATTACAAGTAGAAACCCGTGAAAAAGAAACAAGAATGAATCACGGCGGCTCGAGAGGAACAACGTGCGATGCGTCGATTGTGTGAAAGACAACCCATCCTACCTGAACTTGTCCGCGTGTGTGATGATCGTTCTCGACGGCGACGCCCGCCGATCTCCCTTAACTTGGGAGCACCTTCTGTAGACATCTTGCGCGCGCGTGGTTGCTAGAAAGTCTGCCGCCCGTGTCTGCTTGTCTGCATTTCATGGACACTAAAAATTCCTTCCATTATTATCTGTATGTCTGACAATTCAAATTTACTCCATCAAACTGGGGAACCCGGCTGCTATTTGAATCATCATCATTATCTGCGGGAAATTATTTCCGCACATAAGCAGCCATTTCGCTGGAAAAAGTACGTCACACGCTAACTGAAGAGTATCACGCAATGACACAACTAGATCTTGGTACGTAAACATGGCATCAGTCGCATTGTACTAGCTACTGTTTATTAACACAGACTGAAAGAGTGAAGGCTGATCGGATACCTTGCTGTTTTCTACTTTCGAAGACATTCCCCACAATTATGGGCACATTCAAACTGTCACGTACGCTCTACTGTTTACTTTGATCTTGTCTGCACGACAGCCACTTTTTTAGTTTCATTAAAAACACAGAAAACGGTCAAGCCCTCCTCTAACAACAATAGCAATAAAAAGGTAGGGTTTGTAAACCGCAAGTTGGTGCACTGTGTCCTCTGTGCACTAAAAATCAACATGAGCGATATGGACACCAAAACCAATGATGATGAGGACACTTCGCCCAAGAACAACAACAATAAGCAAACGTTGGTGACTTTGTCTCATGGCAATCAACTTTTTTTTGAAGGAAAGTAGCAGGTGTTCTGCCTTTTCATTATAGGAGGAGAAAAAAGCACAGTCTGGATAGAAATACAAAAGAGGGAATATAGAGAAGAAGAAGGAAAAAGGCAACTTATGTTGCGGAGTAGGCACCGCGGTGCTCCTACTGTATGTTAGCGTCCTGATTTTAGGGCCATCGTCACCCAGTGGAAGTCCTCCTTTGCCAAAAATGCTGTTGTCATGGGTGGTTTTTCAGTTCCTTTGAAGATCCTTCTATTTCTCTCCTTCCAGACGTTCCACCAGGTGTACAACAGACTGCTCGTTTACGTTTTTAGCCCTCGAGCTTAACGCTCAACATGCTGTCGAAGGAGAGGTCGACATGGCAATCAACTTAAGCTCAAACACGGTCTGGGCTGGACTAAACAACGACAATGACAAGGTAATTCCTCCTACGAAGACCTTTCCAATACTCTTTGTCGTCTTGGCACTCTTCTTCAGAAAAAAAGAAAAAACTTAGTAATAACGATGCTAAAATTCACTCATTAGAATCTAAAATTAAACGCTTGAAAACTATGATCCCTAGTGATGATTCTTATACTTCCGAGCTGATTTATGATCAATTCTCCTTATTAGATATGTGCATGCCTCTACACTGAATCAACTTGAGATTGAAAAGAATAAAAATCTAGCTGCAACAATTAGAAAAAAAAACATGAAAGATGCTAGTTATTCAACCAATTTGTATTGTTTTAGCTGCCATGATCTTATTTTGAGATTGCATGATGCTAGGGTAGAAATTATTGCTTTGAATGATGCTTTACATACATATGAGATTTATTTTTGTTTTAATTGCAAATTAAAATAAAAAATTTCATGTGAAAACTGTCAAGATCTGTCCAAGAAACTTGATGACACGCATACTACTTTAGAGTGGTTTGATAGTGGGAATAAGAATCTAAACTTGCTTTTGAATTCTTGTAAGTCTTGGCATGATAAAACTGGTTTAGGTTTTCATTTTCATGCTCATGCTACGCCACATCCACCAAATATTGTATGACAAGGTAATTCCTCCTACAAAGACCTTTCCAATATTGTTTGTCGTCTTGGCACTCTTCTTCAGAAAAAAAGAAAAAACTTAGTAATAACGATGCTAAAATTGACTCATTAGAATCTAAAATTAAACGTTTGAAAACTATGATCCCTAGTGATGATTCTTATACTTACGAGCTGATTTATGATCAATTCTCCTTATTAGATATGTGCATGCCTCTACACTGAATCAACTTGAGATTGAAAAGAATAAAAATCTAGCTGTAACAATTATAAAAAACATGAAAGATGCTAGTTATTCAACCAATTTGTATTGTGTTAGCTGCCATGATCTTAATTTGAGATTGCATGATGCTAGGGTAGAAATTATTGATTTGAATGATGCTTTACATACATATGAGATTTATTTTTGTTTTAATTGCAAATTAAAATAAAAAACTTCATGTGAAAACTGTCTAGATCTGTCCAAGAAACTTGATGACATGCGTACTACTTTAGAGTGGTTTGATAGTGGGAATAAGAATCTAAACTTGCTTTTGAATTCTTGTAAGTTTTGCCATGATAAAACTGGTTTAGGTTTTCATTCTCATGCTCATGCTACGCCACATCCACCAAATATTGTAAAGTCACTAGGAAGTGGTTTAATTAAAACAATTACTAAGCAAAAGAGGTGGTTTTCAAATCTGGTGATGTGTTGTCTCATTTAGTTGATAAGAAACAAGTTGCTTATCCATACATTGTCATAAAGTGAATTTTCATTATATATTTTGTGGTAGAGATGGTCATGTAATAGAGTTTTGTTGTATACTAGATAAACAACTTAAAAAGGAAAGACAGCTAGCTAGATCTCATAACAGTCAGACAAAACTTGCTGCACATGTTCTATCCAGAAATAGACGCACACACTCCTGTTTTGAGTAGAAATCATGTGAAGTATGGTCCTAAATCTGCTGATTTCCTTGCTTCACATGCCACACAACATATATCAGCACTAGGACACAAAAAATGCCCATGTTTCCTCTCAAAAACCTGCTGTTTTCCTTATCTTTTTTTGTTCTGTGCCTACTGTTCATTGTCTGACAAAGTGCTGGATATCTAAATGTTATCTAACTAACCCTAGCACCGAGAAAAAGATTAACTTTGTCTCCTTGTATGCTGCTTCACAGGAAAGGCAAACTTTTTGAGCTAAAACAACTCCGGATGCTTTCAGCTTGTGTTCAGATGCAAGAAGTTTGGTTCTTTTCTTTCATTCATGCATCTTGGATAGAATGTAAAACAAATATAAGATGTTTTTCAATTTCAACTGTTACATGACATTGCTCAAGAACAACTACTTTCTCTCAACAAGTTTGGACAATCATGTGTTCAATTTTTGTGATGTTCTAAGTACATATACTTAGAGTGAGTGTATTTTTTGTCAAGACTATGAAGAAGGATATGTTTGTCATGCCTTGAAGTAAAAATATTCAACAACATGATTTTAGGCTTCTCATGTGCAACACATCGTCAAGCCGTGAAAAGATACTAATATACTTACATGGAATCCAAGAATTTTGCATTTTTCTTTCTTCTTCCTCAACCTTTACATGAGAGTTTTTTTCGTATGCTGATTTTGGGGGTTGTAGTATTGATAGGAAAAGTATTTCGGGTGCTTGTCATTTCTCGGGTAACTCACTTGTTGCTTGGTCCTCTGGAAAACAAAGTTCGGTTGCATGGTCCACCGTTGAATCTAAATATGTAGCTACTGCTTGTTGTTCTCAAATTCTCTATGTTCAAACACTTAGGTACTATGGGGTTGATTTAGATATTGTCCCACTGTTTTGTAATAATACTGGTGCTATTTGCATTGCCAAAACCCCTGTGCAACACTCTAGAACTAAGCATATTGATATTAGGTATCACTTTCTTCGTGATAATATTGAAAAAGGAAATATTGTGCTTCACCATGTAGATACCTAACAATAGTTGGCTGATATTTTTACAAAACCTTTAGATTTCACTCGTTTTCCTTACATTTAGGGTGAACTAGGCGTCATAGACCCTCGTGGGTTGAATTGAGGGGGAATATTTGTCACACCTGGTTTTCACGAAGACGAACTGAGTGAATTCACACATGTGATGCTATGACCATTCATTCATACATGTGACAACAAAATTGTGAAATACCATATATTACAAGCCAAATCCAAATGAGTATATCATGTATTACATAAATGACTTTGAAGATAAAACAAAATACTAGATACATAAATAGCATTGCAACGGAAATAATCTAGTGGAGCTCCATCATAGGCGTTGTCTGGGGTTTCCGTTAGCCTAGTAAAGATCATCTGGGTTGACATCCTCTTTGTTGTAGTCCATGCCATCTGTAACACCCGATTCCGAAAATGAACCAAGTGAATGCATTTATGTGTGCCCAGGATGTTCATCACACATACGCATGTATTTCACAAACTAAATTTAGAATATAACCACATACAAATAATGTTTAAGTACTTTATTACATTGACTCGTTGTCTCACTCATGAATATCTAACTTATTCTTGCAGCGGAAGACTCTAAACAACAGAGGAAAATGGCTAAGACAGTAGGCTGCAACTTCAACCCCACAGGCATGTTGACGGTAGTGCGCACGCCTAGTACTCCACCTGTTCCTCGAAGTACTCTTCTCCTATAGCTGATGTATATGTGGGAATGCAAGGGTGAGTACATGTAATACTCAACAAGTGCGGGAAAAGTATGACATGTAGCTTACAACAAGGTTTGCAATAAAATAGTTCGTTGCAACAAGCAAATTTTATTTCACAAACATGGTAAACACAACAAGTATATCTAGGTGAGTTAAATCCCATCATAAGCAAGTAATTCATCAACATTCCTTCATCATAATTCAATATTTATCAAGCTTCAACCAGCCAATAATCTTTCTCAAGTTTATCTCATACTCAAAAATATTCATAACCATCTCATTTTCATATAACCGAAACCAAACTCATTGTCATGACCCAAAACAGTCCAAAGAACCAATCCCAATTACCATACCACAACCATCCCGGATAACCATCCCAAGTTTTGCCTCTAATTATGGAAGTTGGCCAGGTGCTTGTAACCGGAAGCACGACTATCATGATAGTTTTACACTCTGCAGAGGTGGTACCACTTTACCCACAAGTTCGTGATTTTGTTACCCATCGGCAACTAGAGAGAACGTCCATTATACCAGTACACAACCATCGGTGTATCGCCAAGAGATCACAAAATAGCCTTTACAAAGGGGCTACTAGGATGTATGGACCCACTAAGGTTTCACTGGCAGGCTCGAATCTCCATTCTCCCACCCACGAGCCCTCTCTTGTGCCATGCAGTTCCCAGAGCTGTCCTTCTCGACTCCCATTCCTCGCGTCATCCAATGGTCCATAACAAGCTAGCAACTCAGCTAATTAGTCAGCTAAGCCGCACCCATATTTGGCCTTGTGGTGGTACTGTTTTCCTGGCATGTGCTCGCATGAACCGGTCCTTAGATCTACGACAAGCAAATCACCAACTCATTCAGCAACATCCACGAACCAAGCTCGCCAAGATCTCCCCTATTCCATGCTCATTGACATCATCAAGTTCTCATTATCTTTTTTTTTTCTTATGAGTGCAGTAGTTAACGAGTTTAATTTCAGCTTCCAGTACCCCGTAAATTAAGCAAAGCAAAAAGGAAAAACGACCATACCCGACTCTTCAACTTTCCCGGCGAGAAGGATGGTTAACAAAACTAGTAAACTCCTATAAAAGGGTGTCCCATCAAGTTGACACAAGCATACGAGTTTTCGTAAGCAAAACAGTTTCAAAAACATGGGATCAATATGGTCAAGGGAAACTTGCCTTGCTCCCGTGGTTCGTGTTGCTCAAGCGTCTCAAAGTCTTGGTGCTGTACCTCCTCGTAGATGGCCTCTTGAGCGTGTCCTTCTACTCATGACCACGCACATACAAAATTTACAGCAATCAATTGTCATGCACAAACTTTACTCAAGATGCAATGAGGTGAATGAATGCAATTCCTATGGTCCAGTTTTATAAAATCAGTTTGTACGTGTTCTTGCATATTTTAGTAGCCTTCCATGGGGTTTCATGATGATCAAGGTTGCTGGGATCAAGTGTGGACATGGTGATGATCTTGACCCTCTTTGTAAGTCAATCCCACCGTGAAAAATCGACCAAAACATGATGTGTCCACATGCAGAATTTTCTGCTCACAGGGGGTGGAGAAAACGGGTGCGTAAAAACAGCGGCGACGTTGTAAGAGGGGTAACGAAGTTCTACCTCACTTCTTCCTTGCAGCAGGACCTTCTTCCTTACAATGGCAGCAGCGGAAGATTTTCTACAGAGAATTATGAAGTTGCGGCTAGGGCAGAATGTCAGGGGCTTCTTCTACGGTGACAGCGAGGCGTGACGGGGCTCGACGGCGGCCAAACTCCAGCAGGGGGGCTGCGTCTTGGCAGCAAGGGATAGAGGGCGGCCAAAAGAGGGGTGGGGGTGCGGCTAGGGGGGAAGGGTTATATCTATAAGGGGGAAAAGAGCTAGGGTCGCTAGGATTTTAACAATCTAATTATCCAAGGGCTGAAATTTAATTTTAAAAGAGGCGGGAGCTAGGGGCTGGGATTTTATTATTTATTTTCCACCAATTGCTGAGATTAATTGATAAATAAAAGCCCACAAAAATACAACTAGGGGGGCGGCTAGGGTTTCACCCCCTAATGGGCTGAGGCCAAGGAGGTGGGGCCCATTAGGTTCCCCCCCTAAGTGGTTTGCACAAATTAGGGGGGAAATTCCCCCTAAATGTGGGGTAAAATCCCCCTAGAGTAATTTTGAGGAATTTGGGGAAAATCAGGAAATTTGGGAAATTAGGGGAGAGGGGAATTTGGGGGAAATTGGGGGAATTTGGGGAAAAATTGTTGTGGCCCAATTTAGCTATTTTATTTATTTTTATTTTTCTTTCTATTTTTATTTTTATTTCTTTTCCTTTTCTATTTATTTTCATCATTTTCCATTTATATTTCCTTTTATTATTTTATTAGCTTCTATATTCCTCTCTTTATTTCTTCTTCTTTTTAAACGCTTCTCTATATGAAAAATGTATGCAATGCATGGTAGTGAAATTAAGGGTGTTATAAACCTACCCCCTTAACATCAATCTCGCCCTCGAGATTTGATAGAGTGGAGAAAAGATGAGGGAATTCCGTCTTGAGGTCTTCCTCATGCTCCCACGTAGCCTTGGCTTCTGTGTGATGGCTCCATATTACGTTGCACCAACAGATTACTTTGTTCCTCGTGACCCTTTACTTTACGTCCAAGATTTTGATGGGGTGTTCAGCGTAGGTCAGGTCCTCTTGAAGCTCTAGCTCATCCATCGGTACTTGTTCTTCCGGTAGCCTTAGGCACTTCTTGAGCTGGGATTCATGAAATAAGTCGTGCACGTCGGAGAGGTGCGTTGGCAGCTCTAGTTGATAGGCTACCTCTCCTAGCTTGCTTAGAATCTTGAATGGCCTGATGTAGCGAGGCGCCAACTTGCCTTTGTCGTTGAACCGTCGTTGGCCTCAGATAGGCGACACCTTAAGATACACAAATTTTCCAACTTTGAATGTCAAACTCCTTCACCTATTGTCCGCATAGCCCTTTTGTCATGACTGAGTGATGAGGACATCACAGCAGTGGATACTCACATTGATATACAAGGACCAATCACAAGAGCACGAGCACGGTTACTAAATCAGCAGGTGAACTCGTTCCTAACTTCCTACCATGTGAGCTTGATAATGGATTGCTATTTAATAATTTAATTGTTATTAGGAACCATGGACATGATCAGAAAGTAAAGAAAGGAGGATTTTGGGACGAGGAGAACCAGATAGGACGTCCAAAAGTTGATGGAAACAGTCGCCAACTCGGACTCGAGTTCAACTTGGAGTCCAGAAGCAGTCCATCTTAAAATGGACGCCCAGGATGCATACGAACTCCGTCTTCGATGTTCTACATATGCATGGAAAGATAATAAGATAAAATTTACAATGGTTCTGGTCCCACATTAAAATTTGCTAGGAGTCATTGGGAATTGTCAAAACAATCGAATTCAGAGTTCTGTCTGGTGCTGCACCACCGTATTGGGCTTTTGGGTCTTGTATCCCGTATGATTCCATTAGGGACGTGTCTAAGGGTCTTATGGCCGAACCCTAGCCTTTAAATACTGTAGCCGCCGGCCAAATTCGGTGGGTTTTGCTTAGATTAAACAATTTCGCCGTTCTACGATTTGTGAGACCCCAATTTCGACATTTCAGATTGCATCTTCATCATTCTTGCTTGTGTTCTCGGTTGCACCTGCAGGGATAGCCTTCTTGGCGAGGTCAAGCGTGTGAATCACAGTTCATAACCAAAGGAGCAGGGGTGCAATGATTACAGGGGTATTCGGGTTTGCTCGAGTGCCTTGGATCATCAACGTCGAGATCCCCACTTCAATCGACCTATCTTTCGGAAGATCGGGCCTAAACCACTCATCAATTGGTATCAGATTTCAGGTTGCCTGTGAGGTACTTTGATTTCCCACTAGATTAGTTTTTGTTTTCATACCTAGAGTCCACAGAAAAGGCCACAAAAAACATATCGTGTTTACCGATTTCTAGACCATAGTGCCTGTAAGTTTTGTTTTTTAATTTGCATTGTTGAGTTTGCATTCTTGTGGTCGAGTCTTGTTGCTGGTTTAGCATTGTGTTTTTGGGTCGTAATTATCGTTTTTCTTCCTTGTTTTTCTTGCTGCTCACCTATTCCACAACCCCTAAACAACAAACTGATCCACCAAGATCATCGGTTTGCCCTAGCTAGCCGTCTTGCGTGAACTCCCACATCGCCAGCCCTAGAACAGGTGACAAACCATTGTGCCAGTCCTCCTTGATTCATCACACAATATTTCATCAGTCGTCGTTGCTAAATTCCAATTGTTTTTCACATCTTATTGCGAGATCTGTTTCAAAACCGAGTTTCAATCAACATAAAAAACAGTAACTCGGGTAGCCTACCTTAAAACGGCCATAACTTTTGCATACGATTTCGAAATCAGGCGATTTTTTTTCAAATTGATCTACACAAAATTTCACAACTGATTTTCCATGGCTTTGCTGTGTTCGGCCAAATTCCCTTTGAAAGATAGACTATCCAACCTCCGAAGTTTCAGCCCGAATTTTAAAGAATCTTCCTGATTTTCTATAGGCCACATCTTACATCCAATTGAGCTGCAAAGTTATGTGCTTCCTATTTTTGTGCTCTCGAGTAAACAAAAAATATAAGAAAAAATATTAAAAAAAGAAAAAAATAGTGAAGAGAGCACAGATATTTAAGCATTGACAACACACACTTGAAAACAGTTGGCCTATACACTTGTGCTGTACTTGTTGGTTATATCTTCCTAATCTTCTATTTGCCTTTCTACTGCCTTGTGTTGTGCAAGACCTAGAACACTTGTTAACCAGCAACAGTTCCTACATTGAATACTTATTCAACTTTGTTTTGATGTTAACGATTTTTGCTTATTAGCCACCATATTGTGCCATCCAAGCTCCACTTTTCCTCTTGAGCAGAAAAGGTACCTTTGCAATCACTCCACGCTTCATTGGTTCTCACCGTCCACCGTTTACCACCTGCTGTGTCGGTAAGAACACTTGTAAGAACGTGGTAAGACGCTTGAGAGAGAGAGATTGTTTCCTTCCTTCGACTTTTCACATTGCCACTATCCTTTGTAGTTGATAGGGATAACATATTTTTGTTATCTTTTATTTACTACTAACAATGGAAGAAGATAAAAGGGATGATGAATATGTTCAACATGCTGAGTTGCGTGACATGATGGGGGAAATGACAGATAAGTTCACCAAAACCCACGCATCAACAGAGGCGTCATTGACGACCTTGAATCATCAACTTGCTAATCTTGTTGTTCGGATGGATACTCTTGAGGCGCGGCTCCCTCTCGCTAAAGAACGTGAAGACGATGCTTATAATATGGAAGATCATAACAATCAACCACGACTTCCACTTTATCTACGAGGTATGGGAGGTAATAATCGTTATAATTACAATGATTGTCATAACAATTTTAATCGCCCTCTTGATGATCATTTTGCTAAAGTAAAATTTACTATACCCTCTTTTTCTGGTGCTTATGATGCTGAGGCATATCTTGATTGGGAGATGACAGTAGAGCAGAAATTTAATGCCCACCTTGTTCCCGAACAATATAGAGTTCATCAAGCCACTAGTGAGTTTAAGGATTTTGCTATCATATGGTGGAATGAACTTGTTAAAACTAGAATTGATCCTCCAACATGGGATAGATTAAAGGAAGCTATGTGTGTTCCTTTTTTTCCTCCTTCTTTTCAGCGGGACCTTCGCAAAAAATTGCAGCGATTAGACCAAGGTAACATGTCCGTAGAGGAGCATTATCAAGAGTTACAAAAGGGTATGTTGCGCTGTGGGGTAGTAGAGGACATGGATGATAAAATAGCTTATTTTTATGGGGGGTTGAGGCGTGAAATTCAGGACATTATTGATTATAAGGAATATGATACTGTTAACAGATTATTTCAGCTGGCTATATTGGCAGAAAAAGAATTGCAGGGCCGCCAACAGCAGCAACGACACACGAGGAGCACCTTCACACCGCGTTCGACATATACACCATCCAAAACAGCACATCTTCGAGTTTTCGTACAGCCACTACACCATCCAATGGTGGCCAACGAACTTCACCTACTGCTCCATTTCCTCGCGCGCCGGAGGGCAGCAAGACGACACCATTCAAGCCTACGCCTTCCACTCCTTCCACGAGTCGAACTTCTGACATTAAGTGTCACCGCTGCCAGGGAGTTGGTCATGTGATGAAAGATTGCCCTAGCAAACGAGCATACATAGCACGAGATGATGGAGGGTATGATAGTACTTCGGATGTTGAAGATGAATATTCTCTTGCTACTAACATTACAGGACCAAAAGATGACCACTATAGCACAGATAAAGAGGTACTTAGTACTGCAGCAACGGAAAATTATAGAAGCATAATTGTGCAGCGTGCTTTGAGCTCCAAAGTTGAGGCGGATGACAAGCTACAACGACATAATCTTTTTCACATGTTTCTCATCATCAAGGACTGCCGTGTGCACACTATAATTGATGGATGCAGCTGCAATAACTTGGTGAACACGGATGTGGTCAAGAAACTTGGGTTGACAACAAGAGCACACCCTCATCCATACCACATTCAGTGGTTCAACAACAGTGGTAAGGTTAGGGTAACACAAACAGCGAGGGTACATTTTTCGATTGGTTCTTACCATGATTTTGCCGATTTTGATGTCGTACCTATAGATGCTTGTTCTCTTTTGTTGGGACGTCCTTGGGAATTTGATACGGATGCTATTCATCATGGTAGAACTAATAAATATACTCTGATGCATAAAGGAAAGAAAATCACTTTGCTTCCTATGACTCCTGCTGGAATTGTACATTTGGAGAAAAGTGAAACACGTGATGATAAGGCAACAAAATCACTAGACTCTGAAAAACAGCAAGTCCTTCGCTGCTCACAACTAAATCTGACCTTGCTGATTTATTTAATACCAAGAGGATGTACTATGCTTTAGTATGCAAAGAAGCCATGTTTTCGCTTCATGAAGTGTCCATTGTATTGTCCCCTTCTGTTGCTAACCTTTTGCAGGATTTTGCGGATGTGTTTCCCCCTGAGATACCCCCTGGATTACCACCTATGAGAGACATTGAATATAAGATCGACTTGATTCCAGGGGCAAGTTTGCCAAATCGTGCGGCGTACATGGCGAATCGGGAAGAGACAAGGGAAATTCAGCGACAAGTTCAAAATCGTGCTAAGGCTTTCACGAATATAACCGCGGTTCAAAAGATCTTGAACTTGTCGCTGAATTTCCCTTGTCTCTTCCCGATTCACCCTGTACGCCGGACGATTTGGCAAACTTGCCCCTGGAATCAAGTCGATCTTATGTTCAATGCCTCTCATAGGTGGTAATCCAGGGGGTTTCTCGGGGGGAAACACATCCGCAAAATCCTACAAAAGGTTAGCAACAGCAGGGAGCAATGCAATGGACACTTCATGAAGCAAAAACATGGCTTCTTTGCATACTAAAGCATAGTACATCCCCTTGGTATTAAATAAATCAGCAAGGTCAGATTTACTTGTGAGCAGCGAAGGTGATTTTAACTTAATTACTTGCTGTTTTTTAGAGTCTAGTGATTTTGTTGCCTTATCACCACGTGTTTTACTTTTCTCCAAATGTACAATTTCAGCAGGAGTCATAGAAAGCAAAGTGATTTTCTTTCCTTTATCACAACAGGAAAACGTATTATTTTCGTGGGCCCAAAATATTTTCGTGAGCCCTCACGAAAATAGACTTATTTTCGTGAGCCCGAACATAGCTCACGACATTACAATCTATTTTCGTGGGCCAGGAACACAGCGCACGAAAATAAGTCATATTTTCGTCGGCTTTCAGCTAGGCTCACGAAAATAAGTTTAATTTTCGTAGGTTTATATCAGACTCACGAAAATAAATTACTTTCGTGGTTTGTTACATGCTCACGAAAAATAGTAGGTGTATGCACTTTACTCTCGGCGCCGACCCAATCCTGCAGTTTTGCTAGCCCGCTGCGCCTCTCCTCTCGGCCTCGACCCGACGCAGCCGCTCCTCAGCCCTGAGCACCGCGCCGCCGCCCGGGCCCGAGCGTCGCGCCGCTGCCCGGCCTTGTGCCACGCCACTGCCCGGCCTTCCGCCACCCTACCTTTTTTTTGTGCTCCCTTGCAGTGTCGCTCATTCCCCAGATCCGGGCGCCCCGTACGCTTCGCCGGCTCCCGCAGGGTCTTGGAGCATTCCAACTAGTTGTGCGTTTTTCTTTTGGCTGGATTTCTGTTGATTTATTTTGTCTTCGCAGTGTACTTTGTCGACGAGAGCGCGGGGTCGGTGAGTGCCAGTTGAATCTCGGCAGTTCTTGTTTATCGTTGGTTTTAGTCTAACTTGATTGTTGCTAAGTGTTGCTCATGGTTGCTGCAGCACAGGTTTATGACGACAGCGAGGCTGGTAGTTGGGATCCGATTCCATCTGAGAGGTAGGGGTCTTTAATTCCTCTTCATTACCATTTTTGGGTTATCTTTTGTTCCGTAATGCCTGTTTGATCTGGATTGTTTTTGGGCTACTATGTGAAATATCAACTGATGAACTTGCTGAAGTGAAGATTAGCTTATTTAGAGAAAATATTTCTGATTAAGAATTCATGAGTTGTCTTAATATTTCAATACATTAAGGATTATTTTATTTTTATTATCATGCCAAATTTACTCGTAATCTACAATTCTAACTGGAGGGAACTGATACGAACGGCAGTCAACCTGGCACAGCTAACATCAGTCAAACAAAGCTTAAAAATAAAAATATCTGAATCCACCCAGTTAAATTGGGCTTCCTTTTACCAGCCACTTCTTGATTTTTATTCACAAAATGATGATTTTTTGTTTAATTCTTATATACAGACAATTCTATCCCACAAGCTACAACTTTGGAAGATTCTTCGTTGCTCAATGTAAGAGGGTAGAGACACTACTTGATAAGTTTTGACTTTTAAGATCATGTTACCATCCATTCTTGCAGTACAGCTAGATTCTATAAGAACTATCCCAATAGAAAATGAAGATATAGTTTCCTATGATATATGTATTAGGAGCTGTTTAGGCAGCTGTCATTCTGTGTATGCAAGAGTTTCATAGATTAGACGGTGTCACTGACAGGATCCTATTATCTCATTTTTCTAATTATACTTTTGCAGATTACTAACATTGATCTGAAGGACAATTTCGAACATGGTTTGCTTGGTGATGAGAGTGGTATGTCAACTTGAATCCGGAAGCTATTGTCCTTGGTCTGTAGAGCATAAGGAAGATTCCACAGTAAAGAGACTCAAAGATCAGCTCTTTGTTGCAAGAGCTTACTATCCAAGCATTGTGAAACTTGAAGGGATCGAAAAACTTTCTGTGAAATGAAACAAAATATCCAAGAACATGAGCATATGCTTAGTGAAGCAATATCGGATACTGATCTTCCTAAGTTGTAAGCTTGTACTTTGTATTAGTGTTACTTTCTTTGTTTTCCACCTTTTATCATAGCATATCTTTATAATCCAATCAATAACTTAAAATCTCAGACTTGCAAATAGCAGTATTGGAATTGATGCTTCTGTGAGCATGGCAGTAGTTTATTGTGCATTACACAACTTAGAAGTTTTTACCTTTCATCTAAATCTATAGGTGTTAGGAGGGAACAGTACATGCATATTGGCTGGCACTAAATAACCCACTGGCAGGTAAGCACAATCCATTACCAGATCTGCACAGTACTTAGTTAGAAAGGAAAACAAGGATAATATGATAACCTATTAGTTTTTGTTTCTTACTTCACATTATTTTGTGATGCATTATATCTTTGCATCGTTATGTACCTTAGTACTAGTAGTGTGTGGATTGGTTGAATAAGTAGGTTAAAAGTGGGATATTTGGAAGAATAGGTTAGCAGTAAGCCACTAATGGTAGTGGTAGGTTGTGGGTCCGAAGACATTAGTGGACTGATTGTTGATGGCTCAAAGTGAAAGTAGAATTGGCTACAAGATTTTCTCTTCAGAACCTTATGCAACCTGACATTCAAAGAATAGATCTTTGCATTTGCCAAACAATAAGCTTGTTTTTTAAACATCAATGTAATGTATTTTCGTGGGCCAGATTCTGGCCCATCAAAATAGTGTCCAATTATCTATTTTCATGGGCTAGATGCTGGCCCATGAAAATAACTGGGCACTATTTTCGTGGGCCAGATTCTGGCCCATGAAAATAACTGGGCACTATTTTCGTGGGCCTGATTCTGGCCCATGAAAATACTGAGGCATTATTTTCGTGGGCCAGATTTTGACCCACAAAAATACTTATTTTCGTGAGCCAGAGTAGGCCGACAAAAATAATATTATTTTCATGGGCCGCCCACGAAAATAATGTTATTTTCGACAGATTAGATTCGTGGGCTTCTGGCCCACGAAAATAGCGTCTAAACCCACGAAAATAATTATTTTCGTGGGCTTTTTGTATATTGTCGTGTGTTACTGGCACACGAAGATATTACAAATTCCTGTAGTGTATGCATCATAGTATATTTATTAGTTCTATCATGATAAATAGCTTCCGTATCAAATTCCCAAGGACGTCCCAACAAAAGAGAACAAGCATCCATAGGTACGACATCAAAATCGGCAAAATCATGGTAAGAACCAATCGAAAAATGTACTCTCGCTGTTTGTGTTATTCTAATCTTACCGCTGTTGTTGAACCACTGAATGTGGTATGGATGAGGGTGTGCTCTTGTTGTCAACCCAAGTTTCTTGACCACATCCGTGTTCACCAAGTTATTGCAACTGCCTCCATCAATTATAGTGTGCACACGGCAGTCCTTGACGATGAGAAACATGTGAAAAAGATTGTGTCGCTGTAGCTTGTCATCCACCTCAACTTTGGAGCTCAAAGCACGCTGCATAATTATGCTTCTATAATTTTCCGTTGCTGCAGTACCAAATACCTCTTCATCTGTGCTATAGTGGTCATCTTTTGGTCTTGCAACGTTAGTAGCAAGAGAATATTCATCTTCAACATCCGAAGTACTATCATAACCGCCATCATCTCGTGCTATGTATGCTCGTTTGCTAGGGCAATCTTTCATCACATGACCAACTCCCTGGCAGCGGTGACACTTAATGTTGGAAGTTCGACTCGTGGAAGGAGTGGAAGATGTAGGCTTGAATGGTGTCGTCTTGCTGCCCTCCGGCGCGTGAGAAAATGGAGCAGTAGATGAAGTTTGTTGGCCACAATTGGATGGTGTAGTGGCAGTAGAAAACTCGAAGATGGTGCTGTTTTGGATGGTGTAGATGTCAAACGCGGTGTGAAGGTGCTCCTCGTGCGTTGGTGCTGCTACTGTTGGCGGCCCTGCAATTCTTTTTCTACCAACATAGCCAGCAGAAATAGTATTATATTCCTTATAATCAACAATGTCCTGAATTTCACGACTCAACCCTCCATAAAAACGAGCTATTTTATCATCCATGTCCTCTACTACCCCACAGCGCAACATACCCTTTTGTAACTCTTGATAATACTCCTCTACGGACCTGTTATTGGTCTAAGCGCTGCAATTTTTTGTGAAGGTCCCGCTGAAAAGAAGGAGAAACAAAACGAACACGCATAGCTTCCTTTAATCTATCCAATGTTGGAGGATCAGTTCTAGTTTTAACAAGTTCATTCCACCATATGATAGCAAAATCCTTAAACTCACTAGTGGCTTAACGAACTCTATGTTGTTCAGAAACAAGGTGGGCATTAAATTTCTGCTCTACTGTCATCTCCCAATCAAGATATGCCTCAGCATCATAAGCACCAGAAAAAGAGGGTATAGTAAATTTGAATTTAGCAAAAGGATCATCAAGAGGGCGATTCAAATTGTTATGACGATCATTGTAATTATAACAATTATTACCTCACATACCTCGTAGATAAAGTGGAAGTCGTGGTTGATTGTTATGATCTTCCATATTATAAGCACCGTCTTCATGATCTTCAGCGAGAGGCAGCCGCGCCTCAAGAGTGTCCATCCGAACAACAATATCAGCAAGTTGGCGATTCAAGGTCGTCAATGACGCCTCTGTCGATGCTTGGGTTTTGGTGAACATATATGTCATTTCCCTCATCATGTCACGCAACTCAGCATGTTTAACACATTCGTCATCCCTTTTATCTTCTGCCATTGTTAGTAGTAAACGAAAGACAACAAAAATATGTTATTCCTATCAACTACAAAGGATAGTGGCAATGTGAAAAGTGGAAGGAAGGAAACAATTTCTCTCTCTCTTTCTCAAGCGTCTTACCACGTTCTTACAAGTGTTCTTACCGACACAGCAGGTGGTAAACGGTGGACGGTGAGAACCAATGAAGCGTGGAGTGATTGCAAAGGTACCTGTTCTGCTCAAGAGGAAAAGTAGAGTTTGGATGGCAAAATATGGTGGCTAATAAGCAAAAAAATCGTTAACAGCAAACAAAGTTGAATAAGTATTCAATGTAGGAACTGTTGCTGGTTAACAAGTGTTCTAGGCCTAGCACAATACAAGGTAGTAGAAGGGCAAATAGAAAATCAGGAAGATATAACCAACAAGTACAGCACAAGTGTATAGTCCAACTGTTTTCAAGTGTGTGCTGTCAATGCTTTAATATCTGTGCTCTCTTTACTATTTTTTTCCTTTTTTAATTTTTTTGATATTTTTTGTTTACTTGAGAGCACGAAAATAGAAAGCACACAACTTTGCAGCTCAATTGGATGTTAGATGTGGCCTACAGAAAATCAGGAAGATTCTTTAAAATTAGGGCTGAAACTTCAGAGGCCAGATAGTCTATCTTCCGAGGGGAATTTGGCCAAAATTTTGCCATACACAGCAAAGCTGTGGAAAATCGGTTGCGAAATTCCAAGTAGATTAATTTGAAAACATCGCCCGATTTCGAGTTCGTATGCAAAAGTTATGAACATTTTAAGGTAGGCTACCCGAGTTATTGTTTTTTTATCTTGATTCAACCTTGGTTTTGAAAAAGATCTCGCAATAGGATTTGAAAAACAATTGGAATTTAGCAACAACGAATGATGGGATGTTGTGTGATGAATCAAGGAGGACTAGCACAATGGTTTGTCACCTATTCTAGGGCTGGCAATGCAGGATTTCAGGCAAGGCGGCTAGCTAGGGCAAACCGATGATCTTTTTGGCTCGATTTGTTGTTTAGGGATTGTGGAATAGGTGAGCAGCAAGAAAAATAAGGAAGAAAAACGATAACTACGACCCAAAAACACAATGCTAAACCAGCAACAAGACTCGACCACACGAATGCAAACTCAACAATGCAAACTGAAAAACGAAACTTGCAGGCACTATGGTCTAGGAATCGGTAAACACGATATGATTTTTTTGGCTTTTTCTGTGGACTCTAGGTATGAAAAACAAAAACTAATCTAATGGGAAATCAAAGTACCTCACGGGCAACCTGAAATCTGATACCAAATGATGAGTGGTTTAGGCCCGATCTTCCGAAAGGTAGGTCGATTGAAGTGGAGATCTTGACGTTGATGATCCGAGGCACTCGAGCAGACCCGAACACCCCTGCAATCACTACACCACTACTCCGTTGGTTATCAACCGTGCTTCACACACTTGACCTCGCCAAGAAGGCTACCCCTGCAGGTGCAACCGAGAACACAAGCAAGAACGATGAAGATGCAATCTGAAATTGCGAAATTGGGGTCTCACAAACCGTAGAACGGCGAAAGTGTTTAATCTAAGCAAAACCCACCAAATATAACCGGCGGCTGCAGTATTTAAAGGCTAGGGTTCATACATAGAACCCTTAGACGCGTCCCTAATGGACTCATATGGGATACAAGGCCCAAAAGCCCAATACGGTGGTGCAACACCGGACAGAACTCCGAATTCGACTTGTTTCGACAATTCGCAATGACTCCTGGCGTGTTTTAATGTGGGACAAGAACCATTGGAAAGTTTATCTTCTCATCTTTCCATGCATATGTAGAATGTAAAAAATGGAGTCCGTATGCTTCCTGGACGTCCGTTTTAAGATGGACTGCTCCTAGACTCCGAGTTGAACTCGAGTCCGAGTTGGCGACTGTTTCCATCAACTTGTGGACGTCCCATCTGGTTCTCCACGTCCCCAAATCCTCCTCCCTTTACTTGTTGATCATGTCCATAGTTCCTAATAACAATTAAATCATTAAATAGAAATCCATTCTCAAACTCACATGGGTAGGAAGTTAGGAACGAGTTCACCTGCTGATTTAGTAACCGTGCTCGTGCTCTTGTGATTGGTCCTTGTATATCAATGTGAGTATCCACTGTTGTGATTTCCTCATCATACTTTTAATGGCTGCAATAATCCAGCGGGTCTTTGATGTTCGGCCTTCACTTGTTGGCACATGTCGCATAAGGCAACATATTCAACGATATCCCTTTCCATGCCATCCAACCAATAGCAAGTTTTCAGGTCCTTGTACATCTTTGTACAGCCGGGTGTATGAAATAAGGTGAGTCATGTGCCTCCTTTAGTATAGTGTCGCGGATGTGTTTCATGTTAGGCACACAAATCCTTTTCCCTAACCAAAGCGTGCCATTCTCGTCTTCCTTGAAACCCTTTTCTATCCCTTGTCGGATTCTTTCCTTGATTTACTTTATTTCATCATCCGTTGCTTGGCCATGTCATATCTCTTGTTCCAGTGTTGAGTTCAGTTATATTACCTCCATCTCGTTCAAGAACCCGAGATGTAACCGTTCGAACTCCTTACGCAGCTCGGGTGGCAGCTCCCGAACCGTGAGTTGGTGACACGCTCCCTTTTGGCTCAACGCGTCAACTACTACATTGGCCTTTCCTGGGTGATAGTTGATTCCAACATAATAATCCTTGATGAGTTCCAACCATCGACATTGCCTCAAATTCAGATCTGTTTGCGTGAATATATACTTGAGGCTTTTGTGATCCGTGTATATCTCACATCGGTGACCGAGGATGTAATGCCTCCAAATCTTCAAGGCATGTACTATGGCTACAAGTTCCAGGTTGTGTGTAGGGTAATTCAGCTCATGTTTCTTTAATTGCCTTGATGCATAGGCTACCACTTGGCCTTCTTGCATAAGCACACATCCAAATCCTTGTCTTGAAGCGTCACAATATATATCAAAACTCTTGCTCACGTCCGGCAATGCCAAAACCAGCGCTGTTGTTAATCTCTTTTTTAGCTCCTCAAAGCTGTCTTGACATGCTGGTGTCGACTGAAATGCTTTCCCCTTCATCAGCAATTCCGTCATAGGCTTCACTATTTTGGAGAAATCCTTGATGAACCGGCGGTAGTATCCAGCCATCCCAAGGAAACTCCAAATGTCCCTCACATTCTGCGGGTTCCACTTCAAAACATCCCTCACTTTTCCGGAATCAACCGATACTCCTCCGTTAGAGATGTTGTGGCCTAGGAACGATATCTCCTTTAGCCAAAATATACACTTGCTGAACTTAGCATACAATTGATGCTCTCGCAGTTTCTGTAACGTCAATGTCAAGTGTTCTTCATGTTCTTCCTCGCTTTTTGAATACACCATGATATCGTCGATGAAAACCATGACAAACTTGTCCAAGTACTCCATGAAGACCTTATTCATGAGGTACATAAAGTATGCGGGTGCACTCGTCAACCCAAAAAATATAACGGTATATTCATACGAACCATACCGTGTTCGAAATGCAGTTTTGGGTATGTTGGAGGGCTTAATATTTAGCTGGAAGTATCCCGACTGAAGATCAATCTTGGAGAAAATTCGAGCATCTTTCATTTGATTGAATAAGTCCTCTATGCGGGGCAGCAGGTATTTAGTCTTGATCGTCACCTCGTTGAGAGACCTATAGTCCACACACATCCTTTGGGTCCCATCTTTCTTGTCCATGAAGAGCACGAGGGCTCCCCACAGTGACGAGCTTGGGCGTATAAAACCCTTATCTAGCTGCTCCTGAATTTGCTTCTTGAGCTCCACTAGTTCATTAGCAGGCATCCTATATGACCTCTTCCTATAGGTGCAGTTCCGGGTAATAAATCAATGGAAAATTCAATGTGCCGGTCAGTGGCATACCTGGAAGTTCTTCCGGGAACACATCTGAATATTCTCGAACCACCGGAATGCTTTCCAATGTCACTTCTTCGATGTGGTTTAGCACTGCCTTCTCGATTGCAGGTTGGGCTGCCTCAAACTCAATAAGAGTACCTTGCTCACTTGTCAACTGCACGATCCCTTGAACACATTGTATTACTCCATTGTACTTGCTTAACCAGTCTATTCCAAGTATTATGTCAATCCCTTGGGAATCCAAGACGATAAGGTTGGCAAGGAAGTCTACCCCCTTATTTTAAGGCTTACTTTCGGACATACTATATTAGTCCTCATCTGTCCACCGGGAGAATTAACAACATATTTTGTTTTATGTGTTATATGGGCAGGTTATACTTGGCAACATACTTGGATGAGATGAATGAATGCGATGCTCCAGAATCAAATAAAATAGTTGCTGGGTTAGAGTTGGCGAGAAACATACCAATCATGACGTCATCAGCTTGTTGTGCTTCCTCAGCGGAGATGTGATTCACATTGCCACGAGCATAGTTCTGCTGTCCACTATTACCTTGCATAGCTCCTCCATTCGGCCATGGGTTCTGCTTAGGTGCGTTGCTCGACTGTCCAAGGCCTTTCTTCGGGCACTGACTTGCAAAGTATCCCACCTCTCCGCATGAAAAATATGCCTTGTTGCCCATAACAGCAGGAATGTTGGGGCGAGGCTGGTTTTGAGCATAGGCGCCCATGTTGGGACGGGGCGCAGGAGGCATAGGCATACGAGGTGCTTGCATAACCGGACGTTGCTGCGGTGGCTGATTAGAGCGAGGTGGATTTGCAGGGAGGAAAGTAGAAGCGAATGAGCCATAGTGTGGTGCAGCTGGTGGCATTAAACGAGGGCGTACATTGCTTCCTTGTGGCTGTCCTTGATATGGTATCTTACTTTTTCCCTCTTGTTCAATGTCACGGATCTTTCTCTCCACCACTATAGCTTTGTCAACGATCTTTTGGAAGTTTGCATAATCATTTTTGAGCAGCTGGACTTGAATTTCATTGTTCAATCTTCTCATGAACAAGTACTGCTTCCTGTGACCTGAGTTGACATCTTCTAGAGCATACCTTGACAGCTGCGTGAACTTGTTGAGGTACTCATTCACGCTTTTCCTACCTTGATGGAGACCTTCAAACTCTTGCCTTTTAAGCATCATGACTCCTGCAGAGACATAGTGAGAGCGGAAACTCTCCTTCAATTCAGCCCAAGTGATAGTCTCCTGGTTGACGCGAGTATTGCAAAGAGCGTCCCACCAATCAGCGGCTGCTCCCATAAGTTGGTGTGATGTGAAGAGAAATTTCTCCTAATCATTGCACTGAACAATAGCAAGCTTCTTTCCCATAGACTTCAGCCAATCATCAGCCTCCATAGGATCATTGGCTTGTGCAAAAGTAGGCGGCCTAGTACTCATGAACTCTCCCAATCTGTTGTGAGCTGGCGGTGGTGACGGTGACGGTGGTGAGGGTGCAGGAACGCGGTTAGGGTTGTTGTTGTTGTTGGCCTGCAGCTGACCCAACATTTGTATCATAGTTTGCATGAGCTGGTTCTGCATAGCCATCAACCGTTCAAGGTTGCTTGCATCAGCCCCGGGGTTGGCATTTTCAGGAACTTCCACATTGCCATCCTCCTGTGGTTCGTTGTTACCATGAGCGTTCCTTCGTTGGCGGTTGGAGTTTTCCCTCACCATCTGTGAGAGAGTAGAGTAGGAAATAGAAATTTAGATTGATCCCCAACTATATGCATTAAGGTGTATGAACTAAGCAACTTCTTTTATTAATTTCAGCCTATATGAGGATGTGAACAAGTGCCAAGGCATATCACATCCCTCCACTATGTGTGGATGTGGACGTTCGCTGAAGCATCTCATAACTCACACCAAGCACACAAACACAAGCAATCATCATAAAAATTTCTGCACACCACTCTTATTTGACTTACTGCGATCTAAACGTTCCTATTACAGCTTATTTAATTAGAAACCTAAACTTAATCGTGAGAACCGGTGCTGGTCTCGCCGTGTGACGGGGGTGGTCCATACATGGGTGCACGCCAAGGTGAGTCGGCAGTCCATGTAGGGATAGATGATTCTGGTGCTCCATTTGTTCCCGCGTTGGCACGAGTCTCCTCTTGTTTTTTCAGCAAGTACAGCTTCTTGCGGAGCTAAAGGATCTCTTCTTGTGCGCTTGCATAGCGGTTTCCTAACCTCACGAGCAAACTCTGAGACTTGTCAGCAGCTCGTGGGTTGGAAAGGGCTCCTCCATGGGGTCCAATGATCTCCCTTGTACCACTCTTCCGATACGGGTGCAGCTCAAAGGTAGTGTTCTCAAGCTGCTCATGAAAAGCGTAGCACAGTCCCGTGAGTGCATCCCATGCAGCATCATCAACAGATTATGCCCTTGTAACTCTACATGTGGGTGTGAAGTGCTGGGTGACACCCCTACCATTATATAGGATGCTTACCTCAGCCTTCCACTCTTCGTGTCCGAGACGAGGGACTTTCTTAAGGAGATATTCCGGGTATAGGCTGCAGCAATCCAGGAACTCTGTAAGCTCCTTGGATATGCCGTCAGACCGGAATTCTTGAACTGAGCGGTTGGCCCATTCATCACCTTCATTCTCGGTCTCAGCAGGGGGTGGCTCCTCTTCGGATTCATCTCCTTCTGACATAGCTTCATAAGGCTCCGCTGGGTGTAAGCCCGCGTGAAACTCCTCCTGAGGTGCGTATCAATGCTGTTCTTGTGGATCATCTTCCATGTTGTCTTTGATTGGTTCCACCTCTTCCGGATCCTCTTCCTCATGCTTGGAGCTACTGCCTTCATCTTCCTCATGGGGTTCCATCTTCACCTCCTCCCAATATGGTCCATCAGACACCTCAATGGGGTTAAGTGCACTCCTAAGTTATGGTGGACAAGTCCTTATGCGTGATGTGCTCCTAGTCACCGGCATCTATAAATAAGACATGAGAAACTTTAGAGAAGAACAAAATAACTCCAAAACTTCAGAAGCTATGAAGCAAGGAAACAAAAGTGTTGCTGTCCAAAAGAAGAGAAAAAAGAGGGCTAAAAATAGCACTTTGCGGTGGCTGAATTGACAATTAAAGTGCAGCAGCAAAAGATCTTCGAAAACAACAGTTTAGATGAGTGTTCCTATGTGTTTTAGAGTGTCCATTCTACCTAGTCTTGCGTCCTACAGTCAATATGGCTCTGATACCAATTTGTGACACCCGGTTCCGAAAATGAACCAAGTGAATGCATATGTGTGCCCAGGATGTTCATCACACATACACATGTATTCCACAAACTGAATTCAGAATGTAACCACGTACAAATAATGTTTAATTACTTTATTACATTGACTCATTGTCTCACTCATGAATATCTAACTTATTCTTGCAGCGGAAGACTCTAAACAAAAGCAGAAAACGGCTAAGACAACAGGCTCCAACATCAACTCCACAGGCATGTTGACGGTAGTGCGCACGCCTAGTACTCCACCTGTTCCTCAAAGTACTCTTCTCCTATAGCTGATGTATATGTGGGAAGGCAAGGGTGAGTACATGTCGTACTCAACAAATGCCAGAAAAGTATGACATCTAGCTTACGACAAGGTTGGCAATAAAATGGTTCATTGCAGCAAGCAAATTTTATTTCACAAACATGGTAAAAATAGCAAGTATATCTAGGTGAGTTAAATCCCATCATAACCAAGTAATTCATCAACATTCCTTCATCATAATTCAACATTTATCAAGCTTCATCCAGCCAATAATCTTTCTCAAGTTCATATCATACTCATAAATATTCATAACCATCTCATTTTCATATAACCGAAACCAAACTCATTGTAATGACCCAAAACAGTCCCAAAAACGAATCCCAATGACCATACCACAACCATCCCGAATAACCACCCCAAGTTTTGCCTCTAATCATGAAAGTTGGCCAGGTGCTTGTAACCGGAAGCACGGCTATCGTGATAGTTTTACACTCTACAGAGGTGACACCACTTTATCCACAAGTTCATGATTTCGTCACCCGTCGGCGACTAGAGAGAACCTCCATTATACCAGTACACAACCATCGGTGTATGGCCAAGAGATCATAAAATAGCCTTTACAAAGGGGCTACTAGGATGTATGGACCCACTGAGGTTTCACCGGCAGGCTCGGATTTCCATTCTCCCACCCACGGGCCCCCTCTTGTGCCATGCAGTTCCCACGACAGTCCTTCTCGACTCACATTCCCCGCGCCATCCAATGGTCCATAACAAGCTAGCAACTCAGCTAATTAGTCAGCTAAGCCGCACCCATATTTGGCCTTGTGGTGGCACTTTTTTCCTGGCATGTGCTCGCATGAACCGATCCTTAGATCTACGGCAAGCAAACCACCATCTCATTCAGCAACATCCACGAACCAAGCTCACCAAGCTCTCCCCGATTCCATGCTCATTGACATCATCAAGTACTCATTATCTTTATTCTCATGAGTGCAGTAGCTAACGAGTTTAATTTCAGCTTCCCGTATCTCGTAAATTAAGCAAAGCAAAATGGAAAAACGACCATACCTGACTCTCCAAGTTTCCCGGTGACAAGGATGGTTAATAAAACTAGTAAACTCCTAAAAAGGGTGTCCCATCAAGTTGACACAAGCATACGAGTTTTCACAAGCAAAACAGTTTCAAAAACATGGGATCAATATGGTCAAGGGACACTTGCCTTGCTCCCGTGGTTCGTGTTGCTCAAGCGTCTCGAAGTCTTAGTACTGTAGCTCCTCGTAAACGGCCTCTTAAGCGTCCCCTTCTACTCATGACCACGCACATACAAAATTTACAGCAATCAATTGTCATGCACAAACTTTACTCAAGATGCAATGAGGTGAATGAATGCAATTCCTATGGTGCAGTTTTATAAAATCAGTTTGTACGTGTTCTTGCATGCTTTAGTAGGTTTCCATGGGGTTTTATGATGATCAAGGTTGCTGTGATCAAGTGTGGACGTGGTGATGCTCTTGACGCGCTTTGTAGATCAATCTCACCATTAAAAATCGACCAAAACATGGTCTGTCCACACGCCAAATTTTCTGCTTGCAGGGGGTGGAGAAAACGGGTGCGTAGAAACAGCGGCGACGTTGTAAGAGGGGTAAGCAGAGGAAGATTTTCTACAGAGAATTATGAAACTGCGGCTACGGCAGAACGTCGGGGGCTACTTCTCCGGCGACGGCGAGGCGTGACGGGGCTCGACGGCGGCCAAACTCCAGCAGGGGGGTGGTGACTTGGCAGCAAGGGAGAGGGGGCGGCCAAAAGAGGGTTGGGGTGCAGATAGGGGGGAAGGGTTATATTTATAAGGTGGAAAACAGCTAGGGTGGCTAGGATTTTAGCAACCCAATTATCCAAGGGCTGAGATTTAATTTTAAAAGAGGTTGCTAGGAGCTGGGATTTTATTATTTATTTCCCACCAATGTCTAAGATTAATTGATAAATAAAAGCCCACAAAAATCCAACAAGGGGGGCGGCTAGGGTTTCGCCCCCTAATGGGCTGCGGCCAAGGCGGTGGGGCCCATTAGGGTTCCCCCCCTAGTGGTGCGACCAAATTAGGGGGAAATTCCCCCCAAATGTGGGGAAAAAATCCCCCTAGGGGAATTTGAGGAATTTAGTGAAAATCAGGAAAATTGGGAAAATTTTGGGAAATTAGGGGAGAGGGGAATTTGGGGAAAAATTGGGGTGGCAAAATTTGGCTATTTTATTCATTTTTTCTTTTTCTTTTTATTTATTTTCCTTTTCTATTTATTTTCATTATTTCCATTATTTTCCTTTTATTATCTTATTAGACTCTATATTTCTCTGTTTATTTCTTCTTTTCAAATGCTTCTCTATATGAAAAATGTATGCAATACATGGTAGTGAAATTGAGGGCGTTACACCATCACCATAGCCTGAGCAACAATTTAATCCAACAAAAAGCAAGTCTGAGTATCTGTGGTACTAAGGAAGTGTGGGAAATGAAATGACCTGAAGACCATAGTCAAGGAAAGGCTTACATCATGGTTTAGAACTACGCATATATCCTAACACCTTAGCTTGAATTAACACCTTTGTTACTAAGCAATTGAGTTCATCACTTTCCCATAACCTCATCATTAATGATTGGTCTCCCACCTAACATGCCCAACCATTTCACTTCATAATCCAATAATCATGAAGAAGTCCGAGTCACTCTTAACCGTGAGCAGGACGGTGATGACAGTTTCTTAACTCTGCAGAGTTTGTGCCATTTTTACCCACAAGTAGTGATTTCATCCTTCGTTTCCGGGGGACTAAAAGAATCTCCGTTTTGCTCGTGGTAGCCAACCATATTCACACTTCCATGGTGTTTGGCCAGAAGATCACTACGAGGCCTGTACAAAGAGATTCCCCACTTGTATGAGCCCACTGAGGTTTCACCCCTAACAATATCTAGGAGGCTATAACCTTTTTCGATGCAGTGGCACCTTCTTGATCCTTGCGGTTCCCAAGGTAGTCCAGTTAACTCCCATTCCCCGCACCTTCCAAACACCAACACTACATCAGAAATGCACGTAATTACTCGACCAATCTGCCCCATCTCAGCATGTGGTGGCACTGTAAAGCTAGGTTAAATGCTCCATGAACCGGTCCTTAGAACCCAGACAAGTACGAAACACTAACCCAATTTCTCATGCACACAGCAGCAATCAAAGCCATCCAACTTGCCTAGACTCCTAACTCTACAACAGGTCATCATGTATCATCAATCTTCATTAAAATTAAGTTGCACTCCATCTTCTAGATTTCCCCATAACACTAAGAATGGCTAAGCATAAAGCACAATCATTCATATACCAATAAATACTCCCACCATGGCTACAAGGGATAAGGCATGGATACTAAAGAAACCATCCTAACACTGGGTTTCACAATTCATGACACAATGCATTTAATTGTATCTAAAATCCTAAATTAGGTACAAAGTGATCAAGGACACATGTCTTCTTATTGTGGTTTAGGAACGTCGAAAACTTGGTCTTGGAGGTTGAGAACCGGCTCTAGGGTTGGTTCTACTTATGCTAACATACATAGAACAAGTGCAAACAATACACAATAAGAAGCAATCCATCATAGAAAATCATAACAATTCAATATGCATAAAGATGTGTGCTCATTTATCACTTGCATTTCTTATGTAAGGCTGCTCCTTTATTCATCACACTCTATTTACTATTATGTCTAAAGTCACTAAATTCATGATGTATACTACTTCTAGTTTAGTTTCAGATTTAACAATACACCTAAAAATGAAATTTTAGTTTTACTTAGATTTCTGTATCCTAAACTAAAACTTCAGATTCTAATCTGCACCCAAAAATGCACCTTGATCCTAAACATAATTATCTTATAGCTTTTAATTAAGTATTCAGATTTAATTATGCATCTCCATCATTATATAGGTGTATCTATGCAGATTTCTAAAGTATATACTATTCAAAATGCAACTCCATACACTATATTATACCTACATTTTGATTTCAGCCTTAAACATATTGTTATTCTCTCAATTACAACTTCATATAGGATATTATTTCCAAAATGGTTGTTTCAGCCTAAAACAGAATTCTTATAGCTCTTAATAAAACCTTCAGACTTTAATTTATCCCCTAAAACCCTTTATAATCACTTTCTAGTGTGTATCTTATTTTATTATGAATGCGGATTAGTTTTTATGCCTAAAAATGCAATTTCAGCATTAAAACAGATTTTAGTTTGTGATTTTAAAATATCTATGTTGTCTAAAAACGCAAATACAGAGTATTCTATGGATTTCCTAAAAGGACATATTAACATAGGGTAAGATTTTGTGAATATTTGCTTTTGTAATGAATTTACATGAACTTCAGATTTCCAAACACATGCATTTGGTTTTCTACAGGTTCGAAAATACAATTATGCATTGCAGCAGGGTCAAACTGAAATTTACCACCATTATCAGGGCCTAAACAAATTATGCAGTGCAAATTTTCTAATTTATAAACATAGATTTCGGGTGGGTAGTTGTAATGTAGGATCCTTGACGGGGAAGCTACGTGAGTTAGTAGATGTTGCCATTAGGAGACGAGTAAATATCCTTTGTGTACAAGAGACTAGATGGGCGGGTCAAAAGGCGAGAGGAGTCGAGAATACCGGTTTCAAGCTTTGGTATTCTGGTTTGACTGGGACTAGGAATGGCGTAGGTGTTCTAATAGATAAGAGTCTTAAGGATGGAGTAGTGAATGTTCGAAGACGAGGGGATAAGATCATCTTAATCAAGATAGTAATTGGGGATATTGTCTTAAATGTCATTAGTGCTTATGCCCCACAAGTTGGGCTCAACATGAGTGCTAAGAGGCAATTTTGGGAGGACTTGGAGGATATGGTTAGTAGTGTACCGATAACCGAGAAACTCCTCATAGGGGGAGATCTCAATGGTCACGTGGGTGCAACTAACCTAGGATTTGAGGGAGTACATGGAGGCTTTGGATGCGGCGATAGAAATCAAGAGGGTAAGGACATCCTAGACTTTGCCGTAGGCTATGATCTGTTGGTAGCTAACACCCTCTTTAGTAAGAGACAATCTCACCTAGTGACCTTTAGTAGTGCCCAACACTCTAGCCAGATTGACTTTGTCCTCACTAGGAGAAAGGATAGACGGGAGTGTCTAGATTGTAAGGTGATCCTCGGGGAGTGTGTTGTGACACAACATAAGCTTGTGGTAGCCGACTTTCGCTTCCATATATGTTCTTTGTGGGACAAAGGTGTCAAAATCACAAGAACAAAGTGGTGGAAGTTGAAAGGAGAATCACAAGAATCCTTTAAAAATAGGGTGATCACAGAAGGACCCTGGGCAGAAAATGGAGATGTAAATAGTATGTGGGTGAAGATGGCAACATGCATTAGGAAGGTAGCTAGTGAGGTGTTTGGTGTGACAAAAGGAAAGAAACTTGTAGATAAAGACACTTGGTGGTGGAATGAGGATGTACAAAAGGCCATTAAGGAGAAGAAGGAGTGTTACAAGAGTTGGCATAATGATAGAAGCGCAAGCAACAAGCTTAAGTACAAAGAGGCTTAGAAGAATGCAAGACGGGCTGTGAGTAAGGCAAGAGGACAGGCCTATGATAAGTTATATGAGAGACTAGAGACAAAAGAAGGTGAAAATGACATATACAAGGTAGCAAAAATCCGTGAGAGAAAGATGAGGGATTTCAATCGAGTTAAATGCATCAAAGATGAGATTGACCGCATTCTAGTGAAGGATGAAGAGATTAAGAATAGATGGCGTGATTACTTTAATGGGCTATTCAATGATGGGAATGGGAGCACTATGGTTGAGTTGGATGACTCCAACAGGCGGTTCGTGCGGAGGATACAAGAGTTTGAGGTTAAGGAGGCCTTAAAAAGGATGAAAGGAGGAAAGGCCCTCGGCCCTGACGATGTCCCTATTGAGGTGTGGAGATGCCATGGGGACGTGGCAATAGTATGGCTCACAAAGCTATTCAACCACATTTTCCAGTCAAACAAGATGCCTGAAGAATGGAGGAAAAGTATATTAGTACCTATCTTCAAAAATAAAGGAGATATTCAAAGTTGTACTAATTACCGAGGTATTAAGCTTCTGAGTCATACTATGAAGCTTTGGGAGAGAGTGATTGAACACCGCCTGTGGAAAGTGATCAATGTCACTAAAAACCAGTTTGGTTTTATGCCTGGGAGGTCTACAATAGAGGCGATTTTCTTGCTTCGTCAGCTTATGGAGAGATATAGGGAGCAGAATGAGGGGGCCCGACCTCGATCACGGGGCCGTGCCGCCTTGCCTGGGGATCGCATTGGGTGGTGCCGTGTTATGCGGCACCCAACAGCACACATATAAGGAACAATGTATTACATAAATCAAAAGCGGAAGCTTTCAATTGTTCTTCGTAAATAATTTACATAAACTAGCTACAGTGGAAGTCTATAAACAGCTCACGTTGAATATCTAAGAAGCACTCGAGAAGAGGTCCAGCCCACGGACTCCTTTCGCTACCAACACGAAGACATGGCAGCGGCTAGGTGCTCCAAGTGTGACATGACTCGGAAGTTCCCGAGTGTCATCGGACAACCTTCTTTATAGCGTCGAGGTTTTCCTGCAAAACCACTTATATAGCAAGAGTGAGCACAAAGGCTCAGCAAGACTTAACCGTCTCTCCTAAAGCATGGAACTCTATATGAAAGTAACCTAGGACTTAAGCCTGTCCTTTGCGAAAAGACTCGCCTACGAGTTCATCCTTAGCTTTCAGATTTTAGCCAAAATAGTAGTGACCTTGCGCCCAGCAACATTGGAACTCCACAATCGGACAAGAAACGCTTCATTCCAATGTTACTTGTCCCAAGGTGGAAAAATAAATTTAGTTTGCTCTATTTATACTTCAAACATGGTTTTCATGCAACTTAACATAATTATAGCAGCAATTATACTTTTGCAAACTGTTTCCACACAAGTTGATTACTACGTCACAACATGGGAGCAAGCGGTACTCAATAACCACGAGGGACGGTGATTCAAATCAAACACTACCCGGATAACTTGACACATACGCCCGCCTCTGAAGATCCAACTCTGGTGTCCTTCATTACGTCGTATGTGGCAACCTTTCTCAAGACACTAAACTGTACAACCGGTCGCGCCGTCTCGGGCTCATAGGTCTAACGAGACGATTTGGTATGCCTCTACAATCCAGTGAACCTGGTACATCGGTTTCCTGGTTCCCATATATCAGTAAGCATCCGGTACACAACTCAATACTTGCTCCTGGACACGGCATACGCATCGGTCCTTAACCGACACAGGCAGAGCTATTCGACCAAGACCTCATCTTGTCGCTGCCTAACCCCTCTGCCCGGTCTCATCATTAGAAATGTAAACTTTAGTTTGCCTCTCTTCCAACCATACTTATGAATTCCTGAACCAAAGCTCACGAGTAGATTCCAACTACTCGTCTTCTACCGGATGCCTAGTCTATTTAGCATGGCCTTATTCTACAGCGATGACATAATTCTACCCTTGATCCCAGGGTTCTTTTTGGTCATGCAAGTGGGGTATAAAACATACTTGACCTAATGCACATACAAACTGGGACCCATAGTAGTGAACAAAATAAAAACTTTAGAAAATAACTTAAATGCAAACCGGGGCTTGCCTTGGTTTTGCAGGTGACTAAAGTCAGATGTTTATGGAGTTAGTTTCTGCTGACTTGCAGCTCAATGTCTGCCCTTCTTGCTCCTTGATCCACTCTTCACGTATCCACGTTTAATCACTACACGATATGAATATGAATACATGTTCAATTATAAAACTTTTTGCTAACAAATGCTAAAGCCAAGTTTAAAACTGGAACTTTGTTTAAGAATTTAAAATGAAACTGGTGCTAGTGGTTTGGGTTTGTGTTTAAGCACTATCATCAAGTGATGAGTAGGGTTTCATCACTTGGGTGGGGATCAACTAATAAGGTTGAACAGGACATAATGATCCAGGGATCCAATGGAGCTGGAAATTTTCTTGTGAGTTCCTTGTCACAAAAAAGTCCTCTGGACAAAACTTCAGAACATTTCACTAAGTAGATCACCCAGAACAATTCCCTAAGCATCTAAGCAAAAAGGAATTAATTCTGAATAAGTTTGCACTTTCATGCAACTTCAAGTGAACTACAAATTCATACATAGCTTAGGGAGTATGCCTAAATTTTCCCTAGGATTTTTGGAGATAAGGAATGGCTAGAACTGAATTTCCAAGTTTTGGAAATTCTCTGAAAATGTTTCTGTATTCATTTGAATACAGAAACTTGAAATTAGAATTACCCTAACTAAATCAACTTCAAATTAGCTGAAACTTTTACAGGGGTCTTCTAATAACCTAAAGAATATCCTGGCAAAATTGGGGGAATTTTGGATGAACCAAACTCCCTCTGAAATTCTTTTGCTGAAAAGTTTTAAAGAATTTTCCAGACTTTTCTATTGGTTTTCATGAAAATTGAGTTGCATATTTGGATAGAGATTTTCCTCCTGAATCCAACCCAATTTGAATCACTAAATTTGGAGCTTCCTAGCAAAAGTTATGAGGTTCTAAAGTTTGAACTAAATCTGAGATTTGAATTAATTCGGGAAATGTTCAAATTCTGATGTTGGGTCCCTTCTACACGTGTCGGTTGCCGGAGCTAAGCCACACGGGGCCACAGACCCGTCCCCGTGTTGTCACAGACCAATCCGAGGCCACAGAAAATCCCACCCCCTCGCAACAGAGACTGACGCGTGGGCCAGCCCCCGTCTTCGTCTTCCTCCAGCTCCCGCGCCTCCCCCTCGCCGGTGCTCCACTGGAGCTCGCCGGACCCGGCTCCCCGGCCACCTCTCGGCCGGAGACTCGCCGCCTGTGAGTTTGGGAGGTCGGGAAACATGTCTACAGGGTTGGCTCGGGCTGCCGGTGGCCGGAAGTAGTCCGGCGACGAGCCGCGGCCTTCGGTGACGATCGGCGCTGTCGCCCGGCCCTTGTAGCCCGCTAACAGCTCAACCAAACCGCCCAAAAGCACCGGCAGAGGATGGGCTAGCTCGGCATAGCCTCAACGTGGCTCGGAAACGGCGGCAGGTCGAGGTTCACTGTGCGCCCGAAGGGTGTTGCGACGTCCGAGCTCGGGAACGTAAGAAATAGCCCACCCACGGTCGATTTCTAGCTAGGGTTTTGAAGGGAACTTAACCGCTAGCCAGTCTAGTGCTCATGTGCACGATTTGGTGGCCTAAAAACAACACTTACGATTGAATTTTGAGGATTTCTTATCCGGGGTCTCTTCGCACGTGCCGAGAGCAATTCGCCAAATACTTGCTCAGGAGGTCATGGCTCGAGTGGAGGTTTGGCGAAGAGCAGCAGGGAACTCCGGCACTCCTCTGGGTGTCCCAGCTCGGCCGTGGAAGCCCCTTGGTGGCGCTGTCCACGTGAGTCCATATGTGGTCCTCTTTCGGGTCCCTGCACACGCACGCCGTTCTTGGTCGGGGTAGCCAAAAATCCCCCGGTCTAGTGCTGAGGAGGGAGCAACGGACCCGTCTGTGCCGTTGTGCAGCTTGGGGAGCTCTAAGACATGGTTTTGGCTGCCTCCCAACGATTGTCGACGGAGCGGCCGTGATCGGCTCCGGTATTCCTTGTGCCTTGTGCACGAAGAGATCGACTTGCCCGCTGATAAGGGCGCCAGCCGGCCTCCAGCGCGATTAATTTGCAAGAGGAGGTGGCGTTGGCCGCAGCCCTCGGTGGCGCCTCGCGATGTTTCGCTTTGGGCTCGGGTCTGAACAGAGGAACAGGCTCTCTTCGGTTGTAAGTCTTCTCCCAATGACATGTGGGGTCCACCCCTCTTCTTATCCCTCAAAACTCTCAGAAATATCTCCAAATTTTGGCACCATGCAAATTCAGCTATGAAGAGCTCAAATTCAAAGGCCAATTGGAAATTTGGAAGTTTTTACTTCAGTTTCAAATTTGAATTCAAATTTCAATGACAATTCACAAGTATCTTTGATACCCATATCAAAGCACCTCCAAATTTTCTCAAAATTTGCCTTCTTTATAATTTGAACCTGGAGAGTTTGAATATGCCCTCTGATCTTTGAGTTGGCCACTGCAAAAACAAATTTCCAAACAACAGTTTGAATTTCCTCTTTGGAAATGGTCTTCTTCTCTTTGAAGTAAATCCTTTGATTCAAACTGAATTTTTAAGTCCTCTTTTGTGATGACCCATCTGAATTTGGGTGAAACACTTTGGTTTGCTCCTAGCCCATGCTTGATCAATCTTGGTCCCAAGCTGAACCTCACAAGTTCAGTTTGACCATGCCCCTCCAATTTGAATTCGAGGTGATCTCAAGCAAGGCTTTGAACAAATGGTACATGAGCTTAACATCCCTTCCATTTTGGAACTTAAGCTCTTCAATACCTGAGGACTGCAATGATCATCTCATATATATGCTTTTGGACCATTTGAACATGAATGCTTTGTAAGGGTTCAAAAATGGGGTTTAAACTTCCCTCCCCTCTACTCATAGGAAATGTGCATATGAGTTAGATTTTTGGGAGTGAAATCCTTTACCGGTTTAACATGTGTTCAACAGGAGTTAAAGAAGATTTTAACTCTTCCCACATGTCCATGTTTGAGTTTATCATTTTATGTGACATAACTCAAGTCATTCCCTTGACTAACATGTTTGAATTCAACATGAACTCAACATGATCATAGTCCATTCCCTTTTGGTTCACCCTCAAATCAGAAGGTTGCCACCACATTCTCCTCAATTCAAATGTATGAGGCTCCATGTGTATACAAGAGTTTGGCAGCAATTTGAGCTGAGCCTTTGAGACTAAAGACCTTATTTTTGTTCTTTCTCATGTTTATGTATGCTTACACCTGAGTTTAACTCCACCTTGGTCCAACACTTTCAAAGGCATGCTTGAACCCATGTGGTTGCACCTCATGTGTACCATCCCATGTAAGAAAGTTTTTTGTAAGTCCCATTTTTCATGAACAGAAACACAATGACGTTCGATCATCCGTTCCTTTGCATTCATGTTTTTGGGACTTTTACATTCCTCCCCCCTTAAAAAGAATCTCGTCCTGAGATTCCAATAGGAGAACGAGACGGGAGAGGTAATGCCAAGTCGTAGGACGATAAAAACTCCGGATAGTTCATGCGGAGTAATCTTTGCTCTCCACGTTGTTTCTTCCATGGTATGATTACCCCACAGCACCTGGTAAAATCTTAATATCCGATTCCAGGTGTTCCGGATTCTTCTCATCGATAGTCTGAACCGGTCGCTCAGTGTAGGTACGATCCGGCTTCAACTAGTCAAGTTCTTCGGTGTGGACAACGATGGTAGTATTAAAGTACCTCCGTAGCTGTGACACATGCAATATGTCGTGAATACCAGCAAAGTTTGCCGGTAGTTACAGCCAGTAAGCTACGGTTCCACACATCTCCGTGATTAGCAAGTGGGTCTAAGGCTCGGGGAGCAAAATCCCCCCCTTTTCATCGGACCGGTGAATTCCTTTCAACGGAGATACGCAAAGACAACGTGTTCTCCACCGTTGACATGCAACGGTCTATGCCTTTGACCATCGTGACTTTTCTTTCGGGATTGAACAGCCTCCAAGTTCGCTTCTATCGTTCGAACTCAGTCATCAGCTTTGTTGACTAACCAACCCCGATCAGTACCCTTCTGCCGTACTCACACCCCTTTAGTGGTGTGTGACATTTCCGGTAGTCTAGAGCTTCATATTATGAGGTATCACTATATGGTCTTTAAACCATAGAGTACCCCCATGGCCCTTTATAGTGACGGCATTGAGTGAACGAAAATCAACACTTAATCTTAGTGTCTCATCATTCCTCTTAACGAACAGCGCAGAGCAACCCCATGGTGATGAGCTTGGTTGTGTAAAACCGTTGCTCATTAAGTGCACTTAGTTGCTCCTTCAGCTCCGCTAGTTCATTGGGTGCCATCTTACACAGCCTTCGTGAAATCGGTGTTGTTTCCGGCGTCAGTTCGATTCTGAACTTGACGTCTTGTTAACCGGCATTTCCCGGTAACTCATCGGAAACACATTGGATATTCACGTCCCACCGGACTATCCTTGAATTTAATCACTTTCGTGGGATAGGCCTAGCCAGTCCACTTTTCTGCACAGAACAGACTTTTCTGCACTTAACCCAGATGTGGATCCGTTTAACAGCATATTCGTAACTCAAGTTGAATACCAAAGTTAAAGTTAACTTCAACATCTTTCCAACGAGTATTCATACGCCTTCAGATCATCTCTGGATCAGACGTTATGATTGATCAAAGCTGACAGATCTCCTGGATAAAATTTGCCAGCATCTCCTTTGTATGTGGCTACTTTATCGCAGTTGTATATGAAAATACAATAAGAATTTGAACCAACCTTGAACTACAACAATGTTGCAAATTTCATAACCTTTCCAACGGTGTATTGTAGGCTCCTTAAGGATTTTTCTACAGGAAGTTATGGCTTAAAAACAGAAAGGTCCAGAGAGGTTTTTGCTACTGTTCTGGTTTTGAACAGTTTGCCTTCAACTGGACTTCTCACCAACTTAAAGTGTGATTTTGCTCTGGAGGTCTACAAAGAAGTTGTAGAGCACTTCAAAATATTTCCATAACTGTATCATACACCTTATTTGGGTAACTCTACTCAGAGTTATGCTCTGTTAAAGTTCAGCAAGAATTCCTGCCAGAAACAGAGCACTCTGTTTTTGAAAACTTTGACACCTGGTTATACTCCCATTTGAGTCTTAGCTCAAAATAAGAGTTCAGTAACTAATATTTGTTTCAAACTTCCATTTTTAATTGAAAGTTAGTTCATTAATCATTTCTCCATAGGGAAGGGGTTATTAAGTGTAGTACAATGTCGATGCACCGTAAGACATGTCGGTACTACGTTGCCTCACCAAAGAAAATCCTACGCCGGATCACACCGGCATATACATATGAGCAGTGGCACTAAAACGGTCTCTCACACACGTGTACTACACGGGATACGTACGTGGTTAGTACCTGCAGAAGAACATGCAATAGTGGTGCACTCAAAGGTTGTTTCATTTCAGGCAGTTCCATAATTGAAAGTAAATACAAACGCCCGTATCATTGTCATACGGCCGTCCTTGAGTTAAGTCACGTCTCAAGGTACGTGATCGTGTTTCAACACCACACGACGGGGAACCCGAGTATGTCATGAACGGGTCGTCATGGTTGGGAATGCTATCAACCCAACGGATACCACCTACTGCCCTGCAGGGCACGCCGATGGCAAGCGCTGCGTATGTCTTCCTGGGCTATTTCCAGACGAACACACTATCGTGTTACTGACCACACGATGGGGTCTCCACTTAGTTGCCTAATGCACGCTAGGGATCAGCGTTTCATATGAACTCAGGGACATGAAGAGTCCAAGAGTTTCATATTAACATCTCACACCAAGCTGTGAGATCTATCCCTGAACTACTTTCCTCGTTAGGGGAGCTAACCGAGATTGAACCGCTTTCGGTGGCGTTCCTTACCATGCTTACCAGAACGTAGGTGCGTCGTTGCATACCGAAAATTCAGAATTAAAACACATATGTTAGTCTTGCCACTTTAAGTAACTATACTACTATAGTCCTTATGTGGGCCTAATATCGTTTCCTCAATGTATCCTAAGTTTTTGTCGTAATACGATCCTTACTCCGTGTGCTATTACCAATGTGGCTCTGATACTACGCTGAGGAGGCCCGACCTCGATCACGGGGCCGTGCCGCCTTGCCCGGGGATCGCATTGGGTGGTGCCGTGTTATGCGGCACCCAACAGCAAACATATAAGGAACAATGTATTACATAAATCAAAAGCGGAAGCTTTCAATTGTTCTTCGTAAATAATTTACATAAACTAGCTACAGCGGAAGTCTATAAACAGATCACGTTGAATATCTAAGAAGCACTCGAGAAGAGGTCCAGCCCGCGGACTCCTTTCGCTAGCAACACGAAGACATGGCAGCGGCTAGGTGCTCCAAGTGTGACATGACTCGGAAGTTCCCGAGTCTCACCGGACAACCTTCTTTATAGCGTCAAGGTTTTCCTGCAAAACCACTTATATAGCAAGAGTGAGCACAAAGGCTCAGCAATACTTAACCGCCTCTCCTAAAGCATGGAACTCTATATGAAAGTAACCTAGGACTTAAGCCTGTCCTTTGCGAAAAGACTCGCCTACGAGTTCATCCTTAGCTTTCAGATTTTAGCCATAATAGTAGTGACCTTGCGCCCAGCAACATTGGAACTCCACAATCAGACAAGAAATGCTTCATTCCAATGTTACTTGTCCCAAGGTGGAAAAATAACTTTAGTTTGCTCTATTTCTACTTCAAACATGGTTTTCATGCAACTTAACATAATCATAGCAGCAATTATACTTTTGCAAACTGTTTCCACACAAGTTGATTACTACGTCACAACATGGGAGCAAGCGGTACTCAATAACCGCGAGAGACGGTGATTCGAATCAAACACTACCCGGATAACTCGACACATACGCCCGCCTCTGAAGACCCAACTCTGGCGTCCTTCATTACGTCGTATGTGGCAACCTTTCTCAGGACACTAAACTGTAGAACCGGTCACGCCGTCTCGGGCTCATAGGTCTAACGAGACGATGTGGTATGCCTCTACAATCCAGTGAACCTGGTACATCGGTTTCCTGGTTCCCATATATCAGTAAGCATCCGGTACACAACTCAATACTTGCTCCTAGACGCGGCATACGCATCGGTCCTTAACCGACACAGGCAGAGCTATTCGACCAAGACCTCGTCTTGTCACTGCCTAACCCCTCTGCCCGGTCTCATCTTTAGAAATGTAAACTTTAGTTTGCCTCTCTCTTCCAACCATACTTATGAATTCCCGAACCAAAGCTCGCGAGTAGATTCCAACTACTCGTCTTCTACCGGATGCCTAGTCTATTTAGCATGGCCTTATTCTACAGCGATGACATAATTCTACCCTTGATCCCAGGGTTCTTTTTGGTCATGCAAGTGCGGTATAAAACATACTTGACCTAATGCACATACAAACTGGGACCCATAGTAGTGAACAAAGTAAAATCTTTAGAAAATAACTTAAATGCAAACCGGGGCTTGCCTTGGTTTTGCAGGTGACTAAAGTCAGATGTTTATGGAGTTAGTTTCTGCTTACTTGCAGCTCAATGTCTGCCCTTCTTGCTCCTTGATCCACTCTTCACGTATCCACGTTTCATCACTACACGATATGAATATGCATACATGTTCAATTATAAAACTTTTTGCTAACAAATGCTAAAGCCAAGTTTAAAACTGGAACTTTGTTTAAGAATTTAAAATGAAACTGGTGCTAGTGGTTTGGGTTTGTGTTTAAGCACTATCATCAAGTGATGAGTGGGGTTTCATCACTTGGGTGGGGATCAACTAATAAGGTTGAACAGGACATAATGATCCAGGGCTCCAATGGAGCTGGAAATTTTCTTGTGAGTTCCTTGTCACAAGAAAGTCCTCTGGACCAAAATTCAGAACATTTCACTAAGTAGATCACCCAGAACAATTCCCTAAGCATCTAGGCAAAAAGGAATTAATTCTGAATAAGTTTGCACTTTCATGCAACTTCAAGTTAACTACAATTTCATACATAGCTCAGGGAGTATGCCTGAATTTTCCCTAGGATTTTTGGAGATAAGGAATGGCTAGAACTGAATTTCCAAGTTTTGGAAATTCTCTGAAAATGTTTCTGTATTCATTTGAATACAGAAACTTGAAATTAGAATTACCCTAACTAAATCAACTTCAAATGAGCTGAAACTTTCAGAGGAGTCTCCTAATATCCTAAAGAATATCCTGGCGAAATTTGGGGAATTTTGGATGAACCAAACTCCCTCTAAAATTCTTTTGCTGAAAAGTTTTAAAGAATTTTCCAGAACTTTCTATTGGTTTTCATGCAAATTGGGTTGCATATTTGGATAGAGCTTTTCCTCCTGAATCCAACCCAATTTGAATCACTAAATTTGGAGCTTCCTAGCAAAAGTTATGAGGTTCTAAAGTTTGAACTAAATCTGAGATTTGAATTAATTCGGGAAATGTTCAAATTCTGACGGTGGGTCCCTTCTACACGTGTCGGTTGCCGGAGCTAAGCCACACGGGGCCACAGACCCGTCCCCACGTTGTCACAGACCGATCCAAGGCCACAGAAAATCCCACCCCCTCGCAACAGAGACTGACGCATGGGCCAGCCCCCGTCTTCGTCTTCCTCCGGCTCCCGCGCCTCCCCCTCGCCGGCGCTCCACTGGAGCTCGCCGGACCCGGCTCCCCGGCCACCTCTCAGCCGGAGACTCGCCGCCTGTGAGTTTGGGAGGTCGGGAAACATGTCTACAGGGTTGGCTCGGGCTGCCGGTGGCCGGAAGTAGGCCGGCGACGAGCCGCGGCCTTCGGTGACGATCGGCGCTGTCGCCCGGCCCTTGTAGCCCGCTAACAGCTCAACCAAACCGCCCAAAAGCACCGTCAGAGGATGGGCTAGCTCGGCATAGCCTCAACGTGGCTCGGAAACAGCAGCAAGTCGAGGTTCACCGTGCGCCCGAAGGGTGTTGCGACGTCCGAGCTCGGGAACGTAAGAAATAGCCCACCCACGGTTGATTTCTAGCTAGGGTTTTGAAGGGAACTTAACCGCTAGCCAGTCTAGTGCTCATGTGCACGATTGAATTTTGAGGATTTCTTACCCGGGGTCTCTTCGCACGTGCCGAGAGCAATTCGCCAAATTCTTGCTCAGGAGGTCATGGCTCGAGTGGAGGTTTGGCGAGGAGCCGCAGGGAACTCCGGCGCTCCTCTGGGTGTCCCAGCTCGGCCATGGAAGCCCCTTGGTGGCGCTGTCCACGTGAGTCCATATGTGGTCCTCTTTCGGGTCCCTGCACACCCACGCCGTTCTTGGTCGGGGTAGCCAAAAATCCCCCGGTCTAGTGCTGAGGAGGGAGCAGCGGACCCGTCTGTGCCGTTGTGCAGCTTGGGGAGCTCTGTGGCATGGTTTTGGCTGCCTCCCGACGATTGTCGACGGAGCGGCCATGATCGGCTCCGTTCTGCTCGTGTGCGAGGAAGGGAGGCAGAGCCTCGGTATGCCTTGTGCACGAAGAGATCGACTTGCCCGCTGATAAGGGCGCCAGCCGGCCTCCAGCGCGATGAATTTGCAAGAGGAGGTGGCGTCGGCCGCAGCCCTCGGTGGTGCCTCGCCATGGTTCGCTTCGGGCTCGGGTCTGAACAGAGGAACATGCTCTCTTCGGTTGTAAGTCTTCTCCCAATGACATGTGGGGTCCACCCCTCTTCTTATCCCTCAAAACTCTCACAAATATCTCCAAATTTTGGCACCTTGCAAATTCAGCTATGAAGAGCTCAAATTCAAAGGCCAATTGGAAATTTGGAAATTTTTTACTTCAGTTTCAAATTTGAATTCAAATTTCAATGACAATTCACAAGTATCTTTGATACCCGTATCAAAGCACCTCCAAATTTTCTCAAAATTTGCCTTCTTTATAATTTGAACCTGGAGAGTTTGAACATGCCCTCTGATATTTGAGTTGGCCACTGCAAAAACAAATTTCCAAACAACAGTTTGAATTTCCTCTTTGGAAATGGTCTTCTTCTCTTTGAAGTAAATCCTTTGATTCAAACTGAATTTTTAAGTCCTCTTTTGTGATGACCCATCTGAATTTGGGTGAAACACTTTGGTTTGCTCCTAGCCCATGCTTGATCAATCTTGGTCTCAAGCTGAACCTCACAAGTTCAGTTTGACCATGCCCCTCCGATTTGAATTCGAGGTGATCTCAAGCAAGGCTTTGAACAAATGGTACATGAGCTTAACATCCCTCCCATTTTGGAACTTAAGCTCTTCAATACCTGAGGACTGCAATGATCATCTCATATATATGCTTTTGGACCATTTGAACATGAATGCTTTGCAAGGGTTCAAAAATGGGGTTTAAACTTCCCTCCCCTCTACTCATAGGAAATGTGCATATGAGTTAGATTTTTGGGAGTGAAATCCTTTCCCGGTTTTAACATGTGTTCAACAGGAGTTAAAGAAGATTTTCACTCTTCCCACATGTCCATGTTTGAGTTTATCATTTTGTGTGACATAACTCAAGTCATTCCCTTGCCTAACATGTTTGAATTCAACATGAACTCAACATGATCATAGTCCATTCCCTTTTGGCTCACCCTCAAATCAGAAGGTTGCCACCACATTCTCCTCAATTCAAATGTATGAGGCTCCATGTGTATACAAGAGTTTGGCAGCAATTTGAGCTGAGCCTTTGAGACTAAAGACCTTATTTTTGTTCTTTCTCATGTTTATGTATGCTTACACCTGAGTTTAACTCCACCTTGGTCCAACACTTTCAAAGGCATGCTTGAACCCATGTGGTTGCACCTCATGTGTACCATCCCACGTAAGAAAGTTTTTTGTAAGTCCCATTTTTCATGAACAGAAACACAATGACGTTCGATCATCTGTTCCTTTGCACTCACGTTTTTGGGACTTTTACACAGAAGAAGGACTTGCATATGGTGTTCATCGACTTGGAGAAGGCGTACGACAAGATACCAAGGTCAGTCATGTGGTGGGCACTAGAGAAACATAAAGTGCCAACGAAGTACATTACCCTTATCAAGGATATGTACAATAATGTTAGGACAAGTGTGCGCGTAAGTGATAGTGAGACTGATGCATTTCCTATCACGGTAGAACTACATCAAGGATCATCTTTGAGCCCATACATCTTTTCCTTGGTGATGGATGAGGTGTCAAAGGATATACAAGGGGATATCCCTTGGTGCATGCTCTTTGCTGATGATGTAGTGCTGGTAGATGAAACTAGAGATGGTGTCGATAAGAAATTAGAGTTATGGAGAAAAACCTTAGAGTCCAAGGGGTTTAGACTTACTAGGACCAAAACCGAGTATATGAGGTGTGACTTTAGTGGCGTTGGTCGTGAAGATGGAAATGTTAGTCTACAAGGACAAATAGTACCTAGAAGGGACTCTTTCCGATACTTAGGATCAATGTTACAAAACAATGGTGATATTGATGAGGATGTTTGCCACAGGATCAAGGTAGGGTGGATGAAATGGCAACAAGCCTCTGGAATCCTATGTATAGGAAAGTCCCACAAAAGCTAAAAGGGAAGTTCTATAGGACGGTGATCAGACCCGCGATGCTCTATGGGGCGGAATGTTGGCCAACTAAACGGCAACATGTCCAACAAGATGCTACGGTGGATGTGCGGGCACACGAGAAGAGACCGAATAAGGAATGAGGCGATTCGTGATAGGGTAGGGGTGGCGCCGATTGAAGAGAAGTTAGTCCAACATCGACTTAGGTGGTTTGGACATATCCAACGGAGACCTCCAGAAGTACCGGTTAACAGTGGGATTTTAAGAGGTAGAGAAAATATTAGGAGGGGTAGAGGACGACCAAGGTTGACCTGGGAGGAGGCAGTAAAACGAGATTTGAGAGATTGGAATGTATCCAGAGACTTAGCTCATGATAGGACCACATGGAAAGTAGCAATTCATGTGCCAGAATCGTAGTCTTGTTTTTTTCTTTTTTCTTTTCCCTTTTTTCTTTTTCCTTTTTTTCTTTTTTTCTTTTTTCCTTGTTCTTATATCTCTTCCTCTCTTTTACTTCATTGATATTGGGTTTCATGTCTAGCCGACCCCAACATGCTTGGGATAAAGGCTTGGTTGTTGTTGTTGTTGTATAAAGACCAGGGACTAAAAATGGCTATATACACATGTTTTCCTAATATCAGTGAAGTCCAGGGCCTAGTTTGAAGTATTTTAACGTATCAAACAGGTTTTGCTAAAAGTCCAAGGGCCAATCGGCAAGAAATCCGGCGGGTAAAGTGGTATTTGATTTGTGCTGTCGGATCTGAGGGGAATGGTTCAGATTATAAGCACCGAAGGGGTACGGGATGATTTAATTTAGGCCACATGATTTAAAATGGACACCTCTCCTCAGGCCACGTCACTCCAGAGAGTGAGGGCGGTGACGTCCAGCAGCGCACGGCAGCGGGAGACGGCGAGCTCGCCGAAGAAGCACCAAAACTCGCCTACACTCACCGATCTTTGCCGTTGTTTGCATAATTCAGAGGAGGGGGGATGGGGAACACACCTAGCCAGTTTTTGTGAACTCAAGGAGCCAAGAAGGTGATCGGCGAAAGCGGAGTGCGGCTGTCGGTGGCGAGCTTTGTCGAGGGGGCATTAGGGTCCAAAATTCTCCATAATTTCTGGTGCTCGAGATTCCCTGTGGTCCAGTGAGGGTGTACCGAGTGTCGTGGAGGATCAAGAAGTGGAATTTCGATGAGTTCAACATCGAGCGACAGAGCTCCCTTACCGGTGCACGTCGACGTCAGGTTTCCCGGTGTAAGCTCGTTGCGGGGTGGCTACCAACGGGTTGTGCACAGTCTTGTGAAGCTATGTGATGCCTTAAACCCAGAAGGACATGATGGCCGCGGCGAATACGGAAGAACGGCAGCGGTACTCATTGAATTCAATTTGCGGCCAAGCAAAGAGGAAAACAGAGGGGGTTTCGGGGTTTAAAACGAGGCTGAGGCTGAGGAGGTTCTGTGCGAGAGGCACGACATGGGAGGATCGGGACGTGCGGTTGCTCGCGCGGAATTCGGAGGGAGTTGGTGGGCGGGTGCGACATCGGCTGATGGTTAGGGGAGGAGGAAGGATATGACACGTGGGACCGGGCTGTCAGTGAGAGAGAGAGAGAGGCGGGAAGGGCGCTGGACTGGTTGGGCCGGCCAGGGAATTTTTGGCCCGATTACTCTTTTCCTTTCTTCTTTTGTATTTTCTTCTGTTTTCCATTTCAAAACTCAAATATGATTTGATTTTTCATTCCCATATCACATATGCGCTGCAATTACATGAATTCCAAATTTTGAAAAAAATTGGGTGTTACAGCTCTACCCCCCTTAAAATGAATCTCGACCTCGAGATTCGATAAATCCTAAGAGAATATATTGGGAAACTGTGAATTGAGTTTGTTGTCTCTTTCCCAAGTGGCTTCTTCCTCTGCATGATGTTTCCACTGCACTTTGCACATACGAATCCTCTTGTTTCTCGTGATGCACTCCGTTGGCTCAAGAATTTTGACCGGATACTCGGTATACGAAAGGTCTTCTTGTACATCCAACTCATTCATATGCAACTGTTCTTCTGGTGTTCTCAAACATTTCTTGAGTTGCCATACATGAAACACATCATGCACATACGATAGACGAGGGGGTAACTCCACACAGTATGCAATTTCTCCCTTCCGTTCCAATATTTGGAAATGTCCGATGTACGAAGTTGCTAGCTTGCCTTTTACCTTAAACCGGTGAAGTCCTATGATAGGCAACACTTTGAGGTATACAATCTCCTACTTCAAAGGTTAGTTTTCGTTGTCTTGTATCTGCATAACTCTTCTGTCGGGTTTGAGCTACTTTCAAATTGTTGTGGATTTCTTTTACTTTCCTCTCGGCATCTCGTAATACATCCGGACCAAACACTTGACTCTCTCCTGTCTAATCCTAGAACAGAGGAGTCCTGCATTTTCTCACATATAACGACTCAAATGGAGACATTTTCATGCTGGCCTGGTAGCTATTATTATAAGAGAATTATGTGTACGGTAAACTTTTATCCCAACTTCTGTTATTCTTGAGTGCACAAGCTCTCAGCATGTTCTCAAAGATTTGATTTGTTCTTTCTGTCTGTCCGTTAGCCTACGGGTGATATGTTGAGCTGAAATTAAGACGGGTTCCCATGGACTCATGCAATTTCTGCAAGAACATTGAGGTAAATTATGTACCTCGATCTGACACTATCTTCTTGGGCATGTGTAAACATACAATTGTGGACATGTATAAGTCCACCAATTCAGAAACGTTGTACTGTTCTTTAACGGGAATGAAGTTAGCTACCTTGGTTAGTCGATGTACTATTATCCATATCGAATCATATCCCGATTGGGTTCTAGGCAGCCCTACTATAAAATCCATGCTTATCTCTTACCATTTCCATTCCGGTACTTTGAGTGGCTGCAATAACCCAATAGGTCTTTGGTGCTCTACTTTTACTAATTGACATGTGTCACATAGGGCCGCATGTTTAGTCATGCCATGCCACCAGTACCTACTCTTAAGCTCCTGATAAATCTTAGTACTCCTAGGACGAATGGAGTAGTCAGAATCATGAGCCTCTCTCAGGATCAATTCCCAAATTTCCTTCACATCTGGTACACATATTCTTTTCCCATGCCATATCGTAAAATGCTCATCCTCTCTAAATCCAGGAGCTCTGTTCTCCTTAATTAATCTTTTAATTTCCTGAATTTTCTCATCATCTTTCTGACCATTGCGGATATGTTGCTCTAGCATGGAATCTACTTCCATTGCACTTGCCTCACCGTTATTCATGAAACATAAATTGAGCCTCTCAAATTCTTTGCATAATTGTGGTTGTATGTCACTCATTGTCAACATATTGATGTGCGCCTTCTGGCTTAAGGCATCTGCTACGACATTAGCCTTCCCATGATGGTAATTAATACTCACATCAAAATCATTGATCAGCTATAACCATCATCGTTACCTGAGGTTGAGATCTGATTGTGTGAAGATATACTTTAAACTCTTATGATCGGTGTAGATTTCTGTCCTCTTACCCATTTGGTAATGTCTTTAGATCTTCAGTGCATGAACTACCGCTGCTAACTTTAGGTCATGCGTAGGGTAGTTCTTCTCATGCTTTCGAAGCTGCCTAGAGATGCATGCAACGACATGTCTATCTTGCATAAGGACACACCCTAAGCCATGTCCTGAAGCATCATAATACATGGAAAATTCCTTTTGCATATTTGGCATAACTAGGACTGGAGCTGTGGTCAATCTTTTCTTTAATTCTTGAAAGCTTGATTCACCCTCTGGTGTCCATGTGAAAGCAACTCCTTTCTCTAACATCTTAGTTAGTGCCTTTGCGATCTTAGAGAACCTTCGATGGATCGTCGGAAATATCCTACCAAGCCCAAGAAGCTTCAGATTTCCCCGACATTCTCAGGAGTCTTCCATTTTTGAATATCCGCTATCTTTGTAGGATCCATAGAAATTCACCCTTAAGATATTATGTGCCCTAAGAAGGGAACTTTCTTTAGCCAAAATTCACATTTACTGAACTTGGCATATAATTGATGTTCTCGCAGGTTTTGCAATACCATCCTCAAGTATTTCTCATGTTCCGCCTCATCTTTAGAAAATTTTAGAATATAATCAATAAACACTACCACAAACTTATCCAAATACTCCATGAATACTCTGTTCATGAGATACATGAAGTATGTCGGGACGTTGGTTAACCCGAACGACCTAATCGTGTATTCATAAAACCCATATCGTGAGACAAATACTGTTTTGGGGATATCTGAAGGCCGTATATTTAACTGATGATTGACACGGCCCCACGGCCTTGTCGAGCCAGGATCACGGTGAGGGGTGCTGCGTTGCACAGCACCGGATAACACACATCAAAGATACAAAGCGGAAGCGAAGTTGTGTTACATAAACAAGTTTACGAACATTAGTACAACCAAAATATGTTCAGTCTACACTCACGGGTGTAGACTACGCATCGAGTTCACGTTCAGTCTGTTAACGTGTCCCCGCTAGCACGCACACACACTAACACGGCGGCGTGCACGACTCCCATTCGATGGAGTTTCCCTTTGGGGGTTCCGTCTCCTCTTCGGGAGTCCCTTCCTCATAAACCCCTGCAAAAGCTTCAAACACAAGCAGTGAGCACGATGGCTCAGCAAGTCTGACCTGTCTCTCCTATACATGAAACTTCTACATGAATGGTTTTAGGGTACATGAGGTAAAATAAGTTGCAAAGGACTCGCCTAATTATTTGAACCTTACTTTCAAGTTTTAGCAGCAGGTTGTGGAGAACCATACGCTAAGGCACATGAGAGAGCCGCAATCAAACAAGAAATGCATTTCTCTCATGTACTTTGCCCAAAGTTGAAAAGAACTTTAATTAGCTCTAAACTACAACAAGACATTAACAAGCAAAGTATATCTTTCAAATAAGCGAACTTTTAACATGTACCTAGCCTGTTCTTCCTACGTTACGGTACAGTGAACAAGTGGTACTCACTGACCGTGAGGGCCGGCGATTATAATCGATTTACACCTACAGGGTTACCCGAATAAACCGTCACATACGCCAGTACTCGATGTTGCCTATAGCAACCATCACGGACATCGTACGCAACCACCTTTCACCCGTTAGCCAAATGTTGAACCGGTCCTATCGTCCTAAGCAAGAGGTCTTTGCACGCGCATCTGTAGTGCCGCCAGCCGATTTACATCTCGAGCTCTCAACCTACTCTCTGAACGAAAGGCAATGCCTCAACACCCAGCTTCCCGAGTTACATCGGCTTCCCAGTTCCCATATATCCGGTAGGTCTTCGGTTCTGTTCTAGCTTGTTCAACAGGCCCGCACACGGCTCGGTCCTCAATCGACATAAGCAGAGCTATGGCACCCAGGCCCCAAAGTCCAGCTGCCCTTACTCTGCGCTCGGTCTCATTTTTCTTGCCATGTGTTTCATTTGCTATCTTTACCCGAGCAATGTGCCTCTAGCCTATTCTCGTGAGTAGTTCCAACTACTCGACTTATACCAAATCCTACACTATCTTAGCATTGTAATAGCTAAACGAGGTGTACAAACCTAATCCCAACCCGGGGTTTTCTTGGCTATGCATTTGGGTTTCAAACAAGACTCTAATGCAAGAATTAAGTGGGTGCTCACAGTAAGTTCTCAAAACAGTAAAAATTTGTAAAAAGGATTAATGCAAACTAGAGCTTGCCTTGCTGCTCTTGGTCGTAGGCTAGCTGTTCCTCTGGAGTGATAAAGTCTAAGACTTCGGGTTCCTCTTCAACCTTAGCGACTACATATGATAAATACAAATATGTGTCAATTTAAATGCATTTGAATTGAAGTTAAACTTGTGAGAGTTATAAGTCTTGCTAGACAGACCCAATGACTCTGAAATTTTTACTGTGGTTTGGATACAACCTAAACAAAGACTTGGCCAAGTTTCATTTGCAGAAAAGCTCATTTGAGCTCTCCACAATTAATTATGTACTTGGCCTTAATTGGAGCTCCTAGGGTGTTCTAGGGATTTTCATGGAGCAAGCCATGACTTTCTGAAAACTATATTTTTAAAGGGTTCTAATGGAGTTGGTTTCACTTAATTTGAAGGTTCCGAGATAACGATATGAGCTAAACAATTTCAGAGAAATTCTGAAAATGTTTCTGGATATTTTCTATTTTCTCTGGAACAGTTTTATTAATCACACCATTAGGTGGATCAAATGAGCTCAATATGATCTGAAATTTTTGTTGTAGCTCAGGGATATTTTGGTGAACATCCTAGCCAAATTTCAGAATTTTCCTCCAAAGAATTCTCCAGTTAAAATTCTAAACAGTTTAAATTTTGAAGACTTAATTCTTGATAAATAAGGATTTTCATAGAGTGAAACTTGATTTGTTGGAAAATACTCAGAGATCTGAACCCAACAAAATTTGGTTCACTCGATTTGGAGTTTCCTAGCCAAAGTTATGTGGGTTTAAAGTTTGAACTAAATATGAAAATCGAGGAAATGTTTAAATCGCTGCGCGTGGGACCGGGGCTACGTGTCAACTCCTCAGCGGCAGACACACGGGGCTACGGAGTATTTCACACGCAGCCACATACGATTCGGTGCCACAGCTGATCCCCGGTTTAAATTATCGGCCGCTGACACGTGGGACCGGGAGCTTTGTCTACCTCCAGCCTCCCGCGCTTGACCGCCGCCCTCCTTGCCAGAGTGCTCACCGGAGGGCTTTTGCCGTGTGCCAAACTCCACGATCTTTGCTGCCTCTGCCTAATCCCACACGGGGAACACGGTGCTGGGCTCAGCTCGACGTTACAATCACCAGAACATGGCCGGCGACGAGCGGCGGCTTCGGAAGAACTTCGGCCATGTCGGCCGGACTTCCTAGCACCCCAAAAGATCGAGCTATCGGTCGTAGAGCATCAGTGCACCCTAGGGAAGCTTGGCATGGGTTCAAGGCAGCTCACGGGAGGTCCTAGGTAAGCTCTCACCGTGCGCCCGACAGCTCCCGCCATTAGCGCCGGTAGAAGAACTAGGAATGGACGGTCTACCAAGGTTTTCTTGCTAGGACTGTGAAGGAAAGTTGATCGCTACCAAGCCTAGCTCGTGCAGGTGCAGTTTGAAGATCTCTAAACAACTATGGAACAAGAATTTGGCGGATCCGCACCCAAAGGTCAGTCTGCGCCGAATGAAAGGGAAAACTGAAACTTGTCGCCGGTGATCAAACACTCGGGCTGTGGTTCGGGGGTGAGCAATACCAGACCCTAACACGTCCGGGGATGCCTTAGCTTGGCATGACACCTTCCCGTTTGGGCTGTCCACGGGAGCCCGAGGTGCGGAAAACTTTAGGTCACCGGAAAAGCTTTCGGTGTGGGGCAAGATCAATCGAACTTGGCTAGTTCCTACGACGGAGAAGGAAGAGAAGAGTCTCTTGTACCGTTTTGCAGCTTGGAGAGAGTGGGGAGGCTGTGCTCGCTGACTCTCCGATCAAATCCGAGAGAGCGGTGGCGAGGCGACATTTTCTTGCGCGAGAGGCGAAGACCAATCGGCGCTGCCTCAGGTTGGCTCGGCTGCGGGGATAAGAGGGGCAGCGAGGCGGTTCAGTGGCCAGGGACGGCAACCAGCTGCTGTCCCTGCCGCCCCTCGCCGTGGCTGCAGCTCGATCAGGTGCAAGAAACTGGGCTGAGCTCTTCAGTCGGTTAAAATTTCCAGTGAGGCTGACATGTGGGTCCCACCCCTGTTTTAACCTCTGAAATTAACTTTCCTCTACTGCTCCAAACAGTATATTTTCAATTATCTACCAAATGCCCATTTGAAGTTGATAGAATTCAAATTGTGAGATGTTTGAATATATTTTCAGCACATATGCAGTTTGAAATTCAAATTAGAGTTTGAATTTGCTAAACTTAGCACATGTCAAGATCAACTCCAAATGGATTGAAAATTGTTGTGTGAGGTCACAAAAATGTGCTGAGTGTGAATATGCCTCCCACTTTGGAAGTCATGGGATAAAAGAAGTTTGAATTTGAATTAGAGTTCGAACTACCCTCTTTCTAGTTATACACAAAAAGACCTCAAAAAGGTTTTGTATTTGGGTGAAATTTGGCATGAGCATTCCTAGCAAGGTGTAGGAGTTTTTCGAATTGTAATGGGCGTCTTCTCCGGTCCGCATAGTGTTTTTTTTCAGGATTGGGCAGCTTTTAGGTTCGCTTGAATTAGTCGAACCTTTTCCTCCGTGTTATTGACAAGATTAATCCCGAAGGTGACCCTTCGCCAGACTCACAACATTTAATTGGTGTGCGGCATTTTCTCCCGTATAGCGCCTCGTAAGGCGCCATCTTGATGCTGGCTTGGTACCCATTGTTGTACGAGAACTCGGCCAACGGTAAGTGATCATCCCAATTCTTACCGTGGTTGATAGCGCAAGCTCGTAGCATATCTTCTAAAATCTGATTTACCCGCTTGGTTTGCCCATCCGTCTGCGGGTGGTATGCTGAACTATGGATCAGCTTCGTCCCCAATGCAGCGTGTAGCTGCTCCCAAAAACGGGACACAAATAAAGTGCCCAGATCTGATATGATGGTGCGGGGTATGCCGTACAAGCATATGATCCGTGAGATTTACAGTTCAGCATACTTCTTGGCGTTGTAGTTGGTGTTGACGGGATAAAATGGGCAACTTTGGTGAGCCGGTCAACGATCTCCCACACAGAATCATGCTTTTGAAGAGTGGTGGGTAAACCGACGATGAAGTCCATGCTCACATCTTCCCACTTCCAGGCAGGAACGCCCAGTGGTTGTAGCTGTCCTGGTTTTCTCATGTGGTCTGCCTTCAACCTTCGACATGTATCACACTCGGACACGTACTTTGCGATCTCCCGCTTCATCCATGTCCACCAAAACTTGCTTCTGAGTTCGTGATACATCTTGTTGCTGCCGGGGTGAATAGAAAACTTTGACAAGTGAGCCTCATCAAAGATTTTCTTCCGTAACTCCGGGTTACGGGGTACGACAATCCGGTCCTTGAACCATAGGACGCCGTCTCCGTCTTTCCGGAAACATTTCAGCTCCCCACAGTCTACACGTCTCCGCAAATGCGACATGCCCTTGTCATTTTTCTGAGCTGCCTCTATTTCTTCATGGATGGTGGGGATCAAAGCTAAGTTGTAGAGAGCTCCATGTGGAATCACATGTAATGGTGGCTTGCTCTCTTCCAACGGTGTGATGGTCAGGTTGTTGACGTGTGACTTGCGACTCAGCGCGTACGCCACTACATTTGCTTTGCAGGGGTGATAATTCATCTCTATTTCATAATCCTTTATCAACTCCAACCATCTTCGCTGCCTCATGTTCAGCTCTTTCTGAGTGAATATGTACTTGAGACTTTTGTGGTTGGTATATAAATGTACGAGGTTACTGAGTAGGTAGTGCCTCCACATTTTAAGTGTGAGCACCACGGCAGCGAGCTCCAAGTCATGAGTTGGATAATTATGCTCATGGTTTCTGAGCTGCCGTGATCCATACGTGACCACCCTTCGGTCCTGCATCAGCACACATCTGAGCCCAATGCCGGATGCATCGCAGTACACATTGAACGGTTTTGTTGTGTATGGCTGCACCAAAACCAGTGCTGATGTTACGTGCTTCACTAATGCCTTGCACGCTGCTTCACATGCCATACTCCAAACGTATTTGGTAGCCTTCTTCAGCAGCTCTGTCATAGGCTTGGCAATCTTCGAGAAGTTTGGAATGAACCTCCGATAATATCCTGTGAGTCCAAGGAAACTCCGTACCTCGTGAACAGTCCTCGGGGACTTCCAATTCAGAACTTGTGTGATCTTACTCGGGTCTACAGCGATGCCCTCCGCTGAGATAATATGCCCGAGAAAAGGCACTTGTGATATCCAGAATTCGCACTTACTGAATTTCGCGTATAGCTTGTGATCCCGTAGCCGTTGCAAGACTATACGCAGATGCTTCGTGTGTTCTTCCTCCGACTTGGAATATACCAATATGTCATCGATGAAGACCATGACAAACTTGTCCAGCTCCGGCATGAATACCGAGTTCATCAAGTACATGAAGTGAGCTGGAGCATTGGTGAGGCCGAAGGACATGACCAGTACTCATAAAGTCCATACCTCGTCGAGAAAGCAGTCTTCGGAATATCCTTAGACCGTATCTTAATCTGATGGTACCCGGATCTTAAGTCCATCTTGGAAAAGATCTTTGCTTCGACCAACTGATCAAACAACATGTCGATCCGTGGCAACGGGTACTTGTTCTTGATGGTTACGGCATTTAGTGGACGATAGTCCACGCAAAGCCGCAACGTCTCGTATTTCTTCTTCACAAATAATGCCGAACAGCCCCATGGCGAAGAGCTCGGCCTAATAAAACCCTTCTCCAGCAAGTCCGTTAACTGCGTCTTCAGTTCAGCCAATTCCTTGGGCGCCATCTTGTACGGCCTTCGGGATATTGGCATGGTTCCCGGTGCAAGTTCGATCTTGAACTCCACCTCTCTGTCGGGCGGCATCCCCGGTAAATCATCCGGGAACACGTCAGGGAACTCACGGACTACTGGAATGACTTCCAATCTGATGGTTGTGGACTGATATACACTTGGAAGTTTTATTTCTGGACTGTCCAGAAATAAAGAGTGCGACTCGTGCATTTCTGGGTGTAGATGCACAACTCGGAGGACCGTGTCTAAAATAGCGCCGTGGCGGGTTAACCACGAATCCCTAAGATGACATCGACCTTCTGTCCCTCTAAAACTATGAGAGACATAGGGTACACTTTATCCGCTAAGCATAATGGTACTTTAGAAACCATCATGCTTGCTGAAATCTTCCCACCCGGTGAACAAATCAATTATGGGCTTTCGGTGGGTAGTATTTGCAAGCTGTGTTTAGCAATAAAAGCTTGGCTAATAAAATTATGCATGGCGCCGGAACCAAATAATACTATGGCGGGATGCTGGTGGAGTTGGAACATACCCGCAAGGATTGGCTCTCCCTCCGACACGTCCTCTATGACAAGTTGGTGGACGGTGCGAGGCCTAGGGTTTGCCCGCCACGTATTAGTGGGGTTCCGTGGCTGATTCCTCTCTGGAAACTGCAGTGAAACTCCGCCGCCTTGCCTCTCAGGACAATTGTTGGCGAAGTGTCCTGGGAGACCACATTTGTAGCATGTGGCTGCTGCCTGGCCGGTGCTTGGGGGACGAATGCCCGGCATGCGCTGCTGAGGTGCATACGCACGCGGCATCGCTTGCTGCTGCTGTTGTTGTTGCGGAGGTGGTACTGGCAGTGCCGGCCTGAGTGCCGGTGGAGAATATGGCCGACTGCGGAATGGCATCGGCCTCTGTGTTGGCTGCCAGCGTGGACCCGATGGTGAACGATTCACCGTCCGGTATTTTTGAGAAGGACCACATCCTTCTCCGCTGCTTTGCGGCGCGCTTCGCTTCCTCTCCGCCACTGCTAACTCCTTGCTGGAGTCCTCCTGAACAATCGCAGCATCAATAATATCATTGAGGCTGCCGCAATTGAACATCGCCGGCTTGTCTTTCAAGAGCGGGTTAAGCCCCTGATAAAAATGATCCCACCGCTTCTCGTCGGTATCGGCGTGATAAGAAGTGTAGAGTGCAAGATCATTGAACGCCCTGGAGTATTCCAGCGCGTTCCGGCTTCCTTGCTGCAGGCGAAGGAACTCCTGCGTCTTCCTCTTCATAAGACCCGGCGGTATATGATAGACCCTGAAGGCCGTCCGGAATTCCGCCCAGGTCATAACTCGTTCGGTGGGTTGCAAGGCGCAGTAGTTCGCCCACCAAGCGCTTGCGGATCCTTGAAGTTGTTGGACCGTGAACTGAGTCTTGCGCTGCTCACTCACTTGGAGCAGCCCGAATTTCATCTCCATCGTGCGGAGCCAGTTGTCTGCATCGAGGGGTTCATCCGCCCATGAGAATACCGGGGGATGAGTAGCCAGAAAGTCAGAGTAGGAGCTTTGTTGGCGCTCCTCGTGATCTTGACGCCTCTCTGGTCGAGACGTATTCGCAATAAGGGTCTGCAGCAACTCCGTGTGCTGCTGATGAGAACCCACCATCGCCGCAACGATGTCGGCCAATGTAACCGTTGGCGGTGGGGGTGGCGGTTGTTGCTGTTGCTGTTGTTGCTGTCCCGGGGAATCCTCGGGAGGCTGTTGGGAGGTCTCCCCCCCCCCCCCTGACTGGAACCCCCAACGTCTGGGTTGGCACGAGTGCGAGTCATTCTGAAATTCAAAACAGCAGCGATCAGCACATGTCATACTTAAAATTCCATATGAAACAGTAGGTATTGAAGTGACATATGAATAACTTGCACAACATTCACATATATTGATAAAGCATAAACTTTATAAAAGATACATTATTCTTGGGTCTCCGAGAAGTCGTGCTCATGTCGTCACTACCTATACATATACTACTGTCTACCCTACATGTCACTGCTCACTGCCCTACTTGGCAACGGTAACCCACTACTCGGAGTAGAACTCGACCTCCTGTGGGTCGTCCTCCTCCGCTAACTCTGCTGGTGGATCCGGGTCCATAACCTCCTCTTCCGGTTCAGGTTCTCCCATTGCCGGAAGACCCAAAACCACGGGTATGGCACCTACCATTGGTATGCCCATTACCGGAGGTACGAGGTCCTGCAACGCGTGCACCTCGTCCATGGCTTGGTTGTAGTACTCTTCCCAGCCTTGACCCTCCTCAATAGCGTCATCCCGCTCTTGAGTGAGGACCTCATTCTGCTGGGTCAGGGCCTGTACCTGTTGTTGCAAAGCCGTGATGTCGACACGACTTTTCTTCTTCGCCTTCTTCAGACGATGCAACTGATTATGTTGTTCGTTCAGTCGCTTTATCGTCGGAATGAGAACATTTCGGAGTGCGCTGTGAGCACTCTCGAAATGGTCTCCACAGCTGGTGCTCTCCTTGAGCTTTGCAGCAAGACAATCCGTATGAACAGCTTGGCTGTCCATCACGTCTTTTCCTGCCCTCAACTGGAGGCTGAGGTTCGCCTCCGCGGGGTTGTACCTAGGGCAATCCGGATCTGTTGCCTCCATGTACCTTCCCCCCCCCCCCACACACACACATGATTAGATTGTCTCTCCACCAGAACGAGAGCGTATGGAGTGCCCTCCATAGCTCTCACGTGTGTTGGCAGAAACGCAACATGGTATCGCGGGCTGCCACTTGCCACATTTCCTCCGGCTGTCTACCTCTCACCGTGACGGTGAACAGCGCCCAACCGGGTGGCGTGGGTCCTGCAGGAACTTCGACATAGATCATCCACGTCTTGTTCCCCTCCTCGCCTTCTTCCTTGGCGAGGTACTGCAGCATCTCGACGTACCCGAAATATTGAAGCATTTTCTTCAACACTTCCGGATAACCGCTGCGGTGAGAACAGTGGGATACCACCCACCCGTTCTCCAATTGTCTATCCGCTGTCATCTGTAGAAACATATTTCAGAAATGTAAAATATTTATTTGAACAGTAAACCATTGAGTTATAACATAAAACATGTCATTGAACTCATAAAACTTGGAAACATAGTTCAAACTTTAAACAAATTTGACTGCTGATCTGCTGTCCAAGATGACAACCCTGACCAGTTCCCATTTCAACCTGATTTAGACAATGCTAATAGCAAAACCAATTCTGGAGCTCAACATCAAAGTTAAAGATAACTTCTATAGTTTTCCAGAAAGTATTTGCTTGGCCTAAGATCTGTCCTGGTTCAAAAGTTATGAGATGTCAAAGTTGACAGAGTTTCTGGAGACAATTGGACAGCACCTTCCTGCTTGAGGTACTGATTTGATCCAAGAATTCCAGTTAATTATACATAAAATTTGACAAAACTTTCTGTTAAAAAGTTGTAACCCATCTCATTAAATTTTCAGAACTACCTTATTTTCTATTTTTAGATTTTTGTTCAGGAAGTTATGCTCAATTTACAGAGAGTTACAGAGAGTGGTTGCTCTGCCCTGTTTTCTGGACAGTTTCAACTCTACTGAATTTTTCGACTGGTTAAGGGATGAAACACCTCTGGACATCAACTTAAAAGTTGTAAAGCTCTTCTAATTCCTTCCAGAAATGTATCATATGCCCTTAAACCCGAAATAACTCAACCTCTAGCCTCTGATTAACTTCAGCCTTATTTCAGCTGAAAACAGGGAACTCTGTCCTTAGTATCCTATAAGTTGAAAACTTGTTAACTTTGAATATCATGATTTAAGGGAAGGAGTTACATCACAGTTTTAGTGCTCTGGATTAAATCTTTCAAGTTTTACGATGAAGTTGCTCATTTAGTGGGGTGTGACGTCGAAGCGTCACCAGTTCATGTCGGTACTACGTTCCTCACAAAGAAAAATCTATACCGGACTTAGTCGGCCTCGTTAGTTCAGTGGCACTAAACGTCTCTCGCACACGGATGCTACACGTCTACCGTTTTGTGTCAGACTACCTGCAATTTAACTTACACAATTGTCAGACTCGGCTGCACACCGAGCCCGGTATCCATACAGTTCCTACACCTGTCCGTCATCACTCGCACAGGTGTTCTCCACCCAAACACGCCTTGAGCTACGTGCTCACGTTACTGACCACGTGACGGGGTCTCCCAATCTTGCCCGAAGCACACCAGGGAAAGGCGTTGCTCGAATACCCCAAACGACATGAAGAGTCATAGAGGATACTAAAGCGGGTCGGGTTACCTGCCACCCGTGAGGCTCCACCCTTCAGCTTGTGCGCACTGGTGGATAGCGCTTACGTGCACCCCCAAGACATAAAACGTCCTGAGATGCACGATTTTCCGATATAAGCAAATAGGTTAGTATGCCACTTTCTATACACTAATAACATCCTTATATGGGCTACTAACTCGTTCCTCACCGAATTTTTGAAAAAGATGACCTTTGTAGTGCGTTAAACCTCAAGCGAGCTCTGATACCACGCTGACACGGCCCCACGGCCTTGTCTAGCCAGGATCATGCTGAGGGGTGCTGCGTTGCACAACACCGGATAACACACATCAAAGATACAAAGCGGAAGCAAAGTTGTATTACATAAACAAGTTTATGAACATTTGTACAACCAAAATATGTTCAGTATATACTCACGGGCGTAGACTACGCATCGAGTTCACATTAAGCCCGTGAACGTGTTCCCGCTAGCACGCACACACACTAACATGGCAGCGTGCATGACTCCCATTCGACGGAGTTTCCCTCTGGGGGTTCCGTCTCCTCTTCGGGAGTCCCAACCTCATAAACCCCTGCAAAAGCTTCAAGTGGCTCAACAAGTCTGACCCGTCTCTCCAATACATGAAACTTCTACATGAATGGTTTTAGGGTACATGAGGTAAAATAAGTTGCAAAGGACTCGCCTAATTATTTGAACCTTACTTTCAATTTTTAGCAGCAGGCTGTAGTCCATCACATTCACGCATTTACCATCCATGTGACTGGAGAACCTTACTTTAAGGCACATGAGAGAGCCACAATCAAACAAGAAATGCATTTCTCTCATGTACTTTGCCCAAAATTGAAAAGAACCTTAATTAGCTCTAAACTACAACAAGACATTAACAAGCAAAGTATATCTTTTAAATCACCAAACTTTCAACATGTATCTAGCCTGTTCTTCCTACGTCACGGTACAGTGAACAAGTGGTACTCACTGATCGCGAGGGACGGCAGTTACAATCGATTTACACCTGCAGGGTTACCCGAATAACCCGTCACTGTGAGGGCCCGGTCCCGATCACGGGGCCGTGCCGCTCGACTGGGAATCACATTGGGTGGTGCCGTGCGATGCGGCACCCAACAGCACACATAATAAATCATCATATTGCATAAACCAAGTGGAAGCTTACAAAATGTAAATTTTACAAATACTTCTCAAAATAATCTACGGCGGAAGACTAATACAACTGACGTCTCATACCTAGGCTAAGCAACAGAGAAGGTGTCCAGCCCGCGGACCCTTCTCGCTAGCAATACAATCACAATAGCAGCGGCAGGGGTTGCCATGAGTTCACCACTCAGAGAGTTCCGAGTCTCATCGGACACCCATACATATCAGCGGACAGTTATTACCTGCAAAACAACTCATGTAGTATCCGTGAGCATGAAGCTCAGCAAGACTTAACCGTCACCCTAGTCATGAAACTCTACATGCTGAAAATAGAGGGCTGAATATAGAAGTTTGCACAAAGGATGAACTTGAGCTAAAGGAGAATCCTTACGTCAAGTTTTAAGCAACTTTTATAGCCCTCGCACAATTTTCATTGAGACTCCACAATAAAAACAAGAAACGCTTCATCTCGATGTCACTTGCCCGAGGTGAAAATAACTTTAATGAGCTGCCCTAGACCCATACAAACCTTGCGCCAACAACGTCGAGACTCCACAATCAAACAAGAAACGCTTTACCTCGACGCTACTAGCCCAAGGTGGAAAATAAATTTAGTGAAAGTGTTGATCATTTCTCATCTCCATTATGAGGATTACTCACAAAGCATATTAAATTTTTACCAGTTTATTACTATGTGACGACTCAGTGTACAAGTATGCTCACTACCACGAGCGACGGTGATTGCAATAAAAAACACCTGGCTGACACGACACGTACGCCCGTACTTGACTTTGCACACAGCAACCGTCATTGACGTTGTACATGGCAACCTTTCACACGACACCCAAGTGTCGAACCGGTCCCACCGACTGGAATTAAGTCTCACTACGGCAAACCCTCGTAGAGCCGACTTCTCTATCCTTTCAGCATCTGCATCAGACGGTGAGGTATGCCTCGACACCCAAGTTAACATGTTACATCGATTTCCTGGGTCCCATATTGCCAGTATGCATCCGGTATAACCCTCAAACTTGTCTCACAGGGCCGCACACGAGAACGGCCTTAATCGACTCAGACATAGAATAGGTTCACAGTACCACGTCCTTGAGCCTTCCATCCACTGCCCGGTCTCCATTCCCAACTATGAGGATCAATTCCCAACTCTTCCGATTGATCCCCCTTAATCCTGGTTCACGAGTAGGAAACTGCCTACTTGAGTTATGCCTCTTTTAATCCACTTTTGTTAACTTGAGACAGCAGTTATAATCAATTGATAACCTACTCTACATTAAACCCCAGGGTTTTCTGGGTCATGCATTTGGAGTTTCATACCACCTAAACTTAATGCAATAAACTAAATGCTAGACAATATGAAGTGAATAAAAATAAAAGCTTGTAAGTTTTGATGCAAACCGGGGCTTGCCTTCGTTTTGCAGGGGACTTATATATATATGAGGTTCAGTTAGTGAAGACCACTTGGCTTGATCAATTGCTTTCCTCCTTCCTTGATTTCCATTCCGATGACTTCAAATCCTTCACGTAGATGCTACACGTAATGAATATGCATATGGATTTGATTATAAAGATCTTGCTGTCCTAATGACAAGTTTAAAAACTGGAACTCTGTTTAAGAATTTAAAATAACACTGGTGCTAGTGGTTTGGGTTTGGGGTTAAACACTATGATCAAGTGAGATGTGTTGTTTACCCCTTGTGTGATACTCATATAAATAAGTTGAACAGCACAGTTGTGATCCAGAGCTCCAATGGAGCTGAAAGTTTTCTGGTGAGTTCCTTGTCACAAGAAATTAATCTGGACCAAAATTTAGAAATTTTCAATGAGTAGATCACTCAGAACAATTCCCTAAGCATTTAGGCAAAAAGAAATTAATTCTGAATAAACTTGCACCTTCATGCAAATTCAAGTAAACTACAATTTCAAACATAGCTCAGGGAGCATGCATGGATTTTATTAGGATTTTTCTCGCTGTCCACGGTGACCCGACTTGGCTTCCGCCGGTGAGCTCCGTTCCTTGGCGCCTGTTGCTGATTTGCACGCGCCACAGGCTAGGAGCTTCGGCGTTGTGGGGCTAGTGTGGTAGATCATGCACGGGCGCTGCTTTTCTGTGCCGCCGGCACGACCAACCGAGGCTCGGTTGGGGCCGGCGATCGGAAAAAACGCAGAGCGTGGCGGTGAGTCTGCCGGTTCTGTTCTTGCGTGAGGAAACACCGAGAGAGCGAGCGAGTGAAGGAGGCAACATGCTTCGGTTTGCTCCGGGTGTAAGGATCAGGCCGAGCACCAGTTGAGCAGGAGGTGGAACCGGGAGGTGGCGTAAGCAGCTCGATGTCGTCCGGGAGGAATTCTTCAGTGGAGTGAAAAGCAGAGCACAAGACTTAGGGTGCAAGTCAATTTAGCCCTATGACCTGTGGACCCCACTGTCCCCCCTTATCCCCTCAAATTTTTCTCACAAATGTCTGCACACTTTGACAAACAACTCCATTCAAATGTGGAAAAATATAATCTGAACGGAATTTGAAGAATTGGACAAGTTTCATCCAAATCCACATTTGAATTTGAATTCCTATGCAATTAAAAGTCCATTTGAAAAATGGGTAGGAAACATTTCAAAAAATTCATGAAACTTTGCCTACCCCCTAATTTGGACCCAAGGAATTCAAATATGCAATTTGATTCTTGTGTTAGCTGCTGCAAACAAGAGTTTGAACACAACAGTTTGAATTACCATTGTGTCCTCCCTCATTTGAAATTTGAGTTGAACATTTAGTTCAAACTATGATTTTGAAACCTTTCCATTGAACCTGAGTACTTCAATTCTGTGGGTTTAATCCAGCTAGGGTCCAAACATGCAAGTAACCCTAAGTTGGTTTTAGAAGAATCTCTCATGTGTTATCATATGTGTAAAAAGTTTAAACCAGCCCCCTTTTTCATACACATTACACCAACATTTGTGCAAACTCAAGTTTCTTTGTATTCATACTTTTGGGACCTTTACAGTCATGTACGCCCGTACTCGATGTTACCTACAGCAACCATCACGGACGTCGTACGCAACCACCTTTCACCCGTTAGCCAAATGGTAAACCAATCCTATCGTCCCGAGCAAGAGGTCTCTGCGCGCGCATCCGCAGTGTCACCAGCTGATTTACACCTCGAGCTCTCAACCTACTCTCTGAACGACAGGCATTGCCTCAACACCCAGCTACCCGAGTTACATCGGTTTCCCGGTTCCCATATATCCGGTAGGTCTTCGGTACTGTTCTAGCTTGTTCAACAGGTCCACACACGGCTCAGTCCTCAATCGACATAAGCGGAGCTATGGCACCCAGGCCCCAAAGTCCTGCCGCCCTTACTCTCCGCTCGGTCTCATTTTTCTTGCCATGTGTTTCATTTGTTATCTTTACCCGAGCAATGTGCCTCTAGCCTATTCTCGCGAGTAGTTCCAACTACTCGACTTATACAGAATCCTACACTATCTTAGCATTGCAGTAGCTAAACGAGGTGTACAAACCTAATCCCAACCCAGGGTTTTCTTTGCTATGCATTTGGGTTTCAAACAAGACTCTAATGCAAAAATTAAGTGGGTGCTCACAGTAAGTTCTCAAAACAGTAAAAATTTGTAAAAAAGATTAATGCAAACCGGAGTTTGCCTTGCTGCTCTTGGTCGTAGGCTAGCTGTTCCTATGGAGTGACAAAGTCTAAGACTTTTGGTTTCTCCTCAACCTTAGCGACTAAATATGATAAATACAAATATGTGTCAATTTAAATGCATTTGAATTGAAGTTAAACTTGTGAGAGTTATAAGTCTTTCTAGACAGAGCCAGTGACTCTGAAATTTTTACTATGGTTTGGATACAACCTAAACAGAGACTTGGCCAAGTTTCATTTGCAGCAAAGCTCATTTCAGCTCTCCACAATTAATTATGTACTTGGCCTTAATTGGAGCTCCTAGGGTGTTCTAGGGATTTTCATGGAGCAAGCCATGACTTTCTGAAAACTAGATTTTAAGAGGGGTCTAATGGAGTTGTTTTAACTTAATTTGAATGTTCCTAGATAACGATATGATCTAAACAATTTCAGAGAAATTCCGAAAATGTTTCTGGACATTTTCTATTTTCTCTGGAACAGTTTTATTAATCACACCATTAGGTGGATCAAATGAGCTCAAATGGATCTTAAAATTTTTTGGTAGCTCAGGGATATTTTGGTGAACATCCTAGCCAAATTTCAGAATTCTCCTCCAATGAGTTCTCTAGTTAAAATTCTAAACAGTTTAACTTTTGAAGAATTAATTCTGGAGGAATAAGGATTTTCATAGAGTGAAACGTGATTTGTTGGAAAATATTCAGAGATCTGAATCCAACAAAATTTGGTTCACTCGATTTGGAGTTTCCTAGCCAAAGTTATGTGGGTTTGAAATTTGAACTAAATCTGAAAATCGGGGAAATGTTTAAATCGCTGCGCGTGGGACCAGGGCTACGTGTCAACTCCTCAGCGGCTGACACACGGGGCTACGGAGTATTTCGTGTGCAGCCACATCCGATCCGGTGCCACAGCTGATCCCCGGTTTAAATTATCGGCCGCCGACATGTGGGACCGGGAGCTTCGTCTACCTCCGGCCTCCCGCACTCGACTGCCGCCCTCCTCACCAGAGTGCTCGCCGGAGGGCTTTTGCCATGTGCCAAACTCCACGATATTTGCCGCCTCTGCCTAATCCCACACGGGGAGTACGGTGCTGGGCTCAGCTCGACGTGACAATCACCGGAACATGGCCGGTGACGAGCAGCGGCTTCGGAAGAACTTCGACCGTGTCGGCCGGACTTCCTAGCACCCCAAAAGATTAAGCTATCGGTCGTAGAGCATCAGTGCACCCTAGGGAAGCTTGGCATGGGCTCAAGGCAGCTCGGGAGAGGTCCTAGATAAGCTCTCACCGTGCACCCGACGGCTCCCGCCATTAGCGCCGGTAGAAAAATTAGGAATGGCCGGTCTACCAAGGTTTTCTTGCTAGGACTGCGAAGGAAAGTTGATCGCTACCAAGCCTAGCTCGTGTAGGTGCATTTTGAAGATCTCTAAACAACTATGGAACGACAATTTGGCGGATCCGCACCCAAAGGTCGGTCTGCGCCGAATGAAAGCGAAAACTGAAATTCGTCGCCGGTGATCAAACACTTGGGCTGTGGTTCGGGGGTGAGCAATACCAGACCCCAACACGTCCAGGGATGCCTAAGCTTGGGCGTGACACCTTCCTGTTTGGGCTGTCCACGGGAGCCCGAGGTGCGGAAAACTTTAGGTCACCGAAAAGCTTTCGGTGTGGGGCAAGATCAATCGAACTCGGCTAGTTCCTACGACGGGGAAGGAAGAGAAGAGTCTCTCGTAACGTTTTGCAGCTTGGAGAGAGTGGGGAGGCTGTGCTCACTGACTCTCCGATCAAATCCAAGAGAGCGGCGGTGAGGCGACGTTTTCTTGCGCGAGACGCGAAGACTGATCGGCGCTTCCTCTGGTCGGCTCGGCTTCGGGGATAAGAGGGGCAGCGAGGCGGTTCAGTGGCCAGGGGCGGCAACCAGCTGCTGTCCCTGCCGCTCCTCGCCGTGGCGGCAGCTCGATCAGGCGCAAGAAACCGGGCTGAGCTCTTCAGTCGGTTAAAATTTCTAGTGAGGCTGACATGTGGGTCCCACCCAAGTTTTAACCTCTGAAATTAACTTCCCTCTACTGCTTCAAACAGTAATCCCACTAATACCCTCTAGAATTTGAATTATCAACTAAATGGCCATTTGAAGTTGATATAATTCAAATTGTGAGGTGTTTGAATATATTTTCAGCACATATGCAGTTTGAAATTCAAATTTGAGTTTGAATTTGCTAAACTTAGCTCATGTCAAGATCAACTCCAAATGGAGTGAAAATTGGTGTGTGAGCTCACAAAAATGTGCTGAGTGTGAATATGCCTCCCACTTTGGAAGTCATGGATAAAAGTAGTTTGAATTTGAATTTGAGTTCAAACTACCCTCTTTCTAGTTATACCCAAAAAGATCTCAAAAAGGTTTTGGATTTGGGTGAAATTTGGCATGAGCATTCCTAGCAAGGTGTAGGAGCTTTTCATATGCTCAGTCCATATATGATGCATGTGGGAAATGCCACTTTTGCATTTTGTGAGTTTATTCTCTAATCACCATTTTGATGGTGTTTACTTGCTCTTCAAATGTGTTCATAAAGTTTCCTCAAATGAGGTGTGTGTGATGTGATGAACACTTTGTATGTGTGTCAAAAACTTAGGCCCTTACAATGATATCCTGAATGGAGGTCAATCATGGAAAATACACATGCACCTATTAATTAATCAAACAAGTCCTCAATGTGTGGCAGCGGGTACTTGTTTTTAATGGTTACCACATTAAATGTGTGGTAATCTACGCACAACCTTTTGGTTCCATCCTTCTTGTACAAATATCACTGGAGCTCCCCATGGTGAGGAACTAGGACGGATGTACTCTTTCTCCATCAGCTCTTGGATATATTCCTTGAGCTCTGCCAGTTGCTTGGAGTCCATTCTATAAGTTCTCTTATATATTGGGGCAGTTCCAGGTAATATTTCGATCACGAATTCTACTTCTTGATCGGGTGGCATACCTGATAACTCCTCAGGAAAGACATTCGGAACTCATTAATCACCCTTATGTCTTCAACAGTTGTTTCCACTTGATTGAGTATAATGTCCTTCCTTCGTACTTGGATGGCTATAAACTTGACATTGATGCCATCGGTATGGATCAACTCCACCGTTATTGTTGAACAATGTATCACATTTTCATACTTGCTCAATCAATCCATTCCCAGGATTACGTCTATCCCTTGTGAATTTATTACTATGAGGTTTGTAGTAAATACTACCCCATTAATGTCTAAATTTACCCTATGGCGTACTTGTCTTGTTCTTAATTCTCCTCTAGGTTGTTCACTACTAACTTACGACTCATGTGTGTTGTTGCCAAATCATGTTTTTTTATGAATTCCTTAGCTATGAAAGAGTGGGTAGCACCAGAATCGAACATAATTGTAGCGATGTGGGAATTTGCTGGGAATGTACCAATCACCACATCCGGTGCTTCCTGGGCTTCCTCCAAGGTCACAAGGTTCACCCTTCCATGCATGAGGTTCTGCAGGTGAGGCTGTGGTGGTTTCTTCTTTGGGCACTTGTGAGCGTATGTCCAACTTCCCCATAGTTAAAGCATTGCACCCCATCTTTAGCTGCTTGACTCTTGTTTTTCTGCAGTGGGTTCTGCTGACCTTGTCCTGCTGGCCAAGGTGGGTGTCGAAGTGTAATCTGCAACACTTCCACGGTACAGCTATTGGAGCCGTCCTCAGAGGTTCTTTGTTTGGAGGGGCTAACGTCGCTAGATGGATCGATGCTGATGAACATGGTGTGAACACAGAGATTTATGTGGTTCAGGCCACCGGAGCGTAAAACCCTATGCACACGGAAGTGAGTGTTGTATTGCCTTTCGCATGTTAGTGAGTGAGTGAGCTGGATGGGTTGCGAACCGAACCCCTTGCTTGGTGGATGCCCTGATCCTTTTATAGCTCAAGGCCGGGGTAGTTACATTGTGCCCGGGGCCCGACAAGTGGCGTCGCGGCTGTCTATACCCTATACACGATCTAGGGTATTTACATCTACATGTAATGTCACTGTCAGTGGTGTTAAGGCGCGCCGCTTGACACGCCGGGCGCCTCTGACACGGTAGCAAGTGATGATCAAGACCCCGTCTTGTCACCGCGTCCCCTTGGTCTACCGGGCAGCACTGCGCCGTTGGGTGGCACTGTTCCACTGTCACGCCTCGTCACCCTGTCTTGTCACTGTAATGACGGACAGGGAGAGGCGTGCGTCGTGTGCCATGCTTCTGGGGAAGGTGCGAGTCTTGAATGTGCGACTGGATGGCGCATGTCTTCCTTAACTCCAGAGTCCTTACGGCCCACGACTGGTCGTGGGACACGTGGCGGCTCCGGAGCCCTCCTTAGCCGGGAGGTCAGGCCTGGAGCTTGGAGACACATGGCAGCTCCGGACCTCGCGTCAGCCAGGAGGCCAGGTCCGGGGGCCAAGGACACATGGTGGCTCCGGATCCCTCCTCAGCAGAGAGGTCTAGCTTGGAACCCAAGGACACGTGGCAGCGCCGGACCTCGCTTCAGCGGGGAGGCCAAGTCCGAGGCCAAGGACACGTGGTGGCTCAGGAGCCTTCCTCAGCGGGGAGGTCTGGCCCGGAGCTTGAGCACACATGGCAGCGCTGGACCTTGCCTCAGCAGGGAGGCCAGGTCCAGGGCCAAGGGCACATGGCCATGCCAGGGCCCACCTCAACAAGGAGGCAAGGCCTGGAATGTCTTCAACCCTCCACACGGGGGTACCTGATCTGCATGGCACCGACAGTGGGGAAACAGGATGTGGCAACTACACCTGCTGGCACTGCTGCTAAGTCTATGGTGTTGGAGGACTAAAAGCGTGGTTGTGACTCTTCTGCGCCTGTTAGGGCACCATGGGACGACTCATTACCCAGTGGGCTGCGTGTAAAGCCTGATCGAGCATTACTTCCCGAGGACTGTCCCTGCCATGCCATCTTTCTCTTGCGGTCCTCATCCAGATCCTGCCTCTTCTTCTCCATGATGAATGCCTTATCCACCATTTTCTGGAAGCTGGGATAGTGATTGGAAGACATGGCGTACTGCAGCCCCTTGTTAAGTCCTTCTGTCGGTGTTTTTACCACCGGCTGGTAATCAAATGCTTCGTGTTTTATGTCTAGATGGCTAGCTAACAAAGACAAGGGTTTATACTGGTTCGGACAATGTGTCCTACGTCCAGTCTGGGGTGTTCATCGGTCTTGTATTACTTCAAGCGGTTCGAGGAACCGCGGTTACTAGCGAGGCTGTTCCGCGTAAAAGAATGAAGAGAAAGCGTAAGTGTTGAGCATGTGCTTGAGCTATCTTCGCCATGTGAGGTGAAGTTTTGGGCCTCCCCTTTTATATCCCAAATGCCTATACCTACCCACCGGCTACTCATAAATGGGGCGGGGGTTTACATGGTGTGTCAGCGCCTAAGGCGGCCAAAAGCGGTACAGGGGCAATGAGTACACCTGCTCCCATCTAGTATACGGTCTACATCTACTCTCCGTCCCTGTACACCCACGCCAAGCAGGATGGGACGGGAGGTCATGATGACCCGGCGTGGTGCTTGTCTTGTCGCATGTGACTTTTGTAACACCCTCATATTCATCACTTTGCATTGCATCTATTTTCATGTGGAGAAGCTTTTTAAAAGAAGAAGAAAAGGAAGGAAGGAATACAGAAACAAATAAATAAATAAAAGGAAATAAAAATAGGAAATAATAAAAATAAATAGAAAAGAAAAATAAATAATAAGAAAAATAAAAAAATAAAAATAAAAATAATAAAACCTGGGCGCCCCAATTTCCCCCAAGTTCCCCCCTAATATCCCCCCTTAATTTTCCCCTAATTTCCCCCTAAAATCACCCCTAGGGAATTTTCCCAACATTTACGGGATTTTTCCCCACATTTTGGCCGCACCAAATCCCTAGGGATCTTCCCACTTTGGAGATTTTATTCCACCCCTTCGCCGCACCCCCTAAGGGGGAGAAACCTTAGCCGCACCAATTTTCCTTTTTTTTTGGGATTTTCATTTCCCCCAAATAATCTCAGCCCTTGGTGGAAAATATTTGATTAAATCTCAGCCCCTAGCCCCCACCTTTCTTCAAATTAAATATCAGCCCTTGATTCAAAGAGTTGCTGAAATCCTAGATCCCTTGGCTATTCCCCCCTATAAATAAAATCCTCCCCTCTCCTCGCCGCCACCTTTGCCCCCAAAAACCCTGGCCGCCGCCATCTTTCTGCTGCCAATCCCTGGTCACCGCCCCTGCTGGAGTTTGGCCGCCATCGAAGCTCTGCCCCGCCTCGCCATCGCTGGAGAAGAAGACCCTCGACATCCTGCCCTAGCCGCAGCTCTATTCTTCTCCAAGGAAAAACCCCATCTGCTGCCATTGCAAGGGAAAAAGGTCAGCCGCAAGGAGGAGAGGAGGAAGAAGATAGGTAGGTCCCTGTCACCCCTCTTACCACGTCGCTGCTGTTGCTATGAACCCGTTTTTCTCCACCCCCTGCGAGCAGGAGCTACTGCACGTGGGTAGATCACGTTCCGGTTAAATTTTAACGGTGGAATTGATCTACTGCTCGAGTTAAAATCATAACCACGTCCACGTTCGTTTCCAGCAGCCTCATTCACTGTAAAACCCCATGAAAGCTTACTAAAACTTGCAAGAACACATGCAAACTGATCACTATAGGCTGCACTATAGGAGCATTCATCCACATCATTGCATCTTGAGTAAGGTTTGTGCATCACAATTGATTGTTGTATTATTTGTATGTACATGGTCGTGAGTAGAAGAACACACTCAAGAGGCCATCTACGAGGAACTACAACACCAAGACTCAAGGGTATAAGTTTTTCACTTGCTAAAAGTGTTCATCACACCCACACCTCACCTCATTTGTGGTAATCACATGAACACATTTGAAGAGCAAGTAATCACAATCAATAGATAATTAGAAGATGAACTCACAAAATGCAAAAGTGGTATTTCCACATACATCATATAGGGGCTGAGCACATGATTAACTCCTAAAGTTTGTTAGGAATGCTCATGCCAAATTTCACCCAAATCCAAAACCTTTAGAGGTACTTTTGGGTATAATTAGTAAGAGGCTAGTTTGAAATTAAATTCAAATTCAAACTCCTTTCATCCCATGAATTCAAAAGTGGGATCCATTTTCACACTCAGCACATTTTTATGAGCTCACACACCAATTTTCACTCCATTTGGAGTTGATCTTGACATGAGCTGGACAAATTCAAACAAAATTTGAATTTCAGTTTCACATTTGCTGTGAATTCATCCAAACCAATTCTTCATTTTGAATCATTTAAACTCCAAATGGTGGTTCAGTGGATTGATCCATTTGTGAGGGGCAGGAAGGTCTCAAATATTATGAAAAAGTGCAAATTCAATTTTGTGGGACAAAAATGAGAGTTGGGACCCACCAGTCAGTGCGAGAGGAGATGAAACTGACTCAACCGAGCGCTGCTCGGTTTCTTGCGTGTGCTCGGTGATCGCCACGGCGCTGAACCACGATGCCAGCTCCTGCTCGGTGTGTTCTCACGCCCAGACTGACGTCCAACCTTTTTATCCCCGCACTCAAGCCGGCCAAAGGCAGTTTTGCTCATCGCTCCTCGCTCTCGCGCAAAAACAGAGCTGAAGACATCGCGTGGTGGATTCCTCCTGAGTAGCAAAACGGCACCGTGGGCTCGTGCACAAACTCCTCGACACAAAACCCAGCTGTGATTGGCACCCGCAACCCTAGAAACTGGAGTCTTTGCGGCGACCAGAAAACAATTGCACCTCGAGCTCACGTTGATAGCCCTAACGGGAGCTTGTCACGCCCGAGCATAAGCACTCACAGACGCGCCGGACCACCGTGCTGCTTCCATCCAAATCTCAGCCCAAGCCGCGGTTCATCGCCAGAGTAATTACATTTTTACTGCCGGTCGGTGCAAACCGAGTTCTCGGTAAGAATTCGGAAAATTCCCGGTCAATATTTGTTTCTAGTGACTAAGATCACACACACTTGCTCAATACTCATCAGCGCACATGCATGAGAAAAATCTTAGCTTAATATGGTTTGTACATACACTATTTCACGGTTTTCCGACGGCGCACCATCGGTACAACCTCGGGCGCATTGTGATAGCAACCCTAGAGCCTCTTCAGATCCCGTTTTTGGTCATGTCGAGCATCACCATGATCCACTGGTTCTGTAGAGCCAAGAAACGTTGTGTTTGATGGGCTAAGTCGTCGGGGTGACGGTGCCGGAGTGAAGCCAAGCCGCTGCACCGTCGTGGACTTGGTTGGAGACCTTGCCTGCTCTGGGAAACTTCACCAGAAGGTTTAGCACGTCGGGTTAGGCCCTGGCGGTGAGCCGGAGCTCGGGATATGGCCGGGAGGTCGCTTTCCGGAGAATTCCGGCGAGCTCAAGCGCGGGCGCACGCGGGAAGGCGGGAGGTTGACGACGACCCCCGGCCCCAGGCGTCAGCCACTCGGGGAATTAAATCAGATTTTCTGTGGCTCAGGATCCATTTATGGCTATGCAGTAGAACTCAGTGGCCCCGTGTGCCATTGGCTGAGGAGCCGACATGTAGCCCCGGACCCACCGGCAGAATTTAAACATTTTCCTGATTTTCAGATTTAGTTCAAACTTCAAACTCACACAACTTTTGCTAGGAAGCTCCAAATTGAGTGAACCAAATTTTTTTGGATTCAGATATCTGAGTACTTTTCAGCAAATCAATTTTCACCACGTGAAAAATTTTATTTCTCCAGAATTAATTCTCCAAAATTTAAAATGTTTAGAATTTTAACTGGAGAAATATTTAGTGTAAAATTCTAAAATTTGGCCAGGATGTTCCTTGTAATATCACTAAGCTACCCTAAAAATTTCAGATCCATCCGAGCTTATTTGATCCACGTAATGGTGTGATTAAGGAAACTGGTCCAGAGAAAAAGAAAAATGTCCAGAAACATTTTTCAGATTTCCTCTGAAATTGTTTAGCTCATATATTTTGCTAGGATGCTTCAAATTAGATGAAACCAATACCATTATAACCATCTGAAAATCTAGTTTCCAGAAAGTCATTGCTTGATCCATGAAAGTCCTTAGAAAACCATAAGAGCTCTAATTAGAGCCAGGTACACATTTATTTGTGCAGGGCTCAAATTAGCTTTGCTTCATATGAAATTTGGCCAAGTTCCTTTTTAGGTTGAATCCAAATCACAGTAAAAATTTCAGAGTCAATAGCACTATCTAGCTATACTTATAGCCTTCACAATTTCAAATTTAACTCAATTGCATTTAAATTGACACACATCGTAATTCTTTTTCATGTAGTCGCTAATATCAAAGAAGGCCTGGAGATTATGGACTTTATTACTCCGGAAGAACAAGTAGCTTACGAATAGAAGCAAGGCAAGCTACAGTTTGCATTAGCCGTTTCCTAAAGTCTTTTGTTTTGATAACTTACTTAATGTATTTCTTACAATTGTGCATTAGAGTCTTGTTTGAAAACCTAAATGCATAGCCAAGAGAACCAGGATTTTGGGCTTAAGATTCAACCGCTGAGTAGCCACTGCAATGCTAAATGGTCGTAGGATTCGGTACAAGTCGAGTAGTTGGAACTACTTGCGAGAATAGGCTAGAGGCACACAACTCGGTTAGAGATAGCAAATGAATCACATGGCAAGAAAAATGGGACCAAGCGGAGAGTAAGGGCAGCAGGACTTTGGGGCCTAGGTGCCATATCTCTGCTTGTGTTGATTGAGGACCGAGCCGTGTGCGGGCCTGTTGAACAAGCTAGAACAGTACCGACGACCTACCAGATATACGGAATCAGGAAACCGATGTAATTTGGGTAGCGATCTGTTGAGGCATTGCTTATCGTACAGAGGCTAGGTTGAGAGCAGCGAGGTGTAAATTGGCTGGCGGGCACTGCGGATGCTCCGTGCGGAGACCTCCTGCTCGGGACGATAGGACCGGTTCAGCACTTGGCTGACGGATGAAAGGTGGTTGCGTATGATGTCCGTGGTGGTTGCTGTAGGCAACATTGAGTACGGGCGTACGTGACGGGTTATTCGGGTAACCCTGCAGATGTAAAACGATTATAATCGCCGTCCCTCACGGTCAGTGAGTACCACTTGTTCACTGTACCATGACATAGAAAGAACAAGCTAGTGTCATGTTAAAAGATTGCTGGTTGAAAGCTTGACATTGCTTGTTAATGATTTGCTGTAGTTTAGAGCTAATTAAAGTTCTTTTCAACCTTAGGCAAAGCATATAAGAGAAATGCATTCTTGTTTGATTGCGACTTTCTTATGTGTCTTAGCACGAGGTTTTCCTACAACTTGCTTCTAAAACTTGGAAGTAAGGTTCAACTATATAGGCGTGTCTTTTGCAAATGTTTTCCTATTATACACTGCAAACCCAGCATGTAGAGTTTCATGTGTAGGAAAGACGGGTCGGTCTTGCTGAGCCATCGTGCTCACTGCTTGTGTTTGAAGCGTTTGCATGGTGTTATGAGGAAGAGGCTCCCGAGGAGGAGACGGACCCCCAAGAGGGAAACACTGTCGAGTGGGAGCCGTGCACGCCGCCGTGTTAGTGTGCGTGTGTGCTTGTGAGGACACGTTCATGGGCTGAACGTAAACTTCTTTTGCTTAGTCTACGCCCGTGAGTGTAGACTTAAACGTATTTTGATGTAATTATGTTCATAAACCAGTTTATGTAATAAAATTTTCGCTTCCGCTTTGTATCTTTTATGTGTGTTATCCGGTGCTATGCAACGCAGCACCCTTCAGCGTGATTCTATCTTGTCGAGACCATCGGGTTCTCGCAGCGTGGCATCGGAGCTCCGTTGAGGTTTAACACACTTAAAAAGGTTTAATTTTCAAAAACTCGGTGAGGAACGAGTTAGTAGCCCATATAAGGATGTTATTAGTGTATAGCAAGTGGTAATACTAACCTATTTGCTTATGTTGGAAAATCATGCATCTCAGTACTTCATATGTCTTGGAGGTGCATGTAGCGCTGTCCACCAGTGCGCACAAGCTTAAGGGTGGAGCCTCACGAGTTGCAGGTAACCCGGCCAGCTTTAGTATCCTCTACGACTCTTCATGTTGTTTGGGGTATTCGAGCAACGCCTTTACCTGTCATGCTATGGGCAAGTTTTGGGAGATCCCGTCACATGGTTAGTAACGTGAACACGTAGCTCAAGGCGTGATTGGCTTGAGAACAACCGTGCGAGTGATGACGGACGGTTATATGGAACTGTATTGGAACCGGGTTCGGTGTGTAGCCGAACCTGACGATTGTGTGGCTTAATTGCAGGTAGTCTGACCACGAATCGGTAGACGAGTAGCATACGTGTGTGAGAGACGTTTAGTGCCACTGAATTAACGAAGCCAGCTAAGTCCGGTATAGGTTTTCTTTCTGAGGAACGTAGTACCAGCATGAACTGGGTGATGCCTCGACGTCACAGTCCACTAAATGATTAACATCATTGTAGAACTTGAAAGTTTTGATCCAGAGCACTAAAACTTTGATTTAAATCCTTCCCTTAATCTGGATGTTCAAAGTAAGCAAGTTTTCAACTTATATGATATTAGGAACAGAGTCCTCTGTTTTGAGCTGAAATAATGCTGAAGTTATACAAAGGTTAGAGGTCGAGTTCTTTCGATGTTGGGGTCATATGATACATTTCTAGAAATCTTTGGAAGATCTTTACAACTTTTCTATTGATGTTCAAAGGTGTTTCATCCCTTATCTAGTCGAAAAGTGCAGTAGAGTTGAAACTGTCCAGAAAACAGGGCAGAGCAAATACTCTCTGTAACTCTCTGTAAAATGATCATAACTCCCTGCATAAAATCCAAAAATAAAAAATAAGGTAGTTCTGAAAATTTCATGAGATAAGTTACAACGTTGTAATAGAAAGTTTTGTCAAATTCGAGGTAGAAATAACTGGAATTCTTGGATCAAATCAGTACCCTAAGCAGGGAGGTGCTGTCCAATTTTCTCCAGAAATTCTGTTGACTTTGACATATCATAACTTTTGAACCAGGACAGATATGAGGCTAAACAAATGCATTCTATAAATCTATTGAAGTTAACTTTATCTTTTATATTGAGCGCCATAATTGGTTTTGCTTTAGCAGGGTCTAAATCAGGTTAAAATGGAAAGTGGTCAGTGCTGTCAGTTTGTGCAGCAGACCAGAAATCAAATTTGTTCTAAGTTTGATTTGTGTTTCCAGGTTTTATGAGTTCAATGACATGATTTATGTTATAACTCACTGATTTACTATTGAAATGAATATTTGACCTTTTTCAAATATGTTTCTACAGATGGCAGAGGATAAACAACTGGAGAATGGGTGGGTGGTGTCCTACTGTTCTCAACGCAGCGGGTATCCAGAATTGTTGAAGCTGATGCTTCAATATTTCGGGTATGTGGAGACACCACGTTACCTCGCCAAGGAAGAAGGCGAGGAGGGGAACAACACATGTACTGTTCATGTCGATGTTCCAACTGGACCGATGCCACCGGGTTGGGCACCGTTCACCGTCACGGTGAAAGGGAGACAACTGGAAAAGATGTGCAAGTGGCAGCCCATGACACCATGTCGCGTTTCTGCCAGCTACACGTGAGAGCGATGGAGGGCACTCCAGACGTGCTTGTCCCAGTGGAGGGACAAGCTAATCACGTGTGGAGGGAGAGGTACTTTGTGGTGACTGATCCAAGTTGCCCAAGGTACAACCCAGCAGAGGCAATTCTCAGCCTCCATTTGGCAGCAGGGAAGAACGAGATGGACAGACAAGCTGTCTATATGGCTCGACTTGACGTGGATCTCAAGGAGAGCACCAGCCGCTGAGACCATTTCGAGAGTGCTCACAGCGCACTCCGTAATGTGCTCCTTCCGATGATTAAGCGGCTGAATGAACAACACAATTAGTTGCGTCATCTGAGGAAGGCGAAAAAGAAAAGCCATGTCAACATCACGGCTTTGCAGCAGCAAGTACAGGCTCTGACCCAGCAGAATGAGGTCCTTACTCAAGAGCGTGATGACGATATTGAGGAGGGGCAGAACTGGGAAGAAGATTACAACCAGGCCATGGACGAGGTGCATGCTCTGCAAGACCTCGTACCTCCGGTAGTGGGCCTACCAATGGTAGGTGCAGTACCCGTGGTTTTAGGTATCCCGGCGATACCGGAACCTGAACCCGAAGAGGAGGTCATGTGTGACGCCCTCAATTTCGTGGAAAAACCACGGAACTGAGAACTGATTCATATGTGTGCCCAGGATGTTCATCACACATACACATATCATCCACAAACTGAATTCAGAATATATTACCACGAATAACAGGGTTTATTACAATGTCTCATGAGTCTTGGACTCATGCTAACAGCGGAAGTCTTTATTCTATACAGCGGAAGTTTTCTAACTAATACGGAAGCAATCTAACCAGTAGCAGCTCCATCTCTACTTCATCCCCACGGGCAAGGTTGAGGACACGCCTAATGCTCCACTTGGTCTTCGTAGTAATCCCATCCTGTTGCTGATGATGAAATAATAATGCAAGTTTGAGTACAATGATGTACTCAGCAAGTGCGGTAAAATATGATATGTAGCTCACAACAAGGTATTTATAAAAAGTCCCATTGCAGAAAACAAAGTTATTTATCAAAACCATGATAAAACAGTAACTTAACTTTAAGTGAACGTAATCCCAACATGTATTAAAATACCAATCATACCTCCATTATGTTCATTACCTTCCATGTCCCAACCAGACATTAATCAACCTCATTCTTGCTCACGAATACCTTCTCGTATTCGCTACCATCTCACGAATACCATCTCGTATTCCCTACCATTTCATCTCATAAACAACTTCGTCTCACACCGAGACCAACCTCGTTGCCATGACTCAACAGTCATGCAACCCATCTTATCACCTGGACTCAACAGTCCCGAAAACCAAACCAAAACCATCCCAAAATAACCATCCAACTAATCATGGAAGTTGGCCAGCGCTCGTGACCGTAAGCTCGACTATCATGATAGTTTTAGACTCTGCAGAGTTTGCACCTCTTTACCCACAAGTTTGTGATTTCGTCACCCGTCAGCGACTGCAGAACCTCCATTATACCAGTACACAACCGTCGGTGTATGGCCAAGAGATCACAAAATAGCCTTTACAAAAGGGCTACTAGATGTATGCACTCACTAAGGTTTCACCGGCAGGCTAGAATCTCCAATTCTCCCACCAATGGGCCCCCTCTTGTGCCATGTAATTCCCAGGGCAGTCCTCACTCGACTCCCATTCCCCGCTCCTTCCACGGTCCATAACAATCTAGCAACTTACCTAATTAATCAGCTAAGCCGCACCCATACTTTGCCTTGTGGTGGCACTGTTATCCTGGCATGTGCTAACATGAACCGGTCCTTAGATCTACGGCAAGTAAACCACCATCTCTTTCTACCTCATGCACAAACCCAGGCTTGCCTTGATCTCCCTCCGATCCATGTTCATTAACAACATCAGTTTCTCATTATCATTACGAGTGCAGTTAGTTAGACACATCTATCTCGCTTCCCAATCCCATGGACTCAGCGAAGCATAAAAATAAAAACCATACCCCACTCATAAACTTCCCTGGCGACAAGGGTGGTTTAACCAAAACAAGTAAACTCCTATAAAAGGGTTTCCCATCATGTTTGACTCGGCACACACACCTTTTCGCAAAACAAAACAGTTTTCCCAAAACATAAGATCAATATGGTCAAGGGGCACTTGCCTTGTTCTGGCTGTTCCGGTTGCTCAAAATCTTGTTGTTGTAGTCCGTCGTAGGTAGCTCCCAGATCTTATCCTTCTATACATAATCACGCATATACAAGATTTACAATAATCAATATCATGCACAATCTTTAACTAGATTCGATGATGCTTATGCATGTTAATCCTATGATGCAGTTTAGTTTGTACGTGTTCTTGCATGGCTTGCATGGTTTTATGATGAACAGTGGTATTCGGATCAAATGTGGACATGGTGATGATCTTGACTTTAGATCAAACCGATCAACACGTGATCTGTCCATGAAAAAGCTTTTGTTCAAAAGGAATCTAAGAACAGATGCAAAGAAAAACGCAATGATGTCGTAAGGTGGTATCAGAAACCTACCTTACTCTCTTCGGTCCTCCCTCCTAGCAAAACAGATCGTCGGAGCTCCTCCGGCGATGTTGATCCAGGCTCGTCGCGGTCTCTTCCGGCGATTTCTCTTGACCAAACTCCGGCGATGGGTTTTCTCGGCGAGTTGGTGGCTAGGGCCTTAAGTTGTCGGCTTAGAGAAGATGTTACGACCAAGGGGTTTGTTTCGGTTCTATTTATAACCGGGAAGAGAAGAGTCCTAATCTGATTGGATATTGAATAAGAGTCCTATTCAAATTGTTTCCTAGATTTTCAACAACTTATCTTAGATTGATTCGGTGCGGTAACATTGTGGAATTCGTGTCGGTTTCCTCTACATACCGGTATTTCCACGCGTACAGAAGCTAAAACCGCTCCAGAACTCGTTACCTCCATGGTGATGAGCTCCGGAAGCTCCACGTGTCCACTGGGGCCTGGTCTCCCCTTTTCCGTAGAGACGAGCTTCGGTTGTGCCGCGTGTCGAGCGAGCAAGACCTCCCTCTCCTTCGGTGGTGAGCTCCGCATGTGCCACGTGTCCTGACAGCGCTAGACTTTTTTCTTCTCAGAGATGAGCTCCGAGATTGACACGTGTCCAACGGTGATGGACCTCCCGGAGATAAGCTCCGGTGGCGACACACGTCTAATAGAACCGGACCTCTCGGAGGTGAGCTCCTAGATTGACACGTATCCCGCGCGACTGGTCCTCTGATTTCTGCGGTGACTAGCTCCAAAGGTGACACGTGTCTTGCGGGATGGCCTCGCTCCTCCGCAGAGGCTAGCTCCGGGGGCGACACATGTCCCACGGGGTCAGACCTCTCCCCTTTGCAGGGATGAGCCCCAAGCCTGCCACGTAGCCAGTTTAGCGGTGGACCTCTCCCCATTTGCAGAGATGAGCTCTGAAGGCGCTACGTGGCCAGCGGCCGCGGGAGTTGTTTTCGGCATTCTTGGTGAACTGGATTTTTGTTCTTTTTGGCTATCTTTTTTATTCTTTCTCCGTTCCCACTTCTTTTAAAATGTTTTCCCTACATGAAACATGAATACATGTAGAAACCAAAAATGAGGGTGTCACATCATGGACCCTGGGCCACCAGCAAAGATAGCAGAGGAGGACGACCCGCAGGAGGTTGAGTTCTACTCCGAGTAGTGAGTTTACCGTTGCCATGTAGGGTGGCGAGGGTGGTGTGTAAGAACTTTTGTAACAGTGACATGTCGTGTAGATAGTAGCATGTGTATAGCTAGTGATGACATGAGCACGGCTTCTCGGAGGTTCGAGAATAATGTATCTTGTATAAAGTTTTTACTTTATCAATATATGTGAATGTTGTGCGACTTTATTCATGTGTCATTGCAATACCTACTGTTTTCCATGGAATTTTAAGAATGACATGTGCTGATCGTTGCAGTTTTGAATTTTAGAATGACTCGTACTCGTGCCAACCATGAGGTTGGAGGTTCAAGTTAGGGGGGAGAGGCCTCCCAATAGCCTGCCGAGACTTCCACGGGAAAGCAGAAGAAGCAACAGCGACCACAACCACCGCCACCGCCACCGCCAACGGTTACATTGGCCGACATTGTTGCGGCCATGGCGGGCTCGCATTAGCAGCACACGGAGTTGCTGCAAACTTTAATTGCCAATAAGTCTCGTCTGGAGAGGCGTCAAGACCGAGAGGAACACCAACAAAGTTTCTACTCGGATTTCCTTGCTACCCATCCCCCGGTATTCTCAAGGGCAGATGAACCCCTCGATGCGGACAACTGGCTCCGCACGATGGATATGAAGTTCAGGCTGCTCAAAGTTAGTGACCAGCGGAAGACCCAGTTCATGCCCCAGCAACTTCAGGGGTCTGTGAGTGCTTGGTGGGCGAATTTCTGCGCCTCGCAACCCACCAAGTGAGCGATGACCTGGGCAGAGTTTCGGACGGCCTTCAGGGCCTATCATATACTGCCGGGTCTGATGAAGAGGAAGACACAAGAATTCCTCCACCTACAGCAAGGGAACCGGAACGCGCTGGACTATGCCAGGGCATCCATTGATCTCGTGCTCTATGCGTCATATCATGCGGATGCTGACGAGAAGCGGCGAGACCACTTTTATCAGGGGCTAAATCCGCTACTGAAGGACAAGCTTGCAATGTTCAATCACGGCAGCCTCAATGACATAATTGATGCTGCGATTGTACAAGAGGACTCCGGCAAGGAGTTAGCGGCGGCGGAAAAGAAATGAAGCGTGCCGCAAAGCAGTGGAGAAGGAGGTGGCGCTCCCCAAAAATATTGGATGGTGTATCGCTCACCATTTGGGCAACACTGGCAGCCACCGCAACGACCGATGCAGTATCGCAGTCGACCATATTCTCCACCGGCATTCCGACCGGCCTTACCAGCACCTCCGCAGCAACAACAGCTGCAGCGCACAATGCCGGGCTTTCATCCCCAAGCACCGGCCAGCCATCGACCACATGTTTCAAGTGTGGTCACCAAGGACATTTCACCGACAACTGCCCCGAGAGGCAAGGCGGTGGAGTGGCACCACAGTTTCTGGGGAGGAATCATCCCCGGAATCCCATTGATGCGCGGCGGGCAAACCCTAAGCCCGGCACCGTCCACCAAATCGCCATAGAGGATGTGCCGGAGGGAGAACCCATCCTTGCGAGTATGTTCCAACTCCACAAGCATCCCGCCATAATTTTATTTGATTCAGGCGCCATACATAATTTTATTAGCCAAGCTTATATTGCTGAGCACAGATTGCAAATACTACCCACCAAAAGTCCTTACTTGATTTTTTCACCGGGTGGGAAGATTTCAGCAAGTATGATGGTTCCAAAAGCGCCATTATGCTTAGGGGGTAGAGTATACCCTACGTCTCTCATAGCTTTAGAGGGACAAAAGGTCGATGTCATCTTAGGGATGTCGTGGTTAACCCATCAAGGCACTGTTTTAAACACCATCCTACGAGTCGTGCATTTGCACCCAGAAATGCACGAGTCTCATTCATTATTTCGGGACAGTCCAGAAATAAAACTTCCAACCGTATACCAATCCACTACCATCAGATTGTAAGATATTACAGTAGTCTGTGAGTTCCCTGACGTGTTCTCAGATGATTTACCGAGGATGCCGCCCGGCCGAGAGCTGGAGTTCAAGATTGAACTTGAACCGGGAACAATGCCAATATCTAGAAGGCCGTACAAGATGGCACCAAAGGAATTGGTGGAATTGAAAACACAGGTGATGGACCTGCTGGAAAAGCGGTTTATTAGGCCGAGCTCTCCTCGCCATGCGGCTGTTCAGCATTATTTGTGAAGAAGAAACAGGACAAGTACCCGTTGCCACGAATTGACATGTTGTTTGATCAGTTGGTCGAAGCAAAGATCTTCTCCAAAATGGACTTAAGATCCGGGTACCATCAGATTAAGATACGGGCTGAGGATATACCGAAGACAGCTTTGTCGACTAGGTACGGGCTTTATGAGTACCTGGTCATGTCCTTCGGCCTTACCAATGCTCCAGCTCATTTTCTTAGTCTATGTCCGTGAGTGTAGACTTAAACGTATTTTGATGTAATTATGTTCATAAAACAATTTATGTAATAGAATTTTTGCTTCCGCATTGTACCCTTTATGTGTGTTATCCGGTGTTGTGCAACGCAGCACCCCTCAGCGTGATCCTGGTGTGTCGAGACCATTGGGTCCTCGCAACAAACCGCAGGAGCAAGACAAGTGCTCCTTGACCATATTGAACCTATGATTTGAAACTTTTTTGCTTGTGAAAACTGCATGCTCGTGTCAACTTGATGGGAAACCCTTTAGTAGGAGTTTACTAGCTTTGTTAGCCACCCTTGTCACCGGGAAACTTGCTGAGTCGGGTGTGGTCGTTTTTCTTTTGCATCGCATAACTTATGGGATTCGGGAAACCGAAATAAATTTGTTTATCTACTGCACTCATAAAGATTAAAGATGATGAGAACATGATGATGTAAATGAGCATGGAATCGGGGAGATCTAGGCAAGCTTGGTTCGTGGTTATGCTGAATGAGATGGTGGTTTGCTTGCCTTAGATCTAAGGACAGGTCCATGATGCGAGAACATGCTAGGAAAACAGTGCCACCACAAAGCCAAATATTGGTGCGGCTTAGATGACTAATTAGGTGTGTTGCTATCTTGTTATGTACCATTGGATGGCGCGGGGAATGGGAGTCGAGAAGGACTGCCCTAGGAACTGCATGGCACATGAGGGGGCCCGTAGGTGGGAGAATGGAGGTTCGAGCCTGCCGGCGAGACCTCAGTGGGTCCGTACATTCTAGTATCCCCTTTGTAAAGACTATTTTGTGATCTCTTGGCTATGCACCTCAATGGAGGTTTTCTCTAGTCGCCGACGGGTGACGAAATCACGAACTTGTGGGTAAAGTTGTGCCACCTCTACAGAGTGTAAAACTATCATGATAGCCATGCTTCCGGTTACAAGAACTAGGCCAACATCCATGATTAGAGGCAAAACTTGGGATGGTTATTCGGGTATGATTGTGGTATGGTCATTGGGACTGGTTTTGGGAATGGTTTTGGTCATGAATATGAGATTGGGTTCGGTTATATGAATATGTGTTGATCATGAGCATTTGTGAATATGAGATGAACTTGAGAATGAGAATTGGGTAGTTGAGACTTGATAAATGATGAATTATGATGTTACGGAACATGAGGGATGATGAATTATTTGGTTATGTCAGGATTTAACTCACCTAGGGATAGTTGCTATTTTTATCATGATTGTGAAATAAAACTTGCTTGCTGCAATGAAAATTTTACTTTCCTACCTTGTTTTAAGCTACATGACATACTTTTCCCGCACTTGCTGAGTACGACATGTACTCACCCTTGCATTCCCACATATACTTCAGCTACAGGAGAAGAGTACTTTGAAGAGAAGGTGGAGTACTAGGCCTTCGCACTACCGTCAACATGCCTGTGGAGTTAAAGTTGGAGCCTCATCGTCTTTAGTTACTTTCCGCTATGGTTAGAGTCTTCCGCTGTAGAATAAGTTAGATAATATGATTGATACATTGAGTTATTGTAAATAAGGAACTTAAACACCATTTGTACGTGGCTATATTCTGAATTCAGTTTGTGATAAATCCGTGTATGTGTGAAGAACATCCTAGGCACACATATGCATTCACTTGGTTCGTTTTTCGGAACTGGGTGTCACAGCTTTCTACTCCGTCTTAAATCCCTTTTGTTATCTTGTCGCGTCAGCATTTAAGTCTTCCGCGTCCTCCCGGTTCGGGCTCTAGCCCAGATTGCTTCTGTCGTCTGACCTTGCTGTCCGGGCTTGGAGGTCAGTCGTTGCTCTCGTCCCGTGGGTCGGTCTTCGATAGCATTCCCCTAGGGCTCCCGCCCCTGGTCGTGGCCAGTGAAGCCACGTGTCTTCGTGCGGCTGGTCGGTTAACTACTTATTGGGTACCAAGGGTATATTGCCCCACTAGTAGCCCCAGAACCTTTGGACGAGCTCTCGTCTGGGTCGTTCGGAGGCATATCTCTGCTACGGTGGAGGACCTGAAAGGATAAGAAGAAAAAACTGAAGTTGTGTGAGATTGTTGTTTCGTTTCAGTTCGTGGCTACGTCCGAGCTCAAAGCTTCACGCACCAAGCCCCCCTCCGCGGTCAGGCACGGTTCAATCAGCGAATCCACTTCGCTCCGTGCCCGCAAACCGTCTGCGGCATCGGCTGATGGTTAGGGGAGGAGGAAGGAGCTGACGCATGCGGCCGGGATATCAGCGAGAGAGAGAGAGAGAGAGATGGGGAGGGCGCTGGACTGGTTGGGCCGGCCAGGGAGTTTTTGGCCCGATTACTCTTTTCCTTTTTCTTTTGTATTTTATTTTGTGTTTTCCATTTCAAACTCAAATTTGATTTTGATTTTTCATTCCCATATCACATATGCGCTGCAATTACATGAATTCCAAATTTTGAAGAAATTGGGTGTTACAGCTCTACCCCCTTAAAATGAATCTCGACCTCGAGATTTAGTAAATCCTAAGAGAATGGATTGGGAAACTATGAATTGAGTTCATCTTCTGTTTCCCAAGTGGTCTTTTCCTCTGAATGATGTTTCCACTTCACATTGCACATACGAATCCTCTTGTTTCTCGTGATGCACTCCGTCGTCTCAAGAATTTTGACTGGATACTTGGTATATGAAAGGTCTTCTTGTACATCCAACTCATTCAATGGAACCTGTTCTTCTGTTGTTCTCAAACATTTTTTGAGTTGACATACATGAAACACATCATGCACATCTGATAGACGAGAGGGTAACTCTAGGAGGCATGCAATTTCACCCTTTCGTTTCAATATTTGGAAAGGTCCGATGTACCGAGTTGCTAGCTTGCCTTTTACCTTAAACTAATGAAGTCCTCTGATAGGAGATACTTTGAGGTATACAGTCTCCTACTTCAAAGGTTAGTTCTCGTCATCTTGTGTCTGCATAACTCTTCTGTCGGGTTTGAGCTACCTTCAAATTGTTGTGGATTTCTTTTACTTTCCTCTTGGCATCTCGTAATACCTCCAAACACTTGACTCTCTCCTGTCTAATACTAGAACAGAGGAGTCCTGCATTTTTTCCCATATAACACCTCAAACGAAGACATTTTCATGCTGGTCTGGTAGCTGTTATTGTAAGAGAATTCTGTGTATGGTAATTTTTTATCCCAACTTCTGCTATTCTTGAGTGCAAAAGCTCTCAGCATGTCCTCGAGGATTTTATTTGGTCTTTCCATCTGTCCACCAGTCTGCGGGTGATATGCTAAGCTGAAATTAAGACGGGTTCCCATGGACTCATGCAATTTCTGCCATAACATTCAGGTAAATTATGTACCTTGATCTAACACTATCTTCTTGGGCACATCGTGTAAACATACAATTATAGACATGTATAATTCCACCAATATAGAACCGTTGCACTGTTCTTTAATGGGAATAAAGCGAGCTACCTTGGTTAGTCTATGTACTATTACCCATATCAAATCATATCCCGATTGGGTTCTAGGCAGCCCTACTATAAAATTCATGCTTATCTCTTACCATTTCCATTCCGGTACTTTGAGTAGCTGCAATAATCCCGTAGGTCTTTGATGTTCTACTTTTACTAATTGACATGTGTCACATAGGGCCACATGTCCAGCGACATCTCGCTTCATGCCATACCACCAATACCTACTCTTAAGATCCTAATACATCTTAGTACTCCCAGGATGAATTGAGTAGTCAGAATCATGAGCCTCTCTCAGGATCAATTCCCGAATTTCCTTTACATCTGGTACACATATTCTTTTCCCAAGCCATATCATACCATGCTCATCCTCTCTAAATCTAGGAGCTCTATTCTCCTTAATTTATCTTTTAATTTCCTGATTTTTCTCATCATCTTTCTGACCATTGTGGATATCTTGCTCTAGTGTGTAATCTACTTCCATTGCAATTGCCTCACTGTTATTCACGAGACATAAATTGAGCCTCGCAAATTCTTCGCATAATGTGGTTGTATGTCACTCATTGTCAACATATTTATGTGCGCCTTGCGGCTTAAGGCATCTTGTACGACATTTGTGACGGACAGAAATCCGTACAATCCAGGATCACAGAGGGTGATGCCGCATGATGAGACAGCCGACAGCACACACGATAAGGAAACCAAGCATTACATTCAAACTTACTGAATTTGTACAAAAGTAGTACAAACCTTCAGTTTACATCTAATTTACACAGTTTTAACTGCAGCGGAATAAACTATACAACTCACGCCTAACCTAACTAGCAAAAGTTGGTTGTCCAGTGTGACGCCCTCAATTCTGTGGAAAACCACGGAACCAAGAACTGATGCGTGTATGTGCCCAGGATGTTCATCACACATACACATATGTACCACAAACTGAATTCAGAATATATATAACCACGAATAACAGAGTTTACAATGTTTCATGAGTCTTGAACTCATGCTCACAGCGGAAGTCTTTATTTCTATGCAGCGGAAGTCTTCTAACTAATGCGGAGGCAATTTAACTAATGCAGAAGCAGTTCTAGGCAGCAATGGCTCCATCTCTACTCCATCCCCACAGGCAAGGTTGAGAACAGATTATGCGCCTAATGCTCCACTTGGTCTTCATAATAATCTTCTCCTATTGCTGATAATGAAATAATAATGCAAGTTTGAGTACAATGACGTACTCAGCAAGTGCGGGAAAATATGATATGTAGCTCATAACAAGGTAGGTATAAAAAGGCTCATTGCAGAAAGCAAAGTTATTTATCAAAACCATGATAAAACAGCAACTCATTTTTAAGTGAATGTAATCCCAACATGTATTAAAATACCAATCATACCTCCATTGTTCATTAACTTCCATGTCACAACCAGACATCAATCAATCTCATTCTTGCTCACGAATACCTCCTCGTATTCGCTACCATCTCACGAATACCATATCGTATTCGCTACAATTTCATCTCATAAACAACTTTGTCTCCCACCGAGACTAACCGTGTCCCATGACTCATCAGTCATGCAACCAATCTTATCATCCGAACTCAACAGTCCCGAAAATAAAACGAAAACCAAACCATCCAAAACCATAATCCAATAACCATATCCAATAACCATCCCAACTAATCATGGAAGTTGGCCAGGCGCTCGTGACCGTAAGCTCGGCTATCATGATAGTTTTAGACTCTGCAGAGTTTGCACCTCTTTACCCACAAGTTTGTGATTTCGTCACCCGTCGGTGACTGCAGAACCTCAATTATACCAGTATACAACCGTCGGTGTATGGCCAAGAGATCACAAAATAGCCTTTACAAAGGGGTTACTAGATGTATGGACTCACTAAGGTTTCACCGGCAGGCTAGAATCTCCAATTCTCCCACCCACGGGCCCCCTCTTGTGCCATGCAGTTCCCAGGGCAGTACTCACTCGACTCCCATTCCCTGTGCCTTCCACGGTCCATAACAATCTAGCAACTTACCTAATTACTCAGCTAAGCCGCACCCATACTTGTCCTTGTGGTGGCACTGTTATCCTGGCATGTGATCGCATGAACCGGTCCTTAGATCTACGGCAAGTAAACCACCATCTCATGCTACCTCATTCACAAACCCGGCTTGCCAAGATCTCCCTCCGATCCATGTTCATTAACAACATCAGTTTTTCATTATAATTATAAGTGCAGTTAGCTAGACACATCTATCTCGCTTCCCAATCCCATGGACTCAGCGAAGCTTAAAAGTTAAAACCATACCCGACTCATAAATTTCCCTGGTGACAAGGGTGGTTTTAACCAAAGCTAGTAAACTCCTATAAAAGGGCTTCCCATTATGTTTGACTCAGCACACACACCTTTTCACAAAACAAAACAGTTTCTTTCCCAAAACATAGGATCAATATGGTCAAGGAGCACTTGCCTTGTTCTTGCGGTTCCGGTTGCTCTTGGATCTCGAAACCTTGTTGTTGCAACACGTCGTAGACAGCTCCCTGAGCTTGTCCTGCTATACAGGATCACGCACATAGAATATCCACATCAATCAATATCATGCACAAACTTTAACTAGATGCGATGATGCATATGCATGCTATCTTATGATCAGTTTTTATTAGATTGGTTTGTACGTGTACTTGCATGGGTTTATGATGAACAGAGGTGTTCGGATCAAAGGTGGACGTGGCGATGATCTTGTCTTTTAGATCAACCCGATCAACAAGTGATCTGCCCACGAGAAAGCTTCTGTTCGAAAGGAGTCGAAGAACAGATGCAAAGAAACACGATGATGTCGTAAGGTGATATTGGAGGCCTACCTTACGTTCTTCTTGGTCTTGGGGTCCTTCTCTGATCAGAAAGATCTTTGGGCTCCCCTTCCGGCGATCTTTCTTGACTGAACTCCGGCGATGGGCTTACTCGGCGAGTTAGGGCTAGGGCTCTAAGTCGTCGGCTTAGGAGTTGGAAAGAAGTTTGTGGTTTTGGCCAAAGGTTCTGGGTTCTATTTATAATCGGGAGAAGAAGAGTACTAATCTGATTGTATTCCGAATAGAAGTCCTATTCAAATTTATCGTTGAATCTTAACATCTTATCTTTAGTTGATTTGGTGCGGTAACATTGTGGAATTCAGGTCGGTTTCTTCTCCGTACCAATATTTCTACGCGTACAGAATCCAAAAACCGCTCCAGAACTCGTTACCTCCGCGGTGATGAGCTCCGGAAGCTCCACGTGTCCATCAAGGCCTGGTCTCCCCTTTTCCGCAGAGACGAGCTCTGGTTGTGCCGCGTGTCAAGCGAGCGAGACCTCCCTCCCCTTCGGAGGTGAGCTCCGCGTGCGCCACGTATCCTGGCGGTCGGGACCTCGTCTCTCATTCGGAGGTGGCTCCGCGCACGCCACGTGTCAGTGCCGGACCTTCCCTCTCTCCGGAGATGGCTCCGGGTGTGCCACGTATCCTAACAGCGCCAGACTTCCTTTCTTCACAGAGACGAGCTCCGAGGTTGACACGTGTCCAACCGTGACGGACTTCCCGGAGATAAGCTCCGGTGGTGACACGTGTCCAATAGAACCGGACCTCTCGGAGATAAGCTCCGAGACCGACACGTATCCCGCGCGACTGGTCCTCTGATTTCCGTGGTGACTAGCTCCGAAGGTGACATGTGTCCTGCGGAACTGCCTTTGCTTCTTCCGCAGAGGCTAGCTCCGGGGGCAACACGTGTCCCACAGGGTCGGACCACTCCCCCTTTGCGGAGATGAGCCCCGAGCCTGCCACGTAGCCAGTTAGCGGCGGACCTTTCCCCACTTTGCAGGGATGAGCCCCGAACACGCCACGTGGCCAGCGGGCTGTGAGAGTTGTCCTCGGCGCTCTCTGTGAACTGGATTCTTGTTCTTTTTGGCTATCCTTTTAATTCTCTCTCTGTTCCTACTTCCTTTAAAATGTTCATGAGACATGAATACATGCAGAAACCAGAAATGAAGGTGTCACATCCAGCCCTACGGACAACCCATACTAGATACACTCCAGCTTCAAGGCAGAATGCATGACTCCGACACAGCCATCGTTCCTGATGGAGGATAGCCCTCGCCGGTGAACCTGTACTACGAGTCAGTGGGGTACTCCTCACCGGCAAACACTCATAGCAGAAACCGTGAGCACGATGACTCAACAAGTCTTATCCGACTCTCCTACACAAGAAACTCTACATGCATGTCATACCAAAGGTAGGATGGAAGTTTGCAGCAAAGGACACGCCTACAAGTTCATCCTTACTTCATCTTTTAGCCATAAGTTAACAGTTCATAAATCTGAAATTTAGTGAGCAATATTTGGTGGCACACATGTTGCAATACAGTTCATTCATAACAGCAGTAATGCATCACAATCATTCCATATATTTACTACGTCATAGCACAGTGAACAAGCGGTACTCATGACCGTGAGGGACGGCGAATCGACTCTATATACACCTGCAGGGATACCCAAATAGCACGTCACGTACGCTCGTCCTCGGAGCTGCAATGGCACGCTCAACCGATGTGGTAATGGACAACCTTTCACCAAACAGCCAAAACATCAAACCAGTCGCACCCAAACGAGCAGGAGGTTCCCTACACGGAGCATCTCTCTATGCCCTTTAGCAGATTTCCACCTTGCTTCCCTCAACCTACACCTATAAATCGGTGTGTTATGCCTCGACGCCTGGAGGTATAGGTTACATCAGTTTATCGGACCCCATATATCTGATATGCCTTCAGTACATTCAAACTTCTTCAGCGGGGCCGCAACGGATCCTGAATCGACACGGGCAGGGCTACCACAAGACTTCCACTTGTTGCATCCTAAGTCCCTACCTAGTCTCATTTTACCAAGATGTGGATTTACCTCGGCGAGCTGGCTGCACGCGGCGCTGCTGTGATCACCCGCGAGGAACCGAGTCGAACTGAGTCTGTTCAGTGAAAATCAGACTCTGTCAAGTGGGCCCTTCCCCCTCTAATTCTTTTTATTTGTGTTAACTAATATTTTCTCAGCTACTCACAATTAAATGGTATACTTCACCACCAAGTCATGAGCGGAATTTTAATTCCTCAAATTTGATCTTGTGTAGCTAAATTTGATTCACATTAGAATTTGAATTCCAATTTCAGTTTGAATTAGTTCAAATATAGCTCCCGACAAGATCAACTCCAATGGAGGTGAATATTGGTGGAATAACTCAGAAAAATGTGCTGAGTTTGAACATGAATCCACCTTTTGAATTCAGGTGATGAAAGTAGCTGAAATTTGAATTTACATTCAAACTTGCCCTTTTTTTACTTGTATCCAAAAGTGCCTCAAAAAGGTTTGGATTTGCATGAAACTTGGTATGAGCATTCCTAATAATGTTTAGGACCTAATTGTGAGCTCTGCCTCTTATGTTTACATGTGGGAAATCCTACTTTTGGATTTGTAAGTTTTTCCATTAATCATCCTATTGATGGTGGTTACTTGCTCTTCAAATGCGTTCATGAGATCTCCACAAAATGAGCTGTGGTGTGTGTGATGTGATGAACACTTTAGCAAGTGAAATATTGGCCCTTTACACCCCTCCCCCTTAAAAGAATCTCGTCCCAAGATTACAAACAGAAGAGATGACGCTGTAAGAGGAATTACCCGCGACGAGATGCCAAGAAATCCGGATAATTTGAGTGAAGGAAATCTTCGTTGGTCCCCGTCGCTTCCTCAGCGTTCTGGTTGCTTCACAAGATATTGTAGAACCACAGCATTCTGTTACGCGTGGTTCTAGTCTTCTCATCAATAATTTCAACCGGATATTCAGCGTAGGTTAAATTCAATTGTAACTCGCCTATGTCTTCTGTGGGAACAGTAGCTGTATACTTCAGACATATTCGGAATTGTGAGACATGGAAAACGTCATGAACACCAGCGAGAGACGCCGGTAGTCCCTGTCTATATGCCACTGGTCCACATTTCTCGGTGACGGCATAGGGTCAAATAAATCGGGGAGCGAGTTTCCCCTTCACGCCGAATCGGTGCACGCCCTTCATGGAGACACACGGAGATAAACGTGTTCTCCGACGTCGAAGTGCAGCGGCCTATGCCTCTTATCAGCGTAACTTTTCTGTCGGGATTGGACGGCTTTCAAGTTTGCCTGAATCACCCAAACTCGCTCTTCGGCGTCGTTCACTAGATCAATCCTGAATGTGACCCTTTCACTGGATTCGCACCAATTCAATGGGGTGCGGCATTTGCGACCGTAGAGAGCCTCATAGGGTGCCATCTTGATACTCACTTGATAGCCGTTGTTATACGAGAATTCTGCCAATGATAGATGATCATCCCAATTGTTACCGTGGTGGATGGCACACGCTCTCAGCATGTCTTCTAACACTTGATTCACCCTCTTAGTTTGTCCATTGGTCTGAGGATGATATGCGGAGCTTCTAATAAGCTTGGTACCCAAAGAAGCGTGCAACTGCTCTCAGAAATGAGCCACAAACAGTGCACCTCGATCTGAGATTATTGTCTTGGGTACTCCATACAAGCACAGGATTTTTGCAATGTACAACTCCGCATACTTGCTAACATGGTAATTTGTATGCATGGGAATGAAGTGAGCCGACTTGGTTAACCCGATTACCCAAATGGAATCATGCTTGTGAAAAGTCATGTGTAATCCCACAATGAAATCCATACTCACATCTTCCCATTTCCATGCTGGAATTTTCAGGGGTTGCAGCAGCCCTGGTTTCCTCATGTGATCCGCCTTAACTCGCCTACACGTATCACACTCGGATACGTATTTTGCAATTTCCCGCTTCATCCATGTCCACCAAAATTTACTCTTCAAATCTTGGTACATTTTGTTGCTGCCCAGATGAATGGAAAACTTAGACAAGTGAGCTTCATCTAGGATATTCTTTCTCAACTCCATATTCCAGGGTACGACTATACGGTCGTTGAACCATAGTGTCCCCTCTTCATCTTTCCGGAAACATTTGATATCACCGCAATCTATTCGTTTCCAGAGATGTGCCATGCCTTTGTCAACTTTCTGAGCTGCAATAATATCCTCCCTAATGGTAAGGATGAGAGCAAGGTTGTAGAGTGATCCATATGGAACCAAATATAAACTCGGTTCTTCCTCTTCTATCGGTGTAATAGTGAGGTTATGGACATGTGATTTCCGACTCAGCGCGTCGGCAACCACATTTGTCTTTCCGGGGTGGTAATGAATCTCAATCTCATAGTCTTTGATTAATTCTAACCACCTCCTTTGCCTCATATTGAGATCCTTCTGGCTGAAGATATACTTTAAGCTCTTGTGGTCAGTGTAGAGATGCACCAAGTTTCCAAGAAGATAGTGTCTCCACATTTTCAGCGCCAATACCACAGCAGCGAGCTCAAGATCATGAGTCGGATAGTGCTGTTCATGGTTTCGAAGTTGGCGTGAGCCATACGCGACCACCCGTCCTTCTTGCATCAACATGCAGCCAAGCCCGATACCGGACGCATCACAATATACGTCGAAAGGCTTGGTAGTATCCGGTTGAGCTAAGACCAGGACTGTTGTGAGATGCTTCACTAATGCTTGGAACGCTCCTTCACATGCTGAGCTCCAAACATATTTTGTCCCCTTCTTCAATAATTCCGTCATTGGTTTAGCAAGCTTGGAGAAGCTCGGGATGAACCTCCGATAGTACCTCGCTAAACCGATGACAGCCCCATGGCGAGGAGCTCGACCTAATAAAATCCTTCTCCAGCAGGTCCGTTAACTGGGTCTTCAGCTCAGCCAATTCCTTTGGCGCCATCTTGTACGACCTTCGGGATATTGGCATGGTTCCCGGTGCAAGCTCAATCTTGAACTCCACCTCTCGGTCAGGTGGCATCCCCGGTAAATCATCGGGGAACACGTAAGAGAACTCGCGGACTACTGGAATATCTTCCAATCTGATAGTTGTGGACTGATAAACACTTGGAAGTTTTATTTCTCGACTGTTCAGAAATAAAGAGTGTGACTCATGCATTTCTTAGTGTAGATGCACGACTCGGAGGACGGTGTCTAAAACAGCACCGTGGCGGGTTAACCACGACATCCCTAAGATGACATTGACCTTCTGTCCCTCTAAAATTATGAGAGATGTAGGGTACACTCTACCCGTTAAGCATAATGACGCCTTTGGAACCATCATGCTTGCTGAAATTTTCCCACCCGGTGAACAAATCAAGTATGGACTATCGGTGGGTTGTATTTGCAAGCTGTATTTAGCAATGAAAGCTTGGCTAATAAAATTGTGCGTGGCGCCTGAATCAAATAATACCATGGCGGGATGCTGGTGGAGTTGGAATATACCCGCAAGGATCGGCTCTCCCTCCGGCACGTCCTCTATGGCAAGTTAGTGGACAGTGCCAGGCCTAGGGTTTGCCCGCCGCACATTAGTGAGGTTCCGCGGCTGATTCCTCGCCAGAAGTTGCGGTGGAACTCCGCCGCCTTGCCTCTCAGGACAATTGTTGGTGAAGTGTCCTGGACGACCACATTTGTAGCATGTGGTTGCCGCTTGGCCAGTGCTCGTGGGACGAAATCCCGGCATGCGCTGCTGAGGTGCATACGCACGCGGCATCGCCCACTGTTGCTGTTGTTGCTGCGGAGGTGGTATTGGCAGTGCCAGACTGAATGCCGGTGGAGAATAGGGCTGACTGCGGAATGGCATCGGCCTCTGTGGTGGTTGCCAGCATGGACCCGATGGTGGGCGATTCACCATTCGGTATTTTTGAGAAGGACCACCTCCTTCTCCGCTGCTTTGCGGCGCGCTTCTCTTCCTTTCCGTCGCTGCTAACTCCTTGCCGGAGTTCTCCTGAACAATCGCAGCATCAATAATGTCATTGAGGCTGCCGTGATTGAACATCGTCAGCTTGTCCGTCAGGAGCGGGTTAAGCCCCTGGTAGAAATGATCCCGCCGATTCTCGTTGGTATCGGCGTGATACGAAGTGTATAGCGCAAGATCATTGAACGCTCTGGAGTATTCCAGCGTGTTCCGGCTTCCTTGCTGCAGGCGTAGGAACTCCTGCATCTTCCTCTTCATGAGACCCGGCGGTATGTGATAGGCCCTGAAGGCCATCTGGAATTCCGCCCAGGTCATAACCCGCTCGGTGGGTTGCGAAGCACAGTAGTTCGCCCATCAAGCGCTCGCGGATCCTAGGAGCTGTTGGACCATGAACTGAGTCTTGCGCTGCTCACTCACTTGGAGCAGCCCGAACTTTATCTCCATCGTGCGGAGCCAGTTGTCTGCCTTGAGGGGTTCATCTGCCCTTGAAAATACCAGGGGATGAGTAGCCAGGAAATTGGAGTAGGACCTTTGTCGGCGCTCCTCACGATCTTGACACCTCTCTGGTCGAGACGTATTTGCAATGAGGGTTTGCAGCAACTCCGTGTGCTTCTGATGAGAACCCACCATCGCTGCCACGATGTCAGCCAAAGTAACCGTTGGCGGTGGCAGTTGTTGCTGTTGCTGTCCTGAGGAATTCTCAGAAGGTTGTTGGGAGGTCTCTCCCCCCTGACTGGAACCCCCAACATCTGGGTTGGCACGAGTGTGAGTCATTCTGAAATTTAAAACAGCAGCGATCAGCACATGTCATACTTAAAATTCCATATGAAACAGCAGGTATTGAAGTGACGCATGAATAATTTGCACAACATTCACATATATTGATAAAGCATAAACTTTATACAAGATACATTATTTTCGGGTCTCCGAGAAGTCATGCTCATGTCGTCACTACCTATACATACACTACTGTCTACACGACATGTCACCTGTTACAAAAGTTTGGGTTACATCACCCTCGCTGCCCTACTTGGCAACGGTAACCTACTACTCGGAGTAGAACTTGACCTACTGTGGGTCGTCCTCCTCCGATACCTCTTCTGGTGGCTCTAGGTCCATAACCTCCTCTTCCGGTTCCGGTTCTTTCATTGCCGGAAGACCCAAAACCACGGGTACGTCACCTACCACCGGTATGCCCATTACCGGAGGTACGAGGTCCTGCAACGCGTGCACCTTGTCCATGGCCTGGTTATACTCCTCTTCCCAGCCTGGCCCCTCCTCAATAGCATCATCCCGCTCTTGAGTAAGGACCTCGTTCTGCTGGGTCAGAGCCTGCACCTGTTGTTGAAAATCCGTGATGTTGATACGGCTTTTCATCTTCGCCTTCTTCAGACGATGCAACTGATTATATTGTTCGTTCAGTCACTTGATCGTCGGAAGGAGAACATTGTGGAGTGCGCTGTGAGCACTCTCAAAATGATCTCCACGGCTGTTGCTCTCCTTGAGCTTCACGGCGAGACATTCCGAATGAACAGCTTGGCTGTCCATCACGGCCTTTCCCGCCCTTATCTAGAGGCTGAGGTTCGCCTCCGCGGGGTTGTACCTTGGGCAACCCGGATCTGTTGACTCCATGTACCTCCCTTCCCACACATGATTAGCCCGTCCCTCCACCGGAACGAGCACGTATGGAGTGCCCTCCATAGCTCTCACGTGTAGTTGGCAGAAACGCGACATGGTGTCGCGGGCTGCCACATGCCACATTCTCTCCGGCTGTCTACCTCTCACCGTAACGGTGAACGGTGCCCAATCGGGTGGCGTAGGTCCTGCAGAAACTTCGACATGGATCATCCACGCCTTGTTCCCCTCCTCGCCTTCTTATTTGGCGAAGTACTGCAGCATCTTGCTGTACCCGAAATATTGAAGCATTTGCCTCAACGCTTCCGGATAGCCGCTGTGGTGAGAACAGTGGGATTCCACCCACCCATTCTCCAACTGTCTATCCGCTGTCATCTGTAGAAACATATTTGAGAAATGTCAAATATTTATTTGAACAGTAAATCTTCGAGTTATAACATAAAACATGTCATTGAACTCACAAGATTTGGAAACATAGTTCAAACTTAAACAAATTTGACTGCTGATCTGCTGTTCAATATGACAGCCCTGACCAGTTTCCATTTCAATCTGATTTAGACCATGCTAAAGGCAAAACCAATTCTATAACTCAACATTAAAGATAAATTTAACTTCAAAAGCTTTCCAGAAAGTATTCGCTTGGCCTAAGATCTGTCCTGGTTCAAAAGTTATGAGATGTCAAAGTTGATAGAATTTCTGGAGAAAATTGGACAGCACCTCCCAGCTTAAGGTACTGATTTGATCCAAGAATTACAGTTAACTCTACAACAAATTTGACAAAACTTTCTGTTACAAAGTTGTAACCCATCTTATGAACTTTTCAGAACTACCTCATTTTATATTTTTGGATTTTTATGCAGGAAGTTATGCTCAATTTACAGAGAGTTACAGAGAATATTTGCTCTGCCCTTTTTTCTGGACAGTTTCAACTCTGCTGCATTTTTCGATTGGTTAAGGGATGAGACACCTCTGGACCTCGACAGAAAGTTGTAAAGCTCTTACAAAGATTTCCAGAAATGTATCATATGACCCCATCCTCGAAATAACCCAACCTCTAGCCTCTGATTAACTTCAGCCTTAATTTCAGCTGAAAACAGGGGACTCTGTCCTTAGCGTCCTATAAGTTGAAAACTTGTTAACTTTGAACCTCCTGATTAAAGGGAAAGAGTTACATCAAAGTTTTTGTGCTCTGGATTAAAACTTTCAAGTTTTACAATGAAGTTGCTCAATTAGTGGGGTGTGACGTCGATGCTTCACCAGTTCATGTTGGTACTACGTCCTCACAAAGAAAAACCTATACCATATTTAGCCGGCTTCGTTAGTTCAGTGGCACTACGCGTCTCTCGCACACATATGCTACACGTCTACCGTTTCGTGGTTAGACTACCTGCAGATAACTCAAACAATCGTCAGACTCGGCTGCACACCGAGCCCGGTATCCATATAGTTCATACACCCGGCCGTCATCACTCGCCCGGATGTTCTCAAGCCAAACACACCTTGAGCTACGTGTTCACGTTATTGACCACGTGACGAGGTCTCCCAAATTCCCCAAAGCACGCCAGGGAAAGACGTTTCTCGAATACCCCAAACGACATGAAGAGTCGTAGATGGCATTAAAGCGGGTCGGGTTACCTGCCACCCGTGGGACCCCACCCTTCAGCATGTGCGCACTGGTGGACAACGCTTACGTGCACCCCCCAAGACATAAAGCGTCCCGAGATGCACGATTTTCCGACATAAGCAAATAGGTTAGTATGCCACTTTCTATACACTAATAACATCCTTATATGGGCTAATAACTCATTCCTCACCGAATTTTTGAAAAAGATGACCTTTGTAGTGCGTTAAACCTCAAACGAGCTCTGATACCATGCTGACACGACCCGACGGCCTTGTCGAGCCAGGATCACGCTGAGGGGTGCTGCGGTGCACAGCACCGGATAACGCACGTCAAAGATACAAAGCGGAAGCAAAGTTTTATTACATAAACCAGTTTATGAACATTTTTACAACAAAGTAGTCCAGTCTACACTCACGGACGTAGACTATACATCGAGTTCACGTTCATCCTGTGAACGTGTCCCCGCTAGCACGCACACAAACTAACACGGCGGCGTGCCTGACTCCCACTCGACGGGGTTCCCCTCCTGGGGTTCCGTCTCCTCCTCGGGAGTCCCTTCCTCATAAACCCCAGCAAAAGCTTCAAACAAAAGCAGTGAGCACGATGGCTCAGCAAGACTGACCCGTCTCTCCTATACATGAAACTTCTACATGGATGGTTTTAGGGTACATGAGGTAAAATAAGTTGCAAAGGACTCGCCTAATTATGTGGACCTTACTTTCCAGTTTTAGCAGCAGGTTGTGGAGAACCTTACGCTAAGGCACATGAGAGAGCCGCAATCAAACAAGAAACGCATTTCTCTCATGTACTTTGCCCAAAGTTGAAAGGAACTTTAATTAGCTCTAAAATACAACAAGACATATACAAGCAAAGTATATCTTTCAAATCAGCAAACTTTTAAAATGTATCTAACCTGTTCTTTCTATGTCACGGTACATTGAACAAGTGGTACTCACTGACTGCGAGGGACAGCGATTATAATCGATTTACACCTGCAGGGTTACCCAAATAATCCGTCACGTACGCCCGTACTCAATGTTGCCTCCAGCAACCATCACGGACGTCGTACGCAACCACCTTTCACCCGTCAGCCAAATATTGAACCGGTCCTATCGTCCCGAGCAAGAGGTCTCTGCGCGCGCATCTGCAGTGCCGCCAGCCGATTTACACCTCAAGCTCTCAACCTACCTTCTGAACGACAGGCAATGCCTCAATACAGCTACCTGAGTAACATCGGTTTCCCGGTTCCCATATAGCCGGTAGGTCTTCGGTACTGTTCTAGCTTGTTCAACAGGCCCGCACACGGCTCGGTCCTCAATCGACACAAGTGGAGCTATAGCACCCAGGCCCCAAAGTCCTGCTTCCCTTACTCTCCGCCCGGTCTCATTTTTCTTGCCATGTGTTTCATTTGCTATCTTTACCCGAGTCGACTGCCTCTAGCCTATCCTCGCGAGTAGTTCCAACTACTCGACTTGTACCGAATCCTATACTATCTTAGCGTTGCAGTAGCTAAACGGGGTTTTCAATTCTAACCCCAACCCATGGTTTTCTTGGCTACGCATTTGGGTTTCAAACAAGACTCTAATGCAAGAAGTAAGTGGGTGCTCAAAGTAAGTTCTCAAAACAGTGAAAATTTGTAAAAAGGTTAATGCAAATCGGAGCTTGCCTTGTTGCTCTTGGTCATAGGCTAGCTGCTCTTCCGGAGTAACAAAGTCTAAGACTTCGGGTTCCTCCTCAACCTTAGCGACTACATATGAGAAATACGTATATGGGTCAATTTTGTATGCAATTGAATTGAAGTTAAATTTGTGAGAGTTATAAGTCTTGCTAGACAGGCCCAATGACTCTGAAATTTTTACTGTTGTTTGTATACAACCTACACAGAGAATTGGCCAAGTTTTTTTTGCAGCAAAGCTCAATTGAGCTCTCCACAAATAATTATGTACTTGGTCTATATTAGAGCTCCTAGGGGGTTCTAGGGATTTTCATGGCAAGCCATGACTTTATGAAAATAAGATTTTTAGAGGGTCCTAACAGAGTTGGTCTCACTTAATTTGAAGGTTCCTATCTAAAGATATGAGCTAAACAATTTCAGAGAAATTCTGAAAATGTTTCTGGACATTTTCTATTTTCTCTGGAACAGTTTTAGTAACCTCACCATTAGGTGGATCAAATGAGCTCAAATGGATCTGAAATTTTTATGGTAGCTCAGGTATATTTTGGTGAACATCCCAGCAAAATTTCAGAATTTTCCTTAATAAGTTCTCCAGTTAAAATTCTAAACAGTTTAAACATTAAAGAATTAATTCTGGAGAACTAAAGATTTTCATGAAGTGAAACTTGTTTTGCTGGAAAGCACTCAGAGAGCTGAATCCAACAAAACTTTGTTCACTCGATTTGGAGTTTCCTAGCTAAAGTTATGTGGGTTTGAAGTTTGAACTAAATATGAAAATCGTGGAAATGTTTAAATCATTGCACATGGGACCGGGGCTACGTGTCAACTTCTCAGCGGTTGACACGCGGGGCTACGGAATCTTTCTCGCGCATCCGCACCCGATCTGGTGCCACAGCAAATCCCGGTTTTACAATATCGGACTCTGACACATGGGACCGGGGGCTTCGTCTGCCTCCGGCCTCCCGCGCTCGGCCGCCGCCCCCCTCGCCGGAGTGCTCACCGTAGGGCTTCTGCTGTGTGCCAAACTTCACAATCTTGGCCACCTCTGCTTAATTCTACCTGGGGAACACGATGCTGGGCTCAGCTCGTCGTGACAGTCACCGGAACACGGCCGACAATGAGCGGCGGCTTTGGAAGAACTTCGGCCGTGTCGGCCGGACTTCCTAGCATCCCAACCGATCGAGCAAAAGGCCGGAGAGAATCGGGGGACCCTAGGGAAGATCGGCATGGGCTCGATGCAGCTCGGAATAGGCTCTAGGTAAGCTCTCACCGTGCGCCCGACACTTCCCGAGTAAGCCGCCGTTGGCAAGCTTGGAAATATGCCATGTACAGGGGTTCTCATGCTAGGTGTTGTGAATCCAACTTGTGCGCCACTAAGTCTAGTTCGTGTAGGAACGGTTTGAGACTCTATAAACAATTATGGAGTTTGAATTTTGCGGATCCGCACCTGAAGGTCGGTCTGCGCCGAGTGAAAGGGGAAACTGAAATTCGTCACCGGTGATCAAACATTTGGGCTATGGTTCGGGGGTGAGCAGCACCAGTCGCTAACACGTCCGAGGACGCCTTACCTTGGGCGTTACACCCTCCCGTTTGGGCTGTCCACGGGAGCCCGAGGTGCGGCGGACTTAGGTTACCAGGAAAAACTTTCGGTATCAGCAAGATCATCCGAATTCGGCTAAATTTCTGCGATGGGAAAGGAAAAGGAGGATCCCTAGTACCGTTTTGCGGCTTGGAGGGAGTGTTGAGGCTGTGATCACTGGTTTTCTGAACAAACCCGAGAGAGTGGCAGCGAGGCAATGCTTTTCTTGCGCGAGAGGCGACGACTGCTCGGTAGTGCTCGGTTTGGCTCAGCCGCGGGGGATAAGAGGAAGGGGTGAGGCGGTTCAGCAGCCAGGGGCAGCAAGCAGCTGCTGGTCTCGCCGTGGCGGCCGCTGTACCAGGCGCAAGAAACCAGCTCGGGCTTCAGTCGGTTGAATTTGCTGCTGAGGCTGACATGTGGGTCCCACCAGAGGTTTAACCTCTGAAATTAAATTTTCCCCACTGCTCTAAACAGTAGAGACCCAAATACCCTCTCATTTTTGAATTATCAACCACAAGCCCATTTGAAGTTTATAGAATTCAAATTGTGAAGTGTTTGAATAAATTTCAGCACATATGCAGTTTGAAATTCAAAATTGAGTTTGAATTTACTAACTTAGCTCATGTCAAAATCAACTCCAAATGGAGTGAAAATTGGTGTGTGAGCTCACAAAAATGTGCTGAGTAAAAATATGCCACCCACTTTTGAATTCATGGGATGGAAATAGTTTGAATTTGAATTTGAGTTCAAACCACCCTCTTTCTAGTTATACCCAAAAGGACTTCAAAAAGGTTTTTAATTTGGGTGAAATTTGGCATGGACATTCCTAGCAAGGTGTAGGAGTTTTTCATATGCCCAGCCCATATATGATGCATGTGGGAAATGCCACTTTTGCATTTTGTGAGTTTATTCTCGAATGAACATGTTGATGGTGTTTACATGCTCTTCAAATGTATTCATCAAGTTTCTTCAAATGAAGTGTGTGTGTGGTGATGAACACTTTGAATATGTGCCAAAAATTTAGGCCCTTACATTATTGGAACCTTACTTTCAAGTTTTAGCAGTAGGTTGTGGAGAACCTTACGCTAAGGCACATGAGAGAGCCGCAATCAAACAAGAAACACATTTCTCTCATGTACTTTGCCCAAAGTTGAAAAGAACTTTAATTAGCTCTAAACTACAACAAGGTATTAACAAGCAAAGTATAACTTCCAAATCAGCAAACTTTTAACATGTATCTAGCCCGTACTTTCTACGTCACGGTACAGTGAACAAGTGGTACTCACTGACCGCGAGGGACGGCGATTATAATCGATTTAAACCTGCAGGGTTACCCGAATAACCTGTCACGTATGCCCGTACTCGATGTTGCCTACAGCAACCATCCCGGACGTCGTAGGCAACCACCTTTCACCCGTCAGCCAAATATTGAACCGGTCCTATCGTCCCGAGCAAAAGGCCTCAGCGCGCGCATCCGCAGTGCCGCCAGCCGATTTACACCGCGAGCTCTCAACTTACCCTCCGAACGACAGGCAATGCCTCAATACCCAGCTACCTGAGTTACATCGGTTTCCCGGTTCCCATATAGCCGGTAGGTTTTCGGTACTGTTCTAGCTTTTCAACAGCCTGCACATGGCTCGGTCCTCAATCGACACAAGCGGAACTATAATACCCAGGCCCCAAAGTCCTGCTGCCCTTACTCTCCGCTCGGTCTCATTTTTCTTGCCATGTGTTTCATTTGCTATCTTTATCCGAGTCGAGTGCCTCTAGCCTATCCTCGCGAGTAGTTCCAACTACTCGACTTGTACTGAATCCTACACTATCTTAGCATTGAAGTAGCTAAACGGGGTTTTCAATCCTAATCCCAACCCATGGTTTTCTTGGCTATGCATTTGGGTTTCAAACAAGACTCTAATGCAAGAAGTAAGTGGGTGCTCAAAGTAAGTTCTCAAAACAATAAAAATTTGTAAAAAGGGTTAATGCAAACCGGAGCTTGCCTTGCTGCTCTTGGTCGTAGGCTAGCTGCTCTTCGGGAGTAACGAAGTCTAAGACTTCGGGTTCCTCCTCAACCTTAGCAACTACATATGATAGATACATATATGGGTCAATTTTGTATGCAATTGATTTGAAGTTAAACTTGTGAGTTATAAGTCTTGCTAGACAGACCCAATGACTTTGAAATCTTTACTGTGGTTTGGATACAATCTAAACACAGATTTGGCCAAGTTTCATTTGCAGCAAAGCTCATTTGAGCTCTCCACAAATAATGATGTACTTGGTCTTCATTAGAGCTCCTAGGGTGTTCTAGGGATTTTCATGGAGCAAGCCATTACTTTCTGGAAACTATATTTTTAGAGGGTCCTAACAGAGTTGGTCTCACTTAATTTGAAGGTTCCTATCTAAAGATATGAGCTAAACAATTTCAGAGAAATTCTGAAAATGTTTCTGGACATTTTCTATTTTCTCTGGAACAGTTTTAGTAACCGCACCATTAGGTGGATCAAATGAGCTCAAATGGATCTGAAATTTTTATGGTAGCTCAGGTATATTTTGGTGAACATCCCAGCAAAATTTCAGAATTTTCCTTAATAGGTTCTACAGTTAAAATTCTAAACAGTTTAAACATTAAAGAATTAATTCTGGAGAACTAAGGATTTTCATGAAGTGAAACTTGTTTTGCTGGAAAGCACTCAGAGAGCTGAATCCAACAAAACTTGGTTCACTCGATTTGGAGTTTCCTAGCTGAAGTTATGTGGGTTTGAAGTTTGAACTAAATATGAAAATTGGGGAAATGTTTAAATCATTGCAAGTGGGACCGGGGCTACGTGTCAACTTCTCAGCGGTTGACACGCGGGGCTACGGAATCTTTCTCGCGCAGCCACACCCGATCTGGTGCCACAGTAAATCCCGGTTTTACAATATCGGCCGCTGACACATGGGACCGGGGCTTCGTCTGCCTCCGGCCTCCCGCGCTCGGCCGCCGCCCCCCTCGCCGGAGTGCTCACCGGAGGGCTTCTGCTGTGTGCCAAACTTCACAATCTTGGCCACCTCTGCTTAATTCTACCTGGGGAACACGATGCTGGGCTCAGCTTGTCGTGACAGTCACCGGAACACGGCCGGCGATGAGCGGCGGCTTCGGAAGAACTTCGGCCGTGTCGGCCAGACTTCCTAGCATCCCAACTGATCGAGCAAAAGGCCGGAGAGAATCGGGGGACCCTAGGGAAGATCGGCATGGGCTCGACGCAGCTCGGAATAGGCTCTAGGTAAGCTCTCACCGTGTGCAAGACACTTCCCGAGTAAGCCGCCGTTGGCAAGTTTGGAAATATGCCATGTACATGGGTTCTCATGCTAGGTGTTGTGTAGCCAACTTGTGCGCCACTAAGTCTAGTTCGTGTAGGAACGGTTTGAGACTCTATAAACAATTATGGAGTGTGAATTTTGCGGATCCGCACCTGAAGGTCGGTCTGCCCCGAGTGAAAGGGGAAACTGAAATTCGTCACCGGTGATCAAACATTTGGGCTGTGGTTCGAGGGTGAGCAGCACCAGTCGCTAACGCGTCCTAGGACGCCTTAGCTTGGGCGTTACACCCTCCCGTTTGGGCTGTCCACTGGAGCCCGAGGTGCGGCGGACTTAGGTTACCAGGAAAAACTTTCGGTATGAGCAAGATCATCCGAATTCGGCTAAATTTCTGCGGTGGGAAAGGAAAAGGAGGATCCCTAGTACCGTTTTGCGGCTTGGAGGGAGTGTTGAGGCTGTGATCACTGGTTTTCTGAACAAACCCGAGAGAGTGGCAGCGAGGCAACGCTTTTCATGCGCGAGAGGCGACGACTGCTCGGTAGTGCTCGGTTTGGCTCAGCCGCGGGGGATAAGAGGAAGGGGTGAGGCGGTTCAGCAGCCAGGGGCAGCAAGCAGCTGCTGGTCTCACCGTGGCGGCCGCTGTACCAGGCGCAAGAAACCAGCTCGGGCTTCAGTCGGTTGAATTTGCTGCTGAGGCTGACATGTGGGTCCCACCCGAGGTTTAACCTCTGAAATTAAATTTTCCCCACTGCTCTAAACAGTAGAGACCTAAATACCCTCTCATTTTTGAATTATCAACCACAAGCCCATTTGAAGTTTATAGAATTCAAATTGTGAGGTGTTGGAATAAATTTCAGCACATATGCAGTTTGAAATTCAAAATTGAGTTTGAATTTACTAACTTAGCTCATGTCAAGATCAACTCCAAATGGAGTGAAAATTGGTGTGTGAGCTCACAAAAATGTGCTGAGTAAAAATATGCCTCCCACTTTTGAATAAATGGGATGGAAATAGTTTGAATTTGAATTTGAGTTCAAACCACCCTCTTTCTAGTTATACCCAAAAGGACTTCAAAAAGGTTTTTAATTTGGGTGAAATTTGGCATGGACATTCCTAGCAAGGTGTAGGAGTTTTTCATATGCCCAGCCCATATATGATGCATGTGGGAAATGCCACTTTTGCATTTTGTGAGTTTATTCTCGAATGAACATGTTGATGGTGTTTACATGCTCTTCAAATGTATTCATCAAGTTTCTTCAAATGAAGTGTGTGTGTGGTGATGAACACTTTGAATATGTGCCAAAAATTTAGGCCCTTACATTATTGGAACCTTACTTTCAAGTTTTAGCAGTAGGTTGTGGAGAACCTTACGCTAAGGCACATGAGAGAGCCGCAATCAAACAAGAAACACATTTCTCTCATGTACTTTGCCCAAAGTTGAAAAGAACTTTAATTAGCTCTAAACTACAACAAGGTATTAACAAGCAAAGTATAACTTCCAAATCAGCAAACTTTTAACATGTATCTAGCCCGTACTTTCTACATCACGGTACAGTGAACAAGTGGTACTCACTGACCGCGAGGGACGGCAATTATAATCGATTTAAACCTGCAGGGTTACCCGAATAACCCGTCATGTATGCCCGTACTCGATGTTGCCTACAGAAACCATCCCGGACGTCGTAGGCAACCACCTTTCACCCGTCAGCCAAATATTGAACCGGTCCTATCGTCCCGAGCAAAAGGTCTCAGCGCGCGCATCCGTAGTGCCGCCAGCCGATTTACACCTCGAGCTCTCAACCTACCCTCTGAACGACAGGCAATGCCTCAATACCCAGCTACCTGAGTTACATCGGTTTCCCGGTTCCCATATAGCCGGTAGGTCTTCGGTACTGTTCTAGCTTTTCAACAGCCTGCACACGGCTCGGTCCTCAATCGACAGAAGCGGAGCTATAGTACCCAGGCCCCAAAGTCCTGCTGCCCTTACTCTCCGCTCGGTCTCATTTTTCTTGCCATGTGTTTCATTTGCTATCTTTATCCGAGTCGAGTGCCTCTAGCCTATCCTCGCGAGTAGTTCCAACTACTCGACTTGTACTGAATCCTACACTATCTTAGCTTTGAAGTAGCTAAACGGGATTTTCAATCCTAATCCCAACCCATGGTTTTCTTGGCTATGCATTTGGGTTTCAAACAAGACTCTAATGCAAGAAGTAAGTGGGTGCTCAAAGTAAGTTCTCAAAACAATAAAAATTTGTAAAAAGGGTTAATGCAAACCGGAGCTTGCCTTGCTGCTCTTGGTCGTAGGCTAGCTGCTCTTCCGGAGTAACGAAGTCTAAGACTTCGGGTTCCTCCTCAACCTTAGCAACTACATATGATAAATACATATATGGGTCAATTTTGTATGCAATTGAATTGAAGTTAAACTTGTGAGTTATAAGTCTTGCTAGACAGACCCACTGACTCTGAAATCTTTACTGTGGTTTCGATACAACCTAAACACAGATTTGGCCAAGTTTCATTTGCAGCAAAGCTCATTTGAGCTCTCCACAAATAATTATGTACTTGGTCTTCATTAGAGCTCCTAGGGTGTTCTAGGGATTTTCATGGAGCAAGCCATAACTTTCTGGAAACTATATTTTCAGAGGGTTCTAACAGAGTTGGTCTCACTTAATTTGAATGGTCCTAGCTAAAGATATGAGCTAAACAATTTCAGAGAAATTCTGAAAAATGTTTCTGGACATTTTCTATTTTCTCTGGAACAGTTTTATTAATCACACCATTAGGTGGATCAAATGAGCTCAAATGGATCTGAAATTTTTATGGTAGAGCAGGGATATTTTGGTGAACATCCCAGCAAAATTTCAGAACTTTCCTCCAAAGGGTTCTCCAGTTAAAATTCTAAACAATTTAAATTTTGAAGAATTAATTCTGGATATATATGGATTTTCATAGATTTAAACTTGATTTTTTAGAAAGTACTCAGAGAGCTGAATCCAACAAAATTTGGTTCACTCGATTAGGAGTTTCCTAGCTGAAGTTATGTGGGTTTGAAGTTGGAACTAAATCTGAAAATCAGGGAAATGTTTAAATCACTGCACATGGGACCGGGGCTAAGTGTCAACTTCTCAGCGGTCGACACATGGGGCTACGGAATCTTTCATGCTCAGCCGCACCCGATCCGGTGCCACAGCAAATCCTGGTTTTAAAAATATCGGCCGCTGACATGTGGGACCGGGGGCTTCGTCTACCTCCAGCCTCCCGCGCTCGGCCGCCGCCCCCCTCGCCGGAGTGCTCGCCGGAGGGCCTCTGCCGTGTGCCAAACTTCATAATCTAGGCCCCCTCTGCCTAATTATACCTGGAGAACACGATGCTGGGCTCAGCTCGTCGTGACAGTCACCGGAACACGGCCGGCAACGAGTAGCGGCTTCGGAAGAACTTTGGCCGTGTCGGCCGGACTTCCTAGTGCCCCAAACGATCGAGCTATCGGTCGTTGAGCATCAGTGGACCTTAGGGAAGATTGGCATGGGCTCGAGACAGCTCAGAATAGGCTCTAGGTAAGCTCTCACCGTGCGCCCAATGGCTTCCGCCATTAGCGCCGGTAGAAAACCTAGAACTGACCGGTCTACCAAGGTTTTCTTGCCAAGGCTACGAAGGAAAGTCAGTCGTTACCAAGTCTAGCTCGTATAGGAACAGTTTGAGACTCTCTAAACAACTATGGAGTGAGAATTTGGCAGATCCGCACCCGAAGGTCGGTCTGCGCTGAGTGAACGCGGAAACTGAAATTCGTTGCCGGTGATCAAACACTCGGGCTGTGGTTCGGGGGTGAGCAGCACCAGCCTCTAACGAGTCCGAGGATGCCTTATCTTGGGTGTGACACTCTCCCGTTTGGACTGTCCACGGGAGCCCGAGGTGCAGCGAATTTAAGTCACCGGAAAGAACTTTCGGTAGGGATGAGATCACCCGAGTTCAGCTAATTTCCTACGACGGGGAAGGAGGAGGAGAATCTCTATTACCGTTTTGCAGCTTGGAGGGAGTGGAGCGGCTGTGATCACGATCCTTTGATCAATTCCAAGCGAGCGGGGGCGAGCGATGCTTTCTTGCGCGAGAGCGATGAAACAATCGGTAGTGCTTGGTTTGGCTCAGCCGCAGGGGATAAGAGGGAGGGATGAGGCGGTTCACCAGCCAGGGGCGGCAAGCAGCTGCTGGTCTTGCCGTTTTCTCGCCGTGGCGGCTGCTGGACCAGGCGCAAGAAACCGAGCTCGGGCTTCAGTCGGTTGAATTTGCTGCTGAGGCTGACATGTGGGTCCCACCCAAGGTTTAACCTCTGAACTTAAATTTTTCCCATTGCTCCTAACAGTAGAGACCCAAATACCCTCTCATTTTTGAATTATCAACCACAAGCCAATTTGAAGTTCATAGAATTCAAATTGTGAAGTGTTTGAATTAATTTTCAGCACATGTGCAGTTTGAAATTCAAATTGATTTTGAATTTGCTACACTTAGCTCACATCAAGATCAACTCCAAATGGAGTGAAAATTGGTTTGTGAGCTCACATCAATGTTCTGAGTAAGAATATGCCTCCCATTTTTGAATTCATGGGATGGAAGTAGATTGAATTTGAATTTGGGTTCAAACTAACCTCTTTCTAGCTATACCCAAAAATACCCCAAAAAGGTTTTGTATTTGGGTGAATTTTGGCATGAGCATTCCTAGCAAGGTGTTGGAGTTTTTCATAAGCTCATCCCCTAGATGATGCATGTAGGAAATGCCACTTTTGCATTTTGTGAGTTTATTCTCTAATAACCATGTTGATGGTGTTTACTTGCTCTTCAAATGTGTTCACAAAGTTTCTTCAAATGAAGGTTGTGTGTGGTGTGATGAACACTTTGGATGTGTGCAAAAACTTAGGCCCTTACATTCCTCCCCCTTAAAAGAATCTCGTCCCGAGATTACAAGGTGAAAATGAGAGAGAGGACAGTGGAAAAATTACCGTATATGCAACGTGAAAAAGTCGGGGTAGTTAGCGCGAAGAAATACTTCACTCTCCCATGTCGCTTCGTCCACATAGTGATTAATCCATAGAACTTTGTAAAACTACAACGTACGGTTGCGTGTGGTTCGGGCCTTTTCATCAATATCTGAACCAGTTCCTCCCGATACGTGAGGTCCGGTTTCAGTTCTTCTATATTCTCCAGCTGAATGGTAGTTGATAGCTTGACACACTTCCTCAGCTGGGAGATGTGAAAGACATTGTGCACACCGGAGAGTGCTTCTGGTAAATTCAGCCGGTATGCTACTGATCCACATCTTTCTGTAATCTGAAATGGACCGATGAATCGGGGTGCTAACTTTCCTCTCACACCGAATCTGTTCACGCCCTTCATTGGATACACACGTAGATATACATGATCCCCGACCTCAAATTGTAATGGGCGTCTCCTCCGGTCGGCATACTGTTTCTGTCAGGATTGGGCGGCTTTTAGGTTCGCTTGAATCAGCCGAACCTTTTCCTCCGCGTTGTTGACAAGATCAATCCCGAAGGTGACCCTTTCGCCAGACTCACACCAATTCAGAGGTGTGCGGCATTTTCTCCCGTATAGCGCCTCGTAAGGCGTCATCTTGATGCTGGCTTGGTACCCATTGTTGTACGAGAACTTGGCCAACGGCAAGTGATCATCCCAATTCTCGCCGTGGTTGATAGCGCAAGCTCGTAGCATATCTTTGGGTGGTACGCTGAACTACGGATCAACTTCGGGTGGTACGATGAACTACGGATCAACTTCGTCCCCAACGCAGCGTGTAGCTGCTTCCAAAAACAGGACACAAATAAAGTGCCCCGATCCGATATGATGGTGTGGGGTACGCCGTATAAGTATAGGATCCGTGAGATGTATAATTCAGCATACTTCTTGGCATTGTAGTTTGTGTTGACAGGGATGAAATGGGCAACTTTGGTGAGCCGGTCTACGATCACCCACACAGAATCATGCTTCTGAAAAGTGGTGGGTAAACCGACGATGAAGTCCATGCTCACATCTTCCCACTTCCAGGAAGGAACGCCCAGTGGTTGTAACAGTACTGGCTTCTTCATGTGGTCTGCCTTCACCCTTCTCCAGCAGGTCCGTTAACTGAGTCTTCAGTTCAGCCAATTCCTTGGGTGCCATCTTGTGCGGACTTCGGAATATTGGCATGGTTCCCGGTATAAGTTCAATCTTGAACTCCACCTCTCTGTCGGGCGGCATCCCTGGCAAATCATCCGGGAACACGTCAGGGAACTCTCGGACTACTGGAATATCTTCCAATCTGATGGTTTTGGACTGATAAACACTTGGAAGTTTTATTTCTGCACTGTCCAGAAATAAAGAGTGTGACTCGTGCATTTCTGGGTGTAGCTGCACGACTCGGAGGACGGTGTCTAAAACAGCGCCGTGGCGGGTTAACCACGACATCCCTAGGATGACATCGACCTTTTGTCCCTCTAAAACTATGAGAGACGTGAGAGGGCCCGCCCCGGATCACGGGGCCGTGCCGCCTCGCCCGGGAATCGCATTGGGTGATGCCGTGTTATGCGGCACCCAACAGCACACATATAAGGAACACTGTATTACATAAATCAAAAGCGGAAGCTTACAATATCCTTCGCAAATAATTTACATAAAATAGCTACAGCGGAAGTCTATAGACAGCTCACGTCGAATAACTACGAAGCATCCGAGAAGAGGTCCAGCCCGTGGACTCCTCTCGCTAGCAACACGAAGACATGTCAGCGGCTAGGTTCTCCATGTGTTACCGACTCGGCAGTTTCTGAGTCTCACTGAACAACCTTCTTTATAGTGTCGTGTTAACCTGCAAAACAACTCATATAGCAAGAGTGAGCACAAAGGCTCAGCAAGACTTAACCGTCTCTTGTAAACGTGCAACTCTACATGAAAGTAACTTAAGACATAACATGTAATTTGCAAAAGGACTCGCCTACGAGTTCATCCTTAACTTTCAGAGTTTAGCCATCATAGTAGTGACCTTGCGCCCAGCAACATTGGAACTCCACAATCAAACAAGAAACGCTTCATTCCAATGTAACTGTCCCAAGGTGGAAAATAACTTTAGTTTGCGCTATCACTACTTCAAACAAGGTTCTCATGCAATTTATGATAATCATAGCAGCCATTAAAACATTGCAAACTGTTCCACACAACTTGCTTACTACGTCACAACACAGTGAGCAAGCGGTACTCAATAACCGCGAGGGACGGTGATTCGAATCAAACACTACCCTGATCACTTGACACATACGCCCGCCTATGAAGACCCAAATCTGGTGTCCTTCATTACGTCGTATGTGGCAACCTTTCGCAGGACACTAGACTGTAGAACATATCGCGCTGTCTCGGGCTCATAGGTCTAACGAGACGATGTGGTATGCCTCTACAATCCAGTGAACCTGGTACATCGGTTTCCTGGTTCTTATATAGCAGTAAGCATCCGGTACACAACTCAATACTTGCTCAGCGGAGCTGCACACGCTTCGGTCCTTAACCGACACAGGCAGAGCTACTCGACCAAGACCTCGTCTTGTCGCTGCCTACCCTCCTGCCCGGTCTCATCTTTAGAAATGTAAACTTTAGTTTGCCTCTTTTCCAACCACCCTTATGTCATCCTAAACCATAGCTCGCGAGTAGATTCCAACTACTCGTCCTCTATCGGATGTTCTATCCTATTTAGCACGGCCTTATTCTACAGCAATGATCCTTTCTACCCTTGACCTCAGGGTTCATTTTTGGTTATGCAAGTGGAGTATAAAACATCCTTGATCTAATGCACATACAAACTTTGACCCATAGTGGTGAACAAAGGAAAAACTTTATAAACAACTTAAATGCAAATCAGAGCTTGCCTTGGTTTTGCAGGTGACCAAAGTCAGATAATATGAAGTTAGTTGCTGATGACTTGAAGCTTAATCCCTACCCTTCTTGCTCCTTGATTCAAGCTTAACTCCTCCTTCACTTTTCCACGTTTAATCACCACACGTTATGAATAAGCATACACATACAGCGCACCTCTGAGCGTCGTTGCCTGAGCGTGAAACCCACGGTGGTGAGCTGCCCACGTGAGCTGGCTCGTCGGTTACTCTCGGCCTGCCGCAACAACCGTTGTTCTAGGGTGGAGAGCGCGGGGAGCTGCGGTCTGTTGCGCTGAGGGGGTGAAGGGCGATCAGGCCCTTCCGTTTTGCGGTTCAGACGGTACTGTGCGCTAGGGGTGCACGCGCTCCCGGTTGGAACCGAGGTGGCGGCGAGCTCAGTGCTTATCGGGCACGAGGAGGAGAGGCGAAACACAATTAGCTCAGTTCCGAGAAGAAGGATCACGCCGAGGGCAGCGAGGCTGATAAGCTGGTCGCCAGCGTGAGGGGGGTAAGGCAGTGGCTTCAGCGGTAGCTTCGGTGGCGCCCTGTGAGTTGATCCGAGCTCGTGTCTGACCCGAGAGCAAAGACTTATGTGCTATGTTTCCCTCTTCTCCATGACAATTGGGCGCCACCAAGTTCCTCTCTTAAATATCTCCAGATTTTTGTCACATTGCAAATTTCAGCTATGTGGGACTCAAATTCAAAAGTCATTTGGCAATTTGACAAGTTGTGCCTCAGTTTCAAATTTGAATTCAAATTTTGATGAAATTTACAAGTCCCATTGCTATACATATGAAAGCACCTCCAAATTTGCTCAAACTTTGCCTTCCTCATAATTTGGACCTGTTGAATTCAAATATGTCATCTGATTTTTGAGTTGTCCATTGCAAATACAACTTCTTAAACAACAGTTTGAAATTCCTTTTTGGAAATGGCCTTCTTCTCTTTGAAGTGAACCCTTTTGTTCAAACTGAATTTGAAGCCCTATTGCACATGCCAACACTTATATGATTAAACAAAAGTTTTTGCAAGTCCCATTTCTTGGATTTAAACTCAACTTTATTCACAGCTCAAGTTTCCCATTTACAAGTTTTTGGGACTTTTACATTCCTCCCCCCCTTAAAAAGAATCTCGTCCCGAGATTCATGATTAAGAACAATGCAGGGAGGATGACTACCGAACATAAGCCTCTAATAACTCCGGATGATTGCGTTGTAAATATTCCTCGCTTTCCCATGTAGCTTCCTTGGAAGTGTGATTTTCCCATACCACCTTGAAAAATCGCAGCGTCCGGTTTCTGGTTTCGTGAGTCTTTTCATCAATTATCCAGGTTGGTCGCTCAACATAAGTAAGGTCCGGCTTCAAATCTGCTATGCCCTCCGTGAGAATCTCCGTGGGAACTTTCAAACACTTCCGCTGCTGAGATATGTGGAAGACGTTATGAATTCCGGCTAAGGCTGTCGGTAGCTCCAAACGGTATGCCACGGGTCCACGTCTTTCAATGATGACGAAGGAACCGATAAAACGTGGAGCTAATTTTCCTTTCACTCCGAACCGGTGAATGCCCTCCATAAGTGATACATGAAGGTATACGTGGTCCCCAACATGGAAATCTAGAGGACGTCGTCTCCTATCCGCATAGCTCTTTTGTCTGGACTGAGCGGCTTTAAGATTTGCTTGAATAAGCCTTACCCGCTCTTCAGCTTCATTTACGAGATCAATCCCGTAAATCACTCTCTCGCCAGATTCACACCAGTTCAAGGGTGTGCGATACTTCCGGCCGTAGAGAGCTTCATACGGTGCCATTTTGATGCTCGCTTGATACCCATTGTTATAAGCGGATTCCACCAACGGTAAATGATCGTCCCATCCCTTACCGTGGTGAATGGCACATGCTCGAAGCATATCTTCGAGAACTTGATTCAGCCTCTCCGTTTGCCCATCGGTTTGAGGATGATATGCAGAGCTTCTAATCAATTTGGTCCCCAGTGATGCATGTAGCTGCTCCCAGAAACAAGCAACGAACAACGCGCCTCGATCGGAGATGATCATCCGGGGAACTCCATGTAGGCATAGTATTCTTGCAATATATAGCTCCGCATACTTCTTGGCATGGTATCCCGTATGCACCGGGATGAAATGGGCTGACTTAGTTAACCGATCCATGATTACCCAAACCGAGTCATGCTTATTAGCCGTGACAGGTAGTCCAACAATGAAGTCCAAACTAATATCCTCCCACTTCCATGCCGGAACGCTTAGCGGTTGTAAGGTTCCCACTTTCTTCATGTGGTCGGCTTTAACTCGCCGACACGTATCACATTCTGATACGTATTTAGCAACCTCTCGCTTCATCCGGGTCCACCAAAATTTAGTCTTCAATTCCTGATACATCTTGTTGCTGCCCGGATGAATAGAAAATTTGGATAAGTAAGCCTCATCCAAAATTTTCTTCCGCAGCCTCATATCACGGGATACGACTATCCGGTCCTTGAACCATAAGGTATCTTCATCATCTAACCGGAAACATTTTATCTCCCTGTTCTTCAACCTCCTTTTGATATGAGCCATGCCCTTGTCTTTCTTTTGAGCTTTCATAACCTCCTCTCTTATTGTGGGTATGAGAGCTAGATTATGTAGAGCTCCATATGGAACCAAGTAGAGACTCGGTTCTTCCTCTTCTAATGGCGTAATGGTCAGATTATGAACATGAGACTTCCGGCTGAGTGCATCAGCAACCACATTTGCCTTGCCCGGATGATAATGAATTTCAATCTCATAGTCTTTGATCAGCTCCAACCATCGTCGTGATCGCATATTCAACTCTTTTTGAGTGAATATGCACTTCAAGCTTTTGTGGTCGGTGTAGAGATGAACCAGATTTCCCAATAGGTAATGTCTCCGCATCTTCAAAGCTAATACCACGGCAGCAAGCTCGAGATCATGAGATGGATAATGTTGCTCATGATTCCGTAATTGCCGTGATCCATATGCGACCACACGTCCTACTTGCATGAGTACACAACCAAGTCCGATGCCGGACGCATTACAATAAATATCAAAGGGCTTGGTTGTATCCGGTTGGGCTAGAACCGGGGCTGTTGTGAGGTGTTTCACCAACGCTTGAAAAGCTTCCTCACATGGCTTGCTCCAATCATATTTGATGCCCTTTTTCACTAGCTCCGTCATAGGTTTGGAGATTTTTGAGAAGCCCGGGATGAACCTCCGATAATATCCCGCTAAACCCAGGAAGCTACGAACTTCATGGACTGATGTTGGATACTTCCATTTCAGCACTTGTTCAATCTTGCTCGGATCAACAGCAATGCCTTCCGCTGAAATAATATGTCCAAGAAACGGCACTTGGTTGATCCAGAATTCACATTTACTAAACTTTGCATAGAGCTTGTGATCTCTCAAGCGTTGAAGCACAATATGCAAATGTTTAGCGTGTTCTTCTACAGATTTGGAATAGACCAAGATGTCATTGATGAATACCACGACGAACTGATCTAGCTCTGGCATGAACACCGAGGTCATAAGATACATAAAGTTAGCCGGAGCATTGGTCAACCCAAATGACATAACAAGATACTCATAGAGCCCATATCTTGTTGAGAATGCTGTTTTCGGGATATCTTCCGCTCGAATCTTGATTTGATGATACCCTGACCTAAAGTCCATCTTGGAGGAAGACTTTAGCACCCACTAGCTGATCGAAGAGAATATCAATTCTTGGTAGTGGATACTTGTTCTTTATTGTCATAGCATTTAAAGGACGATAATTGACGCATAGCCTCAGCGTCTCATCCTTCTTCTTCACAAATAAAGCTGAGCAACCCCATGGTGATGAACTTGGACGAATGAACCCCTTGTCCATCAAATCTTTGAGTTGCCCCTTCAGTTCAGCTAATTCATTCGGAGCCATTTTGTATGGTCTCCGAGAAATCGGCGTGGTTCCCGGCATCAACTCTATTTTGAATTCCACCTCGCGTTCAGGTGGTAAGCCTGGAAGACCTTTGGGAAACACGTACGGATATTCACGGACTACCGGAATGTCTTCTAACTTACAAGCCTCGGCATTACATACTTCCGGAATCTTTGGAAACCGCTTTGCCGAGATACAATGTTTGACGCCCGTGAAGTGGAGAGTCCAAGTGAACACTCCTATTCTCGATGTCCAGAACAGCTTTATGGAAGGTCAACCATGATATTCCCAATATGGCATTGATTCCTTGGTCTTCGAGAATAATGAGGGTGGTAGGATAAATCTTTCCACCCATACAAAGTGGTGCTCTAGAAACGACTTCATTAGTCGATATGTCTCCACCTGGCGAATGAATAAGGTAAGAACCTTTTGTGGTAGTTGTGGAGATTTGGTCCCGGATCACCGTCGCCCTGCTAATGAAGTTATGTGTTGCACCAGAGTCGAAGAGAATGACAACCGGCTTGTCATTTAAGGTGAACCAGCCGGCAAGAACAGGTCCTCCCTTTGGCAAATCATCGACTGACACATAATTAACTGTGCCCACTTTGGACATGCCTTTTCTTTGCTGTCCAAGATCACTCTTTGGAACTGGACCCGCAGACATAATGTTGCTGCTAGGTTCAGTTGCTTCATTGACGTTGAGTTCATTGTCAATATGAAGTGGGACACTACTCGGTTCAGCTGAGAAATCACCGGATCCTCTTCAACATCTTGAGGGAAATAACATTCTGGTGCACCTTGTTGATACTGAGGTGCAGGAGAAATAAGTTGCTGCTGCGGTGGAGGTGAATAAGATCTCTGTGGAGTATACGAGTCGTCATACTCCAAGAATGACTGCACTTTTTGTGGAACCTCTTGACCGGAAGGTGAACGGATACCCATCGATACTTCTGAGGTAGATGGTTGCATTCATCCTGTGATGAGACCCTCTCCCTCTTTTCTTTATGGTAGAGATTGGAATAATATTCCTGAGTGATAGCACAGCTAACCAACTCATCAAAATTCTCTGGGCTAACCTGATCCAACTCACATCGCAGCCTAGCAGTCAGCCCTCGATAAAAATGATAACCCTTCATGGCTGGTGACTTCACACAATCAGGGACATATTGAGCTAAGCGATTGAATTCCTTCGCATACTCAATAACACTCCTTTCACCTTGCTTTAGATTCCAGAATTCATCCAGACTGGTTTGCATTACGCCCGCAGGAATGAATCAAGCACGAAATGCATGCTGGAACTCCGCCCATGTGACACGATGCCCTGCTAGATGGACAGCAAGGTATTCCGCCCACCATGCTCCAGCAAAGCCGTGAAGCTGCTGAGTGGCATATAGCGTCTTCTGGAATTCATCACAGTGAATCAACCCAAACTTGGACTCAATGACACATAACCAGTGATTTGCTTCACAATGGTCAGCCGCTTCGGAGAATACCGGCAGTTGTGTCGCCAAGAAATCCAGATAAGTGCTCGGGGTTGGCATGTGATGTTGAGCTTCTCTATTTATGCCTTGCTGAACTAATGTTTGGAGGGTTTCATTCATCTTCGCCATAATTTCCACCAATCCGGTTGGCGGTGGCTCTTGTGATGAAGTCGAGTCATTCCCACCTCGACTCGAACCTCCAAGCTCCAATTGAGAATGTGCGCGTACCATACTGTACGAAACAAAATTTTGAGTCAATCAAAATTCTATCTTAGTAGTAATTAAAGATAAGTAAAACATGAACATGTCATGAACTTTATGAAAGCATAACCACATTCATGTTTAAACAAATCTTAAGTACGCTAAACTAATCAGCTGGACTACCCTGACCAGTTCACACAAACTCCAAAATTTACTCAAGTTAACTACAGATTCATGACTTGAGTCCAATACCAAAGTTTTTGTAAACTCCAGTAACTTTCCAACGAGTACTTATATGCCCCTAGATCATCTCTGGATCAAAAATTATGATTGCTCAAAGTTGACAGAATTCCTGGATAAAATTTGCCAGCATCTCCTTTGTATGTGGCTACTTTATCATAGTTGTATATGAAAATACAATAAGAATCTGAGCAAACTCTGAAGTACAACAATGTTGCGCATCTCATAACCTTTCCAACGGTGTATCATAGGCTCCTTAAGGATTTTTCTACAGGAAGTTATGGCTTAAAAACAGAAAGGTACAGAGAGGTTTTTGCTACTATCCTGGTTCTGAACAGTTTGCCTTCAACTGGACTTTTCACCAACTTAACATGTGATTTTGCTATGGTGGTCTACAAAAAAGTTGTAGAGAACTTAAAATCTTCCCAGAACTGTATCATACACCTTAATTGGTTAAATCTACTCAGAGTTATGCTCTGTCAAAGTCCAGCAATAATTCCTGCCAGAAAGCAGAGCACTCTGTTTTTGAAATCTTTGAAGCCTAGTCATGCTCTCATTTGAATCTTAGCTCAAAATAAGAGTTCAGTAACTAATACTTATTTCAAACTTTCATTTTTAGTTGAAAGTTAGTTCATGAATCATTATTTAATAGGGAATAGGTTATTAAATGTAGTACGGTGTCGATGCACCGTAAGCAACATGTCGGTACTACGTGGCCTTACCAAAAGAAAATTCTAACCAGATTACACCGGCATATACGTATTATCAGTGGCACTAAGATGGTCTCTCGCACACGTGTACTACACGGGATATGTCCGTGGTTAGTACCTGCAGAAGAACACTCAATAGTGGTGCACTCAAAGGTTGTTTCATTTCAGGCAGTTCCATATTTGAAAGTAAATACAAATGCCCGTATTATTGCCATACGGCTGTCCTTGAGTTAAGCCACGTCTCAAGGTACGTGATCGTGTTTTTACACCACACGACGGGGAACCCGTGTATATCATGAACGGGTCGTCACGGTTGGGAATGTTATCAACCCAACGGATACCACCTACTGCCCTGCAGGGCACGCCGATGGCAAGCGCTGCGTATGTCCTCCTAGGCTATTTCCAGAAGAACACACTATCGCGTTACTGACCACACGATGGGGTCTCCACTTACTTTCCTAATGCACGCTAGGGATCAGCGTTTCATATGAACTCAGGAACATGAAGAGTCCAAGAGTTTCATATTAACGTCTCACACCAAGCTGTGAGACCTATCCCTGAACCACTTTCCTCGTCAGGGGAGCTAACCAAATTTGAACCGCTTTCGGTGGCGTTCCTTACCATTGTTTACCTGAGCGTAGGTGCGTCGTTACATAATCAAAGTTCAGAATTATAACAAGTATGTTAGTCATACCACTTTAAGTAACTATACTACTATAGTCCTTATGTGGGCCTAATACGTTTCCTCACCGTATCCTAGGTTTTTGTCGTAATACGATCCTTATCCCGTGCACTATTACCAATGCGGCTCTGATACCACGCTGAGAGGGCCCGACCCCGATCACAGGGACGGGGCACCTCGCCCGGGAATCGCATTGGGTGGTGCCGTGTTATGTGGCACCCAACAGAACACATATAAGGAAAACTGTATTACATAAATCAAAGCGGAAGCTTACAAATGTTCTTTATATATAATTTACATAAATTAGCTACAGCGGAAGTCTATAAACAGCTCACGTCGAATATCTAAGAAGCACTCGAGAAGAGGTACAGCCCGCGGACTCCTATCGCTAGCAACACGAAGACATGGCAGCGGCTAGGTTCTCCATGTGTTACCGACAAGGCAGTTTCCGAGTCTCACCGGACAACCTTCTTTATAGCGTCGTGTTAACCTGCAAAACCACTCATATAGCAAGAGTGAGCACAAAGGCTTAGCAAGACTTAACCATCTCTCCTAAGACATGCAACTCTACATGAAAGTAACTTAAGACCTAAACATATAAGTTGCGAAAAGACTCGCCTACGAGTTCATCCTTAACTTTCAGATTTTAGCCATAATAGTAGTGACCTTGCGCCCAGCAACATTGGAACTCCACAATCAATCAAGAAAAGCTTCATTCCAATGTAACTGTCCCAAGGTGGAAAATAACTTTAGTTTGCTCTATCTCTACTTCAAACAAGGTTCTCATGAAATTTATGATAATCATAGAAGCAATTAAAACTTTGCAAACTGTTACCACACAACTTGCTTACTACGTCACAACACAGTGAGCAAGCGGTACTCAATAACCGCGAGGGACAGTGATTCGAATCAAACACTACCCGGATAACTCGACACATACACCAGCCTCTTGAAGTCCCAAATCTGGCGTCCTTCATTACGTCGTATGTGGCAACCTTTCGCAGGACACTAGACTGTAGAACCGGTCGCACCGTCTCGGGCTCATAGGTCTAACGAGACGATGTGGTATGCCTCTACAATCCAGTGAACCTGGTACATCGGTTTCCTGGTTCCCATATAGCAGTAAGCATCTGGTACACAACTCAATACTTGCTCAGCGGAGCTGCACACGCTTCGGTCCTTAACCAACACAGGAAGAGCTACTCGACCAAGACCTCGTCTTGTCGCTGCCTACCCTCCTGCCCGGTCTCATATTTAGAAATGTAAACTTTAGTTTGCCTCTTTTCCAACCATCCTTATGTCATCCTAAACCATAGCGCGAGTAGATTCTAACTACTCGTCTTCTACCGGATGTTGTAGCCTATTTAGCACGGCCTTATTCTACAGCGATGACACCTTTGTACCCTTGACCTCAGGGTTCATTTTTGGTTATGCAAGTGGAGTATAAAACATCCTTGACCTAATGCACATACAAACTTTGACCCATAGTGGTGAACAAAGGAAAAACTTTATAAACAACTTAAATGCTAACCGTTGCCCTTCCTGCTCCTTGATTCAAGCTTGACTCCTCCTTCACTTTTCCACGTTTAATCACTACACGTTATGAATAAGCATACATGTTTAATTATAAAACTTTTGCTAACAAGTTCTAAAGACAAGTTTAAAACTGGAACCCTGTTTAAGAATTTAAAATGACACTGGTGCTAGTGGTTTGGGTTGGGGTTAAAGTACTATGCTCAAGTGATAAGTGGGGTTCATCACTTGGGTGGTGTTGATCATCTATAATGTTAAACAGGACAGTACTGATCCAGGACTCCAATGGAGCTGAAAATTTTCTTGTGAGTTCTTTGTCACAAGAAAGTCATATGGACCAAAATTCAGAATATTTCAATAAGTAGATCACCCAGAACAACTTCCCTAAGCATTTAGGCAAAAAAGAGTTAATTCTGAATAAATTTGCACTTCCATGCAAATTAAAGTGAACTACAATTTCAAACATATCTCAGGGAGCATGCATGAATTTTCTTAGGATTTTTGGAGCTAATGACTGCCCAGAACTGAATTTCAAAATTTTGGAAATTCTCTGAAATTGTTTCTGTATTCATTTGAACACAGAAACTGGAAACCAAAATTATCCTAAGTAAATCAACTCCAAATGATCTGAAACTTTTACAGGAGTTCACTAATAGCCTATATAATATTCTGTCAAAATTTGAGGATTTTTGGATGAACCAAACTCCCTCTAAAATTCTTTTGCTGAAAAGTTTCAAAGAATTTTCCAAAATTTCTTGGTTTTCATGAAAATTGGGTTGCATATTTGGATAGAGTTTTTCATCCTGAATCCAACCCAATTTGAATCACTAAATGTGGAGCTTCCTAGCAAAAGTTATGAGGTTCTAAAGTTTGAACTGAATTTGGAATTCAAATTAATTTGGGAAATGTTCAAACTCTGATCGTGGGTCCCGGTTACACGTGTCACTCCCTTGATGCAGCCACACAGTGGTCCACAGCTATTGAGGCTGTAGCCGCAACAGATCAAGTGGCCACAGCAAATCCCAATCTACCGCAACAGCCACTGACCGGTGGGGCCAGCAGCTTCTTCTTCCTCCCGCCCCCCTTTTTCCTGTGCGCTTCGCGCCCCTCGCCGGCACGGCGGCGCTGCTTCGGACCTCCCCTTTCTGGTGGACTAAGGGGCTGAAACTCGCTGCTAGCCTCGCTCTCGACGTGAGGAACTCGTCCCCCTGCTCACCAGAGGCCAGCGATGGCTCTAAACCACCGGGCGACGTGTGGCGGCTCAGTCCTCCCTCCGACGATGTCACGCGCCCACTCCAGAGCCCCAAGCCAACGGGTCTTTGGTCCTACAGCATCAGTGGTTCATGGGGGTGCTCAGCTTTGGTTCAAACTTGATTGGAAACGGCTCGAGATGAGGTCTCACCGTGTGCCCGGCGGTTCCCGCCATGATTGCCGATCGGAAAGCTCGAAATTAGCTGCTAACACGGGGTTTCTAGCTAGGGTTGTGAAGGGGATCGGATCGCCGTTGAGTCTAGATCATTTGTGCATTATTTGGTGAACTCTAAGTCCGAATTAAGCGTGAATTTTAGATATCTTTACCAGAGGGTCCGTGGTCGTGCTCTGGAAGAAAAACTTCGAATTCGGCCGCTAGGGGTCACCGTTTGAGCTGAGCTCCGGGGAGAGGCACCATGGCGGTACAGCGCACCTCTGAGCGTCGTTGCTTGAGTGTGAAACCCACGGTGGTGAGCTGCCCACGTGAGCTGGCTCGTCGGTTACTCTCAGCCTGCCGCAACAACCCTTGTTCTAGTGTGGAGAGCGTGGGGAGCTGCGGTCTGTTGCGCTGAGGGGGTGAAGGGTGATCAGGCCCTTCCGTTTTGCGGTTCAGACAGTACTGTGCGCTGGGGGTGCACGCGCTCCCGGTTGGAACCGAGGCGGCGGCGAGCTCAGTGCTTATCGGGCGCGAGGAGGAGAGGCGAAACGCAATTAGTTCAGTTCCGAGAAGAAGGATCACGCCGAGGGCAGCGAGGCTGATAAGCTGGTCGCCAGCGTGAGGGGGGTAAGGCAGTGGCTTTGGCGGTAGCTTCGGTGGCGCCCTGTGAGTTGATCTGAGCTCGTGTCTGACCCGAGAGTGAATGTGGCCTAGAGGTGGGGTGAATAGGCCTTTAATAGATTCCTGCACATTTAATAGAGTTATCAGAAACTTGATTGACCAGACTAGTCCGGTTGTGTGGGCGGACTAGTCCGGTGTGCTGAATTATGTGAGTTAATTAAGTGTGTTTCAAAAATTTAATCTTTCAGCAGCGGAATGAGAACAACAGTTTTTATAAATTAAATTTATTGTATAGATGAATGTGCAAACTTAAGAGAAACTCAAATGATGACTAGCAAACTAGTGAGCTAATGTATCAAAATGTAAAATAAATGAGAGACAAAAGACACGAATTTTTACCGAGGTTCGATCTCACCAAGAGATCTACGTCCTCGTTGAGGAAGCTCACACAGAGCCGGGTTCCCAACCCTTTTCCTCTTCAAGTCACCACAAAGGCCGACTTGACTCCACTATCACGTGTAATCACCGAGTTTGTGGGGCAACCTCACACGTTGAGGGCTCCCACAAGAATTACAATGAGAAGTTGATCAAATACACTAAAAAAGATTACAATGCAGAATATGAGTGTAGAGAGATCAAACCCCAAGAGCTCACAACGAAGGAACGACGATCTCCCAATCCCAAATCCATGTATTTGATTGATCTTCACCTTTTTGCACCTTAGATGTATGGGGAGACATGTTTTTGGGCTCTTGGGACAGGTGGCGGCGCTAGGGTTTGAGTTTTTGACAGTATGAGTCATGTTTTTTTTTCTGGGAGGCCGTGGATCACCCATTTATATAGTTTCTAAAAAGTTATCGTTGTAAAACCTAATACCGGACTAGTCCGGTATTTGATCGGACTTGTCCGGTCTACTTCCAGTGGGTTAACCGGACTAGTCCGGTCTAATACCGGACTTGTCCGGTGCTATGTGAAGTGGGGTTACAGAAAGTTTAGCGGACTAGTCCTGTCGCATGGATGGACTAGTCCGCAGTCCTCTAAAGAGGACAACAGAAACATGAGCGGACTAGTCCGGTCTAAAACCGGACTTGTCCGGTCGCATTCCAGTAAGCTGACCGGACTAGTCCGGTCCATGAACGGACTAGTCCGGTGTCCAGTGGATTTTAGTTGATTTTTAAACCCCTTACCCTTACGCAAAGTCATGATCTCTTGGGATGTGTCTCTCACACACACCCTATACATTTTCATCTACTTTGCTCTTCTAAATTCCACTTAAGTCTTCCTTTTCGGGCACCACTCTATTTTTCATCTTTTTGTGCGCACTGAGCTAGTTCACTTAGTTTGTCCTGCAATCATTTCGTTAGGATCTCATATGCTTGTCATCAATTAGCCAAAACCCACAAGGGATATCCTAGATGCACTTACAATCTTCCCCTTTTTGGTGATTGATGACAACTATTTGCGATATCACAATTGAGAATAAAAGGTTGATTTTCATAAGGTGTGCACATATGAGAATAATAAAGAATTCACAAAAAGCTTCTCACATATGCACACACCTTATGGTGGGGTGCCTAACAGGTGTGTGATAAACAAAATGTGATAAATTAAAGACAAACAATAGTGAACATATAAGTAGGCATTAGATCATAGTGCATCATACATAAGAAAAGAAATAGTGCATTACAAGATTTTAAAATAGGTACATGTCCTTGATCACAAAAGAGCTTAATAACTAATACTAGATAGAAATAGTCCAAATCTAATCTCAATCTCTCCCCCTTTAGCATCAAGGCACCAAAAAGTGAAAAATTGAGGGGAATCACTCATCGCTGCCTCCTCCGTCAGTCTCAGTCTGATCTTCATCTTCACTAACTTCAGCCTCGACGGGAGCAGGATCTTCCTCTGAGTCCTCGGAGACGGGCGGTGATCGAACGGGCTCAATCTCAAGCTTTGCACAGATAGACTTGATATTGGCATTGACATATTGTTGATGTTTCTTCCTTGCAAGCTTTTCCTTGCGCTGCCTGTCTTCGATCTTGCGGCAGCAGGCAAAGATGGAGGAGAGCACCTTGAGGATGCCACTGGATGATTCTTGGGAAGGTGGAGATCCAGGAGGAGCAGCTGCAGATCTAGTGGCATCATGAGCTTGCTTTGATCTCCTCTCCACTGGTGGAGAGGATGGGGCAGTTGAAGCCGGGGGAAGAGTGTACTCGGTGGGTTTTTGCGGCTTCAACCCCGTATGTTTGACATCCTTGACGAACTCGAGTCCCGCCACTTTCTCAATCATGTACATGATATACGGTGCATATCCATAGGACCTATTGGGGGTGATTGAGATGTTCACGATGTCATTGTAGATATACTCAAAGACATTGAATGGTTTCCTTCCACTAATGACCTTCATGAGAGTCCTCAAGGTCCCTTGTATAGTTCCCGCATCTCCATCCTTCGGAGCTATAGTCTTTCTCAAGACACTATTGAGGACCACAAAGAAGGGCTTCAGATATTTGATGGTGGGAGGAACATATGGCATCCTTGTGTCATAGAGAAATTCAAGCTCCTCCTTCTCCAGGGGTTTCAGATTATGAATGACCAGTTCATGATCCAAAGTGCGTTGGAGGTGAAGAATCCTAGCAAATTCATCATAAGTGACACTATACCTTGAACCATGGGTCATCCAAGTAAGGTTGTCTCCATCATCACGAGCAAAGTAGAGAGTGGAGTAAAACTGGGTAATGATTTCATTGTTCCAGTCATACTCAAAGGATAGCAGGTCCGTCAGACCGTGCCTCTCTAATGCCTCCACCATCTCACGAAAGGCAGGATACCTCTTTGACTTCAGGTATTCAACATTTAGCCATTGACTCTCTACTACAGGATTTTTCATCTTCATGTACACATGCTCGTAGTAATCTGCATGGAAGTTGCTCCAGAACCTTGGATCAGAACATTGTTTAGGTCGGTCATACACTTGAATCTTCCTGAAATTATCAGCTAGCTCACCCCCTTTTCCAGTGAAATCCTCACTCGAAGGCTGCCTGTTGCGGTGAATAGGGTTTTTCATCTTCAAGGGCCCAAGGGGACCACTAGCAAGTCCCTTCCCTTTATTGAGAACTCTTTTTAGCCCTGACGAGCCCTCAGCAGCATCTTTCCTTAGAGGCCTTTTGCCAATGACTTTCCTCTTCTTAGGTAGATTGTCGTCGGAGGATGGACAGTGAGCATTGACATCATGTCTCTTCTTCATAACTCTCTCCTTGGTCCTCCTCACTTTCTCGCATTGAACGTCTTCATCAATGTGAAAAGAGCTGTCATCTGAGCCTGAAGACATGATGCCTGATAAGGAGTTCAAGGATTAGATGCAGATGGACTCATTATCGACTTCAAATGGGAACGTAGGGGTTCAACTGTCAGAGACCGGACTTGTCCGGTTTCAGAGTGCGGACTTGTCCGGTGGACCGGACTTGTCCGCATCTGTGCGGCGGACTAGTCCGGCCTGACATAGGAACCCTAATGTTTCATTTGAATCAAATCTCCTATCTAAGGACACAAGGGCAGGAAAATGGTAGGAATACATCTATTGAGGCAATGTACATCCTTTTGAAATCAAAGAAAACTAGCTAGAACTAGAAAAGTTGAATTTTTGGTTTAAGGGGGGAAATTACCAAGATTTGAAGATTCACGTCGAAGAAGTGGAAATCAGTCCGGATGAATCCGGAGGAGGGAAACCACTTGTCAAGGGGAGAATTTCCCACGGAGAAAATCTCGATTTTGAGGGTTCAACCCGAAAATCACTTTGGAGGCTAGGGTTTGGAAGAGGAGAGGGAGAGCAAGTCTAATGAGGGGTGAGGGAGAGGTCTGGTCCGGCCAAGTGCTTCTATATGCGACTGACCGGACTAGTCCGGTCATGGTAGCGGACTAGTCCGGTGCCCCTGAATTAACCTAATTGTGGTCTAACCGGACTAGTCCGGTCGACAACCGGACAAGTCTGGTTCCAGCAGACTTGATGCAAATAGTAGAGTTTAGAGGTGATCCAAGGACACTCATTTTGCAAATATTCTTGGTGATTACGACCAGTAGGCAATCAGCAAAACAATGGTCATAATCCACAAGATTTCTTCATTAACATAGTTTTCTGAGTAGAAAAAGAGAGGAGGAGCATTTTTAACAATACAAAGGAACATTTTAAGTTGCAACCAGGTATGCAATGTTTCAAGCCACATTTCGAGAGTCAAGAATGTTTAGCTCATTTCTTAGTTCACAGAACCTTTTCTCATCTAATGGTTTGGTAAAAATATCCGCAAGTTGTTTTTCAGTCCTAACATGTGAAATAGCAATGTCACCTTTTAATGAATGATCTCTAAGAAAGTGATGACGGATATCTATGTGCTTAGTTCTTGAGTGCTCTACAGGGTTGTGTGCAATTTTTATAGCACTTTCATTATCGCATAGAAGCGGGATATGACTTAGATTGTAGCCGTAGTCACTAAGAGTCTGTCGCATCCAAAGTAGTTGTGCACAACAACTACCGGCTGCAACATACTCCGCTTCCGCTGTGGAAAGAGCAATGGAGTTCTGCTTTTTAGATGACCAAGAAACTAGGGACCTGCCAAGAAATTGACAAGTCCCTGACGTGCTCTTTCTATCGACTTTGCATCCTGCATAGTCGGCGTCGGAATACCCTATCAAGTTACACTTGGATCCTTTGGGATACCAAAGGCCCAAGTTGGGTGTGTGCACAAGGTACCTTAGGATTCTTTTTACAGCAATTAAGTGACACTCTTTAGGTGCGGCTTGAAACCTTGCACACATGCAAACACTAAGCATAATATCTAGCCTAGATGCACATAAATAAATTAAGGAGCCAATCATGGACCGATATACCTTTTGGTCCACATTTGGACCGTCTTCATTGAGGTCGAGATGTCCGTTGATGGCCATGGGTGTCTTGATGGGCTTGGCTTTGTCCATATTGAATTTCTTGAGAATGTCTTGTGTATATTTAGTTTGGCTTATAAATGTACCTTCTCTCAGTTGCTTCACTTGAAATCCCAAGAAGAACTTCAATTCACCCATCATTGACATCTCGAACCTATCTGTCATTATTTTGCTAAATTATTCACAGAAGGACTTGTTAGTGGATCCAAAGATAATGTCATCAACATAAATTTGACATACGAATAAATGATCATCAAAATGTTTAGTAAAGAGTGTATAGTCAGCTTTACCAATTTTGAATCCATTTTGAGTCAGAAAATCTCTAAGGCACTCATACCAAGCTCGAGGAGCCTGTTTGAGGCCATAGAGAGCCTTACGCAGTTTATAGACATGGTTGGGATACTCCTGATCTTCGAACCCCGGTGGCTGCTCCACATAGACTTCCTCCTTTATCGGACCATTGAGGAAGGCACTCTTGACGTCCATTTGATACAACTTAAAATTATGGTGAGTAGCATATGCCAATAAAATGCGAATGGACTCAAGTCTAGCTACAGGAGCGAAAGTTTCATCGAAGTCCAAACCTTCCACCTGAGAATAACCTTTGGCCACCAACCTCGCCTTATTTCTTGTCACTACTCCATGTTCATCTTGCTTGTTCCGAAAGACCCATTTGGTTCCAACGATGTTCGCCCTTGGTCTTTCAACCAGCTCCCACACTTCATTTCTTTTGAAGTTGTTCAGCTCCTCTTGCATCGCAATCACCCAGTCTGGATCCCTTAAGGCTTCTTCTACCCTGTATGGCTCCAGAAAAGACACAAAAGAATAGTGTTCACAAAAATTTGCAATTTGAGATCTAGTAGTTACTCCCTTAGCAATATCTCCAATGATATTGTTGACAGGATGGTCTCTTTGCACACACCGATGTACTCTTGGGTGTGGGATTTGTATAGTTTCTTGTTCTTCATCGTCTTCATGTGACATGTCTCCCCCTAGATCATTGCTTCCATGATCATCTTGATCTTCTTGACCTTCCTCAACTTGATCTTGTGTACGAGCTCCCCCTTTATCATTGCTTCCTTGTTGAAATTCGTCTTGTGTTTCCTCTCATGGTAAGATATCACCAAGTGCCATTTTCTTCAGCGCTTCACATGGAGCTTCCTCCTTATCTAGCATAGACTTATCGACTTGCTCCACTTGTGAGCCGTTAGTTTCATCGAACACTATGTCACGCGCTACTTCAACAAGGCCGGACACCTTGTTGAAGACACGATAGGCGTAGGCATTCGATTCATATCCGAGCAAGAATCCTTCATCGGACTTCGAAGCGAACTTCGAGGCCCTTGGTTTCTTGTTCAGAATGAAACATTTGCAACCAAAAACATTAAAATAGGAAACATTAGGCTTTTTACCCGTGAGAATCTCATATGGAGTTTTCTTTAGTAGTCGATGAAGGTACAACCGATTTGTGGCATGACAAGCGGTGTTCACTGCTTCTGCCCAAAATCGGTCTGACGTCTTGTATTCATCCAACATTGTTCTCGCCATTTTGATCAATGTTCTGTTCTTCCTTTCGGCCACCCCGTTCTGTTGAGGAGAGTAGGGTGCCGAGAATTCATGCTTTATACCTTCTTCATTGAGATATTCTTCAACTTGGGTGTTCTTGAATTCTGTCCAATTGTCACTTCTGATATTCTTTACGGTTGATGAGAATTCATTCTGAGCTCTTTTCAAGAACTTCTTGAGGATTCCCTGAGTTTCTGATTTATCATACAAGAAAAATACCCAGGTAAATCTTGAAAAATCATCAACAATTACTAAATTATTTGTTACCGCCGATGCTGATGTACGCAATTGGACCAAAGAGATCCATGTGGAGAAGTTCCAGCGGTCTAGCGGTGGTCATCACATTCTTGGCGGGGTGTGGTGCTCCAACCTGTTTTCCTGCTTGACAAGCGCTGCACGGCCTGTCTTTTTCAAAAACCACATCCTTAAGACCACGGATGTGACCACCTTTTAGAAGTTTCTGCAGATTTCTCATTCCAACATGGGCTAGCTGTCTATGCCACAGCCATCCCATGTTGGTCTTAGCAACCAAGCAAGTGTTGAGTTCAGCTTTATCTTTGTTGAAGTCGACAAGATATATCTTTCCCTTCAACAATCCCTTGAATGCAATCGAGCCATCGCTTCTTCTAAAGACGGTCACACCCTCATTAGTGAATAAACAGTTGTAACCTTTGTCGCATAGTTGAGATATTGATAAAAGATTATAATCTAGAGAGTCTACGTGTAAAACATTAGATAAGGTGTGTTGAGAGGATATTTCAATGTTACCACTACCAAGGACCTTTCCTTGGCTGTTGTCTCCAAAGTATATACCTTCACTTGGATCCTTGTTGCACTCGTACTCCACAAACATACCTCTCTCTCCGGTCATATGATTTGTGCATCCGCTATCTAGCACCCACTTAGATCCGCCGGAGGAGTAAGCCTGCAAAATAGAACTATTCCTTGGTTTTAGGTACCCAAGCTTGCTTGGGTCCTCTCAGGTTAGTCACAAGAGTCTTGGGCACCCACACACATGTTTTTAAGTTCTTGTGGCGTGGCCCTGTATATTTAGCAATGACTTTTCCATACTTGTTTTTCATGAGAACATAAGAAGCATCAAATGTACGGAACAGTGTTTGTAACTCAGATTCATGGGATTTTTCTTTAAAAAAAGTGATTCTATTCTTAGCATGATTAGGAGTAGACATGTGTTTGTTCCTGTCAAAACCAAGACCATCTTTGACATTGGGAGGTCTAGTGATCATATATGCACTTCGTGCATATTTGATCTTCTCCTTATCAAAGATGCCGTTTTGAGAAGAATGCATGTCATGAGAGGTTGAAGCATTAGAAATTACATTCTTCTTACTAGAGCAAGTGCAGGTTCTTATTTTTGTCGAACTCATGTCTTTGGAGGAAGAGCTCTTGGAGGAAGAGGAGTCACTTTGTTTAAGCGACTCAACTTGCACCTCAAGGATTTTGTTAACTTTTGACAAGTTAGCAAGTTCTTCCTTGATTGCAATGTGCGAGTCTTCTAACTTTGAGTAAGTTTCCTTACTCAAGGCTAGCTCTAACTCAAGTGACTCATTCTTCTCTCTTTCAAGCTCAAGAAGCTTTTCAACTTCTTGATATCTCTTCCTCTCACGGATGCACATATCTTCTTGTCGGTTGACAAGTTCCTCCTTTATAAAGATTTCGTTCGACAACATTTCCATTTTCTTTAAAGCAATTTTACTTAGCCCTCTAAACATTTCTTCATTATCACTAGAGCTATCAAAGTCATCAATGGAGGAATTTAGTACAGGAGGAGTAAGTCGAACCTTTTTCTTGCCTTCCTTAGCCATAAGACAAGTGTGGCTGTTCATGTCCCGTCCTCCCATGTTCGGAAAGAGTGTGGCTCTCATTGTTGGTTTCTTGACTGCGATAGTGGCCATCTCTTCTTCTTCATCGGAGGAGGACTCGTCGTTTGAGACCCACTCCTTCCCAATGTGAGCTTGATGGACTTGTCTTCTTTTTCTGAAATTTTTCTTTTCTTGAGATCTTGTTTCCTTCTTCTTTTTGTTTTCTTCATAAGTACAGTCCACCATGAAGTGACCATACTCTCCGCAGTTGTAGCAAGTGCGTCGAGCCTTGGATTTTCCTTTATCCTTGCTTTTGCCTTCATGTGAATTGTTGCCGTGTCTTCTATTCATCATACGTTTGAACTTTTTGATGAAGAGTACCATTTCTTCGTCATCAAGATCGGTGCTCTCGTCGCTTGTATCTCCATCGTCTTGGTCTTCACGAGTTTCTTTGAGTTTGGGTCTGCACGTTGCTTTGAGAGCAACTTCTTTCTTTTTGGATGAGGTGAGTTCGGCTAAGTCTTTGATGTATTGGGCTTCTTTCTCCATTATTTCATGATTTATGATCTTCCCTAGTAATTCATCGGGAGTCATTTTGTGAAAACCGGGGCTCTCTCTGATCATTGAGCAAAGTGTGACGTTTCTTGGCATGAAGGCTCTTATCATCCTTTTGACCACCTCGTGATCAGTCCATTTCTTACTTCCATAGGCACGGATTTTGTTGATGAGTGCCTTCATCCGATTGTACATGTCTTGAGGTGATTCGTATTCTTCAATAGCAAATCTCCCCAATTCTCCTTCTAGCATCTCAATTTTGGCTTCACGTACAGACCTATTTCCTTCATGAGCAGTTTTGAGTGTATCCCAGATTTCTTTTGCACTTTCTAGTCCATCGATCTTGGTGAATTCTTCTCTCCTCAGTGACAATGTGATTACTGCAGCGGCTTGTGCATTTCTTTGAATCTCTTGTTCTTGTTCCGGAGTGAGTTCTCCATCCGTGTCTGGGATATCTATTCCTGTGCAGGCAATATGCCAAAGGTTGGGATTCAAGGATATTAGATGCATTTTCATGTTGTACTTCCACATAGTGTAGTCACTACCGTCAAACTGCGGGGGCCTTCCCATAGGAATAGAGAGATAATGATTATTTGAATTGAGACGGTTGTAGTTGTAAGGATACCGGGAGTAGTCGTGATGACCACTCCCCATCGTCTTTTCTTCCTCTTTTCCCTTTTGTGCCATTAATTTCTTTCTCAATAATGCCTTTAGCTGTCTCACTTCATCATCGTCATGTGGACTTTCTTTCAGCACATCGAAGGCTTTGGCTTCTTGCTCCTCATCGTTGTTGTTCGTCTTCGGGATATCGTTGTTCTTCTCAGAGGCCATTGATCTCTCCGAGATGTGAGTCTCGTTGGTGGAGAACTTGGCTCTGATACCAATTGAATGTGGCCTAGAGAGGGGGGGGGGGTGAATAGGCCTTTAATAGATTCCTGCACATTTAATAGAGTTATCAGAAACTTGATTGACCACACTAGTCCGGTTGTGTGGGCGGACTAGTCCGGTGTCCTGAATTATGTGAGTTAATTAAGTGTGTTTCAAAAATTTAATCTTTCAGCAGCGGAATGAGAACAACAGTTTTTATAAATTAAATTTATTGTATGGATGAACGTGCAAACTTAGGAGAAACTCAAATGATGACTAGCAAACTAGTGATCTAATGTATCAAAATGTAAAATAAATGAGAGACAAAAGACACGAATTTTTACCGAGGTTCGATCTCACCAAGAGATCTACGTCCTCGTTGAGGAAGCTCACAGAGAGCTGGGTTCCCAACCCTTTCCCTCTTCATGTCACCACAAAGGCCGACTTGACTCCACTATCACGTGTAATCACCGAGTTTGTGGGGCAACCTCACACGTTGAGAGCTCCCACAAGAATTACAATGAGAAGTTGATCAAATACACTCAAAAAGATTACAATGCAGAATATGAGTGTAGAGAGATCAAACCCAAGAGCTCACAACGATGGAACGACGATCTCCCAATCCCAAATCCAAGTATTTGATTGATCTTCACCTTTTTGCACCTTAGATGTATGGGGAGACGTGTTTTTGGGCTCTTGGGACAGGTGGCGGTGCTAGGGTTTGAGTTTTTGACAGTACGAGTCGTGTTTTTTTTCTGGGAGGCCGTGGATCACCCATTTATATAGTTTCTAAAAAGTTATCGTTGTAAAACCTAATACCGGACTAGTCCGGTATATGATCGGACTTGTCCGGTCTACTTCCAATGGGTTAACCGGACTAGTCCGGTCTAATACCGGACTTGTCCGGTGCTATGTGAAGTGGGGTTCCAGAAAGTTTAGCGGACTAGTCCTGTCGCATGGATGGACTAGTCCGCAGTCCTCTAAAGAGGACAACAGAAACATGAGCGGACTAGTCCGGTCTAAAACCGGACTTGTTCGGTCGCATTCCAGTAAGCTGACCGGACTAGTCCGGTCCATGAACGGACTAGTCCGGTGTCCAGTGGATTTTAGTTGATTTTTAAACCCCTTACCGTTACGCAAAGTCATGAGCTCTTGGGATGTGTCTCTCACACACACCCTATACATTTTCATCTACTTTGCTCTTCTAAATTCCACTTAAGTCTTCCTTTTCGGGCACCACTCTATTTTTCATCTTTTTGTGCGCACCGAGCTAGTTCACTTAGTTTGTCCTGCAATCATTTCGTTAGGATCTCATATGCTTGTCATCAGTTAGCCAAAACCCACAAGGGATATCCTAGATGCACTTACAGAGAGCAAAGACTTATGTGCTAAGTTTCCCTCTTCTCCATGACAATTGGGCCCCACCAAGTTCCTCTCTTAAGTATCTCCAGATTTTTGGCACATTGCAAACTTCAGCTATGAGGGACTCAAATTCAAAAGTCATTTGGCAATTTGACAAGTTGTGCCTCAGTTTCAAATTTGAATTCAAATTTTGATGAAATTTACAAGTTCCTTTGCTATACATATGAAAGCACCTCCAAATTTGCTCAAACTTTGCCTTCCTCATAATTTGGACCTGTTGAATTCAAATATGTCATCTGATTTTGAGTTGGCCATTGCAAATACAACTTCTTAAACAACAGTTTGAAATTTCCTTTTTGGAAATGACCTTCTTCTCTTTGAAGTGAACCCTTTTGTTCAAACTGAATTTGAAGCCCTATTGCACATGCCAACACTTATATTATTAGACAAAAGTTTTGCAAGTCCCATTTCTTGGATTTAAACTCAAGTTTATTCACAGCTGAAGTTTCCCATGTACAAGTTTTTGGGACTTTTACAAGACGTAGGGCACACCCTACCCGCTGAGCATAATGGTACTTTAGAGACCATCATACTTGCTGAAATCTTCCCACCCGGTGAACAAATCAAATATGGGCTTTCGGTGGGTAGTATTTGCAAGATGTGTTTAGCAATAAGAGCTTGTCTAATAAAATTATGTGTGGCGCCTGAATCAAATAATACTATGGCGGGATGCTGGTGGAGGTGGAACATACCCGCAAGGATTGGCTCTCCCTCCGGCACGTCCTCTATTGCAAGTTGGTGGACAGTGCCGGGCCTAGGGTTTGCCCGCCGCGCATTAGTGGGATTCCGGGGCTGATTCCTCCAAGGAAGTTGCGGTGCAACTCCGCCGCCTTGCCTCTCAGGACAATTGTTGGAGAAGTGTCCAGGATGACCACATTTGTAGCATGTGGCTGCTGCTTGACTGGTGCTTGGTGGACGAAAGCCCGGCATGCGCTGCTGAGGTGCATACGCACGTGGCATCGCCCGCTGCTGCTGTTGTTGCTGCGGAGCTGGTGCTGGCAGTGCCGGCCTGAATGCCGGTGGAGAATATGGCCCACTGCGGAATGGCATCGGCCTCTGCGGTGGCTGCCATTGTGGACCCGATGGTGGGCGATTCACCATCCGGTATTTTTGAGAAGGACCACCTCCTTCTCCGCTGCTTTGTGGCGCGCTTCGCTTCCTTTCCGCCGCCGCTAACTCCTTGCCGGAGTCCTCCTCAACAATTGCAGCATCAATAATGTCACTGAGGCTGCCGTGATTGAACATCGCCAGCTTGTCCTTCAGGAGCGGTAAAGCCCCTGGTAAAAATGATCCCGCCGCTTCTCATCGGTATCGGCGTGATACAAAGCGTAGAGCGCAAGATCATTGAACACCCTGGAGTATTCCAGCACGTTCCTGCTCCCTTGCTGCAGGCGTAAGAACTCCTGCGTCTTCCTCTTGATGAGACCCGGTGGTATGTGATAGGCCCTGAAGGCCGTCCGGAATTCCGCCCAGGTCATAACTCGATCGGTGGGTTGCGAAGCACAATAGTTCGCCCACCAAGCGCTCGTGGATCCTTGGAGCTGTTGGACCGCAAACTGAGTCTTGCGCTGCTCACTCACTTGGAGCAGCCTGAACTTCATCTCATCGTGCGGAGCCAGTTGTCTGCATCGAGTGGTTCATCCGCTCTTGAGAATACCGGGGGATGAGTAGCCAGAATGTCGGAGTAGGAGCTCTGTTGGCGCTCCTCATGATCTTGACGCGTCTCTAGTCGAGACGTATTCGCAATGAGCGTTTGCAGCAACTCCGTGTGCTGCTGATGAGAGCCCGCCATCGCTGCCACAATATCAGCCAAAGTAACCATTGGTAGTGGCGGTGGCGGCTGTTGCTGTTGCTGTTGCTGTCCTGAGGAATCCTCGGGAGGCTGTTGGGAGGTCTCCCCCCCCCTGACTGGAACCCCCAACATCCGGGTTGGCACGAGTACGAGTAATTCTGAAATTCAAAACAGCAGCGATCAGCACATGTCATACTTAAAATTCCATATGAAACAGCACGTATTGAAGTGACGCATGAATAATTTGCACAACATTCACATATATTGATAAAGCATAAACTTTATACAAGATACATTATTCTCGGGTCTCCGAGAAGTCGTGCTCATGTCGTCACTACCTATACATACACTACTATCTACACGACATGTCACCGATTACAAAAGTTTTGGTTACATCATCCTCGATGCCCTACTTGGCAACGGTAACCTCCTACTCGGAGTAGAACTCGACCTCCTGTGGGTCATCCTCCTCCGCTACCTCTGCTCGTGGCTCGGGGTCCATGACCTCCTCTTCCGGTTCGGGTTCCCTCATTGCCGGAAAACCCAAGACCACGGGTACGGCACCTACCACCGGTATGCCCATTACCGAAGGTACGAGGTCCTGCAACGTGTGCACCTCGTCCATGGCTTGGTTGTAGTCTTCTTCCAAGCCTTGCCCCTCCTCAGTATCATTATCCCGCTCTTGAGTGAGGATCTCATTCTTCTTGGTCAGGGCCTGCACCTGTTGTTGCAAAGCCGTGACGTCAACATGGCTTTTCCTCTTCGCCTTCTTCAGACGATGCAACTGATTATGTTGTTCGTTCAGTCGCTTAATCGTCGGAAGAAGAACATTGCGGAGTGCGCTGTGAGAACTCTCAAAGTGGTCTCCACGGCTGGTGCTTTCTTTAAACCTTGCAGAAAGACCCTCCGTATGAACAGCTTGGCTGTCAATCATGGCTTTTCCTGCCCTCAATTGGAGGCTGAGGTTCGCCTCCGCGGGATTGTACCTTGGGCAACCCGGATCTGTTGCCTCCATGTACCTCCCTTCCCACACATGATTAGCCCGTCCCTCCACCGGAATTAGCGCGTATGGAGTGCCCTCCATAGCTCTCACATTTAGTTGGCAGAAACGCGACATGGTGTCGCGGGCTGCCACTTGCCACATCCCCTCCGGTTGTCTATCTCTCACCGTAACGGTGAACGGTGCCCAACCGGGTGGCGTAGGTCCTGCAGGAACTTCTACATGGATCGTCCATGTCTTGTTCCCCTCCTCGCCTTCTTCCTTGGCGAAGTACTGCAGCATCTTGCTGTACCCGAAATATTGAAGCATTTGCCTCAACGTTTCCGGATAACCGCTGTGGTGAGAACAGTGGTATTCCACCCACCCGTTCTGCAACTGTCTATCCGCTGTCATCTGTAGAAACATATTTGAGAAATGTAAAATATTTATTTGAACAGTGAACCATCGAGTTATAACACAAAACATGTCATTGAACTCATAAAACTTGGAAACGTAGTTCAAACTTAAACAAAATTTGACTGCTGATCTGCTGTCCAATATAACAGCCCTGACCAGTTTCCATTTCAACCTGATTTAGACCATACTAAAGGCAAAAATCAATTCTGTAGCCCAACATCAAAGTTAAAGTTAACTTCAAAAGCTTTCCAGAATGTATTTGCTTGGCCTAAGATCTGTCCTAGTTCAAAAGTTATGAGATGTCAATGTTGACAGAATTTCTGGAGAAAATTGGACAGCACCTCCCTGCTTGAGGTACTGATTTGATACAAGAATTACAGTTAATTCTGCACCAAATTTGACAAAACTTTATGTTACAAAGTTGTAACCCATCTCATGAACTTTTCAAAACTACCTCGTTTTCTATTTTTGGATTTTTATGCAGGAAGTTATGCTCAAATTACAGAGAGTTACAGAGAGTGTTTGCTCTGCCCTGTTTTCTGGACAGTTTTAACTCTACTGAATTTTTTGATTGGTTAGGGAATGAAACACCTCTGTACCTCCACAGAACAGTTGTAAATATCTTCCAAAGCTTTCCAGAACTGTATCATATGACCCCAACCTCGCAAGAACTCAACCTCTAACCCTCTGATTAACTTCAGCCTTATTTCAGCTGAAACAGGGGACTCTGTCCTTAGCATCCTAAAAGTTGAAAACTTGTTAACTTTGAATATCCTGATTAAGGAAAGAAGTTACATCAAAGTTTTACTGCTCTGTATTAAAATTTTTAAGTTTTACAATGAAGTTGCTCATTTAGTGGGGTGTGACATCGATGTGTCACCAGTTCATGTCGGTACTACGTCCTCACAAAGAAAAATCTATACCGGACTTAGCCGGCTTCGTTAGTTAAGTAGCACTAAGCATCTCTTGCACACGGATGCTACATGTCTACCGTTTCGTGGTTAGACTACCTGCAGATAACTCAAACAATCGTCAGACTCGGCTGCACACCGAGCCCGGTATCCATACAGTTCATACACCCGGCCTTCATCACTCACCCGGATGTTCTCAAGCCAAACACACCTTGAGCTACATGTTCACGTTACTGACCACGTGACTGGGTCTTCCAAACTGCCCAAAGCACGCCAGGGACAGACGTTGCTCGAATACCCCAAACGACATGAAGAGCCGTAGAGGATATTAAAGCGGGTCAGGTCACCTGCCACCCGTGGGGCTCCACCCTTCATCTTGTGCGCACTGGTGGACCACGCTTATGTGCACCCCCCAAGACATAAAGCGTACCGAGATGCACGATTTTCCGGCATAAGCATATAGGTTAGTATGCCACTTTCTATACACTAATAACATCCTTATATGGGCTACTAACTCGTTCCTCACCGAATTTTTTAAAAAGATGACCTTTGTAGTGCGTTAAACCTCAAGCGAGCTCTGATACCACGCTGACACGGCCTCACGGCCTTGTTGAGCCAGGATCACGCTGAGGGGTGCTGCGTTGCACAGCACCGGATAACGCACATCAAAGATACAAAGCGGAAGCAAAGTTTCATTACATAAACAGGTTTACGAACATTTATACAACAAAATATGTTCCGTCTACACTCACAGGCGTAGATTACGCATCGAGTTCACGTTCAGCTCGTGAATGTGTCCCCGCTAGCACGCACACACACTAACACGGCGTCATGCACGACTCCCACTCGACGGGGTTCCCCTCCTGGGGTTCCGTCTCCTCCTCGGGAGTCCCATCCTCATAAACCCCTGCAAAAGCTTCAAACACAAGCAGTGAGCTCGATGGCTCAGCAAGACTGACCTGTCTCGCCTACACATGAAACTTCTACATGAATGGTTGTAGGGTACATGAGGTAAAATAAGTTGCAAAGGACTCGCCTAATTATTGGAACCTTACTTCCAAGTTTTAGCAGTAGGTTGTGGAGAACATTACGCTAAGGCACATGAGAGAGCTGCAATCAAACAAGAAACACATTTCTCTCATGTACTTTGCCCAAAGTTGAAAAGAACTTTAATTAGCTCTAAACTACAACAAGGTATTAACAAGCAAAGTATATCTTTCAAATCAGCAAACTTTTAATATGTATCTAGCCTGTTCTTTCTACGTCACGGTACAGTGAACAAGTGGTACTCACTGACCGTGAGGGACAGCGATTATAATCGATTTACACCTGCAGGGTAACCCGAATAACCCATCACGTACGCCCGTACTCGATGTTGCCTACAACAACCATCCCGGACGTCGTACGCAATCACCGTTTTCACCCGTAAGCCAAATATTGAACTGGTCCTATCGTCCCGAGCAAGTGGTCTCTGCGCGTGCATCCACAGTGCTGCCAACCAATTTACACCTCGAGCTCTCAACCTACCCTTTGAACGACAGGCAATGCCTCAATACCCAGCTACCCGAGTTACATCGGTTTCCCGGTTCCCATATAGCCGGTAGGTCTTCGGTACTGTTCTAGCTTGTTCAACAGGCCCGCACATGGCCCGGTCCTCAATCTACACAAGCGGAGCTATAGCACCCAGACCCCAAAGTCCTGCTGCCCTTACTCTCCGCTCGGTCTCATTTTTATTGCCATGCGTTTCATTTGCTATCTTTACCCGAGTCGAGTGCCTCTAGCCTATCCTCGCAAGTAGTTCCAACTACTCGACTTGTACCGAGTCCTACACTATCTTAGCATTGCAGTAGCTAAACGGGGTTTTCAATCCTAATCCCAACCCATGGTTTTCTTGGCTATGCATTTGGGTTTCAAACAAGACTCTAATGCAAGAAGTAAGTTGGTGCTCAAAGTAAGTTCTCAAAACAATAAAAAGGGGTAATGCAAACCGGAGCTTGCCTTGCTGCTCTTGGTCATAGGCTAGCTGCTCTTCCGGAGTAACATAGTCTAAGACTTCGGGTTCCTCCTCAACCTAAGCGACTACATATGATACATACATATATGGGTCAATTTTGTATGCAATTGAATTGAAGTTAAACTTGTGAGTTATAAGTCTTGCTAGACAGACCCAATGACTCTGAAATTTTTACTGTGGTTTGCATACAACCTAAACAGAGATTTGGACAAGTTTCATTTACAGCAAAGCTCATTTGAGCTCTGCACAAATAATTATGTACTTGGTCTTCATTAGAGCTCCGAGGGTGTTCTAGGGATTCTCATGGAGCAAGCCATGACTTTCTGGAAACTAGATTTTCAGAGGGTTCTAACAGTGTTGGTCTCACTTAATTTGAAGGTTCCTAGCTAAAGATATGAGCTAAACAATTTCAAAGAAATTCTGAAAATGTTTCTGGACATTTTCTATTTTCTCTGGAACAGTTTTATTAATCACACCATTAGGTGGAACAAACGAGCTCAAATGGATCTGAAATTTTTGTGGTAGCGCAGGGATATTTTGGTGAACATCCCAGCATAATTTCAGAACTTTCCTCCAAAGGGTTCTCCAGCTAAAATTCTAAACAATTTAAAATTTGAATAATTAATTCTGGGAAATAAGGATTTTCATAGAGTGAAACTTGATTTGCTGGAAAGTAATCAGAGAGTTGAATCCAAAAAAATTTGGTTCACTCGATTTGGAGTTTCCTAGCTGAAGTTATGTGGGTTTGAAGTTTGAACTAAATCTGAAAATTGGGGAAATGTTTAAATCACTGCGCGTGGGACCAGGGCTACGTGTCAACTTCTCACCGGTCAACACACGGGGTACGGAATCTTTCGCACGAAGCCGCACCCGATCCGGTGCTACAGCAAATCCTGGTTTAAAAATATCGGCCGCTGACACGTGGGACCAGGGGCTTCGTCTACCTCCGGCCTTCCGCGCTCGGCCGCCGCCCCCCTCGCGGGAGTGCTCGCCGGAGGGATTCTTCCATGTGCCAAACTTCATGATCTTGGCCGCCTCTGCCTAATTCTACCTGGAGAACACGATGCCGGGCTCAGCTCATCGTGACAGTCACAGGAACACGGCCGGCAACGAGTGGCGGCTTCAGAAGAACTTTGGCCGTGTCGGCCTGACTTCCTAGCACCCCAAACGATCGAGCTATCAGTCGTTGAGCATCAGTGGACCCTAGGGAAGCTTGGCATGGGCTCGAGGCAGCTCGGAATAGGCTCTAGGTAAGCTCTCACCGTGCGCCCGACGGCTTCCGCCATTAGCGCCGTTAGAAAAGCTAGAACTGACCGGTCTACCAAGGTTTTCTGACGGGACCCCGCCGTCCCGCTCAGTCACGGGGACGGGGTACCATGCCCGGGACTCGCATTGGGTGGTGCCATGTTATGCGGCACCGAACAGCACACATATAAGGAACCCTGTATTACATAAATCAAAGCGGAAGCTTACTACTGTTCTTTGTAAATACTTTACATAAAGTAGCTACAGCGGAAGTCAATAACATCTCACGTCGAATATCTAAGAAGCACTTGAGAAGAGGTCCAGCCCACGGGCTCCTCTCGCTAGCAACATGAAGACATGGCAGCGGCTAGGTCTCCAAGTTTGACATGACTCGGAAATTCCCGAGTTTCACCGGACAACCTTCTTTATGGCGTCGAAGTTTACCTGCAAAATAACTTATATAGCAAGAGTGGGCACAAAGGCTCAGCAAGACTTAACCGTCTCTCCTAAAGCATGCAACTCTAAATGAGGGTAACTTAAGACCTAATCCTGTAATTTGCGAAAAGACTCGCCTATGAGTTCATCCTTAACTTTCAGATTTTAGCCATAATATTATTGACCTTGCGCCCGGCAACATTGGAACTCCACAATCAAACAAGAAACGCTTCATTCCAGTGTTACTTGTCCCAAGGTGGAAAATAACTTTAGTTTGCTCTATCTCTACTTGAAACAAGGTTTTCATGCAACTTAACATAATCATAGCAGCAATTATACTTTTGCAAACTGTTACCACACAAGTTAATTACTACGTCACAACATGGGAGCAAGCGGTACTCAATAACCGCGAGGGACGGTGATTCGAATCAAACACTACCCGGATAACTCGACACATACGCCCGCCTCTGAAGACCCAACTCTGGCGTCCTTCATTACGTCGTATGTGGCAACCTTTCTCAGGACACTAGACTGTAGAACCGGTCGCGCCGTCTTGGGCTCATAGGTCTAACGAGATGATGTGGTATGCCTCTACAACCCAGTGAACCTGGTACATCGGTTTCCTGGTTCCCATATATCAGTAAGCATCCGGTACACAACTCAATACTTGCTCCTGGGCACGGCACACGCATCGGTACTTAACCGACACAGGCAGAGCTACTCGACCAAGACCTCATCTTGTCGCTGCCTAACCCCTCTGCCCGGTCTCATCTTTAGAAATTTAAACTTTAGTTTGCCTCTCCCTTCCAACCACACTTATGAAACCCTGAACTTTAACTCACGAGTAGTTTCCAACTACTCGTTTTCTACCGGATGTCCTAGCCTATTTAGCACGGCCTTATTCTACAGCGATGAAACCATTCTACCCTTGATCCCAGGGTTCCTTTTTGGTCATGCAAGTGGAGTATAAAACATCCTTGACCTAATGCACATACAAACTTTGACCCATAGTAGTGAACAAAGTAAAAACTTTAGAAAACAACTTAAATGCAAACCGGGGCTTGCCTTGGTTTTGCAGGTGACTAAAGTCAGATAATGTGAAGTCAGTTGCTGATGAATCCAAGTTCAATTCCTGATCGTCTTGCTCTTTCATCCAAGCTTAACTCCTCCTTTTTCAATTTCCACGTTTAATCACTACACGTTATGAATATGCATACATGTTTATATATAAAAATTTTGCTAACCAGTGTCAAAGACAAGTTTAAAACTGGAACTCTGTTAAAGAATTTAAAATGACACTGGGGCTAGTGGTTTGGTTTGAGTGAAGCAACATGATCAAGTGATAATTACATTTCATCACTTGTATGCTACTCATCTAAATAGGTTGAACAGGATAGTGGTGATCCAGAGCTCCAATGGAGCTGAAAGCTTTCATGTGAGTTCCTTGTCACAAGAAAGTCACCTGGACCAAAATTCAGAATATTTCACTAAGTACATCACCCAGAACAATTCCCTAAGCATTTACGCAAAAAGGAATTAATTCTGAATAAATTTGCACTTTCATGCAAATCCAAGTGAAATAAAATTTCAAACATAGATCAGGTAGCATGCATGAATTTTCCTAGGATTTTTGGAGCTAAGGAATGCCCAGAACTAAATTTCCAAGTTTTGGAAATTCTCTGAAAATGTTTCTGTATTCCTTTGAATACAGAAACTTGAAATCAGAATTACCCTAACTAAATAAACTCCAACTGAGATGAAACTTTTACAGGAGTCTCCTAACATCCTCAAGAATATCCTGGCAAAATTTGGTGATTTTTGGATAAGCCAAACTCCCTAAAAAGTTCTTTTGCTGACAAGTTTCAAAGAATTTTCCAGAATGTTTTATTGATTTTTAAACAAATTGGGTGGCATATTTGGATAGCGTTTTTCATCCCGAATCCAACCCAATTTGAATCACTAATTTTGGAGCTTCCTAGCAAAAGTTATGCAGTTCTAAAGTTTGAACCGAATTTGGAATTCAAATTAAACCGAGAATTATTCAAACTCTGACTGCGGGCCACAGGGCCACGTGTCGACCGCTGGAACCTGAGCCACACGGGCCGCACAGTTTTTCCCGCGTTGTCACAGACAGATCCGAGGCCACAGAAGATCTAACCCCTCGTAACAGAGACTGACCCGTGGGCCAGCCCCCGTCTTCGTCTTCCTCCAGCAGCCCGCGCTCCCGCGCCGCCGAGCTCGCCGGAGCTCTCACCGGGAGTGGGTTCCGGTGCTCGGAACTTGCTGGTTCTCACTGCCCCCACGTATATTGTTGCGAGGAACACGTTGCCGGGCTTATCTCAGATCGATGACGGCCGGAAACCAAGGTGCGACGGCGACAGTGGCTGTGGCACCTCTGGCGATGTCGTTAGGGCGTTATACCGTACCAAACACGTAGCCGTTTGCTCGTACAGCACCACTGCACCGAGGAGAATACGGATCTAACCTCTGATCTCGCTGAAACTCATCGGGAGTATGACCTCACCGTCGGGCTAGGTCAAAATCCGGTGAAAATCGAAAAACTCGATGAACAGCGGCTTTGCTCGATGGTTCTCGGTGGTGCTTGATCCTATGAACGCGCATGGAGGTGTAGAAGGTGTATGCTACGTTGTCTATGGAGTGGTTCGAGTTTTCCCGCCTCGGTTATTATTTCATGTCGACGGCAAAAACGAAATTCCGGCGAGCACCATCCGTGACAGGCAGTCGGGGTTGTGGTGAAGCGAGTAGGGGTGTCCACGGACCTTTTTGCTTTTTGCAGCTCGAGAGGAGAGGCTCTGTGGTGGCCGGGCGATGGATTCTTGCAACGGCGGCTTCACCCGGTGCCGTGGAGAGAAAATCGAGCTCGGCGTCGGGTTTCTCGTGGGTTAGCACCTGTTTCTTGCGTCGGCCACGTTCGGTGAGGGCTGGCGATGCTGTGGAGATGTTTAGCGCGGTGTGCAGCGGCGTGGAGCAGCCGGCCGGCAGTGAACCGCTCGGGTGCACGCCATTGGAGGAAGAAATCGCTCGGGGAGGCAGTATTCGAGTGAGAGAGGGCGCTGTCGTTGCCAGGAGCGTATGACCGAGGCTGTGGTCGGCAGGGATAATTGAGTCGACCTCAACCGAGGCGGTTCCCTCGTGGAGACAGCCGGGAAGCCATGGGCGCGTGCGCTGTCGCCGCCGTGCTGCTGCTGTCGCACGCTCGGCAGAGGAGAAACAGAGACCGGGTTCCCTCTCACAGACAATTGGGCCCCAGTGAACAGGCAGAGAAACTTAAGGAGCAAGTCTATTTGGCTCAATGACAAGTGGCTCCACCCCTGCTCCTCCCAAAAGATCTTCCAAAATTTGGCACAGAGCAAATTTAACTTCTGAAGAGCTCAGATTCAAAAGTTGTTTGGAATTTTGACTTGGTATTCTTCTGTTCAAATTTGAATTCAAATTTGAAGGAAATTCATAAGCCTTTGATACTAATATCAAAGCACCTCCAAACTTTCACAAAATTTGGCTCTCTCATAATTTGGACCTGATGAATTCAAATCTGTCCTCTGGTTTTTGAGTTGGTCGTTGCAAATACCACTTCTTGAACAACAGTTTGACTTTTCCCTTTTTGAAAATGGCCCTCTTATCTTTGGAGTGAGCCTTTTAGTTCAAACTGAATTTAAAGTCATATTGCACATGCCAACACTTATATGACTAACAAAAAGTTTTTGCAAGTCCCATTTCTTGTATTTAGACTCCACTTTATTCATAGCTCAAGTTTTCCATTTACATGTTTTGGGACTTTTACATTTTCTTGCCAAGGCTGCGAAGGAAAGTTGGTCGTTACCAAGTCTAGCTCGTATAGGAACAGTTTGAGACTCTCTAAACTGTGGGGAACCCCTTCCGGGATCCACACTCCAGGATACACATTGGGTGGTGCCGTGCGATGCGGTACCCAACAGCATACACAAAAAGAACCGTAAAGTACAAAGTCTTTTATTTCTCAAGATAGTGTCATTTACAAAATAATGTACCACGAGGGTACACGCAGCGTAATATACATACACACTTACTCTCGGTCCTAACTATGCAAAAGAGAAGACGTCCAGCGCACGGACGCTTCTTACTAGCTTCCACAAAGATGAGTGCAGCGGCATTGTTTCCGGTGAGTCTCTGATGGCTCACCAAACAACCATCTTCATAGCAAAACTTTATAACCTGCAAAACACTAATAATGCAACCGAGAGCACGATGGCTCAGCAAGACTTAACCGACACTCCTAAACATGGAACTCTACATGCAGGGATTACTAACATAGGAAAAGTATGATGCAATAACGACATGCCTACACGTTAATCCTTACTTTCAGTTTAATAGCAGCAGATTATTATGCCTTAGGCAGCCCTGACATCGGAAGTCCACAATCAAACAAGACACGCTTTCCTCCGATGTGGTGATGCCCAAAGTGGAATATAAACTTAGTGAGTTCTACAACTATAGCATACATGGTTGGCAATACAATGAATTTAAGAACTTCACATCAGCAATGATTCATTTCACTTCATCTGGAAATAATTACTACGTCACAACTCAGTGAACAAGTGGTACTCATATAACCGCGAGGGACGGTGATTGCAATCAGGACACACCCGGAATACACGACACATACACCCGCCTCGAAAGACTCACGCGAGCTCTTTCTTACGTTGTATGCAGCAACCTTTGACCCGTCACTCCAATGCCGAACCAGTTCCGCCGACCCATCAGAAGGGCCACTACACGGAACACGTCGAAGTTGCTCCGCTAGCGGGTTTACACCTCTGACACCAACCCCCAAAGGACGGCCGTATAAGTTTTGACACGAGAGTACCCAAGTTACATCGGTTTATCGGGTCCCATATATCCGATATGCATCCGGTACTGTTCAAACTTGCTCAGCAGGGCGGCATACGCATCGGTCCTTAACAAACACAAACAGAGATACAGCCACACAGGCCCAACGTCCTGCTGCTCCTACTCTCTGCTCGGTCTCATTTTCCATTCCAGAACTTCCATTCTCTAGAATCATACCCCGCTGTACCCACATCCTAAACTCACGGGTAGCTTCCAACTACCCGACTTGTACCGGATCCTATACAACTTTAGCCTAGCAGAAACTATACGAAGGTAACCTATTCTACCCTGTACTCCAAGGGTTTGTGGGCTATGCATTTGGAGTATCAATCACCTTGACCTAATGCACAATACATACTAGACCCATAAAAGTGATACAAAGCAAAATATAACTAAAAGTTGTTAAATGCAAACCGGGGCTTGCCTTATGTTGCTGCAGGTTTAGTTCTACTTTATAGTCAGTATCTTGGCGATGAGTTAAGCTTCAACTTGCTGCTCCAAGTCAAGTTGCCCGTCGACCTCCTTCGTCGTATTTCCTACCGATATGAATATGCACAGTTTTTAATACAAGTAACTGAATTATAAAACAAATGTGTTTTAGGAACTAAGGATGGTTTATACCAACTCTAAGGTGAGTAAGAATCTCTGTTATGGACAAAACAGAGAACTTTAGCTGGCGGTAGATGTTGGTTGGAGTAAAATTCAAAGAGTTATATCTAATGGACATAAGAAAGGTAGTGGAAAGAACCAGCAGAAAACTGGAGAGGATGATCTCAATTTGCTCTGAAATTTTTACAGTGGACCATATATCTTACAGAGGTATGGCTTGCAAAATTTCAGACAAAGTTGATTGAAGATGTGGCCTAGGGAATTTTCTTACTATTTGGCTTCTCTGAAATCCTATGGCAATTATAGTGTCTTGTCATGCTCCAAATTTGGTTTTTCAGAAACTTGAGAGTCTCATGAGTCGATAGGACTTGGTTTCACCATTTTTGGAGCTTCCTACACAGAGATATGAATTTTCCAAACTTGGTTAAAAGTCTGAAAATGTCTCTGTTCATTTTCCCATTTTTCAGAGACATAGAGGATTCAAATAACATTTGGCCAAGCAAATGGAGTCCAATGCCTATGACAATTTTACTGGAGTTCAAGGATTATTGGAATAATGTCCTTCTCAAATTTGGGAATTTTCCAATTAACAGAACTTCTTTAAAAATTCATACAATATTTTCCTTAAATGAATTAATGAGCCAAATCCAGGAATTTTCATAAATATTAGGCTGCACCCCTTGATAGTACTCTTTGAGAGGAATCCAACAAAATTTGGTTTACAATTTTTGGACACTCCTACACAAAGTTATGGCTCTCCAAAGTTTGAACTGAAATGGGAAAATCTGGAAAATGTTTAAATGCTGACAGTGGGTCCCACTCGTCATCCCTAACCTCCAGCCACGTGCCAAACAGACCAGGGGCGGCTCCCTCCGGCGAGGTCGCCGGAAATGACCTTCCCGGCCACCTCCGGACCCCCTGCTGGCCGCCCCCCCCCCATTTTTCCCCATGCTGAACTCATTGGTGAGGTCGCCGGCGGCTGAAACGCCCCGGAAAACGGGGCGCACCGGCAACAGCTAACCCTAGGGCTCCGGCGAGGTCGTGCGTGGTGATTTCCACCAAATGGTCGGTTCCTGGGCTCTATAGCACCGTAGGGGATCCCTCATCACCGGCATGAGCTCAAATCGGCCCAAGAATGGCTGCAAATAGGGACTCATCGGCGACCTAGGGCAAAATTCGGTGCCGGCCCGAAATTCTCGAAGAACAGCACTGATTCTTGATGATTTTCAATGATGTTTGATCCTAGAGGGGCGTTGGAGAGTCTAGAACATGTTTCCAGCTCGGCACACGTGATGGTGGACCGAACACGATGAATTTTGAAGATTTGTGCAGCTCGGTTTTATGAATACACTTGCAGTAAACAGAGAAATTCTTCCTCTGTAGTGCACGAAAAGAGGAGGGGTTTTCACCAGAGTGTAGAGCAGTCTGGGTCGCCTCTTTTTCATGTAGAACGTCGGGCACGAGAAAGTCTCTAGCAGGCAGTCACCGGGGAACAGCGAGGTCGGCTGTGGTGGCTGGTTTTCCTTCGGTGTGCGAGGTAGAGGGTGGAGAGCAAGGAAGGAGAAGCGGTCCACGGCAGCTGTGCGCTTATCCTTTGGCTTCGGGGTAAACAAGCAGGAGGTGGAGCTCAGGACGTCGGTTGACACCGGTGGCTGGAGGTGGCACCCTCCCGTGAAGGACAAACACATCACAGCGTGTGGAGTCTCTGTCCAGTGGGGTCCACCCAGCCACAATTCTCCATCTTATCCCCCATTTCGATTTAAAATAACAAATGAGCTCCAAATTTGATCAAACTCGGAGGGTAGGCCAAAAGAAATGTGAGCAACACAACGATACACTCAAATTTGAATTTCGGTGAAGTCAGAATTTGAATCTGAGATTTAAATTCAGATTCGAATTTTCTCCCGTTTAAATTCCAACAAATAGGAAATCCTTTTCAAATGCTCTGAAAATTTGCCGGGTTATTATTGGATGTGTGGAGAACCAAATGATAGCTTTAGATCTCCATGTTCGGGAATTTTTCAAGTTCAAGTTTAGACTTGGAGCTCACACCGTTAAATTCAAAAGTTTAAATTCCCTCTCATTTTCTCGGTGTGACTTGTAGCTCCACTTGCTAGAGTTTTGGGATTTTAGATAAACAACTATGGAGTGAGAATTTGGCGGATCCGCACCCGAAGGTCGGTCTGTGCCGAGTGAAAGGGGAAACTGAAATTCATCGCCGGTGATCAAACACTCGGGCTGTGGTTCGGGGGTGAGAAGCACCAGCCTCTAACGCGTCCGAGGACGCCTTAGCTTGGGCATGACACTCTCCCGTTTGGGCTGTCCACGGGAGTCCGAGGTGCGGCGAACTTAAGTCACCGGAAAGAACTTTCGGTAGGGATGAGATCACCCGAGTTCAGCTAATTTCCTAAGACGGGGAAGGAGGAGGAGAATCTCTATTACCGTTTTGCAGCTTGGAGGGTGTGGAGCGGCTGTGATCACAATCCTCTGATCAATTCCGAGCGAGCGGCGGCGAGCGATGCTTTCTTGCGCGAGAGCGAAGAAACGATCGGTAGTGCTCGGTTTGGCTCAGCCACGGGGTATAAGAGGGAGGGGTGAGGCGGTTCAACAGCCAGGGGCGGCAAGCAGCTGCTGGTCTCGCCATTTTCTCGCCGTGGCGGCTGCTGGACCAGGCGCAAGAAACCGAGCTCGGGCTTCAGTCGGTTGAATTTGCTGCTGAGGCTGACATGTGGGTCCCACCCGAGGTTTAACCTCTGAACTTAAATTTTTCCCACTGCTCTCAACAGTAGAGACCCAAATACCCTCTCATTTTTGAATTATCAACCACAAGCCCATTTGAAGTTGATAGATTTCAAATTGTGAAGTGTTTGAATTAATTTTCAGCACATGTGTAGTTTGAAATTTAAATTGAGTTTTAATTTGCTACACTTAGCTCATGTCAAGATCAATTCCAAATGGAGTGAAAATTGGTGTGTGAGCTCACAACAATGTGCTGAGTAAGAATATGCCTCCCACTTTCAAATTCATGGGATGGAAGTAGTTTGAATTTGAATGTGGGTTCAAAATAACCCCTTTGTAGCTATACCCAAAAATACCCCAAAAAGGTTTTGGATTTCAGTGAATTTTGGCATGAACATTCCTAGCAAGGTGTTGGAGTTTTTCATAAGCTCAGCCCCTATATGATGCATGTGGGAAATGCCACTTTTGCATTTTCTGAGTTTATTCTCTAATAACCGTGTCGACGGCAAAAATGAAATTCCGGCGAGCACCGTCCTTGACAGGCAGTCGGGGTTGTGGTGAAGCGAGTAGGGGTGTCCGCGGACCTTTTTGCTTTTTGCAGCTTGAGAGGAGAGGCTCTGTGGTGGCCGGGCGATGGATTCTTGCAACGGCGGCTTCACCCGGTGCCGTGGAGAGAAAATCGAGCTCGGCGTCGGGTTTCTCGTGGGTTAGCACCTGTTTCTTGCGTCGGCCACGTTCGGTGAGGGCTGGCGATGCTGTGGAGATGTTTAGCGTGGTGTGCAGCGGCGTGGAGCAGCCGGCCGGCAGTGAACCGCTCGGGTGCACGCCATTGGAGGAAGAAATCGCTCGGGGAGGCAGTATTCGAGTGAGAGAGGGCGCTGTCGTTGCCAGGAGCGTATGACCGAGGCTGTGGTCGGCAGGGATAATTGAGTCGACCTCAACCGAGGCGGTTCCCTCGTGGAGACAGCCGGGAAGCCACGGGCACGTGCGCTGTCGCCGCCGTGCTGCTGCTGTCGCGCGCTCGGCAGAGGAGAAACAGAGACCGGGTTCCCTCTCACAGACAATTGGGCCCCAGTGAACAGGCAGAGAAACTTAAGGAGCAAGTCTATTTGGCTCAATGACAAGTGGGTCCACCCCTGCTCCTCCCAAAAGATCTTCCAAAATTTGGCACAGAGCAAATTTAACTTCTGAAGAGCTCAGATTCAAAAGTTGTTTGGAATTTTGACTTGGTGTTCTTCTGTTCAAATTTGAATTCAAATTTGAAGGAAATTCATAAGCCCTTTGATACTAATATCAAAGCACCTCCAAACTTTCACAAAATTTGGCTCTCTCATAATTTGGACCTGATGAATTCAAATCTGTCCTCTGGTTTTTGAGTTGGTCGTTGCAAATACCACTTCTTGAACAACAGTTTGACTTTTCCCTTTTTGAAAATGGCCCTCTTATCTTTGGAGTGAGCCTTTTAGTTCAAACTGAATTTAAAGTCATATTGCACATGCCAACACTTATATGACTAACAAAAAGTTTTTGCAAGTCCCATTTCTTGTATTTAGACTCCACTTTATTCATAGCTCAAGTTTTCCATTTACATGTTTTGGGACTTTTACATTTTCTTGCCAAGGCTGCGAAGGAAAGTTGGTCGTTACCAAGTCTAGCTCGTATAGGAACAGTTTGAGACTCTCTAAACTGTGGGGAACCCCTTCCGGGATCCACACTCCAGGAACACATTGGGTGGTGCCGTGCGATGCGGCACCCAACAGCATACACAAAAAGAACCGTAAAGTACAAAGTCTTTTATTTCTCAAGATAGTGTCATTTACAAAATAATGTACCACGAGGGTACACGCAGCGTAATATACATACACACTTACTCTCGGTCCTAACTATGCAAAAGAGAAGACGTCCAGCGCATGGACGCTTCTTACTAGCTTCCACAAAGATGAGTGCAGCGGCATTGTTTCCGGTGAGTCTCTGATGGCTCACCAAACAACCATCTTCATAGCAAAACTTTATAACCTGCAAAACACTAATAATGCAACCGTGAGCACGATGGCTCAGCAAGACTTAACCGACACTCCTAAACATGGAACTCTACATGCAGGGATTACTAACATAGGAAAAGTATGATGCAATAACGAAACGCCTACACGTTAATCCTTACTTTCAGTTTAATAGCAGCAGATTATTATGCCTTAGGCAGCCCTGACATCGGAAGTCCACAATCAAACAAGACACGCTTTCCTCCGATGTGGTGATGCCCAAAGTGGAATATAAACTTAGTGAGCTCTACAACTATAGCATACATGGTTGGCAATACAATGAATTTAAGAACTTCACATCAGCAATGATTCATTTCACTTCATCTGGAAATAATTACTACGTCACAACTCAGTGAACAAGTGGTACTCATATAACCGCGAGGGACGGTGATTGCAATCAGGACACACCCGGAATACACGACACATACACCCGCCTCGAAAGACTCACGCGAGCTCTTTCTTACGTTGTATGCAGCAACCTTTCACCCGTCACTCCAATGCCGAACCAGTTCCGCCGACCCATCAGAAGGGCCACTACACGGAACACGTCGAAGTTGCTCCACTAGCGGGTTTACACCTCTGACACCAACCCCCAAAGGACGGCCGTATAAGTTTTGACACGAGAGTACCCAAGTTACATCGGTTTATCGGGTCCCATATATCCGATATGCATCCGGTACTGTTCAAACTTGCTCAGCAGGGCGGCATACGCATTGGTCCTTAACAGACACAAACAGAGATACAGCCACACAGGCCCAACGTCCTGCTGCTCCTACTCTCTGCTCGGTCTCATTTTCCATTCCAGAACTTCCATTCTCTAGAATCATACCCCGCTGTACCCACATCCTAAACTCACGGGTAGCTTCCAACTACCCGACTTGTACCGGATCCTATACAACTTTAGCCTAGCAGAAACTATACGAAGGTAACCTATTCTACCCTGTACTCCAAGGGTTTGTGGGCTATGCATTTGGAGTATCAATCACCTTGACCTAATGCACAATACATACTAGACCCATAAAAGTGATACAAAGCAAAATATAACTAAAAGTTGTTAAATGCAAACCGGGGCTTGCCTTATGTTGCTGAAGGTTTAGTTCTACTTTATAGTCAGTATCTTGGCGATGAGTTAAGCTTCAACTTGCTGCTCCAAGTCAAGTTGCCCGTCGACCTCCTTCATCGTATTTCCTACCGATATGAATATGCACAGTTTTTAATACAAGTAACTGAATTATAAAACAAATGTGTTTTAGGAACTAAGGATGGTTTATACCAACTCTAAGGTGAGTAAGAATCTCTGTTATGGACAAAACAGAGAACTTTAGCTGGCGGTAGATGTTGGTTGGAGTAAAATTCAAAGAGTTATATCTAATGGACATAAGAAAGGTAGTGGAAAGAACCAGCAGAAAACGGGAAAGGATGATCTCAATTTGCTCTGAAATATTTACAGTGGACCATATATCTTACAGAGGTATGGCTTGCAAAATTTCAGACAAAGTTGATTGAAGATGTGGCCTAGGGAATTTTCTTACTATTTGGCTTCTCTGAAATCCTATGGCAATTATAGTGTCTTTTCATGAACCAAATTTGGTTTTTCAGAAACTTGAGAGTCTCATGAGTCCATAGGACTTGGTTTCACCATTTTTGGAGCTTCCTACACAGAGATATGAATTTTCCAAACTTGGTTAAAAGTCTGAAAATGTCTCTGTTTATTTTCCCATTTTTCAGAGACATAGAGGATTCAAATAACATTTGGCCAAGCAAATGGAGTCCAATTCCTATGAAAATTTTACTGGAGTTCAAGGATTATTGGAAGAATGTCCTTCTCAAATTTGGGAATTTTCCAATTAACAGAACTCCTTTAAAAATTCATACAATATTTTCCTTAATTGAATTAATGAGCCAAATCCAGGAACTTTCATAAATATTGGGCTGCACCCCTTGATAGTACTCTTTGAGAGGAATCCAACAAAATTTGGTTCACAATTTTTGGACACTCCTACAGAAAGTTATGGCTCTCCAAAGTTTGAACTGAAATGGGAAAATCTGGAAAATGTTTAAATGCTGACAGTGGGTCCCACTCGTCATCCCTAACCTCCAGCCACGTGCCAAACAGACCAGGGGCGGCTCCCTCCGGCGAGGTCCCCGGAAATGACCTCCCCGGCCACCTCCGGACCCCCTGCTGCCCCCCCCCCCCCATTTTTCCCCATGCTGAACTCATTGGTGAGGTCGCCGGCGGCTGAAACGCGCCGGAAAACGGGGCGCACCGGCAACAGCTAACCCTAGGGCTCCGACGAGGTCGTGCGTGGTGATTTCCACCAAATGGTCGGTTCTTGGGCTCTATAGCACCGTGGGGGATCCCTCATCACCGGCATGAGCTCAAATCGGCCCAAGAATGGCTGCAAATAGGGACTCATCGGCGACCTAGGGCAAAATTCGGTGCCGGCCCAAAATTCTCGAAGAACAGCACTGATTCTTGATGATTTTCAATGATGTTTGATCCTAGAGGGGCGTTGGAGAGTCTAGAACATGTTTCCAGCTCGGCACACATGATGGTGGACTGAACACGATGAATTTTGAAGATTTGTGCAGCTCGGTTTTATGAATACACTTGCAGTAAACAGAGAAATTCTTCCTCTGTAGTGCACGAAAAGAGGAGGGGTTTTCACCAGAGTGTAGAGCAGTCTGGGTCGCCTCTTTTTCGTGTAGAACGTCGGGCACGAGAAAGTCTCTAGCAGGCAGTCACCGGGGAACAGCGAGGTCGGCTGTGGTGGCTGGTTTTCCTTCGGTGTGCGAGGTAGAGGGTGGAGAGCAAGGAAGGAGAAGCGGTCCACGGCAGCTGTGCGCTTATCCTTTGGCTTCGGGGTAAACAAGCAGGAGGTGGAGCTCAGGACGTCGGTTGACACCGGTGGCTGGAGGTGGCACCCTCCCGTGAAGGACAAACACATCACAGCGTGTGGAGTCTCTGTCCAGTGGGGTCCACCCAGCCACAATTCTCCCTCTTATCCCCCATTTCGATTTAAAATAACAAATGAGCTCCAAATTTGATCAAACTCGGAGGGTAGGCCAAAAGAAATGTGAGCAACACAATGATACACTCAAATTTGAATTTCGGTGAAGTCAGAATTTGAATCTGAGATTTAAATTCAGATTCAAATTTTCTCCCGTTTAAATTCCAACAAATAGGAAATCCTTTTCAAATGCTCTGAATATTTGCCGGGTTATTATTGGATGTGTGGAGAACCAAATGATAGCTTTAGATCTCCGTGTTCGGGAATTTTTCAAGTTCAAGTTTAGACTTGGAGCTCACACCGTTAAATTCAAAAGTTTAAATTCCCTCTCATTTTCTCGGTGTGACTTGTAGCTCCACTTGCTAGAGTTTTGGGATTTCAGATAAACAACTATGGAGTGAGAATTTGGCGGATCCGCACCCGAAGGTCGGTCTGTGCCGAGTGAAAAAGGAAACTGAAATTCATCGCCGGTGATCAAACACTCGGGCTGTGGTTCGGGGGTGAGAAGCACCAGCCTCTAACGCGTCCGAGGACGCCTTAGCTTGGGCATGACACTCTCCCGTTTGGGCTGTCCACGGGAGTCCGAGGTGCGGCGAACTTAAGTCACCGGAAAGAACTTTCGGTAGGGATGAGATCACCCGAGTTCAGCTAATTTCCTAAGACGGGGAAGGAGGAGGAGAATCTCTATTACCGTTTTGCAGCTTGGAGGGTGTGGAGCGGCTGTGATCACAATCCTCTGATCAATTCCGAGCGAGCGGCGGCGAACGATGCTTTCTTGCGCGAGAGCGAAGAAACGATCGGTAGTGCTCGGTTTCGCTCAGCCACGGGGGATAAGAGGGAGGGGTGAGGCGGTTCAACAGCCAGGGGCGGCAAGCAGCTGCTGGTCTCGCCATTTTCTCGCCGTGGCGGCTGCTGGACCAGGCGCAAGAAACCGAGCTTGGGCTTCAGTCGGTTGAATTTGCTGCTGAGGCTGACATGTGGGTCCCACCCGAGGTTTAACCTCTGAACTTAAATTTTTCCCACTGCTCTCAACAGTAGAGACCCAAATACCCTCTCATTTTTGAATTATCAACCACAAGCCCATTTGAAGTTGATAGATTTCAAATTGTGAAGTGTTTGAATTAATTTTCAGCACATGTGTAGTTTGAAATTTAAATTGAGTTTTAATTTGCTACACTTAGCTCATGTCAATATCAATTCCAAATGGAGTGAAAATTGGTGTGTGAGCTCACAACAATGTGCTGAGTAAGAATATGCCTCCCACTTTCGAATTCATGGATGGAAGTAGTTTGAATTTGAATTTGGGTTCAAAATAACCCCTTTGTAGCTATACCCAAAAATACCCAAAAAAAGGTTTTGGATTTCAGTGAATTTTGTCATGAACATTCATAGCAAGGTGTTGGAGTTTTTCATAAGCTCAGCCACTAGATGATGCATGTGGGAAATGCCACTTTTGCATTTTCTGAGTTTATTCTCTAATAACCATGTTGATGGTGTTCACTTTCTCTTCAAATGTATTCACAAAGTTTCTTCAAATGAAGGTTGTGTGTGGTGTGATGAACACTTTGGATGTGTGCAAAAACTTAGGCCCTTACACATAAACACATCATAAGAGTCATTACATCACACCATAGATAATATGGGTCCATATAGGGAAAATAACAAATCATATAACATAGGTCCATATGGCCATCATTACACATTGTTTAGGAAGTTGAAACATAGAGTAGAAGCTAATATAGGACTTAGTACTACTCTCTCTATCTCCCCCTTTGGCATCGAGGCACCAAAAAGGGAAATAGAGCAATGGAGGGGGTGAAGCTAGGCAACGTCATCCTCGTCCTCGTACTCCTCATCGTCATCATCGTCATCGGCAGCAGGAGAAGCTGGAGCGGCACTCGAACTAGCACCGGTGTCTCTGAAGAAAGCTAACTCCTAAGAGGTGAGCTCCGGAAACTCCAGAGGTGTGTCATCCTCGCTGTCCTCGGAAACGTGAGAGCCGATGGGTAGCTCAAGGTTTGTCTTCACTGCATGCATGTCCCTCTTTAACTCCTTGATGGCCTTCTCATTCATTTGAACCTTCACATGTGTACTCCTACACATGGTGAAGATGGAGCAGAGTACCTTGAGAAGGACACTAGAGGAGGCTGGAGCTCCCTCAGGCTGAGCTGGAAAGGGGCAGAGGCGGCTGCCGGATGAGCATGACTGGCACGAAGTCGGTCAGAGGGATGGAGCTGTGGTGTCGCTTCCTGAGGCCGTTGCTTCCTATGTGCTACATCCTTCACAAAAGTCTTCCCCGACACCTTCTCGATCATCTTCATAATGTAGGGTGCATAGATGCAAGACCTCGAAGGAGTCTCAGAAGTCGAGTAGATCTCCATGTAAATAAAGTAACATACATTGAACCTCTTTTCCCCTCTCAGCCAATTGAGCAGATTCCTGGAGTTTGAGTTGATCCTTGTTGCATCTCCATCCTTCGGTGCCAAGGTCTTCCTAGTAATTCTGTTGAGCACTTGGAAGAATGGAAGAAGACCTTGGGTGTGAGAAGGGTTGAAGTAAAAATGAGTACCATACAAAAAGTTGATCTCATTGTTTTTCAGGATGAGCTCTTCATGAATCTTGTAATTGAACTTCAACGTCCTCTGGAGTCCAAGTGTCTTGGCAAACTCTGATAGTAGAATGAGTCCCGATCTTCCGAGAGGTATGTTAAACTTGATTGGGTGGAGATGTCGACGTTGATGATCCAAGGCTCTGAACGAACGGAACCCCACAATCACTACACCACTGCTCTGTTTGTTATCACCCGTGTCACACGAATGACCTTGCCACGAAGGCTTATCCCTGCAAGCGCAATCAAGAACACAAGCAAGAACAGATAAATTGCAATCAAAACTGAATTGATCACGAAGTGGGGTCTCACAAACCGATGAACGGTGACACTGTTTGATGACAGTGTCAAACTAAGCAAAACCCAACCCTAATGTGGCGGCGGCTTCTGAATGAAAAGGAGCTAGGGGTGTGCAAGACACTGGATGCAACCCTAATGGGCTTCCACGCGATACATGGGCCAGCGGCCCAAAGGACAGTGACGCAGCACCCTGACAGATTCTAGACGTCCACTTGTTTTGCCGATTCCTGTCAACTCAGAAGGAAGTTTTAGGTGGGACCGGTTCCATTTGATGCTTTATGTAATTCTGGTTCCAACGATATATAGAACGTCCAAATCCGACTCCGTATGTGTCTGGTGCATCAATTTTTCTGAAGGCAAGGCATCTCCTGGAATCTGAGGTGGAGTCGAAGTCGAGTCGGGCTTGGACTCCTCCTTGGTGTGGACGTCCTATCTCCTCCTCCTTGACTCCTTGGACTTCTCCAAGCCCTTGCTGGTCCTCTCCATTGTTCCTAATCAATAAAACATTCATGGAAACAAGCGTAAGTTTTGAAAAACAATTGACAAGGTTAGAAGGTACCTGGAGATCCAACTGTCACGCACATGCTCTAGTGATCGGACCTTGTATTGTATGCAAAGGAGAGATGTACTCATCATCCTCCCCCTCTTGAATTGGAGTCGTCCTCAACTCAAGCTCATCTTCCTCACCCAAGTATGGTTTCAAATCTGAAATGTTAAATGTGGGACTAACCCCAAACTCGGGAGGCAACTCAAGTTTACATTCATTGTCATTTATCTTTTCAAGAAATTTAAAAGGTCCAGCAGCACATGGCATGAGCATGGACTTTCTCAAATCCTGGAACCTATCTTTTCTCCAATGAACCCACACCAAATCACCGGGTTCCAATTTTACCTCCTTCCTACCTTTACTAGCAGCAATGTGATACTTTTCATTCATTTTTCAATTTGCAACCTAGTAGCTTCATGTAACTTAATAATAAATTCAGAACGTTGTGTAGCATATAAGTTCACAATTTCAGAATGTGGTAAAGGTAGCAAATCAATTGGAGCATGAGGATTGAAACCATATACTACCATAAATAAACATAAATTGGTTGAGTGAATAGACCTGTTATAAGCAAACTCAATATGTGGCAAACACTCCTCCCAGATCCTCAAATTATATTTCAAAACAGCCCGCAACATAGTAGATAAGGTACGATTAACTACCTCCATTTGCCCATCAGTTTGTGGATGACAAGTAGTAGAAAACAGTAACCTTGTTCCCAATTTATACCATAAAGTTCTCCAAAAGTGGCTCAAAAACTTGGCATCCCTATCAGAAACAATAGTATTGGGAACACCATGCAAACGCACAACCTCATTAAAGAACAAATCAGTAACATGTGAAGCATTATCGTTCTTATGGCAGGGTATAAAATGTGCAATTTTAGAAAAACGATCAACAACCACAAAGACACTGTAAAAGTCCCAAAACTTCTAAATAGAAAACTTGAGCTATGAATAGAGTTGAGTTTGAATACAAGAAATGGGACTTACAAAAACTTTTGTTTACTCCTGAAAGTGTTGGCATGTGCAATAAAACTTTGAATTCAGTCTGAATTAAGAGGGTCACTTCAAAAAGAAGAAGTGCATTGTTCAAAAGAGGAAATTCAATCTGTTGTTTAAAAAGTTGTATTTGCAATGACCAACTCAAAGATCAGAGGGCAAATTCAAACTCTCCAGGTTCAAATTGTGAAGGAGGCCAATTTGGAGCAAATTTGGAGGTGCTTTGATATGAATATCAAAGGAACTTGTGAATTCCATCCAAATTTGAATTTAAATTTGAAACTGTGGCATAAATTGTCAAATGGCAAAATGACTTTTGAATTTGGATCCCTCATAGCTGAATTTGCAATGTGCCAAAGTTTAGAAGATCTTTTAGGGAGGAGCAGGGGTGGACCCACTTGCCATTGAGCCATATAGACTTGCTCCTTAAGTCTTCTGTTCAGTGGGGCCCAATTGTCTGTGAGAGGGAGCACGGTCTCTGTTTCTCCTCTGCCGAGCGTGCGACAGCAGCACAGCGGCGACAGCGCGCGTGCACCAGTGGCTTCCTGGCTGTCTCCACGAAGGAACCGCCTCGGTTGAGATTGATTCAATCGTCCCTGCTGACCACAGCATCGGTTATAGGGCCCTCGCAGCGACAGCGCCCTCTCTCACTCGAATACTGCCTCCCCGAGCAACTTTTCCTCCGGCGGCGTGCACCCGAGCGGTTCAACGTCGGCCGGCTGCTCCACGCCGCTAAACACCGCGCTGAACATCTCCACAGCGTCGCCAGCCCTCCCTGAACGTGACCGACGCAAGGAACCGGTGCTAAACCCACGGGAACCCTGGCGTCGAGCTCATTTTCTCTCCACGGCACCGGGCGAAGCCGCTGTTGCAAAAATCCGTCGCCAGCCACCACAGAGCCTCTCCTCTCGAGTTGCAAAAGCAAAAAGGTTCGCCGACAACCCTACTCGCTTCACCGCAACCCTGGCTGCGTGTCATGGACCGTGCTTACCGGAATTTCAGTTTTGCCGACGACATACGATAATGGCCGAGGGAAGGAACTCGGCGAATTCGTCTCACACGTCGAACCTCTCCACACACAACGTAGCACACACCTTCCACACCTCCATGCGCGTTCATAGGATCAAGAATCACCAAGGACCATCGAGCAATGCCGCTGTATATCGAATTTTTCGATTTTTGCCGGATTTTGACCTAGCCCGACGGTGAGGTTATACTTCCGGCGAGTTTCAGCGAGATAGGCAGTTGTTTCCGTGTTCTCCTCGGTGCGGTGGTGCTGCACGCGAAAACGGCTACGTGTTTAGTGCGGTATAACGCCCTAGCGACATCGCCGGAGTTGCCACAGCCGCTGTTGCCATCGCGCCTAGGGTTCCGGCCATCTTCTATCGGAGGTAAGGCCGGCAACATGTTCCCCGCGTGAAAATATGCAGTGGCGGCGAAAATCAACGACTTCCGAGGACCGGAACCCCCTTCCAGCGAGGTCTCCGGCGAGCCCGGCGGCGGGGTCGCGCGGGAGCCGGAGGAAGACGAAGACGGGGGCTGGCCCACGCGTCAGTCTCTGTTGCGAGGGAGTGGGATTTTATGTGGCCTCGGATCAGTCTGTGACAACGCGGGAACGGGTCTGTGGCCCCGTGCGGTGTGATTCCAGCGACTGACACGTGTAGGGTGGACCCACCGTCAGAGTTTGAACATTTCCCGAATTAATTTGAATTCCAGATTTAGTTCAAACTTTGGAACTTCATAACTTTTACTAGGGAGCTCCAAAATTAGTAATTCAAATTGGGTTATATTCAGGATGGAAAACTCTACCCAAATATGCAACCCAATTTGTATGATAATCAATAGAAAATTCTGGAAAATTCTTTAAAGCTTTTCAGCAAAATAATTCTAGGGGGAGTTTGGTACATCCAAAATTCCCCAAATTTTTCCAGAATATTCTTTAGGATATTAGGAGACTCCGGTAAGAGTTTCAGCCCATTTGGAGTTGAATTAGTTAGGGTAATTCTAATTTCAAATTTCTGTATTCAAATAAATACAGAAACATTTTTAGAGAATTTCCAAAACTTGGAAATTCAGTTCTGGGCATTCCATAGCTCCAAAAATCCTAGGAAAATTCAGTCATACTCTTTGAACTATGATTGAAATTTTAGTTCATTTGAATTTGCATGAAAGTGCAAATTTATTCAGAATTAATTCCTTTTTGCCTAAATGCTTAGGGAATTGTTCTGGGTGATCTACTAAGTGAAATATTCTGAATTTAGGTCCAGAGGACTTTCTTGTGACAAGGAACTCACAAGAAAATTTCCAGCTCCATTGGAGCCCTGGATCAGTAGTGTTCTGTTCAACCAAGTAGGTGATCACCACTCAAGTGATGAACCTCACTTCTCACTTCATGATAGTACTTAAACACACATTCAAACCACCACCCCAGTGTCATTTTTAATTCTTGAACAGAGTTCCAGTTTTAAACTTGTTTTTAGCACTGGTTAGCAAAAGTTTTATAATTAAACCTGTATGCATATTCATAACGTGTAGTGATTAAACGTGGAGAAGTAAAGAAGAAGTTGAGCTTGGATCAAGGAGCAAGAAGGCAGGGATTAAGCTTCAAGTCATCATCAGGAACTAACTTCATAATCATCTGACTTTAGTCACCTGCAAGACCAAGGCAAGCCCCGGTTTGCACTTAAGTTGTTTTTAAAGTTTTCCCTTTGTTCACTACTATTGGTCAAAGTTTGTATGTGCATTAGGTCAAGGATGTTTGATACTCCACTTTCATAACCAAACATGAACCCAAAGGTCAAGGGTAGAATTGTGTCATCGCTGTAGAATAAGGCCATGCTAAATAGACTAGGGCATCTGTTAGAAGACGAGTAGTTGGAATCTACTCGCGAGTTATAGACGGGATTACCTGGGTGTAGATGGAAAAAGAGGGCAAACTAAAGTTTACATTTCCCAAAGATGAGACCGGGCAGGAGGGTTAGGCAGCGACAAGACGAGGTCTTGGTCGAGTAGCTCTGCCTGGGTCGGTTAAGGACCGATGCGTGTGCGGCACCCAGGAGCAGGTATTGAGTTGTGTACCGGATGCTTATTGACATATGGGAATCAGGAAACCGATGTACCAGGTTCACTAGGTTGTAGAGGCATACCACATCGTCTCGTTAGACCTATGAGCCCGAGACGGCGCGACCGGTTCTACAGTCTAGTGTCCTGCGAAAGGTACCCACATACGACGTAATGAAGGACGCCAGAGTTGGGTCTTTAGAGGCCGGGCGTATGTGTCGAGTTATCCGGGTAGTGTTTGATTCGAATCACCGTCCATCGCAGTTATTGATTACCGCTTGCTCCCTGTGTTGTGACGTAGTAATCAAGTTGTGTGGAAATAGTTTGCAAAGCTTTAAATGCTGTTATGATAATTGTAAATTGCATGAAAACCATGTTTGAAGTAGAGATAGAGCAAACTAAAGTTATTTTCAACCTTGGGACAAGTAACATTGGAATGAATCGTTTCTTGTTTGATTGTGGAGTTCCAATGTTGCTGGGCGCAAGGTAACTACTATTATGGCTAAAAATCTGAAAGTTAAGGATGAACTCGTAGGCGAGTCTTTTCGCAAAATTACAGGATTAGGTCATAAGTTACTCTCATGTAGAGTTGCATGCTTTAGGAGAGACGGTTAAGTCTTGGTCAGCCTTTGTGCTCACTCTTGCTATATAAGTGGTTTTGCAGGTAAACCTCGACGCTATAAAGAAGGTTGTCCGGTGAGACTCGGGAACTTCCGAGTCATGTCACACTTGGAGAACCGAGCCGCTGCCATGTCTTCGTGTTGCTAGCGAGAGGAGTCCACGGGCTGAACCTCTTCTCGGTGCTTCGTAGTTATTCGACGTGAGCTGTTTATAGACTTCCGCTGTAGCTATTTTATGGAAATTATTTACAAAGAACAATTGTAAGCTTCCGCTCTTGACTTACGTAATACTGTTTTCCTTATTTGTGTGCTGTTGGGTGCCGCATAACACGGCACCACCCAATGCGATTCCCGGGCGAGACGGCACGGCCCCGTGATCGAGGCCGGGCCCCTCTCAGCATGGTATCAGAGCCGCATTGGTAATAGCGCATGGAATAAGGATAGTATTACGACAAAAACTCAGGATACAGTGAGGAAACGATATTAGGCCCACATAAGGACTATAGTAGTGTAGTTACTTAAAGTGGCAAGACTAACATATGTGTTTTAATTCTGAGTTTTTATTATGTAACGACGCACCTACAGTCAGGTAAGAATGGTAAGGAACGCCCCCGAAAGCGGTTCAATTTCGGTTAGCTCCCCTGACAACGAAAGTGGTTTAGGGATAGGTCTCACAGCTTTGTGTGAGACGTCAATATGAAACTCTTGGACTCTTCATGTTCCTGAGTTCATATGAAACGCTGATCCCTAGCGTGCATTAGGAAAGTAAGTGGAGACCCCATTGTGTGGTCAGTAACGCGATAGTGTGTTCTTCTGGAAACTAGCCCAGGAGGACATACACAGCGCTTGCCATCGGCGTGCCCTGCAGGGCAGTAGGTGGTATCCGTTGGGTTGATAACATTCCCAACCGTGATGACCCGTTCATGATATACTCGGGTTCCCCGTCGTGTGGTGTTGAAACACGATCACGTACCTTGAGACGTGACTTAACTCAAGGACGGCCGTATGACAATGATACGGGCGTTTGTATTTACTTTCAATTTTGGAACTGCCTGAAATGAAAAACCTTTGAGTGCACCACTATTGGGTGTTTTTCTGCAGGTACTAACCACGTACGTATCCCGTGTAGTACATGTGTGCGAGAGACCGTCTTAGTGCCACTGATAAAACAGATATGCCGGTATAATCCGGTTTAGGATTTTCTTTGGTGAGGTAACGTAGTACCGACATGATTCTTACGGTGCATCGTCACCGTACTAAACTGAATAACTTCTTCCCCATGAAGAAACGATTCATGATCTAACTTTCAACTAAAAATGGAAGTTTGAAACAAATATTAGTTACTGAACTCTTATTTTGAGCTAAGACTCAAATGAGAGTATAATTAGGTGTCAAAGTTTTCAAAAACAGAGTGCTCTGTTTCTGGCAGGAATTCCTGCTGGATTTAACGGAGCATAACTCTGAGTAGATTTAACAAATCAAGGTGTATGATACAGTTCTGGAAATATTTTCAAGTGCTCTACAACTTCTGTGTAGACCTCCAGAGCAAAATCACACGTTAAGTGGGTGAAAAGTCCAGTTGAGTGCAAACTGTTCAGAACCAGGACAGTAGCAAAAAAACCTCTCTGGACCTTTCTGTTTTAAAGCCATAACTTCCTGTAGAAAAATCCTTAAGGAGCACATAAGTACTTGATGGAAAGCTACTAAAGTTTACTAAAACTTTGGTATTGAACTCAAGTCAAGAATCTATTGATAACTTGAGTAAAATTTGGAGTTTGTGTGAACTGGTCAGGGTAGTCCCGCTGATTAGTTAAGCGTACTTAAGATTTGTTTAAACATGAATGTGGTTATGCTTTCATAAAGTTCATAACATGTTCATGTTTTGCTTATCTTTATTTACTACTGAGATAGAATTTTGATTGACTCGAAATTTTGTTTCGTGCAGTATGGTACGCACACATTCTCAAATGGAGATCGGAGGTTCAAGTCGAGGTGGGAATGACTCGACTTTATCACAAGAGCCATCACCAACCAGATTGGCGGAAATTATGGCCAAAATGAATGAAACTCTCCAAACTCTAGTTCAGCAAGGCATAGATCGAGAAGCTCAACAGCACATGCCAATCCCAAGCACCTATCTGGATTTCTTGGCGACACAACCGCCGGTATTCTCTGAGGCGACTGACCATTGTGAAGCAAATCACTGGTTGCGTGTCATTGAGTCCAAGTTTGGGTTGATCCAATGTGATGAATTCTCGAAGACTCTATATGCCGCTCAGCAGCTTCATGGCTTTGCTGGAGCATGGTGGGCAGAGTACCTTGCTGTCCAACCAGCAGGGCATCGTGTCACATGGGCGGAGTTCAAGGCTGCATTTCGTGCTCGTTTCATCCCTGCGGGCATAATGCAAACCAGTCTGGATGAGTTCTGGAGTCTGAAGCAAGGGGACATGAGTTTTATTGAGTATGCGAAGGAATTCAATCGCTTAGCTAAATATGTCCCTGACTATGTAAAATCACCATCCATGAGGGGTTATAATTTTTATCGAGGGCTGACTGCTAGGCTGCGATGTGAATTGGCTCAAGTTAGCCAAGAGAATTTTGATGAGTTTGTGAGCTGTGCTATCGCCCAAGAATATTATTCCAACCTCTACCTCAAAGAAAAGAGGGAGAGGGACTCATCACAGGATGAAGACAATCGTCTGCCTCAGAAGTATCGGTTGGTAATCCGTTCACCTTCCGGTAGAGAGATTCCACAAGAGGTACAATCGTTCTGGGAGTGTGACGACTCTTCTACTCCACAGAGGTTTTATTCACCTCCACCGCAGCAGCAACTTATTTCTTATGCACCTCAGTATCAACAAGGTGCACCCGAATACTTTTTCCCTCAAGAGGTTGAAGATGGACAAGGTGATTTCTCAGCTGAACCAAGTGCTGTCCCGCTTCATATTGACAATGAACTCAACGTCAATGAAGCAACTGAACCGAGCAGCAACATTGTGTCCATGGGTCCAGTTCCACAGAGTGATCTTGGGCAGCCAAGAAAAGCTATGTCCAAAGTAGGGACAGTTAATTATGTGTCAGTCGATGATCTACCAAAGGGAGGACCTGTTCTTGCCGGCAGATTCACTTTAAATGACAAGCCGGTTGTCATTTTATTCGACTCCGGTGCAACACATAACTTCATTAGCCGGGCAACGGTAATCCGGGATCAGATCTCCACCACTGTCACAAAAGGTTCATACATTATTCATTCGCCAGGTGGAGACATATCAACTAATGAGGTCGTTTCTCGAGCACCACTTTGATTGGGTGGAAAAATTTATCCTACCACCCTCATCATTCTCGAAGACCATGGGATCAATGCCATATTGGGAATATCATGGTTGACTTTCCATAAGGCTGTTCTGGACATCGAGAACAGGAGTGTTCACTTGGACTCTCCACTTCACGGACGTCAAACATTGTATATCGGCGAAGCGGTTTCCAAAGACCCGGAAGTATGTAATGCCGAGGCGTGCAAGTTAGAAGACATTCCGGTAGTCCGTGAATACCCGAACGTGTTTCCCGAAGATCTTCCAGGCCTACCACCTGAGCGCGAGGTGGAGTTCAAAATAGAGTTGATACCGGGAACCACGCTGATCTCTCGGAGACCATATAAAATGGCTCCTAATGAATTAGCCGAGCTGAAGGAGCAACTCAAAGATCTGATGGACAAGGGGTTTATTCGTCCAAGTTCATCACCATGGGGTTGCTCAGCTTTATTTGTGAAGAAAAAGGATGACACGCTGAGGCTGTGCGTCGATTATCGTCCTTTGAATGCTGTGACAATAAAGAACAAGAATCCACTACCCAGAATTGATATTCTATTCGATCAACTAGTGGGTGCTAAAGTCTTCTCCAAGATGGACATAAGGTCGGGATATCATCAAATTAAGATCCGAGCGGAGGATGTCCCGAAAACAGCATTCTCGACAAGATATGGACTCTATGAGTATCTTGTCATGTCATTTGGGTTGACCAATGCTCCGGCTCACTTTATGTACCTCATGAACTCGGTGTTCATGCCAGAGCTGGATCAGTTCGTCGTGGTATTCATCGACGACATTTTGGTCTATTCCAAATCTGAAAATGGAACATGCTAAACATTTGCATATTGTGCTCCAACGACTGAGAGATCACAAGCTCTATGCAAAGTTTAGTAAATGTGAATTCTGGATCAACCAAGTGCCATTTCTTGGGCACATTATTTCAGCAGAAGGCATTGCTGTTGATCCAAGCAAGATTGATCAAGTGCTGAAATGGAAGTCTCCAACATCAGTCCACGAAGTTCGTAGCTTCTTGGGTTTGGCGGGATATTACCGGAGGTTCATCCCGAGCTTCTCAAAAATCTCCAAACCTATGACGGAGCTACTGAAGAAGGGCGTCAAATATGATTGGAGCAAGCCATGTGAGGAAGCTTTTCAAGTGTTGGTGAAACACCTCACAACAGCCCCGGTTCTAGCTCAACCGGATACAACCAAGCCATTTGATGTTTATTGTGATGCGTCCGGCATCGGACTTGGTTGTGTACTCATGCAAGGAGGACGTGTGGTCGCATATAGATCACGGCAATTACGGAATCATGAGCAACATTATCCAACTCATGATCTCGAGCTTGCTGCCGTGGTTCTAGCTTTGAAGATGTGGAGACATTACCTATTGAGAAATCTGGTTCATCTCTACACCGACCACAAAAGTTTGAAGTACATATTCACTCAGAAGGAGTTGAATATGCGACAACGGCGATGGTTGGAGCTGATCAAGGACTATGAGATTGAAATTCATTATCATCCGGGCAAGGCAAATGTGGTTGCCGATGCACTTAGCCGGAAGTCTCATATTCATAACCTGACCATTACGCCGACAGAAGAGGAAGAACCAAGTCTCTACTTGGTTCCATATGGAGCTCTGCATAATCTAGCTCTCATACCCTCAATAAGAGAGGAGGTTATGGGAGCCCAAAAGAAAGACAAGGGCATGGCTCATATCAAAAGGAGGTTGAAGAACGGGGAGATGAAATGTTTCCGGTTAGATCATGAAGACACCCTATGGTTCAAGGACCGGATAGTCGTACCCCGTGATATGAGGCTGCGGAAGAAAATTTTGGATGAGGCTCACTTATCCAAATTTTCTGTTCACCCGGGCAGCAATAAAATGTACCGAGACCTCCGGAAGAAGTTTTGGTGGACATGTATGAAACGTGAAGTTGCAAAATACGTTTCAGAATGTGATACGTGTCGAAGAATTAAGGCTGAACATGTAAAGAAGTCGGGCCTGCTGCAACCGCTACAAATACCGGCATGGAATTGGGAAGACTTGAGTATGGATTTCATCGTTGGGTTGCCGATGACCTCCCACCACCACGACTCGATTTGGGTAATCATGGACCGGTTGACCAAATTGGCACACATCATCCCTGTGCATACCAGATACACCGCCAAGCAGTATGCGGAGTTATACATAGCACGGATCTTGTGCCTACATGGAGTTCCCCGGACGATCATCTCCGATCGAGGCGCGTTGTTTGTTGCTCGTTTCTGGGAGCAGCTACATGCATCCTTGGGAACCAAACTGATTCGAAGCTCCGCGTATCACCCTCAAACCGATGGGCAAACTGAGAGGGTGAATCAAATACTTGAAGATACGCTGAGAGCATGTGTCATCCACCACGGTAAGAGCTGGGATGATCACTTACCGTTGGCAGAGTTCTCATATAACAACGGGTATCAATCAAGTATCAATATGGCGCCTTATGAAGCTCTCTACGGCCGGAAGTTCCGCACACCCTTGAACTGGTGTGAATCCGGTGAGAGGGTTATTTACGGGATTGATCTCGTGAATGAGGCTGAAGAGCGAGTAAAGCTTATTCAAGCAAATCTTAAAGCCGCTCAGTCTAGACAAAAGAGCTATGCGGATAAGAGGCGTCGTCCTCTGGAATTTCAAGTTGGGGACCACATATACCTCTGCGTATCTCCTATGAAGGGCATTCACCGATTCGGAGTGAAAGGGAAATTAGCTCCACGTTTTATCGGTCCCTTCGCCATCATTGAAAGGTGTGGACCCGTGGCATACTGTTTGGAGCTGCCGGCAGCCTTAGCCGGAGTGCATAACGTCTTCCACATATCTCAGTTGCGAAAGTGTGTAAAAGTTCCAACGGAGATTCTCACTGATGACGTAGCAGATTTAAAGCCGGACCTCACCTATGTTGAGCATCCAACCCGGATAATTGGTGAGAAGACTCGCGAAACAAGAAACCGGATGCTGCGATTTTTCAAGGTGCTATGGGAAAATCACACGTCCGAGGAAGCTACTTGGGAAAGCGAGAAATATTTACAACACAATCATCCGGAGTTGTTAGAAGCTTATACTTAGTAGTTGTCCTATCCACTTTGTCCTTAATCATGAATCTCGGGACGAGATTCTTTTTAAGGGGGGAGGAATGTAAAAGTCCCAAAACTTTTAAATAGAAAACTTGAGCTATGAATAGAGTTGAGTTTGAATACAAGAAATGGGACTTACAAAAACTTTTGTTTACTCAAGAAAGTGTTGGCATGTGCAATAAAACTTTGAATTCAGTCTGAATTAAGAGGGTCACTTCAAAAAGAAGAAGTGCATTGTTCAAAAGAGGAAATTCAACCTGTTGTTTAAAAAGTTGTATTTGCAATGACCAACTCAAAGATCAGAGGGCAAATTCAAACTCTCCAGGTTCAAATTGTGAAGGAGGCCAATTTGGAGCAAATTTGGAGGTGCTTTGATATGAATATCAAAGGAACTTGTGAATTCCATCCAAATTTGAATTTAAATTTGAAACTGTGGCATAAATTGTCAAATGGCAAAATTACTTTTGAATTTGGATCCCTCATAGCTGAATTTGCAATGTGCCAAAGTTTAGAAGATCTTTTAGGGAGGAGCAGGGACTGCACCCACTTGCCATTGAGCCATATAGACTTGCTCCTTAAGTCTTCTGTTCAGTGGGGCCCAATTGTCTGTGAGAGGGAGCACGGTCTCTGTTTCTCCTCTGCCGAGCGTGCGACAGCAGCACAGCGGCGACAGCGCGCGCGCACCGGTGGCTTCCCGGCTGTCTCCACGAAGGAACCGCCTCGGTTGAGATTGATTCAATCGTCCCTGCCGACCACAGCATCGGTTATACGGCCCTCGCAGCAACAGCGCCCTCTCTCACTTGAATACTGCCTCCCCGAGAAACTTTTCCTCCGGCAGCGTGCACCCGAGTGGTTCAACGTCGGCCGGCTGCTCCACGCCGCTACACACTGCACTGAACGTCTCCACAGCGTTGCCAGTCCTCCCTGAACGTGACCGACGCAAGGAACCGGTGCTAAATCCACGGGAACCCCGGCGTCGAGCTCATTTTCTCTCCACGGCACCGGGCGAAGCCGCCGTTGCAAAAATCCGTCGCCCGGCCACCTCAGATACTCTCCTCTCGAGTTGCAAAAGCAAAAAGGTTCGCCGACAACCCTACTCGCTTCACCGCAACCCTGGCTTCGTGTTATGGACCGTGCTCGCCAGAATTTCAGTTTTGCCGACGACATAAGATAATGGCCGAGGGAAGGAACTCTGCGAATTCGTCTCACACGTCGAACCCCTCCACACACAATGTAGCACAAACCTTCCACACCTCCGTGCGCGTTCATAGGATCAAGAACCACCGAGGACCATCGAGCAAAGCCGCTGTATATCGAATTTTTCGATTTTCGCCGGATTTTGACCTAGCCCGACGGTGACGTCATACTTCCGGCGAGTTTCAGCGAGATAGGAAGTTTGTTCCGTGTTCTCCTCGGTGCGGTGGTGCTGTACGCGAAAATGGCTACGTGTTTAGTGCGGTATAACGCCCTAGCGACATCGCCGGAGTTGCCACAGCCGCTGTTGCTGTCGCGCCTAGGGTTCTGGCCATCTTCGATCGGAGGTAAGGCCGGCAACGTGTTCCTCACGTGAAAATATGCAGTGGCGGCAAAAATCAACGAGTTCCGAGGACCGGAACCCCCTTCCGGCGAGGTCTCCGGCGAGCCCAGCGGCGGGGTCGCGCGGGAGCCGGAGGAAGAAGAAGACGGGGGCTGGCCCACGCATCAGTCTCTGTTGCGAGGGAGTGGGATTTTCTGTGGCCTCGGATCAGTATGTGACAACGCGGGAACGGGTCTGTGGCCCCGTGCGGCGTGATTCCAGCGACTGACACATGTAGGGTGGACCCACCATCAGAGTTTGAACATTTCCCGAATTAATTTGAATTCCAGATTTAGTTCAAACTTTGGAACTGCATAACTTTTGCTAGGGAGCTCCAAAATTAGTAATTCAAATTGGTTTAGATTCAGGATGGAAAACTCTATCCAAATATGCAACCCAATTTGTATGATAATCAATAGAAAATTCTGGAAGTATCTTTAAATCTTTTCAGCAAAAGAATTCTAGAGGGAGTTTGGTTCATCCAAAATTCCCCAAATTTTGCCAGAATATTCTTTAGGATATTAGGAGACACCTATAAAAGTTTCAGCCCATTTGGAGTTGAATTAGTTAGGGTAATTCTAATTTCAAATTTCTGTATTTAAATGAATACAGAAACATATTTAGAGAATTTCCAAAACTTGGAAATTCAGTTCTGGGCATTCCATAGCTCCAAAAAACCTAGTGAAATTCAGGCATACTCTTTGAACTATGATTGAAATTGTAGTTCATTTGAATTTGCATGAAAGTGCAAATTTATTCAGAATTAATTCCTTTTTGCCTAAATGCTTAGAGAATTGTTCTGGGTGATCTCCTTAGTGAAATATTCTGAATTTTGTCCAGAGGACTTTCTTATGACAAGGAACTCACAAGAATGTTTTCAGCTCCATTGGAGCCCTGGATCAGTAGTGTTCTGTTCAACCAAGTAGGTGATCACCACCCAAGTGATGAACCTCACTTCTCACTTGATGATAGTACTTAAACACACATCCAAACCACCACCCCAGTGTCATTTTAAATTCTTGAACGGAGTTCCAGTTTTAAACTTGTTTTTAGCACTGGTTAGCAAAAGTTTTATAATTAAACCTGTATGCATATTCATAACGTGTAGTGATTAAACGTGGAGAAGTAAAGAAGAAGTTGAGCTTGGATCAAAGAGCAAGAAGGCAGGGATTAAGCTTCAAGTCATCATTAGCAACTAACTTCATAATCATCTGACTTTAGTCACCTGCAAGACCAAGGCAAGCCCCGGTTTGCACTTAAGGTGTTTTTAAAGTTTTCCCTTTGTTCACTACTATTGGTCAAAGTTTGTATGTGCATTAGGTCAAGGATGTTTGATACTTCACTTGCATAACCAAACATGAACCCTAAGGTCAAGGGTAGAATTGTGTCATCGCTGTAGAATAAGGCCATGCTAAATAGACTAGGGCATCCGGTAGAAGACGAGTAGTTGGAATCTACTCACGAGTTATAGACGGGATTACCTGGGTGTAGATGGAAAAAGAGCGCAAACTAAAGTTTACATTTCCCAAAGATGAGACCGGGCAGGAGGGTTGGGCAGCGACAAGACGAGGTCTTGGTCGAGTAGCTCTTCCTGGGTCGGTTAAGGACCGATGTGTGTGCGGCAACCAGGAGCAGGTATTGAGTTGTGTACCGGATGCTTACTGACGTATGGGAATCAGGAAACCGATGTACCAGGTTCACTGGGATGTAGAGGCATACCACATTGTCTCGTTAGACCTATGAGCCCGATACGGCGCGACCGGTTCTACAGTCTAGTGTCCTGCTAAAGGTAGCCACATACGACGTAATGAAGGACGCCAGAGTTGGCTCTTCAGAGGTGGGCGTATGTGTCGAGTTATCCGGGTAGTGTTTGATTCGAATCACCGTCCATCGCGGTTATTGATTACCGCTTGCTCCCTGTGTTGTGACGTAGTAATCAAGTTGTGTGGAAATAGTTTGCAAAGCTTTAAATGCTGTTATGATAATTGTAAATTGCATGAAAACCATGTTTGAAGTATAGATAGAGCAAACTAAAGTTATTTTCCACCTTGGGACAAGTAACATTGGAATGAAGCGTTTCTTGTTTGATTGTGGAGTTCCAATGTTGCTGGGCGCAAGGTCACTACTATTATGGCTAAAAATCTGAAAGTTAAGGATGAACTCGTAGGCGAGTTTTTTCGCAAAATTACAGGATTAGGTCATAAGTTACTCTCATGTAGAGTTGCATGCTTTAGGAGAGACGGTTAAGTCTTGCTGAGCCTTTGTGCTCACTCTTTCTATATAAGTGGTTTTGCAGGTAAACCTCGACGCTATAAAGAAGGTTGTCCGGTGAGACTCGGGAACTTCCGAATCATATCACACTTGGAGAACCGAGCCGCTACCATGTCTTCGTGTTGCTAGCGAGAGGAGTCCGCTGGCTGGACCTCTTCTCGGTGCTTCGTAGTTATTCGACGTGAGCTGTTTATAGACTTCCGCTGTAGCTATTTTATGGAAATTATTTATAAAGAACAATTTTAAGCTTCCGCTTTTGACTTATGTAATACCGTTTTCCTTATTTGTGTGCTGTTGGGTGCCGCATAACACGGCACCACCCAATGCGATTCCCGGGCGAGGCGGCACGGCCCCGTGATCGAGGCCGGGCCCCTCTCAGACACTATCACTCCCCCTCTTTGTTCTAGACAATACTAAATCAAAGTCCATTGAAATATCCTCCCAAGATGCACTAGGAACAGGAAGAGGCATATAAAGACCATGTAGGTGAAGTCGATACTTAGCTTTGTTGCATGTCGTGCAACGTGAAATGTAGCGCTCCACATCATGCCTCATTCGTAGCCAAAAGAAGTGAGCATCCAGCACATCCTATGTATTTTTAATACCAAAATGTCCCATCAAACCACCTCCATGCGCTTCCTGCAATAACAAAAGACGAACGGAGCTAGCTGGAATACACAGCTTGTTAGCACGGTAGAGAAGGCATTCACACAGCAGGAATTTTTGCCAGGTTCTTCCCTCTCTATAATAGTCAAAAGAATATTTGAAGTCCAAATAAGTAGCACATAATCTCTTTATGGTTTCCAATCCAAAGATTTTATAAGAAAGTTGGGACAGCATGGTATAACGTCTAGATAAAGCATCGGCAATCATATTGTCTTTCCCTTTCTTATGTTTAATGATATAAGGAAATGGCTCTATGAACTCAATCCATTTGGCATAACGTTTGTTCAGATTAGCTTGTCCTTTAAGATACTTCAAAGACTCATGATCTGAATGTATGAAAAATTCTTTAGACCATAGGTAATGTTGCCAAGTTTGCAATACACGCACTAAAGCATAAAGTTCTTTGTCATATGTAGAATAATTCAGCGAAGAACCATGCAATTTTTCACTAAAGAAAGCAACAGGTTTACCTCCTTGAATGAGCACTCGTCCAATGCCAATGCTGCTCGCATCACATTCAAGCTCGAAGGTCTTCTCAAAATCATGAAGTTGCTGCAATGGTGCTTGTGTGAGCTTCGACTTGAGAGCATCAGAAGATTGTTGTTGTCCTGGTTCCCATTGAAACGGCACTCCATGCTCTGTCAAATCGTCGAGAGGTGCCACGATGGTGCTGAAATTCCGCATGAAACGCCGGTAGAAACCGGCGGGACCAAGAAAACTACAAACCTGCATGGCCGTAGTCGGAAGTGGCCAGCTTGTGATGGCAACAATCTTTGGCTTGTCCACCTCAATGCCCTGCAAAGTAACAACATAACCAAGAAAAGACACACGATCGGTGCAAAAGGTGCACTTCTCAAGGTTACCAAATAAAGGTTCATCACGCAAGACATTAAAAACAGCACGCAAATGTTCAAGATGCTCGTCGTATGACTTGCTGTAAATAAGGATATCATCAAAGTAATCGACCAAAAATTTACCATTGAAAGCACGTAAAACCTCATTCATCAATCTCATAAAAGTGCTGGGTGCATTAGTTAAACCAAATGGCATGACTAACTATTCATAAACTCCGAATTTAGTTTTATAGGCAGTTTTCCATTCATCACCTAAAGCCATATGAATCTGATGATACCCACTACATAAATCAATCTTGGAGAAAATAATAAAACCACTCAACTCATAAAGCATGTCATCCAATCTAGGAATAGGAAAGCGATAACGAATGGTAATGTTATTGATGGCTCTACAATCAACACACATGCGCCAAGTGCCATCTTTCTTAGAAACCAAAAGAACAGGAACAGAACAAGGACTAAGACTCTCACGAATGTGCCCGCGGTCTAGAAGATCTTGGACTTGTCGCTGAATTTTCTTAGTCTCGTCGGGGTTGGTCCTGTAGGCGGCACGGTTTGGCATGCTCGCCCCTGGAATCAAATCAATCTTGTGCTCAATGCCTCGCACAGGCGGTAATCCATGCGGTATCTCTGATGGAAAACATCCATATACTCCTGCAAAAGGTTAGCAACAGCAGGTGGCAAAGCAATGGATGCATCCTCAATGGAATATAAAGCATGTTTGCACATTAAAGCATAGCAAATTTCATTTGAGGCATATAAGTCATCAAGATCAGATTTAGTTGCAAGCAAAACAGAATTTTTTTTAAACTTAATAGGTTGCTGAATTTTGGAATTGAAAACACCCTTTTGCTTAGCATTGTTCTTTTTTTCTTGCTAAAATTGCACAATTTTAGTAGGAGTCATAGGGAGCAACACAATTTTCTTGCCCTTATGCATGAGAGTATACTATTTAGATCGACCATGGTGAATAACGTCAGTATCAAACTCCCAAGGACGTCCCAACAAAAGAGAACAAGCATCCATAGGTACCACATCAAAATCAGGAAAATCATGATAAGAACCAATAGAAAAATCTATCCTTGCTGTTTGTGTTACCTTTACCTTACCATTATTGTTAAACCATTGAATGTGATAAGGGTGGGGATGCTCCCGTGTGGTTAAGCCAAGCTTTTTGACCACCTCAACATTCACCAAATTGTTGCAGCTACCACCATCAATGATGGTATGCACACGGCAGTACTTGACAATGAGAAACATGTTGAAAAGGTTGTAGCGCTGGTGGGTGTCGTCCTTTCCAATCGTGGCACTCAAAGCTCGCTGCACAATCAAAGTCCTATAGTTGTTGGTCGCAGATGTACCAAGAACCTCCTCAGCACCATCATCAGAACCTGAAATGTTAGCTGCAATAATATTTTCATCTTCAATATCAGAAGCACTGACATATCCACCATCAGCAGTGGCAATGATCGCCCGTTTCCTGGGGCAATCTCGTTGCATATGGCCAAGTCCCTGGCAGCGATGGCACTTGATGTCGGAGGTACGACTGGTGGAAGTATTGTGTGTGCAGTCTTTGCTGCAACACCTGGAGGCATCTGGGACTTGCTGTTATTCTGTCCCCATGATGTATACGGCACGGTGGTGTTACAACACCGGTGGATGGTGGTGTAGACACATGTACGCTCGAGGAGAGCGCTGCTTTGTATGGCACCGGAAGCTGTCATGGAGTGAAGGTGTTGTTCCGCCGCTGCTGTTGGCGACCCTGCACTTCTTTTTCTGCTAACATAGCTAGTTGAAATAAACATTGAATAGAATGATATTCCTTGTAATCAACTATGTCTTGGATCTCACGCCGCAAGCCCCCATAAAACCTAACAATTTTGTCTTCCTGATCCTCAACTACCCCACAACGAAGCATACCTTTCTGCAACTCTTGGTAGTACTCTTGGACATTCATGTCACCCTGATCAAAGCGTTGCAATTTCTTAAGAAGATCGCGTCTATATGGAGGAGGAAAAAACCTAGCGCACATCTCTTCTTTTAACACAGCCCATGTCTGTGGGGCATTACGTGTATTGACAAGTTCATTCCACCAAATGATAGGAACATATTTAAACTCACTAGTGGCTTGTCTAACTCTATGTCGCTCGGGAACAAGATGAGAGCTAAATTTTTGTTATACCGTCATCTCCCAATCCAACTAAGTCTCAATATCATAATATCCATAAAACAGTGGAATAGAAAACATAATCTTAGTGTAAGGACCATTATCTTGTTCAGGAGCATGAGGACCAGGTCTACCTCCCATACTTTTGTAGGGAAATAGGCGATGCGCTACTCTAGCAATTCGACCGTATCACCCAGGAAACATGCGAGTAAGAAGGTCACGGATCGTTACCACTAGACGCGCAGCGCAGCGGATCGTAGATGCGCGTCATAGCCGATCAGCGCAGCAGTAACAGCAGCGCCTCCACAGAGTCCACACGTACAGGGAGGAACGTCGTGCATCGGTGTGCTAGCACCGCGCGCGCGGCAGGGGTTTCGGCGGCTGGCCTGTGAGGGGCGGTGGCTGGGGATGTTATGTGGTGGAGAGAGCTGCCCCTAACCCTACCCCTCATATTTATAGGCACGCTAATGGGCTTTTAGGTCACAGGCCCATTAGTATCCTAATTTCTTATGGATCAAATATCCATCAGGCCTTTATCCGAATTGTTATGATTGCCTCTTGGGCATATCACAAACAATCTCCCACTTGCACTAGAGACAATCATATAGCCAAGTTTTTCAATATTCCATCCCCTTAAGTGTGTGACCCGTTAGGTTCATGTACAGTCGGTTATGAATGAAAACCGTTTTCAAACACAAGTCAGTAGAGGTACCTAGAAAGACATACTGACTCCCGAATGTACATAAAGATTATATCGGCTGAACCTAGATACATTCACATGCTAATTCCTTTGCCACACAATACCAGTCAAGCTCAAGGCGAGATACGTGCCATCCTTATGATAGCTCGACCATTCACTCGATCAAATAGTGGATTCAATCTATGACTAACTTTTAGTCATAATGATTAACTCTTTAATCACTTTGGCATGACCATGCACTTTCAATCCAACTATCTCGAGGGGCCTAGAGATATCTCTCCTGTTATTTAGGAGGGGCAAATCCCATCTTGATCCGCACACATCTCATTCCGTGCTTCATCGTGTACCTGAAGACTATTTTTATGACCACCTAGTTACAGAGTATCGTTTGATAGTTTCAAAGTGCACAACTACACATATGGAGAAACAATGGCGATCTCAGGTCTAAGAATCTAGCAGGTGTATCACTCAAGACCAACTGATGGCACATATGTAAATAACAATCCTAACAATGCCTCGGAATGGGTCTATCCAACACCATGTTCACTAACATATGTTCACATTATTAATTTGATATCTCCATGTCTATGATCTGTAAAACATGATCATCAATTAATACATGTGCTAGTCTGCGTACTATCATTATCTCATGTAACGATGTAGACTAGGGATCATTTTGAGTAACATTATAATTAACAAAGAGTCTCACGAACAAGTCACATACTTCATGATCAATGTGAATAATAGTTACTCAAATAGTACATAAACATAGCTATGACACAAGTCTCCCACTACACACTAGGATCACTGATGTAAGTATCTAATACCCATAGATCTCGTGTGCGTCTCATGCTTTGATTGTGGAAAAGGCTTTGTCAATGGATCTGCCATATTTAAATCCGTATGCACCTTGCATATATTCACATCACCTCGGTCGATAATATCTCGAATCAGATGATAGCGTCGTAGTATATGTTTGGATCTTTTGTGTGATCTAGGCTCCTTTGCTTGTGCAATGACTCTATTATTGTCGCAATAGAGATCCACAGGTCCGGACGCACTAGGAACAACACCAAACTCAGAACCAAATTTTCTGATCCAAACAGCTTCCTTTGCAGCTTCAGAAGCTGCAATATACTCCGCCTCCATCGTTGAATCTGCTACTGTGTCTTGCTTGGAACTTTTCCAGCTCACTGCCCCTCCATTGAGGCAGAACACAAAACCGGATTGCGATCTAGAGTCGTCCTTGTCTGTTTGGAAGCTAGCATCGGTGTAACCTCTTACAACGAGCTCTTCTTCACCTCCAAACACTAAGAACATATCCTTAGTTCTTCTCAAGTGCTTAAGAATGTTTTTGACAACTGTCCAATGAGCCTCACCATAATCTGATTGGTACCTGCTCGTAACACTTAGAGCATAGCATATATCTGGGCGTGTACACAACATGGCATACATGATAGATCCAATAGCCGAAGCATAAGGAATTGCTCTCATCCTCTTTTGCTCATTAGGCGTCAAAGGACACTGACTTTTGCTTAGAGTGATGCCATGTGACATTGGCAAGAAACCTTTCTTAGAATCTTGCATATTGAACTGATTCAATATCTTGTCAATATATGTGTCTTGGCTGTAACACCCCAAAATCTGTAAAAGGAGGGAATTTAAAAAAAGTTGGACATATTGCATGTGGTGCAGAAATTCAAATTCAAACTAGAATTCAAATTCAAATCAGAACAGAAAAGAAAAGTAAAAAGAAAAAGAAAAAACCCCCCAACCGGCCAGTGGGCCGAAACCCGCTAGCCGGCCCACTATCCCCCCCCCCCCGCGCCAGCCCACGACCGCGCGCCATCTCTTCCCCTCACTGACACACGGGGCCCGCGTGTCATCTCCTTCCTCCCGCGCGCGCCAACCGACCGGACTCTTCCCCACGCCCGATCGCAATGAACTCCGGAAACCCGCGCCCCCAGCCTGAATTCTGGTCCCGGACGCCCCCAACTCTATCTCAACAAACCGCCGCCCTCCCTCATCTATATAAACGCCGGCATCGCCCTGTCCCCCCCCCCCCGCCCGATCGGCCGTTCTTCTCTCCGGTGAGAACCGAAGATTCTACAGCCAATTTCCGTCGATCCTTTCTCAAATTTACTGATCTAACGTGCTGATCACGTTCCACCGCCGCCGGGGATCCCTGTAGGTGAAGGAAACCACATGCCTTGCGCCCCAACAGCCACCCCGACGTGCACCGAAGATCTTCGCCGTTGAAGCTCGCCACCGAACGACTTTCCAGGGCCTCCGAGTGCTGGAAAACCCCTCGGTGAGCATCCCCTACCTCTCCGCAGCCGATCCATGCAAAAAGATGCGAGTTCTAACGTGTAGCGGCAAAAGCCGACGCTGCACCGGCGAGATCGCCACCCCCGCCGCCGCACGCCGCCGCGCGCGGGCTGGCTCCGGCCAGGGCGACGTGGCCCCTTGAGGGCCGTCTATTTTAAATCGCACGGTAGAATTAAAACCCACGCGTACCGGTTCGGCGATCTAATCTGAGCCGTCTATTTTAAATCGGACGGTCCACATGAGCCCCGCATTATAAAGGCCGGGATTCTTACGCGCTACCCCATAGGGGTCTCAGAAAACACGAGCTAGCCCCGAAAACTTCTGATCTAGCCCCTGGAACTTCAGAAATTCGTGTAAATTCATTTAAAAATCAGTTTTAGCCCCTGGACTTAATAAAAGTTAGGAAAACCCCTCTGTTATGTGTAGTTAGACCCCTGGAAATTTATGAAATAATAAATTAGACCCTGCAGTAGTGTGGATTTACCTTTTTGACCCTATATGATATTAAATTAAGAAATTTGAATATGTGACTAGGATTTAAATTTAAAAGGTAAGGCAAACACATGTACAAATTCAAAATTTAAACTCTCCTAGCACTTGGAAAACTTTAGAATGAGTTAAAAATAGATTTTTAGGCTGAAATGAATCTGTCTAATTGATTGTTCACATTTATTAGTTATAGGAACACATTTTTAGGTTAGGAAATAATTCTGAAAATTGGTAAAATAAATTTAAATTAGTTCAAGTTAGAGGAGAAGTTCAAAAATATATTATTTAATATTTTAGATCAGAACCTATCCTGTTTAGATGATATGCCCTACTATTTAATATTTAAAATTCACTTTTAGGCATAGAAAATAAATCTGAAAAATATAGGAAAATAGGTATGCATAATTAGAAAAATGATAAATGAAGTTCTCCAAATCCAAAAGCTTCAATTTAGGATTTGGTAGAAGATCTAAAAACATATTTGGAGTAGGAAAATACTTTTTTTTACAAACTTTGTGGCTAAGAAGTGTAATAATTAAATATAAAGAATGTGTTCAAATTGGAACTTCATATATAGTGTGTAAATAGAAATCTGAACATAGAAGTTAGAAATAATATATGTATGTTTGAAAGTGCATGTAGGCCAAAAATCAACACATCTAGGATAACCACAACACTTAGTAATGTGAATGACTCCAATATGTATGTATGTGTGATTTACATGAGTGAAAGTGTGAACTATGGCTTATGGATTGTTGTTTTTCTTTTGCTATGTGTATTGGCATGAGTAGAACCTGCCCCAGAGCAAGTTCTCCCCTTCCAAGACCAGGACTTTCCATTCCCAGAGCAGCAGGAAGAAGGCAAGTGTCCTTGACCACTTTGATCCTATACTAGGATGTGTAGATAGAATTATTTGCATTGTCAATTGAAATATGAAACCCATGCTAGGAAGTTTCCCTAGAATTGCATTACCTTGTTTCCTTGTAGCTTGGGTTGGAATTTATTTTATCATGTCATTTATTTACATACTTATGCTTAGCCATGCTTAGAATGGGATAATTGGGATATGAGATCATCGATTTATTTACTTTACTCTTGAATGAGATATTATGAGTTATGTAGAGGTAGGGATCGAGGCAAGTTGGATGATTTGGTTGGTGCTGGGTGCACGAGACTCGGATTTGTGTTTAGTACTTGTCTGGATCCTAAGGACCGGTTCATGGAGCATGTAACCTGGCTTTACGGTGCCAACCACATGCTGAGATGGGGCAGCTTGGCCAATTAATTAGGTGTATCCCCGGCGTAGTATGGGTGTGTTGGATGGTGCAGGGAGTAGGTGTCAGCTGGACTACCATATAAACCGCAAGGCTCAAGAGGGGGCCACTGCAGCGGGGTTGGAGCCTCTTGTATGCTGTTAGGGGTGAAACCTCAGTGGGCCCACGCTCGTCGGGAATCCCTTTGTAAAGGCTTCGTAGTGATCTCCTGGATACACACCTGGGAAGTGTGAATGTGGTTCGCAGCCACTGGCATAATAGAGGTTCTTTTAGTCCACCCGGCAACGGGGGATGAAATCACTACATGTGGGTACAGTGGTGCAAACTCTGCAGTGTCAAAACTGTCATGACAGCCGTGCTCACGGTCAAGAGCGGACTGGACTTATTCATGATTAGAGGATGATGAATTCGGAAGTTGAGGATGTTAAGCGGGGAGCTTAACATTGGAAATGATGTTATGGTTACTTGATTTTGATGATGGGTTGGGAGATTGGGATCATTTCACCTGTGTAGTAATGTAGGTGCTTAATGAGCTAAGGTGATAGGTATTAATTGCGTAGTGCTTTAACCATGAGTTCAACCTCTCATTGCTCTAGCCGTGCATGACATAACTTTCCCACACTTGCTGAGTACCAACGGTACTCAAACTTGCATATTTGTTGGTTTAAATTGCTGCTTAGGTCAAGGGGATGATGTGGTGTTGAATGACCAAGACTTCGGACCCGAAGAAGGATTCTAGGTTCATGGACTCCCCCGGGCAATGCCTGTGAGGGAGCCCCACAAGATTTATATTCCGCTGCTGTTTTATTTATATGTCATGAACTTATTATCGTCCATCGAGACGTATGCTATGTAAGACTTATTTATATTCGACACCTGGCTTGTAATAAATGATGCTTCACTATTTGTCATCACATGTATGAGAAAATGATCCTGGCATACATGTGATATTCACTCGGTTGTTCTTCGGAGAAACTGGGTGTGACAGAAGTGGTATCAGAGCCAAGGTTGCCCGTAGGAACGTGGACCTAGGTAGAAATGGACGCTTTTAAGGACCCTATTTTCTTAAAAACTATTTTACAAAAGTGTGGGTTGAAGGTGTTATTTAATGGGGTCACTTTATTCATCTTACCCCAACTTTTATTCAAAATACAATTTTGGTTTAACTCTTATCTAACTTAATTTTAAATGCTTTATGTTTTAGATGGTTCGCATGATCCGCACCGCCCGCAAGTCCACCGGAGGGAGAGTTCCTGTAGTTGCCCTTGCCTTGAGAGAGGAGAACCGTCCGGTGACGTAGCACTCCTACGGATTGGCAGTAGAAGGCTTGTTGCGCCGTCTACGGCGTATGCTCCACGCTGCCGGCAATACGGGCAAACTAATCATACACTACAGCTCCACCCGGACCATCCATGAGAAGCGGGAAGAATGGAGTTCAGAAATGAGGATTATCCATGAAAATCAGTTGCTCAAGATCCACCGCTCTCCAGCTTGTCGAGCGACACAGGTCGATGCCGAGAAGGATGTCACCTGGGAGGCCATCACCTACCAGAGTTACATCTACTGTTGCCACCTGGACAGGACTGAGTACATGTATGTCCTCCAGTGTGAGAGTGGTATAGCGGAGTACAAGTACCCGCCGGTACAGCAGGGGACTTCCCATGAGCACATGGACCTGTGCTTGGAGGATGCTGCTATGCTCAGCACTCGACTGCAGGAGTGCCAGCAGGAGCTTTAGGATGTTCGTGACACCCTGAAGGAGACTGAGGCATTGCTTCATGCCAGCTTGAGGGCGAGAGAGAGAGAGAGAGAGAGGAGATGGGAATGAACTGTGTGTCACCGTGAATGACACGTGGACTCCTGACTCCCCAGACCGCCGGGCGAGCAGGCATCGCCGCACTTCTCCACCAGCAGCTTCCCCACCCAAAGCGGAATCAGAGGGCAGCCGCAATAATGAGGAAGACCCCGAAGAGCCAGCTCAGGGATACGAGTCGTTTAGAGTTCTTTCCCTTATTTCAGCAGGTTATCGAGTAGTCGAGTCAAAACCTTAGTTATTTGTGTGTTAATGTTTGGTGTGTGATGTGAGTTGTGGAAGCCATGGGCATTTGTCCACAACATCGTCTTTAGGTTGCTTTGCTTTGATGTGTGAACCCCTATGAATTAAGAGTGCATTTATTTTTGCGTGAGACGTGAAACCCTCAGAAAATGTAAATATAATAAGGCCTCAAAAGTTTAAGTTTAAACAAGCAAATTGTGAAGTTAATACATAATGCTTTAAATTGATATTTGGTTGATCATGATAGATGGCCGGAAGAGGAAAGGGTCGTGGTGCCAACCCCGCCAACAACAACGATGAGGCCGGCAACCCTCATCTTTCTGGAGGACAGGACAGGTGTGGTCGCCGTGAAGGAGCTGATCCCATCCACCAAATGCTTGAAAATCAGAATCAGCTCATCCAGAGCCTAACTCAAGTGGTGGCCAACTTGCACCAAGCTCCACCCCCACAAGCTGCACCACGCCAACCAAGGTTGAGTGAGTTTCTAGGGACTCAACCTCCAAAGTTTGCAAGTGCTGCTGAACCTCTGGAGGCAGATGACTGGCTAAAGACCATCGAGAGCAAGATGAGGACCATACAATGCCAAGGGTATGAGAGGGTGCTGTTTGCCTCTCACCAATTGCATGGACCCGCTGCTGATTGGTGGACCGCCTACGTGGCAGCCCACCATGACCCCGAGAACATTACTTGGGAAGAGTTCAAGCGCAGTTTCCACAACCATTACATACCAAGGGGTGAACTCAAAAACAAGAGGAAGGAGTTCTTGGGACTGCAGCAAGGAAACATGACTGTGAGGGAATATCTCACTAAGTTCACCCAACTATCCCGTTATGCACCACGGGACTTCGAAACTGATGAGCAGAAACAGGAATGCTTTGTGGAAGGACTTACTGCAGAAATGCAGTGTGCAATGTCCTCCAACGAGTATGAAAGCTTCCAAAAGATGGTAGACAGAGCATTTGTCGTGGAGAGGAAGTTGAAGGCCTTGGAAAATGAAAACAAGAGGAAGGCGGGATGGTCACACCAAGCCTCGGGTAGCAACACATACCCACGACTGATGCAGCCACCCGCAGGGCAGACGAGCCGTGCTGTGGTACCCTACTCAGCATCCAGAGGGTATAACCCGAATTTCAGGCCTCCATCAGCACCAGCACAGCCGCAGCGTCAGTTCGTACAGCAGCCTCGTCCCACATATCAACCTCGACCAGCAGTGCAAGGACCACAGGACCAACCCCAAGACAACAAAGGCCAGGCACCTAAGGTTGGGGTGCAATGCTTCAACTGTGGTGAAGTGGGGCACTACGCCCATAAGTGCCCAAAGAAGAAGCCCATGCAGCCACAACAGCAGAATGTGATGCGAGAACGGGTGAACCACGTGACCATGGAGGAAGCGCAAGAGGCACCTGACGTGGTAATTGATAAGTTTCCTACCAATTTACACATTGCAACCCTGTTGTTTGATTCTGGTGCTACCCACTCGTTCATTGCTCAAGGGTTTGTTAAGAGGCATGATCTAGCAACAACACAAATGAACCATATGCTAGCAGTGAACTCTCCAGGGGGAGAAATAAGGACAAGACAAGTGTGTCCCAAGGTGAATCTAGACATTAATTGGGTAGTATTTACTACAAACCTCATATTGATAAACTCACAAGGGACATATATTATTTTGGGTATGGATTGGTTGACCAAACACAAGGGAATCATCCATTGTTCGACAAGAACGGTGGAACTAACTCACCCTAGTGGCACCAGAGTGAAGTTCATAACTGCACAAGAACCTAGGAGGGACCTTAAACTCAACCATGTTGAGGTGGAAGTGGAGGAGATCAGGATCATCAGGGAATATCCAGATGTTTTTCTAGAGGATTTTTCAGGTATGCCCCCCGATCGTGAAGTGGAATTCGCGATTGAGCTAGTGCCTGGAATAGCTCCAATATACAAGAGACCCTATCGGATGGACTCCAAACAGCTGGAAGAACTCAAGGAACATTTAAGGGAATTGATAGAGAAGGGGTACATTCATCCTAGTTCCTCACCATGGAGAGCTCCAGTGATATTTGTGCCCAAGAAGGACGGGACCAAAAGGTTATGCGTAGACTACCGTGCGTTGAATGAAGTAACCATCAAGAATAAGTACCCATTACCCCGTATTGAAGACTTGTTTGATCAGTTGAGGGGAGCTTGTGTGTTCTCGAAAATTGATCTCAGGTCGGGATACCACCAACTTAAGATAAGGCAAACTGACATTCCAAAGACAGCTTTCGTATCTCGGTACGGACTGTATGAATACACCGTCATGCCTTTCGGGCTAACTAATGCCCCGGCATACTTCATGTATCTCATGAACAAGGTATTCATGGAATATCTGGACAAATTTGTGGTGGTTTTCATTGATGACATTCTCGTCTTTTCAAAAGTTGAAGAAGAACATGAGAGGCATTTAAGGTTGGTGTTGCAAAAACTGAGAGAACACCAACTATATGCCAAGCTGAGCAAGTGTGAATTTTGGTTGAAGAGAGTTCCCTTCTTAGGACATATAATCTCGGAGGGAGGAATCTCCGTAGATCCCGCCAAGATCGAGGATGTACAGAAGTGGAAGACCCCTGAGAATGTCGGGGAAGTTCGAAGCTTCTTAGGATTGGCTGGGTATTATCGACGGTGTATCGAGGGTTTCTCCAAGATTTCGAGACCCCTCACCAAATTGTTGGAGAAGGGAATCACATTCACATGGACACCGTAGTGCGAGACGAGTTTTCAAGAGCTGAAGAAAAGATTGACAACAACCCCAGTGCTAGTTATGTCAGATATGCAGAAGAACTTTTCGGTGTACTCCGATGCCTATGGAAACTGGTTGGGACGTGTTCTCATGCAAGAGGGGCATGTCGTGGCATATGCATCCCGGCAGCTCCGGAAGCACGAGAAGAACTATCCTATGCATGACCTAGAGCTAGCCGCAGTGGTACACGCGTCGAAGATTTGGCGGCATTACTTGATGGGGAAGAGGACAGAGATATATACGGATCATAAGAGCTTAAAGTATATTTTCACACAGCCAGATCTCAACCTTAGACAAAGGAGATGGTTAGAGCTAATCAACGACTTTGATGTGGGCATCAACTATCATCCTGGGAAAGCGAACGTCGTAGCAGATGCTTTAAGACGGAAGGTGCAGGTCAATAGGTTAAGCTTAAAGGACATGCCTACAAAACTGGAGGAAGAGCTTGTAAAACTTAATCTATGTCTGGTGAATAGTGGTGAGGCCATCGCCATGGAAGTGGACTCCACATTAGAGCAAGACATACGCGATGGTCAAAAGAATCATGAGAAGATACAAGAAATCAGAGAACTCATCAAGGATAATAAAGTCCCTGGTTTCAGAGAGGATGAACAAGGTACGGTGTGGCATGGGAAAAGAATCTGTGTGCCTAAAGTGAAGGAGATCCGTGAATTGATTTTGAAGGAGGCTCATGATTCCGACTATTCCATTCATCCTGGGAGTACAAAGATGTATCATGACCTCAAGAGCAGGTATTGGTGGTATGGCATGAAGCGGGATGTCGCGGAACATGTTGCCCTATGTGACACATGTCAGTTGGTGAAAGCAGAACATCAACGACCCGCGGGATTATTGCAACCACTCAAAGTGCCTGAATGGAAATGGGAAGAAATAGGTATGGACTTCATAGTGGGACTACCCAGGACCCAATGGGGATATGATTCGATATGGGTCATCATCGACAGGCTAACCAAGGTAGCTCATTTCATCCCCGTGAAAGAAAGCTACAGCGGATCCAAATTGGCATAATTGTACATGTCAAGGATCGTGTGTTTCCATGGATTGCCAAAGAAGATAGTGTCAGATCGAGGGACACAATTCACCTCAAGGTTCTGGCAGAAGTTACATGAAACCATGGGAACTCATCTGAATCTTAGTTCTGCCTATCATCCCCAGACTGACGGACAGACGGAAAGAACCAATCAGATCCTTGAGGATATGCTAAGAGCGTGTGCGCTCAAGAACAATAGGAGTTGGGATAAGAACTTACCATATGCGGAGTTCTCCTATAACAACAGCTATCCGGCTAGTATGAAGATGTCACCATTTGAGGCTTTGTATGGGAGGAAGTGCAGAACTCCACTATTTTGGAACCAAACAAAAGAAAGTAAAGTGTTTGGGCCCGAGGTACTACAAGAAGCCGAGGCGAAAGTGAGGGAAATCCACAACAACTTGAGGATAGCACAAACACGACAAAAGAGCTATGCCGATGTACGGAGAAAAGAGCTCATTTTCAACGTGGGGGACTATGTTTATCTCAAGGTGTCCCCTATCCGAGGACTTCGTCGGTTCAAGGTGAAAGGGAAGTTATCACCTCGATACATCGGACCCTTTCAGATGCTGGAGAGGAAAGGCGAAGTGGCATATCAACTTGAGTTACCGGCTCGCCTATCGGATGTGCACGATGTATTCCATGTGTCACAGCTCAAGAAATGTCTAAGGACGCCTGAAGAGATGTTACCCATGAATGAGGTTGACGTAGGAGAGGATCTGTCTGTCTTATGCCGAGCAACCGGTCAAGGTTTTGGAGACAATTGAACGCCTCACAAGAAATAAAAGAATTCGGATGTGCAAGGTGCAGTGGAAGCATCACTCGGAAGAGGAAGCCACATGGGAGCGAGAAGACGAGCTTAAGGCACAGTTTTCGGAATTGTTTTCCTAGAACCACCAATCTCGAGGACGAGATTTCTTTTAAGGTGGGTAGAGCTGTAACACCCTAAAATCTGTAAAAGGAGGGAATTTAAAAAAATTTGGACATATTGCATGTGGTGCAGAAATTCAAATTCAAACTGGAATTCAAATTCAAATCAGAACAGAAAAGAAAAGGAAAAAGAAAAAGAAAAAAACCCCCAACCGGCCAGTGGGCTGAAACCCGCCAGCCGGCGCACTATTCCCCCCCCCCCCCCCGCGCCAGCCCACGACCGCGTGCCCTCTCTTCCCCTCACTGACTTGCGGGGCCCGCGTGTCATCTCCTACCTCCCGCGCGCGCCAACCGACCGGACTCTTCCCCGCGCCCGATCACAACGAACTCCGGAAACCCGCGCCCCCAGCACGAATTCTGGTCCCGGACGCGCCGACTCTATCTCAACAGACCGCCGCCCTCCCTCGTCTATATAAACGCCGGCATCCAACTGTCCCCCCCCCCCCCCCCGATTGACCGTTCTTCTCCCTGGTGAGAACCGAAGATTCTACAGCTAATTTCCGTCGATCCTTGCTCAAATTTACTGATCTAACGTGCTGATCACGTTCCACCGCCGCCGGGAATCCCAGTAGGTGAAGGAAATGACGTGCCTTGCGCCCCAACATCCACCCCGACGTGCACCGAAGATCTTCGCCGTTAAAGCTCGCCGCCGAACGACTTCCAGGGCCTCCGAGTGCTGGAAAACCCCTCGGTGAGCATCCCCTACCCCTCCGCAGCCGATCCATGCAAAAAGATGCGAGTTATAACGTGTAGCGGCAAAAGCCGAGGCTGCGCCGGCGAGATCGCCACCCCCGCCGCCGAGTGCCGCCGCGCGCGCGGGCTGGCTCCGGCCAGGGCGACGTGGCCCCTTGAGAGCCGTCTATTAAATCGCACGGTAGAACTAAAACCCGCGCGTACCGGTTCGGCGATCTAATCTGAGCTGTCTATTTTAAATCGGACGGTCCACATCAGCCCCGCGTTATAAAGGCCGGGATTCTTACGCGCTACCACCTGGGGATCTCGGAAAACACGAGGTAGCCCCGGAAACTTCTGATCTAGCCCCTGGAACTTCAGAAATTCGTGTAAATTCATTTAAAAATCAGTTTTAGCCCCTAGACATAATAAAAGTTAGGAAAACCCCTCTGTTATGTGTAGTTAGACCCCTGGAAATTTATGAAATAATAAATTAGACCCTGCAATAGTGTGGATTTATCTTCTTGACCCTATATGATACTAAATTCAGAAATTTGAATATGTGACTAGGATTTAAATTTAAAAGGTAAGGCAAACACATGTACAAATTCAAAATTTAAACTCTCCTAGCACTTGGAAAACCTTAGAATGAGTTAAAAATAGATTTTTAGGCTGAAATGAATCTGTCTAACACATTTATTAGTTATAGGAACACATTTTTAGGTTAGGAAATAATTCTGAAAATTGGTAAAGTAAATTTAAATTAGTTCAAGTCAGAGGAGAAGTTCAAAAATATATTATTTAATATTTTATATCAGAACCTATTCTGTTTAGATGATATGCCCAACTATTTAATATTTAAAATTCACTTTTAGGCATAGAAAATAAATCTGAAAAACATAGGAAAATAGGTATGCATAATTAGAAAAATGATAAATGAAGTTCTCCAAATCCAAAAGCTTCAATTTAGGATTTGGTAGAAGATCTGAAAACCTATTTGGAGTAGGAAAATACTTGTTTTTACAAACTTTGTGGCTAAGAAGTGTAATAATTAAATATAAAGAATGTGTTCAAATTGGAACTTCATATATAGTGTGTAAATAGAAATCTGAACATAGAAGTTAGAAATAATATATGTATGTTTGAAAGTGCATGTAGGCCAAAAATTAACACATCTAGGATAACCACAACACTTAGTAATGTGAATGACTCCCATACGTATGTATGTGTGGTTTGCATGAGTGAAAGTGTGAACTATGGCTTATGGATTGTTATCTTTCTTTTGCTATGTGTATTGGCATGAGTAGAACCTGCCCCAGAGCAAGTTCTCCCCTTCCAAGACCAGGACTTTCCATTCCCAAAGCAGCAGGAAGAAGGCAAGTGTCCTTGACCACTTTGATCCTATACAAGGATGTGTAGATAGAATTATTTGCATTGTCAATTGAAATATGAAACCCATGCTAGGAAGTTTCCCTAGAATTGCATTACCTTGTAGCTTGGGTTGGGATTTATTTTATCATGTCATTTATTTACATGCTTATGCTTAGCCATGCTTAGAATGGGATAATTGTGATATGAGATCATCAATTTATTTACCTTACTCTTGAATGAGATATTATGAGTTATGTAGAGGTAGGGATCGAGGCAAGTTGGATGATTTGGTTGGTGCTGGGTGCACGAGACTCGGGTTTGTGTTTTGTACTTGCCTGGATCCTAAGGACCGGATCATGGAGCATGTAACCTGGCTTTACCGTGCCAACCACATGCTGAGATGGGGCAGCTTGGCCAATTAATTAGGTGTATCCCCGGCGTAGTATGGATGTGTTGGATGGTGCGGGAGTAGGTGTCAGCTGGACTACCATATGAACCGCAAGGCTCAAGAGGGGGTCACTGCAGCGGGGTTGGAGCCTCTTGTATGCTGTTAGGGGTGAAACCTCAGTGGCCCACGCTCATCGGGAATCCCTTTGTAAAGGCTTCGTAGTGATCTCCTGGCAACACACATAGGAAGTGTGAATGTGGTTCACGGCCACTGGCATAATGGAGGTTCTTTTAGTCCACCCGGCAACGGGGGATGAAATCACTATATGTGGGTACAGTGGTGCAAACTCTGCAGAGTCAAAACTGTCATGACAGCCGTGCTCACGGTCAAGAGCGGCCTGGACTTATTCATGATTAGAGGATGATGAATTCGGAAGTTGAGGATGTTAAGCGTGGAGCTTAACATTGGAAATGATGTTATGGTTACTTGATTTTGATGATGGGTTGGGAGATTGGGACCATTTCACCTCTGTAGTAATGTAGGTCCTTAATGAGCTATGGTGATAGGTATTAATTGCGTAGTGCTTTAACCATGAGTTCAACCTCTCATTGCTCTAGCCGTGCATGACATAACTTTCCCACACTTTCTGAGTATCAACGGTACTCAAACTTGCATATTTGTTGGTTTAAATTGCTGCTCAGGTCAAGGGGATGATGTGGTGTTTAATGACCAAGACATCGGACCCGAAGAAGGATTCTAGGTTCATGGAGTCCCTCGAGCAATGCCTGTGACGGAGCCCCACAAGATTTATATTCCGCTGCTGTTTTATTTATATGTCATGAACTTATTATTGTCCATCGAGACGTATGCTATGTAAGACTTATTTATATTTGACACCTGGCTTGTAATAAATGATGCTTCACTGTTTGTCATCACATGTATGAGAAAATGATCCTGGCATACATGTGATATTCACTCGGTTGTTCTTTGGAGAAACCGGGTGTGACATTGGCTTGATCCAATTAACCTTTTAGATCTATCTCTATAGATCTTTATGCCCAAAATGTACGTTGCCTCTCCTAAATCCTTCATTGAGAAACTTTTCCTTAATGAGTATTTAACAGCATCTAGTACTAAAATGTCATTTCCGATCAACAACATGTCATCTACATATAGGACCAGAAATATAAGTGCGCTCCCACTAACCTTCTTATAAATACAAGGTTCTTATACATACTTGATGAAACCAAACCCTTTGACCACTTCATCAAAACGTAGGTTCCAACTCCGAGATGCTTGCTTCAATCCATAGATGGACTTTTGAAGTTTGCATATTTTTCTAGCATTTTTAGGATCGACAAAACCCTCAGGTTGTGTCATGTACACATCCTCAGTCAGACTCCCATTAAGAAAGACTGTTTTGACATCCATCTACCATATTTCAAAATCAAAATATGCAGCAATTGCTAGGAGAATCTGAACAAACTTTAGCATAGCGACGGGCAAAAATGTTTCATCATAATCAACACCTTGAATTTGTTTGAAACCTTTCGCCACCAATCGGGCTTTATAAATGTGAACTTTTCCATCCATATCAGTCTTTTTCTTGAAAATCCATTTGCAATCGATCGGTCTCACACCATCGATTGGATCAATCAAGTTCCAAACTTGATTCTCATGCATGGATTCTATTTTGGATTCCATGGCTCCAAGCCATTTCTCATAGTCGGGCCCCATTATTGCTTCAGTGTAGGTCGCAGGCTCATTATTGTCTAACAATACCATGTCCTGTGGTTCCGTGGTTAGGAGTGTCAACTTTTCAGTTGCACGACGTACCCTTGTAGACCTTCGTGGGGCTGGTGTTTCATCAAGTGGTTGTACAACATGTTGTACATCCTGTATAGGATTAGAGGGTGCCAAAACATTTTCAGGTATTTCTTGAATTTCTTCAAGATGCACCTTGCTCCCACTAACTCCTTTTGAGAGAAACTCTTTCTCCAAGAAGACACCATGGAGAGCAGTAAACACTTTACCCTCCGTTTTATTATAAAAATAATATCCTCTGGTTTCCCTAGGATATCCCACAAAGAAGCATTTGTCTGATTTGGGAGTAAGTTTATCTGACGTCAAACGTTTGACATAAGCATCACATCCCCAAACTTTGAGGAAAGAAAATCCGGGACGTTTCCCGGTCCACATCTCATATGATGTCTTCTCAACAGACTTAGTTGGGACTCTGTTTAGTTTAAACACAGCAGTTTCAAGAGCATAACCCCAAAAGGATAGTGGAAGATCAGTCTGGCTCATCATTGACCTAACCATGCCTAACAAGGTTCGGTTCCTCCGCTCGGACACCCCATTCCATTGAGGCGTTCCATGTGGAGTCAACTGTGGAACAATTCCACATTGTTTTAAATGATCATAAAATTCATGGCTCAAATATTCACCCCCACGATCAGATCGTAGAAGTTTAGTTGTCTTGCCCAACTGATTTTGTACTTCATTCTAAAATTCTTTGAACTTTTCAAAAGATTCAGACTTGTGCCTCATTAGATAGACATATCCATATCTACTAAAGTCATCAGTAAAAGTAATGAAATACTGAAAACCACCTCTAGCTACCGAACTCATTGGTCCACATACATCAGTATGTATACGTCCCAACAAGTCACTTGCCCTCTCACTTTGACCAGTGAAGGGTGCTTTGGTCATCTTCCCAAGCAAACAAGACTCGCATGTGTCAAGCGAATCAAAATCAAATGAACTTAACAAACCATCTTCATGAAGTTTCTCAATGCGTTTCTCATTTATATGACCTAAGCGACAATGCCAAATAAAAGTGGGATTTAGATCATTTCGTCGAGCCCTTTTTGTATTAATGTTATAGACTGTTTTATCCTCAAGATCAAGAACATATAATCCATTCACTAATGGACATTGAGCATAGAAAATATTATAATAATAAATAGAGCAACATTTGTTCTTTATTATAATCTCATAACCATTAAATTCTTCCAAACATGAAGAAGATATAATGTTCTTGCTCAAAGAAGGAATGCAATAACAATTATTTAATTCCAAAACTAATCGTGACGGTAATGACAAGTGATAAGTTCCGACAGCTATGACAGCAACCTTTGCTCCATTGCCGACCCGGACATCCAACTCGCCTTTTGCAAATCTTCTAGTCTCACTTAGACCCTGCAACGATTTGCAAGTGTGAATCATTGATCCGGTATCAAATACCCATGATTCACTAGAAGATGTAGCAATATTGATTTCTATAACATTTATACCTTAAGTGGAAGTCTCACTCTCTTTCTTCTTCTTATACTCCAAGTACTTCTTGCAGTTCCTAGACCAATGCCCCTTAGCATGACAGTGGAAGCATTCATCATTAGGAAAAGAGCCTGATTTACCCTTTGTCTTTGAGCTTGAAGGCTCATTGGGAACCTTTCCCTTGCCTTTAGGATGCATCATACGCTTCCTCTTTTTATTCTCCTTTTGAACCATCATCACATGAGTGGTGTTTTTCTTAATGCTTTCCTCGGCTGTTTTAAGCATCCCATGCAATTCAGCCAATGTTTTCTCCATGCCATTCATTTGATAATTCAATATAAATGGCTCATAGCTCGGTGGGAGTGACTGGAGAATAACGTCAATACCCAGGTCATCCTTGAGTTCAGAACCAAGTTTGTCCAAAGTCTCAATGTAACCAATTATCTTGATTACATGGGGACTGACCGGGCTACCTTCTGCCAGCTTGCATGAGAACAAGGACTTTGAGATGTTGTACCTCTCAGCCCTTGCTTGGTTCTCAAACGTTCCACGTAGTCCCTGAATCATAGAATAAGCATTTGCATGCTCATATTGTTTCTGTAGATCAGGGGACATTGTGGCAAGCATGAGGCAGCTTGCATTAAGCGCATCATCACAGTGCTTCTCATAAGTCCTGTGAGTTGCGGCATTTGCATCATCAGGGAGGTCATTGGGGTATGGTTGCTCAAGAACATACTCAATTTTCTCTTGCCTGAGAACAATTCTCAGGTTGCGGTACCAATCAATAAAGTTAGCTCCATTGAGCTTTTCTTTCTCAAGCACAAATCGCGAATTGAAACCGGAATTGTTTCTAGCAGACATGATCTACAATAGAAAATAAATATGCAAGGTTTTAGCACTATGTTATGTACCAATCTTTTATTATCAGTTTAATAAAAGACACCACCACTATATGAGCATTGTCCTCCCTCTAACGACATATAGTGGTCCAAGATCCATATTCACTAATTTCTAATGAGCTTTGGCTTCACTGCTAGAAAATTAGTGACATAGGTAAACATCCATTGTTAATCATATCTCTATATGATTCTTGTTTGTTGGATGACATCCAATGCCCCGTCTCCCAACACTATGCCATAAAGCCCAAAACCGTTTTGATAGCTTTGTTGAGTAAACCAATACTATGCATGTGAATGTCCAACATTCACCCTATTCATTATGATAGATGACGGTATTTTGCTTTGGCAAACCTACCATACAACGATCAAAACAACATAGGTGCAGCTATAGGTAAATGGCATCAAATACTCAACTTTTCCGAGGGAAGCTATTCTATCATGACAAAACATCCACCATATGAAAAGCATGAAAAGAATAGTAAAACATCACAGGCATACGATCATATCATATCTGTGAATAGTATCGCCTTTAGGATCATAGTGGTCTCCATCACCATGATTCCATCATGATCTACACCGCCATGTCTCCCTTCTTATGGTGATCACCATCGCCATCATGCTTGAGGTTTCTCAATGAATATAAAAGAAGCTAATACATCTAATAGCTATCAAATAAATTACATGAGAGATCAGGCATCACAGGGCGACACGCAGGTCGTTATACAATTATGTAACAACCTCAACCCGGTTGTGTTAAACTTGCAACACGCAGGCTGCATGAATTTTACACACAGATCATCACATCACATTTAGGCCATACCATTCACATCATTCCCTGCAAAAACAAGTTAAGCGTAGAACGATGTCTATCGTGAAACAACTTAATGATGTCACTATAGCAGACAACAACGGCAGACACCAAACGGAATTACATAGATTGCATCTATGAAATCACTATGAAAATCTCATCGAATTGATCAAATGAACCCGAATATGAGCCATTCAGAATGACTCAATTTTCATTGTGACTGGTTATCAACGAGAAGATCGCGACACGTGACCGTGATCTGTTGGCTCAATATGTTAGCTATGTACACTATTAGTCCCGATGGTGATTCCAGCCGGTAGGGACAGGTTGCGCACACAGCAGAGAAGAAGCACGAACTAATCCTTTAGTCATATGATGGCAATCTACTCTAACCAATTCCAAACCCCAAAAGCCGAACCATAAAAATTCATCATATGAACTTGTCTGCAGTAGATCACATCTAAGATCCAGACCAAAAACTACGCAAGTCGGCTCTGGTACCACTGTAGGGAAATAGGCGATGTGCTACTCTAGCAATTCGACCGTATCACCCAGGAAACATGCGAGTAAGAAGGTCATGGATCGTGACCACTAGACGCACAGCGCAGCGGATCGTAGATGCGCGTCGTAGCCAATCAGCGGAGCAGTAACAGCAGCGCCTCCACGGAGTCCACACATACAGGGAGGAACGCCGTGCGTCGGTGTGCTAGCACCACGCGCGCGGCAGGGGTTTCGGCGGCTGGCCTGTGAGGGGCGGCGGCTGGGACTGTTATGTGGTGGAGAGAGCTGCCCCTAACCCTACCCCTCATATTTATATGCGTGCTAATGGGCTTTTAGGTCACAAGCCCATTAGTACCCTAATTTCTTATGGATCAAATATCCATCAGGCCTTTATCCGAATTGTTATGATTGCCTCTTCGGCATATCACCAACAACCTTGACGATTTTGTCTAAGGCGACGGCGCTGATGTGCATTAACCTCGTCGTTATTGAAGTCATCCTCTATGTTGTTGTGAGCATGTGCATCAGCATCAAGGTTGATAGGGGCTGGAGTTTGTTAGGGAATACAAGCCTCCACCTCGTCCAACCGTGTGGTGAGACCAGCAAAACTTGTATGAAGCCTCTTAAAGGTAGCTGTTGTAGTGGTCTGGTAGTTGTTGAATGCTTCAGTGATTGCCCGCATCATGTCCCTTAGTTCAAGATGGGACACACAATCATTATCATCCGTAGAACCAGAGGTCTTATCCGTAGGCTTATTTCCTGTCATTGTTAGTAAAAAACAGAAGCGAAGGCAAAAGGATCGTAAAGAACCCTATTACTACGCTCTCTGAAGTGGAAGTGGAAGTGGAAATGAAACAGTAAGATGCATCTTACTCCGCTCTTACAAGTTTCTTACCAGCATGGCCAACGGTGACTGGTGTGAAAGCAAGCAGAGAGTGGGCGTGATTGCAGAGGTTACCTGTTCTGCTCGAGAGAAGGTGGATCTTGGGAAGTCTCAAATGCAGTATATGTATGTGGCACACAAGTTAGTAACGGATAGCAATGCTGAATAAGTGTCAAAAGAATTTGACCTAGCTGCTGGCCTAAAATTATATTAGAACAGTTGTGGCAACAAGCAAGGAACAATATCAGCAAGTTGTGAAAACAAAGATGAATGATGATGAACAACAAGGACAATATCAACAAGTATTCAGCATTCACAAAGAAAACAGCACAAGTAGAAACCCCTTGAGCCTCTTGTTTTTGTCTTTTAGCACTAGTAGAAATCAAAATCTTGTTTTTTTATATTTTTCTTGACCAGGGGCACAAGAATAGAAACAGCACCAAGTATTACCTCAAATCGATGAAAGATGTGATCGGTACAAATTCAGGAGCATTTGAAATAATGGGTGCTGGAACTTCGGAGTTCAAAACAAGGGCCTTCCTGATTTTTTATTCTTTTTGAAATCGCTGTGACCGGCGTAGCAGGCGAATCGTATGTGTATTTTTTCGATAGCTTTCCGGGAAAAAATACACCTCAATCGGAGTTCCGAGCGAAAAGTTATGCCCATTTTAAGGAGGATATCCCGAATTAGGTTTTGGTGGTGGTGGAAACTGAAACGGATACGAATCGAATCGGTGGATGGAATTTTTTTGTAGATTGGTTTTTTTGTGTAGATGGCAGCGTATAGAATAAACAAAACTGAACCAAACAAAAATTAAGCCAGCAACCAAACTCAACCTAGGATACGAACTCAGAACTACGGACTCCAAAACTAAATTGTGCAAAGGGCTGAGCGAGGGCTATAGGTCAGGGAAAGTAAAAAATTTTGTGGCTTTTTGTGGACTATAGGACTGAAACAAAATGAATCTAAAGCGCACACAAGTATACCTCACGGTCAACCTGATATCTACCAGTTGATAGTAGAATGAGTCCCGATCTTCGGAGAGGTATGGTAAATTTGATTGGGTGGAGATCTCGACGTTGATGATCCAAGGCTTCGAACAAACAGAACCCCACAATCACTACACCACTGCTCCGTTGGTTATCATCCGTGTCACACAAATGACCTCGCCACGAAGTCTTATCCCTGCAAGCACGCTCAAGAACACAAGCAAGAACAGAGAAATTGCAATAAAAAATGAATTGATCACGAAGTGGGGTCTCACAAACTGATGAACAGTGACACTGTTCGATGACAGATTGAAACTAAGCAAAACCCAAACCTAATTTGGCGGCAGCTGCTGAATAAAAAGGAGTTAGGGGCGTGCAAGACCCCTGGACGCAACCCTAATGGGCTTCCACATGATACATGAGCTAGCATCCCAAAGAACGGTGACGCAGCACCGTGACAGATTCTGGAAGTCCACTTATTTTGCCGATTACCATCAAATCAGAAGTAATTTTAAGGTGGGACCAGTTCCGTTGGAAGCTATATGTAATTCTTGTTCCAACCATATATAGAACGTCCAAATCTGACTCCGTATGTGCCCGGGGCGTCAATTTTGCTTAAGGCAGCTCCTGGAATCCGAGGTGGAGTCGAAGTCCAGTTGGGCTTGGACTCCTCCTTGGTGTGGACGTCCTATCTCCTCCTCCTTGACTCCTTGGACTTCTCCAAGCCCTTGCTGGTCCTATCCATTGTTCCTAATAAATAAAACATGCATGGAAACAAGCATAAGTTCTGAAAAACAATTGACAAGGTTAGAACGTACCTGGAGATCCAACCGTCGTGCACGTGCTATAGTGATCGGTCCTTGTATTGTATGCAAAGGAGAGATGTCCTCATCAAACTCGTTATATGTGACGGTGTACCTCTCACCGCCAGTCATCCAGGTAATTCCTGACTCCCCATCTAGATGGAAAAAGACTGTGGCATAGAATTGGCAAATAACCTGCACATTCCATCCATACTCAATGGCCATGAACTCTTTGATCCCATGGTACTCACAGGCTGCTATAACTTCCTTGAAAACTTTATTGTTCCTATTCTCCATATATTTTCAGTCAATCCACTGCATGTTGATGACTGGATGCTTTTTGCTCATGAGGACGGAACGGTAGTAATCCAAATGAAAATCACTCCAAAAACGGAAGTCTTCTGCCATATTCTCATATTCAAAGATGTTCTCTCCCCTCTGCTCCTGAGCCCCAGAGATATTTCTTCGGTAATCCCTAAGTGGAGTTGTCCTCCTTGGGTCTCTAATTGGCGCTGCCATTTGTAGTGGGCCAATATCTCCTGCATTAGCATGTTGTGGTTCCTCTGACCCCTCTCGGCTCTCAAGAATGATCCTCACTGCCTTGCCAGTGTCATCTGCCGTCCTTGCCACTTTCTGGACTGTCCTCTTCCGCCGGTTGTAGGCATTGACGGCCGGCGGGAATTCCATACGGTCGTTTCTCTTCTTGCTCCGGATTTCACGTGGAGGAGCGTCCGACATGATGCCTGAGTAAAGGGACAGTTGTGAGATGATTGTGATTTGGAATTAAATTGGAGTAGGCAACAACATAATTTAGGGTTCAGTCTGTACAGGTTTAGATGTGTCCAAAATGTTTGGACTTGTCCGAGTCAATCTCGGACATGTCTGAGTTTGTACAGTTTGAACCCTAAATCATTCAAATCTTGCCTAATCCAAGTCCAATTGACACAAGGTTGTCTAGGAAGATTCCTAACATCATCTAGAGGCTATTTCTATCCAGGGTCTTGACAAAACGAGGAGGGATTCGACAAATCATGAATGGTGGGAAAATACCTTCAAAAAGGGATGAAACTCTAACGATCCGCACCGAGGTTGAAAGGAGAGGTCTAGGGAAGGTTTCCCGGGCTTGAATCCTTCAATAACTGGCTGAAGAACGAGGGAATCACCGGTGGGAAGTGAAAATCGCCTTGGGCACAAGGGAGGAGGAGAAACGGTTGTGAGAGAAGAGGAAAAGAGCATAAATCTGTTCGGGCTCGGCCAAGGGGTCCGTATACTCCGACGTCGGATATGTCTGAACTCGATTTCGGACATGTCTGACATCTTCAGATAAGTGTGGATCTCGGACTTTTCCGATGGCTCGAACATGTCCGACTTCAGTTCGGACATATCCGAGTTATTCAGAAAAAGGTCCTTAATGACATTTTAAAGGGGCATATATATACATATACACACACACACACACACACACACACACACACACACACACACACACACACACACACACACACACACACACACACACACACACATATATATATATATATATATATATATATATATATATATATATATATATATATATATATATATATATGTGCCCATGGTATATAAGAGTATATATAGCACACCAAGCATGCCAATATGGTTTTCACACACATTCTTGTTAAATTTGACTAATTTTCAATCAAGGTTACTATTTTCTCTACGTTAGCCATAAAAATAGCATTTTGTGGAGAAAAGCTAAGAGTTTGCCAAATGTGACATGAGGATCTATTCCAAGGCTTCATTTATCAAGTTTGTCGTTATTCATATCCTATGTTCAGTGTATCAAGCCACATTCCTAAAGTCCAGTATGTTTAGCTCATTCCTAGATGTCGGCTAGCTATTTTCAGTTCTTATATGAGAAATGATTATGTCTCCCTTAAGTGAGTGATGTCTTAGGAAATGATGCCGTATATCTATGTGTTTGGTCCTTGAGAGCTCAACGGGGTAATGAGAAATTTTAATGACACTCTCATTATCACAAATAAGTGGGATATGGGTCATATATGACCATAATCCATTAGGGATTGTTTCATCCAAATAATTTGTGCACAACAACTTCCGGCTGCGACATACTTCACCTCCGCTTTGGAAAGAGCAATAGAGTTTTGTTTCTTTGACGACAATGACACAAGAGATCTACCTAAAAATTGACAAGTTCCGAATGTGCTTTTCCTATCAACTTTACATCCGGCATTGTCCGCATCGGAATATCCTATTAGGTCAAATTTTGAACCTTTTGGATACCACAGCCCTACATTTGGTGTGTGCACTAAATATCTCAAAGTTCATTTAACAGCTCTTAAATGACATTATTTAGGTTCAACTTGGAATCTAGCACACATGCATACACTAAGCATAATATCGGACCTAGATGCATAAAGATAAAGTAAAGAGCAAATCATGGAAAGATATACCTTTTGATCCACGCTAGTTCCATATTAATTTAGGTCAAGATGTCCATTTGTTCCCATGGGCGTCTTGATGGGTTTGGCCTTGTCCATGTCGAATGCCTTGAATATGTCTTGATTATACTTGGTATGACTTATGAAGTTGCCATCCTTGAATTGCTTGACTTGAAAACCTAAGAAAAACTTCAACTCCCCCATAATGGACATTTCGAACCTCTCCGTCATTATCTTGTTAAACTCATCACAAAATTACTTGTTAGTGGAGCCAAATATAATGTCATTGACATATATTAGGCATACAAATAGGTCATCATCGAAATTCTTTGTAAATAGGGTATAATCATCTTTTCCTATCATAAACTGTTTTTAATAAGAAAGTCTCTAAGACACCCATACAAACCTCTAGAAGCTTGTTTGAGGCCATAGAGAGCTTTGTGCAACTTGTAAACGTGGTTAGGATATTCTTGATCTTCAAATCCCGGGGGTTGCTCCACATACACTTCCTCCTTGATTGGTCCATTTAGGAAGGCACTTTTCACGTCCATTTGATAAATCCTATAATCATGGTGAGTAGCATAGGCTAAAAAAATACGAATTGACTCAAGCCTAGCTACGGGAGTAAAGGTTTCATCGAAATCCAAACCTTCGACTTGTGAATTTCCTTTTGCCACACGTCTTGCCTTGTTCCGTGTTACCACTCCATGTTCATCTTGCTTGTTTCGGAACACCCACTTGGTATCTACAATGTCGGCATTTAGTCTCTTCACCAGTTCCCAAACTTCGTTCCTCTTGAAGTTGTTCAATTCTTCATGCATGGCCACCACCCAATCGGGGTCTTGTAGTGCTTCCTCTACCCTTAGCGGTTGTAGAAAATAAACAAATGAGTAATGCTCACAAAAGTTTCCTACACGGGATCGAGTGGTTACCCCTCTAGTGATATCACCAAGAATGTTGTCGACGGGGTGATATCGTTGAACGCTTTGATAAACTCTTGGATGTGGTAATTGGGGTCTTGGATCAATTTCACCTTCATCATCGGCTCTCGATTGATCATTTCCATCATCTTGATCTTGATCAACCTGAACTTGTGAGTCTTGTTGTTAATCATTTTGAATTTGATCTTGTACTTGTGTTGCGAGAGCAGCTTGTGTTGTGGATTGATCGGCTTGACCTTGATTTTTTTCTTGTGGGCGTACATCACCAAGGGCCATCCTTCTTAGTGCTACGTAAGGATCTTCCTCTCCATCTAGCATGGATTAATCAACTTGCTCTACTTGAGAGCCATTAGTTTCATCAAACACTACATCATGTGCTATTTCAACACAATCGGAGTTTTTGTTCAAAACACCGATTTGGATGCAAACTTTGAAGTTCTAGGTTTCTTATTAAGAATAAAATACTTGCTACCAAAGACTAAAATATGAAACGTTGGGCTTGTTACCGGTTAGGAGTTCATATGTCGTTTTCTTCAAAAGTCGATGAAGAGAGTCGGTTTGTGGCATGACAAGCGGTGTTAACTGCTTCAGCCCAAAACCGATCCGAAGTCTTGTACTCATCAAGCATGGTTCTTGCCATCTCGATGAGTGTGCGGTTCTTCCTTTCTGCAACTCCATTTTGTTGAGAAGAGTATGGAGCTGAGAACTCATGATTGATCCCTTGTTCATCAAGGTACTCCTCCACTTGAGTATTCTTGAACTCCATGCCGTTGTCACTTATAATTTTCTTGATTCTTAAGGAGAATTTATTTTGAGCTCTATTTAAGAATTTCTTCAGAAGTCCTTGTGTTTCACTCTTTTCATACAAAAAGAACACCCAAGTAAATAGAGAATAATCATCAACTATAACAAGACCATATTTGTTACTGCCTATGCTTATGTAAGCAATGGGACCAAAAACGTCCGTATGAAGCAGCTCCAAAGGTCTTGTGGTGGTCATCATGTTTTTTGCGGGATTATGTGCTCCAACTTGCTTTCGAGCTTGACAAGCGCTGCAAGGCCTATCTTTCTCAAACATGAAAATGGTCAGTCTTAAGATGTGATCGCCTTTTAGAAGTTTTTTGCAAGTTCCTCATACAAACATGGGCTAGTCTCCTATGACACAACCAACCCATGTTAGTCTTTGCAATTAGGCATGTGTCAAGTTTAGCATTATCCATGGAAAAATCCACAAGATAATGCTTTCCCTTTAGCACACCTTTAAATGCTATTGAGTTATCACTTCTTCTAAAGATGGTCACACCTTCACTAGTGAACATGCAGTTGTATCCTTTTTCACAAAGTTGTGAAGCGGACAATAAATTATAATCAATGAATCTACATGCAAAACATGAGAAATTGAATGTTGAGAGGAAATAGCTATTTTACCAATAACAAGTACTCTTCATTTACTATTGTCTCCAAAGGAGATGCTTTCACTTGGATCATCATTTTCTTCATATGCAATGAACATCTTCTTCTCTCCGGTCATGTGATTGGTCCACCCACTATGAAGTACCCATTTTGATCCACCAGAGGAGTATGCCTACAAAACAAGTTAGGTCTTGCCTTTAGGTACCCAAATTTGTTTGGGTCCTTTCACATTAGCAACACGAGATTTAGGGACCCACATACATGTTTTAGGATTCTTGTGATGTGGTCCAACACATTTAGCCACAACCGTACCATACTTATCTTTCAATAAGACGTAGGTGGTATAAAAATCATGATAAGTCATGGTAGGTTTATGATGAGCAAGGTCACGCATAAATGAAGGATGATCACTGTTGTTCTTAATTTTATAGAAGCTCTCCTTGATGTTTTTGGTGACTCTATCATTTTTCCTGCAACCTCTAACGCAACCAATGTCATCCTTAAATAGAGAAGACCTAGTGTTCAAGTATGCATTTGTTTCATACTTGATCTTCTTCTCATCAAGGACTATACTCTCATGTTGAGTTTGACATTTTGATTTCCTAATTTTTTCTTTTAAGTCAATAATCAATTTAGCGTTAGTAGCACAAGTATCAACATAAATGTTTTGGCACTTAACACATCTTTCACTCATAAAACCATTAATTGATTTAGGAGTCTATTGGAGTGAGATGTGCTAGACTTAAGAGTGTGAGCTTTGTTCATGTCATTACATTTTTATTGAAGAGCAACATTTGAACTATCAAGGCTTGTGAGAGCCTCCTTGTATGAAGCAAGTTCAAAGTCTAGCTTCTTATTTTTTTCCTTTTGTAGTTCTAGGAGCTTCTCAAGATCAAGATTTCTCTTATTCTCAAAAACGAGCAAGTCTTCTTGTTTCTCGATAAGCTCCTCCCTATCAATCAATTTCTCAATAAGCTCTTCAATCATAGCAATAGCATTTTTACTTAGGCCTTTGAGAAAGTCTCCATTTTCATTATCATTCTCACTATCGATATCACAATCAGTTTCATCATCACTACTTACATATCTAGGAGAGAGTTTTGATATTACCTTGTGCTTCATCTCCATTGCCATAAGGCAACTTTCGTTGCTGCACTTTATATTATTGTGGTTGGGTAAGAATCTCTTGCTTGATTATCAATTATATTTTGAAATTGAAGATATACTCTCTTTTTCATGGTTGCTTTGACTCATCAATCTTGATGTCTTTCTTCCCTTCCTCACATGTCTCCCCTTCATCTCCTCTACGAGTGGTTAAGCTCAAATATGGAAATTTAGGCTCTGATACCAATTGAAAATTGCCTAGAGGGGGTGAATAGGCTAATTTAATTTTAACACACAATAATTAACTGACTTGTTCTGTCAGGTTCGGATAAGTCCGAGATTTTCTGATAAGTCAGATGAAATCAGACTTGTCCAAAGTCAGTCGCAGCGAAAATGAAACTAACCAGTTCTAGATCAAGTGTATGATTGATATGGTCTAGAAATTGCTCTAGCAACCTATCAAGCAAGTTTGATGATCTAAATACTAAATTAGTTCAATGCTAGGGTTTGATCAATAACAAGCAAGAGCAATGATATGAAAATTAATGAATACGCAAATGAGCACAAGTGAACACATGGATTTTTTTACAGAAGTTCGATTCCTCAAAGGAACCTACATCTCCGTTGAGGTGTCCACAAAAGACCGGGTCTCTTTCAACCCTAACCCTCACCATATGATCACAAAGATCAAACTTAGTTGTCCCACTATCAACTCAAGGGTGATTACAAACCTCACGAGTCTCACCACAAGTTGGGAGTCACCGGGTGACACCTAGCCGCCTAGGAACAATGCTCCAAGAGTAATAAAAACAAATCATGCAGCAAGACGGTGTGAAACTCAGCAAGCTCAACCCTATGTGCTCCTCTTCTTGAATCTCCTCACAAAGCCTCAAATCCTCACAAAATTCAAGAATGAATGCTAGAGGTGTGAGAGAGGTCTAGGAATGCTTAAGAACACTAGTGAAAGCTCTAGGGTTGTTCTCCTTCCAAATGAGGACGAGATACCTCCTTTTTAGGGCTCCCCAAAATGTGACCGTTGCCAACCACTAAAGTTCGTACATGTCCGAACTCCACTTTGGACATGTCCGATATTGGGGACCATCTTTGGTAAAATGATGTCCGCAGCTGACACTAATTCAGACTGTCCTGTTGATTCCACTTCAGAAATGTCAAACATATTTCGGACATGTCTGAGCTGACATACTCAAACCAGTCTTCAGTTATCCTTAGACTTCGGACATGTCCGAACTCCACTTCGGACATGTCCGACCCACAGAAGGTGCACTTCCGACTTTTCCTGACATGTCCGACCTTTTGGACTTGGCAAATCCTAAAAACCCTAGACTTCGGACATGTCCGAATTTCTTTGAATATGTCCGACCCTATGCAGAAGGTACACTTATGACTTTTTTAGACATGTACGTTCTTTTGGACTTAGGAAATCCCAAATACCCTAGACTTCGGACATGTCTGAATTTTTTTTGGATATGTCCGAGTATACACAGAGGGTACTTCTCCAAAACCTTCGGACATGTCTAAGTCTATACAGAGAGTACTTTTCCAAATCTCTCTGACGTTTATGAGGTTATTGACCTAACAACTCTTTTCAAAACTAAGGATTGTTTGATGGGATTGAGCTTGCTCTTCAATGCCATGTGTGTTGTCCCTCTTAATCGTGCGGCGTTCCTATACTTAAGAAAAATAAAAAAATTAACTCTATTGTATAGCTTCACGCCGTTTTCTCCATTTCCCTTTTTGAAAAGCCCTCAAACTCTTCTTGCCATCCAATCTATCTGCACACATGCTCATTTGAATTCATTAGTATTTTAATTGTTCGTCATCAATCCTCCAAAACCAACACGGGGACCTAGATGCACTTTCAGTTACAAAAAAACCCGAGGGCGACCCATGAAGAAAATAGTGATACCGGGACTTACGCTGATTGGGAGAACTCCGCGGTTGAGCCTCTGAACCGCATCAAGGAGACAGTCTCGGCTGGAGGGAAACTTCCCTACGGCTTCGGCGAGCCAAGAACGGGGGAGGGGCACGTCCTCCACTCCTCCTGCTACGGCGCTAGCGTTGAAAATTGCCGATCCGCTATAGACCCCGAACCCTCCAGAATGGGACTCAAAGCTGCAACCGGAGCCACTTCTCTCGTAGCCCTAGACTCCGAGGCTTGGGGGTCGATGGCGAACAGGGTTGGGACTACCGTCGTCACGGACTCCCTCTGCCGTCATCAGCTTCCTCGATTCCTCCGGGACCAGTGGCACCTTGGGGGATGACTCCACGAGGGTGACCTCCACCTCAGCAGCGACCGGCTCCGCCTCAAGGAGGGGGCCTCACCTTCTTCAGGCGAAGCCTCCACGACCGTGGCCAGAGCCTCACTTCCCTCGGGCAGAGCTGCAGTGGCCTGGCGGGGCAGCTGAGACTTCGCGACAACCAGGAGAGAGGGTGCCACCCCCACCGTTGGCTCTGTGCCCTTTGTTGGTAGCATGGCCAGTTCAGTGGATGGTGCAGCAGTGGGCGGAGGCGGCAAGGTACCCAGTGGGGCTGGGACGCCCGGCTGATACGTCTTACAGGAAAAGAAGCAGAAGTCAAAAAACCTAAGTAGAAATTCCATGAGCAATGTGGGAGAACAAAGACGACGAAAGAAACCTCTTCAACCAAGGGCGGATCAGAGGCAATACCGTCTGGGACACGGAGCTCGAGGGGATGGCCAGAGACGTAGGGCAGGCGACGGATGCCCGACCCTCGGCCCAGGCCGTGTGAGCCTGGGCGTCGAACGAGCCTTCCGTCCGGGCGTGGCCTAGGAACGGATAGACGACGAGTTTCTGGCTCCCCGACTTGGCCCTAGGCTCCGAGACAACCAAAGGCCCGACCTGGGCTGAACCTCTCGAAGCTTGAATGGGAGGCAAGGAAGGATCGCTCCCTTCATCGACCGGACCCTCTTCATGGCCGGAGCTTAGTTGTCGGCCCTCTGTAAGGGCCCAAGTTTTTTATTTGCTAAAAGTGTTCATCACACCTCACCTCACCAGTAACTAATATGTGCTTTCCAACATCCATTTTTAGTTTGAAAGTTAGTCATGAGTGATTTCTTCATAGGAAAGAAGAGTATCCAGTGTAGTACGGTGGCGATGCACCGTAAGGCATATGACGGTACTACGTTGCCTCACTGAATGTGGCCTAGAGGGGGGGTGAATAGGCCTTTAATAGATTCCTGCACACTTAATAGAGTTATCAGAAACTTGATTGACCGGACTAGTCCGGTTGTGTGGGCGGACTAGTCCGATGTGCTGAATTATGTGAGTTAATTAAGTGTGTTTCAAAAATTTAATCTTTCAGCAGCGGAATGAGAACAACCATTTTTATAAATTAAATTTATTGTATGGATGAACGTGCAAACTTAAGAGAAACTCAAATGATGACTAGCAAACTAGTGATCTAATGTATCAAAATGTAAAATAAATGAGAGACAAAAGACACGAATTTTTACCGAGGTTCGATCTCACCAAGAGATCTACGTCCTCGTTGAGGAAGCTCACACAGAGCCGGGTTCCCAACCCTTTCCCTCTTCAAGTCACCACAAAGGCCGACTTGACTCCACTATCACGTGTAATCACCGAGTTTGTGGGGCAACCTCACAAGTTGAGGGCTCCCACAAGAATTACAATGAGAAGTTAATCAAATACACTCAAAAAGATTACAATGCAGAATATGAGTGTAGAGAGATCAAACCCCAAGAGCTCACAACGAAGGAACGACGATCTCCCAATCCCAAATCCAAGTATTTGATTGATCTTCACCTTTTTGCACCTTAGATGTATGGGGAGACGTGTTTTGGGCTCTTGGGACAGGTGGCGGCGCTAGGGTTTGAGTTTTTGACAGTATGAGTCGTGTTTCTGCTTTGGGAGGCCGTGGATCACCCATTTATATAGTTTCTAAAAAGTTATCGTTGTAAAACCTAATACCGGACTAGTCCGATATATGATCGGACTTGTCCGGTCTACTTCTAGTGGGTTAATCGGACTAGTCCGGTCTAATACCGGACTTGTCCGGTGCTATGTGAAGTGGGGTTCCAGAAAGTTTAGCGGACTAGTCCCGTCGCATGGATGGACTAGTCCGCAGTCCTCTAAAGAGGACAACAGAAACATGAGCGGACTAGTCCGATCTAAAACCAGACTTGTCCGGTCGCATTCCAGTAAGCTGACCGGACTAGTCCGGTGTCCAGTGGATTTTAGTTGATTTTTAAACCCCTTACCCTTACGCAAAGTCATGAGCTCTTGGGATGTGTCTCTCACACACACCCTATACATTTTCATCTACTTTGCTCTTCTAAATTCCACTTAAGTCTTCCTTTTCGGGCACCACTCTATTTTTCATCTTTTTGTGCGCACCGAGCTAGTTCACTTAGTTTGTCCTGCAATCATTTTGTTAGGATCTCATATGCTTGTCATCAATTAGCCAAAACCTACAAGAGATATCCTAGATGCACTTACAATCTCCCCCTTTTTGGTGATTGATGACAACTATTTGAGATATCACAATTGAGAATAAAAGGTTGATTTTCATAAGGTGTGCACATATGAGAATAATAAAGAATTCATAAAAAGCTTCTCACATATGCACACACCTTATGGTGGGGTGCCTAACAGGTGTGTGATAAACAAAATGTGATAAATTAAAGACAAACAATAGTGAACATATAAGTAGGCATTAGAGCATAGTGCATCATACATAAGAAAAGAAATAGTGCATTACAAGATTTTAAAATAGGTACATGTCCTTGATCACAAAAGATCTTAATAACTAATACTAGATAGAAATAGTCCAAATCTAATCTCAATCTCTCCCCCTTTGGCATCAAGGCACCAAAAAGGGAAAAATTGAGGGGAATCACTCATCGCTGCCTCCTCCGTCAGTCTCAGTCTGATCTTCATCTTCACTAACTTCAGCATCCGCGGGAGCAGGATCTTCCTCTGAGTCCTCGGAGACGGGCGGTGATCCAACGGGCTCAATCTCAAGCTTTGCACAGATAGAATTGATATTGGCATTCACATATTGTTGATGTTTCTTCCTTGCAAGCTTTTCCTTGCGCTGTCTGTCTTCGATCTTGCGGCAGCAGGCAAAGATGGAGGAGAGCACCTTGAGGATGCCACTGGATGATTCTTGGGCAGGTGGAGATCCAGGAGGAGCAGCTGCAGATCTAGTGGCATCATGAGATTGCTTTGATCTCCTCTCCACTGGTGGAGTGGACGGGGCAGTTGAAGCCGGGGGAAGAGTGTACTCGGTAGGTTTTTGCGGCTTCAACCCCGTATGTTTGACATCCTTGACGAACTCGAGTCCCGTCACTTTCTCAATCATGTACATGATATACGGTGCATATCCACAGGACCTATTGGGGGTGATTGAGATGTTCACGATGTCGTTGTAGATATACTCAAAGACATTGAATGGTCTCCTTCCACTAATGACCTTCATGAGAGTCCTCAAGGTCCCTTGTATAGTTCCCGCATCTCAATCCTTCGGAGCTATAGTCTTTCTCAAGACTCTATTGAGGACAACAAAGAAGGGGTTCAGATATTTGATGGTGGGAGGAACATATGGCATCCTTGTGTCATAGAGAAATTCAAGCTCCTCCTTCTCCAGGGGTTTCAGATTATGAATGACTAGTTCATGATCCAAAGTGTGTTGGAGGTGAAGAATCCTAGCAAATTCATCATAAGTGACACTATACCTTGAACCATGAGTCATCCAAGTAAGGCTGTCTCCATCATCACGAGCAACGTAGAGAGTGGAGTAAGACTGGGTAATGATTTCATTGTTCCAGTCATACTCAAATGATAGCAGGTCCATCAGACCGTGCCTCTCTAACGTCTCCACCATCTCACGAAAGGCAGGATACCTCTTTTACTTCAGGTATTCAACATTTAGCCATTGACTCTCTACTACAGGATTTTTCATCTTCATGTACACATGCTCGTAGTAATCTGCATGGAAGTTGCTCCAGAACCTTGGATCAGAACATTGTTTAGGTTGGTCATACACTTGAATCTTCCTGAAATTATCAGCTAGCTCAACCCCTTTTCCAGTGAAATCCTCACTCGAAGGCTGCCTGTTGCGGTGAATAGGGTTTTTCATCTTCAAGGGCCCAAGGGGACCACTAGCAAGTCTCTTCCCTTTATTGAGAACTCTTTTTGGCCCTGACGAGCCCTCAGCAGCATCTTTCCTTAGAGGCCTTTTGCCAATGACTTTCCTCTTCTTAGGTATATTGTCGTCGGAGGGTGGAGAGTGAGCATTGACATCATGTCTCTTCTTCAAAACTCTCTCCTTGGTCCTCCTCCCTTTCTCGCGTTGAACATCTTCATCAATGTGAAAAGAGCTGTCATCTGAGCCTGAAGACATGATGCCTGATAAGGAGTTCAAGGATTGGATGCAGATGGACTCATTATCGACTTCAAATGGGAACGTAGGGGTTCAACTGTCAGAGACCGGACTTGTCCGGTTTCAGAGTGCGGACTTGTCCGGTGGACCGGACTTGTCCGCATCTGTGCGCCGGACTAGTCCGGCCTGACATAGGAACCCTAGTGTTTCATTTGAATCAAATCTCCTATCTAAGGACACAAGGGCAGGAAAATGGTAGGAATACATCTATTGAGGCAATGTACATCCTTTTGAAATCAAAGAAAACTAGCTAGAACTAGAAAAGTTGAGATTTTGGTTTAAGGGGGGAAATTACCAAGATTTGAAGATTCGCGTCAAAGAAGTGGAAATCAGTCCGGATGAATCCGGAGGAGGGAAACCACTCGTCAAGGGGAGAATTTCCCACGGAGAAAATCTCGATTTTGAGGGTTCAACCCGAAAATCACTTTGGAGGCTAGGGTTTGGAAGAGGAGGGGGAGAGCAAGTATAATGAGGGGTGAGGGAGAGGTCTGGTCCGGCCAAGTGCTTCTATATGCGACTGACCGGACTAGTCCGGTCATGGTAGCGGACTAGTCCGGTGCCCCTGAATTAACCTAATTGTGGTCTGACCGGACTAGTCCGATCGACAACCGGACAAGTCCGGTTCCAGCAGACTTGATGCAGATAGTAGAGTTTAGAGGTGATCCAAGGACACTCATTTTGCAAACAGTCTTGGTGATTATGACCAGTAGGCAATCAGCAAAACAATGGTCATAATCCACAAGATTTCTTCATTAACATAGTTTTCTGAGTACAAAAAGAGAGGAGGAGCATTTTTAACAATACAAAGGAACATTTTAAGTTGCAACCAGGTATGCAATGTTTCAAGCCCCATTTCGAGAGTCAAGAATGTTTAGCTCATTTCTTAGTTCATAGAACCTTTTCTCATCTAATGGTTTGGTAAAAATATCCGCAAGTTGTTTTTCAGTCCTAACATGTGAAATAGCAATGTCACCTTTTAATGAATGATCTCTAAGAAAGTGATGACGGATATCTATGTGCTTAGTTCTTGAGTGCTCTACAGGGTTGTGTGCAATTTTTATAGCACTTTCATTATCGCATAGAAGCGGGATATGACTTAGATTGTAGCCGTAGTCCCTAAGAGTCTGTCGCATCCAAAGTAGTTGTGCACAACAACTACCGGCTGCAACATACTCCGCTTCCGCTGTGGAAAGAGCAATGGAGTTCTGCTTTTTAGATGACCAAGAAACTAGGGACCTGCCAAGAAATTGACAAGTCCCTGACGTGCTCTTTCTATCGACTTTGCATCCTGCATAGTCGGCGTCGGAATACCCTATCAAGTTAAACTTGGATCCTTTGGGATACCAAAGGCCCAAGTTGGGTGTATGCACAAGGTACCTTAGGATTCTTTTTACAGCAATTAAGTGACACTCTTTAGGTGCGGTTTGAAACCTTGCACACATGCAAACACTAAGCATAATATCTGGCCTAGATGCACATAAATAAAGTAAGGAGCCAATCATGGACCGATATACCTTTTGGTCCACATTTGGACCGTCTTCATTGAGGTCGAGATGTCCGTTGATGGCCATGGGTGTCTTGATGGGCTTCGCTTTGTCCATATTGAATTTCTTGAGAATGTCTTGTGTATATTTAGTTTGGCTTATAAATGTACCTTCTCTCAGTTGCTTCACTTGAAATCCCAAGAAGAACTTCAATTCACCCATCATTGACATCTCGAACCTATCTGTCATTATTTTGCTAAATTCTTCACAGAAGGACTTGTTAGTGGATCCAAAGATAATGTCATCAACATAAATTTGACATACGAATAAATGATCATCAAAATGTTTAGTAAAGAGTGTATAGTTAGCTTTACCAATTTTGAATCCATTTTGAGTCAGAAAATCTCTAAGGCACTCATACCAAGCTTGAGGAGCCTGTTTGAGGCCATAGAGAGCCTTACGCAGTTTATAGACATGGTTGGGATACTTCTGATCTTCGAACCCCGGTGGCTGCTCCACATAGACTTCCTCCTTTATGGGACCATTGAGGAAGGCACTCTTGACGTCCATTTAATACAACTTAAAATTATGGTGAGTAGCATATGCCAATAAAATGCGAATGGACTCAAGTCTAGCTACAGGAGCGAAAGTTTCATCGAAGTCCAAACCTTCCACTTGAGAATAACCTTTGGCCACCAACCTCGCCTTATTTCTTGTCACTACTCCATGTTCATCTTGCTTGTTCCGAAAGACCCATTTGGTTCCAACGATGTTCGCCCTTGGTCTTTCAACCAGCTCCCACACTTCATTTCTTTTGAAGTTGTTCAGCTCCTCTTGCATCGCAATCACCCAATCTGGATCCCTTAAGGCTTCTTCTACCCCGTATGGCTCCAGAAAAGACACAAAAGAATAGTGTTCACAAAAATTTGCAATTTGAGATCTAGTAGTTACTCCCTTAGCAATATCTCCAATGATATTGTTGACAGGATGGTCTCTTTGCACACACTGATGTACTCTTGGGTGTGGGATTTGTATAGTTTCTTGTTCTTCATTGTCTTCATGTGTCATGTCTCCCCCTAGATCATTGCTTCGATGATCATCTTGATTTTCTTGACCTTCCTCAACCTGATCTTGTGTAGGAGCTCCCCCTTGATCATTGCTTCCTTGTTGAAATTTGTCTTGTGTTTCCTCTCGTGGTAGGATATCACCAAGTGCCATTTTCTTCAGCGCTTCACATGAAGCTTCCTCCTTATCTAGCATAGACTTATCGACTTGCTCCACTTGTGAGCCGTTAGTTTCATCGAACACTACGTCACGCGCTACTTCAACAAGGCCGGACACCTTGTTGAAGACACGATAGGCGTAGGCATTCGATTCATATCCGAGCAAGAATCCTTCATCGGACTTCGAAGCGAACTTTGAGGCCCTTGGTTTCTTGTTCAGAATGAAACATTTGCATCCAAAAACTTTGAAATAGGAAACATTAGGCTTTTTACCCATGAGAATCTCATATGGAGTTTTCTTCAGTAGTCGATGAAGGTACAACCGATTTGTGGCATGACAAGCGGTGTTCACCGCTTCTGCCCAAAATCGGTCTGACGTCTTGTATTCATCCAACATTGTTCTCACCATTTCAATCAATGTTCTGTTCTTCCTTTCGGCCACCCCGTTCTGTTGAGGAGAGTAGGGTGCCGAGAATTCATGCTTTATACCTTCTTCATTGAGATATTCTTCAACTTGGTGTTCTTGAATTCTGTCCCATTGTCACTTCTGATATTCTTTACAGTTGATGAGAATTCATTCTAAGCTCTTTTCAAGAACTTCTTGAGGATTCCCTGAGTTTCTGATTTATCATACAATAAAATTCCCAGGTAAATCTTTAAAAATCATCAACAATTACTAAACCATATTTGTTACCGCTGATGCTGATGTACGCAATTGGACCAAAGAGATCCATGTGGAGAAGTTCCAGCGGTCTAGCGGTGGTCATCACATTCTTGGCGGGGTGTGGTGCTCCAACCTGTTTTCCTGCTTGACAAGCGCTGCACGGCCTGTCTTTTTCAAAAACCACATCCTTAAGACCACGGATGTGACCACCTTTTAGAAGTTTCTGCAGATTTCTCATTCCATCATGGGCTAGCCGTCTATGCCACAGCCATCCCATGTTGGTCTTAGCAACCAAGCAAGTGTTGAGTTCGGCTTTATCTTTGTTGAAGTCAAGAAGATAAAGCTTTCCCTTCAACAATCCCTTGAATGCAATCGAGCCATCGCTTCTTCTAAAGATGGTCACACCCTCATTAGTGAATAAACAGTTGTAACCTTTGTCGCATAGTTGAGATATTGATAAAAGATTATAATCTAGAGAGTCTACGTGTAAAACACTATATAAGGTGTGTTGAGAGGATATTTCAATGTTACCACTACCAAGGACCTTTCCTTGGCTGTTGTATCCAAAGTATATACCTTCACTTGGATCCTTGTTGCACTCGTACTCCACAAACATACCTCTCTCTCCGGTCATATGATTTGTGCATCCGCTATCTAGCACCCACTTAGATCCGCCAGAGGAGTAAGCCTGCAAAATAGAACTATTCCTTGGTTTTAGGTACCCAAGCTTGCTTGGGTCCTCTCAGGTTAGTCACAAGAGTCTTGGGCACCCACACACAAGTTTTTAAGTTCTTGTGGCGTGGCCCTGTATATTTAGCAATGACTTTTCCATACTTGTTTTTCATGAGAACATAAGAAGCATCAAATGTACGGAACAGTGTTTGTAACTCAGATTCATGGGATTTTTCTTTAACAAAAGTGATTCTATTCTTAGCATGATTAGGAGTAGACATGTGTTTGTTCCTGTCAAAACCAAGACCATCTTTGACATTGGGAGGTCTAGTGATCATATATGCACTTCGTGCATATTTGATCTTCTCCTTATCAAAGATGTCGTTTTAAGAAGAATGCATGTCATGAGAGGTTGAAGCATTAGAAATTACATTCTTCTTACTAGAGCAAGTGCAGGTTCTTATTTTTGTCGAACTCATGTCTTTGGAGGAAGAGCTCTTGGAGGAAGAGGAGTCACTTTGTTTGAGCGACTCAACTTGCACCTCAAGGATTTTGTTAACTTTTGACAAGTTAGCAAGTTTTTCCTTGATTGCAATGTGCGAGTCTTCTAACTTTGAGTAAGTTTGCTTACTCAAGGCTAGCTCTAACTCAAGTGACTCATTCTTCTCTCTTTCAAGCTCAAGAAGCTTTTCAACTTCTTGATATCTCTTCCTCTCACAGATGAGCATATCTTCTTGTCGGTTGACAAGTTCCTCCTTTTCAAAGATTTCGTTCGACAACATTTCCATTATCTTTAAAGCAATTTTACTTAGCCCTCTAAACATTTATTCATTATCACTAGAGCTATCAAAGTCATCAATGGAGGAAGTTAGTACAGGAGGAGTAAGTCGAACCTTTTTCTTGCCTTCCTTAGCCATAAGACAAGTGTGGTTGTTCATGTCCTGTCCTCCCATGTTCGGAAAGAGTGTGGCTCTCATTGTTGGTTTCTTGACTGCGATAGTGGCCATCTCTTCTTCTTCATCGGAGGAGGACTCGTCGTTTGAGTCCCACTCCTTCCCAATGTGAGCTTGATGGACTTGTCTTCTTTTTCTGAAAATTTTCTTTTCTTGAGATCTTGTTTCCTTCTTCTTTTTGTTTTCTTCATAAGTACAGTCCACCATGAAGTGACCGTACTCTCCGCAGTTGTAGCAAGTGCGTTGAGCCTTGGATTTTCCTTTATCCTTGCTTTTGCCTTCATGTGAATTGTTGCCGTGTCTTCTCTTCATCATGCGTTTGAACTTTTTGATGAAGAGTACCATTTCTTCGTCATCAAGATCGGTGCTCTCGTCGCTTGTATCTCCATCGTCTTGGTCTTCACGAGTTTCTTTGAGTTTGGGTCTGCACGTTGCTTTGAGAGCAACTTCTTTCTTTTTGGATGAGGTGAGTTCGGCTAAGTCTTTGACGTATTGGGCTTCTTTCTGATCATTGAGCAAAGTGTGACGTTTCTTGGCATGAAGGCTCTTATCATCCTTTTGACCACCTCGTGATCAGTCCATTTCTTACTTCCATAGGCACGGATTTTGTTGATGAGTGCCTTCATCCGATTGTACATGTCTTGAGGTGATTCGTCTTCTTCAATAGCAAATCTCCCCAATTCTCCTTCTAGCATCTCAATTTTGGCTTCACGTACAGACCTATTTCCTTCATGAGCACTTTTGAGTGTCTCCTAGATTTCTTTTGCACTTTCTAGTCCATCGATCTTGGTGAATTCTTCTCTGCTCAGTGACGATGTGATTACTGCAACGGTTTGTGCATTTCTGTGAATCTCTTGTTCTTGTTCCGGAGTGAGTTCTTCATCCGTGTCTGGGATATCTATTCATGTGCAGACAATATGCCAAAGGCTGGGATTCAAGGATATTAGATGCATTTTCATGTTGTACTTCCACATAGTGTAGTCACTTTCGTCAAACTGCGGGGGCCTTCCCATAGGAATAGAGAGATAATGATTATTTGAACTGAGACGGTTGTAGTTGTAAGGATACCGGGAGTAGTCGTGATGACCACTCCCCATCGTCTTTTCTTCCTCTTTTCCCTTTTGTGCCATTAATTTCTTTCTCAGTAATGCCTTTAGCTGTCTCACTTCATCATCGTCATGTGGACTTTCTTTCAGCACATCGAAGGCTTTGGCTTCTTGCTCCTCATCGTTGTTGTTCGTCTTCGGGATATCGTTGTTCTTCTCGGAGGCCATTTATCTCTCCGAGATGTGAGTCTCGTTGGTGGAGAACTTGGCTCTGATACCAATTGAATGTGGCCTAGAGGGGGGTGAATAGGCCTTTAATAGATTCCTGCACGCTTAATAGAGTTATCAGAAACTTGATTGACCGGACTAGTCCTGTTGTGTGGGCGGACTAGTCCGGTGTGCTGAATTATGTGAGTTAATTAAGTGTGTTTCAAAAATTAAATCTTTCAGCAGCGGAATGAGAACAACAGTTTTTATAAATTAAATTTATTGTATGGATGAACGTGCAAACTTAAGAGAAACTCAAATGATGACTAGCAAACTAGTGATCTAATGTATCAAAATGTAAAATAAATGAGAGACAAAAGACACGAATTTTTACCGAGGTTCGATCTCACCAAGAGATCTACGTCCTCGTTGAGGAAGCTCACACAGAGCTGGGTTCCCAACCCTTTCCCTCTTCAAGTCACCACAAAGGCTGACTTGACTCCACTATCACGTGTAATCACCGAGTTTGTGGGGCAACCTCACACGTTGAGGGCTCCCACAAGAATTACAATGAGAAGTTGATCAAATACACTCAAAAAGATTACAATGCAGAATATGAGTGTAGAGAGATCAAACCCCAAGAGCTCACAACGAAGGAACGACGATCTCCCAATCCCAAATCCATGTATTTGATTGATCTTCACCTTTTTGCACCTTAGATGTATGGGGAGGCGTGTTTTGGGGCTCTTGGGACAGGTGGCGGCGCTAGGGTTTGAGTTTTTGACCGTATGAGTCGTGTTTCTGCTTTGGGAGGCCGTGGATCACCCATTTATATAGTTTCTAAAAAGTTATCGTTGTAAAACCTAATACCGGACTAGTCCGGTATATGATCGGACTTGTCCGGTCTACTTCCAGTGGGTTAACCGGACTAGTCCGGTCTAATACCGGACTTGTCTGGTGCTGTGTGAAGTGGGGTTCCAGAAAGTTTAGCAGACTAGTCCTGTCGCATGGATGGACTAGTCCGCAGTCCTCTAAAGAGGACAACAGAAACATGAGCGGACTAGTCCGGTCTAAAACCGGACTTGTCCGGTCGCATTCCAGTAAGCTGACCGGACTAGTCCGGTCCATGAACAGACTAGTCCGGTGTCCAGTGGATTTTAGTTGATTTTTAAACCCCTTACCCTTACGCGAAGTCATGAGCTCTTGGGATGTGTCTCTCACACACACCCTATACATTTTCATCTACTTTGCTCTTCTAAATTCCACTTAAGTCTTCCTTTTCGGGCACCACTCTATTTTTCATCTTTTTGTGCGCAGCGAGCTAGTTCACTTAGTTTGTCCTGCAATCATTTCGTTAGGATCTCATATGCTTGTCATCAATTAGCCAAAACCCACAAGGGATATCCTAGATGCACTTACACTCACAAAAGAAAAACCTAACCGGATTACACCGGCATATACGTATCCTTAGGTGGCAGGGATATCCTAGATGCACTTACACTCACAAAAGAAAAACCTAACCGGATTACACCGGCATATACGTATCCTTAGGTGGCAACTAAACGGTCACTCGCAAACGTGTTCTACACGCACTAAGGTTTTCGTGGTTAGTACCTACATAAAACACACTCAATCATTAGGTTCGGCTGCACACCAAACCCGGTACCAATACAGTTTGTACACCTGTCCGTCATCACTCGCACGGGTGTTCTCAAGCCAAACATGCCTTGAGCTACGTGTTCATGTTACTGACCACGTGACGGGGTCTCCCATACTTGCCCAAAGCACGCCAGGGAAAGGCGTTGCTCGAATACCCCAAACGACATGAAGAGTCGTAGAGGATACTAAAGCGGGTCGGGTTACCTGCCATCCGTAGGGCTCTACCCTTCAGCTTGTGCGCACTGGTGGACAGCGCTTACGTGCACCCCCCAAGACATAAAACGTCCCGAGATGAACGATTTTCCAACATAACAATTAGGTTAGGTTGCCACCTTTATAATATGCTAATAGTAGTCCTTATGTGGGCCTAGTACCGTTATCTCACCGTATCCTAAGTTTTTAACATAATATGATGCTCAATCCGTGCACTATCCCCAATGAAGCTCTGATACCACCCTGTCGGGGACCGCCGCCGAGCGACGCCCTGAACAGGACCTCGTTGGGTGGTGCCGTCATATGCGGCACCCAACAGCACATGGGTCGAAGAAACACATCACATTACATAAATAGTTTGCGGAAGCGTACAAGAGTGTTTTACAAATACTTATATTAAAGTAAGCTACAGCGGAAGACTATAACTCTCACGACTCATTTCTAAATTAGCAACAAAGAAACAGTCCAGCCTGCGGATGGTTCTTACTAGCAACACAAAGACAAACCGCAGCAGCGAGGATGCTCTTTGAGTAAGCACTCGGAGGTTCCCGAGTCTCATTGGCATCCCTTCGCATAAGCATGGAGTCAAATACCTGCAAAACAACTCGGATAGCATCCGTGAGCATAACGCTCAGCAAGACTTAACCGTCACCCTAACCATGAAACTCTATGTGAGGTTATGAACCTAAGGTAGGATGGCATAATGCATAATAAACTCGCCTAAAAGTGAATCCTTACTTTCAGGTATTATTTGCAGCATTTAAAGTAACCTTGGGCACGCCACATCGGGAGTCCACAATCAGACAAGAAACACTTTCCCCCGATGTAATTTTCTCACGGCATAAAAGAATCGAGTTTGCACTAGCTATCATCAAAGATACATCACAAAGATAGTATAAACATCAACCAATGTGATTAGTTCCTTTCTCATGCAAGTTCTTACTATGTCACGACTGTGAGAACAAGTATGCTTGGTCCATCCCGCGAGCAAAGGTGATTAGAATAAATAACATCCAGACTACATGACACGTACAACCGTACTCGACGTTGCCTACAGCAACCATCACTAACGTCGTACGTGGCAGCCTTTCTCCCGTTTCACCCCCGTTGAATCGATCAAGTCGCCGCGTATAGTAGCCACTCTCATGGTGCACCTACCGACATGAGATGTCATGAGAATGTTACCCACATACTGCACACCGGCCGTCTCGCCTGAGGCGACCCGAAAAGGCCCAATGCAAGCTTCCCGAGGTACATCGGTTTACTGGGTCCCATATAACCAGCATGAGTCCGGTACACAACTCAAACTTGTTCAACAGGGCCGCATACGGATCGGTCCTTGACCGACTCGGACAGGTCTATAGCACCCAGGCCCCTATGTCCTGCTGCCCCTACAACCTTCCGGTCTAAACTTTAACTTGCTAATTCATTTATGAACCAATCCCGTATGCCCCTGTTGTTCCTGATCATGCGAGTAGCATCTCACCACTCGACTTCTACCAAACCTTACTTAAGCATGGCAGCTCTACACGGTGAAAGGCACCTACCCAGTACTCCATGGGTTCATTTGGTTATGCAAGAGGAGTTTCAAACACTAGACCTAATGCATATTTCATATCTTAATCGAAAGTGAATACAAAATAAAAACTTAACAGTTGTTAACCGGAGCTTGCCTGTTTTGCAGGGTAGTCGTATATAATCAGTTAGTGATCTTGATTGATCAACCCATGATTCTCCGGAGTATGATCCACTTTAATGAATCGCTCCTTTGAATCCCCTTCGTCGTGAATCCTAATGAAATGTATATGCATAATTTTATAGAATGAAAAAAAATGGAACAAAGTTAAGACTTAATTTCTTAGGAACATAGGTTGTGTGGAAAAGATAAGAATGGCTTGGTTTGCCTCTGTTGTGCAAAGAAACAGGAATGACTAACTTGGCCTTAATGTTTTAGCTATACACTATCTACTTTCCCTAATGAACATAACAGATGAGCTGAAAAGAATTGAATGCAACTGAAGAACAAGAACTCCAATAGCCTCAAAACTTTTACATCAGGTTCTATACTACCTAGGGATTTAGCTTGCCAAATTGCAGCTAATGTGGAGTCAAATTGTGTTCTCCCTAATTCTCACAATATCTCTTATGTATTTCCACATATACATAAGTATGGGGAAAAAGAACATGGAGTTATATTGCTCAACTTGAGCTGATAATTTACATGTGAGTTCCTGGTCACATGAAAGTAATTTGGTCCAAAATTTAGACCTTTTACTTGAGTAGTTCCTCCAGAACAATTCTTTAAGCATTTCTATTTACAAGAATTAATTCTGAATTCCTGTGCATTTCCATGCCCAATTAAGTGAACTATAATTTCAAGTATGTCTCAGAGAGCTTGCCTAAATTTTCCTATGATTTTTGGACCTATGGATTGCCCAGAATAGATTTTATATGTGGGAAACATTTTCTGAAAATGTTTCTGGTCTCTTATGAATACAGTATTTTGTATTTAGCAAATTGCTACTCAAATGATCTTAAAATGAGCTGAAAATTTGATATAATGGCAACAATATGCTGAAGAATATTCTGGCAAAATTGTAGGATTTTTGGATGAACCAAACTCCCTCAATAATTCTTTTTCACAAAACATTCAAAGAATTTTCCAGAATTTAATATTGAATTTCATACAAATTGGAGTTAATATTTGGATTGATCTTTGAACAAGGAATCCAACCCAATTTGAATCACTCAATTTTGAGATTCCTACACAAAGATATGATTTTCCAAATTTTGAGCAGTCTCTGGAAATATTTTCCCTAATGAAATTCGACTGGGCTCGCTATTTAAATGCCAGCCACTCAGAATTCAGCCACACCTGTCCACAGCATTTTGGCACGCAGCCATATTGGATCCCCGAGCCACAGCTGATCCCAGATTTAAAAATCGAGCTGCTGACAGCTGGGGCTCACGGCTTTCTTCTTCCTCTGGCCGACCCTTCGCGCACGCGCGTGTTCCCTTCGCCGGAGCAAACTGGTGCTCGCCGGCCCGCCATTTCCGGCCATCACCGGAGCTGGAACTCGCCGCCAGAGCGTTATTGATGACGGGGAACACGACTGTGGTGTCTGCTAGGGCTGCCGGCGACCGGATATACCTCGACAACGTATGGCGGCCTTGGATGAAGTTCGGCGTCGTCGGCAGGGGTTCCTAGCCCGCCAAAAGCTCTCCAACTTAGCTCGACAGCATCAGTAGGTGATCACAAGGCTCGGCAAGGCCATGAATTAGCTCGGAAATGGCGGCAACTAGGTTGGCACCGTGTGCCCGATCGGTCCCGCCAAAAACGTGTTCGGTAGACCTCAAAATACGTCGCTCCAAAGGGTTTTCATGCGACGGTTGCTAAAGCAAATATGATCGCCGGATAGTCCAGCACCTATGTGCAAGGTTTGAAAAACTAAGAAGGATTGGAGAGGGGGAATCTGAAGAAATCGTACCGGATGTTTGGTTTGCACCCGCCGGATCAAAATCTCAAAATTCGCCGTCTACGCTCCACGGTTTGGCCCGAGCTTCAGTTGAGAGCAGCACCACCATAGCGTGCTCCCGTGGACGTGCTTGATCGAGCTTGAAAACCACCGTAGTGGTCTATCCACGTGAAGCAGATCGCCGGCTTGAGCTATTTCGCGACGGGTGAGTTGTTTGAAGGCTCGGGAACGCCGACACTCGCTCGCTATTGGGTCTGGGAGACGAGCAACGAGTGCGCCGTACTATTTTTCAGCTCAGAGGAGAGTGGCCACAAGCTCTCTGCCGGTTCCCGATCAAGCGAGGCAGCGGTGCCGAGGGGAGGCTCGGTTCGCTGTTCTCGCGAGGAGGAGAAGGCAAATGAACTTTACTTCGGTCGGAAGAGTAGATCATGCCGAGGAACGCCGCCTCTGGTCACCAGCGCGTGGGAATGGGGAGCAGGAGGTGGCTCGTTGAGTCCTCGTTGGCACACGGGTGAGAGCCCCTCGGTGCTTTGACTGAAACCAAAAGTCTTCAGTGGAGTGAAAAAACAGAGACCCTTTACCTCAATTGCTTTGTGTGCAAGTCACTAATCCAACTCTATGATATGTGGGTCCACCCAAAATCTCCTCCCCAAATATCTTCTCATGTTGATCTCTCAAATTCCGAAGTTTGAAAGTTTAATTGTGGCCTAGCATTTGAATTTCCCCAAATTCAGTTTGAATGTGCATAGCAAATTTGAATTTTGTTTGAAATTTGAAAATGCTTCTATTTAACTCCTTTTGAGCCGATCCTTGAATGACAAGTTTGTCACCTAACTTTTTCCATAATTTTCATCTATATGGCTGCATAAGTATTCAATGTTTTTGGCCACCATTTGTGTGAACCTTGAATTCAAAATCTGATTTTTAAACTTTCATGCAAAGAGGTATTTAAATCCCTAGGGTTCAACACCTTCAAATAAAGATGTGATCCTCATTTTTGTATGATCATCCATCTATTACTTTGCATGAAGAAAAGTTTTAGCAAGTTCCATTTTTCATGCCTTTGCCACAAATATGAATTCAAACCTTAGTTTATTCATATACATTTTTGGGACTTTTACACATATGAAAAACTCCTAAACCTTGTTAGGAAGGCTCATGCCAAATTTCACCCAAATCCAAAAACCTTTCGAGGTAATTTTGGGTACAATTAGTAAAACGGTTAGTTTGAACTTAAATTCAAATTCAAACTCCTTTCATCACATGAATTCAAAAGTGGGATTCATATTAACACTCAGCAAATTTATGTGAGCTCACACACATATTTTCACTCCATTTGGAGTTGATCTTGACATGAGCTGATTTAAGCAAATTCAAACCATATTTGAATTTCAAACTGCATATGTGCTGTAAATTGATGTCAATAACTTCACACTTTGAATTACTCAAATCCAAATGGACATTTGGTGAATTATTCAACTGTACGAGGGCATGAAGTTCACCAATATTAAGAGCAGTTGAAAATTGAAGTTTAGAGGATAAAATAAGGTGGTGGGGCCCCCCTTTCAGCCTCACACTCGAGCAAACTGACCGAACGCTCGGTGCTCGGGTTCTTGCGCGCGTTGTGTGACACCCGGTTCCGAAAATAGAACCATGTGAATGCATATGTGTGCCCAGGATGTTCACCACACATACACATGTAATCCACAAAATGAATTCAGAATATAACCACGAATAAGTAAGGTTTAAGTACTTTATTACATCAACTCATTGTCTCACTCATGAATGTCTATCTTATTCTTGTAGCGAAAGGCTCTAAATGACAGCGGAATATCAATAAAGGCAGCAGGCTCCATCTTCGACTCCACAGGGATGTTGACGGGTAGTTCACACGCCTAGTACTCCACATGGTCCTCGAAGTACTCTTCTCCTGTTGCTGATTTTTATGTGATAATGCAAGGTGAGTACAGGTCGTACTCAGCAAGTATGGGAAAAGTATGACATGTAGCTTACAACAAGGTATGGAATAAAAAGGCTCATTGCAGCAAGCAAATTTTATTTCGCAAACATGATAAAAACAGCAACTAAATCTAGATGAATTTAATCCCAATATATATCAAAGTAAAAAAGCAACATTCCTCCATCATAATTCACCATTTATCAAGTCTCAACCAACCATTAATCTTTCTCAATTCATCTTATGCTCATAAATATTCATAACCGTCTCATATTCATATAACCGAAGCCAAACTCATTTTCATGACTCGAAACAGTCCCAAAACCAATCCCAATGACCATACCATAACAATACCGAATATCCATACCAAGTTTTCCCTCTAATCATGTGAGTTGGCCAGGTGCTTGTGACCGGAAGCACGACTATTATGATAGTTTCACACTCTGCAGAGGTGGCACCACTTTACCCACAAGTTCGTGATTTCGTCACCCGTCGGCGATTGCAGAACCTCCATTACACCAGTACACAACCGTTGGTGTATGGCCAAGAGATCACAAAATAGCCGTTGCAAAGGGGCTACTAGATGTTTGGACTCACTGAGGTTTCACTGGCAGGCTCGAATCACCATTCTCCCACCCACGGGCCCCCTCTTGTGCCATGCAGTTCCCAGGGCAGTCCTCCTCGACTCCCATTCCCCGCGCTATCCACGGTCCATAACAAGCTAGCAACACACCTAATTAGTCAGCTAAGACGCACCCATATTTGGCCTTGTGGTGGCACTGTTTTCCTGGCATGTGCTGGCATGAACCGGTCCTTAGATCTACGGCAAGTAAACCACCATCTCATTCAGCAACATCCATGAACCAAGCTTGCCTAGATCTCCCTGATTCCATGTTCATTAACATCATCAAGTTCTCATCATCATTATTCATATGTGCAGTAGCTAACCATGTTTTAATTCAGCTTCCCGTATCCCGTAAATTAAGCAAAGCAAAAAGGAAAAAAATGACCATACCCGACTCATCAACTTTCCCGGCGACAAGGATTGTTAACAAAACAAGTAAACTCCTATAAAAGGGTGTCTCATCAAGTTGACTCAAGCGTACATGTTTTCGCAAACAAAACAGTTTCAAAACATGAGATCAATATGGTCAAGGGGCACTTGCCTTGCTCCCGTGGTTCTTGCTGTTCAGGCGTCTTGAAGTCCTGGTGCTGTAGTTCCTCGTAGATGGCCTCTTGAGATTTTTCTTCTACTCATGATCACACACATACAAAATTCACAGCGATCAATCATCATGCACAAACTTTACTCAAGATGCAATGGGGTAAATGAATGCAAATCCTATGGTGCTGTTTTATTAAACCAGTTTGTACGTGTTCTTGCATATTTTAACAGGCTTTCATGGGGTTTTATGATTAACAAGGGTGCTGGGATCAAGTGTGGTCGTGGTGATGATGTTGACTCAAGATCTATATCAATTCCACCATCAAAAATTGATCAAAACGTGATCTGTCCACACGAAAAAGTTTCTGTTCAAAGGGGGCGAACAAAACGGATGCGTAGAAACAGCGACGATGTCGTAAGATGGGTAATGGAAACCTACCTCACTTCCTTTTGGTAGCAGGGTCTTCCTTCTAGCAATGGCAGCAGCGGGGATTTTTTCTATGGAAGATTAGGGCAGGACAGATCTTTGGTTCTTTTACGGCGACAGCGAGGCGTGACGGGGCTCATCGGCAGGTCTTGATGACGGGGCTCGACGGCGGGGCTCGACGGCAAGGCTCGTCAGTGGGGCTCACCGGCAACTGAACTCCGGCGAGGGGGTGCCAACTCGCCGAGTTGGGGGGCCAAGTCGCCGACTTGGGGGGACAGGAGGGGGGGCTGAAGCCAAAAGGGGGGGGGTTGGGTTCTATTTATAAGGGGGGGAGAGGGAGGAATCCTAGTCCAATTGGAACTCAATCTTAAAAAACTTATCCCCTTTTGATTTGATGCGGCAGCAATGGAGATGAAATTCCCCAAATGTGGGGAAAATTCCCCTTTTTGGGGGAATTGGGGAATTTGGAGATTTTGGGCAAAATTTGGGGAAATAGGAAATGGCTCATTTCAGCTATCTTTTTCCCAATCCTCACCATTTCTATGTCACTTGCTCCATTTCTACGTTCCCCTCTGCATTTCTATGTCCCATTCTCCATTTCTACATTCCTCTCTCCATTTCTATGTCCCATTCTCCATTTCTATGCCCCATTCTCCATTTCTATATGCCCTTCTCCATTTCTGTGGTTTTTCCTCCATTTCTATGGATCCTTCCTCCATTGCTATGTTTCTTTCTCCATTTCTATGGTTCTTTCTCCATTTCTGTAGTTGTTTCTCCATTTTTACTTCTTTTATAATGCTTCTCTACATGAAAAATGTGTGCAATGCATGGGAATGAATTTGAGGGTGTTACACGTTGCCAAGGATGCCATGGCGATGAAGCCGCACCAGCAGCTTCTTCCAGCACTGTGACCGATGGACGACATCTCCCAGCACGTTATCTTCGAGTCCTGGGCGACACAAAGCTATTTCGCTACTGCCCCAACGCCTCATCACGTTGAGAACTCAGAGAGAACCGCCGCACACCCGAAACTCACACCCTCGCCGTGACACGCCAAAACCCACCGTTTCACCTCGAGCTGAGGCCACAAACAGCACCGCTGACCTTCACTCGATGTGCTCCCGAGCTGTCTGAGCCGCATAAACAGCACTGAGGGGTCCTTCCTCACCTTCTACGCACACCACCGAGCTAGCAAAGCTTCTCTACACCGAGAGCACATCATCCTCCGCGGCGACCTAAACACACCGGCGACTGGATGTCCATGGACAGATCTTCACAGAGGTTTTCACACCCAAGCCAGCACGGCCACGGGAGCGCCCTGCCTTGGTGCTGCTTCCATCCAAAACTTGGAGCAAGCCGTGAACCCTAGCGGCTGAATTTGCCGTTCTTCTCCCGGAGCATCTTCACGGACCTTTTGGGATGGAATTCCAAAATTCACACTCAATCTTCGCTTAGAGTTCATCAAATCATGCACAAAGGTGCTAGAGTAGTCGGCGACCAACTTTTCTTCACAGCCCTGGCTGTAAACGCCATGTAGATCGATCAATTTCCGTTTTTCCGAGCTCAACCATGGCGGCATCGTTCGGGCGTACGGTGAGAACGTATTTGGGGGTGTTTACACGCACCGGTTCTTGCTTGCTGATCTTCCCTAACATCCAAGGGTGCTCTAGAGATGATCACTTGAGCTTTTTGTAGGCTAGAACCACCGGTCGACGGTGCCGGACTGCTATCAAGGCCGCCACACGTCGCCGGCATGTTTCCGGTTCCCTAGCACCCACGCAGACCCCACCAAACGGTTCGCCGTAGCTGCAAACCCAGACGCAGCGAGCCTCAGGCCGAGAGTCGGCCGGAAACGCCACCCGGCAAGCTCCGGTGAAGATCCGGCGAGGTAGCAGCGCGGGGGCCGGAAATAAACCAAGGAGGAAGAAGACTCGGTGGGTCCTGCGTGTCAGCGACCAATAGTTTAAACATTATATCGGATGTGGCCGGGATCTCATGCGACTACGTTGGAAAATTCAGCGGACCCCATTGTGGCTTAGCTGCAGAGCTGACACGTAGCCGGGGACTCCACCAGCCGGTTTAAACTTTTATTTGAATTTCAGAATTTGGTTCAAACTTCAACTAGCTATAACTTTTGCTAGGAAGCTCCAAATTCAGTGAACAAAATTTTTTTGGATTAATCTTTTGAAGTAATTTCCAGCAAAACAAATTTCAGCTCATGAAACTTATTAATTTTCCAGAATTAATTCCCTAAATATTAAACTGTTGGGAATTTTATCTGGAGAATTACTTTATGAAAAATTCTGAAATTGGGCTGGGAGATTCATTGGAAAATCCTTGAGTCACAGGAAAAATTTCAGACCCATCCAAGTTCATTTAGTCCCCCTAATGGTGTGATTAAGTGAACTGCCCTGAGAAAATAGAAAAATGTACAGAAACATTTTTCAGATTTTCTCAAATCTTGTTTAGGGTGTAACTTCATCTAGAATACTTCAAATGACATGAAACAAAATCCATTAGAACCCTCCCAAACTCTAGTTTTCAGAAAGTAATGGTTGGAGCCATGAAAATCCCTGGAAATCCTTAGAGGCCCTACTAATGACCAAATAGGCTTTTATTTGTACAAAGCTCAAATGAACTTTGCTTCAAATGAAACTGGGTCAAGTCCCTGGATAGGACCCTACCAATCCACCAGAAAAATTTCAGAGCCAAAGGGAATGGCTAGCTAGAGTTATGTAAGTTACATAATCATTTCTAAACATTGCATTTAAATTGACATGTAGTATACTGTTTACGTGTAGTCGCTGAAGGCGAAGAAACTACAGAAGTGCTGGACTTTCTTCTTCTGGACAAAGCCTTAACATCTGACCAGCAGCAACAAGGCAAGCCCTGGTTTGCAATAACCAATTTTACAAAGTTTTGCTTTATGTATACTTAGTATGTGGTATGGATGTGCATTAGGTGTAGGTGGATGAAACTCGAGTGCATAACCAGAGTTTTTCCTACAAGAGTGAGGGTAGTGTCTAAGTCCTTGAGTAGACTCTATGATTAAGTTTCATAGAACTTCGGTACAAGTCGAGTAGTTGGAATCTACTCGCGAACTTAGGCTTTGGGACACACGGGATTGGTTCGAGTGATGTGAGATCACTTTAGTAAGAAAGTGAGACTAGGCAGGGGCTAGGGCACAGCAAGAGGAAGTCTTGTGTGCGCAGCCCTTTCCGTGTCGATTGAGAATCGATCCGTGTGTGTCCCACGCTGATCAAGTTTGAACGTACTGAAGGCATATCGGATATATGGGCTCCGGTAAACCGATGTAACCTAAACCTCCGGGCGTCGAGGCATAGCACACTGATTTATAGGTGTAAGTTGAGGGCAGCAAGGCAGAAATCTGCTAACGGGCATAGAGAGATGCTCTGTGTAGGGAACCTTCTGCCCGTTTCGGTGCGACCGGTTCGACATTTGGGCTGTTGGGTGAAAGGTTGTCCCGTACGACATCGAGTGAGTGTGCTGTGCAGCTCCACAGGTGGGCGTACGTGACGTGCTCTTCGGGTATCCCTGCAGGTGTATATCGAGTCTATTCACCGTCCCTCATGGTCATGAGTACCACTTGGTCACTGAGTGGTGACGTAGGTTAATATATGAAATGTGATGATTTAATATTGCTGTTATGATAAAATTGTATTGCTATATGTATGCCACCAAATATTGCTCATTAAATTTCAGATTCCAGGAACTGTTAACTTGTGACTAAAAGACGAAATAAGGATTAACTTTTAGACGTGTCCGTTTACTGCAAATTACCATCCCATTGTCGTTGTGAACTGCATGTAGAATTTCATGCATAGGTGAGTTGGTTAAGTCTTGTTGAGTCATTGTGCTCACGGTTGCTGCTATAAGTGTTTTTCATGTGAGGAATATCCCACGGACTCGGGGTACGAGTGCACCGGCGAGGGCTACCCTCCGTCGGGGACTACGGCTGAGTGGGAGCCGTACATGCCATGCTTGGCTGAGGAGTGCAGCTAGTGTGTGTTGTCCCTAGGGCGGGGCAACCAACTTTTGCTAGATAGATGGGTGTGAGTTGTATAAACATAACTTCCGCTTTTGTAATCCAAATACTAGTTTGTAACTGAAGTCTTGTACTAGTTTGTACATATTCAGTTGGTTTTCTATGTAATACAATATCGTTCTTATGATGTGTGCTGTCGGGTGTCGCATTGTGCGGCACCGCCCTCTGAGATCCTGGATGAGCGGATTCCGGTCCGCCACAGGCTAGTATCAGAGCCGCATTGGGGATAGCACACTAATTAAGGACTGTATTACGGGAAAACTTAGGTTTACGGTGAGGATTCGCTAGTTTGCCCAAGTAAGGACTATATTAGCATAGATACTTAAAGTGGCAAGAGCAACATTTGTGTTATAATTCTGAATTTTTTATTATGTAACAACGCACCTACGCTCAAGTAAAAATGGTAAGGAACACCACCGAAAGCGGTACAATTTCGGCTAGCTCCCCTGACGAGGAATGTGGTTCAGGGATAGGTCTCACAACTTGGTGTGAGACGTTAATATGAAACTCTTGGACTCGTCATGTTCCTGAGTTATTTGAAACGCTGATCCCTAGCATGCATTAGGCAAGCAAGTGTAGACCCCATCGTGTGGTCAGTAACGCGATAGTGTGTTCGTCTGGAAATAGCCCAGGAGGACATACGCAGCGCTTGCCATCGGCGTGCCCTGCAGGGCAGTAGGTGGTATCTGTTGGGTTTATAAAATTCCCAACCGTGAAGACCCGTTCGCGCTCTACTCGGGTTCCCCGTCATGTGGTGTAAAAACACGATCACATACCTTCAGACGTGGCTTAACTCAAGGACGGCCATATGACAATGATATGGGCGTATGCATTTACTTTCAAATATGGACCTGCCTGAAATGAAAATAACCGTTGAGTGCATTATTATTGTGTGTTCTTCTGCAGGTACTAACCACGTATGTAAACCGTGTAGTACACGTGTGTGAGCGACCGTCTAGTGCCACAAATGAGACGTATATGCCGGTATAATCCGGTTAGAATTTTATTTTTGTAAGGAACGTAGTACCGACATATAATAGGCATTTGCATGAAATATAATGGTAAAAAGGAACTAAAATCACCAAGTTTCAACATTTAGGTCCCTGTTTGGGTAGAAAAATTCAATAGTTGATCAGTTTAGTTCAAAGGGATAGAAAAACAGAGTGCTCTGTTTTTGCAGCAAGTCTGCTGAACTTTGACAGAGCATAACTCACAGATTATTTGGCCAATGGAGGTGTGGAATATAGTTCTGGAAAGTTGTTTATGTACTATACAACTTTGTTGTAGACTTCCAGGGCTGAAGCACACCTTAAACTGGCTAAAATTCCAGATGATTGTAAACTATCCAGAACCAGGGCAGATTCGAAACACTCTCTGGAGTGTTCTGTTTTTCAAGCATAACTTCCTGTAGAAATATTTAAAATTATTATATGATACATTTTTGAAAAATGTAGGAGATGTGTTACATCTTTGTAATTCAAAGTTTCTGCAATTTCAGCACGGAATTCATCGGAAATTAGATTTGAAAATAGCAACTTCCAAAGGAGGTGCTGTTGAAATTCTTTCAGAAATTCTGTTGATTTTGAATTATCATAACTTTTTAACCAGTGCTGATCTGAAGGCAAATAAATACTCGTGAGAAAGATACTGAAGTTAACTTTAACTTTGGTATTCAGATTGTGTCATGAAAATGGACAGCACCAGATCAAAATCTGGAATATGTAGAAACTGGTCATTCTGGCAGGGATAACAGTTGAACTCATTTGAGATATTGTTGTACCCTAGGGGGTTTAAGTACTTCCAATGGGGTACAACATACTCATGAGTGGTTATCTTCGACTAGTGAAAGATTTGAGTATATGTTCTACTCAAGTTTCTTTTGCTAGACACCATGTTTGTGTCATATTGAAGATAAAAGGGTAGTATACGTGATGACAAAGCGATATTAACGTCTCGTAGTGACCAAATCTAGTTGAGATGAACTTCCAAAGAGGAAGTCCGTCAAGTTGGATTTAACTAGCTTGTATTTGGTCTGGTAATGGTGTAGCTTGTGTAAAGTTATTACATTATCTATATACGAGATGTATCACATGTTTTACTGTCATTATGTTTTACGCCTATCTTATTGGACTGCATGAAGTATGTTGCGGGACTGATCTTTATTGTCGTATGGTTGCAGATGGTTCGCACTCGGGCCACGCATGAGTTTGGTGGATCTAGCCAGCAGGGGGTGATGACTTCCAGCCACCTTCCTACGACAGCACCCCGCAGCAACAACAACCACCGCCGCCTCCACTTACATTGTCGGATGTGATCGTGGCCCTGGTGGGTAATCGTGAGGAGCAGACCGACCTGCTTCACACGATCGTGCAAAATACGTCCCAGGTGGGGGGGCGTCAAGAGAGGGGGCCTCGTGAGCCCCATGTTGTGACGTACTCGGACTTCATGAGTACGCACCCTCCGGTGTTCACTGAAGCAGCAGAACCCCTGGAGGCCGACAACTGGCTGCGTACCATTGAGTCCAAGTTCGGGCTGCTCCAATGTACGGAGCGGCAGAAGACTCTTTTCGCAGCGCAGCAGCTTCACGGTGCCGCTGGTGCGTGGTGGGCGAACTATGTCGCCTCACTGCCGGCTGGCCATGCCTTAGAGTGGGAAGAATTTCGGGAGGCGTTCCGCGCCTACCATATCCCTCCTGGGATAGTGAGGCGGAAGTTCAAAGAGTTCTGGGAGCTGAAGCAGGGCGGGAGGACTGCCCACGACTACTCCCGTGCCTTCAACCATCTGGCACAGTATGCGTCGGATTATGTCTCCACTGAGGAGAAGAAGCGAGAGCACTTCTATCAGGGATTAAATCCCGAGATGAAGACGTGTATCGTCCAATGCAATCGCGGTATGTTAAATGATCTAGTCAACTCCGCAATCATGCAAGAAGATGCTCAGAGGGAGTTGGCGGCTGCGCAGCGAAAGCGCAGCACTCCACCCAGCAGTGGGGGTGGAGCTCCTCAGAAATACCGCATGGTGTACCGGACACCATCCGGTCAGCAGTGGCATCCACCGGCGCGACCTCAGCAGTTCGGGGGTCGTTCTTTCAAGCCACCCCCGTTCCGACCGCTGATGCCATCACCACGACCGCAACAGCAGCAGCAGATGGTACCCCGGGCGTTTCCACCGCCACAACGCACCCCGGGTTTCCATCCGCCGATCAGCGGAGGACCGCCTCGCTACAACTGCTACGCTTGTGGCCAGGCGGGCCATTTATCTAAGTACTATCCCCAGGGGCAGCAGAGCAGCGGGCAAGCCCAATATCAGTGCGGTGCTCGAGGCCGACCCCCGGTCAAGAAGGTTGGTCAGCGAACTGGGGGCGTTTGCAACCTCGACAATGAGGACGCCCCAGAGGGAGAAAACGTGCTGGCGGGTACGTTCACTCTCAACAATCAAGCAATCATCATATTATTTGATTCTGGTGCAACCCACAGTTTCATAAGTGCATACTATGTGGCTAAGCATAAAATGCAAGTCTTCCCAACCGACTGCTCATATATGATCTGCTCACCGGGAGGGAAGATTTCAGCAAATATGATGGTTCCAAAAGCACCTCTGTGCTTAGGTGGGAAGATATATCCCACCACCTTGATAATCCTTACGGGACAAAAGAATGATGCAGTCATAGGGATGTCATGGTTATGCTACCATGGCGCTGTCCTGGACACTTTGACATGGACGGTTCATTTGAATTCTCCATTCCACCGTCCGCATTCCATGGTTTTAGACAACCCTGTCCAGGAAGTTTCAGCAACTAATAATACTGAAGCTCTCAAGTTAAAGGACATCCTCGTAGTCCGGGGATACCCCGACGTGTTTCCGGATGATCTTCCGGGCATGCCACCTGAGCGGGATGTGGAGTTCAAGATTGAGCTTGCACCCGGCACTACTCCTATCTCACAGAGACCATACAAAATGGCTCCGAACGAGCTGGCTGAATTGAAAGAACAGCTCAATGATCTGTTGAGCAAAGGTTTCATTAGACTGAGTTCCTCGCCTTGGGGATGCTCGGTGCTGTTCGTCAAGAACAAGGATGAAACCTTGAGGCTGTGTGTGGATTACCGGCCGCTCAACACCGTGACTATCAAGAACAAATATCCACTGCCTCGCATTGACATCCTGTTTGATCAGCTTGTGGGTGCAAGTGTGTTCTCAAAGATGGACCTTCGCTCCAGGTATCATCAAATAAAAATCCGGGCAGAGGATATCCCGAAGACGGCCTTCTTGACGACATATGGCTTATACGAATATCTCGTCATGTCTTTTGGTCTCACTAATGCTCCAGCACTTTTCATGTATCTCATGAACTCGGTGTTCATGCCGGAGCTGGACAAGTTTGTTGTGGTGTTCATTGATGATATCATGGTTTACTCCAAGACAGAAGCAGAACACGCCAAACACTTGAGAATCGTTCTTCAACAATTACGGGACTATAAGCTCTATGCCATGTTCAGCAAATGTGAGTTTTCAATTAGCCAAGTGCCATTTTTGGGGCATATCATCTAAGCGGAAGGCATTGCGGTTGACCCAAACAAAAATTGAGCAAGTGCTGAAATGGAAAGCTCCCACTTCTGTCCATGAAGTCAGAAGCTTCCTCGGCTTAGCGGGATATTACCGGAGATTCATTCCAAGCTTCTCCAAGCTTGCTAAGCCGATGACAGAATTACTGAAGAAGGGAACAAAGTATGTTTGGAACTCCGCATGTGAAGGAGCGCTCAAAGCATTGGCGAAGCATCTCACAACAGCCCCGGTCTTAGCTCAATCGGATACGACCAAGCCATTCGACGTGTATTGTGATGCGTCTGGTATCGGGCTCGCCTGCGTGTTGATGCAAGAAGGACGTGTGATCGTGTATGGCTCACGCCAACTTCGAAACCATGAGCAGCACTATCCAACTCATGATCTTGAGCTTGCTGCTGTGGTTTTGGCACTGAAAATGTGGAGGCACTATCTCCTGGGGAATTTGGTGCACCTCTACACCGACCACAAGAGCTTGAAGTATATCCTCACCTAGAAGGAGCTGAATATGAGGCAAAGGAGGTGGTTAGAACTAATAAAAGATTATGAGATTGAGATTCATTACCACCCCGGCAAGGCAAATGTGGTTGCCGATGTGCTGAGTCTAAAATCACATGTCCATAACCTCACCATTACACCGGTGGAGGAGGAAGAGCCGAGTTTATACTTGGTTCCTTATGGATCACTCTACAACCTTGCTCTCATCCCTACCATTAGGGAGGATATCATTGCAGCTCAGAAAGTTGACAAGGGTATGGCACATCTCCGGAGAAGGATAGACAACGGGGAAATCAAATGCTTCCGGAAAGATGATGAGGGACACTGTGGTTCAATGACCGCATAGTCGTACCCCAAATTATGGAGTTGAGGAAAAAGATTCTTGATGAAGCTCACTTGTCTAAATTCTCCATTCATCCGGGCAGCAAAAAAATGTACCAAGATTTGAAATAGAGATTCTGGTGGACACGGATGAAACGAGAAGTGGCTAAGTACGTATCCGAGTGTGATACGTGTAGACGAGTGAAAGCAGATCACATGAGGAAATCAGGGCCGTTGCAACCCCTGAAAATTACAGCATGGAAGTGGGAAGATGTGAGCATGGATTTCATTGTGGGATTACCCCTGACTTCCAACAAACGCGATTCAATTTGGGTAATCGTTTACAGACTAACCAAGTCGGCTAACTTCATTCCCGTGCATACACATTTCCATGCCAGAAGATATGCGAAGTTGTACACTGCAAGGATTCTATGCCTACATGGGGTACCCAAGACTATAATCTCAGATTGAGGTACACTATTTGTATCTCATTTCTGGGAGCAGTTGCACGCTGCATTGGGTACTAAGCTGATTAGAAGCTCCGCCTATCACCCTCCGACAGATGGACAGACTGAGAGGGTGAACCAAGTACTAGAAGACATGTTGAGAGCGTGTGCCATCCACCACGGTAGAAACTGGGATAATCATCTACCGTTGGCAGAATTCTCGTACAACAATGGCTATCAAGCGAGTATCTAGATGGCACCATATGAGGCTCTCTATGGTCGCAAATGCCGCACCCAATTGAACTGGTGCGAGTCCGGTGAAAAGGTCACATTCGGGGTTGATGTGGTGAACGACGCTGAAGAGCGCGTTTAAATGATTGAAGCCAACTTGAAGGCCGCTCAATCCTGGCAGAAAAGCTACGCTAATAAGAGGCACAGGCCGCTGCACTTTGACATCGGGGAACATGTGAACCTCTGTCACACCCGGTTTTCTCCGAAGAACAACCGAGTGAATATCACATGTATGCCAGGATCATATTCTCATACATGTGATGACAAATACTGAAGCATCATTTATTACAAGCCAGGTGTCGAATATAAATATGTCTTACAAAGCATACGTCTCGATGGATGATAATAAGTTCATAACATGTAAATAAACTAGCAGCGGAATATTATTCTTGTGGGCTCCGTTACAGGCATTGCCCGGGGGACTCCATGAACCTAGAAACCTTCTTCGGGTCCAAAGTCTTGATCATTAAACACCACTTCATTATCTTGACCTGAGCAGCAATATAAACCAACAAATATGCAAGGTTGAGTACCGATGGTACTCAGCAAGTGTGGGAAAGTTATGTCATGCATGGCTAGAGCAAGGAGAGGTTGAACTCATGGTTAAAGCACTAAGCAATTAATACCTATCACCTTAGCTTATTAAGCACCTACATTACTACAAAGGTGAAATGGTCCCAAACTCCCATCCCATCATCATAATCAAATAACCATAACATCATTTCCAATGTTAAGCTCTCCGCTTAACATCCACAACTTCCAAAGCCATCAATCCTCTAATCATGAATAAGTCCAAGCCGCTCTTGACCATGAGCACGGCTGTCATGACAGTTTTGACTCTGCAGAGTTTGCACCACTGTACCCACATGTAGTGATTTCATCCCCCGTTGTCGGGTGGACTAAAAGAACCTACATTATGCCAGTGGCCACGAACCACATTCACACTTCCCAGGTGTGTAGCCAGGAGATCACTACGAAACATTTACAAAGGGATTCCTGACGAGCGTGGGCCCACTGAGGTTTCACCCCTAACAGCATACAAGAGGCTCCAACCCCACTGCAGTGGCCCCCTCTTGAGCCTTGTTGTTCATATGGTAGTCCAGCTGACACCTATTCCCCGCACCATCCAGCACACCCATTCTACGCCGGGGACACACTTAATTAATTGGCCAAGCTGCCCCATCTCAGCATGTGGTTGGCACGGTAAAGCCAGGTTAAATGCTTCATGAACCGGTCCTTAGGATCCAGGCAAGTACTAAACACAAACCTGAGTCTCGTGCACCCAGCACCAACCAAAACATCCAACTTGCCTTGATCCCTACCTCTACATAACTCACAATATCTCATTCAAGAGTATGGTAAAATAAACTGATGATCTCATATCCCAAATATCCCATTCTAAGCATGGCTAAGCATATGCATAATAATAAATGACATGATAAAATGAATCCCAACCCAAGCTACAAGGAAACAAGGTAATGCAATTCTAGGGAAACTTCCTAGCATGGGTTTCACATTTTCAATTAACAATGCAAATAATTCTATCTACACATCCTAGTATAGGAACAAAGTGGTCAAGGACACTTGCCTTCTTTTTGCTGCTCTGGGAATGGGTAGTACTGATCTTGGAAAGGAAGAACTTGCTCTGGAACAGGTTCTACTCATACCATCACACATAGCAAAAGAAAACAACAATCCATAAGACAGAGTTCACACTTCCACTTCATACAAACCACACATTCACATTTATGAAAGCCATTCACATTTCTATGTGTTGTGGTTACACTATGTGTGTTGATTTTGGCTTACATGCACTTTTAAACATGTGTATATGATTTCTACTTTTGTATTCACATTTATGATTGCATACTATATATGAGTTTCCAATTTAAATAAATTCCTTATATTCAATTACTACACCTTTTAGCTACCAAGTATGCATGAAAGGTATTTTCCTACTCCATATGTGTCTTCAGACCTTCTACCAACCCTAAACTGAATTCTTTGGATTTTGGAAACTTCATTTATCATTTTATAGTTATTCATACCTAGTTTGCTATATTTTCAGATTTATTTCCTATGCCTAAATGTGAACTTTATTATGAAAATAGTAAGACACCTCATCTAAACAGAATAGGTTTTGGGTCTAAAATATTAAATAATATATTTTTGAACTTCTCCTCTGAGGTAAACTATTTTACATTTATTTTACTAATTTTCAGAATTATTCTCTACTTAAAAATGTGTCCCTCTAACTAATAAATGTGAATAATTAATTAGACAGATTCATTTCAGCCAGAAATCTATTTTTATCTCACTCCAAAGTTTTCCATGTACTAGGAAAGTTTTTAATTTGAATTTACAATGTGTTTGTCCCATCTTTTAAATTTTAAATACTAAATATATATTCAAATTCCTAAATTTAATATCACATAGGGTTAAAAAGGTAAACTCACCCCACTATAGGGCCTATTATATTATTTTAAGAATTTCCAGGGGTCTAACTACACATAACAGAGGGGTTTTTTCCTAATTTTTATTAAGTCCAGGGGCTAAAACTGATTTTTAAATGAATTTACATGATTTTCTGAAGTTCCAGGGGCTAGATCAGAAGTTTCCGGGGCTAGCTCGTATTTTCCGAAAACCCTAGGGGTAGCACGTAAGAATTCCGGCCTTTATAACGCGGGGCTGACGTGGACCGTCCAATTTAAAACAGACGGCTGAGATTATAACGTCGAACCTGTACGCGGGGATTTAAATTCTACCGTGCGATTTAAAATAGACGGCGCACAAGCGGCCACGTCGCTCTGATCGAGCGCGGGCGGCGCTGCCCGGCGGCGCATGGCGGCGGGAGGCGGCGATCTCGCCGGAGATTTTCGGATCTTCATCAATTCTTCCTAAACCTGTGATTTTATGGCATAGATAGGTAGAGGGGAGGTCGGGGATCTCACCTCGGGGGTTTCTTGAGCTCGGAGGTCCTGGAAGGCGGTCGGCGACGAGGTCCGAGGTGAATTCACGGCGAGGCTCGTCGGCGCTGTGTTTGAGGTGCAAACCACCGAGTTTTCTGCACCTGCGTGATTCCCCGGAGGCGGTGGAACACGATCGGTGCGTTAGATCAGAGAATTCGAGCAGAGATCGAGAGAAAACGGTGATCGGAGCTTCGGTTCTCACCGGGAGTAAAATCAGCCAATCGCGGTTGAAAAACGGGACGATGTCAGGGTTTTTATAGACGGGGGAGGGTGGCGTGTTAGTTTAGATCGAGTTGGAATCCTCCGGAACCAGAATTAGGCTGGGAACGCGCGGTTTTCCGGGTTAGTTTCGATTGGGTGCGAGCGCGTAGGAGTCCCGGGTTCGGACGAGCGGGAGGTTGGGGATGATAGGTGGGTCCCGCCTGTCTGTGAGAGGTGCGCGGGCGCGCGGCTGCGGGCTGGCGCGGGGGTTGGGTGGGCCAGCTGGTGGGTTTCGGCCCACTGGCCGGGAAGGTTTATTTTTTCTTTTTCTTTTTCATTTCTGTTTTGAGTTTAATTTGAATTCCAGTTTTAATTTTTGCAACACATGCAATACGTCCAAAATTTTTTAAATTCCCCTCTTAACAGAATTTTGGGGTGTTACAGCTCTACCCCTCTTAAAAGAAATCTCGTCCTCGAGATTGGTGGTTCTAAGAAAACAATTCCGGAAATTGTGCCTTAAGCTCATCTTCTCACTCCCAGGATGAATGGAATAGTCGGAATCGTGAGCCTTTTTCAAAATCAATTCACGGATCTTCTTTACTTCTGGCACACAGATTCTTTTCCCGTGCCACACCGTTCCTTGTTCATCCTCTCTGAAACCAGGGGCTTTATTTTCCTTGATGAGTTGCCTGATTTACTGTATCTTCTCGTCATTCTTTTGACCCTCACGTATTTCTCGCTCAGTGTGGAGTCCACTTCCATGGCGATGGCTTCACCACTATTCACCAGGCATAGATTGAGTCTTATAACATCGTCCTTCAATTCTGCAGGCATGTCCTTCAAGCTCAACCTATTGACCTGCACTTTCCGGCTTAGAGCATCTGCCATGACGTTTGCTTTCCCAGGATGATAGTTGATGCTCACATCAAAGTCATTGATTAGCTCTAACCATATCCTTTGTCTGAGGTTGAGATCTGGCTGTGTGAAAATGTACTTTAAACTCTTATGATCCGTATATATCTCTGTCCTCTTCCCCATTAAGTAGTGCCGCCAAATTTTCAACGCGTGTACCACTGCGGCTAGCTCTAGGTCATGTGTAGGATAGTTTTTCTCGTGCTTCCGGAGCTGCCGGGATGCATAAGCCACGACATGCCCTTCTTGCATGAGAACACATCCCAACCCGTTTCCAGAGGCATCACAGTACACCGTAAAGTTCTTCTGCATATCTGGCATAACTAGCACTGGGGCTGTTGTCAATCTTTTCTTTAACTCATGAAAACTCATCTCGCACTGCGGCGTCCATGTGAATGTGACTCACTTCTCCAACAGTTTGGTGAGGGGTCTCGAGATCTTAGAGAATCCCTCAATAAACCGTCGATAGTATCCTGCCAATCCCAAGAAGCTTCAAACTTCCCCGACATTTTCAGGGGTCTTCCACTTCTGTATATCCTTGATTTTGGCAGGATCCATGGAGATTCCTCCCTCCGAGATGATATGTCCTAAGAAGGGAACTCTCTTCAGCCAAAACTCACACTTGCTCAACTTGGCATATAGTTGGTGTTCTCTCAGCCTCTGCAACACCAACCTTAGATGTTTCTCATGTTCCTCTTCATCTTTGGAGAAAACGAGAATGTCATCTATGAAAACCACCACAAATTTGTCCAGATATTCCATGAATACCTTGTTCATGAGATACATGAAGTATGCCGGGGCATTAGTTAGCCCGAAAGGCATGACGGTGTATTCATACAATCCATACCGAGATACGAAAGTTGTCTTTGGAATATCGGCTTGCCTTATCTTAAGTTGGTGGTATCCCGACCTGAGATCAATTTTCGAGAACACACAAGCTCCCCTCAACTGATCAAACAAGTCTTCAATGCGGGGTAGGGTACTTGTTCTTGATTGTTACCTCATTCAAGGCACGGTAGTCCACGCATAACCTTTGGGTTCCGTCCTTCTTGGGCACAAAGATCACTGGAGCTCCACAAGGTGAGGAACTAGGACGAATATACCCCTTCTCCGTCAGTTCTCTCAAATGATCCTTGAGTTCTCCCAGCTGTTTGGAGTCCATCCGATAAGGTCTCTTGTATATCGGGGATGTTCCAGGCACTAGCTCAATTGCAAATTCCACTTCACGATCAGGAGGCATACCTGGCAACTCCTCCGGAAAAACATCTGGATATTCCCTGATGGTCCTGATCTCCTCCAATTTCACCTCAACTTGATTTAATTTAATGTTCCTCCTAGGCTCTTGTATTGTTATAAACTTTACTCTTGTGCCACTAGGGTGATTTAGTTCCACCGTTCTGGTCGAACAATGGATGATTCCTTTATGTTTGGTCAACCAATCCATACCCCAGATAATATCTATCCCTTGTGAATCTATCACTATGAGGTTAGCAATAAATACTACCCCATTAATGTCTAGGTTCACTTTGGGACACACTTGTCATGTCCTTATTTCTCCACCTGGAGAGTTTGCTGCTAGCATATGGTTCATTTGTGTTGTTGCTAGGTCATGCTTCTTAACAAACCCTTGGGCAATGAATGAGTGGGTAGCACCAGAATCAAACAGCAGGGTTGCAATGTGGAAATTGGCAGGAAACTTACCAACTACCACGTCGGGTGCCTCTTGCGCCTCCTCCATGGTGATGTGGTTCACCCGTCCTCTCATTACATTCTGCTGTTGCGGCTGCGCGGGCTTCTTCTTTGGGCACTTATGGGCGTAGTGCCCCACTTCACCACAGTTAAAATATTGCACCCCAACCTTGGGTGCCTGACCTTTGTTGTCTTGGTGTTGGTTTGGGGGTCCTTGTACTGCTGGTCGAGGTTGATATGTAGGGCGAGGCTGATGTACGAACTGACGTTGTGGCTGTATTGGTGCTGCCGGAGGCCTGTAGTTCAGGTTGTACCCTCTTGGTGCTGAGTAGGGTACCGCAGCATGGTTCATTTGCCCGGCGGGTTGCTGCATCAGACGTGGGCGGGTGTTGCTCCCTGAGGCTTGGTGTGACCACCCGGCCTTCCTCTTATTCTCATTTTCCAGGGCCTTCAGCTTCCTTTCTACCACAAATGCTCTGTCCACCATCTTTTGGAAGCTTTCATACTCGTTGGAGGACATTGCACACTGCATTTCTGCGGTAAGTCCTTCCACGAAACAATCCTGTTTCTGCTCATCAGTCTATATGTCCCGTGGGGCGTAACGGGAGAGTTGGGTAAATTTAGTGAGGTATTCCCTCACAGTCATGTTCCCTTGCTGCAGTCCCAAGAACTCCTTCCTCTTGTTTTTGAGTTCACCCCTTGGTATGTAATGGTTGCGGAAGCTACGCTTGAATTCTTCCCAAGTGATGTTCTCAGGATCATGATGGGCGGCCACGTAGGCGGTCCACCAATCAGCAGCAGGTCCATGCAATTGATGAGAGGCAAACAACACCCTCTCATACCCTTGGCACTGTATGATCCTCATCTTGCTCTCAATGGTCTTTAGCCAATCATCTGCCTCCAGAGGTTCAGCAGCACTTGCAAACTTTGGAGGTTGAGTTCCTAGAAACTCACCCAACCTTGGTTGGCGTGGTGCAGCTTGTGGAGGTGGAACTTGATGCAAGTTGGCCACCACTTGAGTCAGGTTCTGGATGAGCTGATTTGGGTTTTCAAGCATTTGGTGGATGGGATCAACTCCCTCACAGCGTCCACCCCTGCCTTGGCTCCCAGAAAGATGAGGGTTGCAGGCCTCATCATTGTTGTTGGCGGGGTTGGCAGCACGACCCTTTCCTCTTCCGGCCATCTGGCATGATCAACCAAATGTTAATTTAAAGCATTACGTATCATCTTACTACTTTCACTTGTTTTTATTTTGAAGTGTTGAGGCTTTGTTATACTTTCTGAGGGTTCATGTCTCACACAAAAATAAATGCACTATTATTTCATGTGGGTTCACACACCAAAGCAAAACAATCTGAAGACGAGACTGTGGACAATTGCTCATGGCTTCCACAACTCACGTCACACACCAAGCATTAACACACCATTTACTAAGGTATTGACTCGACTACTCGATAACTCGCTGAACTAAGGGAAAAGACTCTACACGACTCGTATCACTGAGCTGGCTCCTCGGGATCTTCCTCATTATTGTGGCTGCCCTCAGACTCTGCTTTGGGTGGGGAGGCTGCTGGTGGAGAAGTGCGACGACGCCTGATCGCCCGGCGATCTGGGGAGTCAGGAGTCCATGTATCATTCACGGTGACACACAGTTCATTCCCATCTCCTCTTTCTCTCGCCCTCAAGCAGGCTCGATGCAACGCCTCGATTTCCTTCAGGGTGTCCCGAACATCCTGAAGCTCCTGCTGACACTCCTGCAGTCGAGTGCTGAGCATAGCAGCATCCTCCAAGCACAAGTCCATGTGCTCATGGGAAGTCCCTTGCTGCACTGGCGGGTACTTATACTCCGTTGTACCGCTCTCGCGCTGGAGGACATACATGTACTCAGTTCTGTCCATGTGTCGACGATAGATGTGACTCTGGCAGGTGATGGCCTCCCAGGTAACATCCTTCTCCGCATCGACCTGTGTCGCTCGACAAGCTGGAGAGCGGTGGATCTTGAGCAGCTGATTTTCGTGGATAATCCTTATCTCTGAACTCCATTCTTCCCTCTTCTCACGGATGGTCCTGGTGGAGCTATAGTGTATGATTAGCTTGCCCGTATTGCCGGCGGCTTGGAGCATACGTCGAAGGCGGCGCAACAAGCCTCCTACTGCCAATCCATAGGAAAGGTACGTCACCGGACGGCTCTCCTCTCTTTGGGCAAGGGCAACTATGGAAACTCTCCCTCCAGTGGACTTGCGAGCGGTGCGAATCATGCGAACCATCTAAAACAGAAAGCATTTAAACTTAGGTTAGATAAACTTTTAAACAAAAATCCTATTTTGAATGAAAGTTGGGGTAAGATGAAGAAAGTGACTCCATTAAATAACACTTTTCAACACACACCTTGAAAAATAGTTTTTAAGAAAATAGGGCCCTTAAATACGTCCATTTCTACCTAGGTCCACGTTTCTACGGGAAACCTTGGCTCTGATACCACTTCTGTCACACCCGGTTTTCTCCGAAGAACAACCGAGTGAATATCACATGTATGCCAGGATCATTTTCTCATACATGTGATGACAAATAGTGAAGCATCATTTATTACAAGCCAGGTGTCGAATATAAATATGTCTTACAAAGCATACGTCTCGATGGACGATAATAAGTTCATAACATGTAAATAAACTAGCAGCGGAATATTATTCTTGTGGGCTCCGTTACAGGCGTTGCCCGGGGGACTCCATGAACCTAGAAACCTTCTTCGGGTCCAAAGTCTTGATCATTAAACACCACTTCATTATCTTGACCTGAGCAGCAATATAAACCAACAAATATGCAAGGTTGAGTACCGATGGTACTCAGCAAGTGTGGGAAAGTTATGTCATGCATGGCTAGAGCAAGGAGAGGTTGAACTCATGGTTAAAGCACTACGCAATTAATACCTATCACCTTAGCTTATTAAGCACCTACATTACTACAAAGGTGAAATGGTCCCAAACTCCCATCCCATCATCATAATCAAATAACCATAACATCATTTCCAATGTTAAGATCCCCGCTTAACATCCACAACTTCCAAAGCCATCACTCCTCTAATCATGAATAAGTCCAAGCCGCTCTTGACCGTGAGCACGGCTGTCATGACAGTTTTGACTCTGCAGAGTTTGCACCACTGTACCCACATGTAGTGATTTCATCCCCCGTTGCCGGATGGACTAAAAGAACCTCCATTATACCAGTGGCCACGAACTACATTCACACTTCCCAGGTGTGTAGCCAGGAGATCACTACGAAGCCCTTACAAAGGGATTCCCGACGAGCATGGGCCCACTGAGGTTTCACCCCTAACAGCATACAAGAGGCTCCAACCCCGCTGCAGTGGCCCCCTCTTGAGCCTTGCGGTTCATATGGTAGTCCAGCTGACACCTATTCCCCGCACCATCCAACACACCCATTCTACGCCAAGGATACATCTAATTAATTGGCCAAGCTGCCCCATCTCAGCATGTGGTTGGCACGGTAAAGCCAGGTTACATGCTCCATGAACCGGTCCTTAGGATCCAGGCAAGTACTAAACACAAACCCGAGTCTCGTGCACCCAGCACCAACCAAAACATCCAACTTGCCTTGATCCCTACCTCTACATAACTCACAATATCTAATTCAAGAGTATGGTAAAATAAACTGATGATCTCATATCCCAAATATCCCATTCTAAGCATGGCTAAGCATATGCATAATAATAAATGACATGATAATATGAATCCCAACCCAAGCTACAAGGAAACAAGGTAATGCAATTCTAGGGAAACATCCTAGCATGAGTTTCATATTTTCAATTAACAATGCAAATAATTCTATCTACACATCCTAGTATAGGAACAAAGTGGTCATGGACACTTGCCTTCTTCTTGCTGCTCTAGGAATGGGTTGTCCTGATCTTGGAAAGGAAGAACTTGCTCTGGAACAGGTTCTATTCATACCATCACACATAGCAAAAGAAAACAACAATCCATAAGACAGAGTTCACACTCCCACTTCATACAAACCACACATTCACATTTATGAAAGCCATTCACATTTCTATGTGTTGTGGTTACTCTATGTGTGTTGATTTTGGCTTACATGCACTTTTCAACATGTGTATATGATTTCTACTTTTGTATTCACATTTATGTTTGCATACTATATATGAGTTTCCAATATAAATAAATTCCTTATATTCAATTACTACACCTTTTAGCTACCAAGTATGCATGAAAGGTATTTTCCTACTCCATATGTGTCTTAAGACCTTCTACCAACCCTAAACTGAATTATTTGGATTTTGGAAACTTCATTTATCATTTTCTAGTTATTCATACCTAGTTTGCTATATTTTCAGATTTATTTCCTATGCCTAAATGTGAACTTTATTATGAAAATAGTAAGACACCTCATCTAAACAGAATAGGTTTTGGGTCTAAAATATTAAATAATATATTTTTGAACTTCTCCTCTGAGGTAAACTATTTTACATTTATTTTACTAATTTTCAGAATTATTCTCTACTTAAAAATGTGTCCCTTTAACTAATAAATGTGAATAATTAATTAGACAGATTCATTTCAGCCAGAAATCTATTTTTATCTCCAAAGTTTTCCAAGTACTAGGAAAGTTTTAAATTTGAATTTACAATGTGTTTGTCCCATCTTTTAAATTTTAAATACTAAATATATATTCAAATTCCTAAATTTAATATCACATAGGGTTAAAAAGGTAAACTCACCCCACTATAGGGCCTATTATATTATTTTAAGAATTTCCAAGGGTCTAACTACACATAACAGAGGGGTTTTTCCTAATTTTTTTTAAGTCCAGGGGCTAAAACTGATTTTTAAATGAATTTATATGATTTTCTGAAGTTCCAGGGGCTAGATCAGAAGTTTCCGGGGCATGCTCGTATTTTCCGAAAACCCTAGGGGGTAGCACGTAAGAATCCCGGCCTTTATAACGCGGGGCTGACGTGGACCGTCCGATTTAAAACAGACGGCTGAGATTATAACGTCGAACCGGTACGCGGGGATTTAAATTCTACCGTGCGATTTAAAATAGACAGCGCACAAGCGGCCACGTCGCTCTAATCGAGCGCGGGCGGTGCTGCCTGGCGGTGCACGGCGGCGGGAGGCGGCGATCTCGCCGGAGAGTTTCGGATCTTCGTCAATTCTTTCTAAAACTGTGATTTTATGGCATAGATGGGTAGAGGGGAGGTCGGGGATCTCACCTCGGGGGTTTTATTGAGCTCGGAGGTCCTGGAAGGCGGTCGGCGACGAGGTCCGAGGTGAATTCACGGCGAGGCTCGTCGGCGCTGTGTTTGAGGCGCAAACCACCGAGTTTACTGCACCTGCGTGATTCCCTGGAGGCGGTGGAACACGATCGGCGCGTTAGATCAGAGAATTCGAGCAGAGATCGAGAGAAAACGGTGATCGGAGCTTTCGGTTCTCACCGGGAGTAAAATCAGCAGATCGCGGGTGAAAAACGGGATGATGCTGGGGTTTTTATAGACGGGGAGGGCGGCGTGTTAGTTTAGATCGAGTTGGAGTCCTCCGGAACCAGAATTCGGCTGGGAACGCGCGGTTTTCCGGGTTAGTTTCGATCGGGTGCGCGCGCGGAGGAGTCCCGGGTTCGGACGAGCGGGAGGTCGGGGATGACAGGTGGGTCCCGCCTGTCTGCGAGAGGTGCGCGGGCGCGCGGCTGCGGGCTGGTGCGAGGGTTGGGTGGGCCGGCTGGTGGGTTTCGGCCCACTGGCCGGGAAGGTTTATTTTTTCTTTTTCTTTTTCTTTTTCATTTCCGTTTTGAGTATAATTTGAATTCCAGTTTGAATTTGAATTTTTGCAACACATGCAATACATCCAAAAATTTTTAAATTCCCCTCTTAACAGGATTTTGGGGTGTTACAACCTCCGTGTATCTCCGATGAAAGGCGTACACCGATTCGGCGTAAGAGGGAGGCTCGCTCCCAGATTTATTGGACCCTATGCTATCACCGAGAAGTCTGGAACAGTGGCGTATAGACTGGAGCTACCGGCATCTCTTGCGGGTGTTCAAGATGTTTTCCATGTTTCACAACTACGAAAATGTCTGAAGCATACGGCTGCTGTTCCCACCAAAGACATTGGTGAGCTGCAACCGGATTTGACGTATGCTGAATATCCGGTGGCAATTATTGATGAGAAGGCTAGGACCACACGTAGCAGAACACTGTGGTTCTACAAGATACTGTGGAGTAACCACACCGCCGAAGAAGTGACGTGGGAGAGCGAGGCATTCCTTCGCTCAAACTACCCGGATTTCATGGCGTCTCATCACAGGTAATCTCCTCTTACATCGTTGTCTCTTCTTTTATAATCTCGTGACAAGATTCTTTTAAGGGGGGAGGGATGTAAAAGCCCAAGAAAGTGACTTGCAAAAAACTGTTCATCACCTCACAACACCACAGTTCATGTGGTGGATATCTCATGAACCCTTGTGATAAGCAAGTAAACACCATCAAAAGGTTGAACTCACCCTAGACCTTAAATTCTTGGGAAGGCTCAAGCCAAGTTTCATGCAAATCCAAGACTCTTTGAGGCATGTTTGGAGACATTTGAAAAGGGGCCAATTTGAATGCAAATTTCAATTTCAACCACTTTCATCACTTGAATTCAAAGTTTGACTTCATATTCAAACTCAGCATATTTTTCTGAGTTAGTCCACCAATTTTCATCCTCATTGGAGTTCATCTTGTCGGGAGCTAAATTTGCATTAATTCAAACTGAATTTGAATTTCAAATTCAAATGGGCAGCAAATTCAGCCAAATCAATTTCAAATTGAGGAAATCAAATTCAAACCCTGACTTGGTGGCTAAGGTTACCATTTAAGTATGAGTAGCTGGGATATTTACAGTGGAAGTTGGAAAAGTATTAGGGGGGAGAGATGGGGCCCACATGTCTGTTAAGCCCCTGAGTGAAGCAAACCCCGCGCGCTCTGTTCTCCGGGATTCCGCAGCGCTCGACACTGAGCTGCTCGAGCTGCCACCTCCCCAGCGCACGACCGGCTGGCGCACCGCGCGGTTGATTGCTCACGAAGGCTCCCCGACCTCTGCAAACCACGGACCCGTGCGCTGTTTTGTCGCTCGACCAGTGACACAGCCGCTCGCCGCCCTCTCTGTAATTCAATCGGGAGACAACCGAACTCGTCCTCCCGAGATGTCCGAGCCGCATAAACAGCACTGAGGGGTCCTCCCTCGCTTTCTCCACACACAACCGAGCTAGCCAAGCTTCTCTACACCGAGAGCACATCATCCTCCGCGGCGACCTAAACACACCGGTGACTGGACATCCGTGGACAGATCTTCACAGAGGTTTTCACACCCAAGCCAGCACAGCCACAGGAGCGCCCTGCCTTGGTGCTGCTTCCATCAAAAACTTGGAGCAAGCCGTGAACCCTAGCGGCTGAATTTGCCGTTCTTCTCCCGGAGCATCTTCACGGACCTTTTTCTATGGAATTCTAAAATTCGCACTCAATCCTCGCTTAGAGTTCATCAAATCATGCACAAAGGTGCCAGAGTAGTCGGCGACCAACTTTTCTTCACAGCCCTGGCTGTAAACGCCATGTAGACCGATAAATTCCCATTTTTCCGAGCTCAACCATGGCGGTATCGTTCGGGCGTATGGTGAGAACCTATTTGGGGGTGTTTTCACGCACCGGTTCTTGCTTGCCGAGCTTCCCTAACATCCAAGGGTTCTCAAGAGCCGATGACTCGAGCTTTTGTGGGCTAGAACCACTGGTCGACGATGCCGGACGGCTCCCGAGGGCGCCACACGTCGCCGGCTTGTTTCCGGTTCCCTAGCACCCACGCAGACCCCACCAAACGGTTCCCCGTAGCTGCAAACCCAGAGGCAGTGAGCCTCAGGCCGAGACTCGGCTGGAAACACCTAACCGGCGATCTGCGGCGAAGGTCCGGCGAGGTAGCAGCCCGGGGGCGGGAAATAAACCGAGGAGGAAGAAGACTCGGTGTGTCCCGCGTGTCAGTGACCAATGGTTTAAACATCGGATCGGATGTGGCCGGGATCTCATGCGACTACGTGGGAAAATTCAGCGGACCCCTGTGTGGCTTAGCTGCAGAGCTGACACGTTGCCGGGGACCCCACCAGCCGGTTTTAACTTTTATTTGAATTTCAGAATTTGGTTCAAACTTCAACTAGCTATAACTCTTGCTAGGAAGCTCCAAATTCAGTGAACCAAATTTTGTCGGATTCATCATTTTGAGTAATTTCCAGCAAAACAAATTTCAGCTCATGAAACGTTTTAGTTTTCCAGAATTAATTCCCTAAAATTTAAACTGTTGGGAATTTTATCTGGAGAATAACCTTATGAAAAATTCTGAAATTGGGCTGGAAGGTTCATTGGAAAATACTTGAGTCACAGGAAAAATTTCAGACCCATCCAAGTTCATTAGTATCCCCCTAATGGTGTGATTAATTGAACTGCCCTGAGAAAATAGAAAAATGTACAGAAATATTTTTTTAGATTTTCTCAAATCTTGTTTAGCATGTAACTTCATCTAGAATACTTCAAATGACATGAAACCAAATCCATTAGAACCCTCTCAAACTCTAGATTTCAGAAAGTAATGGTTGGAGCCATGAAAATCCCTGGAAATCCTTAGATGCCCTACTAATGACCAAATAGGCTTTTATTTGTTCAAAGTTCAAATGAACTTTGCTTCAAATGAAACTTGGTCAAGTCCCTATATAGGACCCTACCAAGCCACCATAAAAATTTCAGAGCCAAAGGGAAGGGCTAGCTAGAGTTATGGGAGTTACATAATCATTTCTAAACATTGCATTTAAATTGACATGTAGTATATTGTTTACGTGTAGTCGCTGAAGGCGAAGAAACTCTGGAAGTGCTGGACTTTCTTCTTCCGGACAAAGCCTTAACATCTGACCCGCAGCAACAAGGCAAGCCCCGGTTTGCATTAACCAATTTTACAAAGTTTTGCATTATCTATACTTAGTATGTGGTATGGATGTGCATTAGGTGTAGGATGGATGAAACTCAAGTGCATAACCAGATTTTTTCCTACAAGAGTGAGGGTAGTGTCTAAGTCCTCGAGTAGACAGCCTATGCTTAAGGTTTATAGAACTTCAGTACAAGTCGAGTAGTTGGAATCTACTCACAAGTTTAGGCTTTGGGACACACGGGATTGGTTCGAGTGATGTGAGATCACTTTAGTAAGAAAGTGAGACCATGCAGGGGCTAGGGCGCAGCAAGAGTAAGTCTTGTGTGCGCAGCCCTGTCCGTGTCGATTGAGGACCAATCCGTTTGCGGGCCACGCTGATCAAGTTTGAATGTACCGAAGGCATATCGGATATATGGGCCCCGGTAAACCAATGTAACCTAAACCTCCGGGCGTCGAGGCATAGCACACTGATTTATAGGTGTAGGCTGAGGGCAGCAAGGTGGAAATCTGCTAACGGGCATAGAGAGATGCTCCATGTAGGGAACCTCCTGCCCGTTTCGGTATGACCGGTTCGATGTTTGGGCTGTTGGGTGAAAGGTTGTCCCGTATGACATCGAGTGAGCGTGCTATGCAGCTCCACGGGTGGGCGTACGTGACGTGCTCTTCGGGTATCCCTGCAGGTGTATATCGAGTCGATTCGCCGTCCCTCGCAGTGATGAGTACCACTTGGTCACTGAGTCGTGACGTAGGATAATATATGAAATGTGATGATTCAATATTGCTGTTATGATAAAATTGTATTTCTACATGTGTGCCACCAAATATTGCTCATTAAATTTCAGATTCCAGGAACTGTTAACTTTTGGCTAAAAGATGAAATAAGGATGAACTTGTAGGCGTGTCCGTTTGCTGCAAATTACCATCCCATCGTCATTGTGAACTGCATGTAGAGTTTCATGCATAGGTGAGTCGGTTAAGTCTTGTTGAGCCATCGTGCTCACGGTTGCTGCTATAAGTGTTTTTCATGTGAGGAGTATCCCACGGACTCGGGGTACGAGTCCACCGGCGAGGGCTACCCTCTGTCGGGGACCACGGCTGAGTGGGAGCCGTACACGCCACGCTGAGCTGAGGAGTGCAGCTAGTGTGGGTTGTCCCTAGGGCGGGGCAACCTACTTTTGCTAGGTAGATGGGTGTGAGTTGTATAAACATAGCTTCCGCTTTTGTAATCCAAATACTAGTTTGTAACTGAAGTCTTGTACTAGTTTGTACATATTCAGTTAGTTTTCTATGTAATACAATATCGTTCTTATGATGTGTCCTGTCGGGTGTCGCATCGTGCAGCACCACCCTCTGAGATCCTGGATGAGCGGATTCCGGTCCGCCACAGTTCACTGCCAAGACGATCTAGCACCGTCGGACCCGAGCTCAATTCCATCTCCACCATCGCCGACTACTTTCCCGGCGATGTCAAGGCGCGAGGAGTTGTCCGGCGTGTGCGCCATGCTCCAAGGGTCATGTAGGAAGAAACCGCGTCGAGAATTAGGTAGTAACGGCCGAGAATGAGCCGCGCCACCGCTGCTGTGCGTCGCGCGCTTGGGCGCCGGCGGGAGGTTGAAGAAGACACTGTGTGTGGGACCCACGTGCAGTATTTTAAACATTTCTTGATTTTCAGATTTAGTTCAAATTCAAACATCCGTAACTTTTGCTAGGAAACACCAAATCGAGTGATCCAAATTTTGTTGGATTCAGATCTCTGAGTAATTTCCAAAAAACCAAGTTTCACTCTATGAAAATCTTTAATTCTCCAGAATTAATTCTCCAAAATTTAAACTGTTTGGAATTTTAACTGGAGAACTCTTAGTGGAAAATTCTGAAATTTGGCCAGGATGTTCCTTATAGTATCCCTGAGCTACAATAAAAACATCAGATCCATTCGAGATCATTTGATCCACCTAATGGCGTGATTAATGAAACTGTTCTAGAGAAAATGAAAAATGTCCAGAAACATTTTTCAAATTTTCTCTGGACTTGTTTAGCTCATATCTTTTGCTAAGAATCTTCAAATTAAATGAAACCAATTCCATTAGACCCCTATGAAAATCTAGTTTTCAGAAAGTCATGGCTTGATCCATGAAAATACTTAGAACACCCTAAGAGTTCTAATTAAAGTCAAATACACATTTATTTGTGGAGGGCTCAAATGAGCTGTGTTTCAAATGAAATTTGGCCATGTCTCTGTTTCGGTTGTATCCAAACCACAGTAAAAATTTCACAGTAATTAGTCCTGTCTAGTTATACTTATTGACTTTATGTGAGACCTATGTGTGATGAATACATTGGCTATGACGATAAAAGTTTCAAATTCTGCCAAAAGAGTCTTTTCGTTAAGGTCCGACTTGCTATGGCTAGGTCCGACAACTGTTTGGTTAGCTCCGGCGGTAGGTCCGACTAGCTTTGGTAAGTTCCGGTGCTAGGTTCTGCTAGCTTTGGTAAGCTCAGGCTCAATGTCCGGTTAGCTTTGGCAAGGTCAGGAGCTAAATTGCAATGGTTCTATTTTTACCATGCAAATGATTCGAACTTGCTTTACATCTGTGGAAAGTTTGCTTAGTATTCTTTTACTAAGTTTTTGAAGTGTTATGGCTGTTTATGGTGGTTGACATTTTGCTATGGTTTGCAATATGCTTATGTGAGGTATTCACGTAAGGTGTTGTGGTTTTCGGAACTAACGCGAGTCAAGTCGCGGACTTGTGCTCGAAAGTATTGGTTGCTTATTCATGTGCAGGTGTTGCTTGAGTTCAAGATATGGCTAGTGACAGGATCCATTGAACTAGTCTTAGGGAGAAGATGAAGTTCAACAACCAAGTTCGAGAGGAATTGTGGTTGAGTTGATCGGGAGGTCGTGCGGCAATGTTTGGATCAAGAACAATGCATATGAAGGTATCGTGGACATCGTTGGAAAGTGTTTGCACGTGTGCAAGGAGTGCATGGACGTGGCAACATGGTTCCAAGGTGTGATGAAGATATGTGGACGTAAAGAGTTGGTTGGAAAGGTCCAACCGGCTGGATTATGGACTCAGGCTGCGGCTGAGTCGGTTATGGCTCATTTGTGGAAAGTTTTGAGTTGGTTATAAGAGGATTTCGTGTTAGGAATGAAGTAGAGTTATTTTAGGAATGTTTGGTACGTTCCTAAGGTGTCTGGAAGTCTTAAGATTGCTTCTATCTGCATATAGAAGAGTCTTGAGCAGTATTGGAAAGTTACAGTTTGAATCCAAGTAGGAGTAGGAGTCCTAGATTGAATTGGGTTGGCCTTAGGGCTGGTTATATAAGCAAGGGAGGCTAAGGCTCGTGGAGAGCACGACCTTGGGTTGTTCCTATTATGTTTTTATAAATAAAATTTGTAATTTAGAGGAGCTTTTGTGCCTTGTTTGTCCGACTTGTTTTTGTCAAGTTTTTCTGGTCGAGTTTCTGGACAACACGACAGTGCTTCGGTGTTTTGATCATAAGTAGAGTTTTACAGATCCAATTGACGTGATTATTTTTGGGTTGTCTTCAAAACTTGATTATCTATCATCGTGAAAATTTCACGGTCATTGGTTTTGTAGTTTCTGATCTACACGAGTTTCATTGCAGTGTTCCAGATCTGGTTTTTTCTCGAGTAGAAAAGATTGACCCTCGTTTGATCTTTTGATCATAACTTGAGTTTTTCTTGACGGTTTTCCGTGATTCTTGTTGTCATGTCTTTGTGACATGATTATCTATAATATATACCACTTTTGTCACGGTTGAACACATTTATATCAGTCACATACATGGTTTCTTTAACAGATCAATTTTCTGCTAAAGGGGTTTTTGTTGCTTCCACTAAAAAGTTTAAATCTACCATTCACCCCCTCTGGTAGCTTTTCACGTGCTCTTTGATCCTACAATTGGTATCAGAGCCACAGTGCTCTAATCTTTGTTATTTGCATGTGTTTTGACTAATCATCATGGAGAAATACTCCGCAAAACCTTGTGTGTTCAGTGGTATTGATTTTCAGATTTGGAAGGCACGTATGGAGGCTTTCATCCAGGCGCAAGGCTTCACAATATAGAAAAAGGTGTACAAGCCTTATGACGTGCCGCCAAAAAAATCATGTCACGGCTACGAACATGAGAGATGTCAACAACAAAAATAAAGCACGGAACTTGATCATACAAGAATTAACTCAAAGTGACTTCGACCGTGTTGCACACCTCTGATCTGCATACGATGTGTGGAAATCACTTTATGACTACCACGAAGGATGCAACACGATCAAGGAGGTAAGACAAGATCTGTTCAAGAAAGAATACATGCGCTTCGAGATGCAATCCGGTGAGTCAATTGATGACCTCTTTTGTAGCTTCAATAAAATTCTCAGCAACTTGCGTAGTGTCAACGTTAATTTTTCAGATGCTGAAAATGCTAGGCAATTACTAAGTGCATTAGACATGTAAATTTGGGAGATGAAAGTTACATCTATTCGTGAATCTTGAGTCATGAGTACACTTACATTAGATGTGCTATATTCTAAGTTAAAAACTCATGAAATTCAGATAATATTACGTAAGAACCCCAACAAGTCTCTTGCATTTGTTTCACAACGTGACATGCCTAGCTCTAGTCAATCTTCATATTGTGGTACACTTTATTTGTTGTCCTCTCTAAGCCTTGAACAGATTGAAGAGTTTCCAGAGGAAGAACTTACACTCATCTCTATTCGGTTCTCAAAAGCAATGCAAAATGTAAGAACTAGAAGGAGAGGAAGTACCGGACCTCAACGATGCTTTGAATCTGGTAAGACATGACATTTTCGTACGGATTGCCCTAACCTTTCAGGTCCTACTCTCGTGATAAAAAGCAAACTAGGATGAAACACTCCTCTGCAAATGATAAGAAAAAGAAGAAGGGTTTTATAGTGCACCAATTGGTAAATAGTTTTATCTCCGCACTTCAAGAACTTGGCTCGAGCGATGTGGACATCGAAAGTGACGAAGATGAAAATGAGTTGGTAAACTTATGCTTCATGGTGGGCAAGTCAAGTTCAAGTATGGAGGAGGCAGAACACAACAGCGACAATGAAGAGGTATGTCCTACTTGCGAAGAAATGTGTGATGCTATTTCTCATGCCACTGTTATAGTTAAGAAAAAGGACAAAAAGCTTAGGGACAATGCTGTTAAAATTGACTCACTAGAATCTGAAATTAATCATTTGAAATCTTTGATTCCTAGTGATGATTCTTGTTCCTCATGTGATTTAATATATGAACAATTGTCCTCTCTAAGAAGTGCACATACCTCCACACTTGATAAACTTGAGTTAGATATTGAAAAGAACAGAGAGCTTGCTGCACTTAATTATAAAAACTTAAAGATGCTTGTTGTTCTACAATTGATTTGCATTGTTATACTTATGATGATCTTAATAATAAACTACAAGATGGTATGAATGAAATTTCTATATTGAACAATGCTTTACATTCTCATGAAGTTAAGTATTGTTCCAATTGCAAACTAAAAAGAAAAACTTCATGTCAAAACTGACTAGACTTGTCTAAGAAACTTGATGACATGAATAGGACACTAGAGCGGTTTTATACTGGGAATACGAATCTGAACTTGCTGTTGAATTCTTCTAAATCTTGCAATGATAAAATTGGTTTAGGTTTTGGTTCCCATGCTCATGCTAAAGCACATCCACCTAAAATTGTATAGCATTAGGAAGTGGTTTGATTAAAACTGTTCCTAAACATAAAGAAGTGGTTTTTAAATCTGTAGGAGTGTTGTCTCATTCAGATTCGAATAAACATGTTGTCTGCTCATCTAGACTTGAACATAAAGTTAAATTTCATTGTACCTACTGTGGTAGAGATGGTCATGTCATAGATTTTTGTTATAGACTAGCTAAGCAACAAAAAGGAAAGAATGATTGCTAGATCACATAACAACTGTGCAAAACCTGTTGCGTGTGCTGAACCAAATGTTAGGAATATGCAACCTGCTGTAATGAGAGAAAAACATGCAAAGTTTGCTTCCGGACCTACTGTTTTTAGTGTTACTCATGTAACACCTCGTAGGTCAGTAGTTGGGTACAAAAATCCTCAAACATTGGCTCATAAACCTGCTGTTTTATCTCACCCTTTGCGTGTTACTTCTGCTGGACGTCGTGTGACTCAGTACTGGATTCCTAAATGCCTTTTTACTAACCCCAGTATTGATTCATTGACGTATTGTACTTCTATGTAGGTTACGTGCCTGAGGAAGGAGAACATTTGTATTATGGATTCAGGATGCTCACGCCACATGACCGGTAACAAAGAATGGTTCTCCTACCTCTCTTTTGTGTCACATGTAGAAAATGTTACTTTTGTCGATAATTATTCAGCTCCTATAATTGCTAAGGGTTCGGTTAGAGTAAATAAGCACTGCACTTTAAATGATGTGGCACTTGTTAAAAATTTGAAATACAACTTGCTTTCTATTTCACAATTGCTAGATGAAAATCTGGAAATTATTTTTACTAAAAATTGTTGCAAGGTTGTAGATTCAAATAGTGAGCTCATTTTTAATATGTCTCGTTTTGGAAGAGTTTTTAAAGCTTATTTTGATATGTCATCCTCTAAGAATAGATGTCTAGTTGCTAATGATTCAAAAGACTTAAATTTTTGGCAACGTAGACTTGGTCACGTAGGCTTTGATCATCTCACATGTGTTAGTACTCTTGATCGCATACGTGGGTTGCCTAAGCTTAAAGGGGACAATGAAATTGTTTGATCTTCTTGTAGACATGCTAAGATGGTTGCAGGTTCACATGCTCCTCTTACAATGACCATGACAACTGAACCGGGTCAAGTTTTGCACCTTGACACTGTAGGACCTTCACGTGTTCAATCCTTCGGAGCTAAATGGTATGTTCTTGTGATTGTTGATGACTATTCTAGATACTCTTAGGTTTATTTTATGGCATCTAATAATGAAACTTTTAGTCACTTTAGAACCTTATTTCTTAGATTATTAATTGATCACCCAGGATCTTTAAAAGCAATTAGAAGTGATAACGGATCCGAATTTAAAAATCAATCGTTTGATCACTTTTGTGCTTGAAATGGAATAGATCATCAATTTCCTTCACCATATGTACCTCACCAAAATGGTGTTGTAGAGAGAAAGAACAGAATCTTAGTTGAGATGGCTAGGACTATGCTTGATGAATATCAAACTCCTAGAAAATTTTGGGCTGATGCAATTGCAACTGCTTATTATGTCTCAAATCGTGTTTTCTTGCGTGCTAAGCTAGGTAAAACACCATATGAACTTCGGTTTGGAGATAGGCCTAGTGTCACACACTTTCAGGTCTTTGGTTGCAAATGCTTTGTTAAGAAACATGGTAATCTTGATAAATTTGAACCTAGATACATTGATGGCATGTTTCTTGGTTACCCATCTCATACTAGAGGTTACCGTGTGCTTTTACATGACACTAACAAAATTGTGGAGACTTGTGAGGTTTCTTTTGATGAAGCTAGCCTAGGTACTAGCTCTAATATTGCAGGACCAGACCCATATCCGCAGGGGGAGAGTATTTTCATCAAAAAAGATGAGGATGTGATGCTGCTGCCCGAAAATTCAGGAGCTAATGACATTGTTCCAGCTCCTGATTTTGATTCACAACCAGCACCGACGACCACCATTGCTGGTACAGATCATCCTCAAGTCACAAGTTCTTCAATTTGTGATGACCACTTTTTGTGTGTCCCGTTCTAGTGACAGCGAACATGAAAAATAAGGAGCTTGTGAATTGTCTACTCCCCTCCGGGTCCTCAAAAGTCATCCTCCACAACAAATGGCTTAGATGAGCTTTGTTTTATATGTATATGTTATAAATATGCTCATAACAATTAAAATTTCTCTTTTTAACCTTGCTGAATACATTGTCAAAGGGGGATAAATTGATCACACATTGCACGATTCAAAAGTGTTTTGGCATGATTCTTCTCAGGGAGAGAATTTTTGTTTTTCTTCTCATTTTATTTCTGATTTACAAAGGGGGAGAAATATGTATAGGGGGAGAAATTTTGTTTCAAAATTTCTTTCCCTTTTGATTGTTTTCAAAACTTTTCATGTGAATAAGCCAATGTTCGGATTTTATGTGGTGTTGCCAATGCATTCATCAAGGGGGATATTGTGAGACCTATGTGTGTTGAATACATTGGCTATGATGATAAAAGTTTTGAATTCTGCCATAACACTCTTTTTGTTAAGGTCTGACTTGCTATGGCTTGGTCCGACATGTGTTTGGTTAGCTCCGGCGGTAGGCCCGACTAGCTTTGGTAAGTTCCGGTGCTAGGTTCTGCTAGCTTTGGTAAGCTCCGGCTCAAGGTCCGGTTAGCTTTGGCAAGGTCCGGAGCTAAATCGCAATGGTTCTGTTTTTACCATGCAAATGTTTCAAACTTTCTTTACATCTATGGAAAGTTTGCTTAGTATTCTTTTACTACGTTTTTGAAGTGTTATGGCTGTTTACGGTGGTTAACATTTTGCTATGGTTTGCAACATGCTTATGTGAGGTGTTCACGTAAGGTGTTGTGGTTTTCGGAACTGACGTGAGTCAAGTCGCGGACTTGTTGTGAGACCCGGTTCCGAAAATTGAACCGAGTGAATGCATATGTGTGCCCAGGATGTTCATCACACATACACATATATTCCACAAACTGAATTCAGAATATAACCACGTAGGAATAATGTATAAGTACTTTATTACATCGACTCATTGTCTCACTCATGAATGTCTATCTTATTCTTGCAGCAGAAGTTTCTAAACGACAGTGGAAATAACTAAATAACAGGCTCCAATCTTCAACTCCACAGGCATGTTGACGGTAGTTCACACACCTAGTACTCCACATGGTCCTCAAAGTACTCATCTCCTGTTGCTGATGTATATGTGGTAATGCAAGGGTGAGTACATATCGTACTCAGCATGTGCGGGAAAAGTAAGACATGTAGCTTACAACTATGGAGTAAAAAGGGTCATTGCAGCAAGCAAATTTTATTTCACAAACATGGTAAAAACAGCAACTAAATCTAGATGAATTAAATCCCAATATAATCAAGTAATCAGAAACATTCTTTCATCATAATTCACCATTTATCAAGTTTCAACGAGCCATTAATCTTTCTCAAGTTCATCTCATTCTCATAAATATTCACATCCATCTCATATTCATATAACCAAAACCAAACTCATTGTCATGGCTCAAAACAGTACCAAAACCAATCCCAATGACCATACCATAACCATACCGAATAACCATCCGAAGTTTTCACTCTAATCATGGAAGTTGGCCAGGTGCTTGTCACCGGAAGCACGGCTATCATGATAGTTTTACACTCTGCAAAGGTGGCACAACTTTACCCACAAGTTCGTGATTTTGTCACCCGTCGGCGACTGCAGAACCTCCTTTATACTAGTACACAACCGTCGGTGTATGGCCATGAGACCACAAAATAGCCTTTACAAAGGGGCTACTAGATGTATGGACTCACTGAAGTTTCACCGGCAGGGTCGAATCACCATTCTCCCACCCACGGGCCCCCTCTTGTGCCATGCAGTTCCCAGGGCAGTCCTCCTCGACTCCCTTTCCCCACGCCATCCACGGTCCATAACAAGCCAGCAACACACCTAATTAATCAGCTAAGCCGCATCCATACTTGGCCTTGTGGTGGCACTGTTTTCCTGGCATATTCTCGCATGAACCGGTCCTTAGATCTACGACAAGTACCACCATCTCATTCAGCAGCATCGACGAACCAATATTGCCTAGATCTCCCTGATTCCATGCTCATTAACATCATAAAGATCTCATCATCATTATTCATATGAGTGCAGTAGCTAGACATGTTTTATTTCAGCTTCCCGTATCCCGTGAATTACGCAAAGCAAAAAGGAAAAATGACCATACCCGACTAATCAACTTTACCGGCGACAAGGATGGTTAACAAAACTAGTAAACTCCTATAAAAGGGTGTCCCATCAAGTTGACTCAAGCATATGACTTTTCGCAAACAAAACAGTTTTAAAGCATGCGATCAATATGGTCAAGGGGCACTTGCCCTTCTCCCGTGGCTCTTGTTGCTCAAGCGTCTCGAAGTTTTGGTGCTGTAGATCCTCGTAGATGGCCTCTTGAGCTTGTCCTTCTACTCATGACCATGCACATACAAAATTTACAGCAATCAAACATCATGCACAAACTTTACTCAAGATGCAATGGGGGTAGATGAATGCAAATCCTATGGTGCTGTTTTATTAAACCAGTTTGTACGTGTTCTTGCATGTTTTAATGGGCTTTCATGGGGTTTTATGATGAACAAGGGTGTAGGGATAAAGTATGGACATGGTGATGATCTTGACTCAAGATCTAGATTAATTCCACCGTCAAAAACCAATCAAAACGCGATCTGTCCACACGTAAAAGTTTCTGCTCGAAGGGGGCAAAGAAAAGGGATGCGTAGAAACAGCGGTGACGTCGTAAGATGGGTAATGGAGACCTACCTCACTTCCTTTTGGTGGCAGCGCCTTCCTCCTAGCAATGGCAGCAGTGGGGAATTTTTCTATGGAAGATTTGGGTAGGACAGATCGTCGGGCTTCTTCTCCGGCAATGGCGGGTCTCGACGGTGGCCACATTCCGACAAGGGGGGAAACTTGGTGACTTGGCAGAAAGGAAGGGGCTTGGGGACGTCCAAAATAGAGAGGATTTCGGCCAAGGGGTGGGGGTTATATTTATAAGAGGGGAAAAGGGAGAGTCCTACTCCAATTGGAGCTCAAATAAGAGTCCTATTCAATTTTTTTTGGATCTTAACAAACTAATCTCTTGTGGTGCGGCAGCCTTGCGAATTTTATTCCAAAAATGTGGGAAAAATTCCCCTTTTTGGGAATTAGGGAATTTAGAAATTTTGGTAGAAATTTGGGAATGGCTCATTTCAGCTATCTTTTTCCCATTCCTCACCATTTCTATGTCACTTGCTCCATTTCTACATTCCCCTCTCCATTTCGATGTCCTATTCTCCATTTCTACATTCCCCTCTCCATTTCTATGTCCCATTCTCCATTTCTACATTCCCCTCTCCATTTCTATGTCCCATTCTCCATTTCTACATTGCCCTTCTCCATTTCTGTGCCCCATTCTCCATTTCTATATTCGCTTCTCCATTTCTGTTGTTTTTCCTCCATTTCTATGGTTCCTTCCTCCATTTCTATGGTTCTTTCTCCATTTCTATGGTTCTTTTCTCCATTTCTATTGTTCTTTCTCCATTTCTATAGTTCTTTCTCCATTTCTATAGTTCTTTCCCCATTTATACTACTTTTATAATGTTTCTCTACATGAAAAATATATGCAATGCATGGAAATGAATTTGAGGGTGTTACAAACCTACCCCCCTTAAACTGAATCTCGCCCTCGAGATTCGATACAGTGGAGAATAGATGAGGGAATTCTGCCTTGAGATCTTCCTCATGCTCCCATGTAGTTTCGGCTTCCGTGTGATGGCTCCACTGTACCTTGCAGCAACGGATCACTTTGTTCCTCGTGACCCTTTCCTTCACGTCCAAAATTTTGACAGGGTGCTCCGCGTAGGTCAGATCCTCTTGAAGCTCGAGCTCATCCATTGGTACTTGTTCTTCTAATACTCTTAAGCACTTCTTGAGGTTGGATACGTGAAACACGTTGTGTACGTCGGAGTGGTGCATTGGAAGCTCTAGTTGATAGGCTACTTATCCTCGCTTGCCCAAAACCTTGAATGGACCGATGTAGCTAGGTGCTAACTTTCCTTTGACGTTGAACCGTCGTTGGCCTCGGATAGGCGACACCTTAAGATACACGAAGTCTCCCACTTCGATGGTCAATCTTCTTCGCCTATTATACGCATAACCCTTTTGTCGTGACTGAGCGGCCTTCAAGTTTTCACGTATCGTTTGGACTTGCTTTTTGGTGTCCTGCAGCACTTCGGGTCCAAACACTTGGCTTTCAACGGTCTCATTCCAGAACAACAGCGTTCTACACCGTCTACCATACAATGGATCGAAAGGTGACATCTTCAAGCTGGCTTGGTAGCTGTTGTTGTACGAGAATTCAGCATATGGTAAGCTCCTACCCCAACTACGCCCATGTTTCAAGGTACAAGCTCTCAACATGTCTTCCAAAATCTGATTTGTCCTCTCTGTTTGCCCATCGGTTTATGGGTGATAAGCAGAGCTGAAAATTCAGCCGTGTACCCATGGCTTCATGCAGCTTCTTCCAGAACCTGGAGGTAAATTGAGAACCCTTATCTGAAACTATCCTCTTCGGAACACCATGGCGACACACGATTTTCTCCATATACAGCTCGGCTAGTTGTGCGACACGGTACTTGGTTCTAACTGGAAGGAAATGGGCTCTTTTCGTCAATCGGTCCACAATAACCCAAATAGAGTCGTAACCTGACTAAGTACGTGTCAATCCGACTATGAAATCCATGCTTATGTCTTCCCACATCCACCTGGGTACTTTCAATGGCTGCATCAATCCAGTGGGTCTTTGATGTTCGGCCTTCACTCGTTGGCACGTGTCGCATAAGGCAACATATTCAGCTATGTCCCTTTTCATACCATCCTACCAATAGCAAGTTTTCAGGTCCTTGTACATCTTTGTACAGCCGGGATGTATGGAATAAGGTGAGTCATGTGTCTCCTTTAATATCGTGTCATGGATGTGCTTCACGTTAGGCAGACAAATCTTTTTCTCTAACCAAAGCGTGCCTTTCTTGTCTTCGTAGAAATCCTTTTCTATGCCTTGTTGGATTCTTTTCTTGATTTCCATGATTTCCTCATCCGTTGCTTGGCCATCTCGTATCTCTTGTTCTAGCGAGGATTTCAGTTCTATCACTTCCATCTCGTTCAAGAACCCGAGATGTAACTGTTCGAACTCCTTGCGCAGCTTGGGTGGCAGCTCCCAAACTGTGAGTTAGTGACATGCTCCCTTTCGGCTCAACACATTAGCTACCACATTGGACTTTCCGGGGTGATAGTTGATTCCAACATCATAATCCTTGACGAGTTCCAACCATCGACGTTGCCTCAAATTTAGATCCGTTTGCGTGAATATATACTTGAGGCTTTTGTGATCCGTGTAGATCTCACATCGGTGGCCAAGGATATAATGCCTCCAAATCTTCAAGGCATGTACCACGACTGCAAGTTCCCAGTCATGTGTGGGATAATTCAGCTCATGTTTCTTTAGTTGTCTCGACGCATAGTCTACCACTTGTCCTTCTTGCATGAGCACACATCCAAGCCCTTGTCTTGATAAGTCACAATATATGTCGAAGCTTTTGTACACGTCCGGCAATACCAAAACTGGCGCTGTGGTTAGTCTCTTCTTGAGCTCCTCAAAGCTTTCTTGACACGCTGGTGTCCACTAAAATGGTTTTCCCTTCATTAGCAATTCAGTCATAGGCTTCACTATTTTGGAGAAATCCGTGATGAACTGGCGGTAGTATCCAGTCATCCCAAGGAAACTCCGAATATATCTCACATTCTGTGTTTGGTTCCACTTTAAAACGTCTCCCACTTTTTTGGGATCAACCGATACTCCTCCCTCGGAGATGATGTGGCCTAGGAACAATATCTCCTTTAGCCAAAATTGGCACTTGCTGAACTTAGCATACAATTGATGCTCTCGCATTTTCTGCAATGTTAACCTCAAGTGTTCTTTGAATACACCATGATATCATCGATGAAAACCACGACGAACTTGTCCAAGTACTCCATGAAGACCTTATTCATCAGGTACATAAAGTATGCGGGTGCATTCGTTAACCCAAAAGACATAACGGTATACTCATACGAATCATACCGTGTTCGAAATGCAGTCTTGGTATGTCGGAGTGCTTAATCTTCAGCTGGAAGTATCCCGACCGAAGATCAATCTTGGAAAAAATTCAGGAACCTTTCATTTCGTCTAACAGGTCCTCTATACAGGGCAGCAGGTATTTATTCTTGATCGTCACCTCATTGAGAGACCTATAATCCACACACATCCTTTGGTTCCCATCCTTCTTGTCTACGAAGAGCACGGGGGCTCCCCATGGTGACGAGCTTGGGCGTATAAAACCCTTTTCTAGCTGCTCCTGAATTTGCTTCTTGAGATCCACTAGTTCATTAGCGGGCATCCTATATGGCCTCTTTAGTATAGGTGCAGTTCCAGGTACTAAATCAATAGAAAATTCAATGTCCCGGTCAGGTGGCATACCTGGAAGTTCTTCCGGGAACACATCTGAATATTCTTGAACTACCTGAATGCTTTCCAATGTCGCTTCTTCGATGTGGTTCAGCACTGCTGTCACACCCGGTTTTTCCAAAGAACGACCGAGTGACTCCCACATGTATGCCAGGATCATTTTCTCATACATGTGACGACAAATAGTGAAGCATCATTATATTACAAGCCAAGTGTTCGAAGTCTTACATAACATAACGTCTCGAGGGACAATAATATGTTCATAACATGTAAATAAAACAGCAGCGGAAGATAAGTATTGTGGGCTCCGTCACAGGCATTGACCGGGGGACTCCGTGAACCTAGAACCCTTCTTCGGGTCCGAAGTCTTGGTCATTGTACACCACGTCATTCCCTTGGCCTGAGCAGCAATTTAAACCAACAGAAAAGCAAGCTTGAGTACTGTTGGTACTCAGCAAGTGTGGGAAAGTTATGTCATGCATGGCTAGAGCAAGGAGAGGTTGAACTCATGGTTAAAGCACTACGCAATTAATACCTATCACCTTAGCTTATTAGGCACCTACATTACTACATAGATGAAATGGTCCCAATCCCTTAACCCATCATCAATATCAAGTAACCAAAATATCATTTCCATTGTTAAGCTCCCCGCTTAACATCCTCATCTTCCCAATTCATCATCCTCTAATTATGAATAAGTCCTAGCCGCTCTTGACCGTGAGCACGGCTGTCATGACAGTTTTGACTCTGCACAGTTTCACCACTGTACCCACATGTAGTGATTTCATCCCCCGTTGCCGAGTGGACTAAAAGAACCTCAATTATAACAGTGGCCGCGAACCACGTTCACACTCCCAAGGTGTGTAGCCAGTAGATCACTACGAGGCCTTTACAAAGGGATTCCCGATGAGTGTGGGCCCACTGAGGTTTCACCCCTAACAGCATCCAAGAGGCTCCAACCCCGCTGCAGTGGCCCCCTCTTGAGCCTTGTGGTTCATATGGTAGTCTAGCTGACACCTATTCCCCGCACCATCCAAACACCCATACTATGCCGGAGATGCACCTAATTAACTGGCCAAGCTGCCCCATCTCAGCATGTGGTTGGCACGGTAAAGCCAGGTTACATGCTCCATGAACCGGTCCTTAGGATCCAGGCAAGCACTATACACAAACCCGAGTCTCGTGCACGCAGCACCAACCAAAGCATCCAACTTGCCTTGATCCCCACCTCTACATAATTCATAATATCTCATTCAAGGGTAAAGTAAACGAGTTGATGATCTCATATCCCATATATCTCATTCTAAGCATGGCTAAGCATGAGTAGTGTAAATGAATGACATAATAACATAACTCCCAACCCAGGCTACAAGGAAGCAGGATAATGAAAATCTAGGGAAACTTCCTAGCATGGGTATCATCTTTCCAAGTTGACAATGCAATTAAATTCTAACTACACATCCTAGTATAGGATCAAAGTGGTCAAGTACACTTGCCTTCTTCCTGCTGCTCAGGGAATGGAAAGTCTTGATCTTGAAATGTGAGAACCTGCTCTGGGGCTGGTTCTACTCATGCCAATACACACATAGCAAAAGAAAACCACAATCCATAAGCAATAGTCCACACATATATTCATGCAAGTCATACATGCATACCCATTTAAAGTCATACATATAATTAAGTGTTGTGTCTACCCTAGATAGGTTGCTCCTATGCATACATGCACTTTTAAACATATATTTTTACCTTTAACTTTAATATTCAGATTTCTAAGTGCACACTATATATGAATTTCCAATTTGAACAAATTTTCTATATGAGATAGTACACTTATTAGCCATAAAATTTGCATTAAAATAATTTCCTACTCCAAATAGGTTTTCAGATCTTCTACACTATTCTTAAGTTGAATTTTTGGATGTGGGGACCTCATTTGACATTTTCTAATTATGTATACCTAGTCTCCTTTATTTTCAGATTTATTTCCCATACCTAAAAGTGAACCTTAATACTAAAATAGCAAGATATATCACCTACACAGAATATAATTTGATCTAAAATGTCCATCAAAATATCTTTTGACTTCCTCTCTGATGGAATCAATTTATATTTGTCATTACCTTTTTTTCAGAATTATTTCTAGCCTAAAAATGAATTTCCAGCAATAATAAAAATAAATAGCCCTTAGTCAGATTTCATTTCAGCCTAAAATCAGTCCTCAACTCATTATAAATGCTTTTCAAGTGCTAGGAAAATTTAAATTGTATTTGCACCTGTATTTGCTTCACCATTTGAATTTAAATTCTACTCATATGTTCAAATTTCTAAATTTAGTGTCCTATAGGGTCTGAAGTGCAAACCCAACCTACTGCAGGGTCCAATTTACTATTTCCTAAATTTCCAGGGGCCTAACTATACAAAACAGAGAGGTTTTTTCCTAATTCTCAAGTTGTTCAGGGGCTAGATCAGCATTTTATATGGTTTTGCATTTCCGGAAGTCCAGGGGCTAGATCAGAAAAATCTGGGGCTAGCTCGTGTTTTCCGAGGTCCCCACGGGGTAGCGCGTAAGATTCCCGGCCTTTATAAAGCGGGGCTGATGTGGGCCGTTGTGTTTTAAATGGAGGGCTGAGATTAGATCGCGAAGGGGTACGCGGGGGTTCTGTTTTCATCCGCCCGATTTACAATGGACGGGCCACAGAGGGCCACATCGCCCTAGCCGTGTGCGGGCGGTGCTGCCCGGCGGCACACGGCGGCGGGAGTTGGCGATCTCGCCGGAGAGCTTCGGGTTTTCGTCTACACTCGCTAAAACTTGGATTTCTTGGCATAGAATGTAAGAGGGGAGGTAGGGGACCTCACCTTGATTGTTTTCTTGAGCTCGAAGGCCCTGGAAGTCGGTCGGCGACGAGGTCCGAGGGGGAAACTCGGTGGTGCTCACCGGAGTTGTGACTAGAGTGCAAAACACGGTGCCTTATTCACCTGCAAGACTCCCAGGCAGCGGTGGAACACACCACACACGTTAGATCGGAGAAAACAGAATAAATTCGAAAGAAAACGGCGATGGGAGCTTCGGTCCTCCCCGGTAAGGGAGTTGGGTCGAGCAGGGAGGAAAGGGGGTGCAGCCTCTGCGTTTAAATGGATGAGGGGGCCGCAGGGGCGAGTGGAGTTCGTGCCGCACAGAAAGGGACCGTAGATCGTGGGTGCAGGCGGCGAATCTGGACGGGGGCGCGCGGCGGTTGCTCAGAGCGGGAAAAAGGCCGAACGGTTGAAGAAGAAGGCGCCGACAGGTGTGTCCCGCACGACAGATAGAAGAGAGGGGGGGAGAATGAGTCACGGGTTGCTGGACCGGCTGGTGGGTTTCGGCCCATTGGCCATTTTTCTTTTTCCTTTCCTTTTTCTTCTTCTCTTTTTGCTTCAAATTTGGATTCCGGTTTGAATTTGAAATTTCCTACAACATGCGTCACATCCAATAAATTTGAATTCATATTTGCCACATTTGGGGTGTTAAAACTCTACCCCCTTAAAAGAAATCTCATCCTCGAGATTGGTAACTCTAGGAAAACAGATCTGGAAACTGTGCCTTGAGCTCGTCTTCTCGCTCCCACGTGGCTTCTGCTTCCGAGTGGTGCTTCCACTGCACTTTGCATATTTGGATTCTGTAACACCCCAAAATGTGTTAAAAATGTGAATTTAAAATTTTTGGACGTAATGCATGTGGAGAAAAATTCAAACTCAAACTGAAATTCAAATTTGAATCAATGGGCTGAAACCCACCTCAGCCGGCCCAGCAACCAGCCGCTGTTTTCCCCCTCCCTCTCTCTCTTCCGCGCGGGGCCCGAGTGTCATCCCTTTCCCCCGTTCCCCCCAACCGCAACCGATCCTCCTGCGCCGATCGCCGCTGCCTCGTCTGAATTCCGCGCCACGAGCCAAGATCTTCGGCCAAGCGGTGCTACACCATCTAAACCAACCCCGCCTCCTCTCCTCGTGCCTTTAAACTCGAGAAAACCCCGTCGGTTTCCCCTCACTGCTGCGTTTTCGGCTCCGGTGAGAACCAAGGCATCCTCGGCCGTTTTCTTCCGATCACCGTCCGGTCTTTCCGATCTAACACGTGTGGCATGCCCCACTGCCGCCGGGGGGTCCTGCATGTGAAGGAAACGACGTGTCTTGCGCTCCAACAGTCACTCCGACGAGCACCGAGTGCCATTGCCGGACTTCGACGCCGCCGACCGACTTCCAGGGCCTCCGAGTGCAGGAAAATCCATAGGTGAGCTTCCCCTACCCCTTCGCAGCTGATCCGTGCAAAAAGATGCGAGTTCTAACACATAGCGGCAAAAACCGAGGCTGCGCCGGCGAGATCGCCGCCCCCTGCCGCCGCGCACGCGGGCTGGCTCCGGCCAGGGCGACGTGGCCCCCTGTGGCCCGTCCGTTTTAAATCGTGCGGTCCCGAATAGATTTAATCCGTACCGCTTCGCGATCTAATCTCAGCCCTCCGTTTTAAATCCAACGGCCCACATCAGCCCCGCATATTAAACCCCGAGAAACTTACGCGCTACCCCTGGGATCTTGGAAAACACGAGCTGGCCCCGGAAACTTCTGATCTAGCCCCTGGAACCTCAGAAATTCATGTAAATGCATTTAAAAATCAGTTTTAGCCCCTGGACTTAATAAGAATTAGGAAGACCTCCCTGTTTTGCACACTTAGACCCCTGAAAATTTAGAAAATGAGAAATGGGGCCCCACAGCAGTGTGGATTTGCACATCAGCCCCTGAGGGTTATTAATTTCAGAAAATTGAATATGTGAATAAGATTTAAATTAAAACATAGGTATCTGTTCAGTTCAATTATTCTAAACCTGTTTGAGATTTGTAGAACCATATGAAGTCTGAATTTAGAGGGGAAATAAACTTTTAAACTAAATAAGGTTGCTGTTTTGTGATTTATCCCTGAAATACACCCTTTAGGCATAAAACAAATTTAAATGTGGGAAAATGAATCTAAGTCACCAAAAAGGGGTAGGGAAAAATTCATAAAGGTTCTGTTTAGGTAATTGGAACAGTAGAAATTTTTGTGTGAATTTAGGTTGCTGTTTTATGGCTGGAAATTCATTTTTAGGCTAGAAAATAATTCTGAAAATGGGTAAAATAAATTTAAATTGATCCCATCAGAGAGGAAGTCAAAAGATATTTTATTAGACATTTTAGATCAGAACATATTCTGTTTGGGTGATATGTCTTGCTATTTTAATATTAAAGTTCACTTATAGGTATGGAAAATAAATCTGAAAATATAGGAAAATAGGTATGCATAATTAGAAAATGTTAAATGAGGTCCCCAAAATCCAAAACTTCAAATTGAGATTTTGTAGAAGATCTAAAAACCTATTTGGAGTAGGAAATTTATCCTTTATGCAAATTTTGTGGCTAAGAAGTGTATTACTCAATATAGAAAATCTGTTCAAATTGGAAATCATATATTGTGCACTTAGAAATCTAAATATTAAAGCTAGAGATAATATATATGTTTAAAAGTGCATGTGTGCTTAGAATCAACATATCTAGGGTAAACATAACACTTAAATATGTGTATGACTTTCCTATGTATGTATGTGTGGTTTGCATGAGTGGAAATATGGACTATGGCTTATGGAATGTTGTTTTCTTTTTGCTATGTGTATTGGCATGAGTAGAACCAGCCCCAGAGCAGGTTCTCACCTTTCAAGATCAAGACTTTCCATTCCCAGAGCAACAGGAAGATGGCAAGTGTCCTTGACCACTTTGATTCTATACTAGGATGTGTAGTTAGAATTTAATTGCATTGTCAATTTGGAATATGACACCCAAGCTAGAAAGTTTTCCTAGAATTGCATTATCTTGTTTCCTTGTAGCCTTGGGTTGGGAGTTATGTTATTATGTCATTCATTTACACTACTCATGCTTAGCCATGCTTAGAATGGGATAAATGGGATATTAGATCATCAATTTGTTTACTTTACCCTTGAATGAGATATTATGAATTATGTAGAGGTAGGGATCTAGGCAAGTTGGATGCTTTGGTTGGTGCTGTGTGCACGAGACTCGAGTTTGTGTATAGTACTTGCCTGAATCCTAAGGACCGGTTCATGGAGCATGTAACCTGGCTTTACAGTGCCAACCACATGCTGAGATGGGGCAGCTTGGCCAATTAATGAGGCGTATCTCCGGCGTAGCATGGGTGTTTGGATGGTGCGGGTAGTAGGTGTCAGCTGGACTACCATATGAACCGCAAGGCTCAAGAGGGGGCCACTACAGCGGGGTTGGAGCCTCTTGTATGCTGTTAGGGGTGAAATCTCAGTGGGCCCACGCTCGTCGGAAATCCCTTTGTAAAGGCCTCGTAGTGATCTCCTGGCTACACACCTCGAAAGTGTGAACGTGGTTCGCGGCTACTGGCACAATGGAGGTTCTTTTAGTCCACCCGGCAACGGGGGATGAAATCACTACATGTGGGTACAGTGGTGCAAACTCTGCAGAGTCAAAACTGTCATGACAGCCGTGCTCACGGTCAAGAGCAGCTTGGACTTATTCATGATTAGAGGATGATAAATTGGGAAGCTGAGGATGTTAAGCGGGGAGCTTAACATTGGAAATGATGTTATGGTTACTTGATATTGATGATGGTTTAGGAGAATTGGGACCATTTCACCTATGTAGTAATATAGGTGCTTAATAAGCTAAGGTGATAGGCATTGGTTGCGTAGTGCTTAACCATGAGTTCAACCTTTCCTTGTTCTAGCCATGCATGACATAACTTTCCCACACTTGCTGAGTACCAACGGTACTCAAGCTTTCTTTTCTGTTGGTTTAAATTGCTGCTCAGGCCAAGGGAATGACGTGGTGTTCAATGACCAAGACTTCGGACCTGAAGAAGGATTCTAGGTTCACGGAGTCCCCCGGGCAACGCCTGTGATGAAGCCCACAAGACTTATTTTCCGCTACTGTTTTATTTACATGTTATGAACATATTATCGTCCATCGAGACGTTATGCTATGTAAGACTTATTTATATTTCGAATACTTGGCTTGTAATATAATGATGCTTCACTATTTGTCGTCACATGTATGAGAAAATGATCCTGGCATACATGTGATATTCACTCGGTCGTTCTTCGGGGACCCGGGTGTGACAGAAGTGGTATCAGACCCAAGGTTGCCCGTAGGAACGTTGACCTAGGTAGAAATGGACGTATTTAAGGACCCTATGTTCTTAAAAACTATTTTACAAAAGGTGTGGGGTGAAAGTGTCATTTAATGTGGTCACTTTAATTGTTCATCTTGCCTCAACTTTTATTCAAAATGCAGTCTTTATTTAATTCTTATCTAACTTGATTTTAAAATTCTTTATGTTTTAGATGGTTCGCGTGGCCCGCACCGCGTGCAAGTCCACCGGAGGAAGAGTTTCCATTGCTGCCCTTGCCTCGAGGGAGGAGAACCGCCCGGTGACATACCACTCCTACGGGTTGGCAGTAGGAGGCTTGTTGCGCCGTCTTCGGCGTATGCTCCACGCTGCTGGCAATGTTGGCAAGCTGATCATACACTACAACTCCACCAGGACCATCCGTGAGAAGCGTGAAGAATGGAGCTCAGAGATGAGGATTATCCATGACAACCAGCTGCTCAAGATCCACTGCTCTCCAGCTTGTCGGGCGACTCAGGCCGATGCTGAGAAGGATTTCACCTGGGAGGCCATCACCTGCCAGAGTTACATCAACCGTTGCCACCTGGACAGGACTGAGTACATGTATGTCCTCCAGCGTGAGAGTGGCACCGCGGAGTACAAGTACCCGCCGGTGCAGCAGGGGACTTCCCATGAGCATATGGACCTGTGCTTGGAGGATGCAGCTATGCTCAGCACTCGACTACAGGAGTGCCAGCAGGAGCTTCAGGATGTCCGTGATACCCTGAAGGAGACTGAGGTGTTGCTTCGTGCCAGCTTGAGGGTGAGGGAGAGAGGAGATGGGAATGAACTGTGTGTCACCGAGAATGACACCTGGATTCCCGACTCCCCAGACCGCCAGGCGAGCAAGCGTAGCCACACTTCTCCACCAGCAGCTTCCCCACCTAAAGCGGAATCAGAGGTCAGCCACAATGATGAGGAAGACCCCAACGAGCCAGCTCAGTGATACGAATTGTTAGAGTCATTTCCCTTATTTTAGCATGTTATCAAGTAGTTGAGTCAAGAACCTATCTATTTGTTTGTTAGTGTTTGGTGTGTGACGTGAGTTGTGGAAGCCATGGGCACTTGTCCACAACCTCGTCTTTAATTTTGCATTTGCTTTTGTGTGTGAACCATTATGAATCAATAGTGCATTTATCTTCGCATGAGGCATGACGCCTAAATATCTATGTGGAATCTTCAGAAATTGTCTAAATATTAAGGTCTCAAAAGTTTAAGTTTATACAAGCAATTTGGGAAGTTAATGCGTAATGATTAAAGTTTATATTTGGTTGATCATAATAGATGGCCGGAAGAGGAAGAGGTCGTGGTACCAACCCCAACAACAACAACAATGAGGCTGCCGATCCTCAACTTCCTGGAGGGCAAGACAGGGGTGGTCGCCGAGAAAGAGCTGATCCTATCTACCAAATGATTGACAATCAAAATCAGCTCATTCAGAATTTGACTCAAGTGGTGGCCAACTTACACCAAGCTCCACCCCCACAGGCTGCACCACGTCAACCAAGGTTGAGTGAGTTTCTGGGAACTCAACCCCCAAAGTTTGCAAGTGCTGCTGAACCTCTGGCAGCAGATTATTGGCTTAAGACCATTGAGGACAAGATGAGGATCATACAATGCAAAGGATATGAGAGGGTGCTGTTTGTCTCTCATAAATTGCATGGACCCGCTGCTGATTGGTGGACCGCATACGTGGCAGCTCATCACGACCCCGAGAACATAACCTGGGAAGAGTTCAAGCGCAGTTTTCGCAACCACTACATACCAAGGGGAGAACTCACGAACAAGAGGAACAAGTTCTTGGGACTGCAGCAGGGCAACATGACTGTGAGGGAGGACCTCACCAAATTCACCCAACTTTCCCGTTATGCACCACGGGACATTGAAACTGATGAGCAGAAACAGGACTGCTTTGTGGAAGGACTTACCATGGAAATGCAATGTGCAATGTCCTCCAACGAATATGAAAGTTTCCAAAAGATGGTGGACAGGGCGTTTGTTGTGGAGAGGAAGCTGAAGGCCTTGGAGAATGAAAACAAGAGGAAGATTGGATGGTCACACCAAGGATCAAGCAGAAACACACGTCCACGTTTGATGCAGCAACCTGCAGGGCAGATGAGCCGTGCTGTGGTACCCTACTCAGCACCAAGAGGATGCAACCCGAACTTCAGGCCTCCGTCAGCACCAGTACAGCCGCAGCGTCAGTTTGTGCAGCAGCCACATCCAACTTATCAAACTCGACCCGCAGGACAAGGGACACAGAACCAACCCCAAGATAACAAAGGCCAGGCACCTAAAGTTGGGGTGCAATGCTTCAACTGTGGCGAAGTGGGGCACTACGCTCATAAGTGCCCAAATAAGAAGCCTATGCAGCCACAACAGCAGAATGTGATGCGAGGACGGGTGAACCACGTGACCATGGAGGAAGCGCAAGAGGCACCTGATGTAGTGATTGGTAAGTTCCCTGCAAAATTTACACATTGCAGCCATATTGTTCAATTCTGGTGCTACCCACTCGTTCATTGCTCAAGGATTTGTTAAGAAGCATGATTTAGCAACAACACAAATGAATCATATACTAGCAGTGAACTCTCCAAGGGGAGAAATAAAGACAAGACAAGTGTGTCCCAAAGTGAATCTAGACATTAATGGGGTAGTGTTTTATGCAAACCTCATTGTGATAAACTCACAAGGGATAGATATTATTTTGGGTATGGATTGGTTGACCAAACATAAAGGTGTCATCCATTGTTCAACTAGAACGGTGGAACTAACTCACACTAGTGGCACCAAAGTGAAGTTCATAGCTGTACAAGAACCCAAGAGGGACATTAAGCTCAATCAAGTGGAAGTGGAAGTGGAAGAGATAAGGGTTATCAAAGAATATACGGACGTTTTTCTTGAGGAGTTGCCAGCTATGCCCCCAGATCGTGAAGTGGAGTTCGTGATTGAACTAATGCCTGGAACCGCCCCGATATACAAGAGGCCTTACCGAATGGATTCTAAACAACTAGAAGAGCTCAAAGAACATATCCGAGAATTGACGGAGAAAGGGTATATTCGCCCTAGTTCCTCACCATGGGGAGCTCCAGTAATATTTGTGCCCAAGAAGGATGGAACGCAAAGGCTATGCGTTGACTACAGGGCATTGAATGAGGTGACCATCAAGAACAAATACCCATTGCCCCGCATTGAAGACCTAATTGATCAGTTGAGGGGGGCTTGTGTATTCTCAAAAATTGATCTCAGGTCGGGATATCACCAACTGAAGATAAGATCAACCGACATTCCTAAGACAGCTTTCGTATCTCGGTATGGGTTGTATGAGTACACCGTCATGCCGTTCGGGCTAACTAATGCCCCGGCGTACTTCATGTATCTCATGAACAAGGTATTCATGGAGTATTTGGACAAATTTGTGGTGTTTTTCATTGATGACATTCTCATCTTATCCAAAGATGAAGAGGAACATGAGGGGCATCTAAGACTGGTGTTGCAAAAGTTGAGAGAACACCAACTATATGCCAAGTTGAGCAAGTGTGAGTTTTGGCTGAAGAGAGTTCCCTTCTTAGAACACATAATCTCGGAGGGAGGAATCTCCGTAGATCCCGCCAAGATCGAGGATGTGCAGAAGTGGAAGACCCCTGAAAATGTGGGGAAAATTCGAAGCTTCTTAGGATTGGCTGGGTATTATCGACGGTTCATTGAGGGCTTCTCCAATTTTTAGAGACCCCTCACCAAATTGTTAGAGAAGGGAATCACATTCACGTGGACACCGGAGTGTGAGACAAGTTTCCAAGAGCTGAAGAAAAGATTGACAACAGCCCCAGTGCTACTTATGCCAGACATGCAGAAGAATTTTTTGGTGTATTGCGATGCTTCTGGACACAGGTCGGGATGTGTTCTCATGCAAGAGGGGCATGTCATTGTATATGCGTCCCGACAGCTCCGAAAACACGAGAAGAACTATCCCACGCATGACCTAGAGCTAGCCGCAGTGGTCCACGCGCTGAAGCTTTGGAGGCATTACTTGATGGGAAAGAGGACAGAGATATATACAGATCATAAGAGCTTAAAGTACATTTTCACACAGCCAGACCTCAACCTCAGAAAAAGAAGATGGTTGGAACTAATCAATGACTTTGATGTGGGCATCAACTATCATCCTGGGAAAGCAAACATCGTGGCTGATGCTTTAAGACGGAAGGTGCATGTCAACATGTTGAACTTAAGTGGCACGCCTATGGAGTTGAAGGAGGAGATTGCAAAACGCAATCTATGTCTGGTGAATAGTGGTGACGCCATCGCCATGGAGGTGGACTCCACATTGGAGCAAGACATACGCAACGGTCAGAGGAATGATGAGAAGATACAAGAAATCAGAGAACTCATCAAAGAGAAAAGAATCTGTGTGCCTGAGGTGAAGGAGATACGTGAACTGATTTTGAAGGAGGCTCATGATTCCGACAATTCCATTCATCCTGGGAGTACGAAGATGTACCATGACCTAAAGAGCAGATATTGGTGGTATGGCATGAAGCGAGATGTCGCGGAACATGTTGCCCTATGTCCCACATGTCAGTTGGTGAAAGTAGAACATCAACGACCCGCGGGACTGTTGCAACCACTCAAAGTGCCTGAATGGAAATGGGAAGAAATAGGTATGGACTTCATAGTGGGACTGCCTAGGACCCAATCGGGATATGATTCGATATGGGTCATCATCGACAGACTGACTAAGGTAGCTCATTTCATCCCCGTGAAAGAAAGCTACAGCGGATCCAAATTGGCAGAATTCTACATGTCAAGAATCGTGTGTTTTCATGGAGTGCCAAAGAAGATAGTGTCAGATCGAGGGACACAGTTCACCTCAAGGTTCTGGCAGAAGTTACATGAAACCATGGTAACCCATCTGAATTTTAGTTCCGCCTATCACCCACAAACTGACGGGCAGATCAAAAGGACCAATCAAATCCTTGAGGATATGCTGAGAGCTTGTGCACTCAAGAACAATAGGAGTTGGGATAAGAACTTACCGTATGTGGAGTTCTCCTACAACAACAGTTATCAAGCTAGTATGAAGATATCACCCTTTGAGGCGTTGTATGGGAGGAAGTGCAGAACTCCATTATTTTGGAACCAAACTGGGGAAAGCAAAGTGTTTGGGCCCGAGGTACTACAAGAAGACGAGGCGAAAGTGAGGGAAATCAGCAACAACTTGAGGATAGCCCAGACCCGACAAAAGAGCTATGCCGATGTACGGAGAAGTGAGCTCATTTTCAACGTGGGGGACTATGTCTATCTCAAGGTGTCTCCTATCCGAGGGCTTCGTCGGTTCAAGGTGAAAGAGAAGTGGCATATCAGTTAGAACTACCGGCTCGCCTATCAGATGTGCACGATGTATTCCATGTGTCACCACTCAAGAAACGCTTAAGAACACCGGAAGAGATGTTACCCATGAATGAGGTGGGCGTACGAGAGGATCTTTCATATGTCGAGCAGCCGGTCAAGATCCTGGAGACAATGGAACGCATCACAAGAATAAAAGAATCCGAATGTGCAAAGTGCAGTGGAAGCACCACTCAGACGCAGAAGCCACATGGGAGCGAGAAGACGAGCTCAAGGCACAGTTTCTGGATTTGTTTTCCTAAAGTCACCAATCTCGAGGTCGAGATTTCTTTTAAGGGGAGTAGAGTTGTAACACCCCAAAATGTGTTAAAAATGTGAGTTTAAAATTTTTGGACGTAATGCATGTGGAGAAAATTCAAACTTAAATAAAATTCAAATTTGAATCAAAACAGAAAAAGAAAAAGAAAAATGGTCAATGGGCCGAAACCCACCTCAGCCGGCCCAGCAACCCACGGCTGTTTTCCCCCTCCCTCTCTCTCTGCTGCGCGGGGCCCCCGTGTCATCCCTTTCCCCTGTTCCCCCCCAACCGCCACTGATCCTCCCGTGCCGATCGCTGCTGCCTCGTCCGAATTCCACGCCACGAGCCAAGATCTTCGGCCAGGCGGTGCTACACCATCTACACCGACCCCGCCGCCTCTCCTCGTGCCTTTAAACTCAAGAAAACCCCGTCGGTTTTCCCTCACCGCTGCGTTTTCGGCTCCAGTGAGAACTGAGGCATCCTCGGCCATTTTCTTCCAATCCCCGTCCGGTCTTTCCGATCTAACACGCGTGGCATGCCCCACCGCCGCCGGGGGTTCCTGCAGGTGAAGGAAACGACGTGTCTTGCACTCCAACAGTCGCTCCGATGAGCACCGAGTGCCATTGCCGGACTTCGACGCCGCCGACCGACTTCCAGGGCCTCCGAGTGCAGGAAAATCCCTAGGTGAGCTTCCCCTACCCCTTCGCAGCTGATTCGTGCAAAAAGATGCGAGTTCTAACGCATAGTGGCAAAAACCGAGGCTGCGCTGGCGAGATCGCCGCCGCCCCGCCGCCGCGCGCTGCCGCGCGCGCGGGCTGGCTCTGGCCAGGTCGATGTGGCCCCCTGTGGCCCGTCCGTTTCAAATCATGCGGTCCCGAATAGATTTAACCCGTACCGCTTCGCGATCTAATCTCAGCCCTCCGTTTTAAATCCAACGGCCCACATCATCCCCGCATATTAAACCCCGAGAAACTTACGCGCTACCCCCTGGGGATCTTAGAAAACACGAGCTAGCCCCGAAAACTTCTGATCTAGCTCCTAGAACCTCAGAAATTCATGTAAATGCATTTAAAAATCAGTTTTAGCCCCTGGACTTAATAAGAATTAGGAAGACCTCCCTGTTTTGCACACTTAGACCCCTGAAAATTTAGAAGATGAGAAATGGGGCCCCACAGCAGTGTGGATTTGCACATCAGCCCCTGAGGGTTATTAATTTCAGGAAATTGAATATGTGAATAAGATTTAAATTCAAACATAGGTATCTGTTCAGTTTAATTATTCTAAACCTGTTGAGATTTTTAGAACCATATGAAGTCTGAATTTAGAGGGGAAATAAACTTTTAAACTAAATAAGGTTGCTGTTTTGTGATTTATCCCTGAAATACACCCTTTAGGCATAAAACAAATTTAAATGTGGGAAAATGAATCTAAGTCACCAAAAAGGGGTAGGGAAAAATTCATAAAGGTTCTGTTTAGGTAATTGGAACAGTAGAAAATTTTGTGTGAATTTAGGTTGCTGTTTTATGGCTGGAAATTCATTTTTAGGCTAGAAAGTAATTCTTAAAATGGGTAAAAATAAATTTAAATTGATCCCCATCAGAGAGGAAGTCAAAAGATATTTTATTGGACATTTTAGATCAGAACATATTCTGTTTAGGTGATATGTCTTGCTATTTTAATATTAAAGTTCACTTTTAGGTATGGAAAATAAATCTGAAAATATAGGAAAATAGGTATGCATAATTAGAAAATGTTAAATGAGGTCCTCAAAATCCAAAACTTCATATTGAGATTTTGTAGAAGATCTAAAAACCTATTTGGAGTAGGAAATTTATCTTTTATGCAAATTTTGTGGCTAAGAAGTGTATTACCAAATATAGAAAATCTGTTCAAATTGGAAATTCATATATTGTGCACTTAGAAATCTAAATATTAAATCTAGAGATAATATATATGTTTAACAGTGCATGTGTGCTTAGAATCAACATATCTAGGGTAAACACAACACTTAAATATGTGTATGACTTTCCTATGTATGTATGTGTGGTTTGCATGAGTGGAAATGTGGACTATGGCTTATGGAATCTTGTTTTCTTTTTGCTATGTGTATTGGCATGAGTAGAACCAGCCCCAGAGCAGGTTCTCACCTTTCATATTCAAGACTTTCCATTCCTAGAGCAGCAGGAAGAAGGCAAGTGTCCTTGACCACTTTGATCCTATACTAGGATGTGTAGTTAGAATTTAATTGCATTGTCAATTTGGAATATGACACCCAAGCTAGGAAATTTTCCTAGAATTGCATTATCTTGTTTCCTTGTAGCCTTGGGTTGGGAGTTATGTTATTATGTCATTCATTTACACTACTCATACTTAGCCATGCTTAGAATGGGATAAATGGAATATGAGATCATCAATTTGTTTACTTTACCCTTGAATGAGATATTATGAATTATGTAGAGGTAGGGATCTAGGCAAGTTGGATGCTTTGTTTGGTGCTGCATGCACGAAACTCGAGTTTGTGTATAGTACATGCCTGGATCCTAAGGACCGGTTCATGGAGCATGTAACCTGGCTTTACCGTGCCAACCACATGCTGAGATTGGGCAGCTTGGCCAATTAATTAGGCGTATCCCCGGCGTAGCATGGGTGTTTGGATGGTGTGGGGAGTAGGTGTCAGCTGGACTACCATATGAACCGAAAGGCTCAAGAGGGGGCCACTGGAGCGGGGTTGGAGCCTCTTGTATGCTGTTAGGGGTGAAACCTCAGTGAGTCCACACTCGTCGGAAATCCCTTTGTAAAGGCCTCGTAGTGATCTCCTGGCTACACACCTCGGAAGTGTGAACATGGTTCGCGGCCACTGGCATAATGGAGGTTCTTTTAGTCCACCCGGCAACGGAGGATGAAATCACTACATGTGAGTACAGTGGTGCAAACTCTGCAGAGCCGAAACTGTCATGACAGCCGTGCTCACGGTCAAGAGCGGCTTGGACTTATTCATGATTAGAGGATGATGAATTGGGAAGCTTAGGATGTTAAGCGGGGAGCTTAGCATTGGAAATGATGTTATGGTTACTTGATATTGATGATGGTTTAGGGGAATTTCAAGTAACCATAAAATCATTTCCAATGTTAAGCTCCCCGCTTAACATCCTCATCTTCCCAATTCATCATCCTCTAATCATGAATAAGTCCAAGCCGCTCTTGAACGTGAGCACGGCTGTCATGACAGTTTTGACTCTGCAGAGTTTGCACCACTGTACCCACATGTAGTGATTTCATCACCCGTTGTCGGGTGGACTAAAAGAACCTCCATTATGCCAGTGGCCGCGAACCATGTTCTCACTCCCGAGGTGTGTAGCCAGGAGATCACTACGAGGCCTTTACAAAGGGATTCCCGACGAGTATGGGCCCACTGAGGTTTCACCCCTAACAGCATCCAAGAGGCTCCAACCCCGCTGCAGTGGCCCCCTCTTGAGCCTTGCGGTTCATATGGTAGTCCAGCTTACACCTATACCCCGCACCATTCAAACACCCATACTATGCCGGAGATGCACCTAATTAATTGGCCATGCTGCCCCATCTCAGCATGTGGTTGGCACGGTAAAGCCAGGTTACATGCTCCATGAACTGGTCCTTAGGATCTAGGCAAGCACTATACACAAACCCGAGTCTCGTGCACGCAGCACCAACCAAAGCATCCAACTTGCCTAGATCCCTACCTATACATAATTCATAATATCTCATTCAAGGGTAAAGTAAACGAGTTGATGATCTCATATCCCATATATCCCATTCTAAGCATGGCTAAGCATGAGTAAATGAATGACATAATAACATAACTCCCAATCCAGGCTACAAGGAAGCAGGATAATGAAAATCTAGGGAAACTTCCTAGCATGGGTATCACATTCCAAATTGACAATGCAATTAAATTCTAACTACACATCCTAATATAGGATCAAAGTGGTCAAGGACACTTGCCTTCTTCCTACTCTGGGGCTGGTTCTATTCATGCCAATACACACATAGCAAAAGAAAACCACAATCCATAAGCAATAGTCCACACATACATTCATGCAAGTCATACATGCATACCCATTTAAAGTCATACATATAATTAAGTGTTGCGTCTACCCTAGATAGGTTGCTCCTATGCATACATGCACTTTTAAACATATATTTTTACCTCTAACTTTAATATTCAGATTTCTAAGTGCACACTATATATGAATTTCCAATTTGAACAAATTTTCTATATGAGATAGTACACTTATTAGCCATAAAATTTGCATGAAAATAATTTCCTACTCCAAATAGGTTTTCAGATCTTCTACACTATTCTTAATTTGAAGTTTTGGATGTGGGGACCTCATTTGACATTTTCTAATTATGTATACCTAGTCTACTTTATTTTCAGATTTATTTACCATACCTAAAAGTGAACTTTAATACTAAAATAGCAAGATATATCACCTACACAGAATATAATTTGATCTAAAATGTCCATCAAATATCTTTTGACTTCCTCTCTGATGGAATCAATTTATATTTGTCTTTACCTATTTTTCAGAATTGTTTCTAGTCTAAAAATGAATTTCCAGCAATAATAAAAATAAATAGCCCTTAGTCAGATTTCATTTCAGCCAAAAATCAGTCCTCAACTCATTCTAAATGCTTTTCAAGTGCTAGGAAAATTTAAATTGTATTTGCACCTGTATTTGCTTCACCATTTGAATTTAAATTCTACTCATATGTTCAAATTTCTGAATTTAGTGTCCTATAGGGTCTGAAGTGCAAATCCAAACTACTGCAGGGTCCAATTTACTATTTCCTAAATTTCCAGGGGCCTAACTATACAAAACAGAGAGGTTTTTTCCTGATTCTCAAGTTGTTCAGGGGCTAGATCAGCATTTTATATGGTTTTGCATAGTTTTCCGGAAGTCCAGGGGCTAGATCAGAAGAATCCAGGGCTAGCTCGTGCTTTCCGACGTCCCCAGGGGGTAGCGTGTAAGATTCCCGGCCTTTATAATGCGGGGCTGATGTGGGCCGTTGGATTTTAAATGGAGGGCTGAGATTAGATCGCGAAGGGGTACGCGGGGGTTCTATTTTCATCCGCCCGATTTAAAATGGACGGGCCACAGAGGGCCACGTCGCCCTAGCCGTGTGCGGGCGGTGCTGCCCGGCGGTGGGAGGCGGCGATCTCGCCAGAGAGCTTCGGGTTTTCATCTACACTCGCTAAAACTTGGATTTCTTGGCATAGAACGGAAGAGGGGAGGTAGGGGACCTCACCTCGGTGGTTTTCTTGAGCTCGGAGGCCCTGGAAGTTGGTCGGCGATGAGGTCCGAGGAGGAAACTCGGTGGTGCTCACCGGAGTTGTGGCTAGAGTGCAAAATACGGTGCCTTCTTCACCTGCAAGACTCCCTGGCGGCAGTGGAACACACCACACATGTTAGATTGGAGAAAACGGAAGAAATTCAAAAGAAAACAGCGATGGGAGCTTCGGTCCTCACCGGGAAGGGAGATGGGTCGAGCAGGGAGGAAAGGGGGTGCAACCTCTGCTTTTAAATGGATGAGGGGGCGGCGGGGGCGAGTGGAGTTCGTGCCGCACCGAAAGGGGTCGCAGATCGTGGGTGCAGGCGGCGAATCCGGACGGCGGCGCGCGGCGGTTGCTCGGAGCGGGAAAAAGGGTGAACGGTTGAAGAAGAAGGCGCCGACAGGTGGGTCCCGCACAATAGAGAGAGGAGAGGGGGGAAATGGGTCGCGGGTTTCTGGGCCGGCTGGTGGGTTTCAGCCCATTGGCCATTTTTCTTTTTCCTTTCCTTTTTCTTTTTTCTGTTTTTGCTTCAAATTTGAATTCTGGTTTGAATTTGAATTTTCCTCCAACATGCATCACGTCCAATAAATTTGAATTCATATTTGCCACATTTTGGGGTGTTACAACTCTACCCCCCTTAAAAGAAATCTCGTCCTCGAGATTGGTAACTCTAGGGAAACAGATCCAGAAAATGTGCCTTGAGCTCGTCTTCGCGCTCCCACGTGGCTTCTGCTTCTGAGTGGTGCTTCCACTGCACTTTGCACATTCGGATTCTTTTATCCCTTGTGATGCGTTCCATCGTCTCTAGGATCTTGACCGGCTGCTCAGCATATGAAAGGTCTTCTCATACATCCACCTCATTCATGGGTAACCTTTCTTCGGGTGTTCTTAAGCATTTCTTGATTTGTGACACATGGAACACGTCGTGCACATCTGATAGGTGAGCCGGTAGTTCTAACTGATATGCCACTTCGCCTTTCCTCTCCAGAATCTGGAAGGGTCCGATGTAGCGAGGTGATAACTTCCCTTTCACCTTGAACTGATGAAGCCCTCGGATAGGAGACACCTTGAGATAGACATAGTCCCCTACGTTGAAAATGAGCTCTCTTCTTCGTACATCCTCATAGCTCTTTTGTTGGGTCTGGGCTATCTTCAAGTTGTTGCGGATTTCCCTCACTTCCGCCTCGGCTTCTTGTAGTACCTCGGGCCAAACACTTTGCTTTCCCCGGTTTGGTTCCAAAACAATGGATTTCTGCACTTCCTCCCATACAACGCCTCAAAGGGTGACATCTTCATACTAGCCTGATAACTGTTGTTGTAGGAGAACTCCACATACGGTAAGTTCTTATCCCAACTCCTATTGTTCTTGAGTGCACAAGCTCTCAGCATATCCGCAAGGATCTGATTGGTTCTTTCGGTCTGCCCATCGGTCTGTGGATGGTACGCAGAACTGAAATTCAAATGAGTCCCCATGGTTTCATGTAACTTCTGCCAGAACCTTGAGGTGGACTGTGTCCCTCGATCTGACACTATCTTCTTCGGCACTCCATGAAAACACACGATTCTTGACATGTACAACTCTGCCAATTTGGATCCGCTGTAGCTTTCTTTCACGGGAATGAACTGAGCTACCTTAGTTAGCCTGTCGATTATGACCCATATCGAATCATATCCCGATTGGGTCCTAGGCAGTCCCACTATGAAGTCCATGCCTATTTATTCCCATTTCAATTCGGGCACTTTGAGTGGTTGCAACAGTCCCCCGGGCAACACCTGTAACGGAACCCACAAGACTTATCTTCCGCTGCTGTTTTATTTACATGTTATGAACATATTATCGTCCCTCGAGACGTTATGTTATGTAAGACTTATTTATATTCGAACACTTGGCCTGTAATATAATGATGCTTCACTATTTGTCGTCACATGTATGAGAAAATGATCCTGGCATACATGTGGGAGTCACTCGGTCGTTCTTCGGAAAAACCGGGTGTGACAACTGCCTTCTCGGTTGCCGGTTGGGCTGCCTGGAACTCAATACGAGTACCGTGCTCACTGGTCAACTGCACGATCCTCTCAGCACATTGAATCAATCCGTTGTGCTTGCTTAACCAATCCATTCAAGTATTATGTCAATCCCCTAGGAATCCAAGACAATAAGGTTGGCAAGAAAGTCTACCCCCTTATTTTAAGGCTTACTTTCGGATAGAATTCAGAACTGAAAGAAGTGATTTCCCAACTATATGCATCAAGGTGTATGATCTAAGCAACTTCTATCAGCCTATATGAGGATGTGAACAAGTGCCAATGTATCGCGCATCTCTCTACTATATGTGGATGTGGACTTTTACAGAAGCGTCCCACAACTCACACCCAAGCACACAAACATAAGCAATCATCACAAAAATTCAGCACACCACTCTTATTCAAGCTACAACGATCTTAACGTTCATATTACAGCTTCATTCAATGGAAACCTAAACTTAATCATGAGAACCGGTGCTGTTCTCGCCGTGTGACGGGGGTGGTCCATACATGGGGGCACGCCATGGTGAGTCGGCAGTCCATGCAGGATTAGATGACGCTGGTGCTCCATTTGCTCCCGTGTTGGCACGAGTCTCCTCTTGTTTCTACAGCAAATACAGCTTCTTGCGGAGGTAATGGATCTCTTCTTTTGCGCTTGCGTAGAGGTTTCCTAACTCCACGAGTAACCTCTGAGACTTGTCCAACAGCTTGTGGGTTGGAAAAGCTGTTAAATGGGATCTCCCTTGTACCACTCTTCCGATATGGGTGCAGATCAATAGTGGTGTCCTCAAGCTGCCCACGGAAGGCGTAGCACAGTCCGGTGAGTGCATCCCATACAGCATCATCAATAGCTTCTGCCCTTGTAGCTCTCCATGTGGGTGTGAAGTGCCGGGTGACAACCCTACCGTTAGATAGGACGGTTACGTCAGCTTTCCACACGTCATGTCCGAGACGAGGGACTTTCTTGAGAAGATATTCCGGATATAAGCTGCAGCAATCTAGAAATTCTTTGAGCTCCCTAGATATGTGTCCTCCTTCCATTCTGTCGCACCAAAATTCTTGAACTGAATGGTTGGCCCATTCATCACCTTCATTATTGGTCTCAGCAAGGGGTGGCTCCTCCTCGGGTTCATCTCCTCCCATCATAGCTTTGTGAGGCTCCATGGGATATAGACCTGCGTGAAACTCCTCCTCAGGCGCGTACCAATGCCGTTCTTGTGGATCATCCTCCATATCATCTTCGAATGGTTCCACCTCTTCCGGATCCTCTTCCTCATGCATAGATCTATTGACATCCTCTTCATCATGAGGTTCTGTCTTCACCTCCTCCCAATATGGTCCATCGACACCTCAATGGGGTTAAGTGCACTCCCACGTGGTGGTGGACGAGTACTTATGCGTGTCATGCTCCTGATCACCGGCATCTATAAATAAGACATGAGAAACTTTAGAGAAGGAAGAAATAACTCATAAACATCAGAAGCTATGGAGCAAGAAAGCAAAGGTGTTGCTGTCCAAAAGAAGAGAAAAGATGGGCTGAAAATAGCACTTTGCGGTGGCTGAATTAACAAGTAAAGTGCAGCAGCAAGCAATTTTCGAAAATAGCAGTTTAGAGGGGTGTTCCTATGTGTTTTAGAGTGTCTATTCTACCTAGGCTTGCGTCCTACGGTCAACGTGGCTCTGGTACCAATCTGTGACACCCGGTTCCGAAAATTGACCCATGTGAATGCATATGTGTGCCCAGGATGTTCGTCACACATACACATGTATTCCACAAACTGAATTCAGAATATAACCACGTACGAATAATGTATAAGTACTTTATTACATCGACTCATTGTCTCACTCATGAATGTCTATCTTATTCTTGCAGCGGAAGTCTCTAAACGACAGAGGAAATAACTAAATAGCAGGCTCCAATCTTCAACTCCACAGGCATGTTGACGGTAGTTCGCACACCTAGTACTCCACATGGTCCTCGAAGTACTCATCTCCTGTAGCTGATGTATATGTGGTAATGCAAGGGTGAGTACATGTCGTACTCAGCATGTGCAGGAAAAATATGACATGTAGCTTACAACAAGGTATGGAGTAAAAAGGCTCATTACAGCAACCAAATTTTATTTCACAAACATGGTTAAAACAGCAACTAAATCTAGATGAATTAAATCCCAATATAACCAAGTAATCAGAAACATTCTTTCATTATAATTCACTATTTATCAAGTCTCAACAAGCCATTAATCTTTCTCCAGTTCATCTCATTCTCATAAATATTCATATTCATCTCATATTCATATAACCAAAACCAAACTCATTGTCATGACTCAAAACAGTCCCAAAACCAGTTCCAATGACCATACGATAACCATACCGAATAACCATCCCAAGTTTCCCCTCTAATCATGGAAGTTGGCCAGGTGCTTGTGACAGGAAGCACGACTATCATGATAGTTTTACACTCTGCAGAGGTGGCACCACTTTACCCACAAGTTCGTGATTTTGTCACCCGTCGGCGACTGCAGAACCTCCTTTATACTAGTACACAACCGTCGGTGTATGGCCAAGAGATCACAAAATAGCCTTTACAAAGGGGCTACTAGATGTATGGACACACTGAGGTTTCACCGGCAGGCTCGAAACACCATTCTCCCACCCACGGGCCCCCTCTTGTGCCATGCAGTTCCTAGGGCAGTCCTCCTCGACTCCCTTTCCCCACGCCATCCACGTTCCATAACAAGCTAGCAACACACCTAATTAATCAGCTAAGCCGCACCCATACTTGGCCTTGTAGTGGCACTGTTTTCCTGGCATATTCTTGCATGAACCGGTCCTTAGATCTATGGCAAGTACCACCATCTTATTCAGCATCATCCACGAACCAAGCCTGCCTAGATCTCCCTGATTCCATGCTCATTAACATCATCAAGATCTCATCATCATTATTCATATGAGTGCAGTAGCTAGACATGTTTTATTTCAGCTTCCTGTATCCCGTGAATTAAGCGAAGCAAAAAGGAAAAATGACCATACCCGACTCATCAACTTTCCAGGAGACAAGGATGGTTAAAAAGAATAGTAAACTCCTATAAAAGGGTGTCCCATCAAGTTGACTCAAGCATACGAGTTTTCGCAAACAAAACAGTTTCAAAACATGGGATCAATATGGTCAAGGGCCACTTGCCATGCTCCCGTGGCTCTTCTTGCTCAAGTGTCTCGAAGTCTTGGTGCTATAGTTCCTCATAGATGGCCTCTTGAGCTTGTCCTTCTACTCACGACCATGCACATACAAAATTTACAGCAATCAAACATCATGCACAAACTTTACTCAAGATGCAATGGGGTAGATGAATGCAAATCCTATGGTGCTGTTTTATTAAACCAGTTTGGATGTGTTCTTGCATGTTTTAATGGGCTTTCATGTGGTTTTATGATGAACAAGGGTGTAGGGATCAAGTATGGACGTGGTGATGATCTTGACACAAGATCTAGACCAATTCCACCGTCAAAAACCGATCAACACGCAATCTGTCCACATGTAGAAGTTTCTGCTCAAAGGGGGCGAAGAAAACGGATGCGTAGAAACAGCGGCGACGTCTTATGATGGGTAATGAAGACCTACCTCACTTCCTTTTGGTGTAAGGGCCTTCCTCCTAGAAATGGAAGCAGTGGGGAAGATTAGGGCAGGACAGATCGTCGGGCTTCTCCGGCGACAGCGGGGCTCGACGGCGGCCAAATTCCAGCAAGGGGGGGGGGACTTGGTGACTCGGCAGCATGGAAGGGGGATTGGCAGCAGGGGGGACATCCAAAATAGAGAGGATTTAGGCCAGGGGGTGGGGGTTATATTTATAGGGGGGGGGGGGGGGGGGAAGGGAGAGTCCTACTCCAATTGGAGCTCAAATAAGAGTCCTATTCAATTTTTTTTTTGATCTTAACAAACTTCTCTTGTGGTGCGGCGGCCTTGGGGATTTTATCCCCAAAATGTGGGGAAAATTCCCCTTTTTGGGAATTGGGGAATTTAGAAATTTTGGGGGAAATTTGGGAATGGCTCATTTCAGCTATCTTTTTCCCATTCCTCACCATTTCTATGTCACTTACTCTATTTCTACATTCCCCTCTCCATTTCTATGTCCCATTCTCCATTTCTACATTGCCCTTTTCCATTTCTATGCCCCATTCCCCATTTCTATATTCCCTTCTCCATTTCTATGGTTTTTCCTCCATTTCTATGGTTCCTTCCTCCATTTCTATGGTTCGTTCTCCATTTCTATGGTTCCTTCCTCCATTTCTTTGGTTCTTTCTCCATTTCTATGGTTCTTTTCTCCATTTGTATGGTTCTTTCTCCATTTCTATAGTTCTTTGTAACACCCCAAAACCTACTAAAGAGGGGAATTTAAAAATTTTTGGACGCAATGCATGTGATAAAGCAATTCAAATTCAAACTGGGATTTAAATTCAAATCAAAACAGAAAAAGAAAAGGAAAAAGAAAAAGAAAACCCAAACCGGCCAGCCGGCCCAATACCCCCGCGCCAACCCGAACCCGTGCCCCCCTCTCTCTCCCTCTCACTGACACGGGGGGCCCGCGTGTCATCCCTCTCCCCGAGCGCCCCCAACGGCCCCGTCTCTCTCTCTCTCTCTCTCTCTCTCTCTCACGCCCGATCGCAACCACCCTCCCAAACCCCGCGCTAGCAGCCCTGATCTTCGGCCCCGGGCGATGCTACTTATCCAAACGGACCCGCCGCCGCCTCCCCTCGTGCATTCCACGCAAGAAAACTCGCCGAATTCCCCAGCACCGCTCCATCTTCCCCTCTGGTGAGAACCGATCATCCCCCACCGAAAAACCTTCGGATCTCTTCGTTTTTCATTGGACTAACGAGCTCGCCGTGCTCCACCGCCTCTAGGGAGCCCTGCAGGTGAAGGAACCGACAAGTTTCGCGCCCTAGCATCGGTTCCGACAAGCACCGAGGAGCAGCTTCAACCATCGTCGTCGCAGAGTAAAATTCCGACCTCCCCAAGCCCGAGAAACCCCTAGGTGAGCTCCTACCCCTCCGCAGTCGATCCCCTACACCTCCGCAGATCGCCGCCCCCGCCGCCGCGCGCCGCCGCCGCGCGCCGTCGCGCGCGCGGGCTGGCTCCGGCCAGGGCGACGTGGCCCCTTGGGGGCCGTCTATTTTAAATCGCACGGTAGAAATAAAACCGACGCGTACCGGTTCGGCGATCTAATCTGAGCCGTCTGTTTTAAATCGGACGGTCCACGTCAGCCCCGCGTTATAAAGGCCGGAATTCTTACGCGCTACCCCTGGGGATTTCGGAAAACACGAGCTAGCCTCGGAAACTTCTGATGTAGCCCCTGGACCTTCAGAAATTCCTGTAAATTCATTTAAAAATAAGTTTTAGCCCCTGGACTTAATAAAAATTAGGAAACCCCCTCTGTTATGTGTAGTTAGACCCCTGGAAATTTAGGAAATAGTAAATTAGACCCTGCAGTAGGGTGGATTTACCTTTTTGACCCTATATCATATTAAATTCAGAAATTTGAATATGTGACTAGGATTTAAATTTAAAAGGTGAGGCAAACACATGTGCAAATTTAAACTCTCCTAGCACTTGGAAAACTTTGGAATGAGTTAAAAATAGATTTTAGGCTTAAATAAAATCTGCCTAAGTGTTGCTCATTTTTATTTTCTCTAGAGACACATTTTAGGCTAGGAAATAATTCTAAAAACTAGTAAAATAAATTTAATTTGTTCCACATCAGAGAGGAAGTTCAAAAATATATTATTGAACATTTTAGATCAGAACCTATTCTGTTTAGATGATGTGTCTTACTATTTTCATAATAAATCTAAAAATATAGGAAAATAAGTATGCATAATTAGAAAAGGATAAATGAGTTCTCCAAATCCAAAAGCTTCAATTTAGGATTTCGTAGAAGATCTGAAAACCTATTTGGAGTAGGAAATTACCTTTCATGCAAACTTGGTAGTTAAGAAGTGTATTAATTAAATATAAAGAATTTGTTCAAATTGGAAATTCATATATAGTGTGCAAACAGAAATCTGAATACAAAAGTTAGAAATCATATACATATGTTCAAAAGTGCATGTAGGCCAAAAATCAACACATGTAGAGTAACCACAACACTTAGAAATGTGAATGACTTTCATAGGTATGTATGTGTGGTTTGCATGAAGTGAAAGTGTGAACTATGTCTTACGGATTGTTGTTTTCTTTTGCTATGTGTATTGGCATGAGAAGAACCTGCCCCAGAGCAAGTTCTCCCCTTCCAAGACCAACACTTTCCATTCTCAGAGCAGCAGGAAGAAGGCAAGTGTCCTTGACCACTTTGATCCTATACTAGGATGTGTAGATAGAATTATTTGCATTGTCAATTGAAATATGAAACCCATGCTAGGAAGTTTCCCTAGAATTGCATTATCTTGTTTCCTTGTATCTTGGGTTGGGATTTATTTTATCATGTCATTTATTTATATGCTTATGCTTAGCCATGCTTTGAATGGGATAATTGGGATATGAGATCATCAATTTATTTACCTTACTCTTGAATGAGATATTATGAGTTATGTAGAGGTAGGGATCGAGGCAAGTTGGATGATTTGGTTGGTGCTGGGTGCACGAGACTCGGGTTTGTGTTTAGTACTTGCCTGGATCCTAAGGACCGGTTCATGGAGCATGTAACCTGGCTTTACTGTGCCAACCACATGCTGAGATGGGGCAGCTTGGCCAATTAATTAGGTGTATCCCCGGCGTAGTATGGGTGTTTTGGATGGTGCGGGGAATAGGTGTCAGCTGGACTACCATATGAACCGCAAGGCTCAAAAGGGGGCCACTGCAGTGGGGTTGGAGCCTCTTGTATGCTGTTAGGGGTGAAACCTCAGTGGGCGCACGCTCGTCGGGAATCCCTTTGTAAAGGCCTCGTAGTGATCTCCTGGCTACACACCTGGGAAGTGTGAACGTGGTTCGCGGCCACTGGCATAATGGAGGTTCTTTTAGTCCACCCGGCAACGGGGGATGAAATCACTACATGTGGGTACAGTGGTGCAAACTCTGCAGAGTCAAAACAGTCATGACAGCCGTGCTCACGGTCAAGAGCGGCTTGGACTTATTCATGATTAGAGGATGATGAACTGGGATGTTGAGGATGTTAAGCGGGAAGCTTAACATTTAAGATGAGATTATGTTTACTTGATATTGATGATGGGTTGAGGGATTGGGACCATTTCACCTGTGTAGTACTGTAGGAGCTTAATAAGCTAAGGTTATAGGTATTAATTGCGTAGTGCTTTAACCATGAGTTCAACCTCTCCTTGCTCTAGCCATGAATGACATAACTTTCCCACACTTGCTGAGTACCCACGGTACTCAAACATGCTTTTCTGTTGGTTTATATTGCTGCTCAAGTCAAGAGAAGGATGTGGTGTTTAATGACCAAGACTTTGGTCCCGAGGAAGGATTCTAGATTCACGGAGTCCCCCGGGCAACGCCTGTGACGAAGCCCTCAAGATTTATATTCCGCTGCTGTTTTGTTTACATGTCATGAACTTATTATCGTCCATCGAGGCGTATGCTATGTAAGACTTATTTATATTCAACACCTGGCTTGTAATAAATGATGCTTCACTATTTGTCATCATATGTATGAGAGAATGATCCTGGCATACATGTGGTATTCACTCGGTTGTTCTTCGGAGAAACCGGGTGTGACAGAAGTGGTATCAGAGCCAAGGTTGCCCGTAGGAACGTGGACCTAGGTAGAAATGGACGTATTTAAGGACCCTATTTTCTTAAAAACTATTTTACAAAGGTGTGGGTTGAAAGTGTTATTTAATAGGGTCACTTTATTTGTTCACCTTGCCCCAACTTTTATTCAAAATACAATTTTTATTTAACTCTTATCTAACTTAATTTTAAATGCTTTATGTTTTAGATGGTTCGCATGATTCGTACCTTCCGCAAGTCCATCGGAGGGAGAGTTCCTGTAGTTGCCCTTGCCTTGAGAGAGGAGAACCGTCCGGTGACGTACCACTCCTATGGGTTGGCAGTAGGAGGCTTGTTGCGCCGTCTTCGGCGTATGCTCCACGCCGCCGGCAATACAGGCAAGCTAATCATACACTACAGCTCCACCCGGACCACCCGTGAGAAGCGGGAAGAATGGAGTTTAGCAATGAGGATTATCCATGAAAATCAGCTGCTCAAGATCCACCGCTCTCCAGCTTGTCGGGCGACTCAGGCCGATGCTGAGAAGGATGTCACCTGGGAGGCCATCACCTGCCAGAGTTACATCAACCGTCACCACCTGGACAGGACAGACTACATGTATGTCCTCCAGCGTGAGAGTGGCACCGCGGAGTACAAGTACCCGCCAGTGCAGCAGGGGACTTCCCATGAGCACATGGACCTGTGCTTGGAGGATGCTGCTATGCTCAGCACTCGACTGCAGGAGTGCCAGCAGGAGCTTCAGGATGTTCGTGACACCCTGAAGGAGACTGAGGCGTTGCTTCGTGCTAACTTAAGGGCGAGAGAAAAAGGAGATGGGAATGAACTGTGTGTTACCGTAAATGACACGTGGACTCCTGACTCCCCAGACCGTCGGGGGAGCAGGCGCCACCGCACTTCTCTACCAGCAGCTTCCCCACCCAAAGCGGAATTAGAGGGCAGCCGCAATAATGAGGAAGACCCCGAAGAGCCAACTCAGTGATACGAGTCGTTTAGAGTCATTCCCCTTATATCAGCAGGTTATCGAGTAGTCGAGTCAATACCTTAGTTATTTGTGTGTTGATGTTTTTTGTGTGACATGAGTTGTGGAAGCCATGGGCATTTGTCCACAACCTCGTCTGTAGGTTTCTTTGCTTTGATGTGTGAACCCCTATGAATTAATAGTGCATTTATTTTCGCGTGAGATGTGACTCCCGAAAATCTATGTGAAACCCTCAGAAAAAGTTTAATATAATAAGGCCTCAAAAGTTTAAGTTTAAATAAGCAATTTGGGAAGTTAATACGTAATGCTTTAAGATTAACATTTGGTTGATCATGATAGATGGCTGGAAGAGAAAAGGGTCGTGGTGCCAACCCCACCAACAACAACGATGAGGCCCGCAACCCTCATCTTTCTGGAGGACAAGACAGGGGTGGTCGCCATGAAGGAGCTGACCCTATCCACCAAATGCTTGAAAATCAGAATCAGCTCATCCAGAGTTTAACTCAAGTGGTGGCCAACTTGCACCAAGCTCCACCCCCACAAGCTGCACCACGCCAACCAAGGTTGAGTGAGTTTCTAGGGACTCAACCTCCAAAGTTTGCAAGTGCTGCTGAACCTCTGGAGGCAGATGACTGGTTAAAGACCATTGAGAGCAAGATGAGGATTATACAATGCCAAGGGTATGAGAGGGTGCTGTTTGCCTCTCACCAATTGCATGGACCTGCTGCTGATTGGTGGACCGCTTACGTGGCAGCCCATCATGACCCCGAGAACATCACTTGGGAAGAGTTCAAGCGCCGTTTCCGCAACCATTACATACCAAGGGGTGAACTCAAAAACAAGAGGAAGGAGTTCTTGGGACTGCAGCAAGGAAACATGACTGTGAGGGAATACCTCACTAAGTTCACCCAACTATCCCGTTATGCACCACGGGACATCGAAACTGATGAGCAAAAACAGGACTGTTTTGTGGAAGGACTTACTATGGAAATGCAGTGTGCAATGTCCTCCAACGAGTATGAAAGCTTCCAAAAGATGGTAGACAGAGCATTTGTCGTGGAGAGGAAGCTGAAGGCCTTGGGAAATGAAAACAAGAGGAAGGCGGGATGGTCACACCAAGCCTCAAGTAGCAACACACGCCCACGTTTGATATAGCAACCCACAGGGCAGACGAGCCGTGCTGTGGTACCCTACTCAGCACCCAGAGGGTACAACCCGAATTTCAGGCCTCCGTCAGCACCAGCACAGCCGCAGCGTCAGTTTTTACAGCATCCTCGCCCCACATATCAACCTCGACCAGCAGTACAAGGACCACCGAACCAACCCCAAGACAACAAAGGCCAGGCACCTAAGGTTGGGGTGCAATGCTTCAACTGTGGTGAAGTGGGGCACTACACCCATAAGTGCCCAAAGAAGAAGCCCATGCAGCCACAACAACAGAATGTGACGCGAGGACGGGTGAACCACGTGACCATGGAGGAAGCGCAAGAGGCACCTGACGTGGTAATTGGTAAGTTTCCTGTCAACTTACACATTGCAACCCTGCTATTCGATTCTGGTGCCACCCACTCGTTCATTGCTCAAGGGTTTGTTAAGAAGCATGATCTAGCAACAACACAAATGAACCATATGCTAGCAGTAAACTCTCCAGGGAGAGACATAAGGATAAGACAAGTGTGTCCCAAGTTGAATCTAGACATTAATGGGGTAGTATTTACTGCAAACCTCATAGTGATAGACTCACAAGGCATAGATATTATTTTGGGTATGGATTGGTTGACCAAACATAAGGGAATCATCTATTGTTCGACAAGAACGGTGGAACTAACTCACCCTAGTGGCACAAGAGTGAAGTTCATAACTGTACAAGAACCTAGGAGGGACCTTAAACTCAACCACTTTGAGGTGGAAGTGGAAGAGATCAGGATTATCCGGGAATATCCAGACGTTTTTTCCGGAGGAGTTGCCCGGTATGCCCCCCGATCGTGAAGTAGAATTCGCGAGTGAACTAGTGCCTGGAACCGCCCCGATATACAAGAGGCCTTATCGGATGGACTCCAAACAGCTGGAAGAACTCAAGGAACATTTACGAGAATTGGCAGAGAAGGGGTACATTCGTCCTAGTTCCTCACCATGGGGAGCTCCAGTGATATTTGTGCCCAAGAAGGACGGGTTCCAAAGGTTATGCGTAGACTACCGTGCTTTGAATGAAGTAACAATCAAGAACAAGTACCCATTACCCCGCATTGAGGACTTATTTGATCAGTTGAGGGGATCCTGTGTGTTCTCAAAATTTGATCTCAGGTCGGGATACCACCAACTTAAGATAAGGCAAACCGACATTCCAAAGACAGCTTTCGTATCTCGGTACGGGCTGTATGAATACACCGTCATGCCGTTCGGGCTAACTAATGCCCCGGCATACGTCATGTATCTCATGAACAAGGTATTCATGGAATATCTGGACAATTTTGTGGTGGTTTTCATTGATGACATTATCATCTTCTCCAAAAATGAAGAAGAACATGAGGGACTTTTAAGGTTGGTGTTGCAAAAACTGAGAGAACACCAACTATATGCCAAGTTGAGCAAGTGTGAGTTTTGGCTGAAGAGAGTTCCCTTCTTAGGACATATAATTTCGGAGGGAGGAATCTCCGTAGATCCCACCAAGATCGAGGGTGTACAGAAGTGGAAGACCTCCGAAAATGTCGGGGAAGTTCGAAGCTTCTTAGGATTGGCTGGGTATTATCAACGGTTTATTGAGGATTTCTCCGAGATCTCGAGACCCCTCACCAAATTGTTAGAGAAGGGAATCACATTCACATGGACACCACAGTGCGAGACGAGTTTTCATGAATTGAAGAAAAGATTGACAACAGCACCAGTGCTACTTATGCCGGATATGCAGAAGAATTTTTCGATGTACTGCGATGCATCTGGACATGGGTTGGGATGTGTTCTCATGCAAGAGGGGCATGTTGTGGCCTACGCGTCCCGGCAGCTCCGAAAACACGAGAAGAACTATCCTACACATGACCTAGAGCTAGCCGCGGTGGTACACGCATTGAAGATCTGGCGGCATTACTTGATGGGGAAGAGGACAGAGATATATAAGGATCATAAGAGCTTAAAGTATATTTTCACACAGCCAGATCTCAACCTCAGACAAAGGAGATGGTTAGAGCTAATCAACGACTTTGATGTGGGCATCAACTATCATCATGGGAAAGCGAACGTCGTGGCAGATGCTTTAAGCCGGAAGGTGCAGGTCAATAGGCCGAGCTTAAAGGACATGCCTACAGAATTGAAGGAAGAGGTTGTAAAACTCAATCTACGTCTGGTAAATAGTGGTGAGGCCATCGCCATGGAAGTGGACTCCACATTAGAGCAAGACATACGCAAATGTCAGAAGAATGACGAGAAGATACAAGAGATTAGAGAACTCATCAAAGAAAATAAAGCCCCTGGGTTCAGAGAGGATGAACAAGGTACGGTATGGCATGGGAAAAGAAACTGTGTGCCTGAGGTAAAGGAGATCCGTGAATTGATTTTGAAGGAGGCTCATGATTCCGACTATTCCATTCATCCTGGAAGTACGAATATGTATCATGACCTCAAGAGCAAATATTGGTGGTATGGCATGAAGCGAGATGTCGCGGAACATGTAGCCCTATGTGTCACATGTCAGTTGGTGAAAGCAGAACATCAACGGCCCACGGGACTATTACAACCACTCAAAGTGCCTGAATGGAAATGGGAAGAAATAGGTATGGACTTCATAGTGGGACTACCCAGGACCCAATCGGGATAAATTCGATATGGGTCATCATCGACAGGCTAACCAAGGTAGCTCATTTCATCCCCGTGAAAGAAAGCTACATCGGATCCAAATTGGCGGAATTGTACATGTCAAGGATCGTGTGTTTCCATGGAGTGCCAAAGAAGATAGTGTCAGACCGAGGGACACAGTTCACCTCAAGGTTCTGGTAGATGTTACATAAAAACAATGGGAACTCATCTAAATTTTAGTTCTGCCTATCACCCGGAGACTGAAGGGCAGACGCAAAGAACCAATCATATCCTTGAGGATATGCTGAGAGCGTGTGCGCTCAAGAACAATAGGAGTTGGGATAAGAACTTACCGTATGTGGAGTTCTCCTATAACAACAGCTATCAGGCTAGTATGAAGATGTCACCATTTGAGGCTTTGTATGGGAGGAAGTGCAGGACTCCACTATTTTGGAACCAAACAGGGGAAAGTAAAGTGTTTGGGCCCGAAGTACTACAAGAAGCCGAGGCGAAGATAAGGGAAATCCGCAACAACTTGAGGATAGCACAAACCCGACAAAAGAGCTATGCCGATGTACGGAGAAGAGAGCTCGTTTTCAACGTGGGGGACTATGTCTATCTCAAGGTGTCCCCTATCCGAGGACTTCGTTGGTTCAAGGTGAAAGGGAAGTTATCACCTTGATACATCAGACCCTTTCAGATTCTGGAGAGGAAAGGCGAAGTGGCATATCAACTAGAACTACCGGCTCGCCTATCGGATGTGCACGATGTATTCCATGTGTCTCAGCTCAAGAAATGTCTAAGGACGCATGGAGAGATGTTACCCATGAATGAGCTTGACGTAAGAGAGGATCTGTCTTATGCCGAGCAACCGGTCAAGGTTTTGGAGACAATGGAACACCACACAAGAAATAAAAGAATCCGGATGTGCAAGGTGCAGTGAAAGCATCACTCGGAAGAGGAAGCCACATGGGAGCGAGAAGACGAGCTTAAGGCACAGTTTCTAGAATTGTTTTCCTAGAACCACCAATCTCGAGGATGAGATTTCTTTTAAGGGGGGTAGAGCTGTAACACCCCAAAACCTACTAAAGAGGGGAATTTAAAAATTTTTGGACGCAATGCATGTGATAAAGCAATTCAAATTCAAACTGGGATTTAAATTCAAATCCAAACAAAAAAAGAAAAGGAAAAAGAAAAAGAAAACCCAAACCGGCCAGTGGGCCAAAACCCGCCAGCCGGCCCAATACCTCCGCGCCAACCCTAACCCGCGCCCCCCTCTCTCTCCCTCTCACTAACACGCGGGGCCCGCGTGTCATCCCTCTCCCCGCGCGCCCCCAACGGCCCCGTCTCTCTCTCTCTCTCTCGCCCGATCGCAACCACCCTCCCGAACCCCGCGCTCGCAGCCCTGATCTTCGGCCCCGGGCGATGCTACTTATCCAAACCGACCCGTCACCGCCTCCCCTCGTGCATTCCACGCAAGAAAACTCGCCGAATTCCCCAGCACCTCTCCATCTTCCCCTCCGGTGAGAACCGATCATCCCCCACCGAAAAACCTTCGGATCTCTTCGTTTTTCGTTGGACTAACGAGCTCGCCGTGCTCCACCGCCTCCAGGGAGCCCTGCTGGTGAAGGAAGCGACAAGTTTCGCGCCCTAGCATTGGTTCCAACGAGCACCGAGGAGCAGCTTCAACCATCGTCGTCGCAGAGCCGAATTCCGACCTCCCCAAGCCCGAGAAACCCCTAGGTGAGCTCCCCTACCCCTCCGCAGTCGATCCGTGTGAAAAACTGCAAGTTTTAACGTATAGCGGCAAGGAACCGAAGCTGCGCCGGCAAGATCGCCGCCCCCGCCGCCGGCCGCCGCCGCCGCGCGCGCGGGCTGGCTCTGGCCAGGGCGACGTGGCCCCTTGGGGGCCATCTATTTTAAATCGCACGGTAGAAATAAAACCGACGCGTACCGGTTCGGCGATCTAATCTGAGCCGTCTGTTTTAAATCGAATGGTCCACGTCAGCCCCGCGTTATAAAGGCTGGAATTCTTACGCGCTACCCCCTGGGGATTTCGGAAAACACGAGCTAGCCACGGAAACTTCTGATCTAGCCCCTGGACCTTCAGAAATTCGTGTAAATTCATTTAGAAATCAGTTTTAGCCCCTGGACTTAATAAAAATTAGGAAACCCCCTCTGTTATGTGTAGTTAGACCCCTGGAAATTTAGGAAATAGTAAATTAGACCCTGCAGTAGGGTGGATTTACCTTTTTGACCCTATACGATATTAAATTCAGAAATTTGAATATGTGACTAGGATTTAAATTTAAAAGGTGAGGCAAACACATGTGCAAATTCAAATTTAAACTCTCCTAGCACTTGGAAAACTTTAGAATGAGTTAAAAATAGATTTTAGGCTGAAATAAAATCTGCCTAAGTGTTGCTCATTTTTATTTTTTCTAGAGACACATTTTAGGCTAGGAAATAATTCTAAAAAATAGTAAAATAAATTTAATTTGTTCCACATCAGGGAGGAAGTTCAAAAACATATTATTGAACATTTTAGATCAGAACCTATTCTGTTTAGATGATGTGTCTTACTATTTTCATAATAAAGTTCACTTTTAGGCATAGAAAATAAATCTAAAAATATAGGAAAATAAGTATGCATAATTAGAAAAGGATAAATGAGTTCTCCAAATCTAAAAGCTTCAATTTAGGATTTTGTAGAAGATCTGAAAACCTATTTGGAGTAGGAAATTACCTTTCATGCAAACTTGGTAGTTAAGAAGTGTACTAATTAAATATAAAGAATTTGTTCAAATTGGAAATTCATATATAGTGTGCAAATAGAAATCTGAATACAATAGTTTGAAATCATATACATATGTTCAAAAGTGCATGTAGGCCAAAAATCAACACATGTAGAGTAACCACAACACTTAGAAATGTGAATGACTTTCATAGGTATGTATGTGTGGTTTGCATGAAGTGAAAGTGTGAACTATGTCTTATGGATTGTTGTTTTCTTTTGCTATGTGTATTGGCATGAGTAGAACCTGCCCCAGAGCAAGTTCTCCCCTTCCAAGACCAAGACTTTCCATTCTCAGAGCAGCAGGAAGAAGGCAAGTGTCCTTGACCACTTTGATCCTATACTAGGATGTGTAGATAGAATTATTTGCATTGTCAATTGAAATATGAAACCCATGCTAGGAAGTTTCCCTAGAATTGCATTATCTTGTTTCCTTGTATCTTGGGTTGGGATTTATTTTATCATGTCATTTATTTATATGCTTATGCTTAGCCATGCTTTGAATGGGATAATTGGGATATGAGATCATCAATTTATTTACCTTACTCTTGAATGAGATATTATGAGTTATGTAGAGGTAGGGATCGAGGCAAGTTGGATGATTTGGTTGGTGCTGGGTGCACGAGACTCGGGTTTGTGTTTAGTACTTGCCTGGATCCTAAGGACCGGTTCATGGAGCATGTAACCTGGCTTTACTGTGCCAACCACATGCTGAGATGGGGCAGCTTGGCCAATTAATTAGGTGTATCCCCGGCGTAGTATGGGTGTTTTGGATGGTGCGGGGAATAGGTGTCAGCTGGACTACCATATGAACCGCAAGGCTCAAAAGGGGGCCACTGCAGTGGGGTTGGAGCCTCTTGTATGCTGTTAGGGGTGAAACCTCAGTGGGCGCACGCTCGTCGGGAATCCCTTTGTAAAGGCCTCGTAGTGATCTCCTGGCTACACACCTGGGAAGTGTGAACGTGGTTCGCGGCCACTGGCATAATGGAGGTTCTTTTAGTCCACCCGGCAACGGGGGATGAAATCACTACATGTGGGTACAGTGGTGCAAACTCTGCAGAGTCAAAACTGTCATGACAGCCGTGCTCACGGTCAAGAGCGGCTTGGACTTATTCATGATTAGAGGATGATGAACTGGGATGTTGAGGATGTTAAGCGGGAAGCTTAACATTTAAGATGAGATTATGTTTACTTGATATTGATGATGGGTTGAGGGATTGGGACCATTTCACCTGTGTAGTACTGTAGGAGCTTAATAAGCTAAGGTTATAGGTATTAATTGCGTAGTGCTTTAACCATGAGTTCAACCTCTCCTTGCTCTAGCCATGAATGACATAACTTTCCCACACTTGCTGAGTACCCACGGTACTCAAACATGCTTTTCTGTTGGTTTATATTGCTGCTCAAGTCAAGAGAATGATGTGGTGTTTAATGACCAAGACTTTGGTCCCGAGGAAGGATTCTAGATTCACGGAGTCCCCCGGGCAACGCCTGTGACGAAGCCCACAAGATTTATATTCCGCTGCTCTTTTGTTTACATGTCATGAACTTATTATCGTCCATCGAGACGTATGCTATGTAAGACTTATTTATATTCAACATCTGGCTTGTAATAAATGATGCTTCACTATTTGTCATCACATGTATGATAGAATGATCCTGGCATACATGTGGTATTCACTCAGTTGTTCTTCGGAGAAACCGGGTGTGACATTCTTTCTCCATTTCTATATATAAAAGTCCCAAAAATGTAAATGAATAAAACCAAGGTTTAAATTCATTTGTGTGGCAAAGGCATGAAAATGGGACTTGCTAAAACTTTTCTTCATGCAAAGTAATATATGGATGATCATCCAAAAATGAGGCCCACACTTTTATTTGAAAGTGTTGAACCAATACGGATTTAAAATACCTCTTTGCATGTAAACTTACAAATCAGCCTTTAAATTCAAAGTTCACACAAATGATGGCTCGAAACTTTGAATAACCATGCAGCCATATAATTTGGAAGTGTGGAAGTTTAGGGTGGCAAACTTTTCATTTGAGGGTGGGCTCAAAAAGGAGTTAAATAGAAGCATTTGCAAATTCCAACCAAATTCAAATTTGCTATGCAAATTCAAACTGAATTTTGGGAAATCCAAATTCTAGCCCACCTTTCAAACTCAGAATTGTGGAATTTAGAGAGATCGACATGAGAAGATATTTTGGAGGAAATGTGGGGTGGGACCCACATGTCAGTGAGCAAATTTGACTTGCAAAGGAAGCAAGTACACTCTGTTTTCAGCTCACCGAGAGTTCTCACCGTGGCGCCACCGAGAAGCGGCAACCGCCACCTCCTGCTCGTTGCCCCACGCGCTGGAGGCCGAATGAATACCCCCCCCCTTGTGCCTCGGCATGATCACTTCTCCTCAGACCGAGCCAACAGCCTTTTGCTTCCTCCTCCTCGCGAGTGCACGAGCAGCTTCTCAACTCGACACCGCCTCCTCGGCTTGATCGGGAAACCGACAGAAACTCGTGCTCCTCGCTTCCCCGAGCTGCTAGACAGCACCACGAGCTCAGCTCCCACTTTACCAACCCGGAAATGTGACACCCTTATTTCTGGTTTCTGCATGTATTCATGTTTCATGTAGAGAAAACATTTTAAAAGAAGTAGGAATAGAGAAAAATATCAAAAAGATAGCAAATAAGAGCCGAATCCAGTTCCCAGAGAGCGCCGAAGACAACTTCCACGGCCCGCTGGCCACGTGGCATGTCCGGAGCTCATCCCTGTGTAGTGGGGAGAGGTCCGCCGCTAAACTGGCTACGTGGCAGGCTCGGGGCTCATCTCCACTAGGGGGGAGAGGTCCGACCCTGTGGGACACGTGTTGCCCTCGGAGCTAGCCTCTGCGGAAGAAGCAAAGGCAGTTCCGCAGGACACATGTCACCTTTGGAGCTAGTCACCGCGGAAATTAGAGGACCAGTCGCACGGGATACGTGTCGATCTCAGAGCTCACCTACGAGAGGTCCGGTTCAATTGGACACGTGTCGTCACCGGAGCTTATCTCCGGGAGGTTCGTCACTGTTGGACACGTGTTTACCTCGGAGCTCGTCTCTGAGGAAAAAGGAAAAAGTCCGGCGCTACTTGACGCGTGGCGCACGCGGAGCTCACCTCCGAAGGAGAAGGGAGGTCTCGCGCGCTTGACACGCGGCACAACCGGAGCTCGTCTATACGGAAAGGGAGATACCAGGCCCAGGGGACGTGTGGAGCTTCCGGAGCTCATCACCGCGGAGGTAACGAGTTCTGGAGAGGGTTTTTTTTGGATTCTGTACCATTGAAATACCGGTACGGAGGAGAAACCGACCCGAATTCCACAATGTTACCGCACCAAATCAACTAAGGATAAGTTGTTAAGATTCAACGACAATCTGAATAGAACTCTTATTCGAGATACAATCAGATTAGGACTCTTATTCTCCCGATTATAAATAGAACCCAGAACCCTTGGCCGAAACCATGAACTTCTTTTCTCCTGAGCCAACGACTTAGAGCCCTAGCCCCAACTCGCCGAGTAAGCCATCGCAGGAGTTCAGCGAGGAAGATTGCCGGAAGAGAGCCCCAATGATCTGTCTGATCAGAGAAGGACCCCGATACCGAGAAGAACGTAAGGTAGGTCTCCAATATCACCTTACGACATCATTGTGTTTTCTTTGCATCTGTTCTTCGATTCCTTCCAAGCAGAGTTCTAAAACTATCATGATAGCCGAGCTTACGGTCACGAGCGCCTAGCCAACTTCCATGATTAGTTGGGATGGTTACTGGTTAGGGTTTTGGATGGTTTGGTTTTCGGGACGGTTGAGTCCGGGTGATAAGATGGGTTGCATGACTGTTGAGTCATGGCAACAAGGTTGGTCTCGGTGGGAGACGAAGTTGTTTATGAGATGAAATTGTAGCGAATACGAGATGGTATCGTGAGATGGAAGCGAATACGAGGAGGTATTCATGAACAAGAATGAGGTTGATTGATGATGGGTTGTGACATGGAAGGTAATGAACATAATGGAGGTATGATTGGTATTTTAATACATGTTGGGATTACATTCACTTAAAGATGAGTTGTTGAGTACATCATTGTACTCAAACTTGCATTATTATTTCATCATCAGCAATAGGAGAAGATTACTATGAAGACCAAGTGGAGCATTAGGCGTGTAAATCTGTCCTCAACCTTGCCTGTGGGGGACGGAGTATAGATGGAGCCATTGCTGCCTAGAATTGCCTCCACATTAGTTAAATTGCTTCCGCATTTGAATGAGGACTTCCGCTGCATAGAAATAATACTTCCGCTGTGAGTATGAGTCCAAGACTCATGAGACATTGTAATAAACTCTGTTATTCGTGGTTATATATATTCTGAATTCAGTTGTGGAAAATATGTGTATGTGTGATGAACATCCTGGGCACACATATGCATCAGTTCTCAGTTTCGTGGTATTCCACAGAATTGAGAGCGTCACAGACTGGTATCAGAGCCACGGTTGACGAAGGGTTACACGCCTAAATAGGAAACACAGATTGGTATCAAAAGCCACGGATGAGGGTAGATTACACACCTAGATACAATCACAGATTGGTACCAGAACCAGGGGTTCACGGTAGGTTACACGCTTATATAGATCACAGATTGGTATCCGACACAGATTGGTAACTAAGCCACACTGACCATAGGATGCGTAGATTGGCATTGGAACTACCTTGAGATAGGACACAAGACCTAGGAGAAGCCATAGTTGGATCACAAAATTTGCAACACCCTAAGCCATATAGGAACCCCATTGAACAAAGCCTTGAATAGGAGTTGTGTGAGCCCTTGTGATGGTTGTTTGTGATTATGCGCTTAGTGTGAGCTGTGGGACGTCTCAAAATGTTGCCCATATCCACACATAAGTAGAAAGAGGTGTGAGATGCCTCGGCACTTGTTCACATCCTCACATGGGCTAATATATATAGTTAAACCCACCTTGATGCATATAGTTGAGGGGATCTACCTAACCTTCTAACCCTCTGTTCTATTTTGATCTCTCTCACAGATGGTGAGAGGAAACGCCGGCCGAAGGAACGTCTGTGACAACCAAGAGGATGGCCACGATGAAGTTCCTGTTAACCCCGGAGCTGGTGAGAACAACCTGGAACGGTTGATGACCATGCAAAACCAACTTATGCAAACCATGATCCAAACTTTGGGTCAGTTGCAGGCCAACTACAACAACCCCGTTCCGGCACCACTGCCACCACCACCGCCGGCTCATAACAGACTGGGTGAGTTCATGAGAACTTGACCACCCACCTTCGCTCAAGCTAACGACCCCAACGGTGGGGGGGTAGAAGAAGGGCCCGGGCCCGGCTGTCAGCAACTGTAACATTTAAATTCGTGATCTGTTGTGTCCCGGATTCGGTGTGCTGGCACGCTGAAGACCTGTGGCCCCGTGTGGCCCATTTTCTATTGGCTGGGATTTAAACAGTGGACCCAATTTTGGAAATTCATATCTCTGTGTAGAAACCGCCAATTTGAGTGATTCCAATTGGGTTGGATTCATTTTTCAGAGTTCTATCCAAACATGGACTCAGATTTGTATGAAAGTCAATAATAATTCTCGAAAGTTCTTTGAAGATTTTCTAAAAGGAATTATTGAGGGAGTTTGGTTTATCCAAAAATCCTCAAATTTTTCCATAATACTCTTTAGCATATTTTTGACCTTCAAGCAAATTTTCAGCTAATTTGAAGATAATTTGAGTAGCAATTTGCTAAATACAAAATGCTGTGTTCATAAGAGTCCAGAAACATTTCAGAAAATGTTGGCCACTTGTAAAATCTATTCTGGGCAATCCATAGCTCCAAAAACCATAGGAAAATTTAGGCAAGCTCTATGAGATATACTTGAAATTTGGTTCACTAAATTGGTGTAAGGGCCTCAGTTTTTGACACATAATTGAAGTGTTCATCACCACACCACACACCTCATTTGAGGAAAGTTGATGAACACAAATGAAGAGCAAGTAACCACCATCAACATGCTCATTAGAGAACAAACTCACATATTGCAAAAGGGGTATTTCCCACATGTGATATAGAGGGGCTGGACATATGAAAACTCCTACACATTGCTAAGGATGTCCATGCCAAGTTCACCCAAATTCAAAACCTTTTTGAGGTCATCTTAGGTATAGTTAGGAAGGGGGCAGTTTGAAACCATATTCAAATTCAAAATGTTTTTATTCCATGAATTCAAAAGTTGGAGGCACATTCTTAGTCAGCACATTGTTGTGAGCTCACACATCAATTTTCACTCCATTTGGAGTTGATCTTGACATGAGCTAAGTGGGACAAATTCAAACTTTATTTGAATTCAAAACTGAACTTGTGCTGAAATTCATTCAAACCAAACCCAATTTGAATTCTACTCAATTCAAATGGCTCATGGGTGAATAATTTGAATCACCAGGGGTATTTTGGGGCTCACTGTTTACAACAGTGATTAGGAGTAAATTTCAGAGGTTAAAACCCCGGGTGGGGCCCACATGTCATAGAGAGAAGGAGGAGAAACTTGCACCCAAAGTCGGAGTGTCGGTGGGAACTTCCACCGAGCAGCTGCCGACTCCACGCTCGGGAGCAGCTGCGCTCGCCACCGAGGAGCAGGAGCGCCACCAGCTGCTTCCTGCGCCCACACGCGAGCCCAAGGGTGGTTCCAGGGCCCTCTTAAGGCGCTCCATGGGGGCAGGCACCGATGATTTCCTCCTCTCCCGCGATCACCGAGCCACCAACCTGCCGCCTCTCTACTCGATCGGAGAACCGTGAAACCAGCTCGCCTTCTCCCGCCCCAAGCTGCTAGACGGCCACCTGAGATCGCACTCCACCTCCCCAATGCCAGAAACCCCGAGCTCTGACCTCCTTTGCCCGAAAACGATCGCCACCGCGGCGACCTAGCCTCAGCCGAGAGTCAGGCGCCTGTGGACAGCGTTCCACAGTCGTTTTCACGGTCCAGCAAGAGAGGCAACAGGAGCACGCGACCACCGTGCTGCTCTCCTCCAAGTTTGGAAGCAAACCATGAAGAATCCACAGAGAATTTCCAGTTTTTGCTCCGGCGACCGTAAACCGAGCTTCCGGTACAGATTCTTCAAATTCTCGCTCTATGATCTTTCGGTGGTTATCAAATCTTGCACATAGACGCTGGACTAGCCGGCGATCAAGTTCTTTTCTGCATCCGTGGCGTGAAACTGTCTAGGAGTGATGAATTTCGAGCTCGATCAAGGGCGGTTATGGCGGGCACGATCGGTCACACGGTGCCGACCGACTTGCCGCCATCCCTGAACCCTTTTGACACCTTGTCGAGCTTCCTAGAAGTACACTGATGCTGTAGGACCGTTTGTTCGAGGCGTTGGCGGGTTAGAACCCACGGTCGACGGCGCCGAACCTCAACCGAGGCCGTGGCACGTCACCGGGCAATTTCCGGTCACCCCCAGCCCGACCTGACACCACCGACATGTTCCTCGACGTCGACAACCCCCTGGCGGCGAGTTTCAGACCATGGGAGGTCTGGCAGCGGCGAGCCGGCGAGCTCCGAGTCTGCTCCGGCGAGGTCGGCGGCGCGGGCGCGAGAGAACGGCGGGAGGAAGACGAAGCCGGCTGGCCCACGTGTCAGCGGCTGAAGAATTTAAATCAGGATCGGGTGTGGCCGGGATCAGCTGTGCTGGCACGCAAATACCCTGTGGGCCTCAGTGTGCCGGACACCTCCGCGCTCAACACGTGTCCCGCGGGCCCCCGAGAGTTTAAACTTTTTCCCCCGATTTTCAGAATTCTTCCAAACTTAAAATTCTCATAACTTGAGCTAGAAAGCTCCAAATCGAGTGAACCAAATTTTGTTGGATTCAGCTCTCTGAGCACTTTCCAGAAAATCAAGTTTCACTTCATGAAAATCCTTATTTCTCCAGAATTAATTCCTCAAAATTTAAATTCTTGGAATTTTAACTGGAAAATCCTTTGGAGGAAAATCTTGAAATTGTACTGGGATGTTCACCAAAATATCCCTGAACTACCATAAAAATTTCAGACCCATTTGAGCGCATTTGATCCACCTAATGGTGTGATTAGTGAAACTGTTCCAGAGAAAATAGAAAATGTTCAGAAACATTTTCAGAATTTTCTCTGAAATTGTTTAGCTCATATCCTTAGCTAGGAACCTTCAAAATAAGTGATACCAACTCCATTAGAACCCTCTGAAAATCTAGTTTTCAGAAAGTCATAGTTTGTTTCATGAAAATCCTTACAACACCCTAAAAGCCTTCAATTAAGGTCAAGTACATAATTAATTGTGGAGGGCTCAAATGAGCTTTGCTGCAACTAAAACTTGACCAAGTCTCTGTCTAGGTTGTAACCAAGCCACAGTAAATGTTTCATAGTTAGTGAGCCTGTCTAGTGGGACTTATAAGCTTCACAAGTTCAAACTTAATACAAATGCATTTAAATTGATACATGTATTTCCACTATCATGTAGTCGCTAAGGTCGAGGAGGAACCCGAAGTCCTAGACTTCGTTACTCCAGAGGAACAGCTAGCCTACGACCAAGAGCAGTAAGGCAAGCTCCGGTTTGCATTAACCTTTTACAAATTTTTATTGTTTTCAGCACATACATGAATACTATTGTTCCTTGCATTAGAGTCTTGTTTGGAAACCCAAGTGCATAGCCAAGAAAGCTATGGGTTGGCATTAGGATTGAAAACCTCGTTAGCCACTGCATTGCTAGGATAGAGTAGGATTCGGTACAAGTTGAGTAGTTGGAACTACTCGCGAGCATAGGCTAGAGGCACTCGACTCAGGTAGTGATAGCACATGAACCACATGGAAAGAAAATGAGACCAAGCGGAGGGTAAGGGCAACAGGACTTTGGGGCCTGTGTGCTGTAGCTCCGCTTGCGTCGATTGAGGACCGAGCCGTGTGCGGGCCTGTTGAACAAGCTAGAACAGTACCGAAGACCTACCGGCTATAAGGGAACCGGGAAACTGATGTAACTCGGGTAGCTGGGTGTTGAGGCATAGCTGGTCGTTCAGAGGGTAGGTTGAGAGCTCGAGGTGTAAATCGGCTGGCGGCACTGAGATGCGCTTGCAGAGACCTCTTGCTCGGGACGATTGGACCGGTTCAACATTTGGCTAACGGGTGAAAGGTAGTTGCGTACAGCGTCCGTGAGTGTTGCTGTAGGCAACATCGAGTACGGGCGTATGTGACGGGTTGTTCAGGTAACCCCGCAGGTGTAAATCGATTATAATCGCCGTCCCTCACGGTCAGTGAGTACCACTTGTTCACTGTACCGTGACGTAGAAAGAACATGCTAGTTACATGTTAAAATGTTGCTGATTGAAAGATGAACTTGATTGCTAATGACTTGCTGTAGTTTAGAGCTAACTAAAGTTCATTTCAATATTGGGCAAAGTACATGAGAGAAATGCGTTTCTTGTTTGATTGCGGCTCTCTCATGTACCTGAGCGTAAGGTTCTCCACAACCTGCCGCTAAAACTTGAAAGTAAGGTTCTACTAACTAGGCGAGTCCATGCAAATGATTTTTACCCCATGTAACCCACCACCCCTCATTTAGAAGTTCCATGTTTAGGTGAGACCGGTCAGACTTGCTGAGCCTTCGTGCTCACTGCTTGTGTTTGAAGCTTTTGCAGGGTTCTATGAGGAAGGGACTCCCGAAGAGGAGACGCAACCCCAGGAGGGGAACCCCGTCGAGTGGGAGTCGTGCACGCCGCAGAGTTAGTGTGCGTGTGTGCTAGCAAGGACACGTTCAAGGGCTGAACATGGACTTGATGCGTAGTCTACGCCCGTGAGTGTAGACTGGAACTATTTTGATGTAAACATGTTCATAAACTTGTTTATGTAATAAAATTTCGCTTCCACTTTGTACCTTTGATGTGTGTTATCCGGTGCTGTGCAACGCAGCACCCCTCAGTGTGATCCTGGCTCGACAAGACCTTTGGGGTCGTGTCAGCTTTGGTATCAGAGCTCGCTTGAGGTTTAAAGCACTACAAAGGTCATCTTTTTCAAAAATCCAGTGAGGAACGAGTAGTAGCCCATATAAGGATGTTATTAGCATATAGAAAGTGGCATACTAACCTATTTGTTTATGTCAGAAAATCATGTATCTCTGGACGGTTATGTCTTGGGGGGGGTACACGTAAGCGCTGTCCACCAGTGCGCACAAGCTGAAGGGTGGAGCTCCACAGGTGGTAGGTAACCCGACCCGCTTTGATATCCTCTACGACTCTTCATGTCGTTTGGGGTATTCGAGCAACGTCTATCCCTGGCGTGCGTGGTGCAACTTGGGAGACCCCGTCACGTGGTCTGAAACGTGAACACGTAGCTCAAGGCGTGTTTGGCTTGAGAACATCTGGGCGAGTGATGACGGCCGGTTGTACGAACTGAATGGATTCCAGGCTCGGTGTGCAGCCGAGTCTGACGATTTTGAGTTTCTGCAGGTAGCCTGACCACGAAACGGTAGGCTTGTAGCATCCGTGTGCGAGTGATGTTTAGTGCCACTGAAATAACGAAGCCGGCTAAGTCCGGTATAGGTTTTTTCTTTGTGAGGACGTAGTACCGACATAATCTGGTGACGCATCGACGTCACACCCAACTAAATGAACAACTTCATTTGAAACTTGAAGGTTTTAATCTAAAGCAGTAACACTTGATGTAACTCCTTCCCTTGAACAGGATATTCAAAGTTAACAAGTTTTCAACTTATAGGTTGTTAAGGATAGAGTACTCTGGTTTCAGCTGAATTAGGGCGGAAGTTGATCAGAGGTTAGAGGTTGAGTTCTTTTGAGGTTAGGGTCATATGATACATTTCTGGAAATCTTTGGGAGAGCTTTACAACTATTCTGTTGAGGTCCAGAGGTGTTTCATCCCTTAACCACTTGAAAAATGCAGTAGAGTTGAAACTGTCCAGAAAACAGGGCAGAGCAAACACTATCTGTAAACTCTATGTAAATTGAGCATAACTTCCTGCATTAAAATCCAAAAATAGAAAACGAGGTAGTTCTGGAAAGCTTATGAGATGGGTTACAACTTAGTAACAGAAAGTTGTGTCAGATTAAGAACAGAATTAACTGGAATTCTTGGATCAAATCAGTACCTAAAGCAGGGAGGTGCTGTCCAATTGTTTCCAGAAATTCTGTTAACTTTGACATCTCATAACTTTTGAACCAGGACAGATATTAGGCCAAGCAAGTACTTTCTGGAAAGCTATTGAAGTTAGCTTTAACTTTGATGTTGATCTCCAGAACTAGTTTTGCTTTAACATGGCCTAAATCAGGTTGAAATGGAAACTGGTCAGGGCTGTCATGGGAACAGCAGATCAGCAGTCAAATTTGTTTAAAATTTGAACTATGTTTCCAAGTTTTATGGGTTCAATAACATGTCTTATGTTATAACTCAGTGGTTTGCTGTTTAAATAAATATTTGACATTTCTCAAATATAGTTTTACAGATGACAGCAGATAAACAGTTGAAGAACGGGTGGGTGGTGTCCCACTGTTCTCACCTTAGCGGCTACCCGGAAGCATTGTGGCAAATGCTCCAATATTTCGGGTACAACCAGAGGCCGCAGTGCTTCGCCAAGGAAGAAGGCGAAGAGGGGAACAAGACATGGACAATCCATGTCGAATTCCCTGCAGGACCTACACCACCCGGTTGGGTGCCGTTCACCATCACGGTGAGAGGAAGACAACCGGAAGGGATGTGGCAAGTGGCAGCCCGTGACACTATGTCACGTTTCTGCCAACTACACGTGCAGGCTATGGAGGGCACTCCATACGCACTCGTTCCGGTGGAGGGACTGGCTCAGCATGTGTGGGAAGAGAGGTACCGGGAGGCAACGGACCCGAGTTGCCCAAGGTACAACCCCGCGGAGGCAAATCTCAGCCTCCAGATGAGGGCGGGAAACGCCGTGATGGACAGCCAAGCTGTGCATACGGAGCATCTCGCCACAAAGCTCAAGGAGAGCACGAGCCGTGGAGACCATTTCGACAGTGCTCACAGCGCACTCCGCAATGTGCTCCTTCCGACGATCAAGCGACTGAATGAACAACATAATCAGTTGCATCGTCTGAAGAAGGCGAAGAGGAAAAGCTGTGTCGACACCGCGGCGTTGCAAGAACTGGTATAGAATCTGACCCAGCAGAACGAGGACCTTGCTCAAGAGCGAGACGGCGCTATTGAGGAAGGCCAAGGCTGGGAAGAAGATTATAACCAAGCCATGGACGAGGTGCATGCTTTGCAGGACCTCGTACCTCCGGTATTGGGCATACCGGTGGTCTTGGGTCTTCCGGCAATGGGAGAACCCGGGATTGGAGAAGAGGTGGTAGATCCGGAGCCACCAGCAGATGTACCGGAGGAGGACGACCCGCAGGAGGTCGAGTTCTACTCTGAGTAGGGGGTTACAGTTGCCATGAAGGGCAGCTAGGGTAGTGTAGCCCAAATTTTGTAATCAGTGACATGTCGTGTAGATAGTAGCGTATGTATAGGTAGCGACGACATGAGCACGGCTTCTCGGAGACCCGATAATAATGTATCTTGTATAAAGTTTATGCTTTATCAATATATGTGAATGTTGTGCAAATTAATCATGTGTCACTTCAATACCTACTGTTACATATGGAATTTTAAGTAAGACATGTGCTAATTGCTACTGTTTTGAATTTCAGAATGACGCGTACTCGTGCCAACCCGGACGTTGGGGGTACCAGTCAAGGGGGAGAAACCTCCCAACAGCCTCCCGAGTACTCCTCGGGACAGCAACAGCAAACACCGCCACCGCCACTGCCAACAGTTACACTGGCCAACATCGTCGCGGCAATGGCGGGTTCACACCAGCAGCACACAGAGTTGCTGCAGACTCTTATTGCCAATACGTCTCGCCCAGAGAGACGTCAAGATCGTGAGGAGCGTCAACAGAGCTCCTACTCCGACTTCCTGGTGACTCATCCCTCGGTATTCTCAAGGGCGGATGAACCACTTGACGCGGACAACTGGCTCCGCGACATAGAGATGAAGTTCGGGCTGCTCCAGATAAGTGAGCAGCGCAAGACTCAGTTCGCGGTCCAGAAGCTCCAAGGATCCGCGAGCGCGTGGTGGGCCAACTTCTGTGCTTCACAGCCCACCGACCGAGTGATGACCTGGACGGAGTTCCGGACGGCCTTCAGGGCCTATCATATACCGCCAGGTTTGATGAAGAGGAAGACCCAGGAGTTCCTGCACCTGCAGCAAGGGAGCCGGAACGCGCTGGAATACTCCAGGGCGTTCAACGATCTCGCGCTCTACGCGTCGCATCACGCAGATACTGACGAGAAGCGGCGGGACCACTTTTACCAGGTGCTTAACCCGCTCCTGAAGGACAAGTTGGCGATGTTCAATCGCGGCAGCCTCAATGACATCATTGATGCTGCGATTGTTCAAGAGGACTCCGGCAAGGAGTTGGCGGCAGCGGAGAGGAAGCGAAGCGTGCCGCAGAGCAGCGGAGAAGGAGGCGGTCCTTCTCAGAAGTTTCGGATGGTGAATCGCCCACCATCAGGTCCACGCTGGCAGCCACCACAGCGGTCGATGCCGTTCCGCAGTCGGCCGTACTCTTCACCGGCATTCAGGCCGGCACTGCCAGTACCACCGCAACAACAACAGAAGCAGCGGGCGATGTCGCGTGCGTATGCACCTCAGCAGCGCATGCCAGGCTTTCGTCCCCCGAGCACTACACCAGCAGCGGCCACATGTTACAAGTGTGGTCGTCCAGGACACTTCGCGAGCAGTTTCCCGGAGAGGCAAGGCGGCGGAGTGGCACCACAGTTTCCGTGGAGGAATCAACCCCGGAACCCTACTAATGCGCGGCGAGCAAACCCTAGGCCCGGCACTGTCCACCAGCTTGCCATAGAGGACGTGCCGGAGGGCGAGCCAATCCTTGCGGGTATGTTCCAACTCCACCAGCATCCCACTATAATATTATTTGATTCAGGCGCCACGCATAGCTTCATTAGTCAAGCTTTCATTGATAAGTATAGCTTGCAAATACTACCCACCGATAATCCTTATGTGATCTGTTCATCAGGTGGGAAAATTTCAGCAAGCATGATGGTCCCAAAAGCGCCATTGTGCTTAGAGGGTAGAGTTTACCCTACGTCTCTCATAATTTTAGAGGGACAAAAGGTCGATGTCATCTTAGGGATGTCGTGGTTAACCCGCCACGGCGCTGTTTTAGACACCGTCCTCCGAGTTGTGCACTTGAACTCAGGAGTGCACGAGTCTCACTCATTATTTCTGGACAGTCCAGAAATAAAACTTCCAAGTGCCACAACCATCAGATTGGAAGATATTCCAGTGGTCCGAGAGTTCCCTGATGTATTCCCGGACGATTTTCCGGGGATGCCACCCGATAGAGAGGTGGAGTTCAAGATTTAACTTGCATCAGGAACCATGCCAATATCCCGAATGCCGTACAAGATGGCGGCCAAGGAGTTGGCTAAACTGAAGACTCAACTCACGGACCTTCTGGAGAAGGGTTTTATTAGGCCGAGCTCTTCGCCATGGGGCTGTTCGGCATTATTTGTCAAGAAGAAGGATGAGACGTTACGGCTTTGCGTGGACTATCATCCATTAAATGCCGTAACCATCAAGAACAAGTACCCGTTGCCACGGATCGACATGTTGTTTGATCAGTTGGTCGAAGCAAAGATCTTTTCCAAGATGGATTTAAGATCCGGGTACCATCAGATTAAGATAAGGGCTGAGGACATTCCAAAGACAGCTTTCTCGACAAGGTACGGACTTTATGAGTACCTGGTCATGTCCTTCGGCCTTACCAATGCTCCAGCTCACTTCATGTACTTGATGAACTCGGTATTCATGCCGGAGCTGGACAAGTTTGTCGTGGTCTTCATCGATGACATACTGGTATATTCCAAGTCGGAGGAAGATCACAAGAAGCATCTGCGTATAGTCTTGCAACGGCTGCGGGATCACAAGCTATACGCGAAATTCAGCAAATGCGAATTCTGGATATCGCAAGTGCCTTTTCTCGGGCATATCATCTCAGCGGAGGGTATCACTGTAGACCCGAGCAAGATCACTCAAGTGCTGAATTGGAAATCCCCGAGAACTGTTCATGAAGTACGGAGTTTCCTCGGACTCGCGGGATATTATCGGAGGTTCATTCCGAACTTCTCGAAGATTGCCAAGCCAATGACAGAGCTTCTGAAGAAGGCTACCAAATATGTTTGGAGTCCAACATGTGAAGCAGCATTCAAGGCTTTAGTCAAGCACCTGACATCAGCACCGGTTTTGGCGCAGCCAGACACAACAAAACCGTTCGACGTGTACTGTGATGCATCCGGCATTGGGCTCAGATGTGTGCTGATGCAAGACCGAAGGGTGGTCGCGTATGGGTCACGGCAGCTTAGAAACCATGAGCAAAATTATCCAACTCACGATTTGGAGCTCGCTGCCGTGGTACTTGCACTAAAAATGTGGAGGCACTACCTACTCGGTAACCTCGTACATTTATATACCGACCACAAAAGCCTCAAGTACATATTCACTCAGAAGGAGCTGAACATGAGGCAACGGAGATGGTTAGAATTGATAAAGGATTACGAAATAGAGATCCATTATCATCCGGGCAAGGCAAACGTAGTGGAAGATGCGCTGAGTCGCAAGTCACACGTCAACAATCTGACCATCACACCGTTGGGAGAGAGCGAACCACCACTACATGTGATTCCACACGGAGCTCTCTACAACCTAGCTTTGATCCCCACCATCCGTGAAGAGATAGCAGCAGCCCAGAAGAATGACAAGGGCATGTCGCATTTGCGGAGACGTGTAGACAGAGGGGAGTTGAAATGTTTCCGGAAGGAGGGAGATGGCGTCCTATGGTTCAATGACCGGATCGTCGTACCCCATAACACGGAATTACGGAAGAAGATCTTTTATGAGGCTCACTTGTCAAAGTTTTCTATTCACCCCGGCAGCAATAAAATGTATCAAGAACTCAGAAACAAGTTTTGGTGGACACGGATGAAGCGTGAGACTGCAAAATACGTGTCCGAGTGTGATACATGTCGAAGGGTGAAGGCAGACCATATGCGGAAACCGCGACTGCTACAACCACTGGGCGTTCCTGCCTGGAAGTGGGAGGACGTGAGCATGGACTTCATCGTTGGTTTACCCACCACCTTGCAAAAACATGATTCTGTGTGGGTGATCGTCGATCGGCTCACCAAAGTTGCCCATTTCATCCCGGTCAACACCAACTAAAACGCCAAGAAGTATGCTGAACTGTACATCTCATGGATCCTATGTTTGTACGGCGTACCCCGTACCATTATATCGGATCGGGGCACTTTATTTGTGTCCCGTTTTTGGGAGCAGCTGCACGCTGCCTTGGGGACGAAGCTGATCCGTAGTTCAACATACCACCCGCAGACGGATGGGCAAACGGAGCGGGTAAATCAGATCTTAGAAGACATGCTACGAGCTTTAGCTATCAACCACGGCAAGAATTGGGATGATCACTTGCCGTTAGCCGAGTTCTCGTACAACAATGGGTACCAAGCCAGCATCAAGATGGTGCCCTACGAGGCGCTATGCGGGAGAAAATGCCGCACACCATTGAATTGGTGCGAGTCTGGCGAAAGGGTTACCTTCGGGATTGACCTTGTCAACCAAGCGGAAGAAAAGGTTCGACTGATTCAAGCGAACCTAAAAGCCGCTCAATCCTGACAGAAACAGTATGCGGACCAGAGGAGGCGCCCATTACAATTCGAAGTTGGAGATCACGTATATCTACGCGTGTCTCCAATGAAGGGCGTAAACAGATTTGGGGTGAGAGGAAAGTTGGCACCCCGATTCATCGGTCCATTCCAGATTGCCGAAAGATGTGGATCAATAGCATACCGGCTGAAAGTACCAGAAGCATTTTCCAGTGTACACGACGTCTTTCACATTTCCCAGCTGAGGAAGTGTCTCAAGCTATCAACTACCATTCAGCTGGAAGACATTGAAGAACTGCAACCGGATCTCACCTATCGAGAGGAACCGGTGCAGATTATTGATGAAAAGGCCCGAACCACACGCCACCGCACGTTGTGGTTCTACAGGATTCTATGGAGTAATCACTCCGTGGACGAAGCGACATGGGAGAGCGAAGGATTTCTTCGCGCTAACTACCCCGACTTTTTCACGTCGCATATCCAGTAATTTTCCACCGTCCTCTCTCTCATTTTCACCTTATAATCTCGGGACGAGATTCTTTTAAGGGGGGTGGAATGTAAGGGCCTCAGTTTTTGACACATAATTGAAGTGTTCATCACCACACCACACACCTCAATTGAGGAAAGTTGATGAACACAAATGAAGATCAAGTAACCACCATCAACATGCTCATTAGAGAACAAACTCACATATTGCAAAAGGGGTATTTCCCACATGTGATATAGAGGGGCTGGACATATGAAAACTCCTACACATTGCTAAGGATGTCCATGCCAAGTTTCACCCAAATTCAAAACCTTTTTGAGGTCATTTTGGGTATAGTTAGGAAGAGGGCAGTTTGAAACCATATTCAAATTCAAACTGTTTTTATCCCATGAATTCAAAAGTGGGAGGCACATTCTTAGTCAGCACATTGTTGTGAGCTCACACACCAATTTTCACTCCATTTGGAGTTGATGTTGACATGAGCTAAGTGGGACAAATTCAAACTTTATTTGAATTCAAAACTGAACTTGTGCTGAAATTCATTCAAACCAAACCCAGTTTGAATTCTACTCAATTCAAATGGCTCATGGGTGAATAATTTGAATCACCAGGGGTATTTCAGGGCTCACTGTTTACAACAGTGATTAGGAGTAAATTTCAGAGGTTAAAACCCCGGGTGGGGCCCACATGTCATAGAGAGAAGGAGGAGAAACTTGCACCCAAAGTCAGAGTCTCAGTGGGAACTTCCACCGAGCAGCTGCCGACTCCACGCTAGGGAGCAGCAGCGCCACAAGCTGCTTCCCGCGCCCACACGCGAGCCCAAGGGCGGTTCCAGGGCCCTCTTAAGGCGCTCCACGGGGGCAGGCACCGATCATTTCCTCCTCTCCCGCGATCACCAAGCCACCAACCTGCCGCCTCTGTGCTCGATCGGAGAACCGCGAAATCAGCTCGCCTTCTCCCTCCCCGAGCTGCTAGACGGCCACCTGAGATCGCACTCCACCTCCGCAACGCCAGAAACCCCGAGCTCCGACCTCCTTTGCCCGAAAACGATCGCCACCGCGGCGACATAGCCTCAGCCGATAGTCAGGCGCCCGTGGACAGCGTTCCACAGTCATTTTCACGGTCCAGTAAGAGAGGCAACAGGAGCGCGCGACCACCGTGCTGCTCTCCTCCAAGTTTGGAAGCAAACCATAAAGAATCCACAGAGAATTTCCAGTTTTTGCTCCGGCGACCGTAAACCGAGCTTCCGGTACGGATTCTTCAAATTCTTGCTCTATGATCTTTCGGTGGTTATCAAATCTTGCACATAGACGCTGGACTAGCCGGCGATCAAGTTCTTTTCTGCATCTGTGGTGTGAAACTGTCTAGGAGTGATGAATTTCGAGCTCGATCAAGGGCGGTTATGGCGGGCACGATCGGTCACACGGTGCCGACCGACTTGCCGCCATCCCTGAACCCTTTTGACACCTTGTCGAGCTTCCTAGAGGTACACTGATGCTGTAGGACCGTTTGTTCGAGGTGTTGGCGGGTTAGAACCCATGGTCGATGGCGCCGAACCTCAACCGAGGCCGCGGCACGTCGCCTGGCTATTTCCGTTCACCCCCAGCCCGACCTGACACCACCGACGTGTTCCTCGACGTCGACAACCCCCTAGCGGTGAGTTTCAGACCATGGGAGGTCCGGCAGCGGCAAGCCGGCGAGCTCCGAGTCTGCTACGGCGAGGTCGGCGGCGCGGGCGCGAGAGAATGGCGGGAGGAAGACGAAGCCGGCTGGCCCACGTGTCAGTGGCTGAAGAATTTAAATCGGGATCGGGTGTGGCCGGGATCAGCTGTGCTGGTGTGCAAATACCCTGTGGGCCTCAGTGTGCCGGACACCTCCGCGCTCAACACGTGTCCCGCGGGCCCCCGAGAGTTTAAACTTTTTCCCCGATTTTCAGAATTCTTCCAAACTTCAAATTCTCATAACTTGAGCTAGAAAGCTCCAAATCGAGTGAACCAAATTTTGTTAGATTCAGCTCTCTAAGCACTTTCCAGCAAATCAAGTTTCACTTCATGAAAATCCTTATTTCTCCAGAATTAATTCCTCAAAATTTAAACTATTTGGAATTTTAACTGGAGAATCCTTCTGAGGAAAATCTTGAAATTTTACTGGGATGTTCACCAAAATATCCCTGAACTACCATAAAAATTTCAGACCCATTTGACCGCATTTGATCCACCTAATGGTGTGATTAGTGAAACTGTTCCAGAGAAAATAGAAAATGTTCAGAAACATTTCCAGAATTTTCTCTGAAATTGTTTAGCTCATATCCTTAGCTAGGAACCTTCAAATTAAGTGATACCAACTCCATTAGAACCCTCTGAAGATCTAGTTTTCAGAAAGTCATAGTTTGTTTCATGAAAATCCATAGAACACCCTAAAAGCCTTCAATTAATGTCAAGTACATAATTAATTGTGGAGGGCTCAAATGAGCTTTGCTGCAACTAAAACTTGACCAAGTCTCTGTATAGGTTGTAACCAAGCCACAGTAAAAGTTTCATAGTCAGTGAGCCTGTCTAGTGGGACTTATAAGCTTCACAAGTTCAAACGTAATACAAATGCATTTAAATTGATACATGTATTTCCTCTATCATGTAGTCGCTAAGGTCGAGGAGGAACCCGAAGTCCTAGACTTCGTTACTCCGAAGGAACAGCTAGCCTACGACCAAGAGCAGCAAGGCAAGCTCCGGTTTGCATTAACCTTTTACAAATTTTTATTGTTTTGAGCACATACATGAATACTATTGTTCCTTGCATTAGAGTCTTGTTTAGAAACCCAAGTGCATAGCCAAGAAAGCCATGGGCTGGGATTAGGATTGAAAACCTCGTTAGCCACTGCATTGCTAAGATAGAGTAGGATTCGGTACAAGTCGAGTAGTTGGAACTACTCGCGAGCATAGGCTAGAGGCACTCGACTCGGGTAGTGATAGCACATGAACCACATGGCAAGAAAATGAGACCAAGCGGAGGGTAAGGGCAACAGGACTTTGGGGCCTGTGTGCTGTAGCTCCGCTTGTGTCGATTGAGGACCGAGCCGTGTGTGGGCCTGTTGAACAAGCTAGAACAGTACCGAAGACCTACCGGCTATATGGGAACCGGGAAACTGATGTAACTCGGGTAGCTGGGTGTTGAGGCATAGCTAGTCGTTCAGAGGGTAGGTTTAGAGCTCGAGGTGTAAATCGGCTGGCGGCACTGAGATGCGCGTGCAGAGACCTCTTGCTCGGGACGATTGGACCGGTTCAACATTTGGCTAACGGGTGAAAGGTAGTTGCGTACGGCGTCCATGATGGTTGTTGTAGGCAACATCGAGTACGGGCGTACGTGACGGGTTGTTCTGGTAACTCTGCAGGTGTAAATCGATTATAATCGCCGTCCCTCGCGGTCAGTGAGTACCACTTGTTCACTGTACCGTGACGTAGAAAGAACAGGCTAGTTACATGTTAAAATGTTGCTGATTGAAAGATGAACTTGATTGCTAATGACTTGCTGTAGTTTAGAGCTAACTAAAGTTCATTTCAACTTTGGGCAAAGTACATGAGAGAAATGTGTTTCTTGTTTGATTGCGGCTCTCTCATGTACCTTAGCGTAAGGTTCTCCACAACCTGCGGCTAAAACTTGAAAGTAAGGTTCTACTAACTAGGCGAGTCCATGCAAATGATTTTTACCCCATGTAACCCACCACCCCTCATTTATAAGTTCCATGTTTAGGTGAGACGGGTCAGACATGCTGAGCCTTCGTGCTCACTGCTTGTGTTTGAAGCTTTTGCAGGGTTCTATGAGGAAGGGACTCCCGAAGAGGAGACGGAACCCCAGGAGGGGAATCCCGTCGAGTGGGAGTCGTGCACGCCGCAGAGTTAGTGTGCGTGTGTGCTAGCAAGGACACGTTCAAGGGCTGAACGTGGAATTGATGCGTAGTCTACGCCCGTGAGTGTAGACTGGAACTATTTTGATGTAAACATGTTCATAAACTTGTTTATGTAATAAAATTTCGCTTCCGCTTTGTACCTTTGACGTGTGTTATCCGGTGCTGTGCAACGCAGCACCCCTCAGCGTGATCCTGGCTCGACAAGACCTTTGGGGTCGTGTCAATTGGGCATGAAAATGCACAGTACTCCAGAATTAATTCCTTTGAGTAGAAATGCTTAAAGACTTGTTCTGGGAGAACTACTCAAGTAAAAGGTCTGAATTTCGTACCAAATGACTTTAGTGTGACCAGGAGCTCACATGTAAATTATCAGCAAAATTTGAGCCCTAGAACTCTCTGTTCTTGTTCTCCATGCTTATGTATGTGGGAAAATACATATAGACTCTTGGGAGAATTATGGAGAGCACAATTGTATTCCACATATGCTGCAATTTGGCAAGCTAAATCCCTAGGTAGTATAGAACCTGCTGTAAAAGTTTTGAGGCCATTGGAATTCTTTATCTTCAGTTGCATTCAAATATTTTCAGCTCATCTATTATGTTCATTAGGGAAAGTAGTTAGTGTATAGTTAAAACATTAAGGCCAAGTCAGTCATTCATGTTTCTTTGCACAGCAGAGGCAAACCAAGCCATCTTTGGCTTTTCCACACAACCTATGTTCCTATGAACTCCATTCTATAATTCTTTCCATTACATTCCATAAAAATTGTACATATGCATTTTAATAGGATTCACGACGAAGGGGATTCAAAGGAGCAATTCATTGAAGTGGATCATACTCCGTAAAATCAAGGGTTGATCAACCAAGATCACTAACTGATCATATATGACTACCCTGCAAAACAGGCAAGCTCCGGTTTGCATTTAACAACTTTTAGGCTTTTACTTTGTATTCACTTTCTGTTAAGATATGAAATGTGCATTAGGTCTAATTGTTTGATACTCCTCTTGCATAACCAAATGAACCCATGAAGTATTGGTAGGTGTCTTTCACTGTGTAGAACTGCCATGCTTAAGTAAGGTTTTGTACAAGTCGAGTGGTGAGATGCTACTCGCATGTTCAGGAACAACAGGGGCATACGGGATTGGTTCAAAAATGAATTAGCAAGTTAAAGTTGAGACCAGAAGGTTGTAGGGTCAGCAGGACATAGGGGCCTGGGTGCTATAAACCTGTCTTTGTCGGTCAAGGACCGATCTGTATGCGGCCCTGTTGAACAAGTTTGAGTTGTGTACCGGACTCATGCTGGATATATGGGACCCAGTAAATCGATGTATCTCGGGAAGCTGTCACTGAGACTTTTCGGGTCGCCTCAGGCGAGACGGCCGGTGTGCAGTATGTGGGTAACATTCTCATGACATCTCATGTCGGTAGGTGCACCATGAGAGTGGGTACTGCACGGGGTGACTTGATCAATTCAACGGGGGTGAAATGGGGGAAAGGCTTCCATGTACGACGTCAGTGATGGTTGCTGTAGGCAACGTCGAGTACGGGCATACGTGTCGTGTAGTCCGGGTATTATTGATTCGAATCACCGTCGCTCGCGGGATGGACCGAGCATACTTGTTCTCACAGTCATGACGTAGTAAGAATATGCATGAGAAAGGAACTAATCACATTGGTTGAAGTTCATACTATCCTTGTAATGTATCATTGATGAATAGCTAGGGCAAACTTGATTCTTTTATGCCGTGAGCAAATTACATCAGGGAAATCTGTTTCTTGTTTGATTGTGGACTCCCGATGTGGCGTGCCCAAGGTTACTTAAAATGCTGCAAATAATACCTGAAAGTAAGGGCTCACTTTTAGCCGAGTTTAATTATGCTTTATGCCTTCCTACTTTAGGTTCATGTAGAGTTTCATGGCTAGGGTGACTGTTAAGTCTTTCTGAGCGTTATGCTCACGGATGCTATCCGAGTTGTTTTGCAGGATTGACTTCATGCTTATGAAGGGATGCCGATGAGACTCGGGAACCTCCGAGTGTTTACTCAAAGAGCATCCTCGCCGCTTCGGTTTGTCTTCGTGTTGCTAGTAAGAAACATCCGCGCGCTGGACTGTTTCTTTGTTGCTAGTTTAGAAATGAGTCGTCAGACATATAGTCTTCTGCTGTAGCTTACTTTAATATAATGTAAAATACTCTTGTATGCTTCCGCAAACTATTTATGTAATGTGATGTGTTTCTTCGACCCGTTTGCTGTTGGGTGCCGCATATCACGGCACCACCCAACGAGGTCCTGTCCGGGGCGTCGCTCGGTGCCGGTCCCCGTCAGCGTGGTATCAGAGCTGCGTTGGGGATAGTGCATGAATTGAGCATCATATTATGTTAAAAACTTAGGATACGGTGAGACAACGGTACTAAGCCCACATAAGGACTACTATTAGCATATTATAAAGGTGGGAACCTAACCTAATTGTTATATCGGAAAATCGTGCATCTCGGGACGTTTTATGTCTTGGGGGTGCTTGTAAGCGCTATCCACCAGTGCGCACGAGCTGAAGGGTGGAGCCCCACAAGTGGCAGATAACCCGACCCGCTTTAGTATCCTCTACGACTCTTCATGTCATTTGGGGTATTCGAGCAACGCCTTTCCCTGGCGTGCTTCGGGCAAGTATGGGAGACCCCGTCACGTGGTCAGTAATGTGAACACATAGTTCAAGGCGTGTTTGGCTTGAGAACACCCGTGCGAGTGATGACGGACGGGTGTACAAACTGTATTGGTACCGGGTTCAGTGTGTAGCCGAACCTGATGATTGAGTGTGTTTTATGTAGGTACTAACCACGAAAACCTTAGTGCGTGTAGAACATGTTTGTGAGTGACTGTTTTAGTGCCACCTAAGGATACGTATATGCCGGTGTAATCCGGTTAGGTTTTTCTTTGGTGAGGCAGCGTTGTACCATCATATGTCTGACGGTGCATCACCACCGTACTACACTGGATAGTCTTCTTTCCTATGAAGAAATCATTCATGACTAACTTTCAAACTTAAAATGGATGTTGGAAAACACATGTTAGTTACTGAGCTCTTCATTTGAACTAGGCTTCAAAGAAGAGACTTTCTAGGTTTCTTTTGATCTCAAAAACAGAGTGCTCTGTTCTGGCAGAAATTTTGCTGGACTTTGACAGAGCATAACTCTGAGTATATTGACCCAATGGAGGTTTGTTATACAGTTCTGGAAAGGTTTTTAAGTGCGCTACAACTTTTCTGTAGAACCCTAGAGCAAAATCAGAAGCCAACTTGGTTGAATGTCCAGATGAATGGAAACTGTTCAGAAAACAGAACAGCTGCAACCTTCTATGGATGTTTCTGTAAATTAGCCATAACACTATGTAGAAAAATCTCTACGGGTCATATGATACATCATTGAAAAGGTTATGAAATTTGCAACGATTTTGTAGTTCATAGTTTGTTCAGAACTGTAATCCATTATATGTACAACTGTGATGACAACAGCCACATACAAAGGAGATGCCGGCAAATTTTATCCAGAAATTCTGTCAATATTGAATAATCATAACTTTTGATCAAGAAATGATAAAACATGCTGAATTTAACTTTAACTTTGGTATTCAACTTGAGTTATGAAAATGCTTCTAACCGGATCAAAATCTGAATTAAGTACAGAAAGGTCTGTTCTGTACAGAATAGGGGACTGTTTATGTTAGCTTTAGGAAGATGTGTAAACATGAAATTTTGTTATGCTTTCATAAAGTTTTAGCATGTTCATGTTTTATATACTTTCACATACTGCTGAGATCAGATTTTGACTCCCCTCAAAATTATGCTTTTGCAGTATGGTGCGTACTCATTCTCCGAGTAGGGCTGAAAGTTCTCGCCGAGATGGTGATGACTCGACTCCACCACGGGCACCGCCATTAATGGTATGGGTGAATGTCATGGCTCATATGGTCGAGCCAAGTCAATAGATGACAATACTACTGCAAGCCTTGGTACAACAGGGCTTACTCCAACGAATGCAACAGGTTGTTCCACCTCGGAACGCCTATTTGGACTTCTTGGTGACACAACCGCCAAATTTCACGGAAGCCAATGAACCAGTGGAAGCTGATCAGTGGCTTCGGGTTATGGAGTCCAAGTTTGGAGTGTTTGAGTGCGATGAGTATCAGAAGACATTATTTACATCTCAACAGCTCCATGGACCCGCCGGCAATTGGTGGTTCGCTTATCTTGCCACCGTTCCGCAAGGCCATCAAAGGAATGGACGGAATTTCCTGAAGCATTCCGTGCTCGTCACATTCCTATGGGTTTTATCAAGGCCCAGCAGCAACAGGGGGACATGAGTGTCCTCAATTATGTCAAACGGTTTAACCTTTTGGCACAATATGCTCCTGCTTATGCGACGAGCGAAGCTGCAAGGTGTGACTACTTTTTCTATGGCCTGAGTGCCGTATTAAAAGATAAATTAGCTTTGTTCAATCAAGGCAATTACACCGAGTTGATCAGTGCTGCTCTGCTGCAAGAACAAGTGACACTTGAGTGTCAAGCAGAGAAGAGGGACTGAGATGATGTGCAAGAAGATACACCAGTTATTCCTCGTAAATATCATGTGGTGTACCACACACCATCCGATGAACTATGGGATGCGCCAGTAAGATCAACTCAGTACAGATTTCCTGCTCAAGAATCATGTCTTGAAGCAACATCATTGCCGCAGCAACAAATGACACCTGTTTCATCATTGCTGCAGCCAAGTACATCAACTTCTCAACCACAAATCAACGAAGAACCTGGGAAACACCTGTGTTCTTATTGCCACCGTTCTAGGCATTTTAGGCAAGAATGCCGGGAGAAGTTGTTGAACACCAGACAACCATCATCATCAGGTGGTATGACGCCACCTGCTCAAGTCAATATGACAGCATTGCAATCTGGGAGTGTGCAACATCTTTCTATTGAGGATGTCTCGGACGGAGCAATGTTGTTAGCGGGCATGTTTACTCTCAAAGACGTGCCCGTGCTTATACTTTTTGATTCCGGAGCAACCCACAATTTTATCAGCAAAACATGCGTGGATCAGCACCAATTATCCACCAATACTCCCACAACGAGTTATCTTATCCGTTCACCGGGAGGAAATATCTCTGCTAATAAGATTGTGTCCCGAGCAGCTTTGTGTTTGGGAGGAAAAATTTACCCAACATCGCTGATATGTTGGATAGGCAGAAGATAGACATAATATTCGGGATGTCTTGGTTAAATCGTCACAATGCTGTTCTTAATATCGGTAACCGGACTGTCCAGATTGACTCGCTGATTCACGGACAGCACACGCTGTTTTTAGACAGCGAAGACCCAGATATGGTAGAGGCCTACCACACGGAAGCGTTTAAGCTTGAAGATATTCCGGTGGTACATGATTATCCCGACGTATTTCCTGATGATTTACCGGGCATGCCGCCCGAACGGGACGTCGAGTTCAAGATTGAACTGGCGCCGGGAATGACGCCTATCTCACGAAGGCCTTACAAGATGGCACCTAACGAGCTAGCGGAGTTGAAAGAGCAACTGAATGAACTCATGAGCAAGGGTTTCATAAGACCAAGTTCTTCACCTTGGGGTTGCTCTGCGCTGTTCGTTAAGAAGGACGAAACACTACGGTTATGTGTTGATTACCGTCCTCTAAATGCTGTCACGATAAAGAACAAGTATCCTTTGCCCCGCATCGACATCTTGTTCGATCAACTTGTGGGTGCAAAGGTATTTTCGAAGATGGATCTGCGGTCTGGATATCATCAAAACAAGATCCGACCGGAGGACATACCGAAGACAGCTTTCTCGATGAGATATGGACTCTATGAGTACCTCGTCATGTAATTTCGGTTAACCAACGCTCCGGCACACTTCATGTATTTGATGAATTCTGTGTTCATGCCGGAGTTAGACAAGTTCGTCGTGGTATTCATTGATGACATATTGGTTTACTCCAAATCTGAAGAAGAGCACGCTGAACATTTGCGTATCGTGCTACAACGGTTGAGGGAGCACCAATGATACGCCAAGTTCAGCAAGTGCAAGTTCTGGATTGATCAAGTGCCTTTCCTAGGTCATATTATTTCAGCAGTGGGCATTGCCGTGGGCCCCAGCAAAATTGAACAAGTTCTGAAGTGGGATTCGCCCAAATCAGTCCACGAGGTCCGAAGTTTCCTAGGTTTAGCGGGGTATTATCGGAGGTTCATTCCGAGCTTCTCAAAAATTGCTAAACCCATGACGGAGCTGCTGAAGAAGGGCACTAAATACATGTGGAATGCAGCATGTGAAGCCACATTCAAAACTCTGGTGAAACATCTCACAACAGCTCCAGTTCTTGCTCAGCCGGACACGACGTCGGTCTTGGCTGTGTTCTGATGCAAGAAGGGCGTGTAGTCACCTATGGGTCTCGTCAACTGTGAAACCACGAGCATAATTATCCAACTCACGATCTCGATCTTCCTGCTGTGATGTTGGCGTTAAATATGTGGAGGCATTATCTACATGGTAATCTTGTTCACCTCTATACCGACCATAAAAGCTTGAAGTATATCTTCATGCAGAAGGAGCTGAATATGAGACAACGGAGATGGTTGGAGCTCATAAAATATTATGAAATTGAGATCCACTACCATACGGGCAAAGCAAACGTGGTTGCCAATGCGCTTAGTCGGAAAGCCCACGTTCACAACTTGGCGATTGCTGAGTTGGAAGATGAAGAACCAAGTCTCCGTGTCATTCCGTATGGCGCGCTTTATAATCTCGTGCTCATTCCAACGATCCGTGAAGAGATTGTTGAGGCTCAAAGAAGAGACAGAGGTATGTATCACATACGGAGAATACTAGACAACGGAGAAGTGAAATGTTTCCGGAAGGATGAGAACGGTACGATATGGTTTAACGACCGTATAGTGGTACCGCGCAATATGAAACTCCGGAAGAAGATCTTGGATGAAGCCCACCTATCGAAGTTTTCCATTCATCCTACAAGTAACAAGATGTACCAAGATTTGAAAAAGAAATTTTGGTGGACGAGGATGAAGAGGGAAATCGCTAAATACGTATCCGAGTGTGATACGTGTAGACGGGTCAAGGCTGAGCATATGCGGAAAGCCGGACCGCTACAACCTCTGAAGATACCGGCATGGAAAAGGGAGGATGTGAGTATGGATTTCATTGTCGGATTACCTCTCACATCCAGAAAGCATGACTCGATATGGATGATAGTCGACCGGTTGATAAAATCAGCTCATTTCATACGGTGAACACTCATTTTCGAGCCAAGCAATATGTAGAGTTGTATATCTCCAGGATTATATGCTCACATGGTGTCCCGAAGACCATTGTTTCAGATCAGGGTGCGCTGTTTGTTGCTTGTTTTTGGGAGCAGCTAAACGCCTCGTTGGGCACCAATCTGATTAGGAGCTCCACATATCACCCTCAGACCGATGGACAAACTGAGAGGGTAAACCAAGTGCTTGAGGACATGTTGAGAGCGTGTGCCATCCACCACGGTAAGAATTGGGATGATCACTTACCGTTGGTGGAGTTTTCATACAACAACGGATAACAAGCGAGTATTAAAATGGCACCGTATGAGGCTCTCTACGGCCGGAAGTGTCGCACACCGCTTAATTGGTGTGAGTCCGGCGAAAGAGTTCTGTTTGGGGTTAATCTTGTGAATGAAACCGGAGGCCGAGTTCGGTTGATACAAGAAAATTTGAAGGCTGCACAATCCCGACAGAAGAGCTACACTGATCAAAGGCGTAGGCCATTGCATTTTGACGTCGGAGAGCACGTGCATCTTCGTGTATCTCCGATGAATGGAATTCACTGGTTTGGTGTAAAGGGGAAACTCGCACCCCGCTTTATAGGTCCTTTTGCTATCACGGAGAAGTGCGGACCCGTAGCCTACGGGCTGGAACTACCGGCAAGTCTTGCAGTTGTCCATGATGTGTTTCATGTGTCACAGCTGAGGAAGTGCCTCAAATTCACCGCTGCTGTCCGCACCGAGGAAATCGATGAATTGAAACCGGACCTTACCTATACCGAGCGACCGGTTCAGATTTTGGATGAAAAGACCCGGGTTACCCGGAACCAGACGATCAAATTTTACAAGGTGCTGTGGAGTAATCATACCGCGGAAGAGGCGACGTGGGAAAGTGAAGATTACCTCCGCACTAACTATCCGGAACTTTTAGCGTTGTACAGTTTGTAATTACCTCTCCTGTCTCGTTCTTCTTTTGTAATCTCGGGACGAGATTCTTTTAAGGGGGGGAATGTAAAAGTCCCAAAAATTTAAATAAATAAAATGGAGGTTTAAATTCACTTGTGTGGCAAAGGCATGAAAAATGGGACTTGCTAAAACATTTCTTCATGCAAAGTAATATATGGATGATCATCCAAAAATGAGGCTCACACTTTTATTTGAAAGTGTTGAACCAATAAGTATTTAAAATACCTCTTTGCATGTAAACTTACAAATCAGCTTTTAAATTCAAAGTTCACACAAATGATGGCCCAACTTTGAATAACCATGCAGCCATATAATTTGGAAGTGTGGAAGTTTAGGGTGGCAAACTTGTCATTTGAGGGTGGCCTCAAAAAGGAGTTAAATAGAAGCATTTGCAAATTCCAACCAAATTCAAATTGGCTATGCAAATTCAAACTGAATTTAGGGAAATTCAAATTCTGGCCCATCTTTCAAATTCAGAATTGTGGAATTTAGAGAGATCAACATGAGAAGATATTTTGGAGGAAATGTGGGGTGGGACCCACATGTCAGTGAGCAAATTTGACTTGCAAAGGAAGCAAGTATACTCTGTTTTCAGCTACCGAGAGTTCTCACCGTGGCGCCACCGAGAAGCGGCAACCGCCACCTCCTGCTCATTGCCCCACGCGCTGGTGACCGAATAAATACCCCCCCTCGTGCCTCGGCGTGATCACTTCTCCTCAGACTCAGCCAACAGCCTTTTGCTTCCTCCTCCTCGCGAGCGCACAAGCAGCTTATCCTCACGACACCGCCTCCTCGGCTTGATTGGGAAACTGACATAAACTCGCGCCCCTCGCCACCCCGAGCTGCTAGACAGCACCACGAGCTCAGCTCCCACTTTCCTGACCCGGGAACCACTGAGCTCCGGCCTCCCTTGCCCTAGAACAGCCTCCACAGCGGCGACCCAAAGAAGAACGGTGATCGGGTGCTCGTGGACAGCTCTCCGCAGGAGCTTTCACGGCTGAGCAAGGGCGGAAATGGAAGCGCACGGCCACCGTGCTGCTCTCACCCAAATCTCAAGCCACGCCGTGAAGCATAGACGACGAATTTTGAGATTTTGCTCCGGCGGGTGCAAACCGAACGTCCAGTACGATTTCTTCAAATTCCCCCTCTCCAATCCTTCTTAGGTCATCAAACTCGTCACAAAGGTGCTGGACTAGCCGGTGATCATCTTTGCTTTAGCAACCGTTGCATGAAAACACCTTGGAGCGACGGATTTCGAGGTCTACCAAACACGTTTTTGGCGGGATCGATCGGGCGCACGGTGCCGATAGCTTTATCGCCCTTTCCGAGCTAACTCATGGCCTTGCCAAGCTTGGCGATCATCCACTAGTGCTGTAGAGCTAAGTGGTCAAGCTTTTGGCGCGATAGGAACCCCGGCCGACGATGCCGAAGTTCAACCGAGGCCGCCGCACATTGCCGACCGGGTTCCAAGCATTGGCAGCCCCAGGACACCTCACGGTCGTGTTCCCCGGCCTTAATAACGCCCTGGTGGCGAGTATTAGCTCGGGGGATGGCCAGCAGTGGCGATCCAGTGAGCATCAGTTTGCTCCGGAGAGGGCAGTCGGCGCGCGCGCGAGGAAAACGGCGGGAGGTAGAAGAAGGGCCCGGGCCTGGCTGTCAGCGACTGTAACGTTTAAATTCGTGATCTGTTGTGTCCCACATCTGGTGTGCTGGTACGCTGAAGACCTGTGGCCCGGTGTAGCCCATTTTCTATTGGCTGGGATTTAAACAGTGGACCCAGTCGGTTTTCAGTAAGAAAAACAATTCCAGAGTGGCTTCCAATTTCAGAAATTCATATCTCTGTGTAGAAACCTCCAATTTGAGTGATTCCAATTGGGTTGGATTCATTTTTCAGATTTCTATCCAAATATGAACTCAGATTTGTATGAAAGTCAATATATAATTCTAGAAAATTCTTGGAAGATTTTCTGAAAAAGAATTATTGAGGGATTTTGGTTTATCCAAAAATCCTCAAATTTTGCCAGAATATTCTTTAGAATATTTTTTGACCTTCTAGCGAATTGTCAGCTCATTTGAGTAGCAATTTGCTAAACACAAAATGCTGTGTTCATAAGAGTCCAGAAACATTTTCAGAAAATGTTGCCCACTTATAAAATCTTCTCTGGGCAATCCATAGCTCCAAAAATCATAGGAAACTTTTGGCAAGCTCTCTGAGACATACTTGAAGTTGTGGTTCACTAAACTGGGCATGAGAATGCATAGTACTCCAGAATTAATTCCTTTGAGTAGAAATGCATAAAGACTTGTTCTGGGAGAACTACTCAAGTAAAAGGTCTGAATTTTGGACCAAATGACTTTCATGTTACCAGGAGCTCACATGTAAATTATCAGAAAAAGTTGACCGTAGAACTATCTGTGCTTGTTCTCCATGCTTATGTATGTGGGAAAATACATAAAGACTTTTGGGAGAATTATGGAGAGCACAATTGTATCCCACATTAGCTGCAATTTAGCAAGCTAAATCCCTAGGTAGTATAAAACCTGCTGTAAAAGTTTTGAGGCCATTGGAGTTCTTGATCTTCAGTTGCATTCAAATCTTTTCAGCTCATCTATTATGTTCATTAGGGAAAGTAGTTAGTGTATAGTTAAAACATTAGGGCAAGTCAGTCATTCCTGTTACTTTGCACAGCAGAGGCAAACCAAGCCATCTTTGGCTTTTCCACACAACCTCTGTTCCTAAGAACTCCATTCTATAATTCTTTCCATTACATTCCATAAAAATTGTACATATACATTTTAATAGGATTCACGACGAAGGGGATTCAAAGGAGCAATTCATTGAAGTGGATCATATTCCAGAGAATCAAGGGTTTATCAACCAAGATCACTAACTGATTATATACGACTACCCTGCAAAACAGGCAAGCTCCGGTTTGCATTTAACAGCTTTTAAGTTTTTACTTTGTATTCACTTTCAGTTAAGATATGAAATGTGCATTAGGTCTAGTTGTTTGATACTCCTCTTGCATAACCAAATGAACCCATGGAGTATTGAGTAGGTGTCTTTCACCGTGTAGAACTGCCATGCTTAAGTAAGGTTCGGTAGAAGTTGAGTTGTGAGATGCTACTCGCATGTTCAGGAACAACAGAGGCATATGGGACTGGTTCAAAAATGAATTAGCAAGTTAAAGTTGAGACCGGAAGGTTGTAGGGGCAGCAGGACATAGGGGCCTGGGTGCTATAGACCTGTTCGTGTCGGTCAAGGACCGATCTGTATGCGGCCCTGTTGAACAATTTTAAGTTGTGTACCGGACTCATGCTGGATATATGGGACCCAGTAAACAGATGTACCTCGGGAAGCGGTCGTTGAGCCTTTTCGGGTCGCCTCAGGAGAGACGGCCGGTGTGCAGTATGTGGGTAACATTCTCATGACATCTCATGTCGGTAGGTGCACCATGAGAGTGTCTACTGTACGGGGTGACTTGATCGATTCAACGGGGGTGAAACGGGGGAAAGGCTGCCACGTACGACGTCAATGATGGTTGCTGTAGGTAACGTCGAGTACGGGCGTGCGTGTCGTATAGTCCGGGTGTTATTGATTCGAATCACCGTCGCTCGCGGGATGGACCAAGCATACTTGTTCTCACAGTCATGACGTAGTAAGAACTTGCATGAGAAAGGAACTAATCACATTGGTTGAAGTTCATACTATCCTTGTAATGTATAATTGATGAATAGCTAGGGCAAACTCAATTCTTTTATGACGTGAGCAGATTACATCGGGGGAAAGCGTTTCTTGTTTGATTGTGGACTCCCGATGTGGCATGCCCAAGGTTACTTAAAATGCTGCAAATAATACCTAAAAATAAGGATTCACTTTTAGGCGAGTTTAATTATGCTTTATGCCTTCCTACTTTAGGTTCATAACCTCATGAAGAGTTTCATGGCTAGGGTGACGGTTAAGTCTTGCTGAGCGTTATGCTCACGGATGCTATCCGAGTTGTTTTGCAGGATTGACTTAATGCTTATGAAGGGATACCGATGAGACTCGGGAACCTCCGAGTGTTTACTCAAAGAGCATCCTCGCCGCTGCGGTTTGTCTTCGTGTTGCTAGTAAGAAACGTCCGCGGGCTGGACTGTTTCTTTGTTGCTAGTTTAGAAATGAGTCATGAGAGTTATAGTCTTCTGTTGTAGCTTACTTTAATATAAGTATTTGTAAAATACACTTGTACGCATCCGCAAACTATTTATGTAATGTGATGTGTTTCTTCGACCTGTGTGCTGTTGGGTGCTGCATATCACGGCACCACCCAACGAGGTCCTGTCCGGGGCGTCGCTTGGCGGCGGTCCCCGTCACTATAGTTGTTTCTCTATTTCTACTTCTTTTATAATGTTTCTCTAAATGAAAAATGTGCAATGCATGTAAATGAATTTGATGGTGTTACACTTGTGCTTGAAAGTATTGGTTGTTTATTCATGTGCAGGTGTTTCTTGATTTCAAGATATGGCTGGTGACGGGATCCATTGAACTATTTGTAGGGCGAAGATGAGGTTCAACAACCAAGTTCGGGAGGAATTGTGGTTGAGTTGATCGGGAGGTCGCACAGCATGTTTGGATCAAGAACAATGTATATGAAGGTATCGTGGATGTCATTGGAATGTGTTTGCACGTGTGCAAGGAGTGCATGGACGTGGCAACATGGTTCCAAGGCGTGATGATGAGATGTGGATGTAAAGAATTGATCGGAAAGGTCCAACCGGCTGGATTATGGACTCAGGCTGCGGCTGAGTCGGTTATGGCTCATTGATGGAAAGTTTTGAGTTGGTTATAATAGGATTTCGTGTTAGGCATGAAGTAGAGTTGTTTTAGGAATGTTTGGGATGTTCCTAAGGTTTTTGGAAGTCTTAATATTGCTTCTATATACGTATAGAAGAGTCTTGAGCAGTATTGAAAAGTTACAGTTTGAATCCAAGTAGGAGTAGGAGTTCTAGTTTGAATTCGGTTGGCCATAGGGCTGGTTATATAAGCAAGGGAAGCTAAGGATCATGGAGAGCACGACCTTGGGCTGTTCCTCTTATGTTTTGATTAATAAAATTTGTAATTTAGAGGAGATTTTGTGCCTTGTTCGTCCGACTTGTTTTTGTCAAGTTTTTCTCGTCGAGTTTCTGGACAGCACAACAGTGCTTCGGTGTTTTGATCATAAGTCGAGTTTTACAGATCCAATTGACGTGATTATTTTTGGGTTGTCTTTACAACCTGAATATATATCATCTGTGAAAATTTCACGGTCACTGGATTTGTAGTTTCTGATCTACACGAGTTTCTTTGCAGTGTTGCAGATCTGGTTTTTTCTCGAGTAGAACAGATTGACCCTCATTTGATCTTTCGATCATAACTTGAGTTTTTCTTGAATGATTTCCGTGGTTCTTGTCCGAATATTCTTGAACCACCGGAATAAAACTTTTGCTTCCGCTTTGTACATTTTTGTGTGTTATCCGGTGCTGTATAACGCAGCACCCCTCAGCGTGATCCGGGCTAGTCGAGACCGTTGGGTCCTCCCAGCATGGTATCAGAGCTTGCTTGAGGTTTAACGCACTTAAAAAGGTCATCTTTTCAAAAACTCAGTGAGGAACGAGTTAGTAGCCCATATAAGGATGTTATTAGTGTATAGCAAGTGACAAACACTAACCTAATTACTTATGTAGGAAAATCATGCATCTCGGGACGTCATATGTGTTTGGGGGTGCATGTAAGCGCTGTCCACTAGTGCGCACAAGCTTAAGGGTGGAGCCTCACGGGTGGCAGGTAACCCGGCCAGCTTTAGTATCCTCTACGACTCTTCATGTTGTTTGGGGTATTCGAGCAACGCTCTTCCTTGGCGTGCTACGGGCAAGTGTTGGATACCCCGTCATGTGGTTAGTAAAGTGAACACGTAGCTCAAGGTGTGATTGGCTTGAGACCAACCGTGCGAGTGATGACGGACGGTTGTATGAACTGTATTGGGACCAGGTTCGGTGTGTAGCCAAGCCTGACGATTGTGTGAGTTATTTGCAGGTAGTCTAACCACGGATCCGTAGACGAGTAGCGTGTGCGAGAGACGTTTAGTGCCACTGAACTAACGAGGCCGGCTAAGTCCGGTATAGGTTTCTCTTTGTAAGGAACGTAGTACCGGCATGAACTGGGGGACGCTTCGACGTCACAACGCACTAAATGATCAACGTCATTGTAAAACTTGAAGGTTTTGATCCAGAGCACTAAAACTTTGATTTAACTCCTTTCCTTAATCATGATGTTCAAAGTAAACAGGTTTTCAACTTATAGGATACTAAGAACAGATTCCCCTGTTTTCTTTTCAGCTGAAATAATGCTGAAGTTACAGAGATTAGTGGTCGAGTTCTTTTGAGGTTAGGGTCATATGATACATTTCTCGAAATCTTTGGAAGACCTTTACAACTTTTCTATTGATGTCCAGAGGTGTTTCATCTCTCAACTGGTCGAAAAATGCAGTGGAGTTGAAACTGTCCAGAAAACAGGGCAGAGAAAATAGTCTCTGTAACTCTCTGTAAAATGAACATAACATCCTGCATAAAAATCCAAAAATAGAAAATGAGGTAGTTATGAAAATTTAATGAGATAAGTTACAACTTTGTAACATAAAGTTTTGTCAAATTCGTTATATAATTAACTGGAATTCTTGGATCAAATCAGTACCTCAAGCAGGGAGATGCTGTCCATTTTTCTCCAGAAATTCTTTCAACTTTGACATCTCATAACTTTTGAACCTCGACATATCTAAGGGAAAACAAATACATTCTGGAAATATATTGAAGTTAACTTTAACTTTAATGTTGGGCTCCAGAACTGGTTTTGCTTTAGAAGAGTTTAAATGTGGTTAAAAGGGAAACTGGTCAGGGCTGTCAGTTTGGGCAGCAGACCAGCAATCAGAGTTGTTCTAAGTTTGATTTGTGTTTCCAAGTTTTATGAGTTCAATGAAATGTTTTATGTTATAACTCAATTATTTACTGTTGAAATGAATATTTGACCTTTTTCAAATATTTTTCTACAGATGTCAGAGGATAAACAGTTGGAGAACGGGTGGGTGGTATCCCACTGTTCTCAACGCAGCGGTTACCCGGAACTGGTGAAGCTAATGCTTCAATACTTTGGGTACGTGGAGACGCTGCATTACCTAACCAAGGAAGGAGGCGGGGAGGGGAACAAGACATGGACCGTCCATTTCAATGTTCCAGCAGGACCTATGCCACCCGGTTGGGCACCGTTCACCGTCACGGTGAGAGGTAGACAACCGGAGGAAATGTGGCAGGTGGCAGCCCGTGACACCATGTCTCATTTCTGCCAGCTACACGTGAGAGCTATGGAGGGCACTCCATACGCGCTTGTCCCGCTGGAGGGGTGAGCTAATCACATGTGGAGGGAGAGGTACATTGAGGCAACAAATTTTAGTTGCCCAATGTACAATCCAGCAGAGGAAAACCTCAGCCTCCAGTTGATGGCAGGGAAGACATTGATGGACAGCCAAGCTGTCCATACAGCTTGATTTTCCGTGGAGCTCAAGGAGAGCACCAGCCACCGAGATCATTTTGACAGTGCTCACAGCGCACTTTGTAATATGCTCCTTCCGACGATCAAGCAACTGAAAAAACAACACAATCAGTTGCGTCGTCTGAAGAAGGCGAACAAGACAAGCCGTGTCGACATCACGGCTTTGCACCAACAGATACATGCCTTGACCCAGCAGAATGAGGTCCTTACTCAAGAGCGTAATGACGCTACGGAGGAGGGGCAGGGCTGGGAAGAAGACTACAACCAGGCCATGGACGAGGTGCATGCTTTGCAAGACCTCGTACCTCCGGTTGTGAGCCTACCGATGGTAGGTGCAGTACCAGTGTTTTTCAGTATCCCGGCGATGTGGGAACCTGAACCCGAAGAGGAGGTAATGGACCCTGAGCTACCAGCAGAGGTAGCGGAGGAGGACGACCTGCAGGAGGTCGAGTTCTACTCCGAGTAGTGAGTTTACCGTTGCCAAGTAGGGCAGCGAGGGTGGTGTGTAGAAACTTTTGTAACAGGTGACATGTCGTGTAGATATGTGTATAGGTAGTAACGACATGAGCACGACTTCTCCGGGATCCAAGAATAATGTATCTTGTATAAAGTTTATTATTTATCAATATATGTGAATGTTGTGTAATTTTATTCGTCTGTCACTGCCATATCTACTGTTTTCCATGGAATTTTAAGAATGACATGTGCTGATCGTTGCTGTTTTGAATTTCAGAATGACTCGTACACGTGCCAACTCTGAGGTTGGTGGATCAAGTCAGGGGGGGAGAGGCCTCCCAACAGCTTCCCGAGACATCCTAGGGACCACAACAGAAGCAACAGCAACAACCGCCACCGCCAACAGTTACATTGGACGACATCATTGCGGCCATGGCGGGCTCACATCAGCAGCACACAGAGCTGCTACAAACTTTGATTGTGATACGTCTCGACCAGAGAGGCATCATGACCGAGAGGTGCATCAACAAAGCTCCTACTCGGATTTTATGGCTACTCATCCCCTAGGATTCTCAAGGGCAGATGAACCCCTCGATGTGGACAATTGGCTCCGCACGATGGAGATGAAGTTCGGGCTGCTCCAAGTTACTGAGCAGCGCAAGACGCAGTTCGCGGCTCAACAGCTTCAGAGGTCCGCGAGCGCTTGGTGGGTGAACTTCTGCGCCTCGCAACCCGCCGAGCGAGTGCTGACCTGGGTGGAGTTCCAGACGGCCTTCAGGGCCTATCATATACCGCCGGGTCTGAAGAAGAGGAAGACACAAGAATTCCTCCATCTGCATCAAGGCAGCAGGAACACGCTGGAGTGCTCCAGGGCGTTCAATGATCTCACGCTGTATGCTTCGTATCACGCAGATACGGATGAGAAGCAGATATATCACTTCTACCAGAGGCTGAATCCGCTCCTGAAGGACAAGCTGGCGATGTTCAATCGTGGCAGCCTCAACGACATTACTGATGCTGCGATTGTACAAGAGGAATCTGGCAAGGAGTTAGCTGCGGTGAAGAAGAAGAGAAGCGCGCCGCAAAGAAGCGGACAGGGAGGTGGTCCTCCCCAAAAATATTGGATGGTGTATTGCTCACCATCTGGAAAACACTGGCAGATACCGCAGCTACCGATGCCATTTCGCAGTTGGCCATATTCACCACCGGCGTTCCGACCGGCCTTGCCAGCACCTCTGCAGAAACAACAGCAGCAGCGGGCGATGCCGCGTGCGTTTGCACCTCAGCAGCACATGCCGGGCTTTCGTCCTCCAAGCACGGGCCAGCCGTCAACCGCATGCTTCAATTGAGGTCGCCAAGGGCACTTCGCCAACAACTGCCCTGAGAGGCAAAGCGGCGGAGTGGCACCACAGTTTCTGTGAGGTCCCGGACTTGATCACGGGGCCGTGCCGCTCGCCCGGGAATCGCGTCGGGTGGTGCCGTGCGATGCGGCACCCAACAGCATACGGGTCGAGGACAAACATCATATTACACAAAGCATTTTTTGGAAGCGTACAAAGAGTACTTAATAAATACTTATCTCAAAATAATACTACAGCGGAAGACTATAACTCTCACGACTCATTTCTAACTCAGCAAAAAAGAAACTGTCCAGCCCGCGAATGTTTCTTACTAGCAACACAAAGAACAAACTGCAGCGGCGACGATGCTCATGATTATCCACTCGGAGGTTTCCGAGTCTCATCGGCACCCATTCTCATAAGAATAATGTCAGTACCTGCAAAACAACTAGGATAGTATCCGTGAGCATAAAGCTCAGCAAGACTTAACCATCAAACCTAGCCATGAAACTCTGCATGAGGGTGTAAACATAAATGGGATAGCATAATGCATAATGAACTCGCCCAAAAGTGAGTCCTTACTTTCAGGTGTTATTTGCAACAATTTCAAAGTAACTTTGGACATGCCACATCGGGAGTCTACAATCAAACAAGAAACGTTTTCCCCCGATGTAATTTGCTCATGGTGGAAATGAATCGAGTTTGCTCTAACTATTCATCAAAGATGCATCACAAAGATAGTATGAACATCAAACCATAATGATTAGTTCCTTTCTCATGCAAGTTCTTACTACGTCACTACTGTGAGAAAAAGTATGCTCAGTCCTTTCCGCGAGCGACGGTGATTCGAATCAATAATACCCGGACTACATGACACGTACACCCATACTTGACGTTGCCTACAGCAACCATCACTGACGTCGTATGTGGCAGCCTTCCCCCCGTTTCACCCATGTTGAATCGATCAAATCGCCCTGTACAGTAACCACCCTCATGGTGCACCTGCTGACATTAGATGTCAAGAGAGTGTTGCCCGCATACTGCGCACCGGCCCTCTCGCCTGAGGCGACCCAAAAAGGATCAACGCAGGCTTCCCAAGGGACATCGGTTTACTGGGTCCCATATAGCCAGCATGAGTCCGGTACACAACTAAAACTTGCTCAACAGGGCCGCATACGGATCAGTCCTTGACTGGCACGGACAGATCTAACGCACCCAGGCCCCTATGTCCTGCTGTTCCTACAACTTGACGGTCTCAACTTTAACTTGCTAACAATTTTCTGAATCAATCCCATATGCCTCTCTTTTCCTGATCATGCGAGTAGCATCTCACCACTCGACTTCTACCGAACCTTACTTAAGCATGACAGTTCTACACGATGAAAGGACGTCTACCCAATACTCCATGGGTTTATTTGGTCATGCAAGAGGAGTATCAAAGCAACTAGACCTAATGCACATTTCATATCCTAACCGAAATAGTGAATACAAAGTAAAAACGTAAAAGCTGTTAAATGCAAACCGGAGCTTGCCTGTTTTGCAGGGAAGTAGTATATATAAGCAGTTAGTGATCCTTGCTCCCTTGATCCTCCGGAGTCGGATCCAACTTCAATGAATCACTCCTTCGAATCCCCTTCGTTGTGAATCCTATCGACATGTATATGCAGAAATTTTACAATGCAATTCAAAGAGTTAAAGACTTGATTTTTTAAGAACAGAGGCTGTGTGGAAATGCCAAAAATGGCTTTGTTGCCCCTGTTGTGCCAAGAAACATCAACAAACTAAATTTGTCTTAGTTTTTTAGTTCATAACTAACTGTTTCCTAATGAACATAAGAGATGAGCTGCAAAGATTCGAATGAAACTGAATATAAAAACTCCAATGGCTTCAAAACTTTTACAGCATGTTCTATACTAACAAGAGATTTAGCTTGCCAAATTGCATCTAATGTGGAATGATATTGTGTTCTCACAAGTCCTACAATACTCTTATGTATTTTTCCCACATACATAAGCATGGAGAACAAGCACAGGGAGTTCTAAGGCTGAACTTGAGCTGAAAATTTGCATGTGTGTTCCTGGTCACGTGAAAGTAATTTGATCCAAAATTAAGACCTTTTACTTGAGTAGTTCCTCCAGAATAATTCTTTAAGAATTTCTATTAAAAAGAATTAATTCTGGAGTAATGTACATTTTCATGCCAAATAAAGTGAATTACAATTTCAAGTATTATATATAGAGTTTTTCTGAATTTTCCTATGATTTTTTGCGCTATGAATTGTCTGGAATAGATTTTACAAGTGAGCAACCTTTTCTGAAAATGTTTCTGGACCACTATGAACACAGCAGTTTGTATTTAGAAAATTCCTACTAAAATGATCTTTAAATGACCTGAAATTATTTTAGAAGCTCTATAATATCCTAAAGAATATTCTGCAAAAATTTGAGGATTTTTTGATGAACCAAACTCCCTGAATAATTCTTTTTTCATAAAAGCTTCGGAGAATTTTCCAGATATTAATACTGACTTTAACAAAAATTGGGGTTCATATTTGGACAGATCTTTGGAAAATGAATCTAACCCAATTTGAATCACTCGATTTGGAGGTTCCTACACAAAGATATGATTTTCCAAAGTTGTGGCATTCTCTGGAATTAATTTGGTATTGGAAATGAATTGGGCCCACTGTTTTAAACTCCAGCCACTCAGATTTTAGCCACACCAGTTCACAGGGTTCCCACGCGCGCACTCACAGCGGATCTCGAGCCACAGTCAATCAGCCTTTTAAATTTCTGGTCACTGACGCTGGGCCTGGCCCTTCTTCTCCTACCTCCCGCCTAATCCTTCGCGCGCGCCGCCCCCATCGCCGGACCGACGCCGGAGCTCACCGGCTCGGTGTTTCCGGCGGCTGCTCGGCCAGAGGCTTGCCGCCAGTGAGTTTGGGAGGCCGGGGAACACGTTGGTGGTACTAGATCGAGCTGCCAAGAGTCCGAAGCTGGTCGGCGACGTGTGGCGACCTCGGGAGCACTTCGGCGCCGTCGGTCGAGGGTTCTACCCTGCCAAATCATCAACTAATTGGCTCTACAGCACCCTTGGAGCTTAGGGAAGACCGACATGTCCTCAAAATTGCTCGGGAACGGCTGCAAGTTGGTTGTCACTGTGCGCCTGATCGGTGCCTCCATACCGGCGCTCGGAAAAACTTGAAATACACCGCTCCGAGTCGGTTTCAAGCGACGGTAGCTAAGAAGAAAATGATAGCCGGCTAGTCCGACCCGTGTGTGCAAGATTTGATGAGCTAACAACAATTAGAGAGGGAGAATTTGGAGTTCCCGTGTAAAAGTCCCAAAACTTGTTAATAGAAAACTTGAGCTATGAATAAAGTTGAGTTTATATACAAGAAATGGAACTTACAAAAAACTTTTGTTTACTCATGAAAGTGTTGGCATGTGCAATAAAACTTTGAATTCAGTTTGAATTAAGATGGTCACATCAAAAGGAAAAAGGGCATTTTCAAAAGAGGAAATTCAAACTGTTGTTTGAGAAGTTGTATTTGCAATGGCCAACTCAAAGATCAGATGGCATATTTGAATTCCTCAGTCCAAATTATGAGGGAGCCAAGTTTTGAGCAAATTTGGAGGGGCTTTGATATGAATGTCAAAGGAACTTGTAAATTTCATCCAAGTTTGAATTTAGACTTGAAACTATGGCACAAATTGTCAAATGGCAAAATGGCTTTTGAATTTGGATCCTTCATAGATGAATTTACAATGTATCAAAATTTGGAGATCTTTTGGGGCTGAGAGGAGCTGTGGGCCCCAATTGTCATTGAGAGAGGGAAATGACTTACTGCCTAAGTCAGCTCTGTTCTCGGTTCACACGTGAGCTCACACTCGAGCGTTACCCTTCTCCCGCGAGCTGCCACGCGCTGCCGACCGAGGACCTGGAAGCACCTCCCGAGCTGCTAAAACGTCGGTTCCACACGCCCTTATCGGTCTCCCACCGAGTGCACACCTCACAGCACCGAGACCCCGTCCGAGCCACGCCCCCTCCATGCCACAGCATCATTCCAAGGAGTTTTTTTTTCTTGCCGCTCGACCGGACCTTGGCACCGATCCTCGCTGGGCGCCGCTCGCCCCTTGCACGGCCGTCTGAGCTCGTGGCAGCATGCGCAAGACCCCACTGATCCTACTCGAGTTACCCAAACCCATCCACTAGCCCGTATGCGCGGTTCACAGAAAGAAGTTGCCGTGGAGCTTCGGTTCAAGCCGCATACGTGCCTCCTCAACGCCTAGGTGATACAGGCCGTGTCACACCAAGGGTTGAACAGCGAAAAGGTGCGCCACTCCCTTCTCTTCACGCTGCCAAAAACCCTAAGCAATTCATCCACGGTAGCCCCGGGAATTTCCAAAAAACCGACAAGGTGGTCATAAGCCGTGGGTGGGGGATTTCCCAAAAATTCGTGATCAACAGCTATTCTTTGCTCATGCTGATCATGGGATGGGCTAGAGACCCCCTTGTGAGTCACTGACATCAAAAATCCGGAAGAATCATAGATCCTCGCCGGTGTTCTTCGAGTTTTAGCTTCGGCCACCAGTTTTCGAGCTAGGGCGCATGGTGACTTGGTAGTTAGGGGCATTTCCGAGCTCTGTTGCTTGCATGACGACCTGTGCCATGAGTCACTGGTGCTCTAGAGCAAGAAAGCTGCGAATTTGGGCCGGTAGGGAAGCCGGCCGACGTCGCCGGACATGGACCGAGGCCTCCGCCCGTCGCCCGACCCCTTGCGGTCCTAAACAGCCCACACCGACCCCGGAAATGGTTTTCCCGCCCTCCAAAACTCCCAGGCGGCGGACTTCGGGCCGGAAGACGAATGGGGAACAGGGGGAACCGAGTGGGGGATTTCCTGCCGGCGAGGGAGCGCGGGCGCGGGAAAGAGGGGGAGCCGGAGGTTGAAGAAGGTGGTGGTCCCACCTGCCAGCCGCCGAGAATTTAAACGGGACCCCTGTGGCTGCGGATCATTTGTGGCTATGGGCGAATAACTGTGTAAACCCGTGTGTCCTCGCATTCTATCGGCTGCTTTAAACAGTGGGTCCAGTTAGATTTGCTGTAGGAAATTCATAACATGTGCTAGGAAACTATAAATTGGGTGATTCAAATTCGGTTAGATTCATCTTGACAAGATCTATCCAAATATGCGACCCAATTTGCATGAAAACCAATAGAACATTCCGGAAAATTCTTTAAATCTTTTCAGAAAAAGAATTTGTGAGGGAGTTTGATTCATCCAAAAATACCCAAATTTTGCCAGGATATTCATTAGGCTATTAGGAAACCCCTGTAAAAATTTCAGCTCTTTTGGAGTTGATTTAGTTAGGGTAATTCTGCTTTCAAATTTTGTATTCAAATGAATACAGAAACATTTTCGGAGAATTTCCAAAACTTGGAAATTCAGTTCTGGGCATACCTTAGCTCCAAAAATCCCAGGAAAATTCATGCATTCTCCCTAAGCTATGTATGAAATTTTAGTTCAATCGAGAATTTGCATGAAAGTGCAAATTTATTCAGAATTAATTCCTGTTTGGCTAAATGCTTAGGGAATTGTTCTGGGTGATCTAATTAGTGGAATATTCTGAATTTTGGTCCAGATGACTTTCTTGTGACAAGGAACTCACAAGAAAATTTCCAGCTCCATTGGAGCCCTGTATAAGTAATGTTCTGTTCAACCAATTAGGTGATCACCACCCAAGTGATGAACCTCACTTCTCACTTGATGATAGTACTTAAACACACCCAAACCACTAGCACCAGTGTCATTTTAAATTCTTAAACAGAGTTCCAGTTTTAAACTTGTCTTTAAAAACTTGTTAGCAAAGGTTTTATAATTAAACATGTATACCTATTCATAACGTGTAGTGATAAAACGTGGAAAGTGAAGAAGGAGGAGTTGAGCTTGGATCAAGAAGCAAGAAGGCAGTGATTCAGCTTCAAGGCAGCAGCAACTAACTTCATAATCATCTGACTTTAGTCACCTGCAAAACCAAGGCAAGCCCCGGTTTGCACTTAAGTTGTTTTTAAAGTTTTCCCTTTGTTCACTACTATTGGTCAAAGTTTGTATGTGCATTAGGTCAAGGATGTTTGATACTCCACTTGCATAACCAAACATGAAACCGGAGGTCAAGGGTAGAATTGTGTCATCGCTGTAGAATAAGGCCGTGCTAAATAGGCTAGGACATCCGGCAGAAGATGTGTAGTTGGAATCTACTCGCGAGCTTTGTTTTAGGACCACATAAGTGGGGTTGGCAAGTGAGGCAAACTAAAGTTTACATTTCTAAAGATGAGACCGGGCAGGAGGGTTAGGCAGCGACAAGACGAGGTCTTGGTCGAGTAGCTCTGCCTGTGTCGGTTAAGGACCGAAGCGTGTGCGACCCTGGGAGCAAGTATTGAGTTGTGTACCGGATGCTTACTGATATATGGGAACAGGAAACCGATGTACCAGGTTCACTGGATTGTAGAGGCATACCACATCGTCTCGTTAGACCTATGAGCCCGAGACGGCGCGACCGGTTCTACAGTTTAGTGTCCTGGGAAAGGTTGCCACATACGACGTAATGAAGGACGCCAGATTAGGGTCTTCAGAGGTGGGCGTATGTGTCGAGTTATCCGGGTAGTGTTTGATTCGAATCACCGTCCCTCGCGGTTATGAGTACCGCTTGCTCACTGCGCTGTGACGTAGTAATCAAGTTGTGTGGAAATAGTTTGCAAAGTTTTAAATGCTGTTATGATAATTGTAAATTGCATGAAAACCATGTTTGAAGTAGAGATAGAGCCAATTAAAGTTATTTTCCACCTTGGGACCAATAACATTGGAATGAAGCGTTTCTTGTTTGATTGTGGAGTTCCAATGTTGCTAGGCACAAGGTCACTACTATTATGGCTAAAAATCTGAAAGTTAAGGATGAACTCGTAGGCGAGTCTTTTTGCAAATGATAGGCTTAAGTCTTAGGTTACGTTCATGTAGAGTTTCATGCTTTAGGAGAGACGGTTAAGTCTTGCTGAGACCTTGTGCTCACTCTTGCTATATAAGTGGTTTTGCAGGTAAACTTCGACGCTATAAAGAAGGTTGTCCGGTGAGACTCGGGAATTTCCGAGTCATGTCACACTGGGAGAACCTAGCCACTGCCATGTCGTCGTGTTGCTAGCGAGAGGAGTCCGCGGGCTGGACCCCTTCTCGAGTGCTTCTTAGATATTCAACGTGAGCTGTTATAGACTTCCGCTGTAGCTATTTTATGTAAATTATTTATGAAGAACAATTGTAAGCTTCCGCTTTTGATTTATGTAATACATTGTTCCTTATATATGTGCTGTTGGGTGTCGCATAACACGGCACCACCCAATGCGATTCCCGGGCAAGGTACCCCGTTCCCATGAGCGATCGGGACGGCGGGTCACGTCAGCGTGGTATCAGAGCCGCATTGGTAATAGCGCACGGAATAAGGATTGTATTATGACAAAAACTTAGGATACGGTGAGGAAACGATATTAGGCCCATATAAGGACTGTAGTAGTATAGTTACTTATATGGCAGGACTAACATACTTGTTATAATTCTGAATTTTGATTATGTAACGACGCTCCTACGTCCAGGTAAGAATGGTAAGGAACGCCACCGAAAGCGGTTCAATTTCGGTTAGCTCCCCTGACGAGGAAAGTGGTTCAGGGCTAGATCTCACAGCTTGGTGTGAGATGTTAATAAGAAACTCTTGGACTCTTCATGTTCCTGAGTTCATATGAAACGCTGATCCCTAGCATGCATTAGGCAAGTAAGTGGAGACCCCATCATGTGGTCAGTAACGTGATAGTGTGTTCGTATGGAAATAGCCCAGGAGGACATACGCAGCGCTTGCCATCGGCGTGCCCTGCAGGGCAGTAGGTGGTATCCGTTGGGTTGATAACATTCCCAACCGTGACAACCCGTTCATGACATACTCGGGTTCCCCGTCGTGTGGTGTTGAAACACGATCATGTGCCTTGAGACGTGGCTTAATTCAAGGATGGCCGTATGACAATGATACAGGCGTTTGTATTTACTTTCAAATATGGAACTGCCTGAGATGAATCAACCTTTGAGTGCACCACTATTGAGTGTTCTTCTGCAGGTACTAACCATGTATGTATCCCGTGTAGTATACGTGTGCTAGAGACCGTCTTAGTGCCACTGATAAAACGGATATGCCGGTATAATCCGGTTTAGGATTTTCTTTGGTGAGGTAACGTAGTACCAACATGATTCTTACGGTGCATCGACACCGTACTAAACATATAATCCTCTTTCCTATGAAGAAAAGATTCATGAACTAACTTTGAACTAAAAATGGAAGTTTGAAACAAGTATTAGTTACTGAACTCTTAGTTTGAGCTAAGATTCAAATGAGAGTATAACCAGGTGTCAAAGTTTTCAAAAACAGAGTGCTCTGTTTCTGGCAGAAAATCGTGCTGGATTTTAACAGAGCATAACTCTGAGTATCTTGACCCAATTAAGGTGTATGATACAGTTCTGGAAAGATATTTAAGTGCTCTACATCTTCTTTGTAGACCTCCAGAGCAAAATCACATGTTAAGTGGGTGAAAAGTCCAGTTGAAGGCAAACTGTTCAGAATCAGGACAGTAGCAAAAGCCTCTCTGAACCTTTCTGTTTTTAAGCCATAAATTCATGTAGAAAAATCCTTAAGGAGCCTATGAGTACTCGTTGGAAAGATACTGAAGTTTACTAAAACTTTCATATTGAACTCAAGTCAAGAATCTGTATATAACTTGAGTAAATTTTGGAGTTTGTGTGAACTGGTCAGGGTAGTCCCGCTGATTAGTTTAGCGTACTTAAGGTTTGTTTAAACATGAATGTGGTTATTCTTTCATAAAGTTCATGACATGTTCATGTTTTACTTATCTTTACTTACTACTGAGATAGAATTTTGATTGATTCAAAATTTTGTTCCGTGCAGTATGGTACGCGCACACTCTCAAATGGAGATTGGAGGTTCAAGTCGAGGTGCGAATGGCCCGACTTCATCACAAGAGCCATCGCCAACCGGATTGGCTGAAATTATGGTGAAGATGAATGAAACTCTCCAAACTCTAGTTCAGCAAGGCATAGATCGAGAAGCTCAATGTCACATGCCAACCCCGAGCACGTATCTGGATTTCTTGGCGACACAACCGCCGGTATTCTCTGAGGCGGCTGGCCATTGTGAAGCAAATCACTGGTTACGTGTCATTGAGTCCAAGTTTTGGTTGATCCAATGTGATGAATTCTCGAAGACTCTATATGCCGCTCAGCAGCTTCACGGCTTTGCTGTAGCATGGTGGGCAGAATACCTTGCTGTCCAACCAGCAGGGCATCGTGTCACATGGGCGGAGTTCCAGGCTGCATTTCGTGCTCGTTTCATCCCTGCGGGCATAATGCAAACAAGCCATGATGAATTCTGGAACCTAAAGCAAGGCGACATGAGAGTTAATGAGTATGCGAAGGAATTCAATCTCTTAGCTCAATATGTCCCTGACTATGTGAAGTCACCAGCCATGAAGGGTTATCACTTTTACCGAGGGCTGACCGCTAGGCTGCGATGTGAATTGGCTCAAGTTAGCCAAGAGAATTTTGATGAGTTTGTGAGCTGTGCTATCACTCAGGAATATTATTCCAACCTCTACCTCAAAGAAAAGAGGGAGAGGGACTCATCACAGGATGAAGACAATCATCTGCCTCAGAAGTATCGGTTGGTAATCCGTTCACCTTGCGGTCGAGAGATTCCACAAGAGGTGCAATCATTCTGGGAGTGTGACGACTCTTCTACTCAACAGAGGTCTTGTTCACCTCCACCGCAACAGCAAATTATTTCTTATGCACCTCAGTATCAACAAGGTGCACCAGAATACTATTTCCCTCAAGAGGTTGAAGATGAACAAGGTGATTTCTCAGCTGAACCAAGTGCTGTCCCACTTCATGTTGACAATGAGCCCAATGTCAATGAAGCAACTGAACCGAGCAGCAACAATATGTCTGCGGGTCCAGTTCCACAGAGCGATCTTTGGCAGCAAAGAAAAGCTATGTCCAAAGTGGGGACAGTTAATTATGTGTCAGTCGATGATCTGCCAAAGGGAGGACCTGTTCTTGCCGGCAGGTTCAACTTAAATGACAAGCCGGTTGTCATTTTATTCGACTCTGGTGCAACACATAACTTCATTAGTAGGGCAACGGTGATCCGGGATCAGATCTCCAGAACTGTCACAAAATGTTCTTACCTTATTCATTCGCCAGGCGAAGACATCTCAACTAATGAAGTCGTTTCTCGAGCACCACTTTGTTTGGGTGGAAAAATTTATCCTACCACCCTCATCATTCTCGAAGACCAGGGAATCAATGCCATATTGGGAATATCATGGTTGACCTTCCATAAGGCTGTTCTAGACATCGAGAACAGGAGTATTCACTTGGAATCTCCACTTCACGGACGTCAAACATTGTATCTCGGCGAAACGGGTTCCAAAGACCCGGAAGTATGTAATGCCGAGGCGTACAAGTTAGAAGACATTCCGGTAGTCCATGAATATCCGGACGTGTTTCCCGAAGATCTTCTAGGCCTACCACCTGAGCGCGAGGTGGAGTTCAAAATAGAGTTGATACCGGGAACCACGCCAATCTCTCGGAGACCATACAAAATGGCTCCGAATGAACTAGCAGAACTGAAGGATCAACTCAAGGATCTGATGGACAAGGGGTTTATTCGTCCAAGTTCATCACCATGGGGTTGCTCAGCTTTATTTGGGAAGAAGAAGGATGAGACGCTGAGGCTATGCGTCGATTATCGTCCTTTGAATGCTGTGACAATAAAGAACAAGTATCCACTACCAAGAATTGATATTCTCTTCGATCAACTAGTGGGTGCTAAAGTCTTCTCCAAGATGGACTTAAGGTCGGGATATCATCAAATCAAGATTCGAGCGGAAGATGTCCCGAAAACAGCAATCTCAACAAGATATGGACTCTATGAGTATCTTGTCATGTCATTTGGGTTGACCAATGCTCCGGCTCACTTTATGTATCTTATGAACTCGGTGTTCATGCCGGAGCTGGATCAGTTCGTCGTGGTGTTCATCGACTACATCATGGTCTATTCCAAATCTGAAGAAGAACACATTAAACATTTGCATATTGTGCTTAAACGCTTGAGAGATCACAAGCTCTATGCAAAGTTTAGTAAATGTGAATTCTGGATCAACAAAGTGCCATTTCTTGGGCACATTATTTCAGCAGAAGGCATTTCTGTTGATCCATGCAAGATTGAACAAGTGCTGAAATGGATGTCTCCAACATCAGTCCATGACGTTCGTAGCTTCTTGGGTTTGGCGGGATATTACCGGAGGTTCATCCCGGGCTTCTCAAAGATCTCCAAACCTATGACTGAGCTACTGAAGAAGGGCATCAAATATGATTGGAGCAAGCCATGTGAGGAAGCTTTTCAAGCGTTGGTGAAACACCTCACAACAGCCCCGGTTCTAGCTCAACCAGATACAACCAAGCCTTTTGATGTTTATTGTGATGCATCCGGCGTCGGGCTTGGTTGTGTACTCATGCAAGGAGGACGTGTGGTCGCATATGGATCACGGCAATTACGGAATCATGAGCAACATTTTCCAACTCATGACCTGAACTTGCTGCCGTAGTCTTAGCTTTGAAGATGTGGAGACATTACCTATTGGGAAATCTGGTTCATCTCTACACCGACCACAAAAGTTTGAAGTACATATTCACCCAGAAAGAGTTGAATATACGACAACGGCGATGGTTGGAGCTGATCAAGGACTATGAGATTGAAATTCATTATCATCCGGGCAAGGCAAATGTGGTTGCCGATGCACTCAGCCGGAAGTCTCATATTCATAACCTGACCATTACATCGCTAGAAGAGGAAGAACCCAGTCTCTACTTGGTTCCATATGGAGCTCTACATAACCTGGCTCTCGTACCCACAATAAGAGAGGAGGTCATGGAAGCTCAAAAGAAAGACAAGGGCATGGCTCTTATCAGAAGGAGATTGAAGAACGGGGAGATGAAATGTTTTCGGTTAGATGATGAAGACACCCTATGGTTCAAGAACCGGATAGTCGTACCCCGTGATATGAGGCCGCGGAAGAAAATTTTGGATGAGGCTTACTTATCCAAATTTTCTATTCAACCGGGCAGCAACAAGATGTACCAAGAATTGAAGACTAAATTTTGGTGGGCCTGGATGAAGAGAGAGGTTGCTAAATATGTCTCAGAATGTGATACGTGTCGGCGAGTTAAAGCCGACCACATGCAGAAGGTGGGAAGCTTACAACCGCTGAGTGTTACGGCATGGAAGTGGGAGGATATTAGTATGGACTTTATTGTTGGACTACCTCTCACGGGAATAAGCATGACTCGGTTTGGGTAATCGTGGATCGGTTAACCAAGTCAGCCCATTTCATCCCAGTGCATACGGGATACCATGCCAAGAAGTATGCGGAGCTATATATTGCAAGGATATTATGCCTACATGGAGTTCCGCGAACGATCATCTCCGATCGAGGCGCGCTGTCCGTTGCTCGTTTCTGGGAGCAGCTACATGCATCGCTGGGAACCAAATTGATTAGAAGCTCTGCATATCATCCTCAAACCGATGAGCAAACGGAGAGGGTGAATCAAGTTCTCGAAGATATGCTTTGAGCATGTGCCATTCACCACGGTAAAGGATGGGACGATCATCTACCGTTGGCGGAATTTGCTTATAACAACGGATATCAAGCGAGCATCAAAATGGCACCGTATGAAGCTGTCTACGGCAGGAAGTGCCGCACACCCTTGAACTGGTGTGAATCTGGCGAGAGAGTAATTTACGGGGTTGATCTCGTAAATGAAGCTGAAGAGCGGGTAAGGCTTATTCAAGCAAATCTAAAAGCCGCTCAGTCCAGACAAAAGAGCTATGAGGATAAGAGACGTCGTCCTCTGGATTTCCATGTTGGGGACCACGTCTACCTCCGCGTATCTCCTATGAAGGGCATTCACCGATTCGGGGTGAAAGGAAAATTAGCTCCACGTTTCATCGGTCCCTTCGTCATCATTGAAAGGTGTGGACCCGTGGCACACCGTTTGGAGCTACCGGCAGCCTTAGCCAGGGTTCATAACGTCTTCCACATATCTCAGTTGCGGAAGTGTTTGAAAGTTCCAACGGAGGTTCTCATGGGAGACATAGCAGATTTGAAGCCGGACCTCACTTATGTTGAGCGACCAACCCGGATAATTGATTAGAATACTCACAAAACAAGAAATCGGACGCTGCGATTTTTCAAAGTGCTATGGAAAAATCACACGTCCGAGGAAGCTACATGGGAAAGCGAGGAGTATTTGCAACGCAATCATCCAGAGTTGTTAGAGGCGTATGTTGAGTCGTTGTCCTCTCCATATTGTCCTTAATCATGAATCTCGGGACGAGATTCTTTTTAAGGGGGGAGGAATGTAAAAGTCCCAAAACTTGTTAATAGAAAACTTGAGCTATGAATAAAGTTGAGTTTATATACAAGAAATGGGACTCACAAAAAACTTTTGTTTACTCATGAAAGTGTTGGCATGTGCAATAAAACTTTAAATTCAGTTTGAATTAAGAGGGTCACTTCAAAAGGAAGAAGGGCATTTTCAAAAGAGGAAATTCAAACTGTTGTTTGAGAAGTTGTATTTGCAATGGCCAACTCAAAGATCAGAGGGCATATTTGAATTCCTCAGGTCCAAATTATGAGGGAGCCAAGTTTTGAGCAAATTTGGAGGGGCTTTGATATGAATGTCAAAGGAACTTGTAAATTTCATCCAAATTTTAATTTAAACTTGAAACTGTGGCACAAGTTGTCAAATGGCAAAATGGCTTTTGAATTTGGATCTTTCATAGACGAATTTACAATGTGTCAAAATTTAGAGATCTTTTGGGGCCGAGAAGAGCTGTGGGCCCCAATTGTTATAGAGTGAGGGAAATGACTTACTGCCTAAGTCAGCTCTGTTTTCGGTTCACATACGCGAGCTCACACCCGAGCGTTACCCTTCTCCCGCGAGCTGCCACGCGCTGCCGACCAAGGACCCAGAAGCACCTCCCGAGCTGCTTCAACGTCGGTTCCACGCGCCCTTATCGGTCTCCCACCGAGTGCACACCTCACAGCACCGAGACCCCGTCCGAGCCACGCCCCCTCCACGCCACAGCATCGTTCCCAGGAGATTTTTTTTCTTGCCGCTCGACCGGACCTCGGCGCCGACCCTCACTGGGCGCCGCTCGCCCCTTGCACGGCCGTCTGAGCTCGTGGCAGCGTGCGCAAGACCCCACTGATCCTCCTCGAGCTACCCAAACCCATCCACTAGCCCGTGTGCACGGTTCACAGCAAGAAGTTGCCGTGGAGCTTCGGTTCAAGCCACCGCCGTGCCTCCTCAATGCCTCGGCGATACAGGCCGTGTCACACCAAGGGTTGAACAGCGAAAAGTTGCGCCACTCCCTTCTCTTCATGCTGCCAAAAACCCTAAGCAATTCATCGACGGTAGCCCCGGAAATTTCCAGAAAACCGACAAGGTGGCCATAAGCCGTGGGTGGGGGATTTCCCAAAAATTCGTGATCAACAGCTATTCTTTGCTCATGCTGATCATGGGATGGGCTAGAGACACCCTTGTGAGTCACTGACATCAAAAATCCGGAAGAATCATAGAGCCTCGACGGTGTTCTTCGAGTTTTAGCTTCGGCCGCCAGTTTTCGAGCTAGGGCGCACGGTGACTTGGTAGTTAGGGGCGTTTCCGAGCTCTGTTGCTTGCATGACGACCTGTGCCATGAGTCACTGGTGCTCTAGAGCAAGAAAGCTGCGAATTTGGGCCGGTAGGGAAGCCGGCCGACATCGCCTGACATGGACCGAGGCCTCCGCCCGTCGCTCGACCCCTTGCGGTCCTCCACAGCCCACACCGACCCCGGAAATGGTTTTCACGCCCTCCAAAACCCCCAGGCGGTGGACTTCGGGCCGGAAGACGGCCGGGGAACAGGGGTAACCGAGTGGGGGATTTCCTGCCGGCGAGGGAGCGCGGGCGCGGGAAAGAGGGGGAGCCGGAGGTTGAAGAAAGTGGTGGTCCCACCTGTCAGCCACCGAGAATATAAATGGGATCCCCTGTTGCTGCGGATCGTTTGTGGCTATGGGCGAATAACTGTGTAAACCCGTGTGTCCTCGCATTCTATTGGCCGCCTTTAAACAGTGGGTCCAGTTAGATTTGCTGTAGGAAATTAATTCCATATTTCAAGCAAAGTTTGGAAATTCATAACATGTGCTAGGAAACTCCAAATTGGGTTATTCAAATTCGGTTAGATTCATCTTGACAAGATCTATCCAAATATGCAACCCAATTTGCATGAAAACCAATAGAACATTCTGGAAAATTCTTTAAAGCTTTTCAGCAAAAGAATTTGTGAGGGAGTTTGGTTCATCCAAAAATCACCAAATTTTGCCAGGATATTCTTTAGGCTATTAGGAAACCTCTGTAAAAGTTTCAGCTCTTTTGGAGTTGACTTAGTTAGGGTAATTCTGCTTTCAAGTTTCTGTATTCAAATGAATACAGAAACATTTTCAGAGAATTTCCAAAACTTGGAAATTCAGTTCTGGGCATTCCTTAGCTCCAAAAATCCCAGGAAAATATATGCATGCTCCCTAAGCTATGAAAATTGTAGTTCACTTGAATTTGCATGAAAGTGCAAATTTATTCAGACTTAATTCCTGTTTGGCTAAATGCTTAAGGAATTGTTCTGGGTGATCTACTTAGTGGAATATTCTGAGTTTTGGTCCAGATGACTTTCTTGTGACAAGGAACTCACAAGAAAATTTCCAGCTCCATTGGGGCCCTGTATCAGTAATGTTCTGTTCATCCAATTAGGTAATCACCACCCAAGTGATGAACCTCACTTCTCACTTGATGATAGTACTTAAACACACCCAAACCACTAGCACCAGTGTCATTTTAAATTCTTAAACAGAGTTCCAGTTTTAAACTTGTCTTTAAAAACTTGTTAGCCAAGGTTTTATAATTAAACATGTATACCTATTCATAACGTGTAGTGATAAAACGTGGAAAGTGAAGAAGGAGGAGTTGAGCTTGGATCAAGAAGCAAGAAGGCAGTGATTCAGCTTCAAGGCAGCAGCAACTAACTTCATAATCATCTGACTTTAGTCACCTGCAAAACCAAGGCAAGCCCCGGTTTGCACTTAAGTTGTTTTTAAAGTTTTCCCTTTGTTCATTACTATTGGTCAAAGTTTGTATGTGCATTAGGTCAAGGATGTTTGATACTCCACTTGCATAACCAAACATGAAACCTGAGGTCAAGGGTAGAATTGTGTCATCGCTGTACAATAAGGCCGTGCTAAATATGCTAGGACATCCGGTAGAAGACGAGTAGTTGGAATCTACTCGCAAGCTTTGTTTCAGGACCACATAAGTGGGGTTGGCAAGAGAGGCAAACTAAAGTTTACATTTCTAAAGATGAGACCGGGCAGGAGGGTTAGGCAGCAACAAGACGAGGTCTTGGTCGAGTAGCTCTGCCTGTGTCGGTTAAGGATCGAAGCGTGTGCGGCCCTGGGAGCAAGTATGGAGTTGTGTACCGGATGCTTACTGATATATGGGAACCAGGAAACCGGTGTACCAGGTTCACTGGATTGTAGAGGCATACACCATCGTCTCGTTAGACCTATGAGCCCGAGACAGCGCGACCGGTTCTACAGTTTAGTGTCCTGAGAAAGGTTGCCACATATGACGTAATGAAGGACGCCAGATTTGGGTCTTCAGAGGCGGGCGTATGTGTCGAGTTATCCGGGTAGTGTTTGATTCGAATCACCGTCCCTCGCGGTTATGAGTACCGCTTGCTCACTGCGCTGTGACGTAGTAATCAAGTTGTGTGGAAATAGTTTGCAAAGTTTTAAATGCTGTTATGATAATTGTAAATTGCATGAAAACCATGTTTAAAGTAGAGATAGATCCAATTAAAGTTATTTTCCACCTTGGGACCAGTAACATTGGAATGAAGCGTTTCTTGTTTGATTGTGGAGTTCCAATGTTGCTAGGCACAAGGTCACTACTATTATGGATAAAAATCTGAAAGTTAAGGATGAACTCGTAGGCGAGTCTTTTCGCAAATGATAGGCTTAAGTCTTAGGTTACGTTCATGTAGAGTTTCATGCTTTAGGAGAGACGGTTAAGTCTTGCTGAGCCTTTGTGCTCACTCTTGCTACATAAGTGGTTTTGCAGGTAAACTTCGACGCTATAAAGAAGGTTGTCCGGTGAGACTCGGGAATTTCTGAGTCATGTCACACTTGGAGAACCTAGCCGCTGCCATGTCATCGTGTTGCTAGCGAGAGGAGTCCGCGGGCTGGACCCCTTCTCGAGTGCTTCTTAGATATTCAACGTGAGCTGTTATAGACTTCCTATGTAGCTATTTTATGTAAATTATTTATGAAGAACAATTGTAAGCTTCTGCTTTTGATTTATGTAATACATTGTTCCTTATATGTGTGCTGTTGGGTGCCGCATAACACGGCACCACCCAATTCGATTCCCGGGCAAGGTACCCCGTTCCTGTGAGCGATCGGGACGGCGGTTTGCGTCATCCCGTATCGGACGCTTGGTTTGCACCGCCGGAGCAAAATTCCTAAATTCACTGGCGAGGGCTCACGGCTTGGCCTGAGGTTTGGGTGGAAGCAGAGTGGAGTCCGTGTGCTTCTTTTGCCGTCCTTGCTCGGCCGAGAAAGTCGCTGTGGCGAGCTGTCCACGTGCGCCCGTTTGTCAGAAACTCTCGGTTGCGGCGAAGAAAAGCGCGCCCAGTGGAGGAACGATGAAGTTTGCTCGGTTTTGGCACTGAGGATGTAGCTGAGGGTTTTTCAATGCCGTTTTGCAGCTCGGAGTGGAGGTGAGTGCGAGTCTCTGCCGGGTTCCGATCAAAGCTGAGGCAGCGGCACTTGTGCTCGGTTTATCCCGTGTGATTAGGAGGCAAAACACGGTTTGCTCGGTCTGTGGAGGAGTAGATCACGCCAAGAGAGGAGTGAAGCAGCCACCCTGGTCGCCAGCACGAGGGAAAACCCACGGGGATGTGGCGGCAATGGCAGCTCCGTGTCGCTCTGTGCGCTCTCGGCTGTTCGAGTGGAAAACAGAGACAAAGTCTCGGTTGTTTTGGGTGCAAGTCACAAGTTGAGCTCAATGACATGTAGGCTCCACCCAAATTTCCTCCCCAAAAGATCTTCTCATGTTAATATCTCAAATTCCAAACTTTTGAAGTTTAAAAGTGGGCTAGAATTTGAATTATATGAATCCAGTTTAAATTTGACTTGCAAATTGAATTCAGTTTGAATTTGAAAATGCCTCTCTTAAATTCCTTTTTAGCCCACCCAAAAATGAAAAGTTTGCCACCCTAGTTTCATAAAAGTCAAGAGTATAGGCTGCAAGAGTATTCAAAGGTTTGGCCACAATTTGTGGTGAACTTTGAATTTGAAAATCTTATTTTTAACTTTCATGAAATAAGTGCATATTGGTTCAACACATTCCAAGGAACCTGTGAGCGTTTTTTTGATGAACATCCATGTAACACTTTGCGTGAAGAAAAGTTTTAGCAAGTCCAATTTTTCATAAATTCGCAACACATAGACTTTCAAGCCTTGGTTTATTTCATATATAATTTTGGGACTTTTACATTCCTCCCCCCTTAAAAGAATCTCGTCCCGAGATTACTAAAGAATAACGAGACGGGAGAGGTAATTACAAACTGTATAAAGACAAAAGTTCCGGATAGTTTGTGCAGAGGTAATCTTCACTTTCTTACATCTCCTCTTCCGCGGTATGATTACTCAACAGAACCTTGTAAAATTTTATCGTTCGGCTCCGGGTTACCCGGGTCTTTTCATCTACAATCTGAACCGGTCGCTGGGTGTATGTAAGATCCGGTTTCAACTCGTCGATTTCTTCAGTGCGGACAACAGCGGTGAATTTGAGGCATTTCTGCATCTGTGACACATGAAACACGTCATGAACACCCGCAAGACTTGGCGGTAGTTCTAGCCGGTAGGCTACAGGTCCACACTTCTCCGTGATAGCAAAGGGACCTATAAAGTGGGGAGCGAGTTTCCCCTTTACACCGAACCGGTGAATTCCCTTCATCAGAGACACACGAAGATAAACGTTCTCTCCGACGTCAAAATGCAATGGCCTACGCCTTTGATCAGCGTAGCTCTTCTGTCGGGATTGTGCAGCCTTCAAATTCTCTTGTATCAACCGAACTCGGTCTTCGGCTTCGTTGACAAGATCAACCCCGAACACTACTATTTTCGCCGGACTCACACCAATTCAGCGGTGTGACATTTTCTTCCGTAACTACGGGTTACGGGGTATCACTATCCTGTTCTTGAACCATAGGACACCGTCTCCGTCCTTCCGTAAACATTTCAGTTCCCCACTGTCTATATGTCTCCGCAAATGTGACATGCCCGTGTCCTGTTTCTGGGCTGCCACTATCTCTTCACGGATAGTGGAGATTAGAGCTAAGTTGTAGAGAGTTCCATGTGGAATCACATGTAAGGGTGGCTCGCTCTCTTCCAACGGAGTGATGGTCAGGTTATGAACGTGTGACCTGCGAATCAGCGCATCCGCCATCACGTTTGCCTTGCCGGGATGATAATGGATCTCTACTTCATAATCCTTTATCAGATCCAACCATCTTCTCTGCCTCATGTTCAACTCCTTCTGAGTGAATAGGTACTTGAGGATCTTGTGGTCGGTATATAAATGTACGAGGTTATCGAGTAGGTAGTACCTCCACATCTTTAGCGCGAGTAGCACGGCAACACGCTCTAATTCATGAGTTGTATAGTTTTGCTCATGATTCCTGAGTTGTCGTGATCCCTACGTGACCACCCTTCGGTCTTGCATCAGCACACATCCGAGCCCAATGCCTGATGCATCGCAGTATACAACGAACGGTTTTGTTGTGCCTGGCTGTGCCAAAACTGGTGCTGATGTTAGGTGCTTCACTAATGCCTTGAACGCTGCTTCACATGCTGGATTCCAAACATATTTGGTAGCCTTCTTCAGCAGCTCTGTCATAGGCTTGGCAATCATTGAGAAGTTCGGAATGAACCTCCGATAATATCTCGCGAGTCCGAGGAAATTTCATACCTCGTGAATAGATCCCGAGGACATTCAAATGCATCACTTGTGCAATCTTGCTCGGGTCTACAGCGATGCCCTCCGCTGAGATAATATGCCCGAGAAAAAGTACTTGCGATATCTAGAATTCACACTTGCTGAATTTCACGTATAGCTTGTGATCCCGCAGCCGTTGCAAGACTATACGCAGGTGCTTCTCGTGTTCTTCCCCCGACTTGGAATAAACCAGTAGGTCGTCGATGAAGACCACGAGAAACTTGTACAGTTCCGGATGAATACCAAGTTCATCAAGTACATGAACTGAGCTGGAGCGTTGGTGAGGGCAAGGAACATGACAAGGTACTCATAAAACCCATACCTCATCGAAAACCTGTCTTCGGAATATCCTCAGCCCATATCTTAATCTGATGGTACCCTGATCTTAAGCCCATCTTGGAAACGATCTTCGTTTCGACCAGCTGATCAAACAAAATGTTGATACGTGGGCAACGGGTACTTGTTCTTGATTGTCACAGTGTTAAGTGGACGAACACCACACAAAGTCGTAGTGTTTCATTTTCTTCTTTACATACAATGCTAAACAACCCCAAGGTTACGAACTCAGTCGTATAAAAACCATTTCTCATAAGGTCATCCACCGGTGTCTTCCACTCTGCCAATTCATTGGGTGCCGTTTTGTATGGCCTTCGCGAACTCGGTGGTGTTCCCGGCGCAAGTTCCATCTGGACTCTACGTCTCGTTCAGGCAGCATGCCCGGTAAATAACTGGGAAACAAATCCTGATATTCACATACCACCGGAATGTCCTCTATTTTAACAGTTTCCTAGTGGATCAATATTGCAATCTGTTGCCGACTGGCGCCCAGAACTAATGTATGAAGACCATGCTGTGGGGTATTGAACTTAACAGTTCAAGAACTGATGTTGAGAACCGCATTGTGGCAATTCAACCATGAGATCCCAAAAATAATGTTGATCTTCAAACCCCCGAGAATAATGAGGGTCGTGGGCTAGAGTCTAACCCGCAAACAAAGAGGTGCTCGGAAAACAACATAACTTGCTGTAATGCTGCCCCGAGTGAAGATATGAGGTATTGCCTATTTGTAAAAGTGGTTTGGAGCTGATGCTGAGCCACAAAAGATTGACTAATAAAGCTAGGTGTGGCACCAGAGTCTAAGAGAATTAATACCGGTAGCTGATTTAGAGAAAACATCCCTGCTAATGCGGCTTCTCCTTCCGGAACATCCACAATCACTATGTAGTGAATGTTGCTCCTTGTCTGCCCTCTTTTCTACAGATATAGGTACGGGTCTGAATATTGAAAATATGATGACCCGCATCCTTGAATTCCCTCCAGACAATATCTAGCATAATGGCCCATCTGACCACAAGTGAAGCATGGAATGTCTCTCCGGTGCTTCGCTGACCTGTGGTTGGAAGCTAGGTACATATAGCTGCAGCGATGGAGCACAGACCACCGTCTGATGCTGCTGCTGTGGAGGTGGTGCAAGTTGTGGTACCTGACCAACAATCAACCTCTGAGGAGTTAATCATACAGGGGCCTCCATATTTCACCGGATGGCATTCGGTACACTAACCGGTACTTTGGGGGCACATAACTGGTGCTAACCTGCACGATATCACTCATTTTCCTCTGCTGTACAGAACAGACCTTAATGTACTACATCCATATTTTGATCCAGTTAAAAGCAGTTTCATCACTCAAGTTAAATACCAAAGTTAAAGTTAAATTCAATATCTTTCCAAGGAGTATTCATAAGCCTCTGGATCATCTCTGGATCAAAAGTTATGATTGCTCAAACTTGACAGAATTTCTGGATAAAATTGGCCAGCATCTCCTCTGAATGTGGCTGTTTTTATCACAGTTGTACATCAAAATATAGTACAACTCTGAACAAACTATGAACTACAAAATGGTTGCAATTTTCATAAACTTCCCAATGGTGTTTCATATGACCCTTAGGAATTTTTCTACAGAACGTTATGGCTAATTTACAGAAACATCCAGTGAAGTTTGCACCTGCCCTGTTTTCTGGACAGTTTGCATTCAACTGGACATTCAACCAATTTGGCGTGTGATTTTGCTCTGGAGGTGTACAGAGAAGTTGTAGAGCACTTAAAAATATTTCCAGAACTGTATAATACACCTCCATTGGGTCAATCTAATCAGAGTTATGCTCCGTCAAAGTCCAGCGAAATTTTTTGCCAGAACAGAGCACTCTGTTTTTGTATCACATGAAGCCTAGACAGTCTCTTCTTTGAAGCTTAGTCCAAATGAAGAGCTCAGTAACTAATATGTGCTTTCCAACTTCCATTTTTAGTTGAAAGTTAGTCATGAATGATTTCTTGATAGGAAAGAAGTTACCAAGTGTGATACGGTGGCGATGCACCGTAAGACATATGACGGTACTACGTTGCCTCACAAAAGAAAATCCTAACCGGCTTACACCGGCATATACGTATCTGTAGATGGCACTAATACGGTCACTCGCAAACGTGTTCTACTCGGACTATGGTTTTTGTGGTTAGTACCTGCATAAAACACAAAAATCATCAGGTTTGTTTGCAGACTGAACAAGTTCCAATACAATTCATACACCCATCCGTCATTACTCGCACGGGTGTTCTCAAGCCAAACATGCGAGGGCCTCACGGCCTCGACGAGCCCGGATCATGCTGAGGGGTGCTGCGTTGCACATCACCGGATAACACACGTAAAAGGTACAAAGCGGAAGCAAAGTTTTATTAAATAAAAGAGTTTATAGACATGTTTACAACAAAATATGTTCAGTCCACACGGGCGTAGACTAAGCACAGAGTTCACGTTCAGCCCGTGAACGTGTTCCCTCTAGCATGCACACACACTAACACGGCGGCGTGCATGACTCCCATTCGGCAGAGTTGCCCTCTTGGGGTTCTGTCTCCTCCTTGGGAGTCTCCTCCTCATAACACACTGCAAAAGCTTCAAACACAAGCAGTGTGCATGATGGTGCAGCAAGACTCACCCGTCTTTCCTATACATGAAACTTCTACATGCTGGATTACAGTGTAAATGGGAATGTAAGTTGCAAAGGACACGCCTAAATAGTTGAACCTTACTTTCATGTTTTAGCAGCAAGTTGTGGAGAACCTCACGCTATGGCACATAAGAGAGCCACAATCAAACAAGAAACACATTTCTCTCATCTGCACTACCCAAGGTTAAAAAGAACTTTAATTTGCTCTAAACTACAACATATCATTAGCAACCAAGGTATAACTTGTAATCAGCAACTTTTAACATGACTCTAGACTGTTCTTTCTACGTCACGGTACAGTGAACAAGTGGTACTCACTGACCACGAGGGACAGCGATTATAATCGATTTACACCTGCAGGGTTACCCGAACAACCCATCATGTACGCCCGTACTCGATGTTGCCTACAGCAACCATCTATGCAACCACCTTTCATCCGTCATCCAAATGTTGAGCCGGTCCAGTCGTCCCGAGAAAGAGGTCTCTGTGCGCGCATCCACAGTGCCGCCAGCCGATTTACACCTCAAGCTGTAAACCTATCTTCTGAACGACCAGCTATGCCTCAACACCCAGCTACCAAAATTACATCGGTTTCCCGGTTCCTGTAAGGACCAATGTTTTTGGCACATATTCAAGTGTTCATCACCACACACACACACTTCATTTGAAGAAACTTGATGAACACATTTGAAGAGCAAGTAAACACCATCAACATGATCATTAGAAAACAAACTCACAAAATGCAAAAGTGGCATTTCCCACATGCATCATATAGGGGCTGGGCATATAAAAAACTCCTACACCTTGCTAGGAATGTCCATGCCAAATGTCACCCAAATTCAAAACCTTTTTGGAGACTTTTGGGTATAGCTAGAAAGAGGGTGGTTTGAACTCAAATTCAAACTATTTCCACCCCATGAATTCAAAAGTGGGAGGCATATTATCACTCAGCACATTTTAGTGAGCTCACACACAAATTTTCACTCCATTTGGAGTTGATCTTGACATGAGCTAGATTGAGCAAATTCAAACTCCATTTGAAATTCAAACTGCATATGTACTGAAAAAATGTCCAAACAAAACCCAATTTGAATTCCATCCAATTCAAATGGCCCAGGGGTAGATAATTCAAATGACCAAGGTTAATTTGGTCTCTACTGTTTAGAGCAGTGGGGAAAAATTAATTTCAGAGGTTAAAACCTGGGTGGGACCCACATGTCAGCCACTGAAGCAAATTCAACCGACTAAGGGACAGAACACTCGGTTCTCGGGTTGCAGCCGAGCGCGCCACCGAGAGGCTGGCCGGCGCCAGCTCCTGCTGCGTTTCCCCATGCTAGGAGATCAGCTGCCCGACTCCTTATCCCTCCCCGGCGTGCTCCTGTTAAATATCCCCCGAGCCCACGGCGAGATCAGTCAGTTTCGCACCGAGCTCCACCGCAGACCAGCCGACCTCTCGGTTCCGCTCGAGAGCCGGATGATCGCTCGCGAATACGACCTTCTCAGTAGAAGAAACAGCATCGTGAGCTCGTGAGCAACCTCCTAGACGCCGTGTTGTCCAGTGACCAGGCACCCTCGAGCTCAGCTGGACGTTTTCCCGGCAGACCGAACATTGCCGCCCTTCGGGCTCGCGTGGAAAGCTCGGTACAGCCGTCGTCGCACCCACTTCTCTACACAAGAAAGGTATGTCACTGCATGTAGATGGTGTAGCCGAAAGTCGTTTAGCGTATGATCTACCATCGGTTGAAAATTCCCAAGTTTACCGAAAGCCCGTTGATATGAGCCGAGCTCACCTCCGATTGAAATTCGGACTCCAAACCCTATTGTTGGTCAAGCCTGTTGTCCAGTAGGTTCTACACATGCTAGCACACACGCTCGAGAAGGAAGCAAGGAAAACCGTCGAGAAGCGGCCATGATATGGCCGTTTTCCTCGCCGCCGTTGCAAAGTACCTCGGCTCACCGTCGAGGGTATGGTTGCCAGCGTTTCTAGCTTCCACAAAGCCTTGGTTCATGTTCCTCGTGCTCCACTGATGCTCTCCAACCAATTTCCGATCGATTTGGTGCACGGTGAGGCGAAACCGACCTCGCCGAAACCCTAGAGGGTGCTGTCACCGGTGCGCGCGGGTTTCCGGCCATCGCCGGTGGCCGGCGAGCTCACAGCAGAGTTCAGAAGGTTGGAAAAGGGGGGAGGCGTCGAGTTTCAGGCCGGGAGATGGCCGGGAACTCGGTTCCGGCGAGTCTCGCCGGAGACCACCGCCGCCGGGTATTTGGCGCGAGGAGGAAGACGAAGCACTGTGTGGGGCCCACATGCAGAAGTTTAAACTTTTCCTCGATTTTCAGTTTTAGTTCAAACTTCAAACCCACATAACTTTGGCTAGGAAACTCCAAATCGAGTGAACCAATTTTGTTAGATTCAGCTCTCTGAGTACCTTCCAGCAAATCAAGTTCACTTCATGAAAATCCTTATTTCTCCAGAATTAATTCTTCTAAGTTCAAATTGTTTATAATTTTAACTGGAGAACCCTTCGGAGGAAAATTCTGAAATTTTGCTAGGATGTTTACCAAAATATTCCTGAGCCGCCATAAAAATTTCAGATCCATTTGAGCTCATTTGATCCACCTAATGGTGTGATTAATAAAACTGTTCCAGAGAAAATAGAAAATGTCGAGAAACATTTTCAGAATTTCTCTGAAATTGTTTAGCTCATATCTTTAGCTAGAAATCTTCAAATTAAGTGAAACAAACTAATTAGAACCCTCTGAAAATCTAGTTTTCAGAAAGTCATGGATTGCTCCCTGAAAACCCCTAGAACACCCTAGGAGCTCCAATTAAGGTCAAGTACATAATTATTTGTGGAGAGCTCAAATGAGCTTTGCTGCAAATGAAACTTGGCCAAGTCTCTGTTTAGGTTGTAACCAAACCACAGTAAAAATTCCAGAGTCATTGGGTCTGTTTAGTAAAGCTTATAATCCTCACAAGTTGAAATTCAATTCAAATGCATTTAATTAATACATATACTTGTTATATCATGTAGTCGCTAAGGTTGAGGAGGAACCTGAAGTCTTAGACTTCGTCACTCCGGAAGAGCAGCTAGCCTACGACCAAGAGCAGCAAGGCAAGCTCCGGTTTGCATTAACCTCTTTACAAATTTTTATTGTTTTGAGAACTTACTTTGAGTACCACTTATCTCTTGCATTAGAGTCTTGTTTGAAACCCAAATGCATAGCCAAGAAAACCATGGCTTGGGATTAGGTTTGAAAACCTTGTTAGCCAATGCCATGCTAAGATATAGTAGGATTCGGTACAAGTCGAGTAGTTGGTACTACTCGCGAGAATAGGCTAGAGGCACATCGCTCGGGTAAAAATATCAAATGAATCACATGGCAAGAAAAATGAGACCGAGCGGAGAGTAAGGGCAGCAAAACTTTGGGTCCTGGGTGCTATAGCTCTGCTTGTGTCAATTAAGGACCGAGCCGTGTGCGGGCCGGTTGAACAAGCTAGAACAGTACTGAAGACCTACCGGCTATATGGGAACCGGGAAACCAATGTAACTCGGGTAGCTGGTTATTGAGGCATTGCCTGCCATTTAGAGGGTAGGTTGAGAGCTTGAGGTGTAAATCGGCTGGCGGCACTGAGATGCGCGTGCAGAGACCTCTTGCTCGGGACGATAGGACTGGTTCAATATTTGGCTGACGGGTGAAAGGTGGTTGCGTACAACGTCCGTGATGGTTGCTGTAGGCAACATCGAGTACGGGCGTACGTGACGGGTTATTCGAGTAACCCTGCAGGTGTAAATCGATTATAATCGCCATCCCTCACGGTCAGTGAGTACCACTTGTTCACTGTACCGTGACGTAGAAAGAACTGGCTAGATACATGTTAAAATGTTGCTGATTGAAAGATGGACTTTGATTGTTAATGATTTGCTGTAGCCTAGAGCTAACTAAAGTTCTTTTCAACTTTGGGCAAAGTACATAAAAGAAATGCGTTTCTTGCTTGATTGCGGCTCTCTCATGTGCCTTAGCGTAAAGTCTCCACAACCAGTTTCTAAAACTTGAAAGTAAGGTTCCACTAATTAGGCGAGTCCTCGCAACTTACTTTACCTCATGTAACCTATAACCTTCCATGTAGAAGTTTCTTGCTTAGGAGAGACGGATCAGTCTTGCTGAGCCATCGTGCTCACTGCTTGTGTTTGAAGCTTTTGCAGGGTTTTATGAGGAAGGGACTCCCGAGGAGGAGACGGAACCCCAGGAGGGAAACCCCGTCGAGTGGAAGTCGTGCACGCCGCCGTGTTAGTGTGTTTGCGTGCTAGCGGGGACACGTTCACGGGCTGAACGTGAACTCGATGCGTAGTCTACGCCTGTGAGTGTAGACTGAACATATTTTGTTGTACAGATGTTCATAAATCTTTTTATGTAATAAAACTTTGCTTCCGCTTTGTACCTTTGATGTGTGTTATCCGGTGTTGTGCAACGCAGAACCCCTCAGCGTGATCCTGGCTCGACAAGACCGTGGGGTTGTCAGCATGGTATCAGAGCTCGCTTGAGGTTTAACGCACTACGAAGGACATGTTTTCAAAAATCCAGTGAGGAATGAGTTAGTAGCCCATATAAGGATGTTATTAGTGTATAGAAAGTGGCATACTAACCTATTTGCTTATGTCAGAAAATTGGGCATCTCGGGACGCTTTATGTCTTGGGGGGTGCATGTAAGCACAGTCCACCAGTGCGCACAAGCTGAAGGGTGGAGCCCCACGGGAGGCAGGTAACCCGACCCGCTTTTGTATCCTCTATGACTCATCATGTCGTTTGGGGTATTCGAGCAACGTCTGTCCCTGGCGTGCTTCGGGCAATTTGGGAGACCCCGTCACGTGGTCACTACATGAACACGTAGCTCAAGGCGTGTTTGGCTTGAGAACATCTGGCGAGTGATGACGGCCGGGTGTACGAACTGTATGGATACCGTGCTCGGTGTGCAGCCGAGTCTAATGATTATGTGAGTTATCTTCAGGTAGTTTGACCATGAAACGGTAGAGGTGTAGCATCCGTGTGCGAGAGACGTTTAGTGCCACTCAAGTAACGAAGCCGGCTAAGTCCGGTATAGGTTTTTCTTTGTGAGGACGTAGTACCGACATGATCTGGTGACGCATCAACGTCACACCCCACTAAATGATCAACTTCATGGTAAAACTTGATGGTTTTAATCTAGAGCATTAAAAAATTTCTGTAACCTCTTCCCCTTAATCAGGATATTCAAAGATAATAAGTTTTCAACTTATAGGATACTAAGGACAGAGTCCCCTGTTTTCAGCTGAAATAAGGCTGAAGTTAATCAGAGGTTATAGGTTGAGTTATTTCTAGGTTGGGGTCATATGATACATTCCTGTAAAGATTTGGAAGATCTTTACAACTTTTCTGTTGAGGTCCAGAGGTGTTTCATCCCTTAACCAATCGAAAAAATGCAGTAGAGTTGAAACTTTCCAGAAAACAGGGCAGAGCAAATACTCTCTGTAACTCTCTGTAAATTGAGCATAACTTTCTGCATAAAAATCCAAAAATAGAAAATGAGGCAGTTCTGAAAAGTTTAAGAGATGGGTTACAATTTTGTAACAGAAAGTTTTGTCAGATTGGGAGTAGAATTAACTGGAATGTTTGGATCAAATCAGTACCTAAAGCAGGGAGGTGCTATCCAATTTTCTCCAGAAATTCTATCAACTTTGACATCTCATAACTTTTTAACCAGGACAGATATTAGGCCAAGCAAATACTTTCTGTAAATCTATTGAAGTTAGCTTTAACTTTTATGTTGATCTCCCGGATAGGTTTTGCCTTTAGCATGGTCTAAATCAGGTTTTAATGGAAACTGGTCAGGGCTGTCATGTTGGACATCAGATCAGCAGTCAAATTTGTTTAAGTTTGAACTATGTTTCCAAGGCTTATGAGTTCAATGACATGTTTTATGTTATAATTCAATGGTTTACTGTTCAAATAAATATTTGACATTTCTCAAATATGTTTTTACAGATGACAGCAGATAAACAGTTGGAGAACGGTTGGGTGGTGTCTCACTGTTCTCACCATAGCAGCTATCCAAAAACATTGAGGCAAATTCTTCCATATTTTGGGTACGACAAGATGCCGCAGTACTTCGCAAGGAAGAAGGAGAGGAGGGGAACAAGACATGGATGATCCATGTTGAAGTTCCTGCAGGACCTACGCCACCCTGTTGGGCGCCGTTCACCGTTACGGTGAGAGGTAGACAACCGAAGGGAATGTGGCAAGTGGCAGCCCGCGACACCATGTCGCGTTTCTGCCAGCTACATGTGACAGCTTGTGAGGGCACTCCATACGCGCTCATTCCGGTAGAGGGACGGGCTAATCACGTGTGGGAAGGGAGGTACATGGAGGCAACAGATCCGGGTTGCCCAAGGTACAGTCCCACGGAGGCAAACCTCAGTCTCCAATTGAGGGCAGGAAAAGCCGTGATGGACAGCCAAGCTGTTTATACAGATTGTCTTGCTGCAAAGATCAAGGAGAGCACAAGCCGTGGAGACCATTTCGAGAGTGCTCACAGCGCACTCCGCAATGTGCTCCTTCCGACGATCAAGCGACTGAACGAACAATATAATCAGTTGCATCGTCTGAAGAAGGCGAAGAGGAAGAGCCGTGTCGACATCACGGCTTTGCAACAGCAGGTGGAGGCTCTGACCCAGCAGAATGAGGTCCTTACTCAAGAGCGGGACGACGCTATTGAGGAAGGTCAAGGCTGGGAAGAGGACTACAACCAGGCCATGGACGAGGTGCACGCGTTGCAGGACCTCGTACCTCTGGTAATGGGCATACCGGTGGTAGGTGCCGTACCCGTGGTCTTGGGTCTTCCGGCAATGGGAGAATCCAATCCGGAAGAGGAGGATGTAGACCCAGAGCCACCAGCAGAGATACTGAAGGAGGACGACCCACAGGAGGTCAAGTTATACTTCGAGTAGGAGATTACTGTTGCCAAGTAGGGCAGCAAGGGTAATGTAACCAAAAATTTTGTAATCGGTGACATGTCGTGTAAACAGTAGCATATGTATAGGTAGTGATGACATGAGCATGACTTCTCGGAGACCGAGAATAATGTATCTTGTATAAAGTTATGCTTTATCAATATATGTGAATATTGTGCAAATTATTCATGCGTCGCTTCAATACCTACTGTTTCATATGAGATTTTAAGAATGACATGTGCTGATCGCTGCTGTTTTGAATTTCAGAATGACTCGTACTCGTGCCAACCTGGACGTTGGGGGTTCCAGTCAGGGGGGAGAGACCTCCCAACAGCCTCCCGAGGACTCCTCGGGACAGCAACAGCAGCAACAGAAACAGCAACAATCGCCACCGCCAACGGTTACCTTGGCTGACATTGTGGCAGCGATGGCGGGCTCTCATAAGCAGCATACGGAGTTGCTGCAGACCCTCATTACAAATACGTCTCGACCAGAGAGGCGTCAAGATCGTGAGGAGCACCAACAGAGCTCCTACTCCGATTTTCTGGCGACTCATCCCCCGGTATTCTCAAGTGCGGATGCACCCCCCGATGCGGACAACTGGCTCCAACGATGGAGATGAAGTTCGGGCTGCTCCAAGTGCGTGAGCAGCACAAGACACAGTTCGCGGTCCAACAGCTCCAAGGATCCGCGAGCGCGTGGTGGGTGAACTACTGTGGTTCGCAGCCCACCGACCGAGTTATGACCTGGACGGAATTCAGGACGGCTTTCAGGGTCTATCACATACCGCCAGGTCTCATGAAGAGGAAGACACAGGAGTTCCTATGCCTGCAACAAGGGAGCGGGAACACGCTGGAATATTCCAGGGCGTTCAATGATCTTGCGCTCTATGCGTCATATCACGCCGATACCGACGAGAAGCGGCGGGATCACTTCTACCAGGGGCTTAACCCGCTCCTGAAGAATAAACTGGCGATGTTCAATTGCGGCAGCCTCAATGATATAATTGATGCTGCGATTGTTCAGGAAGACTCTGGCAAGGAGTTAGCGGCGGCGGAAAGGAAGCGAAGCGCGCCACAAAGCAGCGGAGAAGGAAGTGGTCCTTCTCAAAAATACCGGATGGTGAATCGCCCACCATCAGGTCCACGCTGGCAGCCACCACAGAGGTCGATGCCATTCCGCGGTCGGCCCTATTCTCCACCGGCATTCTGGCAGGCACTGCCAGCACCACCTCTGCAACAACAACAGCAGCAGCGGGTGATGCCACGTGCGTATGCACCTCAGCAGTGCATGCCGGGCTTTCGACCCCCAAGCACCGGACAAGCAGCAGCCACATGCTACAAGTGTGGTCGTCCAGGACACTTCGCCAGCAGTTGTCCTGAGAGGCAAGGCGGCAGAGTTGCACCGCAACTTCCGGGGAGGAATCAGCCACGGAACCCTACTAATGCGCGGCGGGCAAACCCTAGGCCCGGCACCGTCCACCAATTTGCCATAGAGGACGTGCCGGAGGGTGAGCCAATCCTTGCGGGTATGTTCCAACTCCACCAGCATCCCGCCATAGTATTGTTTGATTCAGGCGCCACACATAATTTTATTAGTCAAGGTTTCATTGCTAAATACAGCTTGCAAATACTACCCACTGATAGTCCATATTTGATTTGTTCACCGGGTGGGAAGATTTCAGCAAGCGTAATGGTTTCCAAAGCACCATTATGCTTAGCGGGTAGAGTGTACCCGACGTCTCTCCTAGTTCTAGAGGGACAGAAGGTCGATGTCATCTTAGGGATGTCGTGGTTAACCCGCCACGGCGCTGTTTTAGACAACGTCCTTCGAATCGTGCACTTGAACTCAGAAGTGCATGGATCTCACTCCTTATTTCTGGAAAGTCCAGAAATAAAACTTCCAAGTGTCTATCAATCCACAACCATCAAATTGGAAGATATTCCAGTGGTCCGAGAGTTCCCTGACGTGTTCCCGGATGATTTACCGGGGATGCCGCCCGACAGAGAGGTGGAGTTCAAGATTGAACTTGCACCGGGAACCATGCCAATATCCCGAAGCCCGTACAAGATGGCGCCCAAGGAGTTGGCTGAACTGAAGACCCAGCTAACGGACCTGCTGGAGAAGGGTTTTATTAGGCCGAGCTCCTCGCCATGGGGCTGTTCGGCATTATTTGAAGAAGGATGAGATGTTGCGGCTTTGTGTGGACTATCGTCCACTAAACACCGTAACCATCAAGAACAAGTACCCATTGCCATGGATTAACATGTTGTCCGGGTACCACCAGATTAAAATACAGGCGAAGGATATTCCGAAGACAGCTTTCTCGACGAGGTACGGACTTTATGAGTACCTGGTCATGTCCTTCGGCCTCACCAACACTCCAGCTCACTTCATGTATTTGATGAATTCGGTATTCATGCCGGAGCTGGATAGGTTTGTCATGGTCTTCATCGACGACATATTGGTATATTCCAAGTCGGAGGAAGAGCACAAGAAGCATCTGCGTATAGTCTTGCAACGGCTGCGGGATCAGAAGCTATACGGGAAATTCAGCAAGTGCAAGTCCTGGATACCGCAAGTACCTTTTCTCGGGCATATCATCTCAGCAGAGAGCATCGCTGTAGACCCGAGTAAGAGCACACAAGTGCTGAATTGGAAATCCCTGAGAACTGTTCACGAGGTATGGAGTTTCCTCGGACTCGCGGGATATTATCAGAGGTTCATTCCGAACTTCTCAAATATTGCCATGCCGATGATGGAGCTGCTGAAGAAGGCTACCAAATATGTTTGGAGTCCAGCATGTGAAGCAGCATTCAAGGCTTTAGTCAAACACCTAACATCAGCACCGGTTTTGGCGCAGCCAGACACAACAAAACCATTCGATGTGTACTGCGATGCCTCCGGCATTGGGCTCGGGTGTGTGTTGATGCAAGACTGAAGAGTGGTCGCGTATGGATCACGGCAGCTCAGAAACCATGAGCAGAATTATCCATCTCACGACTTGGAGCTAGCTGCCGTGGTACTCACACTTAAAATGTGGAGGCACTACCTACTCGGTAACCTCGTACATTTATATACCGACCACAAAAGCCTCAAGTACATATTCACTCAGAAGGAGCTGAACATGAGGCAGCGAAGATGGTTAGAGTTGATAAAGGATTATGAAATAGTGATCCATTATCACTCCGGCAAGGCAAACATAGTGGCAGATGCGCTGAGCCGCAAGTCACACGTCAACAACCTGACCATCACACCGTTGGAAGAGAGCAAGCCACCATTGCATGTGATTCCACATGGAGCTCTCTACAACTTAGCTTTGATCCCCACCATCCGTGAAGAGATAGCGGCAGCCCAGAAAAATGACAAGGGCATGCCACATTTGCGGAGACGTATAGACAGTGGGGAACTGAAATGTTTCCGGAAAGACGGAGACGGCGTCCTATGGTTCAAGGACCGGATTGTCGTACCCCGTAACCGGGAATTACGAAAGAAAATCTTTGATGAGGCTCACTTGTCAAAGCTTTTTATTCACCCCGGCAGCAACAAAATGTATCAAGAACTCAGAAGCAAGTTTTGATGGACACGAATGAAGCGGGAGATCGCAAAGTACGTGTCCGAGTGTGATACATGTCGAAGGGTGAAGGCAGATCATATGCGGAAACCGGGACTGCTACAACCACTGGGCGTTCCTGCCTGGAAGTGGGAAGATGTGAGCATGGACTTCATCGTCAGTTTATCCACCACTTTTCAGAAACATGATTCTGTGTGGGTGATCGTCGACCGGCTCTCCAAAGTTGCCCATTTCATCCCGGTCAACACCAACTACAACGCCAAGAAGTATGCTGGACTGTACATCTCACGGATCCTATGCTTGTACGGCATGCCCCGTACCATCATATCGGAACGGGGCACTTTATTTGTGTCCCGTTTTTGGAAGAAGCTACACGCTGCATTGGGGACGAAGCTGATCCGTAGTTCAGCATACCACCCGCAAACGGATGGAAAAACTGAACGGGTAAACCAAATTCTAGAAGATATGCTACAAGCTTGCGCTATCAACCATGGCAAGAATTCGGATAATCACTTGCCGTTGGACGAGTTCTCGTACAACAATGGGTGCCAAGCCAGCATCAAGATGGCGCCTTACGAGGCACTATACGGGAGAAAATGCCGCACACCACTAAATTGGTGTGAGTCTGGCGAAAGGGTTACCTTCGGGGTTTATCTTGTCAACAACGCGGAGGAAAAGGTTCGGCTGATTCAAGCGAACCTAAAAGCCGCCCAATCCCGACAGAAATAATATGCGGACCGGAGAAGACATCCACTACAATTCGAAGTTGGGGATCACGTATACCTACGTGTATCTCCAATGAAGGGCGTAAACAGATTCGGGGTGAGAGGAATGTTGGCACCCCGATTCATCGGTCCATTTCAGATTACCGAAAGATGTGGATCAGTAGCATACCGGTTGAAATTACCAGAAGCACTTTCTGATGTGCACGACATCTTTCACATTTCCCAGCTGAGGAATTGTCTTAAGCTATGAACTACCATTCAGTTGGATGACATAGAAGAACTGAAACCAGATCTCACGTATCGGGAGGAACCGGTTCAGATTATTGATGAAAAGGCCCGAACCACACGCAACCGTACGTTGTGGTTCTACAAAGTTCTATGGAGTAATCACTCCGTGGACGAAGCGACATGGGTGAGCGAAGGATTTCTTCATGCAAACTACCCTGACTTTTTCACGTCGCATATACGGTAATCTTTCCACCGTCCTCTCTCTCATTTTCACCTTATAATCTTGGGACGAGATTCTTTTAAGGGCGAGGAATGTAAGGGCCTAAGTTTTTGGCACATATTCAAGTGTTCATCACCACACACACACACTTCATTTGAAGAAACTTGATGAACACATTTGAAGAGCAAGTAAACACCATCAACATGATCATTAGAGAACAAACTCACAAATTGCAAAAGTGGCATTTCCCACATGCATCATATAGGGGCTGGGCATATGAAAAACTCCTACACCTTGCTAGGAATGTCCATGCCTAATGTCACCAAATTCAAAACCTTTTTGGAGTCTTTTGGGTATAGCTAGAAAGAGGGTGGTTTGAACTCAAATTCAAATTCAAACTATTTTGATCCCATGAATTCAAAAATGGGAGGCATATTATCACTCAGCAAATTTTAGTGAGCTCACACACAAATTTTCACTCCATTTGGAGTTTATCTTGACATGAGCTAGATTTAGAAAATTAAAACTCCATTTGAAATTCAAACTGCATATGTGCTGAAAATATGTCCAAACAAAACCCAACTTCAATTCCATCCAATTCAAATGTCCCAGGGGTAGATAATTCAAATGACCAAGGTTAATTTGGTCTATACTGTTTAGAGCAGTGGGGAAAAGTTAATTCAGAGGTTAAAACCCGATTGGGACCCACATGTCAGCCACTGAAGCAAATTCAACCGACTGAGGGACAGAACACTCGGTTCTCGGGTTGCAGCCGAGGGCACCACCGAGAGGCTGGCCGGTGCCAGCCCCTGCTGCATTTCCCCGCGCTAGGAGACCAGCTGCCAGGATCCTTATCCCTCCCCGGCGTGCTCCTGTTAAATATCCCCCGGGCCCACGGCGAGATCAGTCAGTTTCGCACCGAGCTCCACCGCAGACCAGCCGCCCTCTCGGTACCACCCGTGAGCCGGCCGATCGCTCGCGAACACGACCTTATCAGTAGCAGAACAGCATTGTGAGCTCGTGAGCAACCTCCTAGACGCCGAGTTGTCCAGTGAGGAGGCACCCTCGAGCTCAGCTGGACGTTTTCCCGGCGGACCGAACATTGCCGCCCTTCGGGCTCTTGTGGACAGCTCAGTACAGCCGTCGTCGCACCCACTTCTCTACACAAGAAAGATGTGTCACTGAATGTAGATGGTGTACACAAAAGCTGTTTAGCATATGATCTACCATCGGTTGAGAATTCCCAAGTTTACCGAAAGCCAGTTCATATGAGCCGAGTCTCCTCCAATTGAAATTCGGACTCCACACCCTATTGTTGGTCAAGCCCGTTGTCCAGTAGGTTCTACATATGCTAGCACACACGCTCGAGAAGGAAGCAAGGAAAACCGTCAAGAAGCGGCCATGATATGGCCGTTTTCCTCGCCGCCGTTGCAAAGTACCTCGGCTCACCGTCGAGGGTATGGTTGCCAGCGTTTCTAGCTTCCACAAAGCCTTGGTTCATGTTCCTCGTGCTCCACTGATGCTCTCCGACCAATTTCCGATCGATTTGGTGCACGGTGAGGCGAAACCGACCTCGCCGAAACCCTAGAGGGTGCTGTCACCGGTGCGCGCGGGTTTCCGGCAATCGCCGGTGGCCGGCGAGCTCACAGCTGAGTTCAGGAGGTTGGAAAAGGGGGAGGCGGCGAGTTTCGGGCCGGGAGGTGGCCGGGAACTCGGTTCCGGCGAGTCTCACCGGAGACCGCTGCCGCCGGGTATTTGGCGCGAGGAGGAAGACGAAGCACTGTGTGTGGGGCCCACAGGCAGAAGTTTAAACTTTTCCTCGATTTTCAGTTTTAGTTCAAACTTCAAACCCACATAACTTTGGCTAGGAAACTCCAAATCGAGTGAACCAAATTTTGTCAGATTCAGCTCTCTGAGTACCTTCCAGCAAATCATGTTCACTTCATGAAAATTCTTATTTCTCCAGAATTAATTCTTCTAAGTTTAAACTGTTTATAATTTTAACTGGAGAACCCTTCGGAGGAAAATTCTGAAATTTTGCTGGGATGTTTACCAAAATATCCCTGAGGCGCCGTAAAAATTTCAGATCCATTTGAGCTCATTTGATCCACCTAATGGTGTGATTAATAAAACTGTTCCAGAGAAAATAGAAAATGTCCAGAAACATTTTCAGAATTTCTCTGAAATTGGTTAGCTCATATCTTTAGCTAGAAATCGTCAAATTAAGTGAAACCAACTCCATTAGAACCCCCTGAAAATCTAGTTTTCAGAAAGTCATGGCTTGCTCCCTGAAAACCCCTAGAACACCCTAGGAGCTCCAATTAAGGTCAAGTACATAATTATTTGTGGAGAGCTCAAATGAGCTTTGCTGCAAATGAAACTCGGCCAAGTCTCTGTTTAGGTTGTAACCAAACAACAGTAAAAATTCCAGAGTCATTGGGTCTGTCTAGTAAAGCTTATAATCCTCACAAGTTGAAATTCAATTCAAATGCATTTAATTAATACATATACTTGTTATATCATGTAGTCGCTAAGGTTGAGGAGGAACCTAAAGTCTTAGACTTCGTCACTCCGGAAGAGCAGCTAGTAGAGCAGCAACGCAAGCTCTGGTTTGAATTAACCTCTTTACAAATTTTTATTGTTTTAAGAACTTACTTTGAGTACCACTTATCTCTTGCATTAGAGTCTTGTTTGAAACCCAAATGCATAGCGAAGAAAACCATGGGTTGGGCATAGGCTTGAAAACCTCATTAGCCAATGCCATGCTAAGATATTGTAGGATTCGGTACAAGTCGAGTAGTTGGAACTACTCGCGAGAATAGGCTAGAGGCACATCGCTCGGGTAAAATTAGCAAATGAAACACATGGCAAGAAAAATGAGACCGAGCGGAGAGTAAGGGCAGCAGGACTTTGGGGTCTGGGTGCTATAGCTCCCCTTGTGTCGATTGAGGACCGAGCCGTGTGCCGGCCTGTTGAACAAGCTAGAACAGTACCAAAGACCTACCGGCTATATGGGAATCGGGAAACCGATGTAACTCGGGTAGCTGGTTATTGAGGCACTGCCTGTCGTTCAGAGGGTAGGTTGAGAGCTTGAGGTGTAAATCGGCTGGCGGCACTAAGATGCGCGTGCAAAGACCTCTTGCTCGGGACGATAGGACGGGTTCAATATTTGGCTGAGGGGTGAAAGGTGGTTGTGTATGACGTCCGTGATGGTTGTTGTAGGCAACATCGAGTACGGGCATACGTGATTGGTTATTCGGGTAACCCTGCAGGTGTAAATTGTTAATGATTTGCTGTAGCCTAGAGCTAACTAAAGTTCTTTTCAACTTTGGGCAAAGTACATAAAAGAAATGCGTTTCTTGTTTGATTGCGGCTCTCTCATGTGCCTTAGCGTAAAGTCTCCACAACCAGTTTCTAAAACTAGAAAGTAAGGTTCCACTAATTAGGCGAGTCCTCGCAACTTACTTTACCTCATGTAACCTATAACCTTCCATGTAGAAGTTTCATTCTTAGGAGAGACGGGTCAGTCTTACTGAGCCATCATGCTCACTGCTTGTGTTTGAAGCTTTTGCAGGGTTTTATGAGGAAGGTACTCCCGAGGAGGAGACGGAACCCCAGGAGGGAAACCCCATCCAGTGGGAGTCGTGCACGCCGCCGTGTTAGTGTGTGTGCGTGCTAGCGGGGACACGTTCACAGGCTGAACGTGAACTCGATGCGTAGTCACCGCCTGTGAGTGTAGACTGAACATATTTTGTTATACAAATGTTCATAAATCTTTTTATGTAATAAAACTTTGCTTCCGCTTTGTACCTTTGTTGTGTGTTATCTGGTGTTGTACGACGCAGCACCCCTCAGGGTGATCCTGGCTCGACAAGACCGTGGGGTTGTGTCAGTTCCCATATATCCGGTAGATCTTCGGTACTGTTCTAGCTTGTTCAACAGGCCCACACAGGGCTCGGTCCTCAATCAACACAAGCGGAGCTACGGCACTCAGGCCCTAAAGTCCTGCTGCCCTTACTCTCCGCTCGGTCTCATTTTTCTTGCCATGTTTTCCATTTGCTATATTTACTCGAGTAGTGTGCCTCTAGCCTATTCTCGCGAGCAGTTCCAACTACTCGACTTGTACCGAATCCTACACTATCTTGGCATTGCAGTAGCTAATCAAGGTTTATAAACCTAAGCCCAAACCAGGGTTTTCTTGTCTATTCATTTGGGTTTTCAAACAAGACTCTAATGCATAAAGAAAGTGGATACTCAAAGTAAGTTCTCAAAATAGTAAAATTTATAAAAGGATAATGCAAACTGGAGCTTGCCTTGCTGATGTTTCTCATAGGATAGTTGTTCTTCCGGAGTTATGAAGTCTAAAACTTCTGGCTCCTCCTCAACCTTAGCGACTACATGAGATAAACATATGTATATGTAAATTTGAATGCATTTGAAATTGAAGTTGAATTTATTTAGAATATAAATATTGCTAGACAGGCCCAATGACTCTGAAATTTTTACTGTGGTTTGGATACAACCTAAACAGAGACTTGGCCAAATTTCATTTGCAGAAATGCTCATTTGAGACCTCCACAAATAAATGTGTGTTTGGACTTAATTGGACCTCTTAGGGTGTTCTAGGGATTTTCATGGAGCCAGACATGACTTTCTGGAAACTAGATTTCCCAAAGATTCTAATGGAGTTGGTTTTGCTTAATTTGAAGATTCCTAGACAAAGATATGAGCTAAACAATTTCAAAGGAAATCTAAAAATGTTTCTGGACATTTTCCATTTTCTCTGGAAGAGTTTTATTAATCACACCATTAGGTGGATAAAATTAGCTCAAATGGATCTGAAATTTTTGTGGTAGCTCAGGGATATTATTATGAACATCCTAGCCAAATTTCAGAATTTTCCACTAAAGGGTTCTCCAGTTAAAATTCTAAACAATTTAAATTTTGAAGAATTAATTCTGAAGAAATAAAAGTTTTCATGAGGTGAAAACTAATTTGTTGGAAAGTACACAGAGTTTTGAATCCAACAAAATTTGGTTCACTCAATTTGGAGTTTTCTAGCCAAAGTTATGTGGGTTTGAAATTGAACAAAATCTGAAAATTGGGGAAATGTTTAAAACACTGCACGTGGGTCCCATGCACAGTGCCTTCTTCAACCTCCCGCTGGCGCCCAAGCTCGTGACGCACAGCGGCGGTGGCGCAGCTCGTTCTTGGCCGTTACTGCCTAATTCTTGACACGGTTTCTTCCTACGTGACCCTTGAAGCACGGCGTACACGCCGGACAACACCTCGCGCCTCGACATCACCGGAAAAGTAGTCGGCGGCGATGGCGGCGGAATTGAGCGGTGGTCCGACGGTTCTAGCTCGCCTGGGCAGTGAACACGATCAACCAACGGGTCGCAAAGCACCACTGGGGCACGGGGAACTAACCCTGCCCTCCTCTTGGCCGGAGATCGCCGGGAAACTAGACTTCACCGGCGACCCAAGCCGTTTTCACCGGCGGTGGCGAAACTATGGTGCTACGCTCACTGGGTTGACCATATTTGCTAGGATTTGGCCGAGGTAATCGTGAGGTGCTAATCTAGCTTCACCTCAACCAGAATCTCCAGTGATCACGTGATCGAGATGAATTTCTGGTTTGGTTCTTGGTGTTCAATACGACGATCATCGGAAAAAGTAAAATTCTGGCTAACCGGCTGTAGGATCGAAGAGCACGTGAAAAGCTACCAGAGGGGGGTGAATGGTAGATTAAAACTTTTCGCAGCAGAAACAACAAAAACCCCTCAGCAAAAAAATCAATCGGTTAAAGAAACCATGTGTGCAAGTGTATTCAAACATGTTCAACCGTGACAAATCAAGTAGAGAGGTAGAGAATCAAGTCACGGATCTAATGCAACAAGAATCACTTTAAAACACGAAGTAAAACTTGAGATACGATCAAAACATTAAACGAAGATCAATCTGTTCTACCCGATAAAAAACAGATCTGCAATGCTGCAAAGAAACTCGTGTATCTCAAAAACTACAAATCCGAAGCTCGTGAAAATTTCACAGATGATAGATAATTGAGTTGTTAAGACAACCCAAAAAGAATCACGTCAATCGGATCTGTAAAACTCGAGTTATGAATGAAACACCAAAGCAACGTCGGTCTGTCCAGAAACTCGGCGAGAAAGACTTGACGAAAAACAAGTCGGACGAACAAGGCACAAAAGCTCCTCGAAACTATGAACTTTATTCAATAGAAACACAAGAGGAACAGCCCAAAGTTCTCTACCCACGAGAGCTCTGGCCTCCCTTGCTTTTATAGCCAGCCCTCAGGCTAAACAATCCAATCTAGGAATCCTACTCCTAATTGGACTCGTATCCTAACTTACCATAACTGCTCAGGACTCTCCTATTCGCAGATAGAAGCAATCGTGAGACTTACAAACACCTTAGGAACGTCCTAAACATTCCTAAAACAACTCAACTTCGTGCCTAGCACGAAATCCTATCATAACCAACTCAAATCTTCCATATTTGAGCCATATCCGACTCAGCCTCAGCCTGAGTACACAATCCAGCCGGTTGGACCTTTCCGACCAATTCTTTACGTCCACTTCTCTTCATCACGCCTTGGAACAATGTTACCACGTCCATGCACTCCTTGCACACGTGCAAAGACCTTCCAACGACGTACACGCAACCTTCATATGCACTGCCCTTGATCCAAACATGCTGCGCGACCTCCCGATCAACTCAACCACAGCTCCTCCCGAACTTGGTTGTTGGAATCTCATCTCCTCACTGAGACTAGTCCAAGGATCCCGTCACCAGCCATGTCTTGAACTCAAGCAACACCTGCACATAAATAAACAACCAATTCTTCCGTGCACAAGTCCTCGACTTGACTCACGTTAGTTCGAAAACCACAACACCTTACATGAGCACGTCACATAAGCATGTTGCAAACCATATCAAATGATAACAGCCATAACCACCAAAACACACCAAAAACTTAGCAAATTAATACTAAGCAAACCTTCCCATAAAGCATGTTTGAAACATTGCGAGTTAAAAGCAGAAACAAGACGCTGCAGTTCTACGAGTTGAACTTCACGGGAGCTCCCTAAAAACAAGCTCTGGACCTCACAGAAGCTCTCCGGACCTTGTAGGAGCTCTCCGGACCTTGCGTCGGACCTTGCCAACACTTGGCGGACCTAACAAAGAACTTGTCGGACCTTGCCACAGAAGAATGTTTTGGCAATATTCAAAACTTTGAATATTAATGCTAACTTTTATCCTAATTGCCAATGTATTCGGCACACATAGGTCTCACAATCTCCCCCTTGATGAATGCATTGGCAACACCAATTAAAATCCGAACATTGGCTTATGAAAAGTTTTGAAAAGCTTTGAAAACTCATTTCTCCCCCTTTATTAATTTCTCCCCATTTTTTAAAATCAGAGAAGGAAGAAAGTGTATAACATATGCAAAGTGTAAAAAAAATCTCTCCTTATACATATTTCTCCCCCTTTGACAATGTATTCAACAAGGTTCAAAAGAGAAATTTTTAAATGTTATGAGCATATTATAACATATACATACAAAACAAAGCTCATCCAAGTCATACTATCAGGGTACTTACACTATCACATCAATGAGATACATAAAGTAGTGTAAGCCATGCTATAGATCAAATGTATTTTTCAGTTTAAGCAAGTCATGATCTCCCTTACTCAACTATTTCAAAACCTGAAAACATGACACTTGTTGCTGCATTTTTATTATTCATAATCATTTAAGGCACAAAGTTGATCATATGATATTTGCAAGAGATTATATGCCGCATCAGCCTTATTCTAACCAACCAAGCCAAGCCTATGTCATTTGACAATCAGAAGCTTAAGGACATGGTTTTAGTCATACACAATTCCTTCCAAGTTCATATCTTAGTGCAATGATAAGCAATCTCAAAAGAAGAAGTGCGATGCATGCATATTCTCTTGATCTTTTCTCAATTTTTTTATTTGAAAACTCAACATGTGAGCTGATCACTTGATTAATTTTTTTTTGATTAAAAGCACTTGTGAGCACGCAACAAGTTCAAAACAGCAAGAAAGTTCGATCATGACCAGATTTAGTGTAAGTAATTATTCCAATTACTAGTCATGGCAAAAACTACAAAATGTATAACATGAGTAATGTAGTAAGAACTTTCAGCCAGTAAAAGGAATCACAAAGTCATATATGTATGAAATACTATGCTCATATTATTTTAATTTCAGATTCACACATAGACTTTCAAAGTTTCAAAAACTCCCCCTCAATTTAATCCATGAGGATGCATAACCCCTATTTCACTACGAATGAAACAAAAACGAGTGAAATCCAAAGGTTTTGTAAAAATATCAGCCAATTGTTGTTCGGTATCGATATGGTGAAGCACAATGTTTCCTTTTTCAACATTATCACGAAGAAAGTGATACCTAATGTCAATGTGCTTAGTTCTAGAGTGTTTCACGGGGTTTTTAGCAATACAAATTGCACTAGTGTTATTACAAAACAGTGGAACACTATCTAAATCAACCCCATAGTCCTTAAGTGTTTGAACAATCCAAAGAATTTGTGAGCAAGCGCTAGCCGCAGCTACATATTCAGATTCGTCCATGGATTGTGCAACTGAACTTTGTTTTCTAGAGGACCAAGCAACAAGTGAATTACCAAGAAAATGACAAGCACCCGAAGTACTTTTCCTATCAATCCTACAACTCCCAAAATCAGCATCCGAAAAAGCTTTCAAAGAAACGGTTGAGGAAGAAGGAAGAAAAATGCCAAATTCTTGAGTTCCATGTAGGTACCTGAGAATCTTTTTGATGGCTTGGCGATGTGAAGCACGTGGAGAAGCTTGAAAACGTGCACAAAGACATACGCTGAATTTGTATGTCCGGTCTTGACGCCGTGAGATACAAAAGTGATCGAATCATACTTCTGTATTCTTTTTTATCGACCGGGTCACCATCTTCGTCAAGTTCAAGTGTTGTTGCTGTTCCCATTGGTGTCCGAAGAAGCTTGCATTTGTCCATGTTGAAGCGCTTAAGAAGGTCCTTTGTATACTTAGTTTGATGCACAAAAGTTCCTTCTTTTGTTTGCTTGATTTGCAGCCCCAAAAAGTATGTGAGTTCTCCCATCATACTCATCTCAAATTCTGAACTCATCATAGCTGAAAACCTTGACACGAGATCATGAGAAGCACAACCAAAGATAATATCATCCACGTACACTTGAACGAATAATGAGTCATTGCCATGCTTAAGTACAAAAAGAGTTTTATCAACCTTGCCCATGGTAAACCCCTTTTCAAGTAAGAATGTTTTTAACCTATCATACCATGCTCTAGGGGCTTGTTTTAGACCGTACAAGGCTTTGGACAGTTTGTAAACATGATTAGGAAAATTTGGATTTTCAAAACCCGGTGGCTGCTTAACATAAACCTCCTCCTCTATGTAGCCATTAAGAAAAGCACTTTTAACATCCATTATATAACTTGAAACCTTTAGATGCAGCAAATGCTAATAAAATTCTTATAGCTTCTAATCTAGCAACAGGAGCAAATGTTTCATCAAAATCTAGACCTTCAATTTGAGTGAAACCTTGAGAAACTAACTTAGCTTTATTCCTAACCACAACCCCATCCTCACTTTGCTTATTTTTAAATACCCATTTAGTTCCAATTAATGTGTGACCTTGAGGTGGAGGTACAAGTTTCCAAACATTATTTCTTTCAAAATTTTCTAACTCTTCTTGCATGGCATTAATCCAAGATTCATTAGTGAGTGCGTGTGATATATCCTTGGTTCAAAAGAAGCAACAAAAGCAGAATGAGCATGAGAGTTTGGATCGCAAAACCTGGACCGAGTGACTCGTTCATGCAAGCTTCCAATGATTTGTTGTGGAGGATGACTTTTGATACTCGGAGGGGAGTAGACACTTCACAAGAACCTTCTTCTTCATGTTCGGACCTTTGATTAGGAGAGCTTGTTGATTGAGGAAGGTCCGAACCAGCAGTAGTGACTGTTGGTGCTGGTTGTGGTGCAAAATCAGCAGCTTGATCGTTATTTACTTCCGAGTTTTCGGGCAGCAGCACCACTTCTTCATCTTCTTCAATAAAAATACTCCCCCCTGCGGATATGGATCCGGACCTGCAATATCGGAGCTAGTACTTGGGCTAGCTTCATCAAAAGAAACCTCGCAAGTCTCCACAATTTTGTTAGTGTCAAGTAAAAGCACACGGTATCCTCTAGTATGAGATGGATAACCAAGAAACATGCCATTAACAGATCTAGCTTCAAATTTATCAAGATTACCATGTCACTTAACAAAGCATTTGCAACCAAAAACCCTAAAGTGCGTAACACTAGGCCTATGTCCAAACCAGAGCTCATATGGGGTTTTTCCAAGCTTAGCACGCAAGAAAACACGATTTGAGACATAACAAGCGGTTGCAATTGCATCAGCCCAAAATTTCCTAGGAGTTTGATATTCATCAAGCATAGTCCTAGACATCTCAACTAAGGTCCTGTTCTTTCTTTCTACGACACCATTTTGTTGTGGTACATAGGATGAAGAGTATTGATGATCTATTCCATTTTCAGCACAAAAGTGATCAAAGGATTGGTTTTTAAATTCAGTTCCGTTATCACTTCTAATTGCTTTTAATGATCCTGGGTGATCAATAGATAATCTAAGAAATAAAGTTCTAAAATGACTAAAAGCTTCATTCTTAGATGCCATAAAATAAACCCAAGAATATCTGGAATAATCATCAACAATCACAAGCACATACCATTTACCTCTGAAGGATTGAACACGTGCCGGACCTACTGTGTCAAGATGTAAAAGTTGTCCCGGTTCAGCTGTCATGGTCATTGTGAGAGGAGCATGTGAACCTGCAACAAACTTAGCATGTCTACAAGAAGAGCACACAATATCATTGTCCTTTTTAACCTTCGGCACCCCACGTATGCGATCGAGAGCACTAACACGAGTGAGATGATCAAAGCCTATGTGACCAAGTCTACGATTCCAAAAATATAGATCCTTTGTATCATTAGCAACTAGACACCGATGCTTAGAAGTTGACAAATCAAAATCAGCTTTAAAAACTCTTCCAAACCTAGACATGTTAAACAAAAGCTCACCTTTTGAATCTACAACCTTGCAACAATTTTTAGCAAAGCTAACCTCTAGATTTTCATCTAGCAATTGTGAAACCGAAAGCAAGTTGTATTTCAAATTTTTAACAAGTGCCACATCTTTCAAAGTGTATAGATTGTTTACTCTAACCGAACCTTTAGCAATTATGGGAGTAGAAGAGTTATCGGCGAAAGTAACATTTTCTACACGTGACACAAAAGAGAGAGAGGAGAACCATTCTTTGTTACCGGTCATGTGGCGTGAGCAACATGAATCCACAATCCAAATGTTCTCCTTTCTCAAACGTGAAACCTACACAGCAGCACAATACGTCGATGACTCAATACTGGGGTTAGTTAAAAGACTTTTAGGAATCCAGTACTGACTCACACGACGTCTAGCAGGAATAACACGCGAAAGCTGAGAAGGTACAGCAGGTTTATGAGCTAAACATCGAAATTTTTTGTTCCCAACTACTGACTTAGAAGATGTGTTATATGTAGCACAAAAAACAGTAGGTCCGGGAGCAAGTTTTTGACTCATTACAGCAGGTTGCAAGCTCCGAACATTCGGTCTAGCAGATTTTGCTTGGTTGTTATGTGATCTAGCAAGTTTTCTTTGTTTCTTATCGTGTTTAGCTAGTCTATAACAAAAATCCATGACATGACTATCTCTACCACAGTAGGTACAATGAAAAATAACCTTATTATCATGTCTAGATGAGCAAGCAACACGTTTATTAGAACCTGAATGGGACAGTACTCCTGCAGATTTGAAAATCACCTCTTTTTGTCTAGGAGCTGTTTGAATCAAACCGCTTCCTAATGACTTTAAAACTTTAGGTGGGTGTGCCTTAGCATGAGCATGAGAATTAAAACCTAAACCAGTTTTATCATTACAAGACTTGGAAGAATTCAGCAGCAAGTTTAGGTTCTTATTTGCATTAGAAAACCGATCTAGTGTCCTATGCATGTCATCAAGTTTATTGGACAGATCAAAGCAGTTTTCACATGAAGTTTTTCCTTTTAGTTTGCAATTCGAACAATATTTAACTTCATGCACACGTAAAGCATTGTTCAAAATAGAAATCTCATTCATAGCATCATTTAGTTTCTTATTCAGATCATCACATGAAGAACAATGCAAATCAATTGTAGAACAACAAGCATCTTTCAAATTTTTATCATTAAGTGCAGCAAGCTCTTTGTTCTTTTCAATTTGAAGTTCAAGTTTATCAAGTGTAGATGCGTGTGCACTTCTTAAAGAGGATAATTGTTCATAAATCAAATCACATGAGGAACAAAAATCATCACTAGGAATCAAAGTTTTTAAACGATTAATTTCAGATTCTAGTGATTCAATTTTAACAGAATTGTTCCTAAGTTTTTTATCCTTTTTCTTTAATATAACAGTGGCACGAGAAATAGCATCACACATTTCTTCGCAAGTGGGACATACCTCTTCATCGTCGCTGTTGTGTTCTGCCTCCTCGGAGCCTGAACTTGACTTGCTCGCCATGCAGCACATATTTGCCATAGCTTCTTCATCTTCATCACTACCGGTGTCCACATCACTTGAGCCGAAATCTTGAAGTGCAGAGATCATACTATGCACTATGTTGCGCATTGATAAATCTTTCTTCTTCTTATTCTTTGCAAACGATTTCTTCGGCCTTGTTTGCTTTTCTTCACGTGAAGTCAGACCTGAAAGGTTAGGGCACTCCGTACGAAAATGTCCTGTCTTACCACATTCAAAACATCGTTGAGGTCCGGAACTTCCTCTCCTTCTAGTTCTCACATTTTGCAATGCTTTTGAGAACCGAGTAGAGATGAGTGCAAGCTCCTCCTCTGGAAACTCTTCAATCTGTTCAAGGGTTAGAGAGGACAGCAAAGAGAGTGCACCACTATATGATGATTGACTAGAACTAGACATGTCACGTTGCGAAACAAATGCAATAGACTTGTTGGGATTTTTACGTGAGATGATGTCAATTTCATGAGTTTTCAATTTAGAATAAAGCACGTCTAAAGTAAGAGAACTCATGACAGTAGATTCACGAATAGATGTAACTTTCATCTTCCAAATTGACATATCTAATGCTCCTAACAATTGTCTAGCATTTTCAGCATATGAAAAGTTAACATTGACACTACGCAAGTTCCTGAGAATTTTATTAAAGCGAGCAAAAAGGTCGTCAATTGACTCACCGGGTTGCATCTCAAAACGCATGTATTCTTTCTTGAACATATCTTGCCTTACCTCCTTGATCGTATTGGATCCTTCATGGTAGTCACAAAGAGCTTTCCAAACATCATATGCAGATCGGAGGTGTGCAACACGGTCGAAGTTGCTTTGAGTCAATCCTTGGATGATCAAGTTGCGAGCCTTGTTGTTGTTGTCAACATCTCTCATGTTCGCAGCCGTAACTTGATCGTTGGGTGGTACATCGAAGTTCTGGTAGACCTTTTCCCATATGGCGAAGCCTTGCGCCTGTATGTAGGCCTCCATCCGCGCCTTCCAAACCTGAAAATCGATGCCATTGAACACACAAGGTTTTGCGGAGTACTTCTCCTTGATGGTTAGTCAAAACACGTGCAAATCACAAAGATTAGAGCACCTTGGCTCTGATACCAATTGTAGGATCGAAGAGCACGTGAAAAGCTACCAGAGGGGGTGAATGGTAGAATAAAACTTTTCGCAGCGGAAACAACAAAAACCCCTCAGCAAAAAATCAATCGGTTAAAGAAACTGTGTGTGCAAGTGTTTTCAAACGTGTTCAACCATGACAAATCAATTAGAGAGGTAGATAATCAAGTCACGGATCTAATGCAACAAGAATCACTTGAGAACACGAAGTAAAACTTGAGATACGATCAAAACATTAAACGAAGATCAATCTGTTCTACCCGATATAAAACAGATCTGCAACGCTGCAAAGAAACTCGTGTATCTCCAAAACTACAGATCCGAAGCTCGTGAAACTTTCACAGATGATAGATAATTGAGTTTTGAAGACAACCCAAAAAGAATCACGTCAATCGGATCTGTAAAACTCGAGTTATGAACGAAACACCGAAGCAACGTCGGTCTGTCCAGAAACTCGGCGAGAAAGACTTGACGAAAAACAAGTCGGACGAACAAGGCACAAAAGCTCCTCGAAACTATGAACTTTATTCAATAGAAACACAAGAGGAACAGCCCAAAGTTCTCTACCCACGAGAGCTCTGGCCTCCCTTGCTTTTATAGCCAGCCCTCAGGCTAAACAATCCAATCTAGGACTCCTACTCCTAATTGGAATCGTATCCTAACTTACCATAACTGCTCAGGACTCTCCTATTCGCAGATAGAAGCAATCGTGAGACTTCCAAACACCTTAGGAACGTCCTAAACATTTCTAAAACAACTCAACTTCGTGCCTAGCACGAAATCCTATCATAACCAACTCAAATCTTCCATATTTGAGCCATATCCGACTCAGCCTCAGCCTGAGTACGCAATCCAGCCGGTTGGACCTTTCCGACCAATTCTTTACGTCCACTTCTCTTCATCATGCCTTGGAACAATGTTGCCACGTCCATGCACTCCTTGCACACGTGCAAACACCTTCCAACGACGTACACGCAACCTTCATATGCACTGCCCTTGATCCAAACATGCTGCGTGACCTCCCGATCAACTCAACCACAGCTCCTCCCGAACTTGGTTGTTGGAATCTCATCTCCTCCCTGAGACTAGTCCAAGTATCCCGTGACCAGCCATATATTGAACTCAAGCAACACCTGCACATGAATAAACAACCAATTCTTCCGAGCACAAGTCCTCGAGTTGACTCACGTTAGTTCGAAAACCACAACACCTTACATGAGCACGTCACATAAGCATGTTGCAAACCATATCAAATGATAACAGCCATAACCACCAAAACACACCAAAAACTTAGCAAATTAATACTAAGCAAACCTTCCCATAAAGCAAGTTTGAAACATTGCGAGTTAAAAGCAAAAACAAGACGCTGCAGTTCTACGAGTTGAACTTCACGGGAGCTCCCTAAAAACCAGCTCCGGACCTCACAGAAGCTCTCTGGACCTTGCAGGAGATCTCGGGACCTTGCGTCGGACCTTGCCAACACTTGGCGGACCTAACAAAGAACTTGTCGGACCTTGCCACAGAAGAATGTTTTGGCAATATTCAAAACTTTGAATGTTAATGCTAACTTTTATCCTAATTGCCAATGTATTCAGCACACATAGGTCTCACACCGGCGCTAAGAGGGAGCTAGGGAGCTGGGGAAAGCTACTAGTCCTCTATGCTAACCTCAAAGAACAGTTGGCGGTGCCGTAGAAGCTTGGAGCTTCCCGGCGACGGTGTCAAGTTGGAGGCGCTTCGGGGTGAAAAGGGCAATGGAAATTGGCTCGGAAAAGCTCGAGGTAAGCTGATCACAGGCAGATGAGGGCTGGAGCACATCGAGTGAAGGTCGGCGGTGCCGTTTATGGACTCAGCTTGAGTTGGAAGGAACAGGTTTGGCCGGTCTATGGCGAGGTGGTGGTTTCTGGTGTGCGGCAGCTCTCTTCGAGTTTTCAGCGCGAGGAGGCGTCGGGACAGTGGCGCAATGGCCTTGTGATGCTCGGGAGTCGATGATAACGCACTGGGAACATCAGTTGGCAGCTGGATTCACCGGGCAGGAGGTGGCAGCAGCGATCAGCGTCGTGGCGTTCGCATGAGCGCGCGCAAGAAACCGAGCACCGCGGTTTTCAGTCGGTTTGCTCACTTGTAGGGCTGACAGTGGGTCCCACCTCCTAGGTTTAAGCTCTAAAATTCAATTTTGACCCTAATACCCTTTGCAATTTGAATAATACACCAAATTCCCATTTGAAATTGGTAGAATTCAAATTGTAAAGTGTTTGAACTATATTCACAGCACATATGCAGTTTGAAATTCAAATTGGATTTGAATTTGCTTAAATTAGCTCATGTCAAGATCAACTCCAAATGAAGTGAAAATTGGTGTGTGAGCTCACAAAAATGTTATGAGTGTGAATATGAATCCCACTTTTGAATTCATGGGATGCAAGGAGTTTGAATTTAAATTTAAGTTCAAACTAGCCTGTTTCTAATTGTACCCAAAAATACCTCAAAAGGTTTTGGATTTGGGTGAAATTTGGCATGAGGATCCCTAACAAGGTGTAGAAGTTTTTCGTATGCTCAGCCCCTATATGATGCATGTGGAAAGTACCAGTTTTGCATTTTGTGAGTTTATCATCTAATGACTATGTTCATGGTGTTTACTTGCTCTTTAAATGTGTTCATTAGTTTTCCTCAAACGAGGTGTGTGTGGTGTGATGAACACTTTGAATGTGTGCAAAAACTTCGGCCCTTACAAAACACGCCTTGAGCTACGTGTTCATGTTACTAACCACGTGACGGGGTCTCGCATACTTGCTCGTAGACGCCAAGGAAGGGCGTTGCTCAAATACCCCAAACGATATAAAGAGTCGTAGAGGATACCCAAGCTAGCCAGGTTACCTGCCACCCATGAGGCTCCCCCTTCAGATTGTGTGAAGTGGTGGACAGCGCTTACATGCACCCTCCAAGACATGGAAAGTCCCGAGATGCATGATTTCCGACATAGACAAATAAGTTAGGTTGCCACCTTCATAATATGCTAATATAGTAGTCCTTATGTGGACCTAGTACTGTTATCTCACTGTATCCTAAGTTTCTATCGTAATATGTTCCCTAATCCATGTGCTATTCCCAACGCAGCTCTGATACCATGCTGTGAGGGCCCAGACCCAATCACGGGGCCGTGCCGCTCGCCCGGGAATCGCGTCGGGTGGTGCCGTGCGATGAGGCACCCAACAGCGTACGGGTTGAGGACAAACATCATATTACACAAAGCATTTTGCAGAAGCGTACAAAGAGTCTTTTATAAATCCTTATCTCAAAATAATACTACAGCGGAAGACTATAACTCTCATGACTCATTTCTAACTCAGCAACAAAGAAACTGTCCAGCCCCCGGACGTTTCTTACTAGCAACACGAAGAACAAACCGCAGCGGCGAGGATGATCATGAGTATCCACTCGGAGGTTTCCGAGTCTCATCGGCACCCATTCTCAGAAGCATAAAGAGTACCTGCAAAACAACTAGGATAGTATCCGTGAGCATAAAGCTCAGCAAGACTTAACCGTCAAACCTAGCCATGAAACTCTACATGAGGGTGTAAACATAAATGGGATAGCATAATGCATAATGAACTAGCCTAAAAGTGAATCCTTACTTTCAGGTGTTATTTGCAGCAATTTAAAAGTAACCTTGGGCACGCCACATCGGGAGTATACAATCAAACAAGAAACGCTTCCCCTGATGCAATTTTCTCACAGTGGAAATGAATTGAGTTTGCTCTAAATATTGATCAAAGATACATCACAAAGATAGTATGAACTTCAAACCATAATGACTAGTTCCTTTCTCATGCAAGTTCTTACTACGTCACAACTGTGAGAACAAGTATGCTCAATACTTTCCGCAAGCAACGGTGATTGGAATCAATAACACCCTGACTACACGACACGCACGCCCGTACTCGATGTTGCCTACAGCAACCATCACTGATGTCGTACGTGGCAGCCTTTCCCCCGCTTCACCCACGTTGAATCGATCAATTCGCCCCTACAGTAGCCACCCTCATGGTGCACCTACCGACATGAGATGTCATGAGAGTGTTACCCACATACTGCACACCGGCCGTCTCGCCTGAGGCGACCCGAAAAGGCTCAACGCAAGCTTCCCGAGGTACATCGGTTTACTGGGTCCCATGTAGCTAGCATGAGTCCGGTACACAACTCAAACTTCCTCAACAGGGCCGCATACGGATCGGTCCTTGACCGACATGGACAGGTCTAACGCACCCAGGCCCCTATGTCCTGCTGCTCCTACAGCCTGCCGGTCTCAACTTTAACTTGCTAACAATTTTCTGAACTAATCCCGTATGCCCCTGTTTTCCTGATCATGTGAGTAGCATCTCACCACTCGACTTCTACCGAACCTTACTTAAGCATGGCAGTTCTACACAATGAAAAGACGTCTACCAAATACTCCATGGGTTTATTTGGTCATGCAAGAGGAGTATCAAAGCAACTAGACCTAATGCACATTTCATATCCTAACCGAAATAGTGAATGCAAAGTAAAAACTTAAAAAGCTGTTAAATGCAAACCGGAGATTGCCTGTTTTGCAGGGCATTAGTATATATAAGCAGTTAGTGATCCTTGCTCCCTTGATCCTCCGGAGTCTGATCCAACTTCAATGAATCACTCCTTCGAATCCCCTTCGTTATGAATCCTATCGACATGTATATGCACAAATTTTACAATGCAATTCAAAGAGTTAAAGACTTGATTTTTTTTAAGAACAGAGGCTGTGTGGAAATGCCAAAAATAGCTTTGTTGCCCCTGTTGTGCCAAGAAACATCAATGAACTAATATTGTGTTAGTGTTTTAGTTCATAACTAACTAAGTTTCCTAATGAACATAAGAGATGAGCTGAAAAGATTTGAACGAAACTGAAGATCAAAACTCCAATGGCTTCAAAACTTTTACAGCATGTTCTCTACTAACGAGAGATTTAGCTTGCCAAATTGCAGCTAATGTGGAACGATATTGTGTTCTCCAAAATTCCTACAATACTCTTATGTATTTTTCCTACATACATAAGCATGGAGAACAAGCACAGGGAGTTCTAAGGCTCAGCTTGAGCTGAAAATTTGCATGTGAGTTCCAGGTCAAAGTAATTTCATCCAAAATTGAGACCTTTTACTTGAGTAGTTCCTCCAGAATAATTCTTTAAGAATTTTTACTAAAAAGAATTAATTATGGAGTAATGTACATTTTCATGCCCAATCAAGTGAAATAAAATTTCAAGTATGATTCATAGAGTATGTATGAATTTTCCTATTATTTTTGGAGCAATGAATTGCCTAGAATAGATTTTACAAGTGAGCAACCTTTTCTGAAAATGTTTCTGGACCACTATGAACACAGCAGTTTCTATTTAGCAAATTCCTATTCAAATGATCTTCAAATGAGCTGAATTTTTTCTAGAAGGTCAATAATATCCTAAACAATATTCTGGTAAAATTTGAAGATTTTTTGATGAACCAAACTCCCTCAATAATTCTTTTTCAGAAAACATTCAAAGAATTTTCCAGAATTTAATATTGACATCATACAAATTGGGGTTCATATTTGGATAGATCTTTGCAAAATGAATCCAACCCAATTTGAATCACTCAATTTGAAGGTTCCTACACAAAGGTATGATTTTCCAAAGTTGTGGCAATCTCTGGAATTAATTTGCTATTGGAAATGAATTGGGCCCACTGTTTTATACTCCAGCCATTCAGATTTGAGCCACACCGGTTCACAGGGTTCCCAAGCGCACACTGACAGTGGATTCCGAGCCACAGTCGATCAGCCTTTTAAATTTATGGTCACTGACGTTGGGCCCGGCCCTCCTCCTACCTCCTGCCTATTCCTTCGCACGTGCCGTTTCCCTCGCCGGACCGACGCCGGAGCTTGCCAGCTCAGTGTTTCTGGCCGCCGCTCGGCCGGAGGCTTGCCGCCAGTGGTTTTGGGAGGCGGGGGAACACGTTGGTGGTGCTAGCTCGAGCTGCCAAGGGTCAGAAATCGGTCGGCGACGTGTGGCGGCCTCGGGAGCACTTCGGTGCCGTCGACCGAGGGTTCTAGCCCGCCAAACCATCAACTAATCAACTCTACAGCACCATTGGAGCTTAGGGAAGACCGACATAGCCTAAAAATTGCTCGGGAATGGCTGCAAGTTGGTTGTCACCGTGCGCCCGATCGGTGCCGCCATACCCGAGCTCGGAAAACTTGAAATACGCCACTCCAAGTCGGTTTCAAGCGACGGTTGCTAAGAAGAAAATGATCGCCGGCTAGTCCGGCCCGTGTGTGCAAGATTTCGTGAGCTAACGACAATTAGAGAGGGAGAATTTGGAGATCCTGTACAGGACGCTCGGTTTGCACCCGCTGGAGCAAAATTCCCAAATTTGCCGGCGAGGGCTCATGGATTGGCTTGAGGTTTTAGTGGAAGCAGTGTGGAGTCCGTGCGCTTCTTTTGCCGTCCTTGCTCGGCCGTGAAAGTTTCTATGGTGAGCTGTCCACGTGCGCCCGGTTGTCGGCAACTCTCGGTTGCAGTCAAGAATAGCGCGCCCGGTGGAGGAACACCGAAGTTTGCTCGGTTTTGGCACAGAGGATGTAGCTGAGGGTTCTCCAACGCCATTTTGCAGCTTGGAGTGGAGGAGAGCACGACTCTCTGCCGGCTTCCGATCGAAGCTGAGGCAGCGGCGCTCGTGCTCGGTTTATCCAGTGTGAGGAGGAAGCAAAACATGATTTGCTCGGCCTGTTGAGGAGTAGATCACGCCGAGAAAGGAGTGAAGCAGCCACACTGGTTTCCAGAGCGAGGGAAAACCCACGGGGAGGTGGCGGCAACGGCAGCTCGGTGTCGCTCTGTGCGCTCTCGGCTGTTCGAGTGGAAAACAGAGACAAGGTCTCGGTTGCTTTGGGTGCAAGTCACAAGTAGAGCTCAATGACATGTGGGCTCCACCCAAATTTCCTCCCCAAAAGATCTTCTCATGTTAATATCTCAAATTCGAAAGTTTTGAAGTTTAAAAGTGGGCTAAAATTTGAATTCTCTGAACTAAGTTTAAATTTGACTTGCAAATTGAATTCAGTTTGAATTTGAAAATGCTTCTCTTAAATTCATTTTTAGCCCAACCTAAAATGAAAAGTTTGCCACCCTAGTTTCCTCCAAGTCAACACTATAGGCTGCAAGAGTTTTCAAAGGTTTGGCCACAATTTGTGGTGAACATTGAATTTGAAAATCTGATTTTTAACTTTCATGCAATAAGTGTTTAAGTCATTGGTTCAACACATTCAGAGGAACATGTGAGCCGATTTTTGATCAACTTCCATGTAACATTTTGCGTGAAGAAAAGTTTTAGCAAGTCCCATTTTTCATGAATTTACAACACATAGACTTTCAAGCCTCAGTTTATTTCATATACAATTTGGGACGTTTACAGTTTCCATGGAGGAATCAACTCCGGAACCCCATCAATGCGCAGTGGGCAAACCCTATGCCCGACACCGTCCACCAACTCGCCATAGAGGATGTGCCAGAGGGAGAACCAACGCTGTGAAGGACCTCGGCACCCGTGTCACGGGGCCGTGCCACTCGCCCGGGAATCGCATTGGGTGGTACCGTGTTATGCGGCACCCAACAGCACACATATAAGGAAAATGTATTACATAAATCAAAAGCGGAAGCCTACAAATGTTCATTGTAAATAATTTACATAAATTAGCTACAGCGGAAGTCTATAAAAGGCTCACTTCGAATAACTAAGGAGCACTCGAGAATAGGTCTAGCCTGCGGACTCCTCGTGCTAGCAACACGAAGACATTGCAGCGGCTAGGTTATCCATGTGTAACATGACTCGGAAGTCTCCGAGTCTCACTGGACAACCTTCTTTATAAGCGTCGAAGTTAACCTGCAAAACCACTCATATAGCAAGAGTGAGCACAAAGGCTCAGCAAGACTTAACCATCTCTCCTAAAGCATGCAACTCTACAAGAAAGTAACTTAAGACCTAAACATGTAATTTGCAAAAGGACTCGCCTACAAGTTCATTCTTAACTTTTAGATTTTTTCCATCACAGTAGTGCCCTTGCGCCCAACAACATTAGAACTCCGCAATCACACAAGAAATGCTTCATTCCCACGTTATTTGTCCCAAGGTGGAAATTAACTTTAGTTTGCTCTATCTCTACTTCAAACAAGGTTTTCATGCAATTCCAATAATCATAGCAGCAATTAAAACTTGCAAACTGTTCTCACACAACTTGCTTACTACGTCACAACACAGTGAGCAAGAGGTCCTCATAACCGCGAGGAACGGTGATTCGAATCAAACACTGCCCGGATAACTCGACACATACGCCCGCCTCTGAAGACCAAAATCTGACGTCCTTCATTACGTCGTATGTGGCAACCTTTTGCGGGACACTCGACTGTAGAACTGGTCGCGCCATCTAGGGCTCATAGGTCTAACGAGACGATGTGGTATGCCTCTACAATCCAGTTAACCTGGTACATCGGTTTCCTGGGTCCCATACAGTAGTAAGCATCCGGTACACAACTCAATACTTGCTCAGAGGGGCTGCACACGCTTCGGTCCTTAGCCGACACAGGCAGAGTTACTCGACCAAGACCTCTTCTTGTCTCTGGCAAACCCTCCTGCCCGGTCTCATCTTCGGAAATATAAACTTTAGTTTGCCTCTTTTAAACCATGCCCGTGTGATCCCAGACTATAACTCGCGAGTAGATTCCAAGTACTCGACTTCTACCGTATGTCATACCCTATTTCGCAGGACAACCTTCTAAAGGGAGAAATCCTTCTACCCTTGACGCCAGGGTTCATTTGGTCATGCATTTGGAGTATAAAGCATGCTTGTCCTAATGCACATACAAACTCTAACCATAGTAGTGAACAAAGTAAAAACTTTATAAGCAACTTAAATGCAAACCGGAGCTTGCCTTGGTTTTGCAGGTGACTAAAGTCAGATAATTATAAATTTAGTTGCTGATGACTTGAAGCTTAATCACTGCCCTTCTTGCTCCTTGATCCAAGCTTCACTTCTCCACTTTTCCACGTTTAATCACTACACGTTATGAATATGCATATATGTTTAATTGTAAAGCTTTTGCTAACAAGTTCTAAAGACAAGTTTAAAACTGGAACTCTGTTTAAGAATTTAAAATGACACTAGTGCTAGGGGTTTGGGTTTGGGTTTAAGTACTATGATCAAGTGATAAGTGTGTCTCATCACTTGTGTGTTGATCACCTAATGAGGTTGAACAGAACTGTACTGATCCAGGGCCCCAATGGATCTGAAAATTTTCATGTGAGTTCCTTGTCACAATAAAGTAATCTGGACCAAAATTTAGAATTTTTCAATGAGTAGTTGACTCAGAATATTTCCCTAAGCATTTAGGAAAAAGGAATTAATTCTGAATAAATTTGCACTTTCGTGCAAATTCCAGTGAACCACAATTTCAAACATAACTCAGGGAGCATGCATGAATTTTCCTAGGAATTGTGGAACTAATAATTACCCAGAACTGAATTTCTAAGTTTTGGAAATTTTCTGAAAATGTTTATGTACTCATTTGAACACAGAAACTTGAATTCAGAATTATCCTAACTAAATCAACTCCAAATGAGCTGAAACATTTACAGGAGTTCCCTAACATCCTAACGAATATTCTGGCAAAATTTGAGTATTTTTGGACAAACCAAACTGCCTGTAAAATTCTTTTGCTGAAAAGCTTTAAAGAATTTTCCAGAACGAAATAATGATTTTCATACAAATTGGGTTGCATATTTCGGTAATGTTGTTCAATCTTAATCCAACCCAATTTAAGTCACTAAATTTGGAGGTTCCTACACCACGATATGACCTTTACAAGAATTGGTGAGAAACTGAAAATGGCTCTATTCTATTTTTCCAATTTTCAGAGACATAAGGATTTAACACCACATTCGGCCAAACAAATGAGGTCCAATGCCTATGAAATTTGTACTGGAATTCAAGTATATTTGGAAGGATATCCTGCCCAAATTTGGGAACTTTCCAATACACATAACTCCTGAAAAAATTCCTACAATATTTTCCTTATATGAATTAATTAGCCAAATCCATGGATTTTCATAATTATTGGGTCGCACCCCTGGATAGTACTCTGTGAGAGGAATCCAAAAAAATTTGTTTGACAATTTTTGGACATTCCTACACAATGTTATGGCTCTTCAAAGTTTAAACCGAATTAGACAAATTCTGGAAATGTTTAAACTCAGCTGCGGGTCCCGGGCCATGTGGCGTGTTCTCAGCCGAAGACACACGGAGTCACAGAGTGAACCCGCACAGCAACAGAATGATCCGGGGCCACAGAGAATCCGGTTCAATTTAAATTTGTGGCTGACGTGTGGGGCCAATGTGTTCTTCTTCCTCCTGCCCCCTTTCCCGCGCCCGCGCCCCCCCTCGCCGGCAGCGGCGGTGCCCTTGCCGGACTTGGCTTCCCGGCCGATTCTCAGCCCGATACTCGCCGCCCGTGGGTTTCCAGCTACAAGGAAGCGATTGGTGCGGTGTTCTCGGGCTGCCTGTGGCCGGAAGTTGGCCGGCGACGTGCGGCGGCTCCGGCCGACCTTCGGTGCCGTGGTCCGATCACCCTAGCTTACAAAAGGTTCGGAAAATTTGTTATAAAGCATCAGTAAACCTTGAGGAAGACCGACAAGCAATCCAATACCTTCGGAGAAGGCGGCTAGTATGGTTTCATCGTGCACCCAAGTGTTCCTGCCATGGCCGCCGATCGGAAACTTCAAAATTGGCTGCCTCTACCCGGTTTTAAGCTAGGTTTGCGAAGGGAAATGGGTCGCTAGCTAGTATAGCTCTCGTATGCAAGATTTGGTGCTCTAAGAACGAAGAACGAGTGAGAATTTTGGATTTTAATACCAGAACGTCGCTTTGTGGCTACCAGCATAACTTTCTCGAATTCTCGCTCAGTAGTCAATGGCTTGGCATGAGGTTTTGGGGTGAGCAGCATGGGTCAACAGCGCACCCTGGGGTGTCCTTGCTCGTGCGTGACAGTCCCCGGTGTGGGCTGTCCACGTGCACACCATGTCGCCATGCCGTTAGGTCGCCACGGAGGAGAGCGATTCTAGGGCTAGGGAACCATATCTCAAGCTGCTTTTGCGCCAAGGAAGTAGGAGGAGCTCTCTCCGGACCATTTTGCCACTCAGCGGGGTGGAGTGCGTGAAGTTTGATCGGTTCCCGTCGATCACCGAGGAGGCGATGGCATTTTTGCTCAGTTCTTGCGTGAGGGTAGCAGGGCCTCGGTGTGAAGGTTTGTGAACGAACAGAGCACCTCGTGAACGGATGACGGCGCGAGCTGGTTGCCACCGTAGCAAAATCAGCGAGGAGGTGGTGGTTCCCAGCCCTCGGTGGTACTCGGAGCAGTCACGGTGTGTTCGAAGTCTGAACCGAGAGGATGACTTCGAGTGCAAGTTTTCAGTAGCTCACTGACCAGTGGGGTCCACCCCTGCTCCTCCCAAAAGATCTTCCAAATTTGGTAATTGACCAAATTCAAATACGTGGAGCTAAATTCTTGGAACTCATTTAAACATGTGGCCAAGCTTCTTCCAAATTAGAATTTGAATTTGAATTCAAATGTCCCTTTGTGTCTTTTTGCACTTGCTTAGCCAAAATACTTCCCAATGTGGGGAAAATTTATATTCCCACAAATTTGGGGCTGAGAATTTCAATTATGGAATCAACTTTTAAATTTGGCTGCTGAAGTTAGAATGTTTGCAACCACAGTTTGTATTCCATTTTTGAAATGACTACTTTTGAATTTTAGTGAACAAGTTTGGTTTGCTCATAGCACATACCTGATCACTTTTTGATCCTAGTCTGAACCTCATAAGTTCAGTTTGATCCTTGCCTTTCAAATTTGAATTCAGCAAAATTTTTGCAAATGATCTCAATTAGCCACTTTTTAGATCACCCTAAACACAGAAGTTTGCCACCATAAATCTCCTCAATTTCAAATGCATGAGGTTCCATGTGTATTCAAAAGTTTTGCGGCAATTTGAGTTGAGCCTTTGAGTCTCAAGATCTTCTTTTAATTCTTTCTGATGCACATGTATGATTTACACATGGGTTTAACTCCACCTTGGTCCAACACATTCAAATGAATGCTTGAACCCGTGTTGTTGAACCCCACGTATACCATCCCATGTAAGAAAGTTTTTGTAAGTCCTATTTTTCATAAACCAGAAACACAACGATGTTCAAACATCCGTTTCTTTGCATTCACGTTTTTGGGACTTTTACATTCCTCCCCCCTTAAAAAGAATCTCGTCCCGAGATTCCAACAGAAAAAACAACACGGGAGATGTAATTCCAAGCTGTTCGACGATAAATCTCTGGATCGTTCATGCGGAAGTAATCTTTCCTTGCCACGTTGTTTCTTCCGTGGTATGATTACTTCACGGTACCTTGTAAAATCTTAATGTATGGTTCCAGGTGTTCCGAATCTTTTCATAGATAGTCTGAACCGGTCGCTCGGTGTAGGCACGATCCGGCTTCAACTAGTTGATTTCTTTGATGCGGACAGCAGGGGTAAATTTGAGGCACTCCCGTAGCCGTGACACATGAAATATTTCATGAACACCAGCAAGGCTTGCCGGTAGTTCCAGCCGCTAGGCTACGGGTCCACACTTCTCCGTGGTAGCAAATGGATCTAAAGCTCGGGGAGCAAAATCTCCCTTTTACATCGGACCGGTGAATTCCTTTCATTGGAGACATGCAAAGACAAATGTGTTCGCCGCCGTCGAAATGCAATGGTCTATGCCTTTGACCATCGTAGATTTTCTGTCAGGATTGCACAGCCTCCAAGTTCGGTTCTACTGTCCGAACTCGGTCATCAGCTTTGTTGACTAATCACCCTGAACAGTACTCTTTCGCCGTACTCACACCACTTCAGCAATGTGCGACATTTCCGGTCGTAGAGCTTCATCTTATGAGGTATAACTATACGGTCTTTAAACCATAGAGTACCCTCATTGTCCTTCCTGAACCACCTCATCTCTCAGTTGTCTATTCTTCTTTGTATGTGAGACATACCCTGGTCTCTCGCCTTTGAACCTCCGCAATCCCCTCTCGGATTGTTGGAATGAGAGCAATGTTATAAAGTACTCCATATGTAATGACACGGAGACTGGGTTTTTCTTCTTCTAACTCAGTAATCGCCAAGTTTTGAACGTGGGTTTTCTGACTAAACGTGTCGGAAACCATGTTCAATTTTCCCGGATGGTAGTGGATCTCGAAGTTATGATCTTTGATGAGCTCCAACCATCTTCGAGCATACCCTTGCACCACCCAGTTGATCGAACCAACTATCAATGTGGGGCAGGGTACTTGTTCTTTATAGTGATGGCATTGAGTGAACGATAATCAACACTTAATCTTAGTGTCTTGTCGTTCTTCTTAACAAACAGCGCAGAGCAACCCAAAGGTGATGAGCTTGGTCGTATAAAACCTGTGCTCAAGAGTTCACTTAGTTGCTCCTTCAACCCCGCTAGTTCATTGGGTGCCATCTTATACGGCCACCGTGAAATCGGTGTGGTTTCCGGCGTCAATTCAATCTTGAACTTGACATCCCATTAACTGGCATGCCCTGTAACTCCTTGGAAACACATCGGTATTCACATACCACCGAAACATCCTCGGGTTTAGTCACTTCCGTGTAGTAAGCCTAGCCCGCTCTCTTTGCTGTACAGAACAGACTCTGCTGTCCTCACCCAGATTTTGATCCGTTTAACAGCATTTTTATAACTCAAGTTGAATACAAAAGTTAAATTTAATTTCATTATCTTTCCAACTAGTACTTATATGCCTCTAGATCATCTATGGATAAAAGTTATGATTCTCCAAGTTGACAGAATTCCTGGATAAAAATATGCCAGCATCTCCTTTGTATGTGGCTATCTTTATCACAGTTGTACATGCAAATACAATAAGAATCGGAACAAACTTTGAACTACAACAATGTTGCACATTTCATAGCCTTTCCAACGGTGTATCATAGGCTCATTAAGGATTTTTCTAAAGGAAGTTATGGCTTAAAAACAGAAAGGTCCAGAGAGGTTTTGCTACTGTCCTGGTTCAGAACAGTTTGCCTTCAACTGGACTTTTCACCACCCTAATCTGTGATTTTGCTCTGCATGTCTACAGATAAGTTGTAGGGAACTTAAAAGTCTTTCCATAAATGTATCATAAACCTTAATTGGTTAAATCTACTCAGAGTTATACTATGTCAAAGTCCAGCGAAAATTCCTGCCAGAAAACAGAGCACTCTGTTTTTGAAATCTTTGAAGCCTAAACATTTTCTCATTTGAATCTTAGCTCAAAATAAGAGTTCAGTAACTAATATTTGTTTCGAACTTCCATTTTTAGTTGAAAGTTAGTTCATTAATCATTACTTCAAAGGGAAGAGGTTATTAAATGTAGTACGGTGTCGATGCACCGTAAGAAACATGTCGGTACTACGTAGCCTCACCAAAGAAAATCCTAACCGGATTATACCGGCATATCCATATTATCAGTGGCACTAAGACGGTCACTCGCAAGTGTGTGCTACTCAGAATACGTACATGGTTAGTACCTGCAGAAAAACACTCAATAATGATGCACTCAAGGGTTGTTTTGATTTCAGGCAGGTCCATATTTGAAAGTAAATACATACGCCCGTATCATTTCCATACGGCCATCCTTGAGTTAATCCACGTCTCAAGGTACGTGATCGTGTTTTTATACCACACGACGGGGAACCCGAGTAGAGCGCAAACGGGTCGTCACGGTTGGGAATTTTATCACCCCAATAGATACCACCTACTGCCCTGCAGGGCACGCCGATGGCAAGCGCTGCGTATGTCCTTCTAGGCTATTTCCAGAAGAACACACTATCGTGTTACCGACCACACGATGGGGTTTCCACTTTATTGCCTAATGCACGCTAGGGACCAGCGTTTTATATGAACGCAGGAACGTGAATAGTCCAAGAGTTTCATATTAACATCCCACATCAAGCTGTGAGACCTATCCCTGAACCACTTTCCTCGTCAGGGGAGCTAACCAAAATTGAACCGCTTTCGGTGGCGTTCCTTACCATGCTTACCTGAGCGTAGGTGCGTCCTTACATAATCAAAATTCAGAATTATAACAAGTATGTTAGTCATGCCACTTTACGTAACTATACTACTATAGTCCTTATGTGGGCCTAATACCGTTTCCTCACCATATCCTAAGCTTTTGTCGTAATATGATCCTTATTCTGTGCGCTATACCAATGCGGCTCTGATACCATGCTGTGAGGGACCCCGGCACCCGTGTCACAGGGCCGTGCCACTCGCCCAGGAATCGCATTGGGTGGTACCGTGTTATGCGGCACCCAACAGCACACATATAAGGAAACTGTATTACATAAATCAAAAACAGAAGCTTATAAATGTTCTTTGTAAATAATTTACATAAATTATCTACAGCAGAAGTCTATAAACAGCTCACATCAAATAACTAAGGAGCACTCAAGATGAGGTCCAGCCCGTGGACTCCTCTCGCTAGCAGCACGAAGACATTGCAGCGACTAGGTTCTCCATGTGTAACATGACTCGGAAGTCTCTGAGTCTCACCAGACAACCTTCTTTATAAGCATCGAAGTTAACCTGCAAAACCACTCGTATAGAAAGAGTGAGCACAAAGGCTCAGAAAGACTTAACCGTCTCTCCTAAAGCATACAACTCTACATGAAAGTAACTTAAGACCTAAACATGTAATTTTCAAAAGGACTCGCCTACAAGTTCATCCTTAACTTTCAGATTTTTGCCATCACAGTGGTGCCCTTGCGCCCAGCAACATTGGAACTCCACAATCAAAAAAGAAATGCTTTATTCCAATGTTATTTGTCCCAAAGTGGAAATTAACATTAGTTTGCTCTATCTCTACTTCAAACAAGGTTTTCATGCAATTCCAATAATCATAGCAGCAATTAAAACTTGCAAAATGTTCTCACACAACTTGCTTACTACGTCACAACACAGTGAGCAAGCGGTACTCACAACCGTGAGGGACGGTGATTCGAATCAAACACAGCCCGGATAACTCGACACATACGCCCGCCTCTGAAGACCCAAATATGGCGTCCTTCATTACGTCGTATGTGGCAACCTTTCGCAGGACACTCGACTGTAGAACCCTTCATGCAGTCTCGGGCTCATAGGTCTAACGAGACGATGTGGTATGCCTTTACAATCCAGTTAAACTGGTACATCAGTTTCCTGGGTCCATATAGCAGTAAGCAACCGGTACACAACTCAATACTTGCTCAGCGGGGCTGCACAAGCTTCAGTCCTTAGCCGACATAGGCAGAGTTACTCGACCAAGACCTCGTTTTGTCGCTGCCTAACCATCCTGTCCGATCTCATCTTCGGAAATATAAACTTTAGTTTGCCTCTTTTAAACCATGTCGTGTGATCCCAGACTACAACTCGCGAGTAGATTCCAACTACTCGACTTCTACTGGATGGCATACCCTATTTAGCACAGCAACCTTCTACAGCGGAGAAATCCTTCTACTCTTGACGCCAGGGTTCATTTTGTCATGCATTTGGAGTATAAAGCATACATGACCTAATGCACATACAAACTCTAACCATAGTAGTGAACAAAGTAAAAACTTTATAAGCAACTTAAATGCAAACCGAAGCTTGCCTTGGTTTTGCAGGTGACTAAAGTCAGATAATTATAAAGTTAGTTGCTGATGACTTGAAGCTTAATCACTGCCATTCTTCCTCCTTGATCCAAGCTTCTCTTCTCCTCCACTTTTCCACGTTTAATCACTACACGTTATGAATATGCATATATGTTTAGTTGTAAAGCTTTTGCTAACATGTTTAAAACTGGAACTCTGTTTAAGAATTTAAAATGACACTGGTGCTAGGGGTTTGGGTTTATGTTCTATGATCAAGTGATAAGTGTATTTCATCACTTGTGTGTTGATCACCTAATGAGGTTGAACAGAACAGTACTGATACAGGGCCCCCAATAGAGCTGAAAATTTTCATGTGAGTTCCTTGTCACAAGAAAGTAATCTGGACCCAAATTTAAAACTTTTCAATGAGTAGTTCACTCAGAATAATTCCCTAAGCATTTAGGCAAAAAGGAATTAATTCTGAATAAATTTGCACTTTCATGCAAATTACAGTGAACCACAATTTAAAAAATAACTCAAGGAGCATGCGTTAATTTTCCTAGGAATTTTGGAACTAAGAATTGCCCAGAACTGAATTTCCAAGTTTTGAAAACTCTATGAAAATGTTTCTGTACTCATTTGAACACAGAAACTTGAATTCAGAATTATCCTAAATAAATAAACTCCAAATAAACTGAAACTTTTACAGGAGTTCCCTAACATCCTAAAGAATATTCTGGCAAAATTTGAGGATTTTTGGATGAACCAGACACCCTCTAAAATTCTTTGCTGAAAAGATTTACAGAAATTTCCAGAATTAAATAATGATTTTTATACAAATTGGGTTTCATATTTGGATAGAGTTGTTCAATCTTAATCCAACCCAATTTTAATCACTAAATTTGGAGGTTCCTACACTAAGATATGACCTTTACAAGAATTGGTGAGAAACTGAAAATGTCTCTATTCTATTTTTCCAATTTTCAGATACATAAGAATTTAACACAACATTTGGCCAAGCAAATGAGGTCCAATGCCTCTGAAATTTTTACTGGAGTTCAAGTATATCTGGAAGTATTTCCTGCCGAAATGTTGGGAGTTTTCCAATACACATAACTCCTGGAAAAATTCCTACAATATTTTCCTTATATGAATTAATGAGCCAAATCCAGGGATTTTCATAATTATTGGGTTGCACTCCTGGATAGTACTTTCTGAGAGGAATCTAATAAAATGTTTTGACAATATTTGGACATTCCTACACAAAGTTATGACTCTTCAAAGTTTAAACCAAATTAGACAAATTCTGAAATGTTTAAACTCGACTTCGGGTCCCGGGCCACGTGGCGTGTTCTCAGCCGAAGACACATGTAAGGGCCTAAGTTTTTGCACACATCTAAAGTGTTCATCACACCACACACACCTCATTTGAGGAAACTTCATGAACACCTTTGAAGAGCAAGTAGACACCATCAATATGGTCATTAGAGAATAAACTCACAAAATGCAAAAGTGGCATTTCCCACATGCATCTTATAGGGGCTGAGCATATGAAAAACTCATACACCTTGCTAGGAATATTGATTCCAAATTTCACACAAATCCAAAACCTTTTTGAGGTATTTTTGGGTATAACTAGAAAGAGTTTAGTTTGAACTCAAATTCAAATTCAAACTACTTTCATCCCATGAATTCAAAAGTGGGAAGCATATTCTTACTCAGCACATTTTTGTAAGCTCACCCACCAATTTTCACTCCATTTGGAGTTAATCTTGACATGAGCTATTTGGCTAAATTCAAATTAAATTTGAATTTTAACTAAACCTTTGCTGAAAATTTGATCAAATCAAATTCCATTTTGAATTATTCAAACTCCAGTAGCCATTTGGAAATTTGATCAAATCACCAAGGTTGTTTGGGTCTCTACTGTTTAGAGCAGTAGGAAAATTAAAGTTTGGAGGTTAAAATGTGAGGTGGGACCCCCCTATCAGCCACTCTAAACCGAAGAACAGCCTTTGCTCGAGTCTGCCTTCCCTCGGGAGAGCGCCAGCGCGCCGGCCGACCGGTTCCCAACGGGAAATCGGCGCCAGCTCCTTCTGTTCGGCGTGCGACCGGCCCTTATCAGTGCACGATCTGCCAAAGGCGATCTTCTTCACTGATATCCCACGCTCCCTCGCTCTCTGCTGCGTTCCCGTGAAAAACACAGCCACCGGCTGCGCTCTCAGTGTTTTCCCTTGCCACAGTCGGTTGATCATCGATTGCTCAAGGTTCACACCGCAAGCATCAGCGCCCAGACATGCTATAGCTATTTCTCTCGCCATACCAAAGTTTGGTAGCTCTGGGTGATCACAGTTTCGAGAACACCGACGAGTTACCGAGGGTTGCGGCGGCGATCGTTTCGGTTCACTGTGGACAGGATGCCACGGCCACTTTCGCCTCCGCTCTCCTATATAAGAAAGGTGCGTTAGCTTTTCTAGGTCGTGTAGCTTCTCTCCGTTCAGCAAATAATCCACCATATAGCTAGAATTTTCCAATTTCCTGAACCCTATTACAAAACACCGAGCTCGGTTGTGAGCCAAATTCGGTTCACATATACCACCACAAGCTGAGCTCGTTTGTAAGTAGCTAGTACATCCCCTAGCGCCTCTCCTCGAAGAACCAAGAAAAGTCATGGAGAATGGGCTCGGAGAGGGCAGTTCTTTGGGCCGTCATGGAAAACGGTCCCGGTTCACCGTGGAGCTCAGGATTGCCGGCCGTTTCACCAAGGTTGGCTACCATTTCCAGCTTCCTCATGATTCCCTGGTGCTGTACAGCCAAAAACCTGACGTTTTGGTGGAGGACAGAGCTTACCCGACCTCGCCGAAACCCTAGCGGGTGCTGTCGGCGGTGCATGCAGGTTTCCGGGCATTGCCGGTGGCCGGCGAGCTCACAGCTGAGTTCAGGAGGTCGGAAAATGGGGAGGCGGCGAGTTTCGGGCCGAGAGGTGGCCTGGAACTCGATTCTGGCGAGTCTCGCGGAAGACCGACGCCGCCGGGTGTTTGGCGCGAGGAGGAAGATGAAGCACTGTGTGTGGGACCCACTGGCAGAAGTTTAAACTTTTCCCGATTTTCAAATTTAGTTCAAACTTCAAACCCACATAACATTGGCTAGAAAACTCCAAATCGAGTGAACTAAATTTTGTTGGATTCAGCTCTCTGAGTACTTTCCAAAAAATAAAGTTTCACTTCATGAAAATCCTTAGTTCTCCAGAATTAATTCTTCAAAATTCAAAATGTTTAGAATTTTAACTGGGGAACTCTTTGGATGAAAATTCTGAAATTTTGCTAGGATGTTCACCAAAATATCCCTGAGCTATCATAAAATTTTTAGATCCATTTGCTAATTTGATCCACCTAATGGTGTGATTAATAAAACTGTTCCAGAGAAAATGAAAAATGTCCAGACACATTTTCAGAAATTCTCTGAACTTGTTTAGCTCATATCTTTGGCTAGGAACCTTCAAATTAAGTGAAACCAACTCCATTAGAACCCTATGAAAATATAGTTTTCAGAAAGGCATGGCTTGCTCCATGAAAATCCCTAGAACACCCTAGGAGCTCCAATTAAATCCAAGTATATAAATATTTGTGGAGAGCTCAAATGAGCTTTGCTGCAAATGAAACTTGGCCAAGTCTCTGTTTAGGTTTTATACAAACCACAGTAAAAAATTCAGAGACATTGGGTCTATCTAGCAAGACTTATAGTCTTCACAAATTCAACTTCAATTCAAATGCATTTAAATTGACACATATGTATTTATCACATGTAGTCGCTAAGGATGAGGAGGAGCCCGAAGTCCTAGACTTCATCACTCCAGAGGAGCAGCTAGACTACGACCAACAGTAGAAAGGCAAGCTCTGGTTTGCATTAACCATTTTTACAAATTTAACTGTTTTGAGAACTTACTTTGAGCACCCACTTTAATCTTTGCATTAGAGTCTTGTTTGAAAACCTAAATGCATAGCCAAGAAAACCGTGGATTGGGCTTAGGTGTTGAAACCTCGTTTAGCTACTGCAATGCTATGATAGTATAGGATTTGGTACAAGTCGAGTAGTTGGAACTACTCACGAGAATAGGCTAGAGGCACACTATTCGGGTAAAGGTAGCAAATGAAACACATGGCAAGAAAAATGAGACCGAGCCGAGAGTAAGGGCAGCAGGACGTTGGGACCTGGGTGCCATAGCTCCGCTTGTGTCGCTTGAGGACCGAGTCGTGTGCGTGCCTGTTGAACAAGCTAGAACAGTACCGAAGACCTACCGGATAGATGGGAACCGGGAAACCGATGTAACTCGGGTAGCTGGGTGTTAGGGCATAGCTGGTCGTTCAAAGGGTAGGTTGAGAGCTTGAGGTGTAAATCGGCTGGCGGCACTGCGGATGCGCGTGCAGAGACCTCTTGCTCGGGACGATTGGACCGGTTCAACACTTGGCTAACGGGTGAAAGGTGGTTGCGTATGACATACGTGATGGTTTCTGTAGGCAACATCGAGTACGGGCGTAAGTGACGGGTTATTAAGGTAACCCTGCAAGTGTAAATCGATTATAATCGTCATCCCTCACAGTCAGTGTGTACCACTTGTTCACTGTACCGTGACGTAGAAAGAACAGGCTAGATACATGTTAAAAGTTTGCTGATTTGAAAGCTATACATTGATTGTTAATGACTTGCTGTAGTTTAGAGCTAATTAAAGTTCTTTTCAACCTTGGGCAAAGTACATGAGAGAAATGCATTTCTTGTTTGATTGCGGATCTCTCATGTGCCTTAGCGTGAGGTTCTCCACAACTTGCTGCTAAAACTTGAAAGTAAGGTTCAAATAATTAGGCGAGTACTTTGAAACTTGTTTACCTCATGTACCATGAAACCCCTCATGTACAAGTTTCATGTATAGGAGAGACGGGTCAGACTTGCTAAGCCATCGTGCTCACTGCTTGTGTTTGAAGCTTTTGCAGGGTGTTATGAGGAAGGGACTCCCGAGGAGGAGATGGAACCCCAAGAGGGAAACCCCATCTAGTGGGAGTCATGCACGCCGCCGTGTTAGTGTACGTGCGTGCTAGCGGGGACACGTTTATGGGCTGAACATGAACTCAACGCGTAGTCTATGCCCGTGAGTATAGACTGAACTTATTTTGTTGTAAAAATGTTCATAAACTGGTTTATGTAATAAAACTTTGCTTCCGCTTTATATCTTTGTTGTACGTTATCCGGTGCTGTGCAACACAGCACGTCTCAGCGTGATCCTTGCTCGACGAGGCCATGGGGCCGTGTCAGTGTAGCATCAGAGCTCGCTTGAGATTTAACGCACTAAAAAGGTCATCTTTTTCAAAAATTCAGTGAGGACCGAGTTAGTAGCCCATATAAGAATGTTATTAGTGTATAGAAAGTGGCATACTAACATATTTTCTTATGTCAGAAAATCGTACATCTCGGGACGTTTTATGTCTTGGGGGGTGCACGTAAGCGCTGTCCACCAGTGCGCACAAGCTGAAGGGTGGAGCCCCAAGGGTGGCAGGTAACCCGACCCACTTTAATATCCTCTACGACTCTTCATGTCGTTTGGGGTATTCGAGCAACGCCCTTCCCTGGTGTGCTTCAGGCAAATTTGGGAAACCCCGTCATGTGGTTTGTAACATGAACACGTAGCTCAAGGCGTGTTTGGCTTGAGAACACCTGTGCAAGTGATGTCGGATGGGTGTATGAACTGTATTGGGACCGGGCTCGGTGTGCAGCCGAGTCTGATAATTGTGTGAGTTATTTGCAGGTAGTCTGACCATGAATCGGTAGACGAGTAGCATCCGTGTGCGAGAGATGTTTAGTGCCACTGAACTAACGAGCCGGCTAAGTCCGGTATAGGTATTTCTTCATGAGGAACGTAGTACCACCATGATATTGTGACGCATCGACGTCACACCCCATTAAATGAGCAACTTCATTGTAAAAAAACTTGAAAGTTTTAATCTAGAGAACTAAAACTTTGAGATTACTCCTTCCCTTAATCAGGATGTTCAAAGTTAACAAGTTTTCAACTTATAGGATACTAAGGAGAGAGTCGCCTGTTTTCAGATGAAATAAGGCTGAAGTTAATCAGTAGAGGTTGAGTTGTTTTGAAGGTTTGGGGCATATGATACATTTCTGGAAATCTTTGGAAGAGCTTTACAACTTTTCTGTTGATGTCCAGAGGTGTTTCATCCCTTAACCAGTCGAAAAATGCAGTAGAGTTCAAACTGTCCAGAAAACAGGGCAGAGCAAATACTCTCTGTAACTCTCTGTAAATTGATCATAACTTTCTGCAAAAAAATCTAAAAATAGAAAATAAGGTAGTCTGAAAAGTTAATGAGATGGGTTATAACTTTGTAACAGAAAGTTTTGTCAAATTTGGTGTAGAATTAACTGGAATTCTTGGATCAAATCAGTACCTCAAGCAGGAAGGTGCTGTCCAATTTTGTCCAGAAATTCTGTCAACTTTGACATCTCATAACTTTTGAACCAGGACAGATCTTAGGCCAAGAAAATACTTTCTGAAATGATTTTGAAGTTAACTTTATCTTTGATGTTGAGATCCAGAATTTGTTTTGCCTTTAGAATGGTCTAAATGAGGTTGAAATTGAAACTGGTCAGGGCTGTCAGTTTGGGCAGCAAGATCAGCAATCGAATTGTTCAAAGCTTGAGTTGTGTTTCCAAGCTTTATGAGTTCAATGACATGTGTTATGTTAGAAATCAATGATTTACTGTTGAAATAAATATTTGACATTTTTCAAATATGCTTCTACAGATGACAGCGGATAGACAATTGGAGAACGGGTGGGTGGTATCCCACTGTTGTCACCACAGCGGTTATCCGATAGTGTTGAAGCAAATGCTTCAATATTTCGGATATGTGGAGACGCCACAGTATCTCACCAAGGAAGAAGGCGAGGAGGGGAACAAGACATGGACCATGCATGTCAAAGTTCCTGCAGGACTCACACCACCTGGTTGGACGCCGTTCACCATCACGGTGAGAGGTACACAGCCGGAAGGGATGTGGCAAGTGGCAGCTCGCGACACCATGTCGCATTTCTGCCAACTACATGTGAGAGCTATGGAGGGCACTCCATATGCGCTCGTACTTATGGAGGGACGAGCTAATCATTCTTGGGGGTGGAAGGTACATGGAGGCAACAGATCCGGGTTGCCCAAGGTACAACCCCGTGGAGGCGAACCTCAGCCTCCAGTAGAGGGCAGGAAAAGACATGATGGACAGCCAAGCCGTTCATACGGATTGTCTTGCCGTGAAGCTCAAGGAGAGCACCAGCCGGGGAGATCATTTCGAGAGTGCTCTCAGAGCACTCCGCAATGTTCTCCTTCTGATGATAAAGCGACTGAACGAACAACATAATCAGTTGCATCGTCTGAAGAAGGCGAGAAAGAAAAGCCGCGTCGACATTACGGCTTTACAACAGCAAGTGCAAGCCTCGACCCAGAAAAATGAGGTCCTCACACAAGAGCGTGTGACGCTATTGAGGAAGGGCAAGGCTGGGAAGAGGACTACAACCAGTTCATGGACGAGGTGCACGCATTGCAGGACCTCGTACCTCCGGCAATGGGCCTACCGATGGTAGGTGCCATACTCGTGGTTTTGGGTATCCCGGCGATGGGGGAACCATAACCGGAAGAGGAGGTCATGGACCCGGAACCACCAGCAGAGGTAGCGGAGGAGGACGACCCACAGGAGGTCGAGTTCTACTCCGAGTAGTAGGTTACCGTTGCCAAGTAGGGCAGCGGGAGTGGTGTAGGAAAAACTTTTGTAATCGGTGACATGTAGTGTAGACAGTAGTATATGTATAGATAGTGGCGACATGAGCATGACTTCTCGGAGATCCTAGAATAATGTATCTTGTATAAAGTTTATGCTTTATCAATATATGTGAATGTTGTGCAAGTTATTCATGCGTCACTTCAATACCTACTGTTTCATATGGAATTTTAAGTATGACATGTGCTGATCGCTGCTATTTTGAATTTCAGAATGACTCGCACTCGTGTCAACCCAGACGTTGGGGGTTCCAGTCAGGGGGGAGAGACCTCCCAACAGCCTCCCGAGGATTCCTCACGACAGCAACAGCAACAACCGCCACTGCCACATCCAATGGTTACATTGGCCGACATCGTTGCAGCGATGGCGGGTTCTTATCAGCAGCACACGGAGTTGCTGCCGACACTTATTGCCAATACGTCTCGGCCGGAGAGACATCAAGATCACGAGGAGCGCCAACAAAGATCGAACTCCGACTTTATGGCTACTCATCTCCCGGTATTCTCAAGGGTGGATGAACCCATCGATGCAGACAACTGGCTCCGCACGATGGAGATGAAGTTCGGGCTGCTCCAAGTGAGTGAGCAGCGCAAGACTCAGTTCGCGGTCCAACAGCTTCAAGGATCCACGAGCGCTTGGTGGGCGAACTACTGTACCTCGCAACCCACCGAGCTAGTTATGACCTGGGCGGAGCTCCGGATGGCCTCCAGGGCCTATCACATACCGCCGGGTATTACAAAGAGGAAGACGTAGGAGTTCCTTTGCCTGAAGCAAGGAAGCAGGAACGCGTTGGAATACTCCAGGGCGTTCAATGATCTTGCACCCTAACACGACCCCATTGGTACTGTCGAGCCAGGATCACGCTGAGGGGTGCTGCATTGCACAGCACCGTATAACACACGTCAAAGGTACAAAGCGGAAGCGAAATTTTATTACATAAACAAGTTATGAACATGTTTACATCAAAATAAGTTCAGTCTACACTCGCGGGCGTAGACTAAGCATCAAGTGCACGTTCAGCCCTTGAACGCGTCCTTGCTAGCACACACGCACACTAACTCTGCGGCGTGCACGACTCCCACTCGACGGGGTTCCCCTCCTGGGGTTCCGTCTCCTCTTCGGGAGTCCCTTCCTCATAGAACCCTGCAAAAGCTTCAAACACAAGCAGTGAGCACGAAGGCTCAGCAAGTCTGACCCGTCTCACCTAAACATGGAACTTCTACATGAGGGGTGATGGGTTACATGAGGTAAAAATCATTTGCAAAGGACTCGCATAATTAGTAGAACCTTACTTTCAAGTTTTAGCAGCAGGTTGTGGAGAACCTTACGCTAAGGTACATGAGAGAGCCGCAATCAAACAAGAAACGCATTTCTCTCATGTACTTTGCCCAGAGTTGAAAAGAACTTTAATTAGCTCTAAACTACAGCAATCCATTAGCAATCAAGTCCATCTTTCAATCAGCAACATTTTTAACATGTAACTAGCCTGTTCTTTCTACGTCATGGTACAGTGAACAAGTGGTACTCACTGACCGCGAGGGACGGCGATTATAATCGATTTACACCTGCAGGGTTACCCGAACAACCCGTCACGTACGCCCGTACTCAATGTTGCCTACAACAACTATCACAGACGCCGTACGCAACCACCTTTCGCCCATCAGCCAAATATTGAACCGGTCCCATCGTCCCGAGCAAGAGGTCTCTGCACGCGCATCTCAGTGCCGCCAGCCGATTTACACCTCAAGCTCTCAACCTACCCTCTGAACGACGGGCAATGCCTCAATACCCAGCTACCCGAGTTACACCAGTTTCCCGGTTCCCATATAGCCGGTAGGTCTTCGGTACTGTTCTAGCTTGTTCAACAGGCCCGCACACGGCTCGGTCCTCAATCGACACAAGTGGAGCTACAGCACACAGGGCCCAAAGTCCTGCTGCCCTTACCCTCCGCTTAGTCTCATTTTCTTGCCATGTGTTTCATGTGCTATCACTACCCGAGTCGAGTGCCTCTAGCCTATGCTCGCGAGTAGTTCCAACTACTCGACTTGTACCGAATCCTACTCTATCCTAGCAATGCAGTAGCTAACGGGGTTTGCAATCCTAAACCCAACCCATGGTTCTCTTGGCTATGCAGTGGGGCTTCCAAACAAGACTCTAATGCACAGAATAAAGGAAACGAGTATGTGCTCAAAACAATAAAAATTTGTAAAAAGGTTAATGCAAACCGGAGCTTGCCTTGCTGCTCTTGGTCGTAGGCTAGCTGCTCCTCCGGAGTTACGAAGTCTAGGACTTCGGGTTCCTCCTCGACCTTAGCGACTACATGATGGAAGGAATACATGTATCAATTTAAATGCATTTGTATTAAGTTTTGAAGTTGTGAAGTCTATAATCCTTGCTAGACAGACCCAATAACTGTGAAACTTTTACTGGGGCTTGGCTACAACCTAAACAGAGATTTGGTCAAGTTTTAGTTGCAGTAAAGCTCATTTGAGCCCTCCACAATTAATTATGTCCTTGAACTTAATTGGAACTCTTAGGGTGTTCTAGGGATTTTCATGAAACAAACTATGACTTTCTGAAAACTAGATTTTCAGAGGGTTCTCATGGAGTTGGTTTCACTTAATTTGAAGATTCCTAGCTAATGATATGAGCAAACCAATTTCAGAGAAAATTCTGAAAAATGTTTCTGGACATTTTCTATTTTCTCTGGAACAGTTTCACTAATCACACCATTAGGTGGATTAAAAGAGCTCCAATAGGTATGAAATTTTTATGGTAGTTCAGGGATATTTTGGTGAACCTCTCAGCAAAATTCCAGGATTTTTCTCCAAAGGATTCTCCAGTTAAAATTCCAAACAGTTTAAATTTGAGGAATTAATTCTGGAAAAATAAGGAATTTCATGAAGTGAAACTTGATTTCCTGGAAAGTTCTCAGAGAGCTGAATCCAACAAAATTTGGTTCACTCGATTTGGAGCTTTCTCGCCAAAGTTATAAGGATTTGAAGTTTGAACTGAAACTGAAATTCGGGGAAAAGTTTAAATTCCTGCTCGTGGGCCCCGCACACAGTGCGTCGTCTCCCTCCTCGCGCCAACTGCGCGGCGGCGGCGATCTCCGGCGACCCTCGCCGGAACTGAGTTCCCGGCCACCCCCCGTCCCGAAACTCACCGCCTGCACCTTTACCAACCCTCTGGACTCGATGGTGGGGTCGCCGACCGCCGGCGATGACAGGAAACCCGTGCACACCGGTGACAGCACCTGCTAGGGTTCCGGTGAGGTCGGTCCCGCTCTCCCGTGCACCAAATCGACTGGGAATCGGTCGGAGAGCATCAGTAGAGCGTGGGAAACACGAACCCGGGCTGGGTGGAAGCTAGGAATACCGGCAACTATGCTCTCGACGGTGAGCCGAGGTGTTCAGCCATGGCGGCGGGGAAAACAGCCATATCATGGCCGATTCTCGATGGTTTTCTCTAATTCCAGTTCGAGCGTGGGTGCTATCGTGCGCAGAAGCTACTAGGTAACGAGCTTGTCCAACCCTCGTGTATAGAGCACGAATTTCACCCGAAGGTGAGCTCGGTCCTTATGAACTGATCACGAGTAAACTTGGAAATTCTCGGCCGAGGTTTGATCAATTGCCAAACGGCTTTCGGCTACTCCATCTACATACAATCACGCACCTTTCTTGTGTAGAGAAGAGGACGTGACAGCGGCTGTGTTGTGCTGTCCACGAGAGCCCGATCGGCGGCGATGCTCGGCTCGCCGGAGAAACGGCTCGTACAGCTCGAGGACGCTTGCTCACTGGACAACACGGGGTCTAGGAGGTCGCTCACGATCTCTTGGTGCCGTTTTACTGTGGAGGAGGCTGTGCTCGCGAGTGATCGGGCTTGATCAAGCGTGAGCTCGGGCGGCGGCGATGGCAGTGGAAGAACAGGTCGCGCACGTCGGCAGCTCGGGGAATGGGTGATCAAAGCACGCCGGGGAGGGGATAAGTAGCCCGGCGACTGGTCTCCAGCTTGGGGCGCGCAGCAGGAGCTGGCGCCAGCTGCCCCCCGGTGGCGCGCGCACACTGCACCCGGGAACCGATTGAGCTGTGTTTCAGTCGGTTTGTGTTGAAGTAGAGGCTGACATGTGGGTCCCACTCCCCATTTTAACCTCTGAAATTTACTTCTAATCACTGTTGTAAACAGTGACCCCCATACTACCCCTGGCAATTCAAATTATTCACCCATGAGCCATTTGAATTGATCAAAGTTCAAATGAGGTTTGGTTTGAATGAATTTCAGCACAAGTTCAGTTTGAAATTCAAATAAAGTTTGAATTTCTCCCACTTAGCTCATGTCAAGATCAACTCCAAATGGAGTGAAAATTGGTGTGTGAGCTCACAAAAATGTGCTGAGTAAGAATATGCCTCCCACTTTTAAATTCATGGGATAAAAACAGTTTGAATTTGAATATGGTTTCAAACTGCCCTCTTTCTAACTATACCCAAAATGACCTCAAAAAGGTTTGGAATTTGGGTGAAACTTGGCATGGACATCCTTAGCAAAATGTAGGAGTTTTCATATGTCCAGCCCCCCTTATATCACATGTGTGAAATACCACTTTGGCAATGTGTGAGTTTCTTCTCTAATGAGCATGTTGATAATTGTTACTTGCTCTTCATTTGTGTTCATCATCCTTCCTCAAATGAGGTGTGTGGTGTGGTGATGAACACTGCAAATGTGTGTCAAGACTGAGGCCCTTACACACACTACGCTTCTTATCACGCTGATATCGACGAGAAGCGGCGGGATCATTTTTACCAGGGGCTTAACCCGCTCCAGAAGGACAAGCTGGCGATGTTCAATCGCGGCAGCCTCAATAATATTATTGATGCTGTGATTGTTTAGGAGGACTCAGGCAAGGAGTTAGCAGCGGCGGAGAGGAAGCGGAGTGCGCCTGTGACGCACTCAATTCTGTGGAAAACCACGGAACCGAGAACTGATGCATATGTGTGCCCAGGATGTTCATCACACATACACATATGTTCCACAAACTGAATTCAGAATATATATATATATATAACCACGAATAACAGAGTTTATTACAATGTCTCATGAGTCTTGGACTCATGCTCACAGCGGAAGTCTTAATCTAACAGCGGAAGTCTTTATTCTAATGCGGAAGCAATCTAACTAATGCGTAAGCAATTCTAAGCAGCAGTGGCTCCATCTCTACTCCATCCCCAAAGGCAAGGTTGAGAATGGATTACACACCTAATGCTCCACTTGATCTTCATAGTAATCTTCTCCTGTTGCTGATAATGAAATAATAATGCAAGTTTGAGTACAATGATGTACTCAACAAGTGCGGGAAAATATGATATGTAGCTCACAACAAGGTAGGTATAAAAAGGCTCATTGCAGAAAGCAAAGTTATTTATAAAAAAACCACGATAAAACAGCAACTTATCTTTAGGTAAATGTAATCCCAACATGTATTAAAATATCAATCATACCCCCATTATGTTCATTACCTTCCATGTCCCATCCAGACATTAATCAACCTCATTCTTGCTCCTGAATACCTCCTCGTATTCGCTACCATCTCATGAATACCATCTCGTATTCGCTACCATTTCATCTCATAAAAAATTTCGTCTCACACCTAGACCAATCTTGTTGCCATGACTCAACAGTCATGCAACCCATCTTATCACCCGGACTCAACAGTCCCCAAAACATAACCAAAAACCAAACCATAACCAAAATTCAATAACCATCCCAACTAATCATGGAAGTTGGTCAGGCGCTCGTGACCGTAAGCTCGGGTATCATGATAGTTTTAGACTCTGCAGAGTTTGCACCTCTTTACCCACAAGTTTGTGATTTCGTCACCCGTCGGCGACTGCAGAACCTCCATTATACCAGTACACAACCGTCGGTGTATGGCCAAGAGATCACAAAATAGCCTTTACAAAGGGGCTACTAGATGTATGGACTCACTAAGGTTTCACCGGCAGGCTAGAATCTCCAATTCTCCCACCCACAGGCCCCCTCTTGTGCCATGCAGTTCCTAGGGCAGTCCTCACTCGACTCCTATTCCCCGCGCCTTCCACGGTCCATAACAATCAAGCAACTTACCTAATTAGTCAGCTAAGACGCACCCATACTTGGCCTTGTGGTGGCACTGTCATCCTGGCATGTGCTCACATGAACCGGTCCTTAGATCTACGGCAAGTAAATCACCATCTCATGCTACCTCATTCACAAACCCAGTCTTGCCTAGATCCCCCTCCAATCCATGTTCATTAACAACATCAGTTTCTCATTATCATTACGAGTGCAGTTAGCTAGACACATCTATCTCGCTTCCCAATCCCATGGACTCAGCGAAGCTTAAAGCAAAAACCATACCCGACTTATAAACTTCCCTGGTTTCAAGGATGGTTTAACCAAAGCTAGTAAACTCCTATAAAAGGGTTTCCCATCATGTTTGACTTAGCACACACACCTTTTCGCAAAACAAAACAGTTTCCCCAAAACATAGGATCAATATGGTCAAGGGGCACTTGCCTTGTTCTTGCGGTTCCGGTTGCTCTTGGATCTCGAAACCTTGTTGTTGCAGCTCGTCGTAGACAGCTCCCTGAGCTTGTCCTTCTATACATGATCACACACATACAAGATTCATAACAATCAATATCATGCACAAACTTTAACTAGATGCGATGATGCATATGCATGTTAGTCCTACGATGCAGTTTTTATTAGATCGGATTGTACGTGTTCTTGCATGGCTTGCATGGTTTTATGATGAACAGAGGTGTTCAGATCAAATGTGGACGTGGTGACGATCTTGTCTTTAGATCAACCCGATCAACAAGTGATCTGTCCAAGAAAAAGCTTCTGTTCGAAAGGAATCAAAGAACAGATGCAAAGAAAACGCGATGACGTCGTAAGGTTGTATTGGAGACCTACCTTATGTTCTTCTTGGCCTCGGGGTCCTTCTCTGATCAGACAGATCGTTGGGGCTTTCTTCCGGCGATCTTCCTCGACTGAACTCCGGCGATGGGTTTACTCGGTGAGTTGGGGGCTAGGGCTCTAAGTCGTCGGCTCAGGAGTTGAAAAAGAAGTTCGTGGTTTTCCGTCCAAAGGTTCTGCGTTCTATTTATAATCGGGAGAAGAAGAGTCCTAATCTGATTGTATTTTGAATAAGAGTCCTGTTCAGATTGTCGTTGAATCTTATCAACTTATCTTTAGTTTATTTGGTGTGGTAACATTGTGGAGTTCAGGTCGGCTTCCTCTCCGTACCGATATTTCTACGCGTACAGAATCCAAAAACCGCTCCAGAACTCGTTACCTCCGCGGTGATGAGCTCCGGAAGCTCCACGTGTCCACTGGGGCCTGGTCTCCCCTTTTTCTGCAGAGACGAGCTCTGGTTGTGCCGCGTGTCAAGTGAGCGAGACCTCCCTCTCCTTCGGAGGTGAGCTCCGCGTGCGCAACGTATCCTGGCGGTCGGGACCTCCTCTCTATTCGGAGGTGGCTCCGCGCACGCCACGTGTCAGTGCCGGACCTTCGCTCTCTCCGGAGGTGGCTCCGGGTGTGCCACGTATCCATTCCGGACCTCCCTCTCTTCGGAGGTGAGCTCCGTGAATGCCACGCGTTAAGTAGCACCGAACTTCCTTTCTTCTCAGAGACGAGCTCCTAGGTTAACACTTGTCCAACAGTGACGGACCTCCTGGAGATAAGCTTCGGTGGCGACACGTGTCCAATAGGACCGGACCTCTCGGAGGTGAGCTCCGAGGTCGACACGTATCCCGCACGACTGGTCCTCTGATTTCCACAGTAACTTGCTCTGAGGGTGACACGTGTCCAGCGGAACTGCCTTCGCTTCTCCACAGAGGCTAGCTCCGGGGGCAACACGTGTCCCACTGGGTCAGACCTCTCCCCCTTTTGCGGAGATGAGCCCCGAGCCTGCCACGTAGCCAGTTTAGCGGCAGACCTCTCCCCACTTCTCAGGGATGAGCTCTGAACACACCACGTGGCCAGCGAGCCGCGGGAGTTGTCTTCGGTGCTCTCTGTGAACTGGATTCTTGTTCTTTTTGGCTATATTTTTAATTCTTTCTCTGTTCCCATTCCCTTTAAAATGTTTTCTTTCATGAAACATGAATATATGCAGAAACCAAAAATGAGGGTGTCACAAATCAACCCCCCTTAAATTGAATCTCGCCCTCGAGATCCGTTGGTAGAGAATAGATGAGGAAGTCTGCCTTGATGTCTTCTTCACGCTCCCATGTGGCTTCAGCTTCGGTGTGATGGCTCCATTGTACCTTGCACTATCGGATCACTTTGTTCCTGGTGACCCTGTCCTTTACGTCCAAAATTCAGACAGCGTGTTCCGCATAAGTCAGGTCCTCTTGAAGTTCAAGCTCTTTCATTGGTACTTGCTCCTCTGGTACTCTCAAGCACTTCTTGAGCTGGGATACATGAAAAACGTCATGTACGTCGGAGAGGTGCGTTGGGAGCTCTAGTTAATAGGCTACTTCTCCTCGCTTGTCCAAAATCTTAAATGGTCCGATGTAGCGAGGTGCTAGCTTGCCTTTGACGTTGAAACGTCGTCGGCCACAGATAGGCGATAACTTAAGGTATACGAAGTCTCCTACTTCGAAAGTCAACTTCCTTCGCCTATTGTACGCATAGCCTTTCTGTCGTGACTGAGCAGCCTTTAAGTTCTCCCGTATCGTTTGGACTTGCTTTTCAGCTTCTTGTAGCACTTCGGGTCCAAACACCTGGTTTTCTCCGGTCGCGTTCTAAAACAGCGGCGTTCTACGCCGCCTACCATACAATGCTTCGAAAGGTGACATCTTCAAGCTAGCTTGATAGCTGTTGTTATAGGAGAATTCGGTGTACGGTAAACTCCTATCCCAAGTACGCCCACGTTTCAAGGCGCAAGCCCTCAACATGTCTTCGAAAATTTGGTTTGTCCTTTCGGTTTGTCCATTGGTTTGTGGGTGATAGGCGGAGCTAAAATCCAGTCGTGTACCCATAGCTTTCTGCAGCTTCCTCCAAAATCTAGAGGTAAACTGAGAACCTCAATCGGAGACTATCCTCCTCGAGACTCCATGGCGGCACACGATCTGCTCCATGTACAACCTGGCTAATTGTCCAACATTGTACTTGGCCCTTACACGGAGAAAATGGGCTGTTTTCGTCAATCGGTCCACGATAACCCATATGGAGTCGTAACCCGACTGAGTACGTGGCAATCCGGCGATGAAATCCATACTGATGTCCTCCCACTTCCACTCGGGTACCTTCAAGGGTTGCAACAATCCAGCGGGTCTTTGATGTTCGGCCTTCACCCGTTGGCATGTGTCGCATAGGGCAACGTATTCGGCTATGTCCCTTTTCATACCATCCCACTAATAACAAGTCTTCAAGTCCTTTTACATTTTGGTACTTCCGAGATGTATGGAATAGGATGAATCATGTGCCTCTTTTAATATCATGTCGCAGAGGTGCTTCACGTTAGGCATGCAAATCCTTTTTCCTAGCCAAAGCGTACTCTTCTCATATTCTTTGAAATTCGTCTCTATTCCTTGTCGGATCCTTTCCTTGATCTCCTCACCCGTTGCTTGGCCATCTTTTATCTCTTGCTCCAATGAAGAATGGATCTCCATCACTTCCATGTTGTTTAAGAATCCGAGGTGTAACCGTTCGAACTCCTTTCGTAGTTCGGGTGGTAGCACCCGAATCGTGACTTGGTGACATTCTCCCTTCCGGCTGAATGCATAAGCTACTACATTGGCCTTCCCGGGGTGGTAGTTGATTCCAACATCGTAATCCTTGATGAGTTCCAACCATCGACGTTGCCTCAAATTCAGGTCCGTTTGTGTAAATATGTACTTGAGGCTTTTATGATCCGTATAGATCTCACATCGATGACCAAGTATATAATGTCTCCAAATCTTCAATGCATGCACTACTGCTGCTAGCTCCAAGTCATGTGTAGGATAATTAAGCTCGTGCTTCTTTAACTGTCGTGAGGCATAGGCTACCACCTGTCCTTCTTGCATGAGCACACATCCGAGCCCTTGTCTGGATGCGTCACAATACATGTCAAAGCTCTTGCTCACGTCCGGCAATACCGAAACCGGCGCTGTGGTTAGCCTTTTATTGAGTTCCTCAAAACTTTCTTGGCATGCTGGTGTCCATTGAAAGGCTTTTCCCTTTGTTAGCCACTCTGTCATAGGCTTTGCTATCTTAGAGAAGTCCTTGATGAAGCGTCGCAAGTATCCAGCCATCCCAAGAAAACTCCGAATATCCCTCACGTTTTGTGGTTGGTTCCATTTCAGAACATCTCCCACTTTTCCGGGATCAACCGATACTCCTTCCTCGGAGATAATGTGGCCTAGGAACGACATCTCCTTTAGCCAAAATTGACACTTGTTAAGCTTGACATACAATTGATGCTCACGCATTTTCTGCAAGGTCAATCTCAAATGTTCTTCATGCGCCTCCTCACTTTTTGAATACACCATAATGTCATCGATGAAAACCACGACGAACTTATCCAAGTACTCCATGAAAATCTTGTTCATAAGGTATATGAAGTATGCGGGTGCATTTGTTAACCCGAAAGACATGACGGTATATTCATATGAACCATACCGTGTTTGAAAGGCTGTCTTGGGTATATCGGAGGACTTAATCATCAGCTGGAAATATCCCGACCGAAGATCAATCTTGGAGAACACTCGGGCTCCTTTCATTTGGTCGAATAGGTCCTCTATACGGGGCAGAGGGTATTTGTTCTTGATTGTCACCTTGTTGAGAGACCTATAGTCCACGCACATCCTTTGGGTTCCATCCTTCTTGTCTACGAAGAGCACAGGAGCTCCCCATGGTGACGAGCTTGGACGTATAAAACCCTTCTCCAACTGCTCCTGAATTTGCTTCTTGAGTTCCACTAGTTGATTGACGGGCACCCTATAGGGTCTCTTTGCTATAGGTGCAGTTCCGGGTACCAAATCAATGGCAAATTCAATGTCCCAATCAGGTGGCATACCTGGAAGCTCCTCTGGAAACACGTCCAAGAATTCTTGAACCACTGGAATGCCGTCCAATGTTGCTCCTTCGACGTGGTTCAAGATTGCCTTTTCGGTTGTTTGTTGGGTTGACTCAAACTCGACACGAATACCGTGCTCATTTGTCAACTGCACGCTTCTTTCAGCACATTGGATTACCCCGTTGTGCTTGCTTAACCAATCCATCCCGAATATTATGTCAATCCCTTGGAAATCCAAGACAATGAGGTTGGCAAGGAAGCCTACCCCCCTTATTTTAAGGCTTACTTTCGGACATACTATATTAGTCCTCATCTCTCCACCAGGAGAATTAACTAACATATCACATTTTAAGTGTGATATGGGTAGATTATGCTTGGCAACAAACTTGGATGATATGAAGGAATGTGATGCTCCAGAATCAAATAAGATGGTGGCTGGGTTGGAGTTGGCAAGGAACATACCAATTACGACGTCCTCAGCCTGTTGTGCTTCCTCAGCAGAGACATGGTTCACGTTGCCGCGAGCATAGTTCTGCTGTACAGAGTTTCCTTGATTGTCCCCTCCGTTCGGTCGCGGGTTCTTCTTGGGCACGTTGTCTTGCTGTCCAGGGCCTCTCCTTGGGCACTGGCTTGCGAAGTGTCCTGTTTCCCCGCATGCAAAGCATGCCCTGTTGCCTACGGCAGCAGGTACATTGGAGCGGGGGTTTTGAACAGGAGCGCCCATGTTGGGTCGGGGCATAGGAGGCAAGGGCACACGAGGTGCTTGTGCAGCGTGTCGTTGCTGTGGTGACTGACTAGAGCGATATGCAGGAGCGGTTCATCCATACTGCGGTGCGGCCGGGGGCATGTACCGAGGTTGTACGTTGCTCCCTTGGGGCTGGTATGGCATCTTCCTCTTGCACTCTCGCTCGATCTCTCGGATCTTGCTTTCAACCACTATAGCCTTGTCAACCAGCTTTTGAAAGCTTGTATAGTCATTGTTGAGGAGCTGAACCTGTATCTCATTGTTCAACCTCTCATGAACAGGTATTGCTTCCTCTGGTCTGAGTTGACATCTTCGGGGGCATACCGGGACAGTTGTGTGAACTTGTTGAGATACTCATTCGCGCTTCTCTGTCCTTGGCGGAGACCTTCAAACTCTTGTCTCTTAAGCATCATTACACCAGCAGGGGTGTAATGAGAGCGGAAACTCTCCTTGAACTCAGTCCAAGTGATCGTCTCCGGGTCGACATGAGCGTTAAATATGGCATCCCACCAGTCAGCGGCAGCTCCCATAAGTTGTTGCGACGCAAAAAGAACCTTCTCTCGGTCATTGCACTGCACTATGGCAAGCTTCTTCTCCATGGATTTCAACCAGTCGTCGGCCTCCATGGGGTCGTTAGCTTGAGCAAAGGTGGGTGGTCGAGTCTTCATGAACTCTCCCAGCCTGTTATGAGCCGGTGGTGGTGGTGGCGGTGGTGCCAGAACAGGGTTGTTGTTGTTGGCCTGCAACTGACCCAAAGTTTGGATCATGGTTTGCATAAGTTAATTTTGCATGGCCATCAACCGTTCCAGGTTGTTCTCACCAGCTCCGGGGTTAATAGGAACTCCATCGTGGCCATCCTATTGGTCGTCACGGACGTTCCTTCAGCCGGCATTTCCTCTCACCATCTGTGAGAGAGAACGAAATAGAATAGAAGGTTAGAAGGTTAGGTAGATCCCCTCGACTATATGCATCAAGGTCGGTTGGACTATATATATTATCCCATATGAGGATGTGAACAAGTGTCGAAGCATCTCACACCTCTTTCTACTTATGTGTGGATATGGACAATGTTTTGAGACGTCCCACGACTCACACTAAGCAGACAATTCACAAACAATCATCACAAGGGCTCACACAACTCCTATTCAAGGCTTGTTCAATGGGGTCCTATATGACTTAGGGTGATGTCAAATCTGTGATCCAACTATGGCTTCTCCTAGGCTTGTATCCTATGTCAAGGTAGTTCCAATGCCAATCTATGCATCTTATGGTCAGCGTGGCTTAGCTACCAATCTGTGTCTAATACCAATCTATGATCTATCTAAGCGTGTAACGTACCATCAACCCGTGGCTTTTGATACCAGTTTGTGTTTCCTATTTAGGCATGTAACCCACTGTCAACCGTGTCTCTGATACCAATCTGTGACGCCCTCAATTCTGTGGAAAACCACAGAACTGAGAACTGATGCATATGTGTGCCCAGGATGTTCATCACACATACATATATGTTCCACAAACTGAATTCAGAATATATATAACCACGAATAACAGAGTTTATTACAATGTCTCATGAGTCTTGGACTCATGCTCATAGCGGAACTCTTAATCTAACAGCGGAAGTCTTTATTCTAATGCGGAAGCAATCTAACTAATGCGGAAGCAATTCTAAGCAGCAGTGGTTTCATCTCTACTTCATCCCCACAGGCAAGGTTGAGAACAGACTACACACCTAATGCTCCACTTGATCTTCATAGTAATCTTCTCCTGTTGCTGATGATGAAATAATAATGCTAGTTTGAGTACAATGATGTACTCAGCACTGCGGGAAAATATGATATGTAGCTCACAACAAGGTAGGTATAAAAAGGCTCATTGCAGACAGAAAAGTTATTTACCAAAAAAAAACCACGATAAAACAGCAACTTATCTTTAGGTGAATGTAATCCCAACATGTATTAAAATACCAATCATACCTCCATTATGTTCATTACCTTCCATGTCCCATCCAGACATTAATCAACCTCATTCTTGCTCACGAATACCTCCTTGTATTCGCTACCATCTCACGAATACCATCTCGTATTCGCTACCATTTCATCTCATAAACAATTTCGTCTCACACCGAGACCAATCTCGTTGCCATGACTCAACATTCATGCAACCCATCTTATCACCCGGACTCAACAGTCCCCAAAACATAACCAAAAACCAAACCATAACCAAAATCCAATAACCATCCCAACTAATCATGGAAGTTGGCCAGGCGCTCGTCACCGTAAGCTCGGCTATCATGATAGTTTTAGACTCTGCAGAGGCCTGGCGCAGTGGTAGAGTCTCTCCACTTGTGTCCTGGAGGTCCTGGGTTCGAATCAGCCTCCTTGCAAAATAAGCAAGGGGAAAGCTGACTAGAAATCCCCTTCCCTAGATCCCACAACGTGTGGGAGCTTTCAGCACTGGGTATGCCCCTTTAGAGTTTGCACCTCTTTACCCACAAGTTTGTTATTTCGTCACCCGTCGGCGACTGCAGAACCTCCATTATACCAGTACACAACCGTCGGTGTATGGCCAAGAGATCACAAAATAGCCTTTACAAAGGGGCTACCAGATGTATGGACTCACTAAGGTTTCACCGGCAGGCTATAATCTCCAATTCTCCCACCCATGGGCCCCCTCTTGTGCCATGCAGTTCCCAGGGCAGTCCTCACTCGACTCCCATTGCCCGCGCCTTCCACAGTCCATAGCAATCTAGCAACTTACCTAATTAGTCAGCTAAGCCGCACCCATACATGGCCTTGTGGTGGCACTGTCATCCTGGCATGTGCTCGCATGAACCGGTCCTTAGATCTACGGCAAGTAAACCACCATGGCAAGTAAACCACCATCTCATGCTACCTCATTCACAAACCCAGTCTTGCCTAGATCTCCCTCCGACCCATGTTCATTAACAACATCAGTTTCTCATTATCATTACGAGTGCAATTAGCTAGACACATCTATCTCACTTCCCAATCCCATGGACTCAGCGAAGCTTAAAGCAAAAACCATACCCGACTCATAAACTTCCCTGGCGACAAGGATGGTTTAACCAAAACTAGTAAACTCCTACAAAAGGGTTTCCCATCATGTTTGACTCAGCACACACACCTTTTCGCAAAACAAAACAGTTTTCCCAAAACATAGGATCAATATGGTCAAGGGGCACTTGCCTTGTTCTTGCAGTTCCAGTTGCTCTTGGATCTCGAAACCTTGTTGTTGCAGCTCGTTGTAGACAGCTCCCAGAGCTTGTCCTTCTATACATGATCACACACATACAAGATTCATAACAATCAATATCATGCACAAACTTTAACTAGATGCGATGATGCATATGCATGTTTGTCCTATGATGCAGTTTTTATTAGATCGGTTTGTACGTGTTCTCCCATGCTTGCATGGTTTTACGATGAACAGAGGTGTTCGGATCAAATGTGGACGTGGCGACGATCTTGTCTTTAGATCAACCCGATCAACAAGTGATCTGTCCACGAAAAAGCTTCTGTTCGAAAGGAATGGAAGAACAGATGCAAAGAAAATGCGATGACGTCGTAAGGTGGTATTGGAGAGCTACCTTACATTCTTCTTGGCCTCGGTGTCCTTCTCTGACCAGACAGATCGTTGGGGCTTTCTTCCGGTGATCTTCCTTGACTGAACTCCGGCTATGGGTTTACTCGGCGAGTTGGTGGCTAGGGCTCTAAGTCGTCGGCTCAGGAGTTGAAAAATAAGTTCATGGTTTTCCAGCCAAAGGTTCTGGGTTCTATTTATAATCGGGAGAAGAAGAGTCCTAATCTGATTGTATTTCGAATAAGAGTCCTGTTCAGATTGTCGTTGAATCTTATCAACTTATCTTTAGTTGATTTGGTGCGGTAACATTGTGGAATTCAGGTCGCTTTCCTCTCCGTACCAATATTTCTACGCGTACAGAATCCAAAAACCGCTCCAGAACTCGTTATCTCCGTGGTGATGAGCTCCGGAAGCTCCATGTGTCCACTAGGGCCTGGTCTCCCCTTTTTACGCAGAGACGAGCTCCGGTTGTGCCGCGTGTCAAGCGAGCAAGACCTCCCTCTCCTTCGGAGGTGAGCTCCCTGTGCGCCACGTATCCTGGCGTTCGGGACCTCCTCTCTATTCGGAGGTGGCTCTGCGCACGCCACGTGTCAGTGCCGTACCTTCCCTCTCTCTGGAGGTGGCTCCGGGTGGGCCACGTATCCATTCCGGACATCCCTCTCTTCGGAGGTGAGCTCCGTGAACGCCACACGTTAAGTAGCGCCAGACCTTCTTTCTTCTCAGAGACGAGCTCTGAGGTTAACACGTGTCCAACAGTGACGGACCTCCCGGAGATAAGCTCCGGTGGTGACACGTGTCCAATAGGAACGGACCTCTCGGAGGTGAGCTCCGAGGTCGACACGTATCCCACGCGACTGGTCCTCTGATTTCCGCGGTAACTTGCTCCGAGGGTGACACGTGTCCTGCGGAACTACCTTTGCTTCTCCGCAGAGGCTAGCTCCAGGGCAACACGTGTCCCACAGGGTCGGACCTCTCCCCCTTTTGCGGAGATGAGCCCCGAGCCTGCCACGTAGCCAGTTTAGCGGTGGACCTCTCCCCACTTCGCAGGGATGAGCTCCGAACACACCACGTCGCCAGCGAGCCGCAGGAGTTGTCTTCGGCTCTCTGTGAACTGGATTCTTGTTCTTTTTGGCTATCTTTTTAATTCTTTCTCTGTTCTCATTCCCTTTAAAATGTTTTCTCTACATGAAACATGAATATATGCAGAAACAAAAAAATGAGGGTGTCACAGCGCCGCAAAGCAGCGGAGAAGGAGGTGGTCCTTCTAAAAAATACCGGATGGTGAATCACTCACCATCGGGTCCACGCTGGCAGCCACCACAGTGGACGATGCCATTCTGCAGTCGGCCATATTCTCCACTGGCATTCAGGCCGGCACTACCAGCACCACCTCCGCAGCAACACCAGCAGCAGCGGGCGAGGCCGCGTGCGTATGCACCTCAGCAGCGCATGCCAGGCTTTCGTCCCCCAACCACAAGCAAGTCAGCAGCCACATGTTACAAATGTGGTCGCTCAGGACACTTCGCCAACAACTGTCCTGAGAGACAAGGCGTCGGAGTGGCACCGCAGTTTCTGGGGAGGAATCAGCCCCGGAATCCCACTAATCCGCGGTGGGCAAATTCTTGGCCCAGCACCGTCCACCAACTTGCCATAGAGGAAGTGCCGGAGGGAGAGCTGATCCTTGCGGGTATGTTCCAACTCCACCAACATCCCGCTATAGTGTTATTTGATTCAGGCGCCACACATAGCTTCATTAGCCAAGCCTTTATTGCCAAATACAGCTTGCAAATACTACCCACCGACAGTCTATACTTTATTTGTTCACCGGGTGGGAGAATTACAGCAAGCATGATGGTTCCAAAAGCGCCATTATGCTTAGAGGGTAGAGTATACCCTATGTCTCTCATAGTTTTAAAGGGACAGATGGTCGATGTCATCCTAGGGTTGTCATGGTTAACCCGCCACGGCACTGTTTTAGACACCGTCCTCCGAGTCGTGCATTTGATTTCAGAAGTGCACGAGTCGCACTCTTTATTTCTGGACAGTAAAGGAATAAAACATCCAAGTGTATATCAATCCACAACCATCCGATTGGAAGACATTCCAGTAGTCCGTGAGTTCCCTGACGTATTCCCGGATGATTTACCCGGGATGCCACCCGACCGAGAGGTGGAGTTCAAGATTGAACTTGCACCGGGAACTATGCCAATATCCCAAAGGTCGTAAAAGATGGCGCCCAAGGAATTGGCTGAACTGAAGACGCAGTTAACGGACCTGCTGGAGAAGGGTTTTATTAGGCCGAGCTCCTCGCCATGGGGCTGTTCGGCATTATTTGTGAAGAAGAAATACGAGACGTTGCGCCTTTGCGTGGACTATCGTCCACTAAATGCCGTAACCATCAAGAACATGTACCCGTTGCCACGGATCGACATGTTGTTTGATGAGTTGGTCGAAGCAATGATCTTTTCCAAGATGGACTTAAGATCCGGGTACCATCAGATTAAGATATGGGCTGAGGATATTCCGAAGACGGCTTTCTCGATGAGGTACGTACTTTATGAGTACCTGGTCATGTCCTTCGGCCTCACCAACGCTTCAGCCACTTCATGTATTTGATGAACTAGGTCTTCATGCCGGGGATGGACAAGTTTGTCGTGGTCTTCATCGACGACATATTGGTATATTCCAAGTCGGGGGAAGAACACAAGAGGCATCTGCATATAGTCTTGCAACGGCTGCGGGATCACAAATTATATGTGAAATTCAGCAAGTGCGAGTTCTTGATATCGCAAGTGCCTTTTCTCGGGCATATTATCTCAGCGGGGGGTATCGCTGTAGACCCGAGTAAAATCACACAAGTGCTGAATTGGAAGTCCCCGAGACTGTTCACGAGGTACGGAGTTTCCTCGGACTCGCGGGATATTATCGGAGGTTCATTTCAAACTTCTCAAAGATTGCCAAGCCTATGACAGAGATGCTGAAGAAGGCTACCAAATATGTTTGGAGTCCAGCATGTGAAGCAGCGTTCAAGGCATTATTGAGGCATCTAACATCAGCACCTGTTTTGGCGCAGCCAGACACAACAAAACCATTCGATGTGTACTGTGATGCATCCGGCATTAGGCTTGGATGTGTTCTGATGCAAGACCGAACTATAAGGGCCTAAGTTTTTGGCACATATTCAAAGTGTTCATCACCACACACACACTTCATTTGAAGAAACTTGATGAATACATTTGAAGAGCAAGTAAACACCATCAACATGCTCATTAGAGAATAAACTCACAAAATGCAAAAGTGGCATTTCCCACATGCATCATAGGGGCTGGGCATATGAAAAACTCCTACACCTTGTTAGGAATGTCCATGCCAAATTTCACCCACATTCAAAACCTTTTTGAAGTCCTTTTAGGTATAACTAGAAAGAGGGTGGTTTGAACTCAAATTCAAATTCAAACTATTTCCATCCCATGAATTCAAAAGTGGGAGGCATATTCTTACTCAGCACATTTTTGTGAGCTCACACACCAATTTTCACTCCATTTGGAGTTGATCTTGAGATGAGCTAAGTTAGTAAATTCAAACTCAATTTGAATTTCAAACTGCATATGTGCTGAAATTTATTCAAACACTTCACAATTTGAATTCTATCAACTTCAAATGGGCTTTTGGTTGATAATTCAAAAATGAGAGGGTATTTGGGTCTCTACTGTTTAGAGCATGGGGAAAATTAAATTTCGAAGGTTGAACCTCGGGTGGAACTCACATGTCAGCCTCAGCAGCAAATTCAACCGACTGAAGCCCGAGCTCGGTTTCTTGCGCCTGGTCCAGCGGCCGCCACGGCGAGAAAACAGCGATACCAGCAGCTGCTTGCCGCCCCTGGCTGCTGAACCGCCTCACCCCTCCCTCTTATCCCCCGCTGCTGAGCCAAACCGAGCACTACCGAGCAGTCGTCGCCTCTCGCGCAAGAAAAGCGTTGTCTCGCTGCCACTCTCTCGGGTTTGATCGGAAAGCTAGTGATCACAGCCTCTCCACTCCCTCCAAGACGCAAAACGGTACTAGGGATCTGTCACACCCGGTTTTTCCGAAGAACAACCAAGTGAATATCACATTTATGCCAGGATCATTTTCTCATACATGTGATGACAAATAGTGAAGCACCATTTATTACAAGCCAGGTGTCGAATATATATAAGTCTTACATAGCATATGTCTTGATGGACAATAAAAAGTTCATAAAATAGCAGCGGAATAATTATTCTCGTGGGCTCCGTCACAGGCGTTGCCCGGGGGACTCCATGAACCTAGAAACCTCCTTCGGGTCCAAAGTTTGTATCATTTAATACCACTTCATTATTTTGACCTGAGCAGCAATATAAACCAACAAATATGCAAGGTTGAGTACCGATGGTACTCAGCAAGTGTGGAAAAGTTATGTCATGCATGGCTAGAACAAGGAGAGGTTGAACTCATGGTTAAAGCACTACGCAATTATTGCCTACCACCTTAGCTTATTAAGTACCTACATTACTACACAGGTGAAATGGTCCCAATCTCCCATCCCATCATCATAATCAAATAACCGTAATATCATTTCCAATGTTAAGCTTCCCACTTAACATCCACAACCTCCAAGGTCATCATCCTCTAATCATGAATAAGTCCAAGCTGCTCTTGACCGTGAGCACAGCTGTCATGACAGTTTTGACTCTGCAGAGTTTGTACCACTGTACCCACATGTAGTGATTTCATCCCCCGTTGCCGGGTGGACTAAAAGAACCTCCATTATGCCAGTGGCCACGAACCACATTCACACTTCCCAGGTGTGTAGCCAGGAGATCACTACGAAGCCTTTACAAAGGGATTCCCGACGAGCGTGGGCCCACTGAGGTTTCACCCCTAACAGCATACAAGAGGCTCCAACCCCGCTGCAGTGGCCCCCTCTTGAGCCTTGCGGTTCATATGGTAGTCCAGCTGACACCTATTCCCCGCACCATCCAACACACCCATACTACGCCGGGGATACACCTAATTAATTGGCCAAGCTGCCCCATCTCAGCATGTGGTTGGCAAGGTAAAGCCAGGTTACATGCTCCATGAACCGGTCCTTAGGATCCAGGCAAGTACTAAACACAAACCCGAGTCTCGTGCACCCAGCACCAACCAAAACATCCAACTTGCCTTGATCCCTACCTCTACATAACTCATAATATCTCATTCGAGAATAAGGTAAATAAACTGATGATCTCATATCCCAATTTTTCCCATTCTAAGCATGGCTAAGCATAAGCATATGAATAAATGACATGATAAAATAAATCCCAACCCAAGCTACAAGGAAACAAGGTAATGCAATTATAGGGAAACTTCCTAGCATGGGTTTCATATTTTAATTGACAATGCAAATAATTCTAGCTACACATCCTAGTATAGGATCAAAGTGGTCAAGGACACTTGCCTTCTTCCTGCTGCTCTGTGAATGGAAAGTCTTGTTCTTGGAAGGGAAAAACTTGCTCTGGAGCAGGTTCTACTCATACCATCACACATAGCAAAGAAAACAACAATCCATAAGACATAGTTCACACTTCCACTTCATACAAACCACACATTCACATTTATGAAAACCATTCACATTTCTATGTGTTGTGGTTACTCTATGTGTGTTGATTTTGGGCTTACATGCACTTTTAAACATGTGCATATGATTTCTACTTTTGTATTCATATTTATGTTTGCATACTATATATGAATTTCCAATTTAAATAAATTCCTTATATTCAATCGATACACATTTTAACTACCAAGTATGCATGGAAGGTATTTTCCTACTCCAAATGTTTTCACAGACCTTCTACCAAATCCTAAACTGAAATCTTTGGATTTTGGAGATTTCATTTATCATTTTCTAGTTATGTATACCTATTTTCCTATATTTTAATATTTACTTTCTATACCTAGTTGTGAACTTTATTATGAAAATAATAAGACACATCATCTAAACAGAATAGGTTCTGACCTAAAATATTAAATAATATATTTTTGAACTTCTCCTCTGATGTGAACTATTTTACATTTATTTTACCAATTTTCAGAATTATTTCCTAGCCTAAAAATATGTTTCTATATCTAATAAACATGAACACACCCAAACAGATTTCATTTCAGCCTAAAATTTATTTTTAGCTCATTCTAAAGCTTCCCAATTGTTAGTAGAGTTTAAGCTTGAAGTTACAATGTGTGTGCCTCACCCTTTTTAAATTTAAATCTTAATTACATAGTCAAATTCCTAGATTTAATATTATTTAAGATTAAAAAGGCAAACTTACCCCATCAAAGGGTCTATTATATTATTTTATAAATCTCCAGGGGTCTAACTACACATAACAGAGGGTTATTGCTAATTTTTATTTAGTCCAGGGGGCTAAAACTGATTTTTAATTGAATTTACATGAATTTCTGAAGTTCCAGGGGCTAGATCAGAAGTTTCCGGGGCTAGCTCGTATTTTCCAAGAACCCCAGGGGGTAGCGCGTAAGAATCCCGGCTTTTATAATGCGGGGCTGACGTGGACCGTCCGATTTAAAAAAGACGGCTGAGATTATAACGCCGAACCGGTACGCGGGGATTTAAATTCTACCGTGCGATTTAAAATAGACGGCGCACAAGCGGCCACGTCGCTCTGATCGAGCGCGGGCGGCGCTGCCCGGCGGCGCTGCCCGGCGGCGCGCGGCAGCGGAAGGCAGCGATCACACCGGAGAGCTTCAGATCTTCGTCAATTCTTTCTAAAACTGGGATTTCATGGCATAGATTGGTAGAGGGGAGGTCGGGGATCTCACCTCGGGGGTTTTCTTGAGCTCGGAGGTCCTGGAAAGCGGTCAGCGACGAGGTCCGAGGTGAATTCATGGCGAGGCTCGTCGGCGCTGTGTTTGAAGCGCAAACCACCGAGTTTTCTGCACCTGCGTGATTCCCCAGAGGCGGTGGATCAAGATCAGCGCATTAGATCAGAAATCCCGAGCGAAGATCGAGCGAAATTGGCCGGAGAAACTCGGGTTCTCACCGGAAGGAAAACGGCTGATCGCGGGTGAAAATTGGGGAGATGCCGGTGTTTATATAGCCGGGGAGGGGCGGCGTTCGGTTGTCATCGATTTTGCGTCGTCCAGAACAGAAATTCGGCTGGGATACGCAAGTATCCGGGGTGGTTTTGATTCGGAGGAGAGAAGAGTCCCGGCCGTCCGAGCGCGGGCGCGAGGAGGAAGAAGGATGGCGGGCCCCACACGTCAGCGAGAAAGGGAACGGGGCACGCGGCTGCGGGCTGGCGCAGGGTGGGGTGGGCCGGCTGGTGGGTTTCGTCCCACTGGCCGGTTTTTTTTCTGTTTTTCTTTTTCTTTTTCCATTTCTTTTCTGGTTTGAATTTGAATTTGAATTCCAACTAAATTTGAATTTCTGCAGTCCATGCAATACGTCCAAAAAAAAATTTTAAATTCCCCTCTTAACAGGATTTTGGGGTGTTACAGGATCCTCCTTTCCCTTTTCCGTCGCAGAAATTTAGCCGAATTCGGATGATCTTGCTCATACCAAAAGTTTTTCCCGGTAACTTAAGTCCGCTGCACCTCGGGCTCCTGTGGACAGCCCAAACGGGAGGGTGTCACGCCCAAGCTAAGGTGTCCTCCGACGCGTTAGCGACTGGTGCTGCCCACCCCGAACCACAGCCTGAATGTTTGATCACCGGCGACGAATTTCAGTTTCCCCTGTCACTCGATGCAGAACGACCTTCGGTGCAGATCCGCCAAATTCACACTCCATAATTGTTTAGAGAGTCTCAAACCGTTCCTACACGAACTAGACTTAGTGGCGCACAAGTTGGCTTCACAACACCTAGCATGAGAACCCCTGTACATGGCGTATTTCCATGCTTGCCAACGGCAGCTTATTCAGGAAGCGTCGGGCGCACAGTGAGGGCTTACCTAGAGCCTATTCCAAGCTGCTTCGAGCCCATTCAGAGCTTCCCTAGGGTCCCCCGATGCTCTCCGGCCTTTTGCTCGATCGGTTGGATGCTAGGAAGTCCGGCCGACACGGCCGAAGTTCTTCCGAAGCCGCCGCTCGTCGCCGGCCGTGTTCCGGTGACTGTCACGACGAGCTGAGCCCAGCATCGTGTTCCCCAAGTAGAATTAGGCAGAGGCGGCCAAGATTGTGAAGTTTGACACACATCAGAAGCCCTCCGGCGAGCACTCCGGCGAGGGGGCGGCGGCCGAGCACGGGAGGCCGGAGGTAGACGAAGCCCCCAGTCCCACGTGTCAGCGGCCGATATTTTAAAACTGGGATTTGCTGTGGCACCGGATCGGGTGCGGCTGCACGCGAAAGATTCCGTATCCCCGTGTGTCGACCACTGAGAAGTTGACACGTAGCCCCGGTCCCACGCGCAGCAGTTTAAACTTTTTCCCGATTTTCAGATTTAGTTCAAACTGCAAACCCACATAACATTGGATAGAAAATTCCAAATCGAGTGAACCGAATTATTGTTGGATTCAGCTCGCTGAGTACTTCCAGCAAATCAAGTTTCACTCTATGAAAATCCATATTTCTCCAGAATTAATTCTTCAAAGTTTAAACTGTTTATAATTTTAACTGGAGAACCCTTTGGAGGAAATTTCTGTAATTTTGCTAGGATGTTCACAAAAATATCCCTGAGCTACCATACAAATTCCAGATGCATTTGAGCTCATTTGATCCAGCTAACAGTGTGATTAATAAAACTGTTCCAGAGAAAAAAGAGAATGTCCAGAAACATTTTCAGAAAGTGTCTGAAATTGTTTAGCTCATATCTTTAGCTAGGAACATTCAAATTAAGTGAGACCAACTGTGTTAGAACCCTCTGAAAATCTAGTTTTCAGAAATCAGGGCTTGCTCCATGAAAATCCCTAGAACACCCTAGGAGCTCCATTTAAGGGCAAGTACATAATTATTGGTGCAGAGCTCAAATGAGCTTTGCTGCAAATGAAACTTGGCCAAGTCTTTGTTTAGGTTGTATCCAAACCACAGTAAAAATTCCAGAGTCATTGGGTCTGTCTAGTAAGACATATAGTCCTCACAAGTTTAACTTCAACTCAAAGGCATCTAAATTGACACATGTTTATATTTCTCATATGTAGTGGCTAAGGTTGAGGAGGAACCCGAAGTATTAGACTTCGTCACTCCGGAAGCGAAGCTAGCCTAGGACCAAGAGCAGCAAGGCAAGCTCCGGTTTGCATTTACCTTTTTACAAATTTTTACTGTTTTGAGAACTTACTTTGAGAACCCACTTACTTCTTGCATTAGAGTTTTGTTTGAAACCCAAATGCATAGCCAAGAAAATCATTGGTTGGGGTTAGGATTGAAAACCCCATTTAGCTACTGCAATGCTAAGATAGTGTAGGATTCGGTACAAGTCGAGTAGTTGGAACTACTCGCAAGGATAGGCTAGAGGCACTCGACTCGGGTAAAGATAGCAAATGAAACACATGGCAAGAAAAATGAGACCGGGCGGAGAGTAAGGGCAGCAGGGCTTTGGGGCCTGGGTGCTATAGCTCCGCTTGTGTCGATTGAGGACCGAGCCGTGTGCGGGCCTGTTGAACAAGCTAGAACAGTACCAAAGACCTACAGGCTATATGGGAACCGGGAAACCGATATAACTCGGGTAGCTGGGTATTGAGGCATTGCCTGTCGTTCAGAGGGTAGGTTGAGAGGTTGAGGTGTAAATCGGCTGGTGGCACTGCAGATTCGCGCGCAGAGACCACTTGCTCGGGACGATAGGACCGGTTCAATATTTTGCTGACGGGTGAAAGGTGGTTGCGTATGACGTCCGTGATGGTTGCTGTAGGCAACATCGAGTACGGGCGTACGTGACGGGTTATTCGGGTAACCCTGCAGGTGTAAATCGATTATAATCGCCATCCCTCACGGTCAGTGAGTACCACTTGTTAACTGTACCGTGACATAGAAAGAACAGGCTAGATACAAGTTAAAAGTTTGCTGATTTGAAAGATATACTTTGCTTGTTAATGTCTTGTTGTAGTTTAGAGCTAATTAAAGTTCCTTCCAATTTTGGGCAAAGTACATGAGAGAAATGTGTTTCTTGTTTGCTTGCGGCTCTCTCATGTGCCTTAGCGTAAGGTTCTCCACAACCTGCTGCTCAAACTGGAAAGTAAGGTCCACATAATTAGGCATGTCCTTTGCAACTTATTTTACATCATGTACCATAAAGCCATCCATGTAGAAGTTTCATGTATAGGAGAGACGGGTCAGTCTTGCTGAGCCATCATGCTCACTGCTTGTGTTTGAAGCTTTTGCAGGGGTTTATGAGTAAGGGACTCCCTAGGAGGAGACGGAACCCCGGAGGGGAACCCCGTCGAGTGGGAGTCATGCACGCCGCCGTATTAGTGTGTGTGCGTGCTAGCGAGGACACGTTCACGGGCTGAACGTGAACTCGATTCATAGTCTATGCCCGTGAGTGTAGACTGGACTATTTTGTTGTAAAAATGTTCATAAACTGGTTTATGTAATAAAACTTTGCTTCTGCTTTGTTTCTTTGACGTGCGTTATCCGGTGCTGTGCAACGCAGCACCCCTCAGCGTGATCCTGGCTCGACAAGGCCGTGGGGTCGTGTCAGCGTGGTATCAAAGCTCGCTTGATGTTTAACGCACTACAAAGGTCATCTTTTTCAAAAATCGGTGAGGAACGAGTTAGTAGCCCATATAAGGATGTTATTAGTTTATAGAAAGTGGCATACTAACCTATTTGCTTATGTCGGAAAATCATGCATCTCGGGACGCTTTATGTCTTGGGGGGTGCACGTAAGCGCTGTCCACCAGTGCGCACAAGCTGAAGGGTGGAGCCCCACGCGTGGCAGGTAACCCGACCCGCTTTAATATCCTCTACGACTCTTCATGTCGTTTGGGGTATTCGAGCAACGTCTTTCCGTGGCGTGCTTTGGGCAATTTGAGAGACCTCGTCACGTGGTCAATAACGTGAACACGTAGCTCAAGGCGTGTTTGGCTTGAGAACATCCGGGCGAGTGATGAAGGCCGGGTGTATGAACTGTATGGATACCGGGCTCGGTGTGCAGCCGAGTCTGACGATTGTTTGAGATATCTGCAGTAGTGTAACCATGAGACTGTAGACGTGTAGAATCCGTGTGCGAGAGAGGCATAGTGCCACTGAATAATGAAGCCGGCTAAATCCGTTATAGGTTTTTCTTTGTGAGGACGTAGTACCGACATGAACTGGTGACGCATCGACGTCACACCCCACTAGATGAGCAACTTCATTGTAAAACTTGAAAGTTTTAATCCAGAGCACAAAAACTTTGATGTAACTCTTTCACCTTAATCAGGAGATTCAAAGTTAACAAGTTTTCAACTTATTGGATGCTAAGGACAGAGTCCCCTGTTTTCAGCTGAAATTAAAGCTGAAGTTAATCAGAGGCTAGAGGTTGAGTTATTTCGAGGTTGGGATCATATGATAAATTTCTGGAACTCGTGCCAATCCGGACTCGCACTCGTGCTAACCCGGACGTTGGGGGTTCCAGTCAGGGGGGAGAGACCTCCCAACAACCTCCCGAGGATTCCTCGGGACAGCAACAGCAGCAACAGCAACATCCACCACCGCCACCGCCAACGGTTACTTTGGCTGACATCGTGGCAGCGATGGCGGGTTCTCATCAGCAGCACACGGAGTTGCTGCAAACCATCATTGCAAATACGTCTCGACCAGAGAGGTGTCAAGATCGTGAGGAGCGCCAACAAATTCCTACTCCGATTTCCTGGCTACTCATCCCCCGGTATTTTCAAGGGCAGATGAACCCCTTGATGCGGACAACTGGCTCCGCACGATGGAGATGAAGTTCAGTCTGATCCAAGTGAGTGAGCAGCGCAAGACTCAGTTCGCGGTCCAACAGCTCCAAGGATCCGCGAGCGCTTGGTGGGCGAACTACTGTGCTTCGCAACCCACCGAGCGAGTTATGACCAGGGCGGAATTCCGGACGGCCTTCAGGGCCTATCACATACCGCCAGGTCTCATGAAGAGGAAGATGCAGGAGTTCCTACGCCTGCAGCAAGGAAGCCGGAACGTGCTGGAATACTCCAGAGCATTCAATGATCTTGCGCTATACGCTTCGTATCACGCCGATACTGACGAGAAGCTGCGGGATCGTTTCTACCAAGGGCTTAACCGCTCCTGAAAGACAAGCTGGTGATGTTCAATCGCGGCAGCCTCAATGACATTATTGATGCTGCGATTGTTCAGGAGGACCCTGGCAAGGAGTTAGCAGCGGCGGAAAGGAAGCGAAGCGCGCCGCAAAGCAGTGGAGAAGGAGGTGGTCCTTCTCAAAAATACCGAATGGTGAATCACCCACCATCGGGTCCACGCTGGCAACCACCACAAAGGCCGATGCCATTCCGTAGTCGGACCTATTCTCCACCACCATTCAGGCCGGCACTGCCAGTACCACCTCCGCAGCAACAACAGCAACAGCGGGCGATGCCGCGTGTGTATGCACCTCAGCAGCACATGCCGGGCTTTCATCCCTCGAGCACTGTCCAAGCGGCAGCCACATGCTACAAATGTGTTCGTACAGGACACTTCGCCAACAATTGTCCTGAGAGGCAAGGCGGCGGAGTTGCACCCCAACTTGGGAGGAATCAGCCCCGGAACCCCACTAATGCGTGGTGGGCAAACCCTATGCCTGGCACCGTCCACCAACTAGCCATAGAGGACGTGCCGGAGGGAGAGCCGATCCTTGCGGGTATGTTCCAACTTCACCAGCATCCCGCCATAGTATTATTTGATTCAGGCGCTGGGCACAATTTTATTAGCCAAGCTTTCATTGCTAAATACAGCTTGCAAATACTACCCACCGATAGTCCATACTTGATTAGTTCACTGGGTGGGAACATCTCAGCAAGCATGATGGTTCCAAAGGCGCCATTATGCTTAACGGGTAGAGTGTACCCTACGTCTCTCATAATTTTAGAGGGACAGAAGGTCGATGTCATCATAGGAATGTCGTGGTTAACCCGCCATGGCGCTGTTTTAGACACCGTCCTCCGAGTCGTGCATCTACACTCAGAAATGCACGAGTCACACTCTTTATTTCTGGACAGCCCAGAAATAATACTTCCAAGTGTTTATCAGTCCACAACTATCATATTGGAAGATATTCCAGTAGTCCGCGAGTTCCCTGACATGTTCCCGGATGATTTACCGGGGATGCCACCTGACCGAGAGGTGGAGTTCAAGATTGAACTTGCACCGGGAACCATGCCAATATCCCGAAGGCCGTACAAGATGGCGCCAAAGGAATTGGCTGACCTGAAGATGCAGTTAACGCACCTGCTGGAGAAGGGTTTTATTATGCCGAGCTCCTCGCTATGTGGCTGTTCGGCATTATTTGTGAACAAGAAAGACGAGACGTTGCGGCTTTCCATGGACTATCATCCATAAAACGCCGTAACCATCAAGAACAAGTACCCGTTGCCATGAATTGACATGTTGTTTGATCAGTTGGTCGATGCAAAGATCTTTTCCAAGATTCACTTAAGATCCGGGTACCACCAAATTAAAATACGGGCTGAGGATATTCTGAAGACGGCTTTCTCGACGAGGTACGGACTTTATGAGTACCTGGTCATGTCCTTCGGCCTCACCAACGCTCCAGCTCACTTCATGTATTTTATGAAATCGGTATTCATGCCGGATCTGGATAAGTTTGTTGTGGTCTTCATCGACGACATAATGGTATATTCCAAGTCGGAGGAAGACCACAAGAAGCATCTGCATATAGTCTTGCAACAGCTGCGGGATCACAACCTATACGTGAAATTCAGCAAGGGCAAATTCTGGATATCGCAAGTGCCTTTTCTCGGGCATATTATCTCAGCGGGGGGGTATCGCTGTAGATCCGAGTAAATCACACAAGTGCTGAATTGGAAGTCCTCGAGAACTGTTCACGAGGTACGGAGTTTCCTCAGACTCGCGGGATATTATCGGAGGTTCATTCCAAACTTCTTGAAGATTGCCAAGCCTATGACGGAGCTGCTGAAGAAGGCTACCAAATATGTTGGAGTCCAGCATGTGAAGCAGGCATTAGTGAGGCATCTAACATCAGCACTGGTTTTGGCACAGCCAGACACAACAAAACCGTTCGATGTGTACTGCGATGCATCCGGCATTGGGCTCGGATGTGTGCTGATGCAAGACCGAAGTGTAAGGGCCTAAGTTTTTGGCACATATTCAAAGTGTTCATCACCACGCACACACTTCATTTGAAGAAACTTGATGAATACATTTGAAGAGCAAGTAAACACCATCAACATGCTCATTAGAGAATAAACTCATAAAGTGCGAAAGTGGCATTTCCCACATGAATCATATAGGGGCTTGGCATATGAAAAACTCCTACACCTTGCTAGGAATGTCCATGCCAAATTTCACCTAAATTCAAAACCTTTTTGAAGTCCTTTTGGGTATAACTAGAAAGATCGTGGTTTGAACTCAAATTCAAATTCAAACTATTTTCATCCCATGAATTCAAAAGTGGGAGGCATATTCTTACTCAGGACATTTTTGTGAGCTCACACACCAATTTTCACTCCATTTGGAGTTGATCTTGACATGAGCTAAGTTAATAAATTCAAACTCAATTTGAATTTCAAACTGCATATGTGCTGAAATTTATTCAAATACTTCACAATTTGAATTCTATCAACTTCAAATGGGCTTGTGGTTGATAATTCAAAAATGAGAGGGTATTTGGGTCTCTACTGTTTAGAGCAGTGGGGAAATTTAAATTCAGAGGTTAAACCTCGGGTGGGACCTACGTGTCAGTCTCAGCAGCAAATTCAACCGACTGAAGCCCGAGCTCGGTTTCTTGTGCCTGGTCCAGCGGCCGCCACGGCGAGAAAATGGAGAGACCAGCAGCTGCTTGCTGCCCCTGGCTGCTGAACCGCCTCACCCCTCCCTCTTATCCCCCGCGGCTGAGCCAAACCGAGCACAACCGAGCAGTCGTCGCCTCTCGCGCAAGAAAAGCGTTGCCTCGCAGCCACTCTCTCGGGTTTGATCAGAAAGCCAGTGATCACAGCCTCTCCACTCCCTCCAAGCCACAAAACGGTACTAGGGATCCTCCTTTTCCTTTTCCATCATAGAAATTTAGCCGAATTCGGATGATCTTGCTCATACCGAAAGTTTTTCCCGGTAACCTAAGTCCACCGCACCTCGGGCTACCGTGGAAAGCCCAAACGGGAGGGTGTCACGCCCAATCTAAGGCGTCCTCGGACGCGTTAGCGACTGGTGCTGCTCACCCCCGAACCACAGCCTGAATGTTTGATCACCGGCGACGAATTTCCGATTCCCCTTTCACTCGGTGCAGACCGACCTTCGGGTGTGGATCAGCCAAATTCACACTCCATAATTGTTTAGAGAGTCTCAAACCGTTCCTACACGAACTAGACTTAGTGGAACACAAGTTGGCTTCACAACACTTAGCATGAGAACCCCTGTACATGGCGTATTTCCAAGCTTGCCAACGGCGGCTTATTTGGGAAGCGTCGGGCGCACGGTGAGAGCTTACCTAGAGCCTATTCTGAGCTTCTTAGAGCCCATGCCGAGCTTCCCTAGGGTCCCCCGATGCTCTCCGGCCTTTTGCTCGATCGGTTGGGGTGCTAGGAAGTCCAACCGACACGGCCGAAGTTCTTCCAAAGCTGCTGCTTGTCGCCGGTCGTGTTCCGGTGACTGTCACGACGAGCTGAGCCCAGCATCGTGTTCCCCAGGTAGAATTAGGCAGAGGCGGCCAAGATTGTGAGTTTGACACACGGCAGAAGCCCACCGGTGAGCACTCCGGCGAGGGGGGCGGCGGCCGAGCGCAGGAGGCCGGAGGTAGACGAAACCCCCGGTCCCATGTGTCAGCGGCCGATATTTTAAAACCGGGATTTGCTGTGGCACCGGATCGGGTGCGGCTGCGCGCGAAAGATTCCGTAGCCTCGTGTGTCGACAGCTGAGAAGTTGACACAAAGCCCCGGTCCCACGCGCAGCGGTTTAAACTTTTTCCCAATTTTCAGATTTAGTTCAAACTTCAAACCCACATAACATTGGCTAGAAAATTCCAAATCGAGTGAATCAAATTTTTTTGGATTCAGCACTCTGAGTACTTTCCAGCAAATCAAGTTTCATTATATGATAATCCTTATTTCTCCAGAATTAATTATTCAAAGTTTAAACTATTTAGAATTTTAAATTGAGAACCCTTTGGAGAAAATTTCTGTAATTTTGCTGGGATGTTCACCAAAATATCCCTGAGCTACAATAAAAATTTCAGATCCATTTGATCCACCTAATGGTGGGATTAATAAAACTGTTCCAGAGAAAATAGAAAATGTCCAGAAACATTTTCAGAAATTCTCTGAAATTGTTTAGCTCATATCTTTAGCTAGGAACCTTCAAATTAAGTGAGACCAACTCTGTTAGAACCCTCTGAAAATCTAGTTTTCAGAAAATTAGGGCTTGCTCCATGAAAATCCCTAGAACACCCTAGGAGCTCCAATTAAGGGCAAGTACATAATTATTTGTGGAGAGCTCAAATGAGCTTTGCTGCAAATGAAACTTGGCCAAGTCTCTGTTTAGGTTGTATCCAACCACATAAAAATTTCATTGTCATTGGGTCTGTCTAGTAAGACATATAGTCCTCACAAGTTTAACTCAACTCAAATGTATCTAAATTGACACATGTTTATATTTCTCATATGTAGTCGCTAAGGTTGAGGAGGAACCCGAAGTCTTAGACTTCGTCACTCCGGAAGAGAAGCTAGCCTAGGACCAAGAGCAGCAAGGCAAGCTCCGGTTTGCATTAACCCTTTTACAAATTTTTACTGTTTAGAGAACTGACTTTGAGCACCCAATTACTTCTTGCATTAGAGTCTTGTTTGAAACCCAAATGAATAGCCAAGAAAACCATGGGTTGGGGTTAGGATTGAAAACCCCATTTAGCTACTGCAAAGCTAAGTTAGGGTAGGATTCGGCACAAGTCGAGTAGTTGGAACTACTCGCGAGGATAGGCTAGAGGCATCGACTCGGGTGAAGATAGCAAATGAAACACATGGCAAGAAAAATGAGACCGGGTGGAGAGTAAGGGCAGCAGGACTTTGGGGCCTGGGTGCTATAGCTCCGCTTGTGTCGATTGAGGACCGAGCCATGTGCGGGCCTGTTGAACAAGCTAGAACAGTACCGAAGACCTACCAGCTATATGGGAACCGGGAAACCGATGTAACTCGGGTAGCTGGGTATTGAGGCATTGCCTGTCGTTCAGAGGGTAGATTGAGAGCTTGAGGTGTAAATCGGCTGGCGGCACTGCGGATGCGCGCGCAGAGACCTCTTGCTCTGGACGATAGGACCGGTTCAATATTTGGCTGACGGGTGAAAGCTGGTTGCATACGACGTCCGTGATGGTTGCTGTAGGCAACATCGAGTACGGGCGTACATGACGGGTTATTCGGGTAACCCTGCAGGTGTAAATCAATTATAATCGCTGTCCCTCGCGGTCAGTGAGTATCACGTGTTCACTGTACCGTGACGTAGAAAGAACAGGCTAGATACATGTTAAAAGTTTGCTGATTTGAAAGATATACTTTGCTTGTTAATGTCTTGTTGTAGTTTAGAGCTAATTAAAGTTCCTTTCAACTTTGGGCAAAGTACATGAGAGAAATGCGTTTCTTGTTTGATTGCGGCTCTCTCATGTGCCTTAGCGTAAGGTTCTCTACAACCTGCTTCTAAAACTGGAAAGTAAGGTCCACATAATTAGGCGAGTCCTTTGCAACTTATTTTACCTCATGTACCCTAAAAATGTTCATAAACTGGTTTATGTAATAAAACTTTGCTTCCGCTTTGTATCTTTGACGTGTGTCATCCGGTGCTGTGCAACACAGCACCCCTCTGCGTGATCCTGGCTCGACAAGGCCATGGGGTCGTGTCACGAAGGGTGGTCGCGTATGGATCACGGCAGCTCAGAAACCATGAGCAGAATTATCCAACTCATGAATTGGAGCTCGCTGCCGTGGTACTCGAACTTAAAATGTGGAGGCACTACCTACTCGGTAACCTCATTAATTTATATACCGACCACAATAGCCTAAGTACATATTCACTTAGAAAGAGCTGAACATGAGGCAGCGAAGATGGTTAGAGTTGATAAAGGATTATGAAATAGAGATCCATTATCACCCCTTCAAAGCAAACGTAGTGGCGGATGCGCTGAGTCGCAAGTCACACGTCAACAATCTGACCATCACACCGTTGGAAGAGAGCGAGCCACCACTGCATGTGATTCCATATGGAGCTCTCTTCAACTTAGCTTTGATCCCCACCATCCGTGAAGAGGTAGCGGCAGCTCAGAAACATGACAAGGGCATGTTGCATTTGCGGAGACGTATAGACAGTGGGTAGCTGAAATATTTCTGGAAAGACGGAGACGGCGTCCTATGGTTCAAGGACTGGATCGTCGTACCACGTAACCTGGAGTTACGGAAGAAAATCTTTGATGACGCTCACTTGTCAAAGTTTTCTACTCATCCCGGCAGCAACAAAATGTATCAAGAACTCAGAAACATGTTTCGGTGGAGACGAATGAAGCGGGAGATCGCAAAATATGTGTCTGAGTGTGATACATGTCGAAGGGTGAAGGCAGACCACATGAGAAAACCGGGACTGCTACAACCACTGGGCGTTCCTGCCTGGAAGTGGGAAGATGTGAGCATGGACTTCATCGTCGGTTTACCCACCACTTTTCAGAAGCATGATTCTGTGTGGGTGATCGTCGACCGGCTCACCAAAGTTGCCCATTTCATCCCGGTCAACACAAACTACAACGCCAAGAAGTATGCTGAATTGTAGATCTCACGGATCCTATGCTTGTACGACGTACCCCGCACCATCATATCGGATCGGGGCACTTTATTTGTGTCCCATTTTTGGGAGCAGCAACATGCTGCATTGGGGGACGAAGCTGATCGATAGTTCAGCGTACCACCCGCAGACGGATGGGCAAACCGAGCGGGTAAATCAGATTCTAGAGGACATGCTACGAGCTTGTGCTATCAACCACGGTAAGAATTGGGATGATCACTTACCATTTGCCGAGTTCTCGTTCAACAATGGGTACCAAGCCAGTATCAAGATGGCGCCTTACGAGGCGCTATACGGGAGAAAATGCCGCACACCACTGAATTGGTGTGAGTCTGGCGAAAGGGTCACCTTCGGGATTGATCTTGTCAACAACGCGGAGGAAAAGGTTCGACTAATTCAAGCGAACCTAAAAGCCGCCCAATCATGACAAAAACAGTATGCGGACCGGAGAAGACGCCCATTACAATTCGAAGTCGGGGATCACGTATATCTATGTGTGTCTCCAATGAAGGGCGTTGACAGATTCAGGGTGAGAGGAAAGTTGGCACACATCTTTTGGTAATCTGGAATGGACCGGTGAATCGGGGTGCCAACTTTCCTCTCACCCCCAATCTGTTTACGCCTTTCATTGGAGACACACGTAGATATACGTGGTCCCCCACTTCGAATTGTAATGGGCGTCTTCTCCGGTCCTCATACTGTTTCTGCCGGTATTGGGCGGCTTTTAGGTTCGCTTGAATCAGCCGAACCTTTTCTTCCGCGTTGTTGACAAGGTCAATCCCGAAGGTGACCCTTTCGCCAGACTCACACCAATTCAGTGGTGTGCTGCATTTCCTCCCGTATAGCGCCTCATAAGGCGCCATCTTAATGCTGGCTTGGTAGCCATTGTTGTACGAGAACTCGGCTAACGGCAAGTGATCATCCCAATTCTTGCCGTGGTTGATAGCGCAAGCTCGTAGCATGTCTTCTAAGATCTGATTCACCCGCTCGGTTTGCCCATCCATCTGCGGGTGGTACGCTGAACTACGGATCAGCTTCGTCCCAAAGGCAGCGTGTAGCTGCTCCCAAAAACGGGACACAAATAAAGTGCCCCGGTCTGATATGATGGTACGGGGTACGCCATACAAGCATAGGATCCGTGAGATGTACAGTTCAGCGTACTTCTTGGCATTGTAGTTGGTGTTGACCGGGATGAAATGGGGAACTTTGGTGGGCCGGTCTATGATCACCCACACAGAATCATGCTTTTGAAGAGTGGTGGGTAAACCGACGATGAAGTCCATGCTCACATCTTCCCACTTCCAGGCAGGAACGCCCAGTGGTTGTAGCAGTCCCGGTTTCCGCATATGATCTGCCTTCACCCTTCGACATGTATCACACTCGGACACGTACTTTGCGATCTCCCGCTCCATCCGTGTCCACCAAAACTTGCTTCTGAGTTCTTGATACATTTTGTTGCTGCCGGGGTGAATAGAAAATTTTGATAAGTGAGCCTCATCAAAAAATTTCTTCCGTAGCTCCGGGTTACGGGGTACGACATCCGGTACTTGAACCATAGGCCGCCGTCTCCGACCTTCCGGAAACATTTCAGCTCCCCACTGTCTACACGTCTCCGCAAATGCGACATGCCCTTGTCATGTTTCTGAGCTGCTGCTATCTCTTCACGGATGGTGGGGATCGAATCTAGGTTGTAGAGAGCTCCGTGTGGAATCACATGTAGTGGGGGTTCACTCTCTTCCAACGGTGTGATGGTCAGATTGTTGACGTGTGACTTGCGGCTCAGCGCATCTGCCACTACGTTTGCCTTGTCCGGATGATAATGGATCTCTATTTCGTAATCCTTTATCAATTCTAACCATCTTCGCTGCCTCATGTTCAACTCCTTTTGAGTGAATATGTACTTGAGGCTCTTGTGGTCGGTATATAAATGCACGAGGTTACCGAGTAGGTAGTGCCTCCACATTTTCAGTGCAAGTACCCTGGCAGCGAGCTCCAAGTCGTGAGTTGGATAATTCTGCTCATGGTTTGTAAGCTGCCGTGACCCATATGCGACCACTCTTCGGTCTTGCATCAGCACACATCCGAGCCCAATGCCGGATGCATCGCAGTACACATCAAACGGTTTTGTTGTGTCTGGCTGTGCCAAAACCGGTGCTGATGTTAGGTGCTTGACTAAAGCCTTGAATGCTGCTTCACATGCCGGACTCCAAACATATTTGGTAGCCTTTTTCAGAAGCTCCGTCATCGGCTTGGCAATCTTCGAGAAGTTCGGAATGAACCTCTGATAATATCCCGCGAGTCCGAGGAAACTCCGTACCTCGTGAACAGTCCTCGGGGACTTCCAATTCGGCACTTGAGTGATCTTACTTGGGTCTACAGCGATACCCTCCGCTGAGATGATATGCCCGAGAAAAGGCACTTGCGATATCCAGAATTCGCATTTGCTGAATTTCGCGTATAGCTTGTGATCCCGCAGCCGTTGCAAGACTATACGCAGATGCTTCTTGTGATGTTCCTCTGACTTGGAATATACCAGGATGTCGTCGATGAAGACCACGACAAACATGTCCAGCTCCGGCATGAACACCGAGTTCATTAAATACATGAAGTGAGCTGGAGCATTGGTGAGGCCGAAGGACATGACCAGGTACTCATAAAGTCCGTACCTCGTCGAGAAATCCATCTTCGGAATATCCTCAGCCCTTATCTTAATCTGATGGTACCCGGATCTTAAGTCCATCTTGGAAAAGATCTTTGCTTCGACCAACTGATCAAATAACATATCAATCCGTGGCAACGGGTACTTGTTTTTGATGGTTACGGCATTTAATGGATGATAGTCCATGCAAAGCCATAACGTCTCATCCTTCTTCTTCACGAATAATGCCGAACAGCCCCATGGCGAGGAGCTCGGCCTAATAAAACCCTTCTCCAGGAGGTCTGTGAGCTGAGTCTTCAGTTCAGCCAACTCCTTGGGTGCCATCTTGTACGGCCTTCGGGATATTGGCATGGTTCCCGGTGCAAGTTCAATCTTGAACTCCATCTCTCTATCAGGCGGCATTCCCGGTAAATCATCCAGGAACACGTCAGGGAACTCTCGGACCACTGGAATATCTTCCAATCTGAGGGTGGTGGACTGATAGACACTTGGAAGTTTTATTTTTGGACTGTCCAGAAATAAGGAATGAGATTCGTGCACTTCTGAGTTTAAGTGCACAACTCGGAGGACGGAGTCTAAAACCGTGCCATGGCGGGTTAACCAGGACATCCCTAGGATGACATAGACCTTTTGTCCCTCTAAAATTATGAGAGACGTAAGGTATACTCTACCCTCTAAGCACAATGGCGTTTTTGGAACCATCATGCTTGCTGAAATTTTCCCACCCGGTGAACAGATCACATAAGGACTATCGGTGGGTAGTATTTGCAAGCTATACTTATCAATGAAAGCTTGGCTAATGAAGCTATGTGTGGCACCTGAATCAAACAGTACTATGGCAGGATGCTGGTGGAGTTGGAACATACCCGCAAGGATTGGCTCACCCTACGGCACATCCTCTATGGCAAGCTGGTGGACAGTGCCGGGCCTAGGGTTTGCCCGCCGCGCATTGGTAGGGTTCCGGGGCTGATTCCTCCCCAGAAATTGCGGTGCAACTCCGCTGCCTTGCCTCTCCGGGCAACTGCTGGCGATGTGTCCTGGACGACCACACTTGTAACATGTGGCCGCTGCTGGTGTGGTACTCGGGGGATGAAAGCTCGGCATGCGTTGCTGAGGTGCATACGCACGCGGCATCGTCCGCTGCTGCTGTTGTTGTTGCAGAGGTGGTACTGGCAGTGCCGGCCTGAATGCCGGTGAAGAGTACGGCCGACTGCGGAACGGCGTCGACCTCTGTGGTGGCTGCCAGCGTGGACTTGATGGTGGGCGATTCACCATCCAAAATTTCTGGGATGGACCGCCCCCTCTCCGCTGCTTTGCGGCGCACTTCGCTTTCTCTCCACCGCCACTAACTCCTTGCCGGAGTCCTCATGAACAATCGCAGCATCAATGATGTCGTTGAGGCTGCCACGATTGAACATCGCCAATTTGTCCTTCAGGAGCGGGTTAAGCCCCTGGTAGAAGTGGTCCCGCCGCTTCTCGCCAGTATCGGCATGATATGACGCATAGAGCGCAAGATCGTTGAACGCGCTGGAATATCCAGCGTGTTCCGGCTCCCTTGCTGCAGGTGTAGGAATTCCTGCGTCTTCCTCTTCATCAGACCTGGCGGTATGTGATAGGCCCTGAAGGCCTTCCGGATCTCCGCCCAGGTCATAACTCGGTCGGTGGGCTGTGAAGCACAGAAGTTTGCCCACCATGCGCTCGCGGATCCCTGGAGCTGCTGGACCGCGAACTGAGTCTTGCGCTGCTCACTTATCTGGAGCAGCCCGAACTTCATCTCTATTGCGCGGAGCCAGTTGTCCGCGTCGAGAGGTTCATCCGCCCTTGAGAATACCGGGGGATGAGTTGCTAGGAAGTCCGAGTAGGAGATCTGTTGACGCTCCTCACGGTCTTGACGTCTCTCTGGGCGAGACGTATTGGCGATGAGAGTTTGCAGCAACTCCATGTGCTGCTGATGAGAACCCGCCATTGCCGCCACGATGTCGGCCAATGTAACCGTTGGCAGTGGCGGTGGCGGTGTTTGCTGTTGCTGTTGCTGCTGTTGCTGCTGCTGTCCCGAGGAGTCCTCGGGAGGCGGTTGGGAGGTCTCTCCCCCTTGGCTAGTACCCCCAACGTCCGGGTTGGCACGAGTACGAGTCATTCTGAAATTCAAAACAGCAGCGATTAGCACATGTCATACTTAAAATTCCATATGCAACAGTAGGTATTGAAGTGACACATGAATAATTTTCACAACATTCACATATATTGATAAAGCATAAACTTTATACAAGATACATTATTCTCAGGTCTCCGAGAAGTCGTGCTCATGTCGTCACTACCTATACATACGCTACTGCCTACACGACATGTCACTGATTACAAAAGTTTGGGTTACCCTACCCTAGCTGCCCTACTTGGCAACTGTAACCTCCTACTCGGAGTAGAACCCGACCTCCTGCGGGTCATCCTCCTCCGGTACCTCTGCTGGTGGCTCTGGATCTACCACTTCTTCTCCCATCTCGGGTTCTCCCATTGCTAGAAGGCCCAAGACCACCGGTATGCCCAATACCGGAGGTACGAGGTCCTGCAATGCATGCACCTCATCCATGGCCTGGTTGTAATCCTCTTCCGAGCCTTGCCCTTCCTCAATAGCGGCGTCCCTCTCTTGAGCAAAGTCCTCATTCTGCTGGGTTAGAGTCTGCACCAGCTCTTGCAACGCCGCGATGTCGACACGGCTTTTCTTCTTCGCCTTCTTCAGATGATGCAACTGATTATGCTGTTCATTCCGTCGCTTGATCGTCGGAAGGAGCACATTGCGGAGTATGCTGTGAGCACTCTCGAAATGGTCTCCACGTCTTGTGCTCTCCTTGAGCTTTGTGGGGAGATGCTCCTTATGAACAGCTCGGCTGTCCATCACGGCGTTTCCCGCCCTCATCTGGAGGCTAAAGTTTGCCTCCGCGGGGCTGTACCTTGGGCAACCCGGATCGGCTGCCTCCCGGCACCTCCCTTCCCACACATGATGAGCCCGTCCCTCCACCGGAATGAGCGCGTATGGAGTGCCCTCCATAGCCTTCACGTGTAGTTGGCAGAAACATGACATGGTGTCACGGGCTGCCACTTGCCACATCCCTTCCGGTTGTCTATCTCTCACCGTGATGGTGAACGGCACCCAACCGGGTGGCTTAGGTCCTGCAGAGACTCCGACATGGATTGTCCACGTCTTGTTCCCCTCCTCGCCTTCTTCCTTGGCGAAGTACTGCGGCATCTGTTTGTACCCGAAATATTGAAGCATCTGCCTCAATGCTTCCGGATAGCCGCTGCGGTGAGAACAGTGGGACACCACCCACCCGTTCTCCAACTGTTTATCTGCTGTCATCTGTAAAAATATATTTGAGAAATGTCAAATATTTATTTAAACAGTAAACCATTGAGTTATAACATAAGACATGTCATTGAACCAATAAAACTTGGAAACATAGTCCAAATTTAACCAAATTTGATTGCTGATCTGCTGTTCAACATGACAGCCCTGACCAGATTCCATTTCAATCTGATTTAGGCCATGTTAAAAGCAAAATCAATTCTGGGGCTCAACATTAAATTTAAAGCTGTCTTCAATAGCTCTCCAGAAAGTATTTGCTTGGCCTAAGATCTGTCCTGGTTCAAAAGTTACGAGATGTCAAAGTTAACAGAATTTCTGGAGAAAATTGGACAGCACCTCCCTGCTTTAGGTACTGTTTTGATCCAAGAATTCCAGTTAATTCTGCTCCCAATCTGACAAAACTTTCTGTTACAAAGTTGTAACCCATCTCATAAGATTTCCAGAACTACCTCATTTTCTATTTTTAGAATTTTATTCTGGAAGTTATACTCAATTTACAGAGAGTGTTTGCCCTGCCCTGTTTTCTGGACTGTTTCAACTCTACTGCATTTTTCGATTGGTTAAAGGTTGAAACACCTATGGACATCAACAGAAAAGTTGTAAAGCTTTTCCGAAGCTTTCCAGAAATGTATCATATGACCCCAACCTCGAAAGAACTCAACCTCTAACCTCTGATTAACTTCAGCCTTAATTCAGCTGAAAACAGAGTGCTCTGTCCTTAGCAACCTATAAGTTGAAAACTTGCTAACTTTGAATATCCGGATTAAGGGAAAAGGTTACAGCAAAGTTTTAATGCTCCAGATTAAAACTTTCAAGTTTTACAATGAAGTTGTTCATTTAGTGGGGTGTGACGTCGATGCGTCACAAGATCATGTCGGTACTACGTCCTCCCAAAGAAAAACCTATACCGGACATAGCCGGCTTCGTTAATTCAGTGGCACTAAACGTCACTCACACACGGATGCTACACGTCTACCGTTTCGTGGTTAGACTATCTGCAGAAACTCAAACAATCATCAGACTCGGCTGCACACCGAGCCCGGTATCCATACAGTTCGTACACCCGGCCGTCATCACTCGCCCGGATGTTCTCAAGCCAAACACGCCTTGAGTTACGTGTTCACGTTTCAGACCACGTGACGTGGTCTCCCAAATTGCACCACGCACGCCAGGGACAGACGTTGCTCGGATACCCCAAACGACATGAAGAGTCGTAGAGGATATCAAAGCGGGTCGGGTTACCTGCCACCCGTGGGACTCCACCCTTCAGCTTGTGCGCACTGGTGGACAGCGCTTACGTGCACCCCCAAGACATACACGTCCCGAGATGCACGATTTTCTGACATAATCAAATAGGTTAGTATGCCACTTTCTATACGCTAATAACATCCTCATACTGGTTACTAACTCGTTCCTCACTGGATTTTTGAAAAAGATGACCTTTGTAGTGCGTTAAACCTCAAGCGAGCTCTGATACCAGCGCTGACACGACCCCACGGTCTTGTCGAGCCAGGAACACGCTGAGGGGTTCTGCGTTGCACAGCAACGAATAACACACATCAAAGGTACAAAGCGGAAGCAAAACTTTTATTACATAAAGTGGTTTATGAACATTTTTACATCAGAATAGGTCCAGTCCACACTCACGGCGTAGACTATGCATCAAGTTCACGTTCAGCCCGTGAATGTGTCCTTGCTAGCATGCACGCACACTAACACGGCGGCGTGCACGACTCCCACTCGACGGGGTTCCCCTCCTGGGGTTCCGTCTCCTCCTCGGGAGTCCCTTCCTCATAGAACCCTGCAAAAGCTTCAAACACAAGCAGTGAGCACAAAGGCTAAGCAAGACTGACCCGTCTCTCCTAAACATGAAACTTCTACATGAGGGTTGATAGGTTACATGAGGTAAAAATCATTTGCAAAGACTTGCCTAATTAGTGGAACCTTACTTTCAAGTTTTAGCAGCAGGTTGTGGAGAACCTTACGCTAAGGCACATGAGAGAGCTGCAATCAAACAAGAAACGCATTTCTCTCATGTACTTTGCCCAAAGTTGAAAAGAACTTTAGTTAGCTCTAAACTACAACAAATCATTAACAATCAAAGTCCATCTTTCAATCAGCAACATTTTAACATGTAACTAGCCTGTTCTTTCTACGTCACGGTACAGTGAGCAAGTGGTACTCACTGACTGCGAGGGACGGTGATTATAATCGATTTACACCTGCAGGGTTATCCAAACAACCCGTCACGTACGCCCGTACTCGATGTTGCCTACAACAACCATCACGGACGCCGTACGCAACTACCTTTCACTCGTTATCCAAATGTTGGACCGGTCCAATCGTCCCGAGCAAGAGGTCTCTGCACGCGCATCTCAGTGCCGCCAGCCGATTTACACCTCAAGCTCTCAACCTACCCTCTGAACGACCAGCTATGCCTCAACACCCAGCTACCCGAGTTACATCGGTTGCCCGGTTCCCATATAGCCGGTAGGTCTTCGGTACTGTTCTAGCTTGTTCAATAGGCCCGCACACGGCTCGGTCCACAATCGACACAAACGAAGCTATAGCACACAGGCCCCAAAGTCCTGCTGCCCTTACTCTCCACTCGGTCTCATTTTTCTTGCCATGTGTATCATGTGCTATCTCTACCCGAGTCGAGTGCCTCTAGCCTATGCTCGCGAGTAGTTCCAACTACTCGACTTGTACCGAATCCTACCCTAACTTAGCTTTGCAGTAGCTAACGGGGTTTGCAATCCTAAACCCAACCCATGGTTTTCTTGGCTATGCAATTGGGTTTCCAAACAAGACTCTAATGCAAGGAATCATAATACTCAAGTAAGTGCTCAAAACAATAAAAATTTGTAAAACGGTTAATGCAAACCGGAGCTTGCCTTGCTGCTCTTGGTCGTAGGCTAGCTGCTCTTCCGGAGTAACGAAGTCTAGGACTTCGGGTTCCTCCTCGACCTTAGCGACTACATGATATAAGAAGTACATGTATTAATTAAATGCATTTGAATTGAGTTTTAAACTTGTGAACTTTCTAAGTCTCACTACACAGACCCAAAGACTGTGAAACTTTTACTGTGGCTTGGTTACAGCCTAAACAGAGACTTGGTCAAGTATTAGTTGCAGCAAAGCTAATTTGAGCCCTCCACAATTAATTATGTCCTTGACCTTAATTGGAACTCTTAGGGTGTTCTAGGGGTTTTCATGGAGCAAGCCACGACTTTCTGAAAACTAGATTTTCAGAGGGTTCTAATGGAGTTGGTCTCACTTAATTTGAAGGTTCATAGCTAAAGATATGAGCTAAACAATTTTAGAGAAAATTCTGAAAATGCTTCTGAACATTTTCTAATTTCTCTCGAACAGTTTCACTAGTCACACCATTAGGTGGATCAAATGAGCTCAAATGGATCCGAAATTTTTATGGTAGTTCAGAGATATTTTGGTGAACATCCCAGCAAAATATCATAATTTTCCTCCAAGCGATTCTCCAGTTAAAATTCCAAACAGTTTAAATTTGAGGAATTAATTCTGGAGAAATAAGGATTTTCATGAAGTGAAACTTGATTTGCTGGAAAGTACTCAGAGATCTAAATCCAAAAAAATTTAGTTCACTCGATTTGGGGTTTCCTAGCCCAAGTTATGAGGATTTGAAGTTTGAATGAAATCTGAAAATTGGGGAAAAGTTTAAATCTGCCGGTGGGCCACGGGGACACGTGTTGCGCGCTGAGGCGTTGGCACACCGTGGTCTGCAGAGTTTCTGCGCGCCAGCACACCGGATTCGACCTGCAGCTCGATCCCGATTTGAATTTTTAAGCCGCTGACAGCCGGGTCCCGCATCTTCTTCTTCCTCCCGCCCTCTGCTTCGCGCCCGCGCGCTGCCCCGCTCGCCGGAGCAGACGGCTGCTCGCCGGACCGGCGTTCCCGGACGCCGCCCAGCCAGAGACTCGCCGCCAGAGGGTTTAGGGCATCGAGGAACACGTTGGTGGGCTCTGTTTGAGCTGCCAGTGGCTGGAACCAGCTTGGCGACGTGCGGCGGCTACTGTTGTGGTTCGGCGCCGTTGTCCGAGGTCTCTAGCCCGCCACCACTTGCGCCGATGGGCTCTACATCACCAGCGCATCTCTAGGAAGCTCGGCATGACCTCAGATCAGCTCGGGAGTTGCCGCAAATAGGGTTTCACCGTGCGACCGAATGGGTCCGCGGCGGCCACTCCTAGTAAAGCTTAAATCCCGCCGTTCCGAGGCGTTTTCATGCGATGGATGCTAAAGGAGAATTGATCGCCGGCTAATCAAGCATACATGTGCAAGATTTCATGACTCAAGGAGGAATAGAGAATGAGAATTTTAAACAACTGTACCAGAAGCTCGGGTTGAGGTCGCCGGAGCAAATTCTCGGAATTCACCGGCGAGAGTTCACGGCGTGGCTTGAGCTTCAGGTGGAAGCAGCGTGGAGTCCGTGCGCTCCTTTTGCCGCCCTTGCTCGGCCGTGGAAGTGGCTGTAGTGTGCTTCCCACGTGAGACCAATCGCCATTCTTCAGCTAAGTCGCGGCGGTCGTCGTTGATCACGGGAACAGGAGCCAAAACCCGGTGGTTCAGGCGTTGGGAGAGTGGTGCTTGAGCTCAGCGTGCTGCCTAGCAACTTGGGGGAACTAGGGCGTGGCTGTTAGCTCCGTTCTACCGATCGACCGAGAGCTTGGGAAGAAGGAATGCCGCTGCCCTCTGTCGCCCACGAGGATAAGAAGGCAGCCGGGTCTTCGTTCGGCTGAGGCGGTGAGGGTCGCGTGGGGGCACGAGAAGGCCGCCCTGGCCGCCAGCGCACGAAGGAGGAAGCAGCTGGTGGCGTCGGTTCCTCCTCGATGGCACACCCTGCGGCTGCTCGGTGGAATTTTTCACCGAGGCTGTGACTTTGTGTGCAAGTCACCCCCTCTTAGCTCTATGACATGTGGGTCCCACCCTCAATTTTAACCTCTGAAATTAACTCAAATTCACTGTTGTAAACAGTAGTTCCCACAAAGCCCCTGGTGATTTAAATTATCAACCTTTGAGACATTTGAATTGTTTAGAATTCAAATTGGGATTGGTTTGGATAAATTTCAGCACATGTTCAGTTTGAATTTCAAATAAAGTTTGAATTTGCCCCACTTAGCTCATGTCAAGATCAACTCCAATTGGAGTGAAAATTGGTGTGTGAGCTCACAAAAATGTGCTGAGTAAGAATATGTCTCCCACTTTTGAATTCATGGGACAAAAACAGTTTGAATTTGAATGTAGTTTCAAACTGCCCTCTTTCTAGCTATGCCCAAAATGACCTCAAAAGGTTTTGAATTTGGGTGAAACTTGGCATGGACATTCCTAGCAATGTGTAGGAGTTTTTCATATGCCCAGCCCCAATATATTACATGTGGGAAATACCACTTTTGCAATATGTGAGTTCATTCTCTAATGAGCATGTTGATGTTGGTTAGTTGCTCTTCGAATGTGTTCATCAACTTTCTTCAAATGAGGTGTGTGTGTGGTGATGAACACTTTAAATATGTGTCCAAAAACTGAGGCCCTTACAATGTATGATTTACACATGGGTTTTACTCCACCTTGGTCCAACACATTCAAATGAATGCTTGAACCCGTGTTGTTGAACCCCACGTATACCATCCCATGTAAGAAAGTTTTGTAAGTCCTATTTTTCATGAACCAGAAACACAACGACGTTCAAACATAAGTTTCTTTGCATTCACGTTTTTGTGACTTTTACATTCGTGTCCCTCTATCTCGTCCTTTCCTATCTTGTAAATGATTTAAGAATGGAAATGAGTCATGTAACCTCTAGAAATGCGTCATCCATTTCGGACCAGAACGCCTGACATGCGATACACATGTGAGACGTGCAGGTTCAGAATTTTCCCTTTTTGGACAGCCCAGGAGTGAACGAGGGGGCGTGGCTTGTGATGAGACGCGGGTCTGGATCTGGACGAGATTTCGACGGCATAACCCTGATGTTCTCTGCTGCACCATTTTCAGGCGTGCAGTTGGAGAACAGCGGGGTTATGCTGCTGAAATTTTGACTGGATCCGGAGCACGCGTCTCGTCATAAGCACGCCCCGCTCGGTGACTCTTGGGTGGGTTTAGGACCTATCTGACTAGTTGTAGGGCCGTGACATAATATAAAAATGAAACTAATAATGATGTGTCTGCTTCGAAGGTATACCCTGCAACATGGCTGAAGCCCGTAGTTGGATGTATACTGGTTGGAAAAGGGATGGCAGTCACTCAGATGAGTGGTTCACCATGACGGTTGATTTCATTCAACGAGTTTTTTCTTAGTCACAATACAGTAAGGTGCGGTGCCCATGTATGAAATGTTAGAGTGCAAAGTGTTGGGACATAATGAGTTTGGCATTTCACTTGTGTTGAAACAGTTTCATGCAACATTATGAGGTGTGGACGTTTAACGGTGACACACCTTCTGAACCCGTACAAGTTCTAGATGAGGATGACAACACTGGGGATCGATAGGATGGACGAGATGCTTGATGCCATAAATCCTGAATTGATGGAGGATCCTCCTACAACAGAGGTTGAAGCATTTTTCACGCTTCTCAAAGCTTCAAAAGAGCCGTTGCATGAACACACCAAAGTGACACTCCTCACCTTTATGACTAGATTTATGGCCATTAAGTGTAAGTATTTTTTTCTCCAATAACTGCTACAACGATCTTAACAGCCATTGAAAGTCCCCGAGTGGAAGTGGGAAGACATCAGCATGGATTTCATTGTCGGGTTGCCACGTACTCAGTCGGGTTACGACTCTATTTGGGTTATCCTGGACCGATTAGCGAAAACAGCTCATTTCCTTCCTGTTAGAACCAAGTACACCGTCGCCCAACTAGCCGAGCTGTATATGAAGCAAATCATGTGTCGCCATGGAGTTCCGAAGAGGATAGATTCAGATCGAGGTTCTCAATTTACCTCTAGGTTCTGGAAGAAGCTGCATGAAGCCATGGGGTACATGGCTGAATTTCAGCTACGCTTATCACCCGCAAACCGATGGGCAAACTGAGAGAACAAACCAAATTTTGGAAGACATGTTGAGAGCTTGCGCCTTGAAACATGGGCGTAGTTGGGATAGGAGCTTGCCGTATGCTGAATTCTCATAAACCAACAGCTACCAAGCCAGCCTGAAGATGTCACATTTCGAAGCATTTTATGGTAGACGGTGTAGAATACCGCTGTTCTGGAATGAGTCCGGAGAAAGCCAAGTGTTTGGACCCGAAGTGCTGCAAGACACCGAAAAGCAAGTCTAAATGATACGAGAAAACTTGAAGGCTGCTCAGTCATGAAAAAAGGATTATGCGGACAATAGGCGAAGAAGATTGACTTTCGAAGTAGGAGACTTCATGTATCTTAAAGTATCGCCTATCCGAGGCCAATGACGGTTCAACGTCAAAGGCAAATTAGCACTTCGCTACTTCGGGCCATTCAAGATTTTGGGCAAGCGAGGAGAAGTAGCCTATCAACTAAAGCTGCCAACGCACCTCTCCGACGTGCATGACGTGTTTCACGTATCCCTATTCAAGAAGTGCTTAAGAGTACCGGAAGAACAAGTAGCGATGGATGAGCTCGAGCTTCAAGAGGATCTGACCTACGCGGAACACCCTGTTAAAATTTTGGACGTGAAGGAAAGGGTCACAAGGAACAAAGTGATCCGTTGGTGCAAAGTACAATGGAGCCATCACACGGAAGCCGAAACTACATGGTAGCGTGAGGAAGATTTGAAGGCAGAATTCCCTTATCTATTCTCCACTCTATCGAATCTCGAGGGTGAGATTCAGTTTAAGGGGGTAGGTTTGTAACACCCTCAAATTCATTACCATGCATTGCATACATTTTTCATGTAGAGAAGCATTTGAAAAGAAGTAGAAATGGAGAAAGAACCCTAGAAATGGATAAATAACCCTAGAAATGGAGAAAGAAACATAGAATTGGGGGAAAGAACCATGAAAATGGAGAAAGAACCATAGAAATGGAGAAGGGAATATAGAAATGGAGAAAGGGACATAGAAATGGAGAGGGGAATATAGAAATGGAAAAAAAGGACATAGAAATGGAGAGAAATGGAATAAGATAGCTGAAATGAGCCATTCCCAAATTTCTGCCAAAATTTACAAATTCCCCAATTCACTAAAAGGGGAATTTTCCCCACATTTTGGGGGAAATCTATCCCCAATGTAGCAGCAGCCTAAAGGGGTAAAATCCCTAGGACTCTTTGGTTGAGTTCCAAATTGACTAGCACTCTTTGGTTGAGTTCCAATTGGAGTAGGACTCTTCTTTTCTCCTCCTTATAAATACGACCCCCAGCCCCTCCCTTGGCCGCAGCCCCTCCCCCTCCCAAGTCACCGAGTTGGAGCCCCCCCTCCAAGTCACCGAGTTGGCCACTCCCCCCTGCCGGAGTTTGGTCGCCGGTGAGCCCCGACGACGAGCCCCACCGTCGAGCCCCGCCGATGAGCCCCGCCGTCGAGCCTCGTCGTTGAGCCCCGCCGTCGAGCCCCGCCATGGAGCCCCGTCGTTGAGCCGCACCGTCGAGACCCGCCGACGAGCCCCGTCACGCCTCGCCATCTAAAGAAAAGAAGTCCGACGATCTGTCCTACCATAATTTTCCATAGAAAAAACCCCCGCTGCTGCCATTGCTAGGAGAAAGGCCCTGCCTCAAGGAGGAAGTGAGGTAGGTCTTCATTACCCATCTTACGACGTAACCGCTGTTTCTATGCATCCGTTTTCTTCGCCCCCATCGACCAGAAACTTTTGCATGTGGATAGATCGTGTTTTGATCGATTTTTTTGACGGTGGAATTGATCTAGATCTTGAGTCAAGATCATCACCACGTTCACACTTGATCCCTACACCCTTGTTCATCAAAAAACCCCATGAAAGCCCATTAAAACATGCAAGAAAACGTACAAACTTATTTAGTAAAACTGCACTATAGGATTTGCATTCATCTACTCCAATGCATCTTGAGTAAAGTTTGTGTATGATGATTGATTGTTGTAAATTTGGTATGTGTGTGGTCGTAAGTAGAAGAACAAGCTAAAGAGGCAGTCTACGAGGAACTACAGCACCAAGACATCGAGACGCTTGAGCAACATGAACCACGAGAGCAAGGCAAGTCCCCCTTGACCATATTGATCCCATGTTTTCAAAACTTTTTTGCTTGCGAAAACTCGTATGCTTCAATCAACTTGGTGGGACACCCTTTTATAGGAGTTTACTAGTTTTGTTAACCATCCGTGTTGCCGGGAAAGTTAATGAGTCGGGTATGGTCGTTTTTCCCTTTTGTTTCGCTAAATTTACGGGATATGGGAAGCTGAATTAAAACATGGTAGCTACTGCACTCATATGAATAATGATGATGAGAACTTGATGATGTTAGTGAGCATGGAATCGGGGAGATCTAGGAAAGATTGGTTCGTGGATGTTGCTGAATGAGATGGTGGTTTACTTGTCGTAGATCTAAGGACCGGTTCATGCGAGCACATGCAAGGAAAATAGTGCCACCACAATGCCAAATATGGGTGTGGCTTAGCTGATTAATTAGGCGTGTTGCTAGCTTGTTATGGACCGTTGGATGGCGCAGGGAATGGGAGTCGAGAGGGACTGCCCTAGGAACTGCATGGCACAAGAGGGGGCCCGTTGGTGGGAGAATGGATATTCGATGTTTCCGGTGAAATCTCAGTGGGTCCGTACATCCTAGTAGCCCTCTTGTAAAGGCTATTCTGTGATCCCTTGGCCATACACCAATGGTTGTGTACTGGTATAATGGAGGTTCTTTTTAGTCGCCGACGGGTGAAAAAATCACGAACTTGTGGGTAAAGTGGCGCCACCTCTGCAGAGTGTAAAACTATCATGATAGCCGTGCTTCCGGTCACAAGCACCTGGCCAACTTCCATGATTAGAGGCAAAACATGGGAAGTTTATTCGGTATGGTTATGGTATGGTCCTTGGGATTGGTTTTCGGACTGTTTTGAGTCATGACAATGAGTTTGGTTTCAGTTATATGAAAAAGAGATGGCTATGAATATTTATGAGTATGATATGAACTTGAGAAAGATTATTGGCTGGTTGAAGCATGAAAAAGGTGAATTATGATGAATGAATGTTTCTGAATTAGTTAGTTATGTTGGGATTAAACTCACCTAGAAATAGTTTCTGTTTTTACCATGTTTGTGAAATAAAATTTGCTTGCTGCAATAAGCCTTTTTATTGCCTACCTTATTGTAAGCTACATGTCATACTTTCCTTCACTTGCTGAGTACGACATGTACTCACCCTTGCATTACCACATATACATCAGCTACAGCAGAAGATTACTTGGAGGAACATGTGGAGTACTAGGCATGCACACTACCGTCAACATGCCTGTGGAGTTGAAGTTGGATCCTACTGTCTTTAGTTATTTCCGCTTTTGTTATGATTATGAGTGCGACATTGAGTCATTGTAATAAAGTACTTAAACACTATTTATTCATGGTTATATTCTGAATTCAGTTTATGGATTACATGTGTATGTGTGATGAACATCCTGGACACACATATATATTCACTTGGTTCTATTTTTGGAACCGGGTATCACAGCAGGCTTGGCCCAACCGTCTGCCAGGACGCACTCATGAGAAGGCGCTGCCCTAGGCCTCGGGTCCGACCACCTTCTAAGGAGGGCTCTGAGGCTGCCACGTGTCTTCAGGCTCTGAGCCTCACTACCGGCCGGGGATGACTCCGGAGCCGCCCCATGTCCAATGGTGCTAGGCCCGACATCCCACGAAGGAGGGCTCCGGCGCTGCCATGTGTCCAGAATCTCTAAGCCACGTCTCCCACCAAGGATGACTCCAGAAATGCCACGTGCCCTATGGCTCCGGACCCGACCTATAGCATGGGAGGGCTCCGGTACTGCCATGTGGGCAACAACTCCAGGCGTCCCTTCCCGTCAACAAGAGCTCCGGTGGTGCCACGTGTCCTACGGCTCCGGGCCCGACCTCCAGCATGGGCGGTCTCCAGTGCTGCCACATGTCCAACAACTCTGGACCCCTCACTACTCCACAAGGCAGCTCCGGTGGCGACGCGTGTCCCGGGGGCCAGCGACCCGGACGCCGCGCTGAGAAGGAAGGGTGGATAGACAAGGAGTAAAGAGGAAGGTGCGCTGTCAGGCCGAGCATTCACGGTTTGCGCATTCCCCCAGAAGCATGGCGCACATCGCATGCCTCCGTCCTTCGTCTGTTCACCATTATGGTGAAAGACAGGGCGGCGAGGCATGATGGCGGAACAGTGCTGCCCAGAGGCATAGAGCCGCCCAGCAGAGCAAGGAGACACGGCGACAAGATGGGTACTTCATCATCACCTGCTACCCGGTCATAGGCGTCTGGCGGGACAGGCGGTGCGGCTTAACTCCTCTGACAGCAACAGTGCATATAGTTGTAAATATCCTAGCTCATGTATAGGGTACAGATAGCCGCGGGGCCACCTATCGGGGCCCGGGCCGCATTATAACTGCCCCGGCCTTGAGCTATAAAAGGATCGGGGCAGCCTCCGGGCAAAGGGTTGTGAGGGCCCGGATGACGCGGCCGCACGGCCTTGTCGAGCCAGGATCACGCTGAGGGGTGCTGCGTTGCACATCACCGGATAACGCACATCAAAGATACAAAGCGGAAGCAAAGTTTTATTACAGAAACCAGTTTATGAACATCTTTACAACAAAATAGTTCGGTCTACACTCATGGGCGTATACTATGCATCGAGTTCACGTTCAGCCCGTGAACGTGTCCCCGCGAGCACGCACACACACTAACACGGCGGCGTGCACGACTCCCACTCGACGGGGTTCCCCTCCTTGGGTTCCGTCTCCTCCTCGGGAGTCCCTTCCTCATAAACCCCTGCAAAAGCTTCAAACACAAGCAGTGAGCACGATGGCTCAGCAAGACTGACCCATCTCTCCTATACATGAAACTTCTACATGAAGGGTGATTGGGTACATGAGGTAAAATAAGTTGCAAAGGACTCGCCTAATTAGTGGAACCTTACTTTCAAGTTTTAGCAGCAGGTGTGGAGAACCTTACGCTAAGACACATGAGAGAGCCGCAATCAAACAAGAAACGCATTTCTCTCATGTACTTTGCCCAAAGTTAAAAAGAACTTTAATTAGCTCTAAACTACAATAAGACATTAACAAGCAAAGTATATCTTTCAAATCAGCAAACTTTTAACATGTATCTAGCCTGTTGTTTCTACGTCATGGTACAGTGAACAAGTCGTACTCACTGACCGTGAGGGACGGCGATTATAATCGATTTACACCTGCAGGGTTACCCGAATAACCCATCACGTATGCCCGTACTCGACGTTGCCTACAGAAATCATCACGGACGTCGTACGCAACCACCTTTCACCCGTCAGCCAAATGTTGAACCGGTCCAATCGTCCCAAGCAAGAGGTCTATGCACGTGCAACCACAGTGCCACCAGCCCATTTACACCTCGAGCTCTTAACCTACCCTCTGAACGACCAGCTATGCCTCAACACCCAGCTACCCGAGTTACATCGGTTTCCCGGTTCCCATATAGCCGGTAGGTCTTCGGTACTGTTCTAGCTTGTTCAACAGGCCCGCACACGGCTCGGTCCTTAATCGACAGAAGCGGAGCTATAGCACCCAGGCCCCAAAGTCCTGCTGCCCTTACTGCCCCAAATATCTCGTCATGTCTTTTGGTCTCACAAACGCTCCAGCCCATTTCATGTATCTCATGAACTCAGTGTTCATGCCGGAGCTGGACAAGTTCATGGTAGTGTTCATCGATGATATCTTGGTTTACTCCAAGACAGAAGCCGAACATGCCGAACACTTGAGAATCGTTCTTCAACGATTGCGAGATCACATGCTCTATGCCAAGTTCAGTAAATGCGAGTGTTGGATCAGCCAAGTGCCATTCTTGGGACATATCATCTCAGCAGAAGGCATTGCGTTGACCCAAGCAAAATAGAGCAAGTTCTGAAATGGAAAGCTCCCACTTCAGTCCATGAAGTCAGAAGGTTCCTCGGGTTAGCGGGATACTATCGGAGATTCATTCCAAGCTTCTCCAAGCTCGCTAAGCCGATGACAGAGTTGCTGAAGAAAGGGACGAAATATGTTTGGAACACGGCGTGTGAACGAGCATTCCAAGCATTGGTGAAGCATCTCACCACAGCCCCGGTCTTAGCTCAGCCGGATACCACAAAGCCCTTCGACGTGTATTGCGACGCGTACGGTATTGGGCTCGGCTGCGTGTTGATGCAGGAAGGACGTGTGGTCGCCTATGGCTCGCCAACTTCAGAACCATGAGCAGCATTATCCTACTCATGATCTTGAGCTTGCTGCCGTGGTGTTGGCGCTAAAAATGTGGAGGCACTATCTCCTGGGGAATCTAGTGCATCTCTACACCGACCACAAGAGCTTGAAATACATTTTCACCCAGAAGGAGCTGAACATGAGGCAAAGGAGGTGGTTATAACTGATCAAGGATTATGAGATCGAGATTCATTACCACCCCGGCAAGGCGAATGTGGTTGCCGACGCACTGAGTCGGAAATCACATGTCCATCACCTCACCATTACACCGGTGGAGGAGGAAGAACAGAGTTTATACTTGGTTCCTTATGGATCGCTGTATAACCTTGCCCTCATCCCTACTATTAGGGAGGACATCATGACAGCTCAGAAGACTGATAAAGGCATGGCACATCTCCGGAGACGGATAGACAATGGGCAGATCAAATGTTTCCGGAAGGATGATGAGGGGACGCTATGGTTCAATGACCGCATAGTCGTACCCCACGATATGGAGTTGAGGAAGAAGATCCTCGACGAAGCGCACTTGTCTAAGTACTCCATTCATCCGGGCAGCAACAAAATGTACCAAGATTTGAAAAAGAAATTTTGGTGGACACGGATGAATCGGGAGGTAGCGAAGTACGTATCCGAGTGCGATACGTGCCGACGAGTGAAAGCTGATCACATGAAGAAATCAGGGCTGTTGCAACCCCTGAAGATCCCGGCATGGAAATGGGAAGATGTGAGCATGGATTTCATTGTAGGATTGCCCCTAACTGCCAACAAACATGACTCCATTTGGGTAATCGTTGATCGGTTGACCAAGACGGCTCACTTCATTCCGGTGAATACACGTTACAGTGCCGGCAAATATGCGGAGCTGTACATAGCAAAGATTCTGTGTTTATACGGGGTACCCAAGACCATCGTCTCGGATCGAGGTGCATTATTTGTATCTCACTTTTGGGAGCAGCTGCACGCTGCATTGGGTACCAAGCTGATTAGGAGCTCCGCCTACCACCCTCAAACAGATGGCCAGACAGAGAGGGTGAATCAGGTTCTGGAAGACATGTTGAGAGCCTCTGCCATCCACCATGGTAGGAACTGGGATGATGACCTACCATTGGCGGAATTCTCGTACAACAATGGCTATCAGGCGAGTATCAAGATGGCACCCTACGAAGCTCTCTACGGTCGGAAATGCCGCACCCCATTAAACTGGTGCGAGTCCGGTGAAAGGGTAACATTCGGGGTTGATGTGGTGAACGACGCCGAAGAGCGTGTTCGGACGATCCAAGCTAATTTGAAGGCCGCTCAATCCCGGCAGAAGAGCTACGGTGATAAGGGGCGTAGGCCGTTGCACTTTGAAGTTGGTGAACACGTGTACCTCCGCGTGTCTCCGATGAAAGGCGTGCACCGGTTCGGTGTGAAGGGGAAGCTCGCTCCCCGTTTCACTTGGACCATATGTTAACACCGAGAAGTGTGGACCAGCAGCGTATAGACTGGAGCTACCGGCATCCCTTGCTGGTGTCCATGATGTTTTCCATGTTTCGGAACTGCGAAAATGTTTAAAGCATACAGCTGCTGTCCCTACCGAAGGCATCGGCGAGCTGAAACCGGATTTAACATATGATGAGTATCCGGTGGCGATTATTGATGAGAAAGCCCGAACCACGCGTAGCAGAACATTGTGGTTCTACAAAATACTCTGGAGCAACCACACCGCCGAAGAAGCGACGTGGGAGAGCAAGGAATTCCTTCCTCATATTACCCGGAGTTCATGGCGTCTCAACACGGGTAAGTCCCTGTTACATCGCTGTCTCTTCTTTTGTAATCTCGGGACGAGATTCTTTTAAGGGGGGAGGGATGTAAAAGCCCAAGAAAAGGGACCTGCAAAAACTTTTCTTCACCTCACAACACCACAGTTTTTGTGGTGGATATCTTAGGAAATATTGTGAAGAGCAAGTAACCTCCATCAAAATAGTGATTAGAGGGGAAAGCCTTCACTTTCACAAAGTAGAATTTCTACACATGAACATGAGAGGTTGAGCTCACCCCTAGAACTTAAAAAGTCTTGGGAAGGTTCAGTCCAAGTTTCATGTAAATCCAACACTTTTTGAGGCACTTTTGGAGGTATTTGAAAAAGAGGCCAATTTGAATGTAAATTCAAATTGCAGCAACTTTCATCACTCAAATTCAAAAGTTAGCTTCATATTCAAACTCAGCACATTTTTCTGAGTTAGCCCACCAATTTTCATCCCCATTGGAGTTCATCTTGTCGGGAGCTAAATTTGTAAGAATTCAAAACTGAATTTGAATTTCAGTTCAAACATGAAGCAAATTTAGCCAAACAAAGTTTAAATTTGAGAACTCAAATTCAAACCAAGACTTGGGGGCTAAGTATCTCATTCAATGTTTAGTAGCTGGGGATATTTACAGCAGAAGGGGGAGAAAGAATTAGAGGGGAGAAGAGGGCCCACTGGTCAGCCACCCAGGGATCAAACTGACTCAGGCACGCGGTCGAACACCCCTACGGGCGACAGCACGGGGTCGACCCCGTCCCAACGCGGCCACCGGACGGTGAGAGAGCGGAGTCAACACGCCAGCGCGACGCTCACTCGGTTGTTTTCACGGTGCCCGGCTGCCCCAGCGTTCCCCCATCCACAATCGCCTCCGCGCTCAAACTTTTTCATCGTCATTCTCTGGTCGCCGGCGTCCGAGCAACCCAGGCGCTCTCGTGCCCGACGAGCAACACAAGAAAGAACCTCCTTGAGGTGCTGATCCTTCTGGTCCCAACCGTTCTTCATTTCGTGGGCTGTCAGGGGAGGATTTCGCCGGGGAAGTTTCGGTGGCCCTAAGACCGAGCCACCACCAAATCCCAAAAATTCGCGGGGGCTGGCTTATCACCGGGCATACCGAGCTAAACACATGATCTGCACCCTACCACGACAACCCAGGATCAAAAACCAGCAAGAACCATGGGCTAGGGTTACGGTTCTTCGAAGTTTTCTGAGCACAGCCGATATTCGACCTAGGTCGCCGGTGAGGTCATAGTTGCAGCCGTTTTCACGGGGATCGGTGCCCATGTCCATGACCAGCAGGTGTCAGCGGAGCTCCCCGAGCAAACCGCATCGAAAAAGGTGCAGGGGATGCCGAGTTCGACATCGCCGGTGAGCTCCCGGCCGCTGTTACCGGCGGGAGCACTGTTCCGGCCGTTGTCATGCTCTGGTGAGGGCAACACCTTGTCCCCAGGCTGAGATAGGCACAGGTGGTGAGAATCAGCAAGTTCCGAGGGCTGGAACCCCTCTCCGGCGAGAGCTCCGGCGAGCTCGGCGGCGGGGTCACGCGGGTGGCTGGAGGAAGACGAAGGGGGGGAGGCCCCACTCGTCAGTGGCTGGAAGTAACGTGCGGGATTTTCTGTGGTCCAGGATCCAGTGTGGCTGCACGGGAAGGAGTCTGTGGCCCCGTGTGGCTCGGCTCCAGCGGTTGACACGTGTGCGATGGGCCCACCCGCAGGATTCAAACATTTTTGGAATTTCCAGGTTTAGTTCAAACTTTAAAACCCCATAACTTTTGCTAGGAAGCTCCACATTTAGTGATTCAAATTGGGTTGGATTCACATTGCATAGCTCTATCCAAATATGCAACTCAATTTGTATGAAACTTATTATTTAATTCTGGAAAATTCTTTAAAGCTTTTCAGGAAAAGAATTTTAGAGGGAGTTTGGTTCATCCAAAAATCCCCAAATTTTTCCAGAACGTTCTTTAGGACATTAGTGAACCCCTGTAAAAGTTTCAGACCATTTGGAGTTGATTTGCTCAGAGAAATTCAAATTTGAAGGTGCTGTGTTCATTTGAATACAGAAACATTTCCAGAGAATTTCCAAAACTTGGAAATTCAGTTCTGGTCAAATCTTAGCTCCAAAAATGCTAGGAAAATTCATGCATACTCTATGAGCTATAATTGAAATTGTAGTTCACTAAGTTGGGCATGAACAGGGGTGTTTCCTCAGAATTAATTATTCTTTGCTTATTTGCTAATAGAATTATTCTGAACAAACCACTCAATGAAAAGTGCTAATATTTGGTCCATAGGGTTTTCTTGTGACAAGGAACTTACACAAAAATTCTCAGCTCCATTGTAGATCTGGATCACCCCTGTCCTGTTTAAACCACTTGAGGGATTAATATGGAAGAGGGGGGAAACCACTTAGCACTTAACCATGTGCTTAGGTCTAAGCCCAAACCACCAACACCCAGTTCATCTTTAAATTCTTTAACAGAGTTCCAGTTGTTAGAAACTGGTTATGAGAACTAATAGCAGAAGCATTACCATAAACTCATGTGCATATTCATTAACATATAGTATTTTATTAACGTGTAGTCGCTGAAGGCGAGGAGGCTCCGGAAGTACTTGACTTCCTCCTTCCGGAAGAAGAGCTAACTACTGACCAGCAGCAACAAGGCAATCCCCGGTTGCATTAACCTTTTTATAAGTTTTACTTTGTTTACATGTGTCATATGAAGTATGATTGTGAATTAGGTATAGAATGGATGGAACCCCACTTGCATAACCAGAATTTTTTCCTAAGAGTGAGGGTAGTGTCTAAGACCTCGAGTAGACAGGCTATGCTTAATGATTCATAGGACTTCGGTACAAGTCGAGTAGTTGGAATATACTCGCGAGATTGGGACACACGGGTTTGGTTCGAGTGAGGTGAGGTCACTTTAGTAATGAAAATGAGACTAGGAAGGAGCTAGGGTGCAGCAAGAGGAAGTCTTGTGTGCGCAGCCCTGTCCGTGTCGATTGAGGACCGAGTCGTGTGCGGCCCTGCTGAACAAGTATTGAACGTACCGAAGGCATATCGGATATATGGGCCCCGATAAACCGATGTAGCCTAAACCTCCGGGCGTCGAGGCATAACACACCGATTTATAGGTGTAGGCTGAGGGAAGCAAGGTGGAAATCTGCCTACGGGCATACAGAGATGCTCCGTGTGGGGAACCTCCTGCTCGTTTCGGTGCGACCACTTCGACGTTTGGGCTGTTGGGTGAAAGGTTGCCCCGTACGAAATCGAGTGAGCGTGCTGTGCAGCTCCACGGGTGGGCGTACATGACGTGCTCTTTGGGTTTCCCTGCAGGTGTATATCGAGTCGATTCGCCGTCCCTCGCGGTGACGAGTACCGCTTGTTCACTGCGTCGTAATGTAGGTAATTTATGGAATGCTATGATTCAATATTGCTGTCATGATATAATTGTATTTCTACATGTGTGCCACCAAATATTGCTTACTAAATTTCAGCTTCATGAACTGTTAACTGATTGCTAAAAGATGAACTAAGGATGAAATTGTAGGCGTGTCCATTTGCTGCAACATTGCAATCCTATGTCATTGTACACCTCATGTAGAGTTTCATGCTTAGGTGAGTCGGTTAAGCCTTGTTGAGCCATCGTGCTCACGGTTGCTGCTTAAGTGTTTTTTAGGTGAGGAGCCACCCTCGGACTCGGAGTACGAGTCCACCGGCAAGGGTTACCCTCCGTAGGGGACCACGGCTGAGTGGGAGCCGTACACGCCGCGCTGAGCTGAGACGTGCAGCTAGTGTGGGTTGCACTAGGGCTGGGCAACCGACTTTTGCTAGGTAGGCAGGCGTGAGTGTAGAAAAGTAGACTTCCGCTGTGTAATAAAGACAATAGTTTGTAACTGAGTATTGTACCTGTTTGTACAGTTCAGTTTGTTTTCCCCAGGTAATATATTGTGTTCTTATGACGTGTGCTGTCGGATGTCGCATCGTGCGGCACCACCCTCTGCAATCCTGGATGAGCGGATTCCGGTCCGCAACAACTACAAAGTGGTAGAACATTTCCTACACTTTCCAACAATGCCTTACTTGACCCTTAGAAATGTTTCTACAAGAAGTTGTTGTCAAAATACAGAAAATTCCAGAGAGCATTTTTGGACTGCCCTGTTTCTGGACAGTGCATACGCATCTGAGATTTTCATCCATTTGGAGGGAGGTTTTTGTAAGGGCCTCAGTTTTTGACACACATTTGCAGTGTTCATCACCACACCACACACCTCATTTGAGGAAGAATGATGAACACAAATGAAGAGCAAGTAACAATTATCAACATGCTCATTAGAAAAGAAACTCACACATTGCAAAAGTGGTATTTCCCACATGTGATATAGATGGGCTGGACATATGAAAACTCCTACACTTTACTAAGGATGTCCATGCCAAGTTGCACCCAAATTCAAAACCTTTTTGAGGTCATTTTGGGTATAGATAGGAAGAGGGCAGTTTGAAACCATATTCAAATTCAAACTGTTTTTATCCCATGAATTTAAAAGTGGAAGGCATATTCTTACTCAGCACATTTTTATGAGCTCACACACCAATTTTCACTCCATTTGGAGTTGATCTTGACATGAGCTAAAGGGGGGAGATTCAAACTTTATTTCAATTTCAAACTGGACTTGTGCTGAAATTCATTCAAACCAAACCTCATTTGAACTTTGATCTATTCAAATGGCTCGTGGGTGAATAATTTGAATTGCCAAGGGTAGTATGGGGTTCACTGTTTACAACAGTGATTAGGAGTAAATTTCAGAGGTTAAAGCTGGAGGTGGGACCCACATGTCAGCAACTGCTCAGATCAAACCGACTGAAACTTTTTCACTCGGGTCGCCGAGCCGCAGCGGTGATCGCCACCGAGGCCAGCCGCCGCACCACCAGCTGCTTGCCCACGCGCGGGCGTGAGGCGGTGCAGAGCCTTCTTAAGGCGCCTGCTCCCCTCCTCGGCCGAGGTACCGCCGTTCTTCCCCGCAAGAACTCAGCGCCGGCCGAAAACTTCCGCAGCTCGGACTTGATCGGAGAACGCCGATCGCAGCTTCCTCCTTCCACTCCAGAGCCCCAGGAAGGTACTAGAGACCTTCCTCCGTCCTCCCCGTTGCTAGAATTCGGTTGAAACCGATTGATATCGGCTGTGCCGAAAGGTCAAACTCGGAACTTGGAACCGCCGCACCTGGGGCTCTCATGGACAGCCCAACCAGGGCGTTGTCACGCCCGAGCCAAGGCACCCTTGGACGCGCAGGTGACCGGTGCTGCTCATCCCCGAGCCACAGCTCGAGTGGTTGCTCACCGGCGGCGAATTTCCACTTTTCCCCTTTCGGTGTGCAGAACGACCTTCGGGTATGATTCTGTTTAATTCGTGCTCTAGAAAGGATTATAGGGCCTCAAGCCGCTCTCACACGAGCTAGACACGGTAACGCACAAGTTGCCTTCACAACTCTGGGCCGGAGAACCTTTGTGCCCGGCGTAATTTGAGGTCTACTAATGGCGGAATGAACGGGCGGCATCGGGCGCACGGTGAGGACCTATTTCGGGCCTTCCCCGAGCTGCCTCGAGCTCATGTCGACCTTCTCTGAGGTCCACTTATGCTCCCCGACCGATTTCCCAAGTAGCTGAGGTGCTAGGGTAGTCAGCCGACATGGCCGAAGTCGTTCTGAGGTGGCGGCTCGTCGCCGACCATGCTCCGGCCATTGTCATAAGAAGCTGACCCTCGGATCCTGTTCCCCAAGTAAAAGTAGGCAGGGGCGGCCAGAATCGAGAAGTTTGGAGCTGTACAGCGGCCGGCGGCGAGCTCTCCGGCGAGATCCCTCAGCGGCGGGGCGCGGGTGTCGCGAGGTTGAAGAAGGGGGTGGACCCCAGCTGTCAGCGGGAGATATTTTGAATCGGGATCCGGCTGCGGCCGGGATCGGGTGTGCTGGCGCGTAAAATCATTGTGGGCCACAGTGTGCTGTCGCCTCGGCGTGCGACGCGTGTCCCCTGGGCCCACGCGCGAGTTTAAACTTTTCCCCCGATTTTCAGATTTCCTTCAAACTTCAAATCCTCATAACTTTGGCTAGAAAGCTCCAAATTGAGTGAACCAAATTTTGCTGGATTCAGCGCTCCGAGTACTTTCCAGCAAATCAAGTTTCACTTCATGAAAACCCTTAATGTTCCAGAATTAATTCCTCAAAATTTAAACTGTTAGGAATTTTAACTGGTGAATCCTGTGGAGGAAAATCCTGAAATTTTGCTGGGATATTCACCAAAATATCCCTGAACTACAATAAAAATTTCAGATCCATTTGAGCTCATTTAATCCACCTAATGGTGTGATTAGTGAAACTGTTCCAGAGAAAATAGAAAATGTTCAGAAACATTTTCAGAATTTTCTCTGAAATTGTTTAGCTCATATCTTTAGTTAGGGACTTCCAAATTAAGTGAGACCAACTCCATTAGAACCCTCTGAAAATCTAGTTTTCAGAAAGTCATAGTTTGTCTCATGAAAATTCCTAGAACACCCTAAGAGTTCCAATTAAGGTCAAGGACATAATTAATTGTGGAGGGCTCAAATGAGCTTTGCTGCAACTAAAACTTGACCAAGTCTCTGTTTAGGTTGTAACCAAGCCACAGTAAAAGTTTCACAGTCATTAGGTCTGTCTAGCAAAGGTTATAGACTTCACAACTTCAAAGATAATACAAATGCATTTAAATTAATACATACATTGCTCTTATCATGTAGTCGCTAAGGTCGAGGAGGAACCCGAAGTCCTAGACTTCGTTACTCCGGAGGAACAGCTAGCCTACGACCAAGAGCAGCAAGGCAAGCTCCGGTTTGCATTAACCATTTTACAAACTTTTATTGTTTTGAGCATATACTTTTTTCCTTTATTCTGTGCATTAGAGTCTTGTTTGGAAACCCCACTGCATAGCCAAGAAAACCATGGGTTGGGGTTTAGGATTGCATACCCCGTTAGCCACTGCATTGCTAGGATAGAGTAGGATTTGGTACAAGTCTAGTAGTTGGAACTACTCACGAGAATAGGTTAGAGGCACATTGCTCGGGTAGAGATAGCACATGATACACATGGCAAGAAAATGAGACCGAGCGGAGAGTAAGGGCAGCAGGACTTTGGGGCCTGTGTGCTGTAGCTCCGCTTGTGTCGATTGAGGACCGAGCCGTGTGTGGGCCTGTTGAACAAGCTAGAACAGTACCGAAGACCTACCGGCTATATGGGAACCGGGAAACTGATGTAACTCGGGTAGCTGGTTATTGAGGCATTGCCCGTCGTTCAGAGGGTAGGTTGAGAGCTTGAGGTGTAAATCGGCTGGCGGCACGGAGATGCGCGTGCAGAGACCTCTTGCTCGGGACGATGGGACCGGTTCAATATTTGGCTAACGGGTGAAAGGTAGTCGCGTACGGCATCCGTGATGGTTGTTGTAGGCAACATCGAGTACGGGCGTACGCGACGGGTTGTTCGGGTACCCCTGCAGGTGTAAATCGATTATAATCGCCGTCCCTCGCGGTCAGTGAGTACCACTTGTTCACTGTACCGTGACGTAGAAAGAACAGGCTAGACACATGTTAAAATGCTGCTGATTGAAAGATGGACATTGATTGTTAATGATATGCTGTAGCTTAGAGCTAATTAAAGTTCTTTTTAACTTTGGGCAAAGTACATGAGAGAAATGCGTTTCTTGTTTGATTGCGGCTCTCTCATGTGCCTTAGCGTAAGGTTCTCCACAACCTGCTGCTAAAACTTGAAAGTAAGGTTCTACTAATTAGGCGAGTCCTTGCAAATGATTTTTACCTCATGCAACCCATTACCCTCATGTAGAAGTTCCATGTTTAGGTGAGACGGGTCAGACTTGCTGAGCCTTCGTGCTCACTGCTTGTGTTTGAAGCTTTTGCAGGGTTCTATGAGGAAGGGACTCCCGAAGAGGAGACGGAACCCCAGGAGGGGAACCCCGTCGAGTGGGAGTCGTGCACGCCGCAGAGTTAGTGTGCGTGTGTGCTAGCAAGGACACGTTCAAGGGCTGAACATGCACTTGATGCTTAGTCTACGCCCGCGAGTGTGGACTAAACTTATTTTGATGTAAACATGTTCATAAACTGCTTATGTAATAAAATTTCCGCTTCCGCTTTGTACCTTTGACTTGTGTTATACGGTGCTGTGCAACGCAGCACCCCTCAGCGTGATCCTGGCTCGACAGGACCATGGGGTCGTGTCAGCGTTGGTATCAGAGCTCGCTTGAGGTTTAACACAGTACAAAGGTCTTCTTTTTCAAAAATCCAGTGAGGAACAAGTTAGTAGCCCGTATAAGGATGTTATTAGTATATAGAAAGTGGCTTATTAACCTATTTGTTATGTCGGAAAATCGTGCATCTCGGGACGTTCATGTCTTGGGGGGTGTACGTAAGCGCTGTCCACCAGTGCGCACAAGCTGAAGGGTGGAGCCCCACGGGTGGCAGGTAACCCGACCCGCTTTAGTATCCTCTACGACTCTTCATGTCGTTTGGGGTATTCGAGCAACGTCTGTCCCTGGCGTGCGTGGTGCAACATGGGAGACCCCGTCACGTGGTCTGAAACGTGAACACGTAACTCAAGGCGTGTTTGGCTTGAGAACATCCGGGCGAGTGATGACGGCCGGGTGTACCAACTGTATGGATTCCGGGCTCGGTGTGCAGCCGAGTCTGTTGATTGTTTGAGTTTCTGCAGGTAGCCTGACCACGAAATGGTAGGTGTGTAGCATCTGTGTGCAAGTGACGAGTAGTGCCACTGAACTAACGAAGCCGGCTAAGTCCGGTATAGGTTTTTCCTTTATGAGGATGTAGTACCGACATAATCTGGTGACGCATCGACGTCACACCCCATTAAATAAAAAACTTCATTTAAAAACTTGAAGGTTTTGATCCAAAGTAGTAAAACTTGGTGTAACTCCTTCCCTTGAACAGGATATTCAAAGTTAACAAGTTTTCAACTTATAGGTTGTTAAAGACAGAGCACTCTGTTTTCAGCTGAATCAAGGCTGAAGTTAATCAGAGGCTAGAGGTTGCGTTCTGTCGAGATTGGGGTCGTATGATACATTTCTGGAAAGCTTTGGAAGGGCTTTACAACTTTTCTGTTGAGGTCCAGAGGTGTTTCATCCCTTAACCACTTGAAAAATGCAGTAGAGTTGGAACTGTCCAGAAAACAGGACCGGTTAAAGACTCTCTGTAGACTCTTTGTAAATTGAGCATAACTTCCTGCATAAAAATCCAAAAATATAAAATGAGGTAGTTCTGGAAAGCTTATGAGATGGGTTACAACTTTGTAACAGAAAGTTTTGTCAGATTAGGAACAGAAGTAACTGAGATTGTTGGATCAAATCAGTACCTAAGGCAGGGAGGTGCTGTCCAATTGTTCCCAGAAATTCTGTTAACTTTGATATCTCATAACTTTTAACCAGGACAGATCTTAGGCCAAGCAAATACTGGCTGGAAAGCTATTGAAGTTAGCTTCAACTTTGATGTTGAGCTCCAGGACTGGTTTTGCTTTTAACCTGGCCTAAATCAGGTTGAAATGGAAACTGGTCAAGGCTGTCATGGGAACAGCAGATCAGCAGTCAAATTTGTTTAAAAATTTGAACTATGTTTCCAAGTGTTATGAGTTCAAGGACATATCTTATGTTATAACTCAATGGTTTACTGTTTAAATAAATATTTGACATTTCTCAAATATATTTTTACAGATGGCAGCAGATAAACGGTTGGAGAACGGGTGGGTAGTTTCCCACTGCTCTGACCGTAGCGGCTACCCGGAAGCATTGTGGCAAATGCTCCAATATTTCGGGTACAACCAGATGCCGCAATACTTCGCCAAGGAAGAAGGCGAAGAGGGGAACAAGACGTGGACGATCCATGTCGAGGTTCCTGCAGGACCTACGCCACCCGGTTGGGTGCCATTCACCGTCACGGTGAGAGGAAGACAACCGGAAGGGATGTGGCAAGTGGCAGCCCGTGACACTATGTCACGTTTCTGCCAACTACACGTGCAGGCTATGGAGGGAACTCCATACGCACTCGTTCCGGTGGAGGGACGAGCTCAGCATGTGTGGGAAGAGAGGTACCTGGAGGCAACAGACCCGAATTGCCCAAGGTACAACCCCGCGGAGGCAAACCTTAGCCTCCAAATGAGGGCGGGAAACGCTGTGATGGACAGCCAAGCTGTTCATACGGAGCATCTCGCCACCAAGCTCAAGGAGAGCACCAGCCGTGGAGATCATTTAGAGAGTGCTCACAGCGCACTCCGCAATGTGCTCCTTCCGACGATCAAGCGACTGAATGAACAACACAATCAGTTGCGTCGTCTGAAGAAGGCAAAGAAGAAGAGCCGTGTTGACATCGCGGCATTGCAAGAGCTGGTGCAGACCCTAACCCAGCAGAATGAGGACCTTGCTCAAGAGCGGGACGACGCTATTGAGGAAGGACAAGGCTGGGAAGAGGACTACAACCAAGCTATGGACGAGGTGCATGCCTTGCAGGACCTCGTGCCCCCGGTATTGGGCGTACCGGTAGTCTTGGGTCTTCCAGCCATGGGAGAACCCGGAATGGGAGAAGAGGTGGTAGACCCCGAGCCACCAGCAGAGGTACCGGAGGAGGACGACCCACAGGAGGTCGAGTTCTACTCCGAGGAGGGGGTTACGGTTTCCAAGTAGGGCAGCTAGGGTAGCGTAACCCAACTTTTGTAATCGGTGACATGTCGTGTAGACAGTAGCGTATGTATAGGTAGTGACGACATGAGCACGACTTCTCGGAGATCCGAGAATAATGTATCTTGTATAAAGTTTATGCTTTATCAATATATGTGAATGTTGTGCAAGTTAATCATGCGTCACTTCAATACCTACTGTTGCGTATGGAATTTTTAGTAAGACATGTGCTAATTGCTGCTGTTTGAATTTCAGAATGACGCGTACTCGTGCCAACCCTGACGTTGGGGGTACCAGTCAAGGGGGAGAGACCTCCCAACCACCTCCCGAGGACTCCTCGGGACAGCAGCAGCAACAGCAACAGCAAACACCGCCACCGCCACTACCAACGGTTACATTGGCCGACATTGTCGCGGCAATGGCGGGCTCGCATCAGCAGCACACAGAGTTGCTGCAGACTCTCATCGCCAATACGTCTCGCCCAGAGAGACGTCAAGATCGTGAGGAGCGCCAACAGAGCTCCTACTCCGACTTCCTGGTGACTCATCCCCCTGTATTCTCAAGGGCGGATGAACCACTTGACGCGGACAACTGGCTCCGCGCCATAGAGATGAAGTTTGGGCTGCTCCAGATCAGCAAGCAGCGCAAGACTCAGTTCGCGGTCCAGCAGCTCCAAGGATCCGCGAGCGCGTGGTGGGCCAACTTCTGTGCTTCACAGCCCACCGACCGAGTGATGACCTGGGCGGAGTTCCGGACGGCCTTCAGAGCCTATCATATACCACCAGGTCTGATGCAGAGGAAGACGCAGGAGTTCCTACACCTGCAACAAGGGAGCCGGAACGCGCTGGAATACTCTAGGGCGTTCAATGATCTCGCGCTCTACGCGTCGTATCACGCGGATACAGACGAGAAGCGGCGGGACCATTTCTACCAGGGGCTTAACCCGCTCCTGAAGGACAAGCTGGCGATGTTCAATTGCAGCAGCCTCAACGACATCATTGATGCTGCGATTGTTCAGGAGGACTCCGGCAAGGAGTTGGCGGCGGCAGAGCGAAAGCGAAGCGCGCCGCAGAGCAGCGGAGAAGGAGGCGGTCCTTCTCAGAAGTTTCGGATGGTGAATCGCCCACCATCAGGTCCACGCTGGCAGACACCACAGCGGTCGATGCCGTTCCGCAGTCGGCCGTACTCTTCACCGGCATTCCGGCCGGCACTACCAGTACCACCGCAACAACAACAGCAGCAGCAGGCGATGCTGCGTGCGTTTGCACCTCCGCAACGCATGCCGGGCTTTCATCCACCGAGTACTCCACCAGCAGCGGCCACATGTTACAAGTGTGGTCGTCCAGGACACTTCGCGAGCAGTTGCCCGGAGAGGCAAGGCGGCGGAGTGGCACCACAGTTTCCGGGGAGGAATCAAACCCGGAACCCTACTAATGCGCGGCGGGCAAACCCTAGGCCCGGCACTGTCCACCAGCTTGCCATTGAGGACGTGCCGGAGGGCGAGCCAATCCTTGCGGGTATGTTCCAACTCCACCAGCATCCTGCTATAGTACTGTTTGATTCAGGCGCCACGCATAATTTTATTAGCCAAGCTTTCATTGCTAAACACAGTTTGCCAATACTACCCACCGATAGTCCATATTTAATTTGTTCACCGGGTGGGAAGATTTCAGCAAGCGTAATGGTCTCCAAAGCACCATTATGCTTAGCGGGTAGAGTGTACCCCACGTCTCTCATTATCTTAGAGGGACAGAAGGTCGATGTCATCCTAGGGATGTCGTGGTTAACCCGCCACGGCGCTGTTTTAGACACCGTCCTTCGAGTCGTGCACTTAAACTCAGAAGTGCACGGTTCTCACTCATTATTTCTGGACAGTCCAGAAATAAAACTTCCAAGTGTCTATCAAGCCACAACCATCAGATTGGAAGACATTCCAGTGGTCCGAGAGTTCCTTGATGTATTCCCGGACGATTTGCCGGGGATGCCACCCGATAGAGAGGTGGAGTTCAAAATTGAACTTGCACCGGGAACCATGCCAATATCCCGAAGGCCGTACAAGATGGCGCCCAAGGAGTTAGCTGAACTGAAGACTCAGCTCACGGACCATCTGGAGAAGGGTTTTATTAGGCTGAGCTCCTCGCCATGGGGCTGTTCGGCATTATTTGTCAAGAAAAAGGATGAAACGTTGCGGCTTTGCGTGGACTACCGTCCATTAAATGCTGTAACCATCAAAAACAAGTACCCGTTGCCACGGATCGACATGTTGTTTGATCAGTTGGTCGAAGCGAAGATCTTTTCCAAGATGGATTTAAGATCCGGGTACCATCAGATTAAGATAAGGGCGGAGGACATTCCAAAGACAGCTTTTTCGACAAGGTACGGACTTTATGAGTACCTGGTCATGTCCTTCGGCCTCACCAATGCTCCAGCTCACTTCATGTACTTTATGAACTCGGTATTCATGCCGGAGCTGGACAAGTTTGTCGTGGTCTTCATCGACGACATCCTGGTATATTCCAAGTCGGAGGAAGATCACAAGAAACATCTGCGTATAGTCTTGCAACGGCTGCGGGATCACAAGTTATACGCAAAATTCAGCAAATGCGAGTTTTGGATATCGCAACTGCCTTTCCTCAGGCATATCATCTCAGCGGAGGGTATCGCTGTGGACCCGAGCAAGATCACGCAAGTGCTGAATTGGAAATCCCCGAGAACTGTTCATGAGGTACGGAGTTTCCTCGGACTCGCGGGATATTATCGGAGGTTCATTCCGGACTTCTCGAAGATTGCCAAGCCAATGACGGAGCTGTTGAAGAAGGCTACCAAATATGTTTGGAGTCCAACATGTGAAGCAGCATTCAAGGCTTTAGTCAAGCACCTGACATCAGCACCGGTTTTGGCGCAGCCAGACACAACAAAACCGTTCGATGTGTACTGCGATGCATCCGGCATTGGGCTCGGGTGTGTGCTGATGCAAGACCGAAGAGTGGTCGCGTATGGATCACGGCAGCTTAGAAACCATGAGCAAAATTATCCAACTCACGACTTGGAGCTCGCTGCCGTGGTACTTGCACTGAAAATGTGGAGGCACTACCTACTCGGTAACCTCGTACATTTATATACCGACCACAAAAGCCTCAAGTACATATTCACTCAGAAGGAGCTGAACATGAGGCAACGAAGATGGTTAGAACTGATAAAGGATTACGAGATAGAGATCCATTATCATCCGGGCAAGGCAAACGTTGTGGCAGATGCGCTGAGCCGCAAGTCACACGTCAACAATCTGACCATCACACCGTTGGAAGAGAGCGAACCACCACTACGTGTGATTCCATACGGAGCTCTCTACAACCTAGCTTTGATCCCCACCATCCGTGAAGAGATAGCGGCAGCCCAGAAGAATGACAAGGGAATGTCACATTTACGGAGACGTGTAGAAAGTGGGGAGCTGAAATGTTTCCGGAAGGACGGAGACGGCGTCCTATGGTTCAAGGACCGGATCGTCGTACCCCGAAACCCGGAGTTACGGAAGAAAATCTTTGATGAGGCTCACTTATCAAAGTTTTCTATTCACCCCGGCAGCAACAAAATGTATCAAAAACTCAGAAGCAAGTTTCGGTGGACACGGATGAAGCGTGAGACTGCAAAATACGTGTCCGAGTGTGATACATGTCGAAGGGTGAAGGCAGACCACATGCGGAAACCGGGACTGCTGCAACCACTGGGCATTCCTGCCTGGAAGTGGGAGGACGTGAGCATGGACTTCATCGTCGGTTTACCCACCACCTTGCAGAAACATGATTTGGTGTGGGTGATCGTCGATCGGCTCACCAAAGTTGCCCATTTCATCCCGGTCAACACCAACTACAACGCCAAGAAGTACGCTGAACTGTACATCTCACGGATCCTATGCTTATACGGCGTACCCCGTACTATCATATCGGATCGGGGCACTTTATTTGTGTCCCGTTTTTGGGAGCAGCTACACGCTGCCTTGGGGACGAAGCTGATCCGTAGTTCAGCCTACCACCCGCAGACGGATGGGCAAACCGAGCGGGTAAATCAAATCCTAGAAGACATGCTACGAGCTTGCGCTATCAACCACGGCAAGAATTGGGATGATCACTTGCCGTTAGCCGAGTTCTCGTACAACAATGGGTACCAAGCCAGCATCAAGATGGCGCCCTACGAGGCGCTATACGGAAGAAAATGCCGCACACCATTGAACTGGTGTGAGTCTGGCGAAAGGGTTACCTTCGGGATTGACCTTGTCAACAACGCGGAAGAAAAGGTTCGACTAATTCAAGCGAACCTAAAAGCCGCTCAATCCCGTCAGAAACAGTATGCGGACCGGAGAAGGCGCCCATTACAATTCGAAGTTGGAGATCACGTATATCTACGGGTGTCTCCAATGAAGGGCGTAAACAGATTTGGGGTGAGAGGAAAGTTGGCACCCCGATTCATTGGTCCATTCCAGATTACCGAAAGATGTGGATCAGTGGCATACCAGCTGAAATTACCAGAAGCACTTTCCGGTGTGCATGATGTCTTTCACATTTCCCAGCTGAGGAAGTGTATCAAGCTATCAACTACCGTTCAGCTGGAATACATTGAAGAACTGCAACCGGATCTCACCTATCGGGAGGAACCGGTGCAGATTATTGATGAAAAGGCCCGAACCACACGCAACCGTACGTTGTGGTTCTACAAGGATCTATGGAGTAATCACTCCATGGACGAAGCGACATGGGAGAGCGAAGAATTCCTTCGCACTAACTACCCCGACTTTTTCACGTCGCATATCCGGTAATTTTCCACCGTCCTCTCTCTCATTTTCACCTTATAATCTCGGGACGAGATTCTTTTAAGGGGGGAGGAATGTAAGGGCCTCAGTTTTTGACACACATTTGCAGTGTTCATCACCACACCACACACCTCATTTGAGGAAGAATGATGAACACAAATGAAGAGCAAGTAACAATTATCAACATGCTCATTACAAAACAAACTCACACGTTGCAAAAGTGGTATTTCCCACATGTGATATAGATGGGCTGGACATATGAAAACTCCTACACTTTACTAAGGATGTCCATGCCAAGTTACACCCAAATTCAAAACCTTTTTGAGGTCATTTTGGGTATAGATAGGAAGAGGGCAGTTTGAAACCATATTCAAATTCAAACTGTTTTTATCCCATGAATTTAAAAGTGGAAGGCATATTCTTACTCAGCACATTTTTATGAGCTCACACACCAATTTTCACTCCATTTGGAGTTGATCTTGACATGAGCTAAAGGGGGGAGATTCAAACTTTATTTGAATTTCAAACTGGACTTGTGCTGAAATTCATTCAAACCAAACCTCATTTGAACTTTGATCTATTCAAATGGCTCATGGGTGAATAATTTGAATTGCCAAGGGTAGTATGGGGTTCACTGTTTACAACAGTGATTAGGAGTAAATTTCAGAGGTTAAAACTGGAGGTGGGACCCACATGTCAGCCACTGCTCAGATCAAACCGACTGAGACTTTTTCACTCGGGTCGCCGAGCCGCAGCGGTGATCGCCACCGAGGCCAGCCGCCGCGCCACCAGCTGCTTTCCCACGCGCGGGCGTGAGGCGGTGCAGAGCCTTCTTAAGGCGCCTGCTCCCCTCCTCGGCCGAGGTACCGCCGTTCTTCCCCGCAAGAACTCAGCGCCGGCCGAAAACTTCCGCAGCTCGGACTTGATCGGAGAACGCCGATCGCAGCTTCCTCCTTCCACTCCAGAGCCCCAGCAAGGTACTAGAGACCTTCCTCCGTCCTCCCCGTTGCTAGAATTCGGTTGAAACCGATTGATATCGGCTGTGCCGAAAGGTCAAACTCGGAACTTGGAACCGCCGCACCTCGGGCTCTCGTGGACAGCCCAACCAGGGCATTGTCACGCCTGAGCCAAGGCACCCTTGGACGCGCAGGTGACCGGTGCTGCTCATCCCCGAGCCACAGCTCGAGTGGTTGCTCACCGGCGGCGAATTTCCACTTTTCCCCTTTCGGTGTGCAGAACGACCTTCGGGTACGATTCTGTTTAATTCGTGCTCTAGAAGTATTAGAGGGCCTCAAGCCGCTCTCACACGAGCTAGACACGGTAACGCACAAGTTGCCTTCACAACTCTGGGCCGGAGAACCTCTGTGCCCGGCATAATTTGAGGTCTACTAATGGCGGAACGAACGGGCGGCATCGGGCGCACGGTGAGGACCTATTTCGGGCCTTCCCCGAGCTTCCTCGAGCTCCTGTCGACCTTCTCTGAGGTCCACTGATGCTCCCCGACCGATTTCCCAAGTAGCTGAGGTGCTAGGGTAGTCAGCCGACATGGCCGAAGTCGTTCTGAGGTGGCGGCTCGTTGCCGACCATGCTCCGGCCATTGTCATAAGCAGCTGACCCTCGGATCCTGTTCCCCGAGTAAAATTAGGCAGGGGCGGCCAGAATCGAGAAGTTTGGAGCTGTACAGCGGCCGGCGGCGAGCTCTCCGGTGAGATCCCTCAGCGGCGGGGCGCGGGTGTCGCGAGGTTGAAGAAGGGGGTGGACCCCAGCTGTCAGCGGGAGATATTTTGAATCGGGATCCGGCTGCGGCCGGGATCGGGTGTGCTGGCGCGTAAAATCATTGTGGGCCGCAGTGTGCTGTCGCCTCGGCGTGCGACGCGTGTCCCCTGGGCCCACGCGCGAGTTTAAACTTTTCCCCCGATTTTCAGATTTCCTTCAAACTTCAAATCCTCATAACTTTGGCTAGAAAGCTCCAAATTGAGTGAACCAAATTTTGCTGGATTCAGCTCTCCGAGTACTTTCCAGCAAATCAAGTTTCACTTCATGAAAACCCTTAATTTTCCAGAATTAATTCCTCAAATTTTAAACTGTTAGGAATTTTAACTGGAGAATCCTGTGGAGGAAAATCCTGAAATTTTGCTGGGATATTCACCAAAATATCCCTGAACTATCATAAAAATTTCAGATCCATTTGAGCTCATTTAATCCACCTAATGGTGTGATTAGTGAAACTGTTCCAGAGAAAATAGAAAATGTTCAGAAACATTTTCAGAATTTTCTCTGAAATTGTTTAGCTCATATCTTTAGTTAGGGACTTCCAAATTAAGTGAGACCAACTCCATTAGAACCCTATGAAAATCTAGTTTTCAGAAAGTCATAGTTTGTCTCATGAAAATTCCTAGAACACCCTAAGAGTTCCAATTAAGGTCAAGGACATAATTAATTGTGGAGGGCTCAAATGAGCTTTGCTGCAACTAAAACTTGACCAAGTCTCTGTTTAGGTTGTAACCAAGCCACAGTAAAAGTTTCACAGTCATTAGGTCTGTCTAGCAAAGGTTATAGACTTCACAACTTCAAAGATAATACAAATGCATTTAAATTAATACATACATTGCTCTTATCATGTAGTCGCTAAGGTCGAGGAGGAACTCGAAGTCCTAGATTTCGTTACTCCGGAGGAACAGCTAGCCTACGACCAAGAGCAGCAAGGCAAGCTCCGGTTTGCATTAACCATTTTACAAATTTTTATTGTTTTGAGCATATACTTGTTTCCTTTATTCTGTGCATTAGAGTCTTGTTTGGAAACCCCACTGCATAGCCATGAAAACCATGGGTTGGGGTTTAGGATTGCAAACCCCGTTAGCCACTGCATTGCTAGGATAGAGTAGGATTCGGTACAAGTCGAGTAGTTGGAACTACTCGCGAGAATAGGTTAGAGGCACATTGCTCGGGTAGAGATAGCACATGATACACATGGCAAGAAAATGAGACCGAGCGGAGAGTAAGGGCAGCAGGACTTTGGGGCCTGTGTGCTGTAGCTCCGCTTGTGTCGATTGAGGACCGAGCCGTGTGCGGGCCTGTTGAACAAGCTAGAACAGTACCAAAGACCTACCGGCTATATGGGAACCGGGAAACTGATGTAACTCGGGTAGCTGGTTATTGAGGCATTGCCCGTCGTTCAGAGGGTAGGTTGAGAGCTTGAGGTGTAAATCGGCTGGCGGCACGGAGATGCGCGTTCAGAGACCTCTTGCTTGGGACGATGGGACCGGTTCAATATTTGGCTAACGGGTGAAAGGTAGTCGCGTACGGCGTCCGTGATGGTTGTTGTAGGCAACATCGAGTACGGGCGTACGTGACGGGTTGTTCGGGTAACCCTGCAGGTGTAAATCGATTATAATCGCCGTCCCTTGCGGTCAGTGAGTACCACTTGTTCACTGTACCGTGACGTAGAGAGAACAGGCTAGACACATGTTAAAATGCTGCTGATTGAAAGATGGACATTGATTGTTAATGATATGCTGTAGCTTAGAGCTAATTAAAGTTCTTTTCAACTTTGGGCAAAGTACATGAGAGAAATGCGTTTCTTGTTTGATTGCGGCTCTCTCATGTGCCTTAGCGTAAGATTCTCCACAACCTGCTGCTAAAACTTGAAAGTAAGGTTCTACTAATTAGGCGAGTCCTTGCAAATGATTTTTACCTCATGCAACCCATTACCCTCATGTAGAAGTTCCATGTTTAGGTGAGACGGGTCAGACTTGCTGAGCCTTCGTGCTCACTGCTTGTGTTTGAAGCTTTTGCAGGGTTCTATGAGGAAGGGACTCCCGAAGAGGAGACGGAACCCCAGGAGGGGAACCCCGTCGAGTGGGAGTCGTGCACGCCGCAGAGTTAGTGTGCGTGTGTGCTAGCAAGGACACGTTCAAGGGCTGAACGTGCACTTGATGCTTAGTCTACGCCCGCGAGTGTGGACTAAACTTATTTTGATGTAAACATGTTCATAAACTGCTTATGTAATAAAATTTCCGCTTCCGCTTTGTACCTTTGACTTGTGTTATACGGTGCTGTGCAACACAGCACCCCTCAGCGTGATCCTGGCTCGACAGGACCGTGGGGTCGTGTCAGTTTTGTTCTGGACCTATACAGAAAAGTTGTAGAGGACATAAAAAACGTTCCAGAATAGTATCACACACCTCCATTGGTTCAACCAATCCTATGTTATATCCTGTTTAAGTTCAGCAAAATTTCTGCTGAAAACAGGGGATGTTGCTCCTAAGTCTTTAGAATTGGATCTGCACTCCAAATTGACTCTCAGTTCAATATGGGAGTCAAAATCCCCTAAATGGAATACTAAACTTCATTTTGACTCTTTTGTTTGAAAATATACTTTTATGCAACTAATACCTTATCTCGGTTCTACATTTCCTCACCAAAGAAAAATACTAAGCCGGTATTCCGGCGTATACGTCTAAAATGGTGGAACTAAAGGCGTCACTCACAAACGATTTCTACACGTCATGCGCTAACATGGTTAATGTACCTGCAGAAAACCACACAATAATGGTGCATACAAAGGTTTTGACATTTTAGGCAGTTCCATATCATAGTAAAAATATACGGTCCGTATCATTGCCATACGGATCGTCCTTGAGTCAAGCCACGTCTTAAGGTACATGGTCATGTTTTCACACCACACGACGGGGAACCCGAGTAGAGCGTGAACGGATCGTCACAGTTGGTAATTTTATCAACCCAACGGATACCACCTACTGCCTCATGACCGTTGAGGCACGCCGGTGGCGAGCGCTGTGTTTGGCCCTTTGAACATTGAACGTTCAAGAGTTGCATACTACTGTGTTGCTTACCACACGATAGGGTATTCTCACTTTTGCCTAAAGCACGCTGGAGAGCAGCGTTTTCATATGCTCTCAGAACCATGAGAAGGTTCAGAGACTCATATTAACTATCGTGCCAAGCCATGGTAAAACATTCCATACTATTGCTCGTATGGCGAGCTTACCGCAATTGATCCACCTGTGGTGGCGTACCTTACCTCTTACCTGATGTCGTAGCGTCGTTACAGAATGTATAACAAGTATGTTAGCATTTCCACCTTAGTAGCTATTACTATAATAGACCTTATGTGGGCATAGTGACTAATCCTCACTCGACTACTTTGTTTTCAAAATAGCCTCTTTTTGAGCGTGCTATTCCCAATGTGGCTCTAATACCAAAACTGTGGGGACCACCATATGGTTCACCCACTCCAGAATCGCAGAGGGTGGTGCTGTGCGATGCGGCACCCAACAGCACACAAAAAAGATTAAGAACAACATACAAACTTTTATTTGATATAAAAACACAGCGGAAGTCTTTTACAAAAGTAATGTACAGCGGAAGTCTTATTAATAGCTAAACACTTAGCCTAGCTATGCAAAACTGCAGCCGTCCAGCCCAGGGATGCTACACACTAGCAACATACAACCGGAGATCACGGTGGCGTGCAGGGCTCCAGCTCGGCCGTGTACCCCGACGGGGGCATCGACTCTTCCTCGGATCCTTCTTCATAACTCTCACTTGCACACAGCTCAAACATTGCAACCGTGAGCATGATGGCTTTGCAAGGCTTAACCGACAACCCTAATCATGGAACTCTACATGCAGGGATGAGTAATATGGGATAAAGACATTGCAATAAAGATGCACATACATGTTAATTCTTACTTTCATTTTTATAGCAGCAGTTTAAAGAGTCTTAGGCAGCCCTCACATCGGAAGTCCACAATCAAACAAGAAACGCTTTCCTCCGATGTGGTGATGCCCAAAGTGGAAGATAAACTTAATTAGCTCTACAACTACAGCATACATGGTTTCAAGACATTAATAGTTCAATGCAGCATATTAATCTGGCTTCTTTCACTTCTTACTACGTCTCAGCGCAGTGAACAAGTGGTACTCAAATAACCACGAGGGACGGTGATTGCAATCAGGAGACACCCGGATAACACGTCACATACACCCACATTCAGAAGTGTGGTGCTTCACAACTTCCTACTATGTTGTATGCAGCAACCTTTGAAAGGCAACCCAAATGCTGAACCGGTCCATCCGTCCACGTATCAGCCACTCTAAACCAAAGAACCGCCTCTGCTCGAGTCTGCCTTTGCTCGGGAGAGCGCCACCGCGCCGGCCGACCGGTTCCCGACGGGAAATCGGCGCCAGCTCCTGCTGTTCGGCGTGCAACCGGCCCTTATCAGTCCACGAGCTGCCAAAGGCAAACTTCTTCCCTGATATCCCACATTCCCTCGCTCTCTGCTCCGTTCCCGCGAAAAACACAGCCACTGGCTGCGCTCTCGGTGTTTTCCCTCGCCACAGTCGGTTGATCATCGATTGCTCAAGGTTCACACCGCAAGCATCAGTGCCCAGACGTGCTCTAGCTATTTCTCTCTCCGTACCAAAGTTTGGTATCTCTGGGTGATCACAGTTCCGAGAACACCGACGAGTTACTGAGGGTTGCGGCGGCGATCGTTTCGGTTCACCATGGACAGGACGCCACATCCACTTTCGCCTCCGCTCTCCTATACAAGAAAGGTGCGTTAGATTCTCTAGGTCATGTAGCTTCTCTCTGTTCAGCAAATGATCCACCGTATAGCTAGAATTTTCCAATTTCCCGAACCCTAGTACAGAACACCGAGCTCGGTTGTGAGCCAAATTCGCTTCACATATACCACCACAAGCCGAGCTCGTTTGTAAGTAGCTAGTACATCCCCTAGCCCCTCTCCTCAAAGCAAAACCAAGAAAAATCATGGAGAATGGGCTTGGAGATGGCAGTTCTTCTGGCCACAATGGAAAATGGTCCCGGTTGACCGTGGAGCTCGGGGTTGCCGGCCTTTTGACCAAGGTTGGCTACCATTTCCAGCTTCCTCATGGTTTCCTGGTGCTCTAGAGCCAAAAACCAGACGTTTTGGTGGAGGACAGAGCTTGCATGACCTCGCAGAAACCCTAGCGGGTGCTGTCGCTGGTGCGCGCAGGTTTCCGGCCATCGCCGGTGGCCGGCGAGCTCACAGCTGAGTTCAGGAGGTCGGAAAATGGGGAGGCGGCAAGTTTCGGGCCGAGAGATGCTGGGAACTCGATTCCAGCGAGTCTCGCCAGAGACCGCCGCCGCCGGGTGTTTGGTGCGAGGAGGAAGATGAAGCACTGTGTGTGGGACCCACCAGCAGAAGTTTAAACTTTTCCCCGATTTTCAGATTTAGTTCAAACTTCAAACCCACATAACTTTGGCTAGAAAACTCCAAATGGGGTGAACTAATTTTTGTTGAATTCAGCTCTCTGATTACTTTCCAACAAATCAAGTTTCACTTCATGAAAATCCTTAGTTCTCCAGAATTAATTCTTCAAAATTTAAACTGTTTAGAATTTTAACTGGAGAACCCTTTGGAGGAAAATTCTGAAATTTTGCTAGGATGTTCACCAAAATATCCCTGAGCTACCATGAAAATTTCAGATCAATTTGATCTAATTTTATCCACATAATGGTGTGATTACTAAAACTGTTCCAGAGAAAATGAAAAATGTCCAGACACATTTTTTCAGAAATTCTCTGAAATTGGATAGCTCATATCTTTGGATAGGAACCTTCAAATTAAGTGAAACCAACTCCATTAGAACCCTATGAAAATCTAGTTTTCAGAAAGGCATGGCTTTCTCCATGAAAATCCCTAGAACATCCTAGGAGCTCCAATTAAGGCCAAGTACATAATTATTTGTGGAGAGCTCAAATGAGCTTTGCTGCAAATGAAACTTGGCCAATTCTTAGTTTAGGTTGTATCCAAACCACAGTAAAAGTTTCAGAGACATTGGGCCTGTCTAGTAAGACTTATAATCTTCAAAAATTCAACTTCAATTCAAATGCATTAAATTGACACATATATGTATTTATCACATGTAGTCGCTAAGGTTGAGGAGTAGCCCAAAGTCCTATACCTCATCACTCCAGAGGAGCAGATAGACTACGACCAACAGCAACAAGGCAAGCTCTGGTTTGCATTAACCATTTTTACAAAATTTTACTGTTTTGAGAACTTACTTTGAGCACCCTACTTTAATCTTTGCATTAGAGTCTTGTTTGAAGACCCAAAAGCATAGCCAATAAAACTGTGGATTGGGCTTAGGTGTTGAAACCTCGTTTAGCTACTGCAATGCTATGATAGTATAGGATTCGGTACAGGTCGAGTAGTTAGAACTACTCGCGAGAATAGGCTAGAGGCAGACTACTCGGGTAAAGGTGGCAAATGAAACACATGGCAAGAAAAATGAGACCGGGCGGAGAGTAAGGGCAGCAGGACTTTGGGGCCTGCGTGCCATAGCTCCGCTTGTGTCGCATGAGGACCGAGCCGTGTGCGGGCCTGTTGAACAAGCTAGAACAGTACAGAAGACCTACCGGATATATGGGAACCGGGAAACCGATGTAACTCGGGTAGCTGGGTATTGAGGCATAGCTGGTCGTTCAGAGGGTAGGTTGAGAGCTTGAGGTGTAAATTGGCTGGCGGCACTGCAGATGCGTGTGCAGAGACCTCTTGCTCGGGACGATTGGACCGGTTCAACATTTGGCTGACGGGTGAAAGGTGGTTGCGTACGACATCCGTGATGGTTGCTGCAGGCAACATCGAGTACGGGCGTACGTGATGGGTTATTCGGGTAACCCTGCAGGTGTAAATTGATTATAATCACCGTCTCTCGCGGTCAGTGAGTACCACTTGTTCACTGTACGGTGACGTAGAAGAACAGGCTAGATACATGTTAAAAGTTTGCTGATTTGAAAGCTATACATTGATTTTTAATAACTTGCTGTAGTTTAGAGCTAATTAAAGTTCTTTTCGACCTTGGGCAAAGTACATGAGAGAAATGTGTTTCTTGTTTGATTGCGGCTCTCTCATGTGCCTTAGCGTGAGGTTCTCAATAACTTGCTGCTAGAACTTGAATGTAAGGCTCAAATAATTAGGCGAGTCCTTTGCAACTTGTTTACCTATTGTACCCTGAAACCCCTCTTGTAGAAGTTTCATGTATAGGAGAGACGGGTCAGACTTGCTGACCATCGTGCTCACTGCTTGTGTTTGATGCTTTTGCATGGTGTTATGAGGAAGGGACTCCCGAGGAGAAGACGGAACCCCAAGAGGGAAATCCCGTCGAGTGGGAGTCATGCACGCTGCCGGGTTAGTGTGTGTGCATGCTAGCGGGGACACATTCACGGGCTGAACGTGAAATGGGCTGAACGTGAACTCGATGCGTAGTCTATGTCCGTGAGTGTAGACTGAACTTATTTTGTTGTAAAAATGTTCATAAACTGGTTTATGTAATAAAATGCTTCCGCTTTGTATCTTTGATGTGCGTTATCCGGTGCTGTGCAACGCAGGACCCCTCAGTGCGAACCTGGCTCGACGAGGATGTGGGGCCGTGCCAACACACTGAGTCACAGAGTGACCCCACACATCCATAGAATGATCTAGGGCCACGGAGAAATCCGGTTCAGTTTAAATGTGTGGCTGACATGTGGGGCTGACGGGTTCTTCGTCCTCCTGCCCCCTTTCCCGCGCCCGTGCCTCCCCCTCGCCGGCAGCGGCGGTGCCCTTGCCGGACTCGGCTTCCCGGCCAATTCTCGGCCCGATACTCACCCCCGGGGGTTTCCAGCTACGAAGAAGCGATTGGTGCGGTGCTCTCGGGCTGCGGGTAGCCGGAAGTAGACCGGTGGCATGCAGCGGCTCCGGCCGACCTTCGGTGCCGTGGTCCGTTCACCCTAGCTCGCCAAAGGTTCAGAAAATTCACTCTAAAGCAGCAGTAGACATTGAGGAAGACCGACAAGGAAGCCAATACCCTCGGAGAAGGCGGCTAGTATGGTTTCATCGTGCACCCGAGCGTTCCCCGCCATGGCCGCCGATCGGAAACTTCAAAATTGGCTGCCTCTACCCTGTTTTAAGCTAGGTTTGCGAAGGTAATTGGGTCGCTAGCTAGAATAGCTCCCATGTGCAAGATTTGGTGCTCTAAAAATGAAAAACGAGTGAGAATTTTGGATTTTCATACCGGAACACCACTTTGTGGCCGTCGGCATAACTTTCTCGAATTCTCACTCGGTAGTCCATGGCTTGCCTTGAAGTTTGGGGGTGAGCAGCACGGGTCAACAGCAAGCCCTGGGTTGTCCTTGCTCGGGCGTGACAGTCCCCGGTGTGGGCTGTCCACGTGCACACCATGTCGCCATGCCGTTAGGTCGCCGCGGAGGAGAGCGATTCTAGGGCTTGGGAACCATATCTCAAGCTGTTTTTGCGCTGAGAAGGTAGGAGGAGCTCCCTCTGGACCATTTTGCCGCTCAGCGGGGTGGAGTGCTTGAAGTTTGGTTCGTTCCCGTCGATCACCGAGGAGGCGGTGGCGTATTTGCTCGGTTCTTGCGTGAGGGTAGCAGGGCCTCAATGTGGCGGTTTGTGAATGAACAGGGCACCTCGTGAACGGATGAGGGCGCGATCTGGTTGCCACCGTAGCAAAATCAGTGAGGAGGTGACGGTTCCCAGCCCTCGGTGGCACTCGGAGCAGTCACGGTGTGTTCGAGTCTGAACCGAGAGGATGACTTCGAGTGCAAGTTTTCAGTAGCTCACTGACCAGTGGGGTCCACCCCTGCTCCTCCCAAAAAATCTTCCAAATTTGGTAATTGACCAAATTCAAATATGTGGAGCTAAATTCTTGGAACTCATTTGAACATGTGGCCAAGCTTCTTCAAAATTAGAATTTGAATTCAAATGCCCCTTTGTGTCATTTTGCACTTGCTTAGCCAAAATAGTTCCCAATATGGGGAAAATTTATATTCCCACAAATTTGGGGTTGAGAATTTCAATTATGGAATCAACTTTTAAATTTCGTTGCTGGACTTAGAATGTTTGCAACCACAGTTTGTATTCCATTTTTGAATTGACTACTTCTGAATTTTAGTGAACAAGTTAGGTTTGCTCATAGCACATACCTGGTCACTTTTTGGTCCTAGTCTGAACCTCACAAATTCAGTTTGATCCTTGCCTTTCAAATTTGAATTCAGCAAAAAATTTGCAAATGATCTCAATTAACCACTTTTTAGCTCACCTTAAACTCAGAAGTTTGCCACCATAAATCTCCCCAATTTCAAATGCATGAGGTTCCATGTGTATTCAAAAGTTTGGCGGCAATTTGAGTTGAGCCTCTGAGTCTCAAGATCTTCTTTTAATTCTTTCTCATGCACATGTATGATTTACACATGGGTTTAACTCCACCTTGGTCCAACACATTCAAATGAATGCTTCAACCCGTGTTGTTGAACCCCATGTATACCATCCCATGTAAGAAAGTTTTGTAAGTCCTATTTTTCATGAACCAGAAACACAACGACGTTCAAACATCCATTTCTTTGCATTCATGTTTTTGCGACTTTTACATTCGTGTCCCTCTATCTCGTTCTTTCCTCTATTGTAAATGATTTAAGAATGGAAATGAGTCATGTAACCTCTAGAAATGTGTCACCCATTTCGGACCAGCACGCCTGACATGCGATACACATGTGAGACGTGCAGGTTCGGAATGGTCCCTTTTTAGACAGTCCAGGAGTTAACGAGGGGGCGTGGCTTGTGATGAGACACGGGTCTGGATCTGGACGAGATTTCAACGGCATAACCCTGATGTTCTCTGCTGCACCATTTTCAGGCGTGCAGTTGGAGAACAACGGGGTTATGCTGCCGAAATTTCTACTGGATCCGGACCACGCGTCTCGTCATAAGCACGCCCCGCTCGGTGACACTTGGGTGGGTTTAGGACCTATCTGACTAGTTGTAGGGCCTTGACATAACATAAAAATGAAACTAATAATGATGTGTCTGCTTTGAAGGTATACCCTGAAACATGGCTGAAACCCGTAGTTGGATGTATACTGGTTGGAAAAGGGATGGCAGTAACTCAGATGAGTGGTTCACCAAGACAGTTGATTTCATTCAACAAGTTTTTCTGAGTCACAGTACAGTAAGGTGCGATGCCCATGTATGAAATGTCAGGGTGCAAAGTGTTGGGACATAGTGAATTTGGCATTTCACTTGTGTTGAAACGGTTTCATGAAACATTATGAGGTGTGGACGTTTCACGGTGAGACACCTTCTGAACCCGTACAAGTTCTAGATGAGGATGACAACACGGGGGTCGATAGGATGGACGAGATACTTGATGCCATAAATCCTGAATTGATGGAGGATCCTCCTACAACAGAGGTTGAAGCATTTTTCATGCTTCTCAAAGCTTCAGAAGAGCCGTTGCATGAACACACCAAAGTGACACTCCTCACTTTTATGACTAGATTTATGGCCACTAAGTCTAAGTATTTTTTCTCCAATAACTGCTACAACAATCTTAACATCCATTGAAGGTCCCCGAGTGGAAGTGGGAAGACATCAGCATGGATTTCATTGTTGGATTGCCACGAACTCAGTCGGGTTACGACTCTATTTGGGTTATCCTGGACCGATTAACGAAAACAGCTCATTTCCTTCCTATTAGAACCAACTACACCGTCGCCCAACTAGCGGAGCTGTATATGAAGCAAATCATGTGTCGCCATGGAGTTCCGAAGAGGATAGATTCAGATGGAGGTTCTCAATTTACCTCTAGGTTCTAGAAGAAGCTGCATGAAGCCATGGGTACACGGCTGAATTTCAGCTCCGCTTATCACCCGCAAACCGACGGGCAAACTGAGAGGACAAACCAAATTTTGGAAGACATGTTGAGAGCTTGCGCCTTGAAACACGGGCGTAGTTGGGATACGAGCTTGCCGTATGCTGAATTCTCATAAACCAACAGCTACCAAGCCAGCCTGAAGATGTCACCTTTCGAAGCATTTTATGGTAGACGGTGTAGAACACCGCTATTCTGGAATGAGTCCGGAGAAAGCCAAGTGTTTGGACTCGAAGTGCTGCAAGACGCCGAAAAGCAAGTTCAAACGATACGAGAAAACTTGAAGACTGCTCAGTCACGACAAAAGGGTTATGCGGACAATAGGCAAAGAAGAGTGACTTTTGAAGTAGGGGACTTCACGTATCTTAAAGTATCGCCTATCCGAGGCCAACGACGGTTCAATGTCAAAGGCAAAGTAGCACCTCACTTCTTCGGGCCATTCAAGATTTTGGGCAAGCGAGGAGAAGTAGCCTATCAACTAGAGCTGCCGACACACCTCTCCGATGTGCACGACGTGTTTCATGTAATCCTACTCAAGAAGTGCTTAAGAGTACCGGACGAACAAGTACCGATGGATGAGATCGAGCTTCAAGAGGATCTGACCTACGCGGAACACCCCGTCAAAATTTTGGAAGTGAAGGAAAGGGTCACGAGGAACAAAGTGATCCGTTGGTGCAAAGTACAATGGAGCCATCACACGGAAGCCGAAACTACATGGGAGCGTGAGGAAGATCTCAAGGCAGAATTCCCTCATCTATTCTCCACTCTATCGAATCTCGAGGGCGAGATTCAGTTTAAGGGGGGTAGGTTTGTAACACCCTCAAATTCATTACCATGCATTGCATACATTTTTCATGTAGAAGCATTTGAAAAGAAGTAGAAATGGAGAAAGAACCCTAGAAATGGAGAAATAACCCTAGAGATGGAGAAAGAACCATAGAATTGGGGAAAGAACCATCGAAATGGAGAAAGAACCATAGAAATGGAGAAGGGAATATAGAAATGGAGAAAGGGACGTAGAAATGGAGAGGGGAATATAGAAATGGAAAAAAGGGACATAGAAATGGAGAGAAATGGAATAATATAGCTGAAATGATCCATTCCCAAATTTCCGCCAAAATTTCCAAATTCCCCAATTCACCAAAAAGGGAATTTTCCCCATATTTTGGGGGAAATCTATCCCCAATGTAGTCGCAGCCTAAAGAGGTAAAATCCCTAGGACTCTTTGGTTGAGTTCCAATTGGAGTAGGACTCTTCTTTTCTCCCCCTTATAAATACAACCCCCAGCCCCCTCCCTTAGCCGCAGCCCCTCCCCCTCCCAAGTCACCGAGTTGGAGCCCCCCCCTCCAAGTCACCGAGTTGGCCACCCCCGCTGCCGGAGTTTGGTCGCTGGTGAGCCCCGCCGATGAGCCCTACCGTCGAGCCCCGCCGATGAGCCCCGCCGTCGAGCCTCGTCGTTGAGCCCCGCCGTCGAGCCCCATCGTTGAGCCCCACCGTGGAGCCCCGCCGTCGAGCACCGTCGTCGAGCCCCGCCGTCGAGACCCGCCGACGAGCCCCGTCACGCCTCGCCATCGCCAAAAAAGACGTCCGACGATCTGTCCTACCATAATTTTCCATAGAAAAAACCCCTGCTGCTGCCGTTGCTAGGAGAAAGGCCCTGCCTCAAGGAGGAAGTGAGGTAGGTCTTCATTACCCATCTTACAACGTCACTGCTGTTTCTATGCATTCGTTTTCTTCGCCCCCTTAGAGCAGAAACTTTTGCATGTGGACAGATCGTGTTTTGATCGATTTTTGACGGTGGAATTGATCTAGATCTTGAGTCAAGATCATCACCACGTCCACACTTGATCCCTACACCCTTGTTCATCATAAAACCCCATGAAAGCCCATTAAAACATGCAAGAAAACATACAAACTGATTTAGTAAAACTGCACTATAGGATTTGCATTCATCTACTCCAATGCATCTTGAGTAAAGTTTGTGTATGATGATTGATTGCTGTAAATTTGGTATGTGTGTGGTCGTAAGTAGAAGGACAAGCTCAAGAGGCCGTCTACGAGGAACTACAGCACCAAGACTTCGAGACGCTTGAGCAACATGAACCACGGGATCAAGGCAAGTCCCCCTTGACCATATTGATCCCATGTTTTCAAAATTTTTTTGCTTGCGAAAAACTCGTATGCTTCAGTCAACTTGATGGGACACCCTTTTATAGGAGTTTACTAGTTTTATTAACCATCCTTGTCGCCGGGAAAGTGAAGCCACCTCTGCAGAGCGTAAAACTATCATGATAGTCGTGCTTCCGGTCACAAGCACCTGGCAAACTTCCATGATTAGAGGCAAAACAAGGGAAGTTTATTCGGTATGGTTGTGGTATGGTCCTTGGGATTGGTTTTGGGACTGTTTTGAGTCATGACAATGAGTTTGGTTTCAGTTATATGAAAAAGAGATGGCTATGAATATTTATGAGTATGATATGAACTTGAGAAAGATTATTGGCTGGTTGAAGCATGATAAAAGGTGAATTATGATGAATGAATGTTTCTGAATTAGTTGGTTATGTTGGGATTAAAATCACCTAAAAATAGTTTCTGTTTTTACCATGTTTGTGAAATAAAATTTGCTTGCTGCAATAAGCCTTTTTATTGCCTACCTTGTTGTAAGCTACATGTCATACTTTTCCCACACTTGCTGAGTACGACATGTACTCACCCTTGCATTACCACATATACATCAGCTACAGGAGAAGATTACTTCGAGGAACATGTGGAGTACTAGGCGTGCACACTACCGTCAACATGCCTGTGGAGTTGAAGTTGGATCCTGCTCTCTTTAGTTATTTCCGCTGTCGTTGTAATTATGAGTGCGACATTGAGTCATTGTAATAAAGTACTTAAACACTATTTATTCATGGTTATATTCCGAATTCAGTTTGTGGATTACATGTGTATGTGTGATGAACATCCTGGACACACATATGCATTCACTTGGTTCTATTTTTGGAACCGGGTGTCACAGCAGGCCTGGCCCAACCGTCTGCCAGGGCGCACTCATGAGAAGGCGCGTGCCCTAGGCCTCGGGTCCGACCACCTGCTAAGGAGGGCTCTGAGGCTGCCACGTGTCTTCAGGCTCTAAGGCTCACTACCGGCCGGGGATGGCTCCGGAGCCACCACTTGTCCAATGGTGTCGGGCCCGACATCCCACCAAGGAGGGCTCCGGCGCTGCCACGTGTCCGGAATCTCCAAGCCATGCCTCCCACCAAGGATGACTCCGGCGGTGCCACGTGCCCTATAGCTCCGGACCCGACCTATAGCATGGGAGGGCTCCGGTGCTGCCATGTGGGCAACAACTCCATGTAAAGGCCTCAGTTTTTGACACCTATTTGAAGTGTTCATCACCACACCACACACCTCATTTGAAGTAAGTTGATGAACACAAATGAAGAGAAAGTAACCACCATCAACATGCTCATTAGAGAACAAACTCACATATTGCAAAAGTGGCATTTTCCACATGTGATATAGATGGGCTGGGCATATGAAAACTCCTACACATTGCTAAGGATGTCCATGCCAAGTTTCACCCAAATTCAAAACCTTTTTGAGGTCAGTTTGGGTATAGCTAGAAAGAGGGCAGTTTGAAACCATATTCAAATTCAAACTGTTTTTATCCCATGAATTTTAAAGTGGGAGGCATATTCTTATTCAGCACATTTTTGTGAGCTCACACACCAATTTTCACTCCATTTGGAGTTGATCTTGACATGAGCTAAGTGGGACCAATTCAAACTTTATTTGAATTCAAAACTGAACTTGTGCTGAAATTCATTCAAACCAAACCCAATTTGAATTCTACTCAATTCAAATGGCTCATGGGTGAATAATTTGAATACCCAGGGGTATTTTGGGACTCACTGTTTACAACAGTGATTAGGAATAAATTTCAGAAGTTAAAACCCCGGGTGGGACCCACATGTCATAGAGGGAAGGAGGAGAAACTTGCACCCAAAGTCAGAGTCTCGGTGGGAACTTCCACCGAGCAGCTGCCGACTCCACGCTCGGGAGCAGCTGCGCTCGCCACCGAGGAGCAGCAGCGCCACCAGCTGCTTCCCGCGCCCACACGCGAGCCCAAGGGCGGTTCCAGAGCCCTCTTAAGGCGCTCCACGGGCGCAGGCACCGATCATTTTCTCCTCTCCCGTGATCACCGAGCCACCAACCTGCCGCCTCTCTGCTCGATCAGAGAACCGCGAAACCAGCTCGCCTTCTCCCTCCCCGAGCTGCTAGACGGCCACCTGAGATCGCACTCCACCTCCCCAACGCCAGAAACCCCGAGCTCCGACCTCCTTTGCCCGAAAACGATCGCCACCGCGGCGACCTAGCCTCAGCCGAGAGTCAGGCGCCCGTGGACAGCATTCCACAGGCGTTTTCATGGTCCAGCAAGAGAGGCAACAGGAGCGCGCGACCACCATGCTGCTCTCCTCCAAGTTTGGAAGCAAACCGTGAAGAATCCACAGGGAATTTCCAGTTTTTGCTCTGGCGACCATAAATCGAGCTTCCGGTACGGATTCTTCAAATTCTCGCTCTATGATCTTTCGGTGGTTATCAAATCTTGCACATAGACGCTGGACTAGCCGGCGATCAAGTTCTTTTCTGCATCCGTGGCGTGAAACTGTCTAGGAGTGACGAATTTCGAGCTCGATCAAGGGCGGTCATGGCGGGCACGATCGGTCACACGGTAACGACCGACTTGCCGCCATCCCTGAACCCTTTTGACACTTTGTCGAGCTTTCTAGAGGTACACTGATGCTGTAGGACCGTTTGTTCGAGGTGTTGGTGGGTTAGAACCCACGGTCGACGGCGCCGAACCTCAACAGAGGCCGCGGCACGTCGCCGGGCTATTTCCGGTCACCCCCAGCCCTACCTGACACCACCGACGTGTTCCTCAACGTCTACAGCCCCTGGCGGCGAGTTTCAGACCATGGGAGGTCCGGCCGCGGCGAGCCCCGGGTCTGCTCCGGCGAGGACGGCGGCGCGGGCGCAAGAGAACGGCGGGAGGAAGACGAAGCCGGCTGGCCCACGTGTCAGCGGCTGAAGAATTTTAATCGGGATCGGGTGCGGCCGGGATCGGCTGTGCTGGCGTGCAAATACCCTGTGGGCCTCAGTGTGCCGGACACCTCCGCGCTCAACACGTGTCCCCGCGGGCCCCCGCAAGTTTAAACTTTTCCGCCGATTTTCAGAATTCTTCCAAACTTCAAATCCTAATAACTTTGTCTAGAAAGCTCCAAATCGAGTGAACCAAATTTTGTTGGATTCATCTCTCTGAGTACTATCCAGCAAATCAAGTTTCACTTCATGAAAATCCTTATTTCTCCAAAATTAATTCCTCCAAGTTTAAACTGTTTGGAATTTTAACTGGAGAATCCTTTGGAGGAAAATCCTGAAATTTTGCTGGAATGTTCACCAAAATATCCTTGAACTACCATAAAAAGTTCAGATCCATTTGAGCTCGTTTGATCCACCAAATGGTGTGATTAGTGAAACTGTTCCAGAGAAAATAAAAAATGTTCAGAAACATTTTCAGAATTTTCTCTGAAATTGTTTAGCTCATATCTTTAGTTAGGAACCTTCAAATTAAGTGAGACCAACTCCATTAGAACCCTCTGAAAATGTAGTTTTCAGAAAGTCATAGTTTGTTTCATGAAAATCATTAGAACACCCTAAAAGCCTTCAATTATGGTCAAGTACATAATTAATTGTGGAGGGCTCAAATGAGCTTTGCTGCAACTAAAACTTGACCAAATCTCTGTTTATGTTGTAACCAAGCTCCAGTAAAAGTTTCACAGTCATTAAGTCTGTGTAGAGGGACTTATAAGTTTCACAAGTTTAAAAGTGAATACAAATGCATTTAAATTAATACATGTACTGCTTCTATCATGTAGTCGCTAAGGTCGAGGAGGAACTCGAAGTCCTAGACTTCGTTACTCCAGAGGAACAGCTAGCCTACAACCAAGAGCAGCAAGGCAAGCTCCGGTTTGCATTAACCGTTTTTACAAATTTTTATTGTTTTGAGCTCTTACTTGAGCATTATGATTCTTTACATTAGTCTTGTGTGGAAACCCAACTGCATAGCCAAGAAAACCATGGATTGGGTTTAAGATTTATGAACCCTGTTAGCTACTGCAATGCTAAGATAGAGTAGGATTCGGTACAAGTCGAGTAGTTGGAACTACTCGCGAGAATAGGCTAGAGGCACATCACTCGGGTAGAGATAGCACATGATACACATGGCAAGAAAGATGAGACCGAGCGGAGAGTAAGGGCAGCAGGACTTTGGGGCCTGTGTGCTGTGTAAAAGCCCAAGAAAAGGGACTTGCAAAAACTTTTCTTCACCTCACAACACCACAGTTTTTATTGTGGACACCTTAGGAAATGTTGTGAAGAGCAAGTAACCTCCATCAAAAGAATGATTAGAGGGGAAAGCCTTCACTTTCACAAAGTAGGGTCTCTACACATGAACATGAGAGGTTGAGCTCACCCCTAGAGTTTAAGAAGTCTTGGGAAGGTTCAGTCCAAAGCTCATGCAAATTCAACACTTTTTGAGGCACTTTTGGGTTATTTCAAAAAGAGGCCAATTTGAATGTAAATTCAAATTGCAGCAACTTTCATCACCCAAATTCAAAAGTTAGCTCCATATCTATACTCAGCACATTTTTCTGAGTAAACCCACCAATTTTCGTCTCCATCGGAGTTCATCTTGTCAAGAGCTAAATTTGCAAGAATTCAAAACTGAATTTGAATTTCAGTTTAAATATGAAGCAAACTTAACCAAACAAAGTTTGAATTTGAGAATTCAAATTCAAACAAAGACTTGGTGACTAAGTCTCACATTAAATTGTGAGTAGCTGGAGATAATTGAGTGCCAACAGAAATAAAAAGAATTGGAAAGGGGATTAGAGGGGAGAGGGACCCACAGGTCAGTGGGGGAAATTGGTTTCAGCTGAACAGGTTCGGCTTCTCACCGAAGCAAACGCTCCCGGCGTGCCACCGAGCCGATCCTTCGGACGCCCCGCGTGAGGCGACGCAGCCAGCTCCTGCTTCCTCCCTCGCGCTGGCCAGCTGCTTCCGCCGATCATCACGCACCTACACCGCTGAACAGAGGCGCCGTGTTCTGTTGCCCAAGAAACGACCGAGCGCACGCCACCGACTTCGTTCGATCGAAACCCGGAAATTCACCGCGAGCAGCGCCTCTCCTAGCCACAAAACCACACCAGCTGCTCGTCCTCCACCTCCTCGGCACGAGAGCAGTCGAGTTCGGCCCTTCCCCAGCCTTAGCTCCACGTTTCCGAGCAACACCCGAGAAACCGCCACCACTCGGCTCACGGTGACAGCCCAACAGAGGGCCTTTCACGGCTGAGCAAGGACAGTCTCGGACGCGCCGGTGAGCACTGCTGCTCCCACCCAAACCAAAGGACCAACCGTGAACCGCTGAGCAAGAATTTGGAGAAACTCCGCCGGCGACCACAGAACAACGTTCCGGTATGAGACCTCCGGATTCCCACTCCCTTCTCGTCATCAGTTCACTAAACTGTGCACACAGGAGCTAGACTTGACGGCGCCCAAGTTTGCTTCGCAACCCTAGCTTAATTTTGGCTGTAGCCGGCGTATTTCCTGGTTTTCCAGCCGCGATTATGGCGGGAAAGGTCTGGCTCACGATGAGACCTAGGATAGAGCCCTCTCCGGGCAGTCTCACCACCATGACGAGTTTCCCTAGCACCCACTGGTGCTATAGCGCCGATCCACCGATGTTTTGGCGGGCTAAACTGTCCGGGCAACGTGACCGAAGGGTTGCCGAGCCGCAGCACCGTCGCCGGCTAGGTTAGCGCCATCGCCGGCCGGAGCAGGCGGTACCAGCGTGTTCAGCGCGCGAAAGTAGGCCCAGGGGGCGAGTTTCCGGCCGGGAGGCGGTCGGGAGACCAAGTCCGGCGAGCTTCAGTAGTGTGCCGGCGAGGGGGCGGCGTGGGAAAAAGGGCGGACGCGAGGAAGAAGACGAGCGGGCCGGGCCCGCTCGTCAGTCCCTCGTGGCACAGGATGATGATTTTCTGTTGCACCGGATCGGCTGTGAACACGCGGAAAACAATCCTGTGGCCCCGTGTGGCGCAGCCGAGGTGATGACACGTGGGAGCCGGGCCCGCTGTCAGAAATTTAAACTTTTCCCGGTTAATTCGAATTCCAGAAATTCCTCAAACTTTAGAGCTCCATAACTTTTGCTAGGAAGCTCCAAATTTAGTGATTCAAATTGGGTTGGATTCGTCTTGCCTAGCTCTGTTCAAATATACAACCCAATTTGTATGAAACCCATTAAGTAATTCTGGAAAATTCTTTAAACTTTTCAGCAAAAGAATTTTAGAGGGAGTTTGGTTCATCCAAAAATCCCCAAATTTTGCCAGAATGTTCGTTAGGACATTAGCAAACCCCTGTAAAAGTTTCAGACCATTTGGGGTTGATTTGGTCAGAGCAATTCAATTTGGAAGGTGCTGTGTTCATTTGAATACAGAAACATTTTCAGAGAATTTCCAAAACTTGGAAATTCAGTTCTGGGCAATTCTTAACTCCAAAAATGCTAGGAAAATTCATGCAAACTTTATGAGCTATAATTGAAATTGTAGTTCACTAAGTTGGCATGAACAGGGGTATGACCTCAGAATTAATTCTTCTTTGCTTATTTGCTAAAAGAATTATTCTGAGCAAACCACTCAGTGAAAAGTGCTAATATTTTGTCCAGAGGGTTTCCTTGTGACAAGGAACTCACACAAAAATTCTAAGCTCCATTAGAGCTCTGGGTCACCCCTGTCCTGTTTAACCACTTGAGGGATTAATATGGAAAAGGGGGGAAAACCACTTAGCACTTAACTATGTACTTAGGTCCAGGCCCAAGCCACCCACACCCAGTTCATCTTTAAATTCTTAAACAGAGTTCCAGGTGTTAGAAACTGGGTATTAGAACTATTAACAGTAACCTTACAATACCTTGTATGCATAGTAATTAACATGTAGTATTTCATAAACGTGTAGTCACTGAAGAAGAGACTCCGGAAGTGCTGGACTTCCTTCTTCCGGACGAAGACTTAACCCCTGACCAGCAGCAACAAGGCAAGCCCCGGTTTGCATTAACCTTTTACAAGTCTTACTTTGTTTACATGTGTCATATGAAGTATGTATGTGCATTAGGTATAGGATGAATGAAACCCCACTTGCATAACCAAAGGTTCCTAAAAGAGTGAGGGTAGTGTCAAGGACCTCGAGTAGACAGGCTATGCTTAATGAGTCATAGGACTTCGGTACAAGTCGAGTAGTTGGAATCTACTCGCGAGATAGGCATTGGGACACACGGGTTCGGTTGAGTGATGTGAGATCACTATAGTAATAAAAATGAGACTAGGCAGGGGCTAGGGCGCAGCAAGAGTGAGTCTTGTGTGCGCAGCCCTGCCCGTGTCGATTGAGGACCGATCCGTGTGCGGACCTGCTGAACAAGTATTGAACGTACCGAAGGCATATCAGATATATGGGCCCCGATAAACCGATGTAGCCTAAACCTCCGGGCATCGAGGCATAGCACAACGATTTATAGGTGTAGGTTGAGGGCAGCAAGGTGGAAATCTGCCAACGGGCATAGAGAGATGCTCCGTGTGGGGAACCTCCTGCTCGTTTCGGTGCGACCGGTTCGACGTTTGGGCTGTTGGGTGAAAGGTTGTCACGTACGACATCGAGCGAGCGTGCTGTGCAGCTCCACGGGTGGGCGTACGCGACGTGCTCTTTGGGTTTCCCTGCAGGTGTATATCGAGTCGATTCGCCGTCCCTCGCGGTGACGAGTACCGCTTGTTCACTGCGTCGTAACGTAGACTAATGTATGAAATGTGATGATTAAATCTTGCTGTTATGATATAATTGTATTGCTACATGTGTGCCACCAAATATCGCTTACTAAATTTCAGATTTTCAAACTGTTAACTTGTTGCTAAAAGATGAACTAAGGACGAACTTGTAGGCGTGTCCCTTTTCTGCAGTATTACTAACCTATGTCAATGTACACCTCATGTAGAGTTTCATGCTTAGGTGAGTCGGTTAAGCCTTGCTGAGCCTTCATGCTCACGGTTGCTGCTTAAATGTTTTTCAGGTGAGGAGCCACCCACGGACTCGGAGTACGAGTCCACCGGCGAGGGTTACCCTCCGTCGGGGACCATGGCTGAGTGGGAGCCGTACACGCCGCGCTGAGCTGAGACGTGCAGCTAGTGTAGGTTGCCCTAGGGCTGGGCAACCGACTTTTGCTAGATAGGCGGGCGTGAGTTGTACAAAAGAAACTTCCGCTGTGTAATAAAGACCATAGTTTGTAACTGAGAAATGTACTATTTTGTACATTCAGTATGTTTTCCCATGTAATATAATGTGTTCTTATGACGTGTGCTGTCGGATGTCGCATCGCGCGGCACCACCCTCTGCGATCCTGGATGAGCGGATTCTGGTCCGCCACAGCCTGGTATCAGAGCTGCATTGGGGATAGCACAGTACTTAAGGACTACATTATGGGAAAACTTAGGTTACGGTGAGGAATCGGTAGCTGCCCATGTAAGGACTATATTAGTATAGTTACTTAAAGTGGCAAATACTAACCTATGTGTTATAATTCTGAATTTTAATTATGTAACGACGCACCTACGCTCTGGTAAGTATGGTAAGGAACGCCACCGAAAGCGGTTCAATTTCGGTTAGCTCCCCTGACGAGGAACGTGGTTCAGGGATGGAGTCTCACAGCTTGGTGTGAGATGTCAATATGAAACTCTTGAACTCTTCATGTTCCTGAGTTCATATGCAACGCTGATCCCTAGCGTGCATTAGGCAAGTAAGTGGAGACCCCATCGCGTGGTCAGTAACGCGAGAGTGTGTTCGTCTGGAAATAGCCCAGGAGGACATACACGGTGCTTGCCATCGGCGTGCCCTGCAGGGCAGTAGGTGGTATATGTTGGGTTGATAACATTCCCAACCGTGACCACCCGTTCATGACCTACTCGGATTCCCCGTCGTGTGGTGTTGAAACACGATCACGTACCTTGAGACGTGACTTAGCTCAAGGAAGGCCGTATGACAATGATACGGGCGTTTGTATTTACTTTTAAAGATGGAACTGCCTGGAATGAACAACCTTTGAGTGCACCATTATTGTGTGGTTTTCTGCAGGTACTAACCACGTATGTATCCGTGTAGTAAACGTGTGCGAGAGACCGTTTAGTGCCACACTTGAGACGTATATGCCGGTATGATCTGGTTAGGATTTTCTTTTGTGAGGAACGTAGTACCGAGATATTGTAGGCATATGCATGAAAATAATGATAACCAGGAATTAAAAATCTATAGGTTCAACATTTAGGACCCTGGTTAGGCATAAGAATGGGATAGTGGTAAGTGTAGTTCCGAAAAGACTGAAAAACAGAGTGCTATGTTTTGGACAGCAAGTTTGCTGATCTTCCACAGGGCATAACTCACAGGTATTTTAGCCCAGAGAGGTGTGCTATATAGTTCTAGGAAGGTATTTAAGTACTCTACAACTTTGTTGTAGACTCCCAGAGTTGAAACACACCTTAAGATGGCTTAAATTCCAGAGGAATGTAAACTTTCCAGAACCAGGACAGAGTAAAACATTCTCGGAGCTGTTCTGTTTTTCAAACATAACTCCCAGGTGAAAAAAATCAAAATTAGTATATAATACATCCATAGAAAGAGTAGAATATGTGTGACATCTTTCCAATTCAAAGTTTCTGAAATCTCAGCACAGATTTCAGTGGAAACCAGGGTTGAAAACAGCCACCTCCAAGGGAGGTGCTGTTAAAATTCTTCCAGAAATTCTGTTGACTTTGAATTAGCATAACTTTTTAACCAAAGCTGATCTGAGGGCAAATGAGTACACGTTGTAAAGATACTGAAGTTAACTTTAACTTTGGTGTTCAACTTGATTCATGAAAATTCCCAGAACCAGAACAAAACTTGGAATAGGTAGAAACTGGTCATTCTGACAGCAGAATGTCAGTTGAACTCTTTGGAGAGGGTGTTGTACCCTACGGGTGGATACGTGATGACAATGCGATAGTAATGTCTCGTAGTGACCAAACCTAGTTATGGTGAGCTTCCAAAGAGGAGGTTCATCAAGTTGGATTAAACTAGCTTGTGTTTGGTCTGGTAATGGGGTAGCTTGTGCAAAGTTATTACATTATCTACTTGCGAGATATATCGCGTGTTTTTGTTGTCATAATGTTTTTACGCCCATTTTAATTGGACTGCATGCAAATGTTGCAGGACTGATGTTATTGTCGTATGGTTGCAGATGGTTCGCACTAGGACTACGCACGAGGTAGGTGGCTCTAGCCAAGGGGGAGGCGATGACTCCCAGCCACCGGCCTACGACAGCACCCCGCAGCAGCAGCCACCACCGCCGCCTCCGCTTACTCTAGCGGATGTGATAGCGGCATTGGTGGGAGGTCGTGACGAGCAGACCGACCTGCTCCGCACGATCGTGCAGAATACGTCCCAGGCGGGGGGACGTCAAGATAGAGGGCCTCGGGAGCCCCGTGATGTGTCGTACTCGGATTTCATGAGTACGCACCCTCCAGTGTTCACCGAAGCTGAGGAACCACTGGAGGTGGACAACTGGCTGCGGACCATCGAGTCCAAGTTCGGGCTGCTCCAATGTACGGAGCGGCAGAAGACCCTGTTCGCAGCACAGCAGCTCCACGGTGCCGCTGGTGCGTGGTGGGCGAACTATGTCGCCTCACGTCCGGCTGGCCATGCCGTGGAATGGCAAGAGTTCCGGGAGGCGTTCCGCGCCTACCACATTCCTCCCGGAATAATGAAGAGGAAGTTCCAAGAATTCTTGGAACTGAAGCAGGGCGGGAGGAGTGCCCACGACTACTCCCGTGCCTTCAACCATCTGGCGCAGTATGCGTCAGACTATATCTCCACGGAGGAGAAGAAGAGGGAGCATTTCTATCGGGGGTTACACCCCGAAATGAAGACGCACCTCGTTCAGGGGAATCGCCGCACATTCAACGACTTAGTCAATGCCGCGATCATGCAAGAGGACGTTCAGCGGGAGTTGGCAGCTGAGCAGAGGAAGCGCAGCGCTCCACCTAGCAGCGGTGGTGGCGCGCCTCAGAAGTACCGTATGGTGTATCGGACACCATCCGGGCAGCAGTGGCGTCCACCGGCGCGACCTCAACAGTTCGGGGGACGTTCGTTCCAAGCACCCCCGTTCCGTCCGCCGATGCCACCACCAAGACAGCAGCAGCAGCAGACGGTACCCCGGGCGTTTCAACCGCCACAACGCGTCCCGGGTTTCCGTCCACCGATCAGCGGGGGACCGCCCCATTTCACCTGCTTCACGTGTGGCCAGGCGGGCCACTTCGCGAAGGACTGTCCCCTGGGGCAGCAGAGCAGCGGGCAAGCCCAGTTCCAGGGTGGTGCTCGAGGCCGACCTCCGGTGAAGAAGGTTGGTCAGCGGACTGGAGGCGTCCGCAACCTCGACAATGAGGACGCCCCAGAGGGAGACAACGTGCTGGCGGGTACGTTTACTGTCAACAATCAAGCCATCGTCATATTATTTGATTCTGGTGCAACCCACAGCTTTATAAGTGCATCCTATGTGGCTAAACATCAATTGCAAGTCTTCCCAACCGACTACACTTATATGATCTGCTCACCGGGAGGGAAGATTTCAGCTAATATGATGATTCCAAAGGCACCTCTGTGCTTCGGTGGGAAACTATATCCCACCACCTTGATAATCCTTATGGGACAAAAGATTGATGCAATCTTAGGGATGTCATGGCTACAATACCATGGCGCTGTCCTAGAGACTCGGACATGGACGGTTCACTTAAATTCTCCATTCCACCGTCCGCATTCCATGGTGTTAGACACGCCAGTACGGGAAGTTTTAGCGATTAATAACGCTGAAGCTCTCAAGTTAGAGGACATCCCCATAGTCCGGGAGTATCCTGACGTGTTCCCGGATGATCTTCCGGGCATGCCACCTGAGCGGGATGTCGAGTTCAAGATTGAACTTGCACCCGGGACTACGCCCATATCACGGAGACCATACAAAATGGCTTCCAATGAGCTGGCTGAACTGAAAGAACAGCTCAATGATCTGTTCAGCAAGGGTTTCATTAGGCCGAGTTCCTCGCCTTGGGGATGCTCGGCGCTGTTTGTAAAGAAGAAGGATGAAACCCTGAGGCTGTGTGTGGACTACCGGCCGCTCAACGCCGTCACCATCAAGAATAAGTACCCACTGCCCCGTATTGACATCTTGTTTGATCAACTTGTGGGGGCAAGTGTATTCTCAAAGATGGACCTTCGCTCTGGATATCACCAGATCAAGATCCGGGCGGAGGATATCCCGAAGACGGCGTTCTCGACGAGATACGGCTTATATGAATATCTCGTCATGTCCTTTGGTCTCACAAATGCTCCAGCCCATTTCATGTATCTCATGAACTCGGTGTTCATGCCGGAGCTGGACAAGTTCGTGGTAGTGTTCATCGATGATATCTTGGTTTACTCCAAGACAGAAGCCGAACATGCCGAACACTTGCGGATCGTTCTTCAACGATTGCGAGACCACAAGCTTTACGCCAAGTTCAGCAAATGCAAATTTTGCATCAGCCAAGTGCCATTCTTGGGACATATCATCTCAGCTGAAGGCATTGCGGTTGACCCAAGTAAAATAGAGCAAGTGTTGAAATGGAAAGCTCCCACTTCAGTTCATGAAGTCAGAAGCTTCCTCGGGTTAGCGGGATACTACCGGAGATTCATTCGAAGCTTCTCCAAGCTCGCTAAGCCGATGACAGAGTTGCTAAAGAAAGAGAAGAAATATGTTTGGGACACGGCGTGTGAAGGAGCGTTCCGAACATTGGTGAAGCATCTCACAACAGCCCCGGTGTTAGCTCAGCCAGATACAACAAAGCCCTTCGACGTGTATTGTGACGCGTCCGGTATTGGGCTCGGCTGTGTGTTGATGCAGGAAGGACGTGTGGTCGCTTATGGCTCACGCCAACTTCGGAACCATGAGCAGCATTATCCCACTCATGACCTTGAGCTTGCTGCAGTGGTTTTGGCGCTGAAAATGTGGAGGCACTATCTCCTGGGGAATTTGGTGCATCTCTACACCGACCACAAGAGCTTGAAATACATTTTCACCCAGAAGGAGCTGAACATGAGGCAACGGAGGTGGTTAGAATTAATCAAGGACTATGAAATTGAGATTCACTACCACCCCGGCAAGGCGAATGTGGTGGCCGACGCGCTGAGTCGGAAATCACATGTCCATCACCTCACCATTACACCGGTGGAGGAGGAAGAGCCAAGTTTATACTTGGTTCCTTATGGATCGCTGTACAACCTTGCCCTCATCCCTACTATTAGGGAGGACATCATTGCAGCTCAGAAGACGGATAAAGGCATGGCACATCTCCGGAGACGGATAGACAATGGAAAGATCAAGTGTTTCCGGAAGGACGATGAAGGGACGCTATGGTTTAGTGACCGCATAGTCGTGCCCCGAGATATGGAGTTGAGGAAAAAGATCCTCGATGAAGCTCACTTGTCTAAATACTGCATTCATCCGGGCAGCAAAAAGATGTACCAAGATTTGAAACAGAAATTTTGGTGGACACGGATGAAGCGGGAGGTAGCGAAGTACGTATCCGAGTGTGATACGTGCCGACGAGTGAAGGCTGATCACATGAAGAAATCAGGGCTGTTGCAACCCCTGAAGATTCCGGCATGGAAATGGGAAGATGTGAGCATGGATTTCATTGTGGGATTACCCCTAACATCCAACAAGCATGATTCCATATGGGTAATCGTTGATAGGTTAACCAAGACGGCTCACTTCATTCCGGTGAATACACGTTACAATGCCGGCAAATATGCGGAGCTATACATAGCGAAGATTCTATGCCTATACGGGGTACCCAAGACCATTATCTCAGATCGAGGTGCATTATTTGTATCTCGCTTTTGGGAGCAGCTACACGCTGCATTGGGTACTAAGTTGATCAGGAGCTCTGCCTATCACCCTCAGACAGATGGCCAGACAGAGAGGGTGAATCAAGTTCTGGAAGACATGTTGAGAGCATGTGCCATCCACCATGGTAGGAACTGGGATGATCACCTACCATTGGCGGAATTCTCGTACAACAATGGCTATCAGGCGAGCATCAAGATGGCACCCTACGAAGCTCTCTACTGTCGTAAATGCCGCACCCCACTAAATTGGTGCGAGTCCAGTGAAAGGGTCACATTCGGGGTTGATGTGGTGAACGATGCCGAAGAGCGCGTTCGGACAATTCATGCCAACTTGAAGGCTGCTCAATCCCGACAGGAGAGCTACGCTGATAAGAGGCGTAGACCGTTGCACTTTGACGTCGGGGAACACGTGTACCTCCGCGTGTCTCCAATGAAGGGCGTGCACCGGTTCGGTGTGAGGGGGAAGCTCGCTCCCCGTTTTATTGGACCCTACGCTATCACCGAGAAGTGTGGACCAGCGGCGTATCGATTGGAACTACCGGTATCTCTTGCTGGTGTCCATGATGTTTTCCATGTTTCGCAACTGCGAAAGTGTTTGAAGCATACAGCTGCTGTTCCTACCGAAGACATCGGCGAGTTGAAACCGGATTTAACATATGATGAGTATCCGGTGGCCATTCTTGATGAGAAAGCCCGAACCATGCGTAGCAGAACGTTGTGGTTCTACAAAATACTCTGGAGCAACCACACCGCCCAAGAAGCGACGTGGGAGAGTGAGGAGTTCTTTCGCTCCAAGTACCCGGAGTTCATGGCTTCTCAACACGGGTAGGTCCCTATTACATCGCTATCTCTTCATTTATAATCTCGGGATGAGATTCTTTTAAGGGGGAGGGATGTAAAAGCCCAAGAAAAGGGACTTGCAAAAACTTTTCTTCACCTCACAACACCACAGTTTTTATTGTGGACACCTTAGGAAATGTTGTGAAGAGCAAGTAACCTCCATCAAAAGAATGATTAGAGGGGAAAGCCTTCACTTTCACAAAGTAGGGTCTCTACACATGAACATGAGAGGTTGAGATCACCCCTAGAATTTAAAAAGTCTTGGGAAGGTTCAGTCCAAAGCTCATGCAAATTCAACACTTTTTGAGGCACTTTTGGGTTATTTCAAATAGAGGACAATTTGAATGTAAATTCAAATTGCAGCAACTTTCATCACCCAAATTCAAATGTTAGCTCCATATCTATACTCAGCACATTTTTCTGAGTAAACCCACCAATTTTCATCTCCATCGGAGTTCATCTTGTCAAGAGCTAAATTTGCAAGAATTCAAAACTGAATTTGAATTTCAGTTTAAATATGAAGCAAATTTAACCAAACAAAGTTTGAATTTGAGAATTCAAATTCAAACAAAGACTTGGTGACTAAGTTTCACATTAAATTGTGAGTAGCTGGAGATAATTGAGTGCCAACAGAAATAAAAAGAATTGGGAAGGGGATTAGAGGGGAGAGGGACCCACAGGTCAGTGGGGGAAAATGGTTTCAGCTGAACAGGTTCGGCTTCTCACCGAAGCAAACGCTCCCGGCGTGCCACCGAGCCGATCCTTCGGACGCCCCGCGTGAGGCGACGCAGCCAGCTCCTGCTTCCTCCCTCGCGCTGGCCAGCTGCTTCCGCCTATCATCACGCACCTACACCGCTGAACAGAGGCGCCGTGTTCTGTTGCCCAAGAAACGACCGAGCGCACGCCGCCGACTTCGTTCGATCGAAACCCGGAAATTCACCGCGAGCAGCGCCTCTCCTAGCCACAAAACCACACCAGCTGCTCGTCCTCCACCTCCTCGGCACGAAAGCAGTCGAGTTCGGCCCTTCCCCAGCCTTAGCTCCACGTTTCCGAGCAACACCCGAGAAACCGCCACCACTCGGCTCACGGTGACAGCCCAACAGAGGGCCTTTCACGGCTGAGCAAGGACAGTCTCGGACGCGCCGGTGAGCACTGCTGCTCCCACCCAAACCACAGGACCAACCGTGAACCGCTGAGCAAGAATTTGGAGAAACTCCGCCGGCGACCACAGAACAAAGTTCCGGTATGAGATCTCCGAATTCCCACTCCCTTCTCGTCATCAGTACAATAAACTGTGAACACAGGAGCTAGACTTGACGGCGCCCAAGTTTGCTTCGCAACCCTAGCTTAATTTTGGCTGTAGCCGGCGTATTTCCCGGTTTTCCAGCCGCGATTATGGCGGGAAAGGTCGGGCTCACGATGAGACCTAGGATAGAGCCCTCTCCGGGCAGTCTCACCACCATGACGAGTTTCCCTAGCACCCACTGGTGCTATAGCGCCGATCCACCGATGTTTTGGCGGGCTAAACTGTCCGGGCAACGTGACCGAAGGGTTGCCGAGCTGCAGCACCGTCACCGGCTAGGTTAGGGCCATCGCCGGCCGGAGCAGGCGGTACCAGCGTGTTCAGCGCGCGAAAGTAGGCCCAGGCGGCGAGTTTCCGGCCGGGAGGCGGTCGGGAGACCAAGTCCGGCGAGCTTCAGTAGTGTGCCGGCGAGGGGGCGGCGCGGGGAAAAGGGCGGGCGAGAGGAAGAAGATGAGCCGGCCGGGCCCGCTCGTCAGTCCCTCGTGGCACAGGATGATGATTTTCTGTTGCACAGGATCGGCTGTGAACATGCGGAAAACAATCCTGTGGCCCCGTGTGGCGCAGCCGAGGTGATGACACGTGGGAGCCGGGCCCGCTGTCAGAAATTTGAACTTTTCCCGGTTAATTCGAATTCCAGAAATTCCTCAAACTTTAGAGCTCCATAACTTTTGCTAGGAAGCTCCAAATTTAGTGATTCAAATTGGGTTGGATTCATCTTGCCTAGCTATGTTCAAATATACAACCCAATTTGTATGAAACCCATTAATTGATTCTGGAAAATTCTTTAAAACTTTTCAGCAAAAGAATTTTAGAGGGAGTTTGGTTCATCCAAAAATCCCCAAATTTTGCCAGAATGTTCGTTAGGACATTAGAAAACACCTGTAAAAGTTTCATACCATTTGGGGTTGATTTGGTCAGAGCAATTCAATTTGGAAGGTGCTGTGTTCATTTGAATACAGAAACATTTTCAGAGAATTTCCAAAACTTGGAAATTCAGTTCTGGGCAATTCTTAACTCCAAAAATGCTAGGAAAATTCATGCAAACTTTATGAGCTATAATTGAAATTGTAGTTCACTAAGTTGGGCATGAACAGGGGTATGACCTCAGAATTAATTCTTCTTTGCTTATTTGCTAAAAGAATTATTCTGAGCAAACCACTCAGTGAAAAGTGCTAATATTTGGTCCAGAGGGTTTCCTTGTGACAAGGAACACACACAAAAATTCTCAGCTCCATTAGAGCTCTGGGTCACCCCTGTCCTGTTTAACCACTTGAGGGATTAATATGGAAAAGGGGGGAAAACCACTTAGCACTTAACTATGTACTTAGGTCCAGGCCCAAGCCACCCACACCCAGTTCATCTTTAAATTCTTAAACAGAGTTCCAGGTGTTAGAGACTGGGTATTAGAACTATTAACAGTAACCTTACAATACCTTGTATGCATAGTAATTAACATGTAGTATTTCATAAACGTGTAGTCACTGAAGAAGAGACTCCGGAAGTGCTGGACTTCCTTCTTCCGGACGAAGACTTAACCCCTGACCAGCAGCAACAAGGCAAGCCCCGGTTTGCATTAACCTTTTACAAGTCTTACTTTGTTTACATGTGTCATATGAAGTATGTATGTGCATTAGGTATAGGATGAATGAAACCCCACTTGCATAACCAAAGGTTCCTAAAAGAGTAAGGGTAGTGTCAAGGACCTCGAGTAGACAGGCTATGCTTAATGAGTCATAGGACTTCGGTACAAGTCAAGTAGTTGGAATCTACTCGCGAGATTGGCATTAGGACACACGGGTTCGGTTGAGTGATGTGAGATCACTATAGTAATAAAAATGAGACTAGGCAGGGGCTAGGGCGCAGCAAGAGTGAGTCTTGTGTGTGCAGCCCTGCCCGTGTCGATTGAGGACCGATCCGTGTGCGGCCCTGCTGAACAAGTATTGAACGTACCGAAGGCATATCGGATATATGGGCCCCTATAAACCGATGTAGCCTAAACCTCCGGACATCGAGGCATAGCACACCGATTTATAGGTGTAGGTTGAGGGCAGCAAGGTGGAAATCTGCCAACGGGCATAGAGAGATGCTCCGTGTGGGGAACCTCCTGCTCGTTTCGGTGCGACCGGTTCGACGTTTAGGCTGTTGGGTGAAAGGTTGTCACGTACGACATCGAGCGAGCGTGCTGTGCAGCTTCACGGGTGGGCGTACGCGACGTGCTCTTTGGGTTTCCCTGCAGGTGTATATCGAGTCGATTCACCGTCCCTCGCGGTGACGAGTACCGCTCGTTCACTGTGTCGTAACGTAGACTAATGTATGAAATGTGATGATTAAATCTTGCTGTTATGATATAATTGTATTGCTACATGTGTGCCACCAAATATCGCTTACTAAATTTCAGATTTTGAAACTGTTAACTAGTTGCTAAAAGATGAACTAAGGACGAACTTGTAGGCGTGTCCCTTTTCTGCAGTATTACTAACCTATGTCAATGTACACCTTATGTAGAGTTTCATGCTTAGGTGAGTCGGTTAAGCCTTGCTGAGCCTTCATGCTCACGGTTGCTGCTTATGTGTTTTTGAGGTGAGGAGCCACCCACGGACTCGGAGTACGAGTCCACCGGCGAGGGTTACCCTCCGTCGGGGACCATGGCTGAGTGGGAGCCGTACACACCGCGCTGAGCTGAGACGTGCAGCTAGTGTAGGTTGCCCTAGGGCTGGGCAACCGACATTTGCTATATAGGCGGGCGTGAGTTGTACAAAAGAAACTTCCGCTCTGTAATAAAGACCATAGTTTGTAACTGAGAAATGTACTATTTTGTACATTCAGTATGTTTTCCCATGTAATATAATGTGTTATTATGACGTGTGCTGTCGGGTGTCGCATCGCGCGGCACCACCCTCTGCGATCCTGGATGAGCGGATTCCGGTCCGCCACATGCTGTAGCTCCGCTTGTGTCGATTGAGGACCTAGCCGTGTGCGGGCCTGTTAAACAAGCTAGAACAGTACCGAAGACCTACCGGCTATATGGGAACCGGGAAAGGGATGTAACTCGGGTAGCTGGGTGTTGAGGCATAGCTGGCCGTTCAGAGGGTAGGTTGAGAGCTCGAGGTGTAAATCGGCTGGCGGCACTGAGATGCGCGTGCAGAGACCTCTTGCTCGGGACGATTGGACCGGTTTAACATTTGGCTAACGGGTGAAAGGTAGTTGCGTACGGCATCCGTGATAGTTGTTGTAGGCAACATCGAGTACGGGCGTACGTGACGGGTTGTTCGGGTAACCCTGCAGGTGTAAATCGATTATAGACGCCGTCCCTCATGGTCAGTGAGTACCACTTGTTCACTGTACCCTGACATAGAAAGAACAGGCTAGTTACATGTTAAAATGTTGCTGATTGAAAGATGAACTCTGATTGCTAATGATTTGCTGTAGTTAGAGCTAACTAAAGTTCTTTTCAACTTTGGGCAAAGTACATGAGAGAAATGCGTTTCTTGTTTGATTGCGGCTCTCTCATGTGCCTTAGCGTAAGGTTCTCCACAACCTGCTGCTAAAACTTGAAAGTAATGTTCCACTAAGTAGGCGAGTCCTTTGCAAATGATTTTACCTCATGTACCCATCACCCCTCATGTAGAAGTTCCATGTTTAGGTGAGACGGGTCAGACTTGCTGAGCCTTCGTGCTCACTGCTTGTGTTTGAACCTTTTGCAGGGTTCTATGAGGAAGGGACTCCCGAAGAGGAGACGGAACCCCAGGAGGGGAACCCGTCGAGTGGGAGTCGTGCACGCCACAGAGTTAGTGTGCGTGTGTGCTACCAAGGACACGTTCAAGGGCTGAACGTGAACTTGATGCGTAGTCTACGCCCGTGAGTGTAGACTGGACCTATTTTGATGTAAACATGTTCATAAACTTGTTTATGTAATAAAATTTTGCTTCCGCTTTGTACCTTTGATGTGTGTTATCCGGTGCTGTGCAACGCAGCACCCCTCAGCTTGATCCTGGCTCGACAAGACCGTGGGGTCGTGTCACTCCAGGCGTCCCTTCCTGTCAACAAGAGCTCCGGTGGTGCCACGTGTCCTACGGCTCCGGGCCCGACCTCCAGCATGGGATGTCTCCAGTGCTGCCACGTGTCGAACAACTCCGGACCCCTCGCTACTCCGCAAGGCAGCTCCGGCGGCGACGCGTGTCCCAGGGGCCAGCGACCCGGACGCCGCGCTGACAAGCAAGGGCGGATAGCCAAGGAGTAAAGAGGAAGGTGCGCTGTCAGGCCGAGCATTCACAGTTCGCGCATTCCCCAGAAGCATGGCGAACAGCGCATGCCTCCGTCCTTCGTCTGTTCACCATTACGGTGAAAGACAGGGCGGCGAGGCATGATGGCGGAACAGTGCTGCCCAGAGGCATAGAGCCGCCCAGCAGAGCGAGGAGACACGGCGAAGGGATGGGTACTTCATCATTACATGCTACCCGATCATAGGCGTCTGGCGGGACAGGCGGCGCGGCTTAACTCCTCTGACAGCGACAGTGCATATAGTTGTAAATATCCTAGCTCATGTATAGGTACAGATAGCCGCGGGGCCACCTGTCGGGGCCCGGGCCGCATTATAACTGCCCCGGCCTTGAGCTATAAAAGGATCGGGGCAGCCTCTGGGCAAAGGGTTGTGAGGGCCCGGATGACGAGGCCGCACGGCCGTGTCGAGCCAGGATCACGCTGAGGGGTGCTGCGTTGCACAACACCGGATAACGCACATCAAAGATACAAAGCAGAAGCAAAGTTTTATTACAGAAACCAGTTTATGAACATCTTTACAACAGAATAGTTCGGTCTACAATCACGGGCGTAGACTACGCATCGGGTTCACGTTCAGCCCGTGAACTTGTCCCCACTAGCACGCACACACACTAACATGGCGGCGTGCACGACTCCCTGTCACACCCGGTTTCTCCGAAGAACAACCGAGTGAATATCACATGTATGCCAGGATCATTTTCTCATACATGTGACTACAAATAGTGAAGCATCATCATATTACAAGCCAGGTGTCGAATATAAATAAGTCTTACATAGCATACGTCTCGATGGACGATAATAAATTCATAATAGGTAAATAAAACAGCAGCGGAATAATAAATCTCGTGGGCTCCGTCACAGGAGATGCCCGGGGGACTCCGTGAACCTAGAATCCTTCCTCGGGACCAAAGTCTTGGTCATTAAACATCACATCATTCTATTGACCTGAGCAGCAATATAAACCAACAGAAAAACAGGTCTGAGTACCGTGGGTACTCAACAAGTGTGGGAAAGTTATGTCATGCATGGCTAGAACAAGGATAGGTTGAACTCATGGTTAAAGCACTATGCAATTAATACCTATCACCTTAGCTTATTAAGCACCTACATTACTACACAGGTGAAATGGTCCCAATCCCTCAATCCATCATCAATATCAAGTACACATAGTATCGACTCAAATGTTAAGCTTCCCGCTTAACATTCTCAACTTCCCAATCCATCATCCTCTAATCATGAATAAGTCCAAGCCGCTCTTGACCGTAAGCACGGCTGTCATGACAGTTTTGACTCTGCAGAGTTTGCACCACTGTACCAACATGTGCTGATTTCATCCCCCGTTGCCGAGTGGACTAAAAGAACCTCCATTATGCCAGTGGCCGCGAACCACATTCACACTTCCCAGGTGTGTAGCCAGCAGATCACTACGAAGCCTTTACAAAGGGAATCCTGACGAGCATGGGCCCACTGAGGTTTCACCCCTAACAGCATACAAGAGGCTCCAACCCCGCTGCAGTGGCCCCCTCTTGAGCCTTGCAGTTCATACGGTAGTCCAGCTGACACCTATTCCCCGCACCATCCAAAACACCCATACTACGCCGGAGATACACCTAATTAATCGGCCAAGCTGCCCCATCTCAGCATGTGGTTGGCACGGTAAAGCCAGGTTACATGCTCCATGAACCGGTCCTTAGGATCCAGGCAAGTACTAAACACAAACCCGAGTCTCGTGCACACAGCACCATCCAAATCATCCAACTTGCCTCGATCCCTACCTCTACATAACTCATAATGTCTCATTCAAGAGTAAGGTAAACAAGTTGATGCTCTCATATTCCACTTATCCCATTCTAAGCATGGCTAAGCATAAGTATTATGAATGAATGACATAATAAAACAAATCCCAACCCAAGCTACAAGGAAACAAGATAATGCAACTCTAGGGAAACTTCCTAGCATGGGTTTCATATTTCAATTGACAATGCAATTAATTCTATCTACACATCCTAGGATAGGATCAAAGTGGTCAAGGACACTTGACTTCTTCCTGCTGCTCTGGGAATGGAAAGTCTTGGTCTTGGAAGGGGAGAACTTGCTCTGGGGCAGGTTCTACTCATGCCAATACACATAGCAAAAGAAAACAACAATCCATAATCCATTGTCCACACTTTCACTTCATGCAAACCACACATACATACATATGGAAGTCATTCACATTTCTAAGTGTTGTGGTTACCCTAGAATGGTTGATTTTTGGCCTACATGCACTTTTAAACATATATATATTATTTCTAACTTCTGTATTCAGATTTCTATTTGCACACTATATATGAATTTCCAATTTGAACAAATTCTTTATATTTAATTAATACACTTCTTAGCCACAAAGTTTGCATGAAAGGTATTTCCCTACTCCAAATAAGTTTTCAGATCTTCTACAAAATCCTAAATTGAAGTTTTTGGGTTTGGAGACCTCATTTATCATTTTCTAATTATGCATACCTATTTTCCTATATTTTCAGATTTATTTTCTATGCCTAAAAGTGAACTTTACTATTAAAATAGTAAGACATATCATCTAAACAGAATAGGTTCTGATCTAAAATGTTCAATAATATATTTTTGAACTTCCTCTCTGATGTGAAACAATTTAAATTTATTTTACTAGTTTTTAGAATTATTTCCTAGACTAAAATATGTCTCTAGAGAAAATAAAAAATGAGCAACACTTAGGCAGATTTGATTTCATCCTAAAATCTATTTTTTACTCATTCTAAAGTTTTCCAAGTGATAGAGAGTTTAAACTTGAATTCGCACATGTGTTTGCCTTACCTTTTAAATTTAAATCCTAGTCACATATTCAAATTTCTGAATTTAATATCCTATAGGGTCAAAAAGGTAAATCCACCCTACTGCAGGGTTTAATTTACTATTTCCTAAATTTCCAGGGGTCTAACTACACATAACAGAGGGGTTTTCCTAATTTTTATTGAGTCCAGGGGCTAAAACTGATTTTTAAATGAATTTACATGAATTTCTGAGGGTCCAGGGGCTAGATCAAAAGTTTCCAAGGCTAGCTCGTGTTTTCCGAGATCCCCAGAGGGTAGCGCGTAAGAATCCCGGCCTTTATAATGCGGGGCCGATGTCGACCGTCCGATTTAACACAGACGGCTCAGATTAGATCGCCGAAACGGTACGCGTCGGTTTTATTTCTACCGTGCGATTTAAAATAGACGGCCCTCAAGGGGCCACGTCGCCCTGGCCGGAGACAGCCTGCACGCGTGGTGGAGGGGGTGGCGATCTCGCCGGCGCAGCCTCGGTTTTTGCCTCTACACGCTGGAACTCGCATCTTTTTGCACGGATCGGCTGCGGAGGGTTAGGGGATGCTCACCGAGGGGTTTTCCTGCACTCGGATGCCCTGGAAGTCGGTCGACGGCGAGCTTCAACGTTGATGGTCTTCGGTGCACGTCGAAGTGGCAGTTGGGGCGCAAGACATGCTGTTTCCTTCACCTGCAGGGCTCCCCGGCGGCGGTGGAACGTGATCAGCACGTTAGATCGGGAAATTTGAGCAAGGATCAAAGGAAATCGGCTGTAGAAGCTTCGGTTCTCACCGGAGAGAAAAATGGCCGATCGGGGAGGAAAAAGGGGCAGATTTTGGCGTTTAAATGGACGAGGGAGGGCGGCGGTCCGTTGAGATCACGTTGGGGCGTCCGGGACCGGAAATCGGGGCTGGGAGCGTGGGTTCCGGGGTTGGTTTTGATCGGGCACGGGAGAGAGTCCGGGGTCGGTTGGGCGCGCGGCGGAAGAAGATGACGGCGGGCCCCGCACGTCAGAGAGAGGGAGAGAGGGGGGCGCGCGTTGGGCTGGCTGGCGCGGGGTCTTGGGCCGGCTGGCGGGTTTTGGCCTACTGACCGGTTTCGGTTTTCTTTTTCTTTTTTTCTTTTTCCTTTTCTTTTTCTGTTTTGATTTGAAGTTGAATTCCAGTTTGAATTTGAATCGCTTTATCACATGCATTACGTCCAAAAAATTTTAAATTCCCCTATTTAGCAGGTTTTGGGGTGTTACAGCTCTACCCCCCTTAAAAGAAAATCTCGTCCTCGAGATTTGTGGTTCTAGGAAAACAATTCCGGAAACTGTGCCTTAAGCTCGTCTTCTCGCTCCCATGTGGCTTCCTCTTCCGAGTGATGCTTCCACTGCACCTTGCACATCCGGATTCTTTTATTTCTTGTGAGGCGTTCCATTGTCTCCAAAACCTTGACCGGTTGCTCGGCATAAGACAGATCCTCTCGTACGTCAACCTCATTCATGGGTAACATCTCTTCAGGCGTCTTTAGACATTTCTTGAGCTGTAACACATGGAATACATCGTGCACATCCGATAGGCGAACCGGTAGTTCTAGTTGATATGCCACTTCGCCTTTCCTCTCTAGAATCTGAAAGGGTCCGATGTATCGAGGTGATAACTTCCCTTTCACCTTGAACCGACGAAGTCCTCGGATAGGGGACACCTTGAGATAGACATAGTCCCCCACGTTGAAAACGAGCTCTCTTCTCTGTACATCGGCATAGCTCTTTTGTCGGGTCTGTGCTATCCTCAAGTTGTTGCGGATTTCCCTCACTTTCGCCTCGGCTTCTTGTAGTACTTCGGGCCCAAACACTTTACTTTCCCCTGTTTGGTTCCAAAATAGTGGAGTTCTGCACTTCCTCCCATACAAAGCCTCAAATGGTGACATCTTCATACTAGCCTGATAGCTGTTGTTATAGGAGAACTCTGCATACGGTAAGTTCTTATACCAGCTCCTATTGTTCTTGAGCACACACGCTCTCAGCATATCCTCAAGGATTTGATTGGTTCTTTCCGTCTGCCCGTCGGTCTGGGGGTGATAGGCAGAACTAAAATTTAGATGAGTTCCCATGGTTTCATGTAACTTCTGCCAGAACCTTGAGGTGAACTGTGTCCCTCGATCTGACACTATCTTCTTTGGCACTCCATGAAAACACACGATCCTTGACATGTACAATTCCGCCAGTTTGGATCCGCTGTAGCTTTCTTTCACTGGGATGAAATGAGCTACCTTGGTTAGTGTGACGCCCTCAATTCTGTGGAAAAACCACGGAACCGAGAACTAATGCATATGTGTGCCCAGGATGTTCATCACACATACACATACATTCCACAAACTGAATTCAGATTATATATATTACCACGAATAACAGAGTTTATTACAATTCCTCATGAGTCTTGGACTCATGCTCACAGCGGAAGTCTTATTTCTATGCAGCGGAAGTCCTTATTTAAATGCGGAAGCAAAAACTAATGCGGAAGCAAACTTAGCAGAAGTGGCTCCATCTCTACTCCCTCCACAGGCAAGGTTAAGAACAGATCACACGCCATAATGCTCTACTCGGTCTTCATAGTAGTCTTCTCTTGCTGTTGATGAAGAAATAATAATGCAAGTTTGAGCACAATGATCTACTCAGCAAGTGCGGGAATAACACATGATATGCAGCTTATAAACAAGGTAGGTATAAAAGGCTTATTTGCAGAAAAGCAATCTTGTAAAACCATGATAAAACAGCAACTTTACTTTAGATGAATGTAATCCCAGCATATACTGAATTACCAACATACCTTCATCACTCCCCGTGTTCCATCCAAACATTAACCAATCTTTTATTCATACTCACGAATACCTCCTCGTATTCGCTACCATCTCATCTCATATAACAACCTCGTCTCGCACCGAGACCAATCTCATTTCATGACCCACCAGTCATGCAACCCTTTCATCATCCAGGCTTAACAATTCCAAACCAAACCATAACCAAACCCATAATCATAACCAAGAACCTTTCCAATAACCATTCCAGTAACCATCCCATCTAATCATGGCAGTTTAGCCAGGTGCTCATGACCGTAAGCTCGGCTATCATGATAGTTTTAACAACTCTACAGAGTTTGCACCTCTTTACCCACAAGTTTGTGATTTCGTCACCCGTCGGCGACTGCAGAACCTCCATTATACCAGTACACAACCGTCGGTGTATGGTCAAGAGATCAAAAAATAGCCTTTACAAAGGGGTTACTAGATGTATGGACTCACTAAGGTTTCACCGGCAGGCTAGAATCTCCAATTCTCCCACCCACGGGCCCCCTCTTGTGCCATGCAGTTCCCAGGGCAGTCCTCACTCGACTCCCATTCCCCGCGCCTTCCATAGTCCATAACATCCTAGCAACTTACCTAATTACTCAGCTAAGCCACACCCATACTTGGCCTTGTGGTGGCACTGTTATCCTGGCATGTGCATGCATGAACCGGTCCTTAGATCTGCGGCAAGCAAAACCACCCTCTCATACTACCTCATTCACAAACCCAGGCTTGCCTAGATCTCCCTCCGATCCATGTTCATTATTAACAACAGTTTCCCCTTATTATTATGAGTGCAGTTAGCTAAACACATCTATCTCGCTTCCCAATCCCATGGACTCAGCGAAGCATAAAACAAGAAAACCATACCCGACTCATAAACTTCCCAGGCGTCAAGGATGGTTTAATCAAAACTAGTAAACTCCTATAAAAAGGGTTTTCCCATCATGTTTGACTCAGCACACACACCTTTTCGCAAAACAAAATAGTTTTACCCAAAACATAGGATCAACATGGTCAAGGAGCACTTGCCTTGTTCTTGCGGTTCCGGTTGTTCTTGATTCTCAAAACCTTGTTGCTGCAGCTCGTCGTAAACAGCTTCCTGAGTTTGTCCTGCTATGTAGGATTCACGTGCACACAAATTCACAGCAATCAATATCATGCACAAACCCTAAACTAGATGTGATGATGCACATGCATGCTATCCTATGATTTTTATTAGATTGGTGTGCCCTTGCATGGACAGTGGTGTTCGGATCAAAGGTGGTTGTGGCGATGATCTTGTCTTTAGATCAAACTGATCATCGAGTGTTCTGCCCACGAAAACGCTTCTGTTCGAAAGGAATCGAAGAACAGATGCAAAGAGATGAACAACATGATGTCGTAAGGTGGTATTGAAGTCCTACCTCACGTTCTTCTTGTCTTTGGGGTCCTCCTCAGACCGCTTGGTTCTCCTCCGATAATCTCCCTTGTTGTGCTTTCGGCGATGTTTTGCTCGGCGAGTTAGGGCTAGAGCGCTAAGTCGTCGGCTCAGGAGTTGAAAGAGAAGTTTGTGGTTTCGGCCAGAGGTTTTGGGTTCTATTTATAATCGGGAAGACAAGAGTCCTAATCTGATTGGATCCCGAATAAGAGTCTTATTCAGATCTTTGTTGGATCCTAACGTTTTATCTTTGGTAACATCTTGGAATTTAGATCGGTTTATGTTGCGTACCGGTATCTTTACGCGTAAAAACCGCTCCAGAACTTGCTACCTCCGTGATGATGAGCTCCGGAAGCTCCACGTGTTCTCCGGGCCTGGTATCTCCTCATCCACAGAGACGAGCTCCGGTTGTGCCACGTGTCACGAGCGAGGCCTCCCTCTTCTTCGGAGACGAGCTCCGCGCACGCCACGTGTTTTGCGACGGACCTTCCGGTGATAAGCTCCGGTGGTGACACGTGTTCGATGGACCCGGACTTCTCTCTGAGATGAGCTCCGAGATTGACACGTGTCCTTATGAAAAATGCCTTTGCTTCTTCCGCAGAGGCTAGCTCCGCGGGCAGCACGTGTCCCACAGGGTCGGACCTCTTTCCAATTGCGGAGGTGACCCCCGAGCCTGCCACGTAGCCTAGTTTAGCGTCGGACCTCTCCCAATCTCTCGGGGATGAGCTCCGAACGCGCCACGTGGTCTGCTGGCCGTGGAAATTGCCTTCGGTGCTCTCGGAGAGCTTTATTGGCTATCCTTTTGGTACTTGTCTCTGTTTCTACTCTTCTTAAAATGTTTTTCTTCTTCACATGCTGACACCCGAGATGAGGGTGTCAAAAATCTACCCCCCTTAAATTGAATCTCGCCCTCGAGATTCGTTAGTAGAAAATAGATGGGGAAATTCTGCCTTGATATCCTCTTCACGTTCCCATGTGGCTTCAGCTTCAGTGTGATGGCTCCATTGTACCTTGCACCATCGAATCACCTTGTTTCGGGTGACCCTTTCCTTCACGTCCAAGATTCGAACATGGTGTTCTGCGTAAGTCAGGTCCTCTTGAAGTTCAAGTTCTCCCATTGACACTTGTTCCTCTGGTATTCTCAAGCACTTCTTGAGCTGGGATACATGAAACACGTCATGTACGTCGGAGAGGTGGTTTGGGAGCTCTAGTTGATAGGCTACTTCTCCTCGCTTGTCCAAAATCTTAAATGGTCCGATGTAGCGAGGCGCTAGTTTGCCTTTGACGTTAAAACGTTGTTGGCCTCGGATAGGTGATATCTTAAGGTATACGAAGTCTCCTACTTCAAAGGTCAACTTCCTACGCCTATTGTCCGCATAGCCTTTCTGTCGTGACTGAGCAGCCTTTAAGTTTTCCTGTATTGTTTGGACTTGCTTTTCAGCCTCTTGTAGTACTTCGGGTCCAAACACCTGGTTCTCTCCAGTCTCGTTCCAGAACAGCGGCGTTCTACACCGTCTACCATATAAGGCTTCGAAAGGCGACATCTTCAAGCTAGCTTGATAGCTGTTGTTATAGGAGAACTCGGCATATGGTAAACTCCTATCCCAACTACGCCCACGTTTCAAGGCGCAAGCTCTCAACATGTCTTCCAAAATTTGGTTTGTCCTTTCGGTTTGTCCATCTGTTTGTGGGTGATAGGCGGAGCTAAAATCCAGTCGTGTAACCATTGCTTTCTGCAGCTTCTTCCAGAATCTAGAGGTAAACTGAGAACCTCGATCTGAGACTATCCTCTTCGGAACTCCATGACGGCACACGATCTGCTCCATGTACAATTCTGCCAGCTGTGTAACGTTGTAACTTGTTTTTACCGGAAGAAAATGGGCGGTCTTCGTCAACCGGTCCACAATGACCCAGATGGAGTCGTATCCTGACTGAGTTCGTGGCAATCCGACAATGAAGTCCATACTGATGTCCTCCCATTTCCATTCAGGTATTTTCAAAGGTTGCAACAATCCAGCGGGTTTTTGATGTTTGGCTTTTACCCGTTGGCATGTGTCGCATAGGGCAACGTATTCGGCTATATCCCTTTTCATACCATCCCACCAATAGCAAGTTTTCAAGTCCTTGTACATTTTGGTGCTCCCTGGATGTATGGAATAGGGTGAGTCATGTGCCTCCTTCAATATCATGTCGCGAAGATGTTTTATGTTTGGCACACAAATCCTTTTTCCTAGCCAAAGCGTACCCTTTTTATCCTCCTTGAAATCCTTTTCTATCCCTTGTCGGATTCTTTCTTTGATCTCCTTAATCCCCTCGTCCGTTGCTTGTCCCTTTCTTATTTCTTGCTCCAATGAGGAGTGGATTTCCATCATTTCCATGTTATTCAAGAATCCGAGGTGTAACTGTTCGAACTCTTTACGTAGTTCGGGTGGTAGCTCCCGAACCGTGAGTTGGTGGCATGCTCCCTTTCTGCTCAATGCGTCAGCGACCACATTGGCCTTCCCGGGGTGGTAATTGATTCCTACATCATAATCCTTGATGAGTTCTAACCATCGACGTTGCCTCAAATTCAAGTCCGTTTGTGTAAATATGTACTTGAGGCTTTTATGATCTGTATAGATCTCACATCGATGACCAAGGATATAATGTCTCCAAATCTTCAATGCATGCACCACTGCCGCTAACTCCAAATCGTGTGTAGGATAGTTAAGCTCATGCTTCTTTAATTGTCGTGAGGCATAGACTACCACTTGTCCTTTCTGCATGAGTACACACTCGAGCCCTTGCCTGGATGCGTCACAATATATGTCAAAGCTCTTGCTTACGTCTGGCAATACCAGAACTGGTGCTGTGGTTAGCCTTTTCTTGAGTTCCTCAAAACTTTCTTGGCAGGCTTGTGTCCATTGAAAGACTTTTCCCTTCATTAGCAACTCCGTCATAGGTTTTGCTATCTTAGAGAAGTCTTTAATGAAGCGCCGATAGTATCCTGCCATCCCAAGGAAACTCCGAATATCCCTCACGCTCCTTGGTTGGTCCCACTTTAAAATATCTCTCACCTTTCTAGGATCAACCGATACCCCTTCCTTGGAGATGATGTGGCCTAGGAAGGATATTTCCCTTAGCCAATATTGACACTTGTTGAGCTTGGCATACAACTGATGCTCGCGCAACTTCTGTAAGGTCAATTTCAGATGTTCTTCATGCTCCTCCCTACTTTTTGAATACACCATAATGTCGTCGATGAAAACTACGACGAACTTGTCCAAGTACTCCATGAAAACCTTATTCATAAGGTACATGAAGTATGCGGGTGCATTCGTCAATCCAAAAGACATCACGGTATATTCATATGAACCATACCGCGTCCGAAAGGCTGTCTTAGGTATATCGGGGGGCTTAATCTTCAGCTGGAAATATCCCGACCGAAGATCAATCTTGGAGAACACTTGGGCTCCTTTCATTTGATCAAACAGGTCCTCTATACGGGGCAGAGGGTATTTATTCTTGATTGTTACCTCGTTGAGAGACCTGTAGTCCATGCACATTCTTTGGGTTCCGTCCTTCTTGTCTACGAAAAGTACCGGGGCTCCCCACGGTGACGAACTTGGACGGATAAAACCCTTCTCCAACTGTTCTTGAATTTGCTTCTTGAGTTCAACTAACTCGTTGACGGGCATCCTATATGGTCTCTTAGCTATGGGTGCAGTTCCAGGTACCAAATCTATGGCAAACTCAATGTCCCGGTCAGGTGGCATACCTGGAAGTTCTTCCGGGAACACATCCGAAAATTCCTGAACCACTGGAATGTTGTCCAATGTTACTCCTTCGACATGGTTCAGATCCGCCCGTTCGGTTGCTTGCTGGGCTGACTCAAACTCGATCCGGATACCGTGTTCGTTTGTCAATTGCACGCTTCTCTCAGCACATTGGATTACTCCATTGTGCTTGCTTAACCAGTCCATTCCGAGTATGATGTCAATCCCGTGGGAGTCCAAGACAATAAGGTTGGCAAGGAAGTCTACCCCCCTTATTTTAAGGCTTATTTTAGGACATACTATATTAGTCCTCATTTCTCCTCCGGGAGAATTAACTAACATAGCACATTCTAAGTGAGATACGGGTAGATGATGCTTGGCAACATATTTGGATGATATGAAGGAATGTGATGCTCCGGAATCAAATAAAATGGTGGCTGGTTTGGAGTTGGCAAGGAACATACCAATTGCGACGTCCTCAGCCTGTTGTGCTTCCTCAGCAGTGACATGGTTAACATGGCCACGAGCATAGTTCTGCGTTCCACGGTTCCCTTGGTGGTCCCCTCCGTTTGGTCGCTGGTTCTGCTTGGGCACGTTACCTTGCTGTCCAGGGCCTCTCTTCGGGCACTGGTTAGCGAAGTGGCCTACTTCCCCGCATGCAAAGCATGCCCTGTTGCCTACGGCAGCAGGCGCGTTGGGGCGGGGGTTTTGAACAGGAGCGCCATTGTTAGGCCGGGGCGCAGGAGGCATGGGCACACGAGGTGCCGGTGCAACGAGCCGTTGCTGTGGTGGCTGACCAGGGCGGTACATAGGAGTGGTCGATCCATACTGCGGTGCAGGGGGCATGTATCTAGGTCGTACGTTGCTCCCTTGGGGCTGGTATGGGATCTTCCTTTTGCACTCGCGCTCGATCTCTCGGATCTTGTTTTCCACCACAATAGCCTTATCAACCAGCTTCTGGAAGCTTACGTAGTCATTGTTGAGGAGCTGAACTTGGATCTCATTGTTCAACCCTCTCATGAACAGGTACTGCTTCCTCTGATCTGAGTTGACATCTTCGGGGGCATACCGGGACAGTTGTATGAACTTGTTGAGGTATTCGTTCACACTCTTCTGCCCTTGGCGGAGACCCTCAAACTCCTGTCTCTTGAGCATCATTACGCCAACAGGGATGTAGTGGGAGCGGAAACTTTCCTTGAACTCAGTCCAAGTGATTGTCTCCGGGTTGGCATGGGCGTTGCTCAAGGCATCCCACTAGTCAGCAGCTGCTCCCATCAGTTGGTGCGACGCAAAGAGAACCTTTTCTCGGTCGTTGCACTGTACAATGGCAAGCTTCTTCTCCATGGATTTCAACCAATCATCGGCCTCCATTGGATCGTTTGCTTGAGCAAAGGTGGGTGGTCGAGTCCTCATGAACTCTCCCAACCTGTTATGAGCCGGCGGTGGTGGTGGCGGTGGTGCCGGAACGGGGTGTTGATTGGCCTGCAACTGATCCAAAGTTTGGATCATGGTTTGCATAAGCTGGTTTTGCATGGCCATCAACCTTTCTAGGTTGTTTTCGCCAGCTCCAGGGTTAGCAGGAATTTCTTAGTGGTCATCTTCCTGGACGTTCCTTCGGCTGGCGTTTCCTCTCACCATCTGTGAGAGAGAACGAAATAGAATAGAATGTTAGAAGATTAGATAGGTCCGTTCAACTATATGCATCAAGGGGAGTTTGGACTATATATATATTAGTCCTTATGAGGATGTGATCAAGTGCCGAAGCATTTCACTCCTCTTTCTTCTTACGTGTGGATATGGGCAACGTTGTTGAGACGCCCCACAACTCACACTAAGCACATATTCAGAAATAATCATCACAAGGGCCCACTCAAGTCCTATTCAAGGATGGTTTCCTATGTCAAGGTGGTTTCAAGGCCAATCTAAGCTATTCATCCTAGGATGCTTCCTTTGGTCCGCGTAGCTTCTATTTAGGGGTATAACTTGCTGTTAACCCGTGATTCTAATATCAACCCAAAGTTTCTATCTAGGCGTGTAACCTACTGTCAACCCATGGCTCTGATACCAATCTGTGACGCCCTCAATTCTGTGGAAAAACCACGGAACCGAGAACTAATGCATATGTGTGCCCAGGATGTTCATCACACATACACATACATTCCACAAACTGAATTCAGATTATATATATTACCATGAATAACAGAGTTTATTACAATTCCTCATGAGTCTTGGACTCATGCTCACAGCGGAAGTCTTATTTCTATGCAGCGGAAGTTCTTATTTAAACGCGGAAGCAAAAACTAATGCGGAAGCAAACTTAGCAGAAGTGGCTCCATCTCTACTCCCTCCACAGGCAAGGTTGAGAACAGATCACACGCCATAATGCTCTACTCGGTCTTCATAGTAGTCTTCTCTTGCTGTTGATGAAGAAATAATAATGCAAGTTTGAGCATAATGATGTACTCAGCAAGTGCGGGAATAACACATGATATGCAGCTTATAAACAAGGTAGGTATAAAAGGCTTATTTGCAGAAAAGCAATCTTGTAAAACCATGATAAAACAACAACTTTACTTTAGATGAACGTAATACCAGCATATATTGAATTACCAACATACCTTCATCACTCCCCGTGTTCCATCCAAACATTAACCAATCTTTTATTCATACTCACGAATACCTCCTCGTATTCGCTACCATCTCATCTCATATAACAACCTCGTCTCGCACCGAGACCAATCTCATTTCATGACCCACCAGTCATGCAACCCTTTCATCATCCAGGCTTAACAATTCCAAACCAAACCATAACCAAACCCATAATCATAACCAAGAACCTTTCCAATAACCATTCCAGTAACCATCCCATCTAATCATGGCAGTTTAGCCAGGTGCTCATGACCGTAAGCTCGGCTATCATGATAGTTTTAACAACTCTGCAGAGTTTGCACCTCTTTACCCATAAGTTTGTGATTTCGTCACCCGTCGGCGACTGCAGAACCTCCATTATACCAGTACACAACCGTCGGTGTATGGTCAAGAGATCACAAAATAGCCTTTACAAAGGGGTTACTAGATGTATGGACTCACTAAGGTTTCACCGGCAGGCTAGAATCTCCAATTCTCCCACCCACGGGCCCCCTCTTGTGCCATGCAGTTCCCAGGGCAGTCCTCACTCGACTCCCATTCCCCGCGCCTTCCATAGTCCATAACATCCTAGCAACTTACCTAATTACTCAGCTAAGCCACACCCATACTTGGCCTTGTGGTGGCACTGTTATCCTGGCATGTGCATACATGAACCGGTCCTTAGATCTGCGGCAAGCAAAACCACCCTCTCATACTACCTCATTCACAAACCCAGGCTTGCCTAGATCTCCCTCCGATCCATGTTCATTATTAACAACAGTTTTCCCTTATTATTATGAGTGCAGTTAGCTAAACACATCTATCTCGCTTCCCAATCCCATGGACTCAGCGAAGCATAAAACAAGAAAACCATACCCGACTCATAAACTTCCCAGGCGTCAAGGATGGTTTAATCAAAACTAGTAAACTCCTATAAAAAGTGTTTTCCCATCATGTTTGACTCAGCACACACACGTTTTCGCAAAACAAAATAGTTTTACCCAAAACATAGGATCAACATGGTCAAGGAGCACTTGCCTTGTTCTTGCGGTTCCGGTTGTTCTTGATTCTCAAAACCTTGTTGCTGCAGCTCGTCGTAGACAGCTTCCTGAGTTTGTACTGCTATGTAGGATTCACGTGCACACAAATTCACAGCAATCAATATCATGCACAAACCCTAAACTAGATGTGATGATGCACATGCATGCTATCCTATGATTTTTATTAGATTGGTGTGCCCTTGCATGGACAGAGGTGTTCGGATCAAAGGTGGTTGTGGCGATGATCTTGTCTTTATATCAAACTGATCATCGAGTGTTCTGCCCACGAAAACGCTTCTGTTCGAAAGGAATCGAAGAACAGATGCAAAGAGATGAACAACATGATGTCGTAAGGTGGTATTGAAGTCCTACCTCACGTTCTTCTTGTCTTCGGGGTCCTCCTCAGACCGCTTGGTTCTCCTCCGATGATCTCCCTTGTTGTGCTTTCGGCGATGTTTTGCTCGGCGAGTTAGGGCTAGAGCGCTAAGTCGTCGGCTCAGGAGTTGAAAGAGAAGTTTGTGGTTTCGGCCAGAGGTTTTGGGTTCTATTTATAATCGGGAAGAGAAGAGTCCTAATCTGATTGGATCCCGAATAAGAGTCTTATTCAGATCTTTGTTGGATCCTAACATTTTATCTTTGGTAACATCGTGGAATTTAGATCGGTTTATGTTGCGTACCGGTATCTTTACGCGTAAAAACCGCTCCAGAACTCGCTACCTCCGTGATGATGAGCTCCGGAAGCTCCACGTGTTCTCCGGGCCTGGTATCTCCTCATCCACAGAGACGAGCTCCGGTTGTGCCACGTGTCACGAGCGAGGCCTCCCTCTTCTTCGGAGACGAGCTCCGCGCACGCCACGTGTTTTGCGACAGACCTTCCGGTGATAAGCTCCGGTGGTGACACGTGTTCGATGGACCCGGACTTCTCTCTGAGATGAGCTCCGAGATTGACACGTGTCCTTATGAAAAATGCCTTTTCTTCTTCCGCAGAGGCTAGCTCCGCGGGCAGCACGTGTCCCACAGGGTCGGACCTCTTTCCAATTGCGGAGGTGACCCCCGAGCCTGCCACGTAGCCTAGTTTAGCGTCGGACCTCTCCCAATCTCTCGGGGATGAGCTCCGAACGCGCCACGTGGTCTGCTAGCCGTGGAAATTGCCTTCGGTGCTCTCGGAGAGCTTTATTGGCTATCCTTTTGGTACTTGTCTCTGTTTCTACTCTTCTTAAAATGTTTTTCTTCTTCACATGCTGACACCCGAGATGAGGGTGTCACAGTTAGCCTGTCGACGATGACCCATATCGAATCATATCCCGATTGGGTCATGGGTAGTCCCACTATTTCTTCCCACTTCCATTTCGGCACTTTGATTGGTTGCAATAGTCCCGCGGGTCATTGATGTTCTGCTTTCACCAACTGACATGTGTCACATAGGGCAACATGTTCCGCGACGTCTCGCTTCATGACATACCACCAATATCTGCTCTTGAGGTCCTGATACATCTTCGTACTCCCAAGATGAATGGAATAGTCAGAATCATGAGCCTCCTTCAAAATCAATTCACGGATCTCCTTCACTTCAGGCACACAGATTCTTTTCCCATGCCACACCGTACCTTGTTCATCCTCTCTGAACCTAGGGGCTTTATTTTCTTTGATGAGTTCTCTAATCTCTTGTATCTTCTCGTCATTCTTCTGACCGTTGCATATTTCTTGCTCTAATGTGGAGTCCACTTCCATTGCGATGGCCTCACCACTATTCACCAGACATAGATTGAGTTTTGCAATCTCTTCCTTCAATTCTGTAGGCATGTCCTTCGAACTCAACATGTGGACCTGCACTTTCCTGCTTAAAGCATCCGCTACGACGTTCGGTTTCCCAGGATAATAGTTGATGCCCATATCAAAGTCGTTGATTAGCTCTAACCATCTCCTTTGTCTGAGGTTGAGATCTGGCTGTGTGAAAATATACTTTAAGCTCTTATGATCCGTATATATCTCTCTCCTCTTCCCCATCAAGTAATGCCGCCAAATCTTCAATCCGTGTACCACTGCAGCTAGCTCTAGGTCATGTGTAGGATAGTTCTTCTCGTGTTTTTGGAGCTGCCGGGACGCATATGCGACGACATGCCCCTCTTGCATGAGAACACATCCCAACCCGTGTCCAAATGCATCGCAGTACACCGAAAAATTCTTCTGCATATCCGGCATAACTAGCACTGGGGCTGTTGTCAATCATTTCTTCAATTCTTGAAAACTCGTCTCGCAATGCGGTGTCCATGTGAATGTGATTCCCTTCTCTAACAATTTGGTGAGGGGTCTCGATATCTTGGAGAAACCCTCAATAAACCATCGATAATACCCAGCCAATCCTAAGAAGCTTCGAACTTCCCCGACATTCTCAGGGGTCTCCCACTTCTGTACATCCTCGATCTTGGCGGGATCTACGGAGATTCCTCCCTCCGAGATTAAATGTCCTAAGAAGGGAACTCTCTTCAGCCAAAACTCACACTTTCTCAACTTGGCATATAGTTGGTGTTCCTTCAGCTTTTGCAACACCAATCTTAAATGTCTCTCATGTTCTTCTTCATCTTTGGAGAAGACGAGAATGTCATCAATGAAAACCACCACAAATTTGTCCAGATATTCCATGAATACCTTGTTCATGAGATACATGAAATATGTCGGGGCATTAGTTAGCCCGAACGGCATGACGGTGTATTCATACAGCCCGTACCGAGATACGAAAGCTGTCTTTGGAATGTCGGTTTGCCTTATCTTAAGTTGGTGGTATCCCGACCTGAGATCAATTTTTGAGAACACACAAGCTCCCCTCAACTGATCAAATAAATGATAGGTACTTGTTCTTGATGGTTACTTTGTTCAACGCACGGTAGTCTACACATAACCTTTGGATCCCGTCCGTCTTGGGCACAAATATCACTGGAGCTCCCCATGGTGAGGAACTAGGACGAATATACCCCTTCTCTGTCAATTCTCTTATATGCTCCTTGAGTTCTTCCAGCTGTTTGGTGTCCATCCGATAAGGCCTCTTGTATATTGGAGCTGTTCCAGGCACTAGCTCAATCGCGAATTCCACTTCACTATCGGGAGGCATACATGGCAACTCCTCCGGAAAAACGTCTGGATATTCACTGATAATCCTGATCTCTTCCACTTCCACCTCAACTTGATTGAGTTTAAGGTCCCTCCTAGGGTTTTGTACAGTTATGAACTTCACTCTTCTGCCACTAGGGTGAGTTAGTTCCACCGTTCTTGTCGAACAATGGATGATTCCCTTATGTTTGGTCAACCAATCCATACCCAAAATAATATCTATCCCTTGTGAGTTTATCACTATGAGGTTTGCAGTAAATACTACCCCATTAATGTCTGGATTCACCTTGGGACACACTTGTCTTGTCCTTATTTCTCCCCCTGGGGAGTTTACTGCTAGCATATGGTTCATTTTTGTTATTGCAAGATCATGCTTCTTAACAAACCATTGAGCAATGAACGAGTGGGTGGCACCAGAATCGAACAACAGGGTTGCAATGTGTAAGTTGGCAGGAAACTTACCAATTACCACGTCAGGTGCCTCTTGTGCTTCCTCCATGGTCATGTGGTTCACCCTTCCTCGCATCACATTCTGCTGTTGTTGCTGCATGGGCTTCTTTTTTGGGCACTTATGGGCGTAGTGCCCCACTTCACCACAGTTGAAGCATTGTACTCCAACTTTAGGTGCTTGGCCTTTGTTGTCTTGGGGTTTGTTCGGTGGTCCTCGTCCTGCTGGTCGAGGTTGATATGTGGGGGCGAGGCTGCTGTAGAAACTGATGCTGCGGCTGTGCTGGTGCTGACGGAGGCCTGAAATTCTGGTTGTACCCTCTTGGTGCTGAGTAGGGTACCACAACACGGCTCGTCTGCCCTGCGGGTTGCTGCATCAGACGTGGACGTGTGTTGCTATCTGAGGCTTGGTGTGACCATCCCGCCTTCCTCTTGTTTTCATTTTCCAAGGCCTTCAGCTTCCTCTCCACGACAAATGCTCTGTCTACCATCTTTTGGAAGCTTTCATACTCGTTGGAGGACATTGCACATTGCATTTCCATAGTAAGTCCTTCCACAAAACAGTCCTGTTTCTGCTCATCGGTTTCAATGTCCCGTGGTGCATAACGGGATAGTTGGGTCAACTTAGTGAGGTATTCCCTCACAGTCATGTTTCCTTGCTGCAGTCCCAAGAACTCCTTTCTCTTGTTTTTGAGTTCAGCCCTTGGTATGTAATGGTTGCGGAAACTGCGCTTGAACTCTTCCCAAGTGATGTTCTCGGGGTCATGATGGGCTGCCAAGTAAGAGGTCCACCAATCAGCGGCAGGTCCATGCAATTGGTGAGAGGCAAACAGCACCCTCTCATACCCTTGGCATTGTATGATCCTCATCTTGCTCTCTATGGTCTTTAACCAGTCATCTGCCTCCAGAGGTTCAGCAGCACTTGCAAACTATGAGGGGTTGAGTCCCCAGAAACTCACTCAACCTTGGTTGGCGTGGTGCAGCTTGTGGGGGTGGAGCTTGGTGCAAGTTAGCCACCACTTGAGTCAGACTCTGGATGAGCTGATTCTGATTTTAAAGCATTTGGTGGATAGGGTCAGCTCCTTCACGGCGACCACCCCTGTCTTGTCCTCCAGAAAGATGAGGGTTGCTGGCCTCATCGTTGTTGTTGTTGGGGTTGGCATCACGACCCTTTCCTCTTACAGCCATCTATCATGATCATCCAAATGTTAACTTAAAGCATTACGTATTAACTTCCCAAATTGCTTGTTTAATCTTAAACTTTCGAGGTCTTAATATATTAAACATTTTCTGAGGGTTTCACGTAGATTTTTGGGAGTCACGTCTCACGTGAAAATAAATGCACTCTTAATTCATAGGGGCTCACACGTCAAAGCAAAGCAACCTAAAGACGAGGTTGTGGACAAATGCCCATGGCTTCCACAACTCACGTCACACACCAACATTAACACACAAATAACTAAGATATTGACTCGACTACTCGATAACCTGGTGAAATAAGGGAAAGGACTCTAAAAGACTCATATCACTGAGCTGGCTCTTCGGGGTCTTCCTCATTATTGCGGCTGCCCTCTGATTCCGCTTTGGGTGGGGAAGCTGCTGGTGGAGAAGTGCGGCGACGCTTGCTCGCCCGGCGGTCTGGAGAGTCAGGAGTCCATGTGTCATTCACGGTGACACACAGTTCATTCCCATCTCCTCTTTCTCTCGCCCTCAGGCTGGCGCGAAGTAATGCCTCAGTCTCCTTCAGGGTGTGACGAACATCCTGAAGCTCCAGCTGGCACTCCTGCAGTCGAGTGCTGAGCATAGCAGCATCCTCCAAGTACAAGTCCATGTGCTCATGGGAAGTCCCCTGCTGCACTGGCGGGTACTTGTACTCCGCGGTGCCACTCTCACGCTGGAGGACATACATGTACTCAGTCCTGTCCAGGTGGCGACGGTTGATGTAACTCTGGCAGGTGATGGCCTCCCAGGTGACATCCTTCTCAACATCGACCTGTGTCGCCCGACAAGCTGGAGAGCGGTGGATCTTGAGCAGCTGATTTTCATGGATAATCCTCATCTCTGAACTCCATTCTTCCCGCTTCTCACGGATGGTTCTGGTGGAGCTGTAGTGTATGATCAGCTTGCCCACATTGCCGGCGGCGTGGAGCATACGCCGAACACGGCGCAACAAGCCTCCTACTGCCAACCCGTAGGAGTGGTACGTCACCGGACGGTTCTCCTCTCTCAAGGCAAGGGCAACTACAGGAACTCTCCCTCTGGTGGACTTACGGGCGGTGCGGATCATGCGAACCATCTAAAACATAAAACATTTAAAATTAAGTTAGATAAGAATTAAATTAAAATTGTATTTTGAATAAAAGTTGGGGCAAGATGAACAAATAAAGTGACCCTATTAAATAACACTTTCAACCCACACCTTTGTAAAATAGTTTTTAAGAAAATAGGGTCCTTAAATATGTCTATTTCTACCTAGGTCCACATTCCTACAGGCAATCTTGGCTCTGATACCACTTCTGTCACACCCGGTTTCTCTGAAGAACAACCGAGTGAATATCACATGTATGCCAGTATCATTTTCTCATACATGTGATGACAAATAGTGAAGCATCATCATATTACAAGCCAGGTGTCGAATATAAATAAGTCTTACATAGCATATGTCTCGATGGACGATAATAAATTCATAAAAGGTAAATAAAACAGCAGCGGAATAATAAATCTTGTGGGCTCCGTCACAAGAGTTGCCCGGGGGACTCCGTGAACCTAGAATCCTTCCTCGGGACCAAAGTCTTGGTCATTAAACACTACATCATTCTCTTGACCTGAGCAGCAATATAAACCAACAGAAAAACAAGTTTGAGTACCGTGGGTACTCAGCAAGTGTGGGAAAGTTATGTCATGCATGGCTAGAGCAAGGAGAGGTTGAACTCATGGTTAAAGCACTACGCAATTAATACCTATCACCTTAGCTTATTAAGCACCTACATTACTACACAGGTGAAATGGTCCCAATCCCTCAACCCATCATCAATATCAAGTACACATAGTCTCAACTCAAATGTTAAGCTTCCCGCTTAACATCCTCAACTTCCCAATCCATCATCCTCTAATCATGAATAAGTCCAAGCCGCTCTTGACTGTGAGCACGGCTGTCATGACAGTTTTGACTCTGCAGAGTTTGCACCACTATACCCACATGTAGTGATTTCATCCCCGGTTGCCGGGTGGACTAAAAGAACCTCCATTATGCCAGTGGCTGCGAACCACGTTCACACTTCCCAGGTGTGTAGCCAGGAGATCATTATGAAGCCTTTACAAAGGGATTCCCGACGAGCGTGGGCCCACTGAGGTTTCACCCCTAACAACATACAAGAGGCTCCAACCCCGCTGCAGTGGCCCCCTCTTGAGCCTAGCGGTTCATATGGTAGTCCAGCTGACACCTATTCCCCGCACCATCCAAAACACCCATACTACGCCGGAGATACACCTAATTAATCAGCCAAACTTCCCCATCTCAGCATGTGGTTGGCACGGTAAAGCCAGTTTACATGATCCGTGAACCGGTCCTTAGGATCCAGGCAAGTACTAAACACAAACCCGAGTCTCGTGCACCCAGCACCAACCAAATCATCCAACTTGCCTCGATCCCTACCTCTACATAACTCATAATGTCTCATTCAAGAGTAAGGTAAACAAGTTGATGCTCTCATATTCCACTTATCCCATTCTAAGCATGGCTAAGCATAAGTATTATGAATGAATGACATAATAAAACAAATCCCAACCCAAGCTACAAGGAAACAAGATAATGCAATTCTAGGGAAACTTCCTAGCATAGGTTTCATATTTCAATTGACAATGCAATTAATTCTATCTACACATCCTAGCATAGGATCAAAGTGGTCAAGGACACTTGCCTTCTTCCTGCTGCTCTGGGAATGGAAAGTCTTGGTCTTGGAAGGGGAGAACTTGCTCTGGGGCAGGTTCTACTAATGCCAATACACAGCCAAAGAAAACAACAATCCATAAGCCATAGTCCACACTTTCACTTCATGCAAACCACACATACATACATATGGAAGTCATTCACATTTCTAAGTGTTGTGGTTACCCTAGATGTGTCGATTTTTGGCCTACATGCACTTTTAAACATATATATATTATTTCTAACTTCTGTATTCAGATTTCTATTTGCACACTATATATGAATTTCCAATTTGAAAAATTCTTTATATTTAATTAATACACTTCGTAGCCACAAAGTTGCATGAAAGGTATTTCCCTACTCCAAATAAGTTTTCAGATCTTCTACAAAATCCTAAATTTAAGTTTTTGGGTTTGGAGACCTCATTTATCATTTTCTAATTATGCATACCTATTTTCCTATATTTTCAGATTTATTTTCTATGCCTAAAAGTGAACTCTACTATTAAAATAGTAAGACATATCATCTAAACAGAATAGGTTCTGATCTAAAATGTTCAATAGTATATTTTTGAACTTCCTCTCTGATGTGACACAATTTAAGTTTATTTTACTAGTTTTTAGAATTATTTCCTAGACTAAAATGTGTCTCTAGAGAAAATAAAAAATGAGCAACACTTAGGCAGATTTCATTTCAGCCTAAAATCTATTTTTAACTCATTCTAAAGTTTTCCAAGTGCTAGAGAGTTTAAACTTGAATTTGCACATGTGTTTGCCTTACCTTTTAAATATAAATCCTAGTCACATATTCAAATTTCTGAATTTAATATCCTATAGGGTCAAAAAGGTAAATCCACCCTACTGCAGGGTTTAATTTACTATTTCCTAAATTTCCAGTGGTCTAACTACACATAACAGAGGGTTTTTCCTAATTTTTATTGAGTCTAGGGGCTAAAACTGATATTTAAATGAATTTACACGAATTTCTGAGGGTCCAGGGGCTAGATCAGAAGTTACCGGGGCTAGCTCGTGTTTTCCAAGATCCCCAGGGGGTAGCGCGTAAGAATCCCGGCCTTTATAATGCAGGGCCGACGTGGACCGTCCGATTTAAAACAGACGGCTCAGATTAGATCGCCGAAACGGTATGCGTCGGTTTTATTTCTATCGTGCGATTTAAATTAGACGGCCCTCAAGGGGCCACGTCGCCCTGGCCGGAGCCAGCCCGCGCGCGCGGCGGCGCGCAGCGGCGGGGGTGGCGATCTCGCCGGCGCAGCCTCAGTTTTTGCCACTACATGCTGGAACTCGCGTCTTTTTGCACGGATCGGCTGCGGAGGGTTAGGGGATGCTCACCGAGGGGTTTTCCTGCACTCGGAGGCCCTGGAAGTCAGTAGGCGGCGAGCTTCAACGTCGATGGTCTTCGGTGCATGTCGAAGTGGCAGTCGGGGCGCAAGACACGCTGTTTCCTTCACCTGCAGGGCTCCCCGGCGGCGGTAGAACGTGATCAGCACGTTAGATCGGGAAATTTGAGCAAGGATCGAAGGAAATTGGCTGTAGAAGCTTCGGTTCTCACTGGAGAGAAAAACGGCCGATCGGGGAGGAAAAGGGGTGGATTTCGGTGTTTAAATGGACGAGGGAGGGCGGCGGTCTGTTGAGATCACGTTGGGGCGTCCGGGACTGGAAATCGGGCCTGGGAGCGTGGGTTCCGGGGTTGGTTTTGATCGGGCACGGGAGAGAGTCCGGGGTCGGTTGGGCGCGCGGGGGAAGAAGACAACGACAGGCCCCGCACGTCAGAGAGAGGGAGAGAGGGGGGCGCGGGTTGGGCTGGCTGACGCGGGGTCCTGGGCCGGCTGGCGGGTTTCGGCCCACTGGCCGGTTTCGGTTTTCTTTTTCTTTTTTTCCTTTTCTTTTTCTATTCTGATTTGAATTTGAATTCCAGTTTGAATTTGAATTTCTTTATCACATGCATTACGTCCAAAAATTTTTAAATTCCCCTCTTCAGCAGGTTTTGGGGTGTTACAATCCCACTCGACGGGGTTCCCCTCCTAGGGTTCCGTCTCCTCCTCGGTAGTCCCTTCCTCATAAACCCCTGCAAAAGCTTCAAGCACAAGCAGTGAGCACGATGGCTCAGCAAGACTTACCCGTCTCTCCTATACATGAAACTTCTACATGAAGGGTGATAGGGTACATGAGGTAAAATAAGTTGCAAAGGACTCACCTAATTAGTGGAACCTTACTTTCAAGTTTTAGCAGCAGGTGTGGAGAACCTTACGATAAGGCACATGAGAGAGCCGCAATCAAACAAGAAACGCATTTATCTCATGTACTTTGCCCAAAGTTAAAAAGAACTTTAATTATCTCTAAACTACAATAAGACATTAACATGCAAAGTATATCTTTCAAATCAGAAAACTTTTAACATGTATATAGGCTGTTCTTTCTACGTCACGGTACAGTGAACAAGTGGTACTCACTGACCGCGAGGAACGGCGATTATAATTGATTTACACCTGCAGGGTTACCCGAATAACCCATCACGTACGCCCGTACTCGACGTTGCCTACAGCAACCATCACGGACGTCGTACGCAATCACCTTTCACCCGTCAGCCAAATGTTGAACTGGTCCAATCGTCCCAAGCAATAGGTCTATGCGCGCGCAACCACAGTGCCACCAGCCAATTTACACCTCGAGCTCTCAACCTACCCTCTGAACGACCAGCTTTGCCTCAACACCCAGCTACCCGAGTTACATTGGTTTCCCGGTTCCCATATAGCCGGTAGGTCTTTGGTACTGTTCTAGCTTGTTCAACAGGCCCGCACACGGCTCGGTCCTCAATCGACACAAGCGGAGATATGGCACCCAGGCCCCAAAGTCCTGCTGCCCTTACTCTCCGCTCGGTCTCATTTTTCTTGCCATGTGTTTCATTTGCTATATTTACCCGAGTCGAGTGCCTCTAGCCTATCCTCGCGAGTAGTTCCAACTACTCGACTTGTACTGAATCCTACACTATCTTAGCATTGCAGTATCTAAATGGGGTTTTCAATCCTAATCCGAACCCATGGTTTTCCTGGCTATGCATTTGGGATTCAAACAAGACTCTAATGCAAGAAGTAAATGGGTTCTCAAAGTAAGTTCTCAAAACAGTAAAATTTGTAAAAAGGTTAATGCAAACCGGAGCTTGCCTTGCTGCTCTTGGTTGTAGGCTAACTGCTCTTCCAGAGTGACGAAGTCTAAGACTTCGGGTTCCTCCTCAACCTTAGTGACTACATATGATAAATATAAACATGTGTCAATTTAGATGCATTTGAATTAAAACTAAGCTTGTGGGGTAACACTATCCGGTCTTTGAACCATAGAGTACCGTGTTCATCCCTTCGGAAGCAATTCACTTTGCCATTCTTCATTCTTCTATGAATGTGCGACATTCCCATGTCTTCCTTCTGAGCTTCCATAATCTCTTCTCGTATGGTAGGGACGAGAGCAAGATTATGTAATGCCCCATATGGAACCAAGTATAGACTCGGCTCCTCCTCTTCGAGTAGGGTGATGGACAGATGGTTGATGTGAGATTTGCGGCTTAAGGCGTCGGCGACCACGTTTGCCTTTCCGGGATGGTAGTGAATCTCGATCTCATAGTCTTTGATCAGCTCTAGCCATCTCTGTTGCCGCATATTCAACTCTTTTTGAGTGAGTATATATTTTAGACTCTTGTGGTTGGTGTAGAGGTGCGCTAAGTTCCCAAGCAAATAGTGCCTCCACATTTTCAATGCAAACACTACAGAAGCGAGCTCAAGATCATGAGTCGGATAGTGCTGCTCGTAGTTACGAAGTTGACGTGAACCATAGGCGACCACTCTTCCTCCTTGCATCAATACACAGCCAAGCCCTATATCGGACGCATCACAATATACGTCGATGGGCTTGGTCATATCCGGTTGAGCTAATACCAGGGCTGTTGTAAGATGCTTCACCAATGCTTGAAACACTCCTTCACATGTTGAGCTCCAAACATATTTGATACCCTTCTTCAACAGTTCAGTCATCGGCTTAGAGAAGTTCGGTATGAATCTCCAATAATATTCCGCTAAACCGAGAAAGCTCCTGACTTCATGGACAGATGTGGGGGACTTCCATTTCATCACTTGCTCGATTTTGCTTGGATCAACTGCAATGCCTTCCGCAGAAATAATATGACCAAGAAATGACACTTGGCTGATCCAAAACTCGCACTTGATGAACTTGGCATAAAGCTTATGGTCTCGCAATTGTTGAAGCACGATATGCAAGTGTTCGGCGTGTTCTTCTTCAGACTTGGAATAAACCAAGAAGTCATCTATGAACACCACCACGAACTTATCAAACTCCGGCATGATCACTTAGTTCATGAGATACATGAAATGTGTCGGGGCATTGGTGAGACCAAAAGACATGACAAGATATTCATACAGCCCATATCTCGTCGAGAAGGCCGTCATCGGAATATCCTCCGCTCGGATCTTTATTTGATGATATCCAGAGCGAAGATCCATCTTCGAAAATACACTCGCACCCACAAGTTTATCGAAGAGAATATCAATGCGGGGCAGTGGATATTTATTCTTGATGGTGATGGCGTTGAGAGGTCGGTAGTCCACACACAACCTCAAAGTTTCATCCTTCTTTTTCACAAACAGCGCCGAGCATCCCCATGGTGCAGAACTCGGTCGAATGAAACCCTTCTTCATTAAATCATTGAGCTGCTCCTTCAGTTCAGCAAGTTCATTCGGAGCCATCTTATACGGCGTCCGTTATATCGGTGTCATCCTGGGTACAAGTTAGATCTTGAACTCGACATCCCTTTTGGGTGGCATGCCCGGGAGATCATCCGGAAATACGTTCGGATATTCACGGACCACACGAATATCCTCAATCTTTGTGGCTTCCATGTTATATGTGGCTTGAACTTTGTAAGGGCCTCAGTTTTTGACACCTAGTTGAAGTGTTCATCACCCCACACACACACCTCATTTGAGGAAAGATGATGAACACAAATGAAGAGCAAGTAACCGCCATCAACATACTCATTAGAGAACAAACTCACACATTACAAAAGTGGTATTTCCCACATGTGATATAGAGGGGCTGGACATATGAAAACTCCTACACATTGCTAAGAATGTCCATGCCAAGTTTCACCCAAATTCAAAACCTTTTTGAGCTCATTTTGGGTATAGCTAGAAAGAGGGCAGTTTGAAACCATATTCAAATTCAAACTGTTTTTATCCCATGAATTTAAAAGTGGGAGGCATATTCTTACTCAGCACATTTTTGTGAGCTCACACACCAATTTTCACTCCATTTGGAGTTGATCTTGACATGAGCTAAGTGGGACAAATTCAAACTTTATTTGAATTCAAAACTGAACTTGTGCTGAAATTCACTCAAACCAAACCCAATTTGAATTCTATTCAATTTGAATGGCTCATGGGTGAATAATTTGAATTACCAGGGGTACTATGGGGCTCACTGTTTACAACAGTGATTAGGAGTAAATTTCAGAGGTTAAAACTGGAAGTGGGGCCCACATGTCAGCCTCTACTTCAACTCAAACCGACTGAAATTTTCTCACTCGGTTAACCGAGCCGCCGCTGCGATCGCCACCGAGGGGAGCCGCCGCGCCAGCAGCTGCTTGCCTACTCGCGGACGTGAGGCGGTGCATAGCCTTCTTAAGGCGCCCTTCCCCCTCCTCGGCCGAAGCCTCACCCGTTTCTTCCCCGCAAGAACTCAGCGCCGGCCGAAACTTTCCGCAGCTCAGAATCGATCGGAGAGCGCCGATCACAGCTACCTCCGTCCCCTCTAGAGCCCGGCAAGGTACTAGAGACCTTCTTCCGTCTTCCCCGCTGCTAGAATTCAGTTGAAACCGATTGATATCGGCTGTGACGAAAGATCAATTCGGTGACTTAGAACCGCCGCACCTCGGACTCCCGTGGACAGCCCAACCAGGGCGTTGTCACGCCCGAGCCAACACACCCTTGGACACGCTGGTGACCGGAGCTGCTCACCCCAGAGCCACAGCCCGAGTGATTGCTCACCGGCGGCGAATTTCCAGTTTTCCCCTTTCGGTGTGCAGAACGACCTTCGGGTGCGATTCTGTCAAATTCATGCTCTAGAAAGGATTCGAGGGCCTCAATCCGCTCTCACACAAACTAGACACGGTAACGCACAAGTTGCCTTTCACAACCCTTGGCCGGAGAACCTCTGTACCCGGCGTAATTCGAGGTTTACCAACGGCGGAACAAAAGGGAGGCATCGGGCGCACGGTGAGGACCTACTTCGGGCCTTCCCCGAGCTGCCTCAAGCTCATGTCGACCTTCCCTGAGGTCCACTGATGCTTCCCGACCGGTTCCTCGAGTAGTTGGGGTGCTAGGGAAGTCAGCCGACATGGCCGAAGTCTTTCCGAGGTGGCAGCTCGTCGCCGACCATGCACCAGCCATTGTCATGAGTAGCTGACCCCAGAATCCTGTTCCCCGAGTGAAAGTAGGCAGGGGCGGCCAAAATCGTGAAGTTTGGAGCTGTACAGAAGCCGGCGGCGAGCTCTCCGGTGAGGTCCCTCGGCGGCAGAGCGCGGGCGTCACGAGGTTGAAGAAGTGGGTGGACCCCAGCTGTCAGCGGCCGATATTTTAAATCGGGGTCGGGCTGCGGCCAGGATCTGGTGTGCTGGCGCGCAAATACCCTGTGAGCCCCGGTGTGCCGGACACCGCCGCTCTCGACACGTGTCCTCGCCCCCCCTCCCGAGATTTAAACTTTCCCCCGATTTTCAGAATTCTTCCAAACTTCAAATCCTCATAACTTTGGCTAGAAAGCTCCAAATCGAGTGAACCAAATTTTGTTGGATTCATCTCTCTGAGCACTTTCCAGCAAATCAAGTTTCAACTCATGAAAACCCTTAATTCTCCAGAATTAATTCCTCAAAGTTTAAACTGTTAGGAATTTTAACTGGAGAATCCTTTGGAGGAAAATCCTGAAATTCTGCTGGGATGTTCACCAAAATATTCCTGAACTACCATAGAAATTTCAGATCCATTTGAGCTCATTTGATCCACCTAATGGTGTGATTAGTGAAACTGTTCCAGAGAAAATAGAAAATGTTCAGAAACATTTTCAGAATTTTCTCTGAAATTGTTTAGCTCATATCTATAGCTAGAAACATTCAAATTAAGTGAGACCAACTCCATTAGAACCCTCTGAAAATCTAGTTTTCATAAAGTCATAGTTTGTTTCCTGAAAATCCTTAGAACACCCTGAAACCTTCAGTTAAGGTCAAGTACATAATTAATTGTGGAGGGCTCAAATGAGCTTTGCTGCAACTAAAACTTAACCAAGTCTCTATTTAGGTTGTAACCAAGCCACAGTAAAAGTTTCACAGTCATTGAGTCTGTCTAGTGGGACTTATAAGCTTCACAAGTTCAAACTTAATACAAATGCATTCAAATTAATACATGTACCTCTCTTATCATATAGTCGCTAAGTTCGAGGAGGAACCCGAAGTCCTAGACTTCGTAACTCCGGAGGAGCAGCTAGCCTACGACCAAGAGCAGCAAGGCAAGCTCCGGTTTGCATGAACCTTTTACAAGCTTTATTGTTTTGAGCACATACTTGATTACTTTATTCTTTGCATTAGAGTCTTGATTGAAAACCCAACTGCATAGCCAAGAAAACCATGGGTTGGGTTTAGGATTGCAAAACCCCGTTAGTTACTGCAATGCTAAGATAGAGTAGGATTTGGTACAAGTCGAGTAGTTGGAACTACTCGCGAGCATAGGCTAGAGGCACTCGACTCGGGTAGTGATAGCACATGAAACACATGGCAAGAAAATGAGACCAAGCGGAGGGTAAGGGCAGCAGGACTTTGGGGCCTGTGTGCTGTAGCTCCGCTTGTGTCGATTGAGGACCGAGCTGTGTGCGGGCCTGTTGAACAAGCTAGAACAGTACCAAAGACCTACCAGATATATGGGAACCGGGAAACTGATGTAACTCGGGTAGCTGGGTATTGAGGCATTGCCCGTCGTTCAGAGGGTAGGTTGAGAGCTCGAGGTGTAAATCGGCTGGCGGCACTGAGATGCGCGTGCAGAGACCTCTTGCTCGGGACGATGGGACCGGTTCAATATTTGGCTGACGGGCGAAAGGTGGTTGCGTACGGCGTCCGTGATGGTTGTTGTAGGCAACATCGAGTACGGGCGTACGTGATGGGTTGTTCGGGTAACCCTGCAGGTGTAAATCGATTATAATCGCCGTCCCTCGCGGTCAGTGAGTACCACTTGTTCACTGTACCGTGACGTAGAAAGAACAGCCTAGTTACATGTTAAAATGCTGCTGATTGAAAGATGGACTTTGCTTGTTAATGGTTAGTTTAGAGCTAATTGAAGTTCTTTTCAACTTTGGGCAAAGTACATGAGAGAAATGCGTTTCTTGTTTGATTGCGGCTCTCTCATGTGCGTTAGCGTAAGGTTCTCCACAACATGCTGCTAAAACTTGAAAGTAAGGTTCCACTAATTAGGCGAGTCCTTTGCAAATGATTTTTGCCTCATGTACCCATCACCCCTCATGTAGAAGTTCCATGTTTAGGTGAGACGGGTCAGACTTGCTGAGCCTTCATTCTCACTGCTTGTGTTTGAAGCTTTTGCAGGGTTCTATGAGGAAGGGACTTCCGAAGAGGAGACGGAACCCCAGGATGGGAATCCCGTCGAGTGGGAGTCGTGCACGCCGCAGAGTTAGTGTGCGTGTGTGCTAGCAAGGACACGTTCAAGGGCTGAACGTGCACTTGATGCTTAGTCTACGCCCGTGAGTGTAGACTGAACTCATTTTTATGTAAACATGTTCATAAACTTGTTTATGTAATAAAATTTCGCTTCCGCTTTGTACCTTTGACGTGTGTTATCCGGTGCTGTGCAACGCAGCACCCCTCAGCGTGATCCTGGCTCGACAAGACCGTGGGGTCGTGTCAGCGGTGGTATCAGAGCTTGCTTGAGGTTTAACGCACTACAAAGGTCATCTTTTTCAAAAATCCAGTGAGGAACGAGTTAGTAGCCCATATAAGGATGTTATTAGCATATAGAAAGTGGCATATTAACTTATTTGATTATGTCGGAAAATCGTGCATCTCGGGACGTGTATGTCTTGGGGGGTGCACGTAAGTGCTGTCCACCAGTGCGCACAAGCTGAAGGGTGGAGCCCCACGGGTGGCAGGTAACCCGACCCGCTTTGATATCCTCTACGACTCTTCATGTCGTTTGGGGTACTCGAGCAACGTCTGACCCTGGCGTGTGTGGTGCAATTTGGGAGACCCCGTCACGTGGTCTGAAACGTGAACACGTAACTCAAGGCGTGTTTGGCTTGAGAACATCCGGGCGAGTGATGACGGCCGGTTGTACGAACTTTATGGATTCCGGGCTCGGTGTGCAGCCGAGTCTGACGATTGCTTGAGTTTCTGCAGGTAGCCTGACCACGAAACGGTAGACGTGTAGCATCTGTGTGCGAGTGACGTTTAGTGCCACTGAAATAACGAGGCCGGCTAAGTCCGGTATAGGTTTTCCCTTATGAGGACGTAGTACCGACATAATCTGGTGACGCATCAACGTCACACCCCATTAAATGCACAACTTCATTTAAAACTTGAAGGTTTTGATCTAAAGTAGTAAAACTTGATGTAACTCCTTCCCTTAATCAGAATATTCAAAGTTAACAAGTTGTCAACTTATAGGTTGTTAAGGACAGAGCACTCTGTGTTCAGCTGAATCAAGGCTGAAGTTAATCAGAGGTTAGAGGTTGAGTTCTTTCGAGGATGGGGGCATATGATATATTTCTGGAAATATTTGGAAAAGCTTTACAACTTTTCTTTTGAAATCCAGAGGTGTTTCATCCCTTAACCAATCGAAAAATGCAGTAGAGTTGAAACTGTCCAGAAAACAGGACAGAGTAAAGACTCTCTGTAAACTCTCTGTAAACTGAGTATAACATCCTGCATAAAAATCCAAAAATAGAAAATGAGGTAGTTCTGGAAAGTTTATGAGATGGGTTACAACTTTGTAACAGAAAGTTTTGTCAGATTAGGAACAGAATTAACTGGAATTCTTGGAGCAAGTCAGTACCTAAAGCAGGGAGGTGCTGTCCAATTTTCCCCAGAAAATCTGTTAACTTTGACATCTCATAATTTTTGAACCAGGACAGATCTTAGGCCAATCAAATACTTTCTGGAGAGCTATTGGAGTTAGCTTTAACTTTGATGTTGAGCTCCAGAATTGGTTTTGCCTTTAGCATGGCCTAAATCAGGTTGATATGGAAACTGGTCAGGGCTGTCATGGGAACAGCAGATCAGCAGTCAAATTTGTTTAAAAATTTGAACTGTGTTTCCAAGTTTTATGGGTTCAATGACATGTATTATGTTATAACTCAGTGGTTTACTGTTTAAATAAATATTTGACATTTCTCAAATATATTTTTACAGATGACAGCAGATAAACAGTTGGAGAACGGGTGGGTGGTTTCCCACTGTTCTCACCGTCGCGGCTACCCGGAAGCATTGTGGCAAATGCTCCAACATTTCGGGTACAACCAGATGCCGCAGTACTTCGCCAAGGAAGAAGGCGAAGAGGGGAACAAGACATGGATGATCCATGTCGAGGTCCCTGCAGGACCTACGCCACCCGGTTGGGTGCCGTTCACCGTCACGGTGAGAGGAAGACAACCGGAAGGGGTGTGGCAAGTGGCAGCCCGTGACACTATGTCACGTTTCTGCCAACTACACGTGCAGGCTATGGAGGGCACTCCATACATGCTCGTTCCGGTGGAGGGATGGGCTCAGCATGTGTGGCAAGGGAGGTACCTAGAGGCAACGGACCCGAGCTGCCCAAGGTACAACCCCGCGGAGGCAAACCTTAGCCTCCAGATGAGTGCGGGAAACGCCGTGATGGACAGCCAAGCTGTTCATACGGAGCATCTCGCCACAAAGCTCAAGGAGAGCACGAGCCATGGAGACCACTTCGAGAGTGCTCACAGCGCACTCCGCAATGTGCTCCTTCCGACGATCAAGCGACTGAATGAACAACATAATCAGTTGCATCGTCTGAAGAAAACAAAGAGAAAGAGCCGTGTCGACATCGCGGCGTTACAGGAACTGGTACAGAATCTGACCCAGCAGAACGAGGACCTTGCTCAAGAGCGATACGACGCTATTGAGGAAGGGCAAGGCTGGGAAGAAGATTACAACCAGGCTATGGACGAGGTGCATGCTTTGTAGGACCTCGTACCTCCGGTGTTAGGCGTACCGGTGGTCTTGGGCCTTCCAGCAATGGGAGAACCCAGGATGGGAGAAGAGGTGGTAGATCCAGAGCCACCAGCAGAGGTACCGGAGGAGGACGACCCACAGGAGGTCGAGTTCTACTCCGAGTAGGGGGTTACGGATGCCAAGTAGGGCAGCTAGGGTAGCGTAACCCCACTTTTGTAATCGGTGACATGTCGTGTAGACAGTAGCATATGTATAGGTAGTGACGACATGAGCACGACTTCTCGGATACCCGAGAATAATGTATCTTGTATAAAGTTTATGCTTTATCAATATATGTGAATGTTGTGCAAATTAATCATGTGTCACTTCAATACCTACTGTTGCATATGGAAATCTTTAAGTAAGACATGTGCTAATCGCTGCTATTTTGAATTTCAGAATGACGCGTACTCGTGCCAACCCTGATGTTGGGGGTACTAGCCAAGGGGGAGAGACCTCCCAACAGCCTCCCGAGGACTCCTCGGGACCGCAGCAGCAACAGCAACAGCAAACACCGCCACCGCCACTGCCAACGGTTACATTGGCTGACATCGTCGCGGCAATGGCGGGTTCACATCAGCAGCACACGGAGTTGCTGCAAACTCTAATTGCGAATACGTCTCGCACAGAGAGGCGTCAAGACCGTGAGGAGCGTCAACAGAGCTCCTACTCCGACTCCTGGTGACTCATCCCCCGGTATTTTCAAGGGCGGATGAACCTCTTGACGCGGACAATTGGCTCCGCGCGATAGAGATGAAGTTCGGGCTGCTCCAGATAAGCGAGCAGCGCAAGACTCAGTTCGCGGTCCAGCAGCTCAAAGGATCCGCGAGCGCGTGGTGGGCCAACTTCTGTGCTTCACAGCCCACCGACCGAGTGATGACCTGGACGGAGTTCCGGACGGCCTTCAGGGCCTATCATATACCGCCAGGTCTGATGAAGAGGAAGACGCAGGAGTTTCTGCACCTGCAGAAAGGGAGCCGGAACGCACTGGAATACTCCAGGGCGTTCAACGATCTCGCGCTCTACGCGTCGTATCACGCAGATACGGACGAGAAGCGGCGGGACCACTTTTACCAGGGGCTTAACCCGCTCCTGAAGGACAAGTTGGCGATGTTCAATCGCGACAGCCTCAACGACATCATTGATGCTGCGATTGTTCAGGAGGACTCCGGCAAGGAGTTAGCGGCGGCGGAGCGAAAGCGAAGTGCGCCGCAAAGCAGCGGAGAAGGAAGTGGTCCTTCTCAGAAGTTTCGGATGGTGAATCGCCCACCATCAGGTCCACGCTGGCAGCCACCACAGCGGTCGATGCCGTTCCGCAGTCGGCCGTACTATTCACCGGCATTCAGGACGGCACTGCCAGTACCACCACCACAACAACAACAGCAGCAGCGGACGATGCCCCGTGTGTATGCACCTCAGCAGCGCATGCCGGGCTTTCGTCCCCCGAGCTCTACACCAGCAGCGGCCACATGTTGCAAGTGTGGTCGTCCAGGACACTTCGCGAGCAGTTGCCTGGAGAGTCAAGGCGGCGGAGTGGCACCACAGTTTCCGGGGAGGAATCAACCCCGGAACCCTACTAATGCGCAGCGGGCAAACCCTAGGCCCGTCACCGTCCACCAGCTTGCCATAGAGGACGTGCCGGAGGGCGAGCCAATCCTTGCGGGTATGTTCCAACTCCACCAGCATCCCGCTATAGTACTGTTTGATTCAGGCGCCACGCATAATTTTATTAGCCAAGCTTTCATTGCTAAACACAGCTTGCCAATACTACCCACCGATAGTCTATATTTAATTTGTTCACCGGATGGGAAGATTTCAGCAAGCGTAATGGTTTCCAAAGCACCATTACGCTTAGCGGGTAGAGTGTACCCCACGTCTCTCATTATCTTAGAGGGACAGAAGGTCGATGTCATCCTAGGGATGTCGTGGTTAACCCGCCACGGCGCTTTTTTAGACACCGTCCTTCGAGTCGTGCACTTAAACTCAGAAGTGCACGGGTCTCACTCCTTATATCTGGACAGTCCAGAAATAAAACTTCCAAGTGTCTATCAAGCCACAACCATCAGATTGGAAGATTTTCCAGTGGTCCGAGAGTTCCCTGACATATTCCCGGATGATTTGCCGGGGATGCCGCCCGATAGAGAGGTGGAGTTCAAGATTGAACTTGCACCGGGAACCATGCCAATATCCCGAAGGCCGTACAAGATGGCGCCCAAGGAATTGGCTGAACTGAAGACTCAGCTCACGGACCTTCTGGAGAAGGGTTTTATTAGGCCGAGCTCCTCGCCATGGGGTTGTTCGGCATTATTTGTCAAGAAGAAGGATGATACGTTGCGGCTTTGCGTGGACTATCGTCCATTAAATGCCGTAACCATCAAGAGCAAGTACCCGTTGCCACGGATCGACATGTTGTTTGATCAGTTGGTCGAAGCAAAGATCTTTTCCAAAATGGACTTAAGATCTGGGTACCATCAGATTAAGATAAGGGCTGAGGACATTCCGAAGACGGCTTTCTCGACGAGGTACGGACTCTATGAGTACCTGGTCATGTTCTTCGGCCTCACCAATGCTCCAGCTCACTTCATGTACTTAATGAACTCGGTATTCATGCCGGAGCTGGACAAGTTTGTCGTGGTCTTCATCGACGACATCCTGGTGTATTCCAAGTCGGAGGAAGATCACAAGAAACATCTGCGTATAGTCTTGCAACGGCTGCGGGGTCACAAGTTCTACGCAAAATTCAGCAAATGCGAGTTTTGGACATCGCAAGTGCCTTTCCTCGGGCATATCATCTCAGCGGAGGGTATCGCTGTAGACCCGAGCAAGATCACTCAAGTGCTGAATTGGAAATCCCCGAGAACTGTTCACGAGGTACGGAGTTTCCTCGGACTCGCGGGATATTATCGGAGGTTCATTCCAAACTTCTCGAAGATTGCCAAGCCAATGACAGAGCTGCTGAAGAAGGCTACCAAATATGTTTGGAGTCCTGCATGTGAGGCAGCATTCAAGGCTTTAGTCAAGCACCTGACATCAGCATCGGTTTTGGCGCAGCCAGACACAACAAAACCGTTCGATGTGTACTGCGATGCATCCGGCATTGGGCTCGGATGTGTGCTTATGCAAGACCGAAGGGTGGTCGCGTATGGATCACGGCAGCTTAGAAACCATGAGAAGAATTATCCAACCCACGACTTGGAACTCGCTGCCGTGGTACTTGCACTAAAAATGTGGAGGCACTACCTACTCGGTAACCTCGTACATTTATATACCGACCACAAAAGCCTCAAGTACATATTCACTCAGAAAGAGCTAAACATGAGGCAACGAAGATGGTTAGAATTGATAAAGGATTACGAAATAGAGATCCATTATCATCCGGGCAAGGCAAACGTAGTGGCAGATGCGCTGAGCCGCAAGTCACACGTCAATAATCTGACCATCACACCGTTGGAAGAGAGCGAACCACCACTGCATGTGATTCCACACGGAGCTCTCTACAACTTAGCTTTGATCCCCACCATCCGTGAAGAGATAGCGGCAGCCCAGAAGAATGACAAGGGCATGTCACATTTGCGGAGACGTGTAGACAGTGGGGAGCTGAAATGTTTCCGGAAGGACGGAGACGGCGTCCTATGGTTCAAGGACCGGATCGTCGTACCCCGTAACCCGGAATTACGGAAGAAGATCATTGATGAGGCTCACTTATCAAAGTTTTCTATTCACCCCGGCAGCAACAAAATGTATCAAGAACTCAGAAGCAAGTTTTGGTGGACACGGATGAAGCGTGAGACTGCAAAATACGTGTCCGAGTGTGATACATCTCGAAGGGTGAAGGCAGATCACATGCGGAAACTGGGACTGCTGCAACCACTGGGCATTCCTGCCTGGAAGTGGGAGGATGTGAGCATGGACTTCATCGTCGGTTTACCCACCACCTTGCAGAAACATGATTTTGTGTGGGTAATCGCCGATCGGCTCACCAAAGTTGCCCATTTCATCCCGGTCAACACCAACTACAACGCCAAGAAGTACGCTGAACTGTACATCTCACGGATCCTATGCTTGTACGGCGTACCCCGTACCATCATATCGGATCGGGGCAGTTTATTTGTGTCCCGTTTTTGGGAGCAGCTGCACGCTGCCTTGGGGACGAAGCTGATCCATAGTTCAGCCTACCACCCGCAGACGGATGGGCAAACGGAGCGGGTAAATCAGATTTTAGAAGACATGCTACGAGCTTGCGCTATTAACCATGGCAAGAATTGGGATGATCACTTGCCGTTAGCCGAGTTCTCGTACAACAATGGGTACAAAGCCAGCATCGACATGGCGCCCTACGAGGCGCTATACGGAAGAAAATGCCGCACACCATTGAATTGGTGTGAGTGTGGCGAATGGGTTACCTTCGGGATTGACCTTGTCAACAACGCGGAAGAAAAGGTTCGACTGATTCAAGCGAACCTAAAAGCCGCTCAATCCCGTCAGAAACAGTATGCGGACCGGAGAAGGCGCCCATTACAATTCGAAGTTGGAGATCACGTATACCTACGGGTGTCTCCAGTGAAGGGCGTAAACAGATTTGGGGTGAGAGGAAAGTTGGCACCCCGATTCATCGGTCCATTCCAGATTACCGAAAGATGTGGATCAGTGGCATACCGGCTGAAATTACCAGAAGCACTTTCCGGTGTGCACGACGTCTTTCACTTTTGCCAGCTGAGGAAGTGTCTTAAGCTATCAACTACCGTTCAGCTGGAGGATATCGAAGAACTGCAACCGGATCTCACCTATCGGGAGGAACCTGTGCAGATTATCGATGAAAAGGCCCGAACCACACGCAACCGTATGTTGTGGTTCTACAAGGTTCTATGGAGTAATCACTCCATGGACGAAGCAACATGGGAGAGCGAAGGATTCCTTCGTGCTAACTACTCCGACTTTTTCACGTCGCATATCCGGTATTTTTTCACCGTCCTCTCTCTCATTCTCACCTTATAATCTCGGGACGAGATTCTTTTAAGGGGGGAGGAATGTAAGGGCCTCAGTTTTTGACACCTAGTTGAAGTGTTCACCACCCCACACACACACCTCATTTGAGGAAAGATGATGAACACAAATGAAGAGCAAGTAACCACCATCAACATACTCATTAGAGAACAAACTCACACATTGCAAAAGTGGTATTTCCCACATGTGATATAGAGGGGATGGACATATGAAAACTCCTACACATTGCTAAGAATGTCCATGCCAAGTTTCACCTAAATTCAAAACCTTTTAGAGCTCATTTTGGGTATAGCTAGAAAGAGGGCAGTTTGAAACCATATTCAAATTCAAACTGTTTTTATGACATGAATTTAAAAGTGGGAGGCATATTCTTACTCAGCACATTTTTGTGAGCTCACACACCAATTTTCACTCCATTTGGAGTTGATCTTGACATGAGCTAAGTGGGACAAATTCAAGCTTTATTTGAATTCAAAACTGAACTTGTGCTGAAATTCACTCAAACCAAACCCAATTTGAATTCTATTCAATTCAAATGGCTCATGGGTGAATAATTTGAATAACCAGGGGTACTATGGGGCTCACTGTTTACAACAGAGATTAGGAGTAAATTTCAGAGGTTAAAACTGGAAGTGGGACCCACATGTCAGCCTCTACTTCAACTCAAACCGACTGAAATTTTCTAACTCGGTTAACCGAGCCGCCGCTGCGATCGCCACCGAGGGGAGCCGCCGCGCCAGCAGCTGCTTGCCCATGCGCGGACGTGAGGTGGTGCAGAGCCTTCTTAAGGCGCCCTTCCCCCTCCTCGGCCGAAGCCTCACCCGTTTCTTCCCTGCAAGAACTCAGCGCCGGCCGAAACTTTCTGCAGCTCAGAATCGATCGGAGAGCGCCGATCACAGCTACCTCCGTCCCCTCCAGAGCCCTGGCAAGGTACTAGAGACCTTCCTCCGTCTTCCCCGCTGCTAGAATTCAGTTGAAACCAATTGATATCGGCTCTGCCGAAAGATCAATTTGGTGACTTAGAACCGCCGCACCTCGGGCTCCCGTGGACAGCCCAACCAGGGCGTTGTCACGCCCGAGCCAAGGAACCCTTGGACACGCTGGTGACCGGTGCTGCTCACCCCAGAGCCACAGCCCGAGTGATTGCTCACCGGCGGCGAGTTTCTAGTTTTCCCCTTTCGGTGTGCAGAACGACCTTCGGGTGCGATTCTGTCGAATTCGTGCTCTAGAAAGGATTAGAGGGCCTCAATACGCTCTCACACAAACTAGACACGGTAACGCACAAGTTTCCTTCACAACCCTTGGTTGGAGAACCTCTGTACCCGGCGTAATTCGAGGTTTACCAATGGCGGAACAAAAGGGAGGCATCGGGCGCACAGTGAGGACCTACTTCGGGCCTTCCCCGAGCTGCCTCAAGCTCATGTCGACCTTCCCTGAGTTCCACTGATGCTTCCCGACCGGTTTCTCGAGTAGTTGGGGTGCTAGGGAAGTCAGCCGACATGGCCGAAGTCATTCCGAGGTGGCGGCTCGTCACCGACCATGCACCGGCCATTGTCATGAGTAGCTGACCCCAGAATCCTGTTCCCCAAGTGAAAGTAGGCAGGGGCGGCCAAAATCGTGAAGTTTGGAGCTGTACAGAAGCCGGCGGCGAGCTCTCCGGCGAGGTCCCTCGGCGGCAGAGCGCGGGCGTCGCGAGGTTGAAGAAGGGGGTGGACCCCAGCTGTCAGCGGCCGATATTTTAAATCGGGATCAGGCTGCGGCCAGGATCTGGTGTGCTGGCGCGCAAATACCCTGTGAGCCCCGGTGTGCCGGACACCGCCGCGCTCGACACGTGTCCTCGCGGGCCCCCGCGAGATTTAAACTTTTCCGTGATTTTCAGAATTCTTCCAAACTTCAAATCCTCATAACTTTGGCTAGAAAGCTCCAAAGCGAGTGAACCAAATTTTTTTGGATTCAGCTCTCTGAGCACTTTCCAGCAAATCAAGTTTCAACTCATGAAAACCCTTAATTCTCCAGAATTAATTCCTCAAAATTTAAACTGTTAGGAATTTTAACTGGAGAATCCTTTGGAGGAAAATCCTGAAATTTTGCTGGGATGTTCACCAGAATATCCCTGAACTACCATAAAAATTTCAGATCCATTTGAGCTCATTTGATCCACCTAATGGTGTGATTAGTGAAACTGTTCCAGAGAAAATAGAAAATGTTCAGAAACATTTTCAGAATTTTCTCTGAAATTGTTTAGCTCATATCTTTAGCTAGAAACATTCAAATTAAGTGAGACCAACTCCATTAGAACCCTCCGAAAATCTAGTTTTCAGAAAGTCATAGTTTGTTTCCTGAAAATCCTTAGAACACCCTAAAAGCCTTCAGTTAAGGTCAAGTACATAATTAATTGTGGAGGGCTCAAATGAGCTTTGCTGCAACTAAAACTTAACCAAGTCTCTATTTAGGTTGTAACCAAGCCACAGTAAAAGTTTCACAGTCATTGAGTCTGTCTAGTGGGACTTATAAGCTTCACAAGTTCAAACTTAATACAAATGCATTCAAATTAATACATGTACCTCTCTTATCATATAGTCGCTAAGGTCGAGGAGGAACCCGAAGTCCTAGATTTCGTAACTCCGGAGGAGCAGCTAGCCTACGACCAAGAGCAGCAAGGCAAGCTCCGGTTTGCATTAACCTTTTACAAGCTTTATTGTTTTGAGCACATACTTGATTACTTTATTCTTTGCATTAGAGTCTTGATTGAAAACCCAACTGCATAGCCAAGAAAACCATGGGTTGGGTTTAGGATTGCAAAACCCCGTTAGCTACTGCAATGCTAAGATAGAGTAGGATTCGGTACAAGTCGAGTAGTTGGAACTACTCGCGAGCATAGGCTAGAGGTACTCGACTCGGGTAGTGATAGCACATGAAACACATGGCAAGAAAATGAGACCAAGCGGAGGGTAAGGGCAGCAGGACTTTGGGGCCTGTGTGCTGTAGCTCCGCTTGTGTCGATTGAGGACCGAGCCGTGTGCGGGCCTGTTGAACAAGCTAGAACAGTACCGAAGACCTACCGGCTATATGGGAACCGGGAAACTGATGTAACTCGGGTAGCTGGGTATTGAGGCATTGCCCGTCGTTCAGAGGGTAGGTTGAGAGCTTGAGGTGTAAATCGGCTGGCGGCACTGAGATGCGCGTGCAGAGACCTCTTGCTCAGGACGATGGGACCGGTTCAATATTTGGCTGACGGGCGAAAGGTGGTTGCGTACGGCGTCCGTGATGGTTGTTGTAGGCAACATCGAGTACGGGCGTACGTGACGGGTTGTTCGGGTAACCCTGCAGGTGTAAATCGATTATAATCGCCGTCCCTCGCGGTCAGTGAGTACCACTTGTTCACTGTACCGTGACGTAGAAAGAACAGGCTAGTTACATGTTAAAATGCTGCTGACTGAAAGATGGACTTTGCTTGTTAATGGTTTGTTGTAGTTTAGAGCCAATTAAAGTTCTTTTCAACTTTGGGCAAAGTATATGAGAGAAATGCGTTTCTTGTTTGATTGCGGCTATCTCATGTGCCTTAGCGTAAGGTTCTCCACAACATGCTGCTAAAACTTGAAAGTAAGGTTCCACTAATTAGGCGAGTCCTTTGCAAATGATTTTTGCCTCATGTACCCATCACCCCTCATGTAGAAGTTCCATGTTTTGGTGAGACGGGTCAGACTTGCTGAGCCTTCGTGCTCACTGCTTGTGTTTGAAGCTTTTGCAGGGTTCTATGAGGAAGGGACTCCAGAAAAGGAGACGGAACCCCAGGAGGGGAATCCCGTCGAGTGGGAGTCGTGCACGCCGCAGAGTTAGTATGCGTGTGTGCTAGCAAGGACACGTTCAAGGGCTGAACGTGCACTTGATGCTTAGTCTACGCCCGTGAGTGTAGACTGAACTCATTTTGATGTAAACATGTTCATAAACTTGTTTATGTAATAAAATTTCGCTTCCGCTTTGTACTTTTGACGTGTGTTATCCGGTGCTGTGCAACGCAGCGCCCCTCAGCGTGATCCTGGCTCGACAAGACCGTGGGGTCGTGTCAAACTTCTTGAACCGAACTGTCAAGAATAAGAACATGTGGTTCGTGAAGTGGAGAGTCCACACTTGGAATGATGTCAAGAACAGAACCCTGGCGATGTCGCCATGACATTCCTAAAATGACATTCAGTTTTTGACTCTCTAACATGATTAGAGAAGTCTGGTATAGATTCCCACCATTCGAACGATAAGCACATGTTTGATTACTTCATCCAGTCTATACAATAGTAGTGCGAGAATGGAACCATTAATACGCATAATATTCACACATATGGATAAAGTATAATCTTTATACAACATATACATCCGTGGACCATGTCACACGATTGAGTTCCAAGGTAATGAACTTTATGGGTCGCCACGGGATGTTAAGTGTGTTAGCCTGCGTAAATCCTCGCTATTGTACTAGACCCAAACATGTCCTCGCTCGAAATGATATTTTGAATGCATAAATTTTTTTGACTCCATTCACTATTTTACAGCAGCTGCTGGATATCGAAATGTGAAACCAAATGTTTTGATTGAAAACTTCAACCATGGTCTGCTCTGTCCAGCTTCTGGTCCAGCGGACCAGTCGGAAGAAGTTAACTATTTTGGCCACCTTGGAGGTGAAACCTGGACTGGAGTTCAAGAACAAAGTTGTAGTAGACTCAAAAAGGAATCCAGATTGTATTTATTTGCCTCCATATACTTCCTAGTTTATGGGTTATGATGTTTACAAGTTGACGGAATTTTCTCAGGAATTTTGACAGCACCTCCTTTGCAAGTGGCTGTTTTGTTCACAAAATTCCAACTATTTCTGCCCTCAATCTAGGAAAACACTGAACTACAAAGTGGTAGAACATTTCCTACACTTTCCAACAGTGTCTTACTTGACCCTTAGAATTTTTTCTACAAGAAGTTGTTGTCAAAATACAGAAAATTCCAGAGGGCATTTTTGGACTGCCCTGTTTCTGGACAGTGCATACGCATCTGAGATTTTCATCCATTTGGAGGGAGGTTTTGTTCTGGACCTATACAGAAAAGTTGTAGACGACATCAAAAAAATTCCAGAGTAGTATCACACACCTCCATTGGTTCAACCAATCCTATGTTATATCCTGTTTAAGTTCAGCAAAATTTCTGCTGAAAACAAGGGATGTTGCTCCTAAGTCTTTAGAATTGGATCTGCACTCCCAATTGACTCTCAGTTCAAAATTTCCAGAATAGTATCACACACCTCCATTGGTTCAACCAATCCTATGTTATATCCTGTTTAAGTTCAGCAAAATTTCTGCTGAAAACAGGGGATGTTGCTCCTAAGTCTTTAGAATTGGATCTGCACTCCCAATTGACTCTCAGTTCAATATGGGAGCCAATAACCCCTAAATGGAATACTAAACTTCATTTTGACTCTTTTGTTTGAAAATATATTTTTATGCAACTAATAACTTATCTCGGTTCTACGTTTCCTCACCAAAGAAAAATACTAAGCTGGTATTCTGGCGTATACGTGTCAAATGGTGGAACTAAAGGCGTCACTCACAAACGATTTCTACACATCATGTGCTAACATGGTTAATGTACCTGCAGAAAACCACACAATAATGGTGCATACAAAGGTTTTGACATTTTAGGCAGTTCCATATCATAGAAAAATATACGGTCCGTATCATTGCCATACAGATCGTCCTTGAGTCAAGCCACGTCTCAAGGTACATGGTCGTGTTTTCATACCACACGATGGGGAACCCGAGTAGAGCGTAAACGGATCGTCACGGTTGGTAATTTTATCAACCCAACGGATACCACCTACTGCATCATGACCGTTGAGGCATGCCGTTGGCGAGCGCTGTGTTTGGCCCTTTGAACATTGAACGTTCAAGAGTTGCATCCTACCGTGTTGCTTACCACACGATGGGGTATTCTCACTTTTGCCTAAAGCACACTGGAGATCAACGTTTCCATATGCTCTCAGAACTATGAGAAGGTTCAGAGACTCATATTAACTACCGTGCCAAGCCATGGTAAAACATTCCATACTATTGCTCGTATGGCGAGCTTACCGCAATTGATCCTCCTGTGGTGGCATACCTTACCTCTTACCTGATGTCGTAGCGTCCTTACAGAATGTATAACAAGTATGTTAGCATTTCCACCTTAGTAGCTATTACTATAAAAGACCTTATGTAGGCATAGTGACTAATCCTCACTCGACTACTTCGTTTTCAAAATAGCCTCTTTTTTAGCGTGCTATTCCCAATGTGGCTCTGATACCACAACTGTGGGGACTACCATATGGTTCACCCACTCCAGGATCACAGAGGATGGTGCCGTGCGATGCGGCACCCAACAGCACACAAGAAAGATTAAGAACAACATACAAACTTTTATTTGATATAAAAACACAGCGGAAGTCTTTTACAAAAGTAATGTACAGCGGAAGTCTTATTAATAGCTAAACTCTCAGCCTAGCTATGCAAAAGTGCAGCCGTCCAGCCCAGGGATGCTACACACTAGCAACATACAACCGGAGATCACGGCAGCGTGCAGGGCTCCAGCTCGGCCGTGTACCCCGACGGGGGCATCTCCTCATCCTCGGACCCTTCCTCATAACTCTCACCTGCACACAGCTCAAACATTGCAACCGTGAGCACGATGGCTTTGCAATGCTTAACCGACAACCCTAATCATGGAACTCTACGTGCAGGGATGAGTAATATGGGATAAAGACATTGCAATAAAGACACGCCTACATGTTAATTCTTACTTTCAGTTTTATAGCAGCAGTTTAAAGAGTCTTAGGCCGCCCTCACATCGGAAGTCCACAATCAAACAAGAAACGCTTTCCTCCGATGTGGTGATGCCCAAAGTGGAAGACAAACTTAATTAGCTCTACAACTACAGCATACATGGTTTCAAGACATTAATAGTTCAATGCAGCATATTAATCTGGCTTCTTTCACTTCTTACTACGTCCCAGCGCAGTGAACAAGCGGTAATCAAATAACCACGAGGGATGGTGATTGCAATCAGGAGACACCCGGATAACACGTCACATACACCCACATTCAGAAGTGTGGTGCTTCCTACTCTGTTGTATGCAGCAACCTTTCAAAGGCAACCTAAATGCCGACCGGTCCATCCGTAACAGGCAGGGGGTCCCCGCATGGAGCGTGTCTGTGCCCACCGGCAGATTTACACCTTGCTACCCTCAACCCACTCCTATAAAATGGTTGGGTAAGCCTCGGCACCCAGGTTAACCAATTACAACGGTTTCCTGGTTCCCATATGCCAGTATGCATCCGGTACTGTTCAAACTTGTCCAGCAGGGCCGCACACGGCTTGGTCCTCAATCGACACCAACAGGTCTACGCACGTGAGACCTCCACTCACTGCATCCTATCCACCCTGTTGGGTCTCAGTTTCACATTCTTAAGCCATTATCTACCTCTTTTCATCCCGTGTGATAAATACCTATCTCGCGAGTAGATTCCAACCACTTGACTTCTACCGAGATCCTAAGAACACTAGCATGGCATTTTCCACTCATCGAGTTTTTAAACTACCCAACCCTTCATAGGATTTAGAGGTTATGCAAGTGGGGTTTCAATCACCCTAACTCTAATGCAAGCATTAGACCCTAAACATATGTGATACAAATGAAAACTTTGGAAAAGGTAATTAAATGCAAACCGGGGCTTGCTGGGTTGCGAGTCAAAAGAGAAGTTAGTGTCGGGTGGGAGGACGTCCAACGGCTCCGGTGTGTCCTCAACTTCAGTCACTATATGAAATGTAGCAAAATATGTGTATTTGTACTAGTGTTATATAAGAGATGAACTCCTATCACTAACTACTGCTGTTTAGGATCCTTAATTTGACTTGTGATTTTTCCAGTGGATACTAGACTCTCTAAGGATGATCTGAGCAAAATTTGGAGAAATCTCATTGAACCTTGTGGTCTCCAAAATTACAACAAGTCCAAGGGTTCTCTGAATTTTGAGCCCAAATCTGGAGTTTTAACATGTCTAACAGTGGAAGATCTAAGTAGGGTAAGTCTCCATGGTTCTAACAAAATTGGTTTCACCATTTTAGGAGCTACCAACATGGAGATACGAATTTTTGAAGTTGATATGAAATGCTGAGAAGGTCCTATTTAATTTTGGGGGATTTTCATTGAAGGCTGAGGATTAGAAGGCTATTTGACCCAGTAAGTAAAATCCAATGAACTTGAAAAATTTTCTGATGGTCAAGGATATTTGAATAAGTGTCCTGACCCAAATTGGGAATTTTTCCATTACAGGAACAGTGGTAATTAATTTCCAAAGCAATTATCAAACATGAATTAATTACAGAAATATTGGGACTTTCGTGTTCACCTAGTTGCATCACTGCAAAGTTTAGAACATAAGGATTCTACCAGAATTTATTTGGAATTTTTGGAGAAACACTAGTAGGCATAACTGAATTTAGAAGATGAGCTAATTCCTGGAATTATTTGCTTATAGGAAATTTCAAATAACTACAACGGGGCCCACTGTTTTAAATCGGCCAGTGGAATTGTGGCAACACCGGGGGCTACGGAGTTAGCCCACGCAGCCACACCCGATCCGTGCCGCACGCCGATCCCGCACCTGGGCCGAGTCACTGACAGGTGGAACACGCCTCCCACGTCGTCTTCCTCGCGCCCGGACGGCCCCCTCGCCGGAGCAGCGGCGGTGACTCGCCGGAATGTCTGGCCCGTGCCCCGAACGGCTCAAATCTCACCGCCTGTGCCCAAAACTCGACGATGAACACTCTGGGAAGCTCGGTGGTGGTGCTAAGTGGCCGGAAATACCTCCTCGACGGCGGCAGCGGCAAACTTCACCATGGCGCCTTCGTTCTTGCATGGGAGAAGATTATTCCGGTTGGGGAGAGCACCAGGGTGATGTGAGGAGCACGTTTTTGCATCCTAAAATGGGTAAAAAAACCCGTGCAAAGTATAGCTCGACAGTGCGGCTATTGTTGTGCGTCGGCAGCCGGAAAAACTCAACCTACGACTTCATTTCTCGATGGTTTCCGATGATTCTTCGCCATTTATCAAACCTCAACCAGCCAATACTCTTTCTCAAGTTCATCTCATACTCATTAATATTCATAACCATCTCATTTTCATAGAACTGAAACAAAATTTATTGTCATGACCCGAAACAGTCTGAAAAGCAAATCCAATTACCGTACCCGAATAACCATCCCAAGTTTTGTATCTAATCATGGAAGTTGGCCTAGTGCTTGTAACCGGAAGCACGGCTATCATGATAGTTTTACACTCTGCAGAGGTGGCACCACTTTACCCAGAAGTTCGTGATTTCATCACCCGTCGGCGACTAGAGAGAACCTCCATTATACCAGTACACAACCGTCGGTGTATGGCCAAGATATCACAAAATATCCTTTACAAAGGGGCTACTAGAATGTACAAGCCCACTTAGGTTTCTTGGGCAGGCTCGAATCTCCATTCTCCCACCCATGGGCCCCCTCTCGTGCCATGCAGTTCCCAGGGCAGTCCTCCTCGACTACCATTCCCCGTGTCATCCAATGGTCCATAACAAGCTAGCAACACACCTAATTAGTCAGCTGAGCCACACCCATATTTGGCCTTGTGGTGCCACTGTTTTCCTGGCATGTGCTCGTATGAACTGGTCCTTAGATCTACGGCAAGCAAACCACCATCTCATTCAGCAACATCCACGAACCAAGCTCGCCTAGATCTCCTCGATTCCATGCTCATTAACATTATCAAGTTCTCATAATGTTAAATTTTATGAGTGCAGTAGCTAACTATGTTTTTTCAGCTTCCCGTATCCCGTAAGTTAAGCGAAGCAAAAAGGAAAAAAATGACCATACCCGACTCATCAACTTTCCCGGTGACAAGGATGGTTAACAAAACTAGTAAATTCCTATAAAAGGGTGTCCCATCAAGTTGACACAAGCATACAAGTTTTTGCAAGCAAAACAGTTTCAAAATCATGGGATCAATATGGTCAAGGGGCACTTGCCTTGCTCCTGCTGTTCATGTTGCTCAAGCGTCTCGAAGTCTTGGTGCTGTAGTTACTCATCGACGGCCTGTTGAGCGTGTCCTTCTCACTTCTTCCTCCTCTACTCCTGGTGGCAGGACCTCCTTCCTTGCAATGGCAGCAGCGGGAGATTTTCTATGGAGAATTTCGAGGCTGTGGCTACGGCAGAATGTCGGGGGCTTCTTCTTCGGCGACGGCAAGGCGTGACAGAGCTCGACGGCGGCCAAGCTCTAGCTAGGGGGGCAGCGACTTGGATGGCAGCAGGGGAGGGCGGCGGTTTATTTATAAGGGGGAGAAGAGCTAGGGTGGCTAGGATTTTAGCAACCCAATTATCCAATGGCTGAGATTTAATTTTAAAAGAGGTGGGAGCTAGGGGCTGGGATTTTATTATTTGTTTTCCTCCAATGGCTAGGATTTAATGAGAAAATAAAAGCCCAAAAGAGTCCAAGGGGGCGCTAGGGTTTCCCCCCCTAATGGGCTGCGTCCAAGGGGGGTGGGGCCCAATTAGGGTTCCCCCCTAATTTGGTGCGGGGAATTTCGGGGAATTTGGGGAAAATTAGGGGAAATTTTGGGGAATTTATGGGAAAAATTGGGGTGGCCCGATTTGGCTATTTTATTTTTTAATTTGTGTTTCTTTTCTTTTTTATTTATTTTCATCATTTTCCATATCTATTTACTTTTATTATTTTATTAGCTTCTATATTCCTCTCTTTATTTCCTCTTCTTTTAAAATGCTTTTTTATATGAAAAATGTATACAATGCATGGTAGTGAAATTGAGGGTGTAACCATGACGCACCTGTCTGACAGTAAGGCATGGAAGGCGCTGGACCGGTTTGATCCAGAGTTCGGCCGTGATGCGAGAAAAGTTCGAATTGGGTTGGCGACAGATGGATTTTTGCCGTTTAGTACAAATGCTTCACCGTACTCCTGTTGGCTTGTCTTTTTATTCTATACAATCTACCACCGGCCCTCTGTATGAAGTATTAGTTCATGTTCCTTAGCCTCATTGTACGTGGGCCGGATCATCCTGACTCACGTCCGTGATGTTGAAACCGCTGATCGAAGAATTGGAAATGTTGTGGACAGGAGTCGAAGCGTACGACAATTACAAGAAGCAGTGATTCAACCTTCGAGCTGCTTATTTGTGGTATGTACATGATTTTCTGGCGTATGGCATATTTTCTAGATGGAGCACTCATGGCTGTTTGACTTCTCCGATATGTGCTTCTGACACTGACTATTTTTGACTTACTCATAGAGGAAAGATATGTTACTTCGATTGTCACAGACATTGGCTTCGTTCGAATCACATGTTTAGACAACAGAGGAATGTATTCAGAAAGGACACCGTTGTCACTAAAGGACCACCGAAACATCTTAACGGGTCGGAAATATCTGATATGTTGGATAAATTGTTGCCAGATAAAGATGGTCCTGGATATTTTGTCAGTTTTAGAGATGATCACAATTAGACTCATATATGTGGACTATGGGAGCTACCATATGTGAAGTCGTTGATACTAATGCACAATATTGATGTCATGCATCAAGAGCGTAACATGGGGGAAGGTATCATAAGCATATGCATGAATATGACGGGCAAAACGAAAGACAATATAAAGGCTCGAAAGGATCAGGCTGAGCTTTGTAACCGTCCAACTCTTGAGCTTTCTCAAAGTGGTGGTAAACCACGTGCTTCCTTCTAACTTCGACCCAAAGAAAAGAAAAAATATTCGAATGGTTGAAATGTTTGACATTCCCAGATGGTTACGCACCTAGTCTGAAATGAAATGTGAATGTGAAAATGGGAAACTAAGTGGGTTGAAGAGTTATGATTATCACATAATCATGGAAAGACTTCTACCTATTATGTTTCGAGACTATTTTGATGATGCGGTGTGGAAGGCGCTAGCCGAGCTTAGCAACTTCCATAAACAGCTCCGTGCTAAAGAAATCACGATAGAGATGATGAGTAAGTTGGAGAAGGAGATACCGATATTATTATGTAAGATGGAATTTTTTTCCTCCAGGTTTCTTCAATCCAACGCAACATCTCCTTATTCATCTTCCATATGAAGCTAAAGTGGATGGTCCCATGCAATATAGGTGGATGTATCATATTGAAAGAGCGCTAAGATATCTAAAACCAATCGTTCGTAATAGGCAAAGGTAGAAGGGTGCATCGCCGAAGCATTTACTCTTAAGGAAGTAGGGTATTTTTCAAGTGTTTATTTTGTAGAGGAACATAATGTCAATACTTCAGCAATGTGGTACAATATGGATGACCAACCTCCTTGTAGCGATCTCTCCATTTTTGTTACAAGAGGCATTGCAATTGGTAGTTGCAATTCCTACAACTCTACCGCAGAAGAAAGGAATGCTGCTTTCCTCTACATGTATGCTAATATAGATGAGATGGACAAATATTTGGAGTGAGTGTTTCTCCTACATTTATGCTACTCATCATAAATGGAACATATCTGTTCTAAAAATTTTCTTTTCGTACAGAGAATTTCACAAACAGAATTGGACACATAAACATCAACCTACAAGCAAACAAGTAGAAGCGATGCGACGAGATGGAATAAACGGAAGACATAACTTTCTATCATGGTTTCATGATCATGTAACATTTTCTTATAACTTATGAGTATTTACAAGTTTTTCTTATAATTTACTAGTATTTAGAAAGTTTTCTTGTAACTTCTTATTTTGGACAGTGCATGAAATATGCCAACGTCCATGAAGACTTGCGACAACTATCCTACAGATTGGTTAAAGTTAGAAGTTAAGGTCGATAGACATCAATGGCTTTCGATTCCATACATCTCAATTTGAATATCATCGTCCACTTGCGGCAACGTCAAATACCGGAGTTATGACGAGGGCTATCGACTCTCAAGGACATGAATCTAATTACTATAAGATCATTAAATAAATTCTTAAATTTGCATTTGTCGGTAAAAGGATCTTTGAACAGTATTCTTTGACTATGATTGGTTTGATAACAATCATGGAATTCGACAAAACCAATTTGGCATGGTGGAAGCCAAACACAAGGAACAGCTACGAGGATACGATTCATTTGTTCTTGCTAACCAAGTGGAGCAAGTGTATTATCTACCTTATCCATGCAAAAAACTCGAAGTTTGGTGGGTGGTACATAAGGTTAATCCTCGTGAGAGGTTATACACTCCAGAAGATGATGGATAGCACGATACTAATGAAGTTGATGAGTTTTACCAAGAAGAGTTGCTAGAGTCGTTCATCATCGAGCCTGGTGTAGGACTCGATGAATTGGTTGGAGACACTCAAGATGTCGACACTGATGATATGTGGAAATGAAAACAAAAATGAAATCTAGTCCAGACTCTCAGAAAACAAGATCGATGGTCTAGTTTACGAAGTAGGGTACATGATCGTGACGTTGATAAATTTTGAAATTGATGAAGTAATGTTTTCTTCACTAACTTATCATGAATTTTGTATATTATATTAGTATATTTATCAATTACTCGTTGCATCAGGATGTCGTCATCAAATGGAAAGGGGAAGGGGAGGAAGGGTGTTAGAGGGTTCCTCACCCAGCCCCAGGACTTGGTCTTCTCAGGTACCTCGTCAGGTGCGAGCAGATGCTCTCAGCTGATGAGGCACCTTCCGGACTTTTTGGACCGAGTTTTGTCCTTGTAGGTGCACAAAAGTAAATTTCAGTTGCCAATCACGTTATTTGAAATTGCATTTATCCATTATTTTTTCTTATGAATCATTTATTTTTGCAGTACGACTCAGAGTCTTCTGAGTCGGAGACGGAGGTTGGGGCTACCCAGCCCTTGGAGCCGGCTACGCAGCCCTCGGAGCTAGCTACGCAGCCCTCGGAGCTGGCAAGTGTAGATCCTTTAGGCTATAGTGGTGACCAGCCGTCTGGGTCACCGGACATGGTGCCGCCGACGAGGCGACACACAAGGAGGACCCACTGAGCGTATCACCATTCGTCCCCTCAGAGATAGGTAAACAAATTATATACTATTAAATATTGGATGTTGTCTGTTGATACATAATAAGCTAACAAATTTTGCAGATCTTGGAATGACGGTTCATTCATGGGCCAGGGACACCATAGGTAGGTTAACGGTGTCATCAGGGCTTTAGTGCGGTTGCACTATCCAGGTGTCATCGACGGTGTCCCTGCTTTGTTGTGGGACGACTACGCTTGTGTCCCTCACGAGGTCCACGACACCCTTCAAGGGGCCGTGTGGAACGATTTTATGGTAAGTTTAAATGTTTGCATTTTTTACACTCAATTAAATTGTTAATGCGGATTAATCAAATTTTTGTTTTCATAAAGCTGCGGTACCAGCTAGAGGACTCAAGCGAGAGCATGATGGAGCACGTGATTGCAGTGTTCCACAACAATGCTCGGAAGCTTGTGGTGCAGGTGTTGTCGTACACCCGCATCCAGGCGATCAACGAGTTCAACAAGTGGCATCAGCAGCAGCAGGAAGGGGGCCCATTTAGGAAGGACTTTGCACGTACTTGACTGAGGATTATTATGCGGACGTAAGTTATTGAAATTGCGTAGAGGGGGGTGAAAAGGCTAAAATACCTGAAATGACTTAATTAAATGAGTTTAGTACACAAGGGCCGGACTAGTCCTGCTAAGGGGTGGACTAGTCCAGTTTGTTTGTTGGAAAAACCTAAAAGGGCCGGACTAGTCTGGCTCAGGGGCGGACTAGTCTGGTCAAACTACTCGAAGGGTCTAAAGCTTGTTTTTATGGGTTTTTCTCCAGATTTTAATTTAACAAAATGTGGATAAAACAACATCCAATTCTATATGACAAGTGTGATAGAATATTGAAATGTATTGCAAGATTGTGATGATGTATATCGAAATAATTAAAACAAACCCTAAGCAATATTGATCTTCAAAGAAATGTACATGCAAGAGAGACACTAAGGATTTTTTTCCCGAGGTTCGATTCCACTCAGGAATCTACGTCCCCGTTGAGGAGTCCACAAAGGAATGGGTCTAACAACCCTTTCCTCACCAAGTCGCCACTAAGGCCAACCTGGTTCTTTACTATCTCAAGGGTGAACTTACAAAGTTTTGGGGCTGCTCACAATCCGAGGCTCCCACTTGATCACTTCCACAAAGCTTCACCGATCTTACAAGCCACAGGTCACACCAAGTGCACGAGATAACTCCGAGAGCCTTAAACGCGAAGTTTTTCCTTCTCCTCTTCTCACACACCCAAGTTCACTTAGGATTTGATTCAAGAGGGTGAGTAGGCAATGGAGAAGGCCTGGAGAGGCTCTAGGAAGGCTGTGGCGGCGCTAGGGTTCCAGGGGTATGTAAATGACGTCGGGGCATCGCCTTTTATAGAAGTCCTGAAGTCAACCTTTGCCACCTACCGAAAATTCGGAATAGTCCGCCTCACACCGGACTAGTCCGATCTCACACAGGAACTGTTTGTTCGGGTGAGAACAGACAAGTCTGGAGGACCCGGACTAGTCCGACCACTAAGGCGGACAAGTCCGGTCCACCAAGACTTAGCCGTGGGAGCTCTCATCTCTCACCCATATGGACTAGTCCGCCTTAGAACAGACTAGCCCGAACTCACACAGGAACCCTTTGTCTGTGTGAAAACGGACGAGTCTGGCTAGCCCGTACTAGTCCGGCCTCTGAGGCGGATAAGTCCGGTCTACCAGGACTTAGCGCAAAAAACACTCTCACCAAGAGAGAAACGAATTAGTCTGTCCCAAAACGGACAAGTCCAATCTTAGTCAGGAACTCTTAGTCCGCCCCAAAACGGACTAAGCCGTAGGACTTCCGGACTAGTCCGGCCTCTTTCCCGAACAAGTCCGGCCTGCCCAACTTTACATCTCTACCTCTCTCCACTATGGATTTGACACTTCTAACGCTCTGAGCTCTATTCTATGATCTCAATGCACTTGACACACACACTCTTTCTTTTACACGGCTAGCCTACTAAAGACTCAAGTGAAACCCTAATTTCTACTCTTCGAGTCTTCGACGCCGTTCTTCATCTTTTTCCTTTTTGAGAGTTTAGGTGTCCGCCTTGGAAATGTCATGTGCTTATGATCATCTCAGCTCATTAGTCTCTTAATTTGCCGTCATCAATCATCCAAAACCCACGGGGATGCCTAGATGCACGTACAATCTCCCCCTTTTTGGTGATTGATGACAACACATTAAGTTTCAACATAAGAGGTAAAAAATTTATTTTTATAACAAGTGTACGTATGCAAAACTCCCCATAAATGTATGCAAGAGTAAAAGAGGGGAGTTGGCATACGTTCACATGTTATGGTGGGGTGCCTACGTGTTGTGCTCAAAAAAATGTGATAAGACAATAAGCATGAAACAGCCATAAAATCCAACACGTAGTGTTACACAAAAGATAGTCATGCATAAAATTTAAAACATAAAACATAGATAGCCATGTACAAATATCTATTACAAGATAGTCATGTCCAAAAGATCTATTACAAGACTAGAAGATGATAAAAAATAGTACACCCTTTTCACATTTCTCCCCCTTTGGCATCAAGGCACCAAAAAGGAAAAGAGGGAAGAAGATATGCCTAAGTCTACTCGTCATCTTCTTCTTCTTCCTCTTCGCCATTTTCATTGCTCTCCGTAGCCTCCATATCCTCTTCTTCTTCGTCGGCGGTGGCGGATGGAGGCACTGCCTTGGAAGAGCTTCCATCTTCCCTTAACTGGGCGAGCTCATCAGCGGTGAACTCTAGATATGGAGTGAGTTCCCCATCACTCTTCTTAGGGGGAGACATGGGTACCTCAAGCTTGTCACACATAGCCTTGAGGTACTTCTCCTGACGCCTCTCCATGCGTCGAGTCCAGACCTCCACACGCCGACAGGAGGAGAAAAGTTCGTTGAAGCACTTGAAGAATACGCTCATGGACTGTGGAGGTGGAGATGATGGGGGAGCCACTGAGCTAGAAGGGGCCGCTGAGCTGGACGGAGGTTGAGCATTTTTCCTCCTTGAGGGTTCTGGCACAATGGGGGGTAGCTGAGGACGGAGAGGTCGATGAGTGACATATTTGACAAAGACTATCCCCGGCACCTTCTCAATTAGGCACATGATGTACGGTGCATAACCACATGAGCGGTTGGGAGTGTGACAGATGTTGAAGATGTCATCATAAATGTGCTCAACAAGGTTGAACTTCTCTTCACCTTCTATCAAGAGGAGAAGATGCCTTAAGTTTCCTTGAATTACCCCTGCATCTCCATCCATGGGGGCAATGGTCCTCCTCAGATCCGGTTGAGGATGCTATAGAACGGCTTGATGTTCCTAGCAAGCCCGGCCTCATAGGGAACATGACTAGGATACATATAGTTTAGTTGATCCCTGTCCACTGCCTTGAGATTGGAAATGATAATCTCATGATCCAAGTGCTCCTCAAGGCCAAGTATCTGTGCAAACCTCTCATAGGTGACTGAGTACTGCTCTCCATGAGTCATCCAGGTGATTTTCCGGTCACCGTAGGTGGATAAGTACACAGTGGTGTAGAACTGCACAATTATCTCAATGTTCCAGTCATACTTGAAGCTCATGATTTCCTTGATTCCATGGCGCTCTGTGGCTTCAATCACCGCATCAAAAGCTTTGTGCTCCCTTTTGGCCATGTAGTCCCAATCTACCCATTGAGCTTGAGTGACTGGGGTCTTCATTTTTAGGTACACCAAGCGGTAGTAATCGCAGTGAAAGTCACACCAAAACCTAGGGTCAGCTGTGTGCTTCTCATAGTCATAGACTTTATCCATCCTCAGCCTTCTCGCCTTTTCAGCCCCCTTTCCTTTGAATACAAATGCCGGATTGTTGAGCTACCGGTTTGGGTCTCTAGCAGGGGCAGCCATCGTTAAGGGGCCGATGGTCTTTGGTTGCCCTTTCTCTCTGATTATTATCCCTCCTGCTCTATTTGTCGGTGCTTTGGCAGTTGCCTTTTTGTTCTTGGGCTCCTCAGGAAGTGGAGCCTTACCCTTCTTTGGATCTCGAGGAACCCTACCCTCGAATTCCTTTTCCTTCTCCTTTTCCCGCTCTTTATCTCCCAAGGTGACCAACCTCTTTCTCTTGGGCTCTGAGGCACTAGCAGCTTGGGAGCTTTGAGCTTCACGTTCGGTCCTTTTCTTTCTCCGTTGATCCTTCAAGGATTCTTCAACGGCTTGGGCAACTTGTGCCTCCTCGTCAAGATCATGCTTCTTCTTTGTTCTTTCCTCTCGACGGACGGCTTCTTTAGCTGCTTGGGCCTCATTTGCTGCCCTTTCTTCGGCAATGCGCAGATGAAGGGCTTGTCGAGCCTCCTCAGCCGTGGGACTTGGAAGGGGGGAGCATTGGTTGGAGTTTGACATATTTCCTCTTGAAATCTTCAAATGTGATGAATTCGGAGTCGAAACTTGAGCAACGAAGCCCGGGGAAGGGTTTCCGCACTCCTTAGGTCTCCAATCCGTGGATTGGACGAGATTTTTGGTGGAGGAAAGTGAAAATCGCCAATTTGTGGGCGCTTCCGGCTCTAGAGAGGATGTGAGCGGACTAGTCTGTGAAGAGAGAAGTTTGGCCTCCCCTGGGAGGTTAAGTTCCTAGGGGCCGGACTAGTCCGGCTCGGTGTCCGGACAAATCCGGTTGGCGGGCCAGAGCCGGATTCTCTGGGGCTGGAATTGTTCGGCCTCCCAGGTGGACTAGTCCATTTTGTACTTGTCCGCTGCGAAGTATGACCCTGCTACGTGGACACTGCTAGGGTAAGCTCCGAAGGCACCACGTGTCCAGCGGGGCCAGGCCTCCCCTCTCCTCAGAGGCGAGCTCCGAGGGCGCCATGTGTCCGGCAGGGCCGGACCTCCCCTCTCCTCAGAGGCGAGCTACGAGGGCGCCACATGTCCGGCGGGGCCGGACCTCCCCTCTCCTCAGAGGCGAGGTCCGGTGGCAACACGTGTCCAGCAGGCCGGGGCCTCTCCTCTCCTCAGAGGCGAGCTTTGGTGGCGACACGTGTCCAGCGGGCCGGGGCCTCTCCTCTCCTCAGAGGCGAGCTCCGGTGGCGACACGTGTCCCACGGGGCCGGACCTCATCCCTTCCGCAGGGGTGAGCTCCGAAGTCGACACGTGTCTGGCGGGGCCGTACTAGTCCAGCTTGGTGTCCGGACAACTCCGGTTGGTGGACCAAAGCCGAACTTCTCTAGGGCCGGACTTGTGCGGCCTCCCAGGCGGACTAGTCCAGCTACATGCTGAAATTCATATAATTTGAATTTTAGCTCAAGAATATGATCCTTTTGGATGAGTTTTTGCAAATATCTTTGGCAAGCATGGTCAGATAAACAATGACCATATTTGACAAAGAGTCCTTTTGAACATAGTTTTCATAGAATAAGAGAGATTAGGGTAGTATGTTGAAAACATACGATTTTTGAAGTTTATAAACAAGCAACAAACAGATGTGCACACTTCAAACAATGTTTCGAGAATCTAGGATATTCAGTTCACTCCTTAGGTCACAAAAGTGTTTCTCATCAAGGGGTTTTGTGAAGATGTCCGCCAATTGCTTCTCACTCCTAACATGAGAGATAACGATATCTCCCTTGATAGAGTGATCTCTCAGGAAATGGTGACGGATATCAATATGTTTGGTTCTAGAATCCTCCACTGGATTGTGAGCAATCTTGATGGCACTCTCATTGTCACATAGGAGTGGAATATGGCTCAAAGTATAACCATAGTCCCTAAGAGTTTGTCGCATCCATTGGAATTATGCACAACAACTCCCATCTGCGACGTACTCCGCTTTGGCTGTGGATAAGGCAATGGAGTTTTATTTCTTTGAAGACCACGAAACCAAGGACCTACCAAGAAATTGACAAGTCCCTGACGTGCTCTTCCTATCTACCTTACAACCGACATAATCGGCATCGGAGTATCCAATGAGATTGAAATTGGATCCCTTAGGATACCAAAGTCCTAGGTTAGGAGTGTGAACCAAATATCCAAGAATCCGCTTAATGGCCGTCAAGTGGCACTCCTTAGGAGCGGCTTGGAACCGTGCACACATACACACACTAAGCATTATGTCGGGCCCAGATGCACAATGGTAAAGCAAAGAGCCTATCATGGAACGAAATACCTTTTGGTCCACACTTGGACCATCTTCATTAAGGTCAAGATGTTTGTTGGTTCCCATGGGAGTCTTGATGGGTTTGGCTTTGTCCATGTCGAACCTCTTAAGTATGTCTTGAGTATACTTGGTTTGACTTATGAATGTTCCTTCCTTGAGTTGTTTGACTTGGAATTCTAGGAAGAACTTCAATTCCCCCATCATTGACATCTCGAACCTTTCAGTCATTATCTTTGAAAACTCATCACAAAAGCTTTGTTAGTAGAACCAAATATAATGTCATCGACATATATTGGGCACACGAATAAATCATCGTTAAAATGCTTAATGAAGAGTGTATAGTCGGATTTTCTTATCCTAAAACCATTTTTAATAAGAAAATCTCTAAGACACTCATACCAAGCTCTAGGAGCTTGTTTGAGGCCATAGAGGGCTTTCCGAAGTTTCAAGACATGGTTAGGATACTTATCGTCCTCAAATCCAAGTTGTTGCTCCACGTACACTTCCTCCATGATTGGACCGTCGAGGAAAGCGCTTTTCACATCCATTTGGTATAGCTTGAAATCATGGTGAGTTGCAAAAGCAAGCAAGATACGAATTGATTCAAGCCTAGCTACGGGAGCAAAAGATTCATCATAATCCAAACCTTCTACTTGTGCATATCCCTTTGCAACAAGTCTTGCCTTGTTTCTTGTTACAACCCCATACTCGTCTTTGTTGTTGCGGAATACCCACTTGGTTCCCACAACATTTGCGTTGGGTCTCTTCACAAGTTCCCACACTTGATTTCTTTCAAAATTATTGAGTTCCTCTTGCATGGCCACCACCCAATCCGGATCTTGTAGTGATTCTTCTACCTTGCGGGGCTCCAAAGAGGAAACAAAAGAGTAATATTCACAAAAATTAGCCATTCGAAAGCGAGTGGTCACCCCTTTGGAGATATCTCCTAGTATGTTGTCGACGGGATGATCCCGTTGAACACTTTGGTGCACTCTTGGATGAGGTGGTTGAACTCTTTGATATTCATCTTCATTGTCACTCTTTTCTTCGTCTCCCCCTTGATCCAATCCTCTATCTTGACTTTGATCGTTTTGATCTTGTTGAGGTTGGCCTTGCTCATCCTGAGCTTGATCATGGGAGGGAGACATATTTTCGTTTGTTGGATGATCATTTGAGTCTTGAGGATGTTCTTGAGGAAAATTTTCTCCAGGTGCCATCTTTTTAAGTGCTTCTTGTGGAGCCTCTTCTTTATCTAGCACACTTTGATCAACTTACTCCACTTGGGAGCCATTAGTCTCATCAAACACTATGTCTATCGCTATTTCAACAATTCCGCAAAACGTTGTTTGTTCAGTGGCATTGATTTTCAGGTTTGGAAGGCACGTATGGAGGCTTTCATCCAGGCGCAAGGCTTCGCAATATGGGAAAAGGTGTACAAGCCTTATGAAGTGCCGCCAAACGATCAAGTCACAGCTACGAACATGAGATATGTGGACAACAACAACAAAGCACGGAAATTGATCATACAAGGATTCACTCAAAGTGACTTTGACCGTGTTGCACACCTCCGATCTGCATACGATGTGTAGAAAGCACTTTGTGACTGCCACGAAGGATTCAACATGATCAAGGAGGTAAGACAAGATATGTTTAAGAAAGAATACATGCGCTTCGAGATGCAACCCGTTGAGTCAATTGATGACCTCTTTGCTCGCTTCAATAAAATTCTCAGCAACTTGCGTAGTGTCAACGTCAATTTTTCAGATGCTGAAAATGCTAGGCAATTACTAAGTGCGTTAGACATGTCAATTTGGGAGATGAAAGTTACATCTATTCGTGAATATACTGTCATGAGTGCACTTACATAAGATGTGCTATATTCTAAGTTAAAAACTCATGAAATTAACATAATATCACGTAAGAACCCAAACAAGTCTCTTGCATTTGTTTCACAACGTGACATGCCTAGCTCTAGTCAATCTTCATCTTGTGGTACATTTTTTTTTGTTGTCCTCTCTAACCCTTGAATAGATTGGAGAGTTTCCATAGAAAGAACTTGCACTCATCTCTACTCGGTTCTCAAAACCATTACAAAATGTGAGAACTAGAAGGAGAGGAAGTGTCGGACCTCAATGATGCTTCAAATGTGGTAAGACAGGACATTTTCGTATGGATTTCCCTAACCTTTCAGGTCCTAATTCCCGTGATGAAAAGCAAACTAGGACGAAACACTCCTCTGCAAACGATAAGAAAAAGAAGAAGAGTTTTATAGGACGCCAATTGGTAAATAGTTTTATCTCCGCACTTCAAGAACTTGGCTCGAGCGATGTGGACATTGGAAGTGACAAATATGAAGATGATTTGGCAAACTTATGCTTCATGGAGGGCAAGTCAAGTTCAAGTATGGAGGAGGCAGAACACAACAGCGACAATGAAGAGGTATGTCCTACTTGCGAAAAAATGTGTGATGCTATTTCTCGTGCCACTGTTATAGTTAAGAAAAAAGGGCAAAAATCTTAGGGACAATGATGTCAAAATTGAGTCACTAGAATCTGAAATTAATCGTTAGAAATTTTTGATTCCTAGTGATGATTCTTGTTCCTCATGTGATTTAATATATGAACAATTTTCCTCTCTAAGAAGTGCACATACCTCCACACTTCATAAACTTTGGTTAGAGATTGAAAAGAACAGAGAGCTTGCTGCACTTGATGATAAAAACTTGAAAGATGCTTGTTGTTCTACAATTGATTTGCATTGTTCTACTTGTGATGATCTTAATAAGAAACTATAAGATGCTATGAATGAAACTTCTATATTGAACAATGCTTTACGTTCTCATGAAGTTAAGTATTGTTCCTTGCAAACTAAAAGGAAAAACTTCATGTCAAAACTGCCTAGACTTGTCTAAAAAACTTGATGACATCAATAGGACATTAGAGCAGTTTTATAATGGGAATAAGAATCTGAACTTGCTGTTGAATTCTTCTAAATCTTGCAATTATAAAACTGGTTTAGGTTATGATTTCAATTCTCATGCTAAAGCACATCCACCTAAAATTGTAAAGTCATTAGGAATCGGTTTGATTAAAACAGTGCCTAAACAAAAAGAAGTGGTTTTTGAATCTGCGGGAGTGTTGTCTCATTCGGTTTCAAATAAACATGTTGTCTGCTCATCTAGACATGAACGTAAAGTTAAATTTCATTGTACCTACTGTGGTAGAGATGGTCATGTCATAGATTTTTGTTATAGACTAGCTAAGCAACAGAAAAAGGTCATATAACAACTGTGCAAAACCTGTTGCGTGTGCTGAACCGAATGTTAGGAATATGCAACCTGCTATAATGAGTCAAAAACATGCAAAGTTTGCTTCCGGACCTACTGTTTTTAGTGCTACTCATGTAACACCTCGTAGGTCAGTAGTTGGGTACAAAAATCCTCAAATTTTGGCTCATAAACCTACTGTTTTATCTCACCCTTTGCGTGGTACTTCTGCTGGACGTCGTGTGGCTCAGTACTGGATTCCTAAATTCCTTTTGACTAACCCCAGTATTGAGTCATCAATTTATTATACTTCTATGTAGGTTACACGCTTGAGGAAGGAGAACATTTGGATTGTGGATTCAGGATGCTCACGCCACATGACCGGTAACAAAGAAGGGTCCCCTCCCTCTCTTTTTTGTCACATGTAGAAAATATTACTTTTGTCAATAATTCTTCAACTCCTATAATTGCTAAGGGTTCAGTTAGAGTAAATAATCACTACACTTTAAAAGATGTGGCACTTGTTAAAAATTTGAAATACAACTTGCTTTCTGTTTCACAATTGCTAGATGAAAATCTAGAAATTATTTTCACTAAAAATTGTTACAAGGTTGTAGATTCAAACAGTGAGCTCATTTTTAATATGTCTCGGTATGGAAGAGTTTTTAAATTTTATTTTAATATGTCATCCTCTAAGCATAGATGTCTAGTTGCTAATGATTCAAAAGACTTATATTTTTGGCATCGTAGACTTGGTCACGTAGGCTTTGATCATCTAACACGTGTTAGTACTCTTGATCGCATACATGGGTTGCCTAAGCTTAAATGGGATAAAGAAATTGTGTGCTCTTCTTGAAGACATGCTAAGATGGTTGCAGGTTCACATGCTCCTCTCACAATGACCATGACAACTGAACCGGGTCAACTTTTGCACCTTGACACCGTAGGACCTTCACGTGTTCAATCCTTCGGAGCTAAATGGTATGTTTTTGTGATTGTTGATGAATATTCTAGATACTCTTGGGTTTATTTTATGGCATCTAAGAATGAAACTTTTAGACACTTTAGAACCTTATTTCTTAGATTATCAATTGATCACCCAAGATCTTTAAAAGCAATTAGAAGTGATAACGGAACAGAATTTAAAAATCAATCGTTTGATCACTTTTGTGCTGAAAATGGAATAGATCATCAATTTTCTTCACCATATGTACCTCAACAAAACGGTATTGTAGAGAGAAAGAACAGTACCTTAGTTGAGATGGCTAGGACTATGCTTATTAAATATCAAACTCCTAGAAAATTTTTGGATGAGGCAATTGCAACTGCTTGTTATGTCTCAAATCGTGTTTTATTGTGTGCTAAGCTAGGTAAAACACCATATGAACTTCGGTTTGGACATAGGCCTAGTGTCACACACTTTCGGGTCTTTGGATGCAAATGCTTTGTTAAGGAACATGGTAATCTTGATAAATTTGAACCTAGATTTATTGATGGCATGTTTCTTGGTTACCCATCTCATACTAGAGGCTACCTGTGCTTTTACATGACACTAACAAAATTGTGGAGACTTGTGAGGTTTCTTTTGATGAAGCTAGCCCAGGTACTAGCTCTAATATTGCAGGACCAGACCCATATCCGTAGGGGGAGAGTATTTTCATCAAAGAAGATGAAGAAGTGATGCTGCTGCCCGGAAATTCAGGAGCTAATGACATTGTTCCAGCTTCTGATTTTGATTCACAGCCAGCACCGACGACCACCATTACTGGTCCAGATCGTCCTCAAGTTACAAGTTATTCAATTTGTGATGAACATGAAGAAGAAGGAGCTTGTGAATTGTCTACTCCCCTCCGGGTCCTTAAAAGTCATCCTCCACAACAAATGATTGGAAGCTTGCACGAACGAGTCACACGGTCCATGTTTTGTGATCCAAACTCTCACTCTCATTCTGCATTTGTTGCTTCTTTTGAACCCAAAGATATATCACACTCACTCACTAATGAATCTTGGATTATTGCCATGCAAGAAGAGTTAAAAATTTTTGAAAGAAATAATGTTTGGAAACTTGTACCTCCACCTCAAGGTCACACTCTAATCGGAACTAAATGGGTGTTTAAAAATAAAAAAAGTGAGGATGGGGTTGTGGTTAGGAATAAGGCTAGGGTGGTTGCTCAAGGTTTCACACAAGTTGAAGGACTAGATTTTGATGAAACTTTTGCTCCTGTTGCTAGATTAGAAGCCATAAGAATTTTATTAGCATTTGCTGCATCTAAAGGTTTCAAGTTATATCAAATGGATGTTAAAAGTGCTTTTCTTAATGGCTACATAGATGAGGAGGTTTATGTCAAGCAACCACTAGGTTTTGAAAATCCAAATTTTCCTAATCATGTTTACAAACTGTCCAAAGCCTTGTATGGTCTTAAACAAGCCCCTAGAACACGGTATCATAGGTTAAAAACATTTTTATCTTAAAAGGGGTTTACCATGGGCAAGGTTGATAAAACTCTTTTTGTCCTTAAGCATTGCAATGACTCATTATTCGTTTAAGTGTATGTGGATGATATTATCTTTGGTTGTGCTTCTCATGATCTTGTGTCCAAGTTTACAGCTATGATGAGTTCAGAATTTGAGATGAGTATGATGGGAGAACTCACATACTTTTTGGGGCTGCAAATCAAACAAACCAAGGAGGGTACTTTTGTGCATCAAACAAAGTATACAAGAGACCTTCTTAAGCGCTTCAACATGGACAAAAGCAAGTCTCTTCGGACACCAATAGGTACAGCAACGACACTTGAACTTGATAAAGATGGTGAACCCATAGATCAAAAAGAATATAGAAGTATGATTGGATCACTTTTGTACCTCACGTCATAAAGACCAGACATACAATTCAGTGTATGTCTTTGTTCACGATTTCAAGCTTCCCCACGTGCTTCACATCGTCAAGCCGTCAAAAGAATTCTCAGGTACTTACATGGAACTCAAGAATTTGGGATTTTTCTTCCTTCTTCCTCAACCGTTACTTTGAAAGCTTTTTCGGATGCTGATTTTGGGGGTTGTAGAATTGATAGGAAAAGTATTTCGGGTGCTTGTCATTTTCTTGGTAATCCACTTGTTGCTTGGTCCTCTAGAAAACAAAATTCAGTTGCACAATCCACAGCCGAATCTGAATATGTAGCTGCTGCTAGTGCTTGCTCACAAGTTCTTTGGATAGTTCAAACACAAGGACTATCGGGTTGATCTAGATAGTGTTCCACTATTTTGTGATAACACTAGTGCCATTTGCATTGCTAAAAACCCCGTGTAACATTCGAGAACAAAGCACATTGACATTAGGTATCACTTTCTCCATGACAATGTTGAAAAAGGAAACATTGTGCTTCACCATGTAGATACCGAACAACAATTGGCTGACATTTTTATAAAACCTTTGGATTTCACTCTTTTTGTTTCATTTGTAGTGAAATAGGGGTTATGCATCCTCATGGCTTAAATTGAGGGGGAGTTTTGAAACTTGAGAAGTCTATGTGTGAATCTGAATTTAAAATAATATGAGCATAGTATTTCATACATATATGACTTTGTGATTCCTTTTATATGCTGAAAGTTCTTACTACATTACTCATGTTATACATTTTGTAGTTATTGCCATGACTAGTAATTGGAATAATTATTCACACTAAATCTGGTCATGATCGAACTTTCTTGCTGTTTTAAACTTGTTGCATGATCACAAGTGCTTTAAATAATGAAAAAATAATCAATCAACTATTCACATGCTGAGCTTTTATGTTCAAATGAAAAATTGATAAAAAGATCAAGAGAATATGCATGCATCACACATCTTCTTTTGAGATGGCTTATTATTGCACTTAGATATGAACTTGGAAGAAGTTTTATATGACTAAAACCATGTCCTTAAGCTTCTGGTTGTCAAATGACATAGGCTTAGCTTGGTTGGTTAGAATAAGGCTGATGCGGAATATAATCTCTCGCACATGTCATATGATCTTAATTTGTGCTTTGAAAAATAATTAAAATGCAGCAACAAGTGTCATGCTTTCAGGTCATGACATAGTTAAGTTTCTGAGATCATGACTTGCTTAAATTGAAAATTGCACTTGATCTCTAGCATGGCTTACACTACTTTATGTATCTCATTGATGTGATAGTGTAAGTTACTTGATAGTATGGCTTGAATGAGCTTTGTTTTATATGTATATGTTATAAATATGCTCATAACAATTAAAATTTCTCTTTTGAACCTTTATGAATACATTGTCAAAGGGGGAGAAATTGATTACACATTGCACGATTCACAAGTGTTTTGGCACGATTCTTCTTAGGGGGAGAATTTTTTGTTTTTCTTCTCATTTTATTTCTGATTTACAAAGGGGGAGAAATATGTATAGGGGGAGAAATTTTTGTTTTGAAATTTCTTTCTCATTTGATTGTTTTCAAAACTTTTCATGTGAATAAGCCAATGTTCGGATTTTAAGTGGTGTTGCCAATGCATTCATCAAGGGGGAGATTGTGAGACCTATGTGCGCTGAATACATCGGCTATGACGATAAAAGTTTTGAATTCTGCCAAAACACTCTTTTTGTCAAGGTCCGACTCTAGGTCCGAGCTCCGACAAGATCTGACGTAAGGCCCGACTTGCTATGGCTAGGTGTGACATGTGTTCGGTTAGCTCCGGTGGTAGATCTGACTAGCTTTGGTAAGTTCCGGTGCTAGGTTCTGCTAGCTTTGGTAAGCTCCGGCTCAAGGTCCGGTTAGCTTTGGCAAGGTCCAGAGCTAAATCGCATTGGTTTTGTTTTTTACCATGCAAATGTTTCGAACTTGCTTTGGCAAGGTGACGAGATCCAATGAACTAGTGTTAGGGAGAAGATGAGATTCAACAACTAAGTTTGGGAGGAATTTTGGTTGAGTTGATTGGGAGGTCGCGCAGCATGTTTGAATCAAGAACAATGCATATGAAGGTATCGTGGATGTCGTTGGAAGGTGTTTGGATGTGTGCAAGGAGTGTATGGATGTGGCAACATGGTTCCAAGGCGTGATGTGGAGATGTGGACGTAAAGAATTGGTAGGAAAGGTCCAACCGGCTGGATTATGCACTCAGGCTGCGGCTGAGTCGGTTATTGCTTAAATATAGAAAGATTTGAGTTGGTTATGATAGGATTTCGTGTGGGACACAAAGTTCAGTTGTTTTAGGAATGTGGGATACATTCCTAATGTGTTTGGAAATCTTAAGATTGCTTCTATCTGCGTATAGAAGAGTCTCGAGCAGTTATGGAAAGTTTCGATTAAGAAACTGAGTAGGATTAGAGTCCTTGTTTGAATTGGGTTGGCCTCCGGGCTGGTTATATAAGCAAGGGAGGCCAGAGCTCGTGGTAAGACAACCTTGGGCTGTTCCTCTAATGTTTTGATCAATAAAATTCATAATTTATAGGAGCTTTTGTGGCTTGTTCGTCCGACTTGTTTTTGTCAAGTCTTTCTCGTCGAGTTTCTTGACAGCACGACAGTGCTTTGGTGTTTTGATCGTAACTCGAGTTTTACAGATCCAATTGATGTGATTATTTTTGGGTTGTCTTCAAAACTTGATTATCTATCATCTGTAATAATATCACAGTCATTGTATTTTTAGTTTCTGATATACGCGAGTTTCTTTGTAGTGTTGCAGATCTGGTTTTTACTCGAGTAGAACAGATTGACCATCGTTTGATCTTTCGATCATAACTTGAGTTTTTCTTAACATATTTCTGTGATTCTTGTTGTAGTGTCTTTGTTACTTGATTATCTATAATATATACCACTTTTGCCAAGGTTGAACACATTTAGATCAGTCGCATACACGGTTTCTTTAACAGAATGATTTTCTGCCGAAGGGGTTTTTGTTGCTTCCGCTAAAAAGTTTAAATCTACCATTCACCCCCTCTGATAGCTTTTCACGTGCTCTTCGATCCTAAGGGACAATGAGAGCGAGAAAGAGATAAGGGAGAGGGGGATGGGAAGAGGAACAACAAGAGCAGGAGAGAGAGAAGTGAGAGGGGGATGAGGAGAGGGACAACAAGAGCGAGAGAGAAGGTAGAGGTGGATGGGGAGAGGGGCAACGAGAGCGAGAGAGAGAAGGGATGGAGAGAGGGACAACAAGAGCGAGAGAGAGACAAGGGAGAGGGGGATGGGGAGAGGGACAACGAGAGCGAGAGAGAGTGAAACATGAGTACTGAGAGTGAGAGAGAGAGAGAGAGAGTGAGGGAGAGAGAATGAGACATGTCTAAATTTTATTTACTTTGCAGGGTTCACCGACAGATGCACAGACTCCATCTCCCCAGCTTCCAGCACCGGGAGGGACGCGCGAAGACGATGTTCAAGGCTCCGGAGGTAGTTGTGAGGGGAGTGTGTAGCCGTTATGTGTTTTTAGATTTTTCTTGGACTTTATGAATGAACCGTCGAATCTGTTCTATTGTTTGTCTGTGTGAATGCCTGTTTGATTTGTCTCGGTTGGCAACTGTGCCAGGGCAGCAAGTTTCAGTTTTTTTTTTAAAAAAATAAAACCATAACTTACGACGGCCTCTATACTTACGATGGCCTGTGTACTTACAGGCCATTGTAAGTTAGCCCATGTTACTTCCGATGGCTGCTGTAGTTATCATAAGTAAGCCCAAATAACTTACGACGGCCTGGACCTAGCCATTGTAAGTGGTATGGCCCATCCCACCGCGTGGCCTAGACGCTTACATACGACAGCTACGGGCCGCTGTCGTAAGTTGCCTATCACCGTCGTATGTTGCCTAACTTACGACCAAATCCTGACGATGGCTAAAAACTGTGGTAATTAGGCTTAAATCGTCATAATTAAGCTAATTACGATGGTTTAGACCTTATTTACGATGGTTTTTGCCATCGTAAGTGAGTCGTATTGCTTTAGTGACAGGTGGGTGCATTTAGTCCCACATGGAGAGTTAGAGGGGAGTGAGACCTAATCTTAATTGAGAGTGTTCTATCACTCTCCAAGTGACTAAGAAGAGGAGTGGTACACAAACGCTCCTCCTCCTTGCCTCACCTGGTCATGCACGCGTTGTTCTTTATGAATGGTGTCTCGAGCCAAGTCAACCTTTTAGTTTTGTTATTCAGATAATTGAGTCGTAGACGGATGCGACATGGAGACCAGAGTTCGTTTAGTAACATCCTAATCATGGGATGCTGTAAACGACTAGTGTGTGTAATGTGGATTCGGAGTGTATGCCGCTCATGATAGGGATTTCCAATATGCATTAAATATAGGGATGTGCGGTATACGTCATGCAAAAAATACAATAAATGATAACACAATCTAGGTTTTGGCTCTCTCTTTACATGCACTACCAAAGTAGTCTACTCCAATACTAGCATTGATGTGCACTAACGATTGGCACAACAGATCTCCCGGAACCACTTACCCTTGTGATTCTGCATCAAAATAGGGCAGATAAGGTTTTTTGGAAGCGCTACACGTGAATGCTTATGTTCGTCATCACAGATCGACTTCCATCCATGTTCGGTGGTTTTGTTTCTTGCCATCTTGGACTATGTTTCTTCAACCTGTTGTGAGGACCCGAGGTGCCGACATTCCATGAATAACATTAGACGGTGTCCTGCGATGCGACACCCAACAGGACACACAAAAAAGGAAACCATATTACATAACATAAGTGAAAATTTTATAAGATATCATGTTACAACATAATTTATATAACATAGCTACAACAGAAGTGTTATCAGAAGTCCATTTCCCAAGCCTAAGCTATGCCAAAAATGAATCCATCCAACCCGTGGATGATTCACAATAGCAGCATGGAAGTGATGACGGCAGCGTGCAGTGTTTCTATTCAGCCGTATATCTCGAAAGGGGGTAGGGCCTCATCATTGAACCTATCATTGTATGCAGCACCATAAACTATGTCACCTGCAGCAACAACTTATCTAGCAACCGTGAGCACGATTGCTCAACAAGACATAACTGTCTCAATTAAAACTTGAAACTCTATATGATAGGAACATAAACATTGGATGCTGAAAATTGCATAAACAGACTCACCTACACATGAATCCTTGGTTTTTATTTTTAAGCCACAAATTAATAGTTCATGAAACATAAATTTAGTGACCACTATCTCTACAACATACAAGTAGCAATACAAACATTATTCAAATGAGCATAATTCAAATGATTCTAACTACTCTTTCGTACTACGTCACAGCACAATGAATAAGCGGTACTCATATAACCGTGATGGACAGTGATTCAAATAAAAGAACACCCGGAATACATGACACGTACGTCAATACTTGAAGCTGCGAGGGCACACTTCACATATGTCATACGTGGCAACCTTTCACGTGAGACCCACGTCAAACCAGTCCTACCGTCACGAGCAGGAGGTACCTCCAAAGAGAACCCGTCCAAGACGTTACCTGTTAGCGGATTTACACCTTGATGCTCTCAACCAACTCCTATAAGATGGTGGAGTATGCCTCGATGCCCAGGTTAAATCGATACATCGGTTTACTTAGACCCATATATACAGTATGCACCCGGTACAGTTCAAACTTGTCCAACAGGGTCGCACATGACACTGTCGTTAATGGATACAGACAGTGCTACGCACGCAAGACCATGTCTTTCTGCAATCAACACTCTTGCTCGGTCTCACTTCTAGTTTAGTAAATCATATTATAGAACTGAACTCCGTGTCATCCCTATTCTTTCTCTTGCGAGTAGATTCCAACTACTCTACTTCTACTGACTCCTCTGCAACATTAGCATAGCAGAAAATTAATACGACGGAGTCCTATACTACCCATCCACCCCACCGGATTATTTGGTCATACATTTGGAGTGTCATACATCCTTGACCTAATGCACATTCCATTGCTATTCGACAATAGTGATATAAAACAAAACTTTATAATAGTTGTTGAATGCAAACTAGGGTTTGCCTTGTTGGTGCTCAAAATAAAAGTTAGGGTGTGTTCGGGATGACTCTACTCCACATCAGAGCAGCTCTGCTCTAAAACTCCATTGTGGAGTTGCTCTGTTGTAGAGCTGGAGCTATTTATAGTGATGTTTGGCTATAAGATTGTTCCTAGCCCTAGAAAGAGTTTTAAGGGTGTAACACCATTCTTGCCCTTTGTTAGACTGGTTGTATAGTTATTGAGGATAATAAAGTGTATGCAACTATTTTTATTCAACAAAACTGTAAACTATTTATTAAAAATGATAAATTTACATTTATTAAGAAAAAATGAGATTGAAATGTTATTATAGATGCCTGAAAGCTTGAACTAAAAGCCTGCACCGTTACTGTATTATTTGAAGGGGAAAATCTTGTATGTCTCAAAGTTTGAACTGAGTCAAGCCAAGAAGCATGATCCATTGATAGCAAATTTAATGAAATGATAAGATGTTTTAACAGCATGTTTCTTACAACAAACAAGACAATGCCCATGAGCATGTAATAAATGTACAATGTCGCGCCTTATACTTTCAACATTCTAAGTTCATGTCAATGGTCCCATCCCACTCTTATCACCGCTTGTGGAGTGACTCACATGGGTCAACATTGGCTCGAGAAATAATCATCCCTATCTTGCTGCTCTCATGCCAAACAGAGCTTTGCTTGAACTCATCAGACAGAGCTGCTGCGAGGCCGATTGGGCCACTGTGCTCCACAGCCACCTCTCGTAGCACATTTTCATTGCATCCACAATGGCATTGTCATCCACAATGATGATACCGTCAATCAAGTCACACACCATCGGCCTATAGTACAGAGATCAAAAAGTACATAATCAATGGTGAATGCTGGAAAAAAGTAGATATTTATCAAGCTAATAAATGCAAAGGAAATTGCAAATACATTTTTGTATGATCTACAGAATACATCAAAAAATTTTTTTGATGAAGTTTCTTTTCTAGAGCCAACATCATTAATTAACAGATTGTACCAATGGAATTTACCTGCAAGCATCTGTTCAATGTAAAACGTTTAATGCTTACCATGTCAAGTCATCAAGAAAAGCTCGTAGTCCATCAAGCTGTTCTTTATTGAAAAGATGGATTGATCCAAAAGATTAGTTTAACACCCCAAAATGTGTTAAAAATGTGAATTTAAAATTTTTGGACGTAATGCATGTGGAGAAAAATTCAAACTCAAACTGGAATTCAAATTCGAATCAAAACAGAAAAAGGAAAAAGAAAAATGGCCAATGGGCCGAAACCCACCTCAGCCGGCCCAGCAACCCGCGACTGTTTTCCCCCTCCCTCTCTCTCTGCTGCGCGGGCCCATGTGTCATCCCTTTCCCTCGTTCCCCCCAACCGCCACCGATCCTCCCGCGCCGATCGTCGCTGCCTCGTCCGAATTCCGCGCCACGAGCCAAGATCTTCGGCCAAGCGGTGCTACACCATCTAAACCGACCCCGCCACCTCTCCTCGTGCCTTTAAACTCAAGAAAACCCCGTCGGTTTCCCCTCACCGTTGCGTTTTCGGCTCCGGTGAGAACCGAGGCATCCTCGGCCATTTTCTTCCGATACCCGTCCGGTCTTTCCGATCTAACACGGATAGCATGCCCCACCGCCGCCGGGGGGTCCTGCAGGTGAAGGAAACGATGTGTCTTGCGCTCCAACAGTCGCTCCGACGAGCACCGAGTGCCAATGCCGGACTTCGATGCCGCCGGCCGACTTCCAGGGCCTCCGAGTGCAGGAAAATCTCTAGGTGAGCTTCCCCTACCCCTTCGCGGCTGATCCGTGCAAAAAGATGCGAGTTCTAACGCATAGCAGCAAAAACCAGGTCTGTGCCGGCAAGATAGCCGACCCCGCCGCCGCGCGCCGCCACGCGTGTGGGCTGGCTCCGGCCAGGGCGACGTGGCCCCCTGTGGCCCGTCCATTTTAAATCGTGCGGTCCCGAATAGATTTAACCTGTACCGCTTCGCGATCTAATCTCAGCCCTCCGTTTGAAATCCAACGGCCCACATCAGCCCCGCATATTAAACCCCAAAAAACTTACGCACTACCCCCTGGGGATCTTGGAAAATACGAGCTAGCCCCAGAAACTTCTGATCTAGCCCCTGGAACCTCAGAAATTCATGTAAATGCATTTAAAAATCAGTTTCAGCCCCTGGACTTAATAAGAATTAGGTAGACCTCCCTGTTTTGCACACTTAGACCCCTGAAACTTTAGAAAATGAGAAATGGGGCCCCACAGCAGTGTGGATTTGCACATCAGCCCCTGAGGGTTATTAATTTCAGGAAATTGAATATCTGAATAAGATTTAAATTCAAACATAGGTATCTGTTCAGTTTAATTATTCTAAACATGTTTGAGATTTGTAGAACCATATAAAGTCTGAATTTAGAGGGGAAATAAACTTTTAAACTAAATAAGGTTGCTGTTTTGTGATTTATCACTGAAATACACCCTTTAGGCATAAAACAAATTTAAATGTGGGAAAATGAATCTAAGTCACCAAAAAGGGGTAGGGAAAAATTCATAAAGGTTCTGTTTAGGTAATTGGAACAGTAGAAATTTTTGTGTGAATTTAGGTTGCTGTTTTATGGCTGGAAATTCATTTTTAGGCTAGAAAATAATTCTGGAAATGGGTAAAAATAAATTTAAATTGATCCCCATCAGAGAGGAAGTCAAAAGATATTTTATTGGACATTTTAGATCAGAACATATTCTGTTAGGTGATATGTCTTGCTATTTTAATATTAAAGTTCACTTTTAGTTATGGAAAATAAATCTGAAAATATAGGAAAATAGGTATGCATAATTAGAAAATGTTAAATGAGGTCCCCAAAATATAAAACTTCAAATCGAGATTTTGTAGAAGATCTAAAAACCTATTTGGAGTAGGAAATTTATCTTTTATGCAAATTTTGTGGCTAAGAAGTGTATTACCCAATATAGAAAATCTGTTCGAATTGGAAATTCATATATTGTGCACATAGAAATCTAAATATTAAAGATAGAGATAATATATATGTTTAAAAGTGCATGTGTGCTTAAAATCAACATATCTAGGGTAAACACAACACTTAAATATATGTATGACTTTCCTATGTATGTATGTGTGGTTTGCATGAGTGGAAATGTGGACTATGGCTTATGGAATGTTGTTTTCTTTTTGCTATGTGTATTGGCATGAGTAGAACCAGCCCCAGAGCAGGTTCTCACCTTTCAAGATCAAGACTTTCCATTCCCGGAGCAGCAGGAAGAAGGCAAGTGTCGTTGACCACTTTGATCCTATACTAGAATGTGTAGTTAGAATTTAATTGCATTGTCAATTTGGAATATGACACCCAAGCTAGGAAGTTTTCCTAGAATTACATTATCTTGTTTCCTTGTAGCCTTGGGTTGGGAGTTATGTTATTATGGCATTCATTTACACTACTCATGCTTAGCCATGCTTAGAATGGGATAAATGGGATATGAGATCATCAATTTGTTTACTTTACCCTTGAATGAGATATTATGAATTATGTAGAGGTAGGGATCTAGGCAAGTTGGATGCTTTGGTTGGTGTTGCGTGCACGAGACTCGGGTTTGTGTATAGTACTTGCCTGGATCCTAAGAACCGATTCATGGAGCATGTAACCTGGCTTTACCGTGCCAACCACATGCTGAGATGGGGCAGCTTGGCCAATTAATTAGGTGTATCTCCGGCGTAGCATGGGTGTTTGGATGGTGCGGGGAGTAGGTGTCAGCTGGACTACCATATGAACCGCAAGGCTCAAGATGGGGCCACTGTAGCGGGGTTGGAGCCTCTTGTATGCTGTTAGGGGTGAAACCTCAGTGGGCCCACGCTTGTCGGAAATCCCTTTGTAAAGGCCTCGTAGTGATCTCCTGGCTACATACCTCGGAAGTGTGAACGTGGTTCACGGCCACTGGCATAATGGAGGTTCTTTTAGTCCACCCTGCAACAGGGGATGAAATCACTACGTGTGGGTACAGTGGTGCAAACTCTGGAGAGTCAAAACTGTCATGACAGTCGTGCTCACGGTCAAGAGCGGCTTGGACTTATTCATGATTAGAGTATGATGAATTGGGAAGCTACGGATGTTAAGCGGGGAGCTTAACATTGGAAATGATGTTATGGTTACTTGATATTGATGATGGTTTAGGGGAATTGGGACCATTTCACCTATGTAGTAATGTAGGTGCTTAATAAGCTAAGGTGATAGGCATTGGTTCCGTAGTGCTTAACCATGAGTTCAGCCTTTCCTTGATCTAGCCATGCATGACATAACTTTCCCACACTTGCTGAGTACCAATGGTACTCAAGCTTACTTTTCTATTGGTTTAAATTGCTGTTCAGGCCAAGGGAATGACGTGGTGTTCAATGACCAAGACTTCGGACCTGAAGAAGGATTCTAGGTTCACAGAGTCCCCCGGGCAACGCCTGTGATGAAGCCCAAAAGACTTATTTTCCGCTGCTGTTTTATTTACATGTTATGAACATATTATCGTCCATCGAGACGTTATGCTATGTAAGACTTATTTATATTTTGAATACTTGGCTTGTAATATAATGATGCTTCACTATTTGTTGTCACATGTATGAGAAAATGATCCTGACATACATGTGATATTCACTCGGTCGTTCTTCGGAGACCCGGGTGTGACAGAAGTGGTATCAGAGTCAAGGTTGCCCGTAGGAACATGGACCTAGGTAGAAATGGACGTATTTGAGGACCCTATGTTCTGAAAAACTATTTTACAAAGGTGTGGGGTGAAAGTGTCATTTAATGTGGTCACTTTAATTGTTCATCTTGCCTCAACTTTTATTCAAAATGCAATCTTTATTTAATTCTTATCTAACTTGATTTTAAAATGCTTTATGTTTTAGATGGTTCGCATGGTCCGCACCGCGCGCAAGTCCACTGGAGGAAGAGTTCCCGTAGCTTCCCTTGCCTTGAGGGAGGAGAACCGTCCGGTGAAGTACCACTCCTACGGGTTGGGCAGTAGGAGGCTTGTTGCGCCGTCTTCGGCGTATGCTCCACGCCGCCGGCAATGTTGGCAAGCTGATCATACACTACAGCTCCACCAGGACCATCCATGAGAAGCATGAAGAATGGAGCTCAGAGATGAGGATTATCCATGACAACCAGCTGCTCAAGATCCACCGCTCTCCAGCTTGTCGGGCGACTCAGGCCGATGCTGAGAAGGATGTCACCTGGGAGGCCATCACCTGCCAGTGTTACATCAACCGTCGCCACCTGGACAGGACTAAGTACATGTATGTCCTCTAGCGTGAGAGTGGCACCGCGGAGTACAAGTACCCGCCGGTGCAGCAGGGGACTTCCCATGAGCACATGGACCTGTGCTTGGAGGATGCAGCTATGCTCAGCACTCGACTACAGGAGTGCTAGCAGGAGCTTCAGGATGTCCGTGACACCCTGAAGGAGACTAAGGCGTTGCTTCGCGCCAGCTTGAGGGCGAGGGAGATAGGAGATGGGAATGAACTGTGTGTCACCGAGAATGACACCTGGACTCCCGACTCCCTAGACCGTCAGGCGAGCAAGCGTCGCCTCACTTCTCCACCAGCAGCTTGCCCACCTAAAGCGGAATCAGAGGGCAGCCGCAATAATGAGGAAGACCCCGACGAGCCAGCTCAATGATACGAATTGTTAGAGTCATTTCCCTTATTTTAGCATGTTATCGAGTAGTCGAGTCAAGAACCTATCTATTTGTTTGTTAGTGTTTGTTGTGTGACGTGAGTTGTGGAAGCCATGGGCACTTGTCCACAACCTCGTCTTTAAGTTTGCATTTGCTTTTGTGTGTGAACCCTTATGAATCAATAGTGCATTTATTTTCGCATGAGGCATGACGCCTAAAGATCTATGTGGAATCTTCAGAAATTGTCTAAATATTAAGGTCTCAAAAGTTTAAGTTTATACAAGCAATTTGGGAAGTTAATGCGTAATGATTAAAGTTGACATTTGGTTGATCATAATAGATGGCCGGAAGAGGAAGAGGTCGTGGTGCCAACCCCAACAACAATGAGGCTGCCGATCCTCAACTTCCTGGAGGGCAAGACAGGGGTGGTCACCGAGAAAGAGCTGATCCTATCTACCAAATGATCGACAATCAAAATCAGCTCATTCAGAATTTGACTCAAGTGGTGGCCAACTTACACCAAGCTCCACCCCGACAGGCTGCACCACGTCAACCAAGGTTGAGTGAGTTTCTGGGAACTCAACCCCCAAAGTTTGCAAGTGCTGTTGAACCTCTGGAAGTAGATGATTGGCTTAAGACCATTGAGAACAAGATGAGGATCATACAATGCCAAGGATATGAGAGGGTGCTGTTTGCCTCTCATCAATTGCATGGACCCGCTGCTGATTGGTGGACCGCATACGTGGCAGCTCATCACCAACCCGAGAACATAACCTGGGAAGAGTTCAAGCGCAGTTTTAGCAACCACTACATACTAAGGGGAGAACTCAAGAACAAGAAGAAGGAGTTCTTGGGACTGCAGCAAGGCAACATGACTGTGAGGGAGTACCTCACCAAATTCACCCAACTGTCCCGTTATGCACCACGGGACATTGAAACTGACGAGCAGAAACAGGACTGCTTTGTGGAAGGACTTACCATGGAAATGCAATGTGCAATGTCCTCCAACGAATATGAAAGTTTCCAAAAGATGGTGGACAGGGCGTTTGTTGTGGAGAGGAAGCTGAAGGCCTTGGAGAATGAAAACAAGAGGAAGATGGGATGGTCACACCAAGCATCAAGCAGCAACACACGTCCACGTATGATGCAGCAACCTGCAGGGCAGACGAGCCGTGCTGTGGTACCGTACTCAGCACCAAGAGGATACAACCCGAACTTCAGGCCTCCGTCAGCACCAGTACAGCCGCAGTGTCAGTTTGTGCAGCAGCCACGCCCCACTTATCAAACTCGACCTGCAGGACAAGGGCCACAGAACCAACCCCAAGATAACAAAGGCCAGGCACCTAAAGTTAGGGTGCAATGCTTCAACTGTGGCGAAGTGGGGCACTACGCTCTTAAGTGCCCAAAGAAGAAGCCTATGCAGCCACAGCAGCAGAATGTGATGCGAGGACGGGTGAACCACGTGACCATGGAGGAAGCGCAAGAGGCACCTGATGTAGTGATTGGTAAGTTCCCTGCAAATTTACACATTGCAGCCATATTGTTCGATTCTGTTGCTACCCACTCGTTCATTGCTCAAGGATTTGTTAAGAAGCATGATTTAGCTACAACACAAATGAATCATATACTAGCAGTGAACTCTCCAGGGGGAGAAATAAGGACAAGACAAGTGTGTCCCAAAGTGAATCTAGACATTAATGGGGTAGTGTTTTCTGCAAACCTCATAGTGATAAACTCACAAGGGATAGATATTATTTTGGGTATGGATTGGTTGACCAAACATAAAGGTATCATCCATTGTTCGACTAGAACGGTGGAACTAACTCACACTAGTGGCACCAAAGTGAAGTTCATAGCTGTACAAGAACCCAAGAGGGACATTAAGCTCAATCAAGTGGAAGTGGAAGTGGATGAGATAAGGGTTATCAAAGAATATCCGGACATTTTTCCTGAGGAGTTGCCAGGTATGCCCCCAGATCGTGAAGTGGAGTTCGTGATTGAACTAATGCCTGGAACCACCCTGATATACAAGAGGCCTTACCGGATGGATTCTAAACAACTCGAAGAGCTCAAAGAACATATCCGGGAATTGACAGAGAAAGGGTATATTCACCCTAGTTCCTCGCCATGTGGAGCTCCAGTAATATTTGTGCCCAATAAGGACGGAACCCAAAGGCTCGTAGACTACCGGGCGTTGAATGAGGTGACCATCAAGAAAAAATACCCATTACCCCGCATTGAAGACCTATTTGATCAGTTGAGGGGGGCTTGTGTATTCTCAAAAATTGATCTCAGGTCGGGATATCACCAACTGAAGATATGATCAACCGACATTCCCAAGACAGCTTTCGTATCTCGGTACGGGTTGTATGAGTATACCATCATGCCGTTCGGGCTAACTAATGCCCTGGCGTACTTCATGTATCTCATGAACAAGGTATTCATGGAGTATTTGGACAAATTTGTGGTGGTTTTCATTGATGACATTCTCATCTTCTCCAAAGATGAAGAGGAACATGAGGGGCATCTAAGACTGGTGTTGCAAAAGTTGAGAGAACACCAACTATATGCCAAGTTGAGCAATTGTGAGTTTTGGCTGAGGAGAGTTCCCTTCTTAGGACACATAATCTCGGAGGGAGGAATCTCCGTAGATCCCGCCAAGATCGAGGATGTGCAGAAGTGGAAGACCCCTGAAAATGTCGGGGAAATTCGAAGCTTCTTAGGATTGGCTTGGTATTATCGACGGTTCATTGAGGGCTTCTCCAAGATCTCGAGGCCCCTCACCAGATTGTTAGAGAAGGGAATCACATTCACGTGGACACCGGAGTGTGAGACAAGTTTCCAAGAGCTGAAGAAAAGATTGACAACAGCCCTAGTGCTAGTTATGCCAGACATGCAGAAGAATTTTTTGGTGTATTGCGATGCTTCTGGACACGGGTTGGGATGTGTTCTCATGCAAGAGGGGCATGTCATTGCCTATGCATGCCAGCAACTCCTAAAACACGAGAAGAACTATCCCACGCATGACCTAGAGCTAGCCACAGTGGTCCACGCGCTGAAGCTTTGGAGGCATTACTTGATGGGAAAGTGGACAGAGATATATACAGATCATAAGAGCATAAAGTACATTTTCACACAGCCAGACCTCAACCACAGACAAAGAAGATGGTTGGAACTAATCAACGACTTTGATGTGCGCATCAACTATCATCCTGGGAAAGTGAACGTCGTGGCTAATGCTTTAAGCCGGAAGGTGCATGTCAACATGTTGAGCTTAAGTGACACGCCTACGGAGTTGAAGGAGTAGATTGCAAAACTCAATCTATGTCTGGTGAATAGTGGTGAGGCCATCACCATGGAGGTGGACTCCACATTGGAGCAAGACATACGCAACGGTCAGAAGAATGATGAGAAGATAAAAGAAATCAGAGAACTCATCAAAGAGAATAAAGCTCCCGGGTTCAGAGAGGGTGAACAAGGTACGGTGTGGCATGGGAAAAGAATATGTGTGCCTGAGGTGAAGGAGATACGTGAACTGATTTTGAAGGAGGCTCATGATTCCGACTATTCCATTCATCCTGGGAGTACGAAGATGTACCATGACCTAAATAGCAGATATTGGTGGTATGGCACGAAGCGAGATGTCGCGGAACATGTTGCCCTATGTGACACGTGTCAGTTGGTGAAAGCAGAACATCAACGACCCGCGGGGCTGTTGCAACCACTCAAAGTGCCTGAATGGAAATGGGAAGAAATAGGTATGGACTTCATAGTGGGACTGCCTAGGACCCAATCGGCATATGATTCGATATGGGTCATCATCGACAGACTGACTAAGGTAGCTCATTTCATCCTCGTGAAAGAAAGCTACAGCTGATCCAAATTGGCAGAATTGTACATGTCAAGAATCGTGTGTTTTCATGGAGTGCCAAAGAAGATAGTGTCAGATCGAGAGACACAGTTCACCTCAAGGTTCTGGCAGAAGTTACATGAAACCATGGGAACCCATCTGAATTTTAGTTCCGCCTATCAACCATAGACTGACGGGCAGACCAAAAGGACCAATCAAATCCTTGAGGATATGCTGAGAGCTTGTGCACTCAAGAACAATAGGAGTTGGGATAAGAACTTACCGTATGCGGAGTTCTCCTACAACAACAGTTATCAGGCTAGTATGAAGATGTCACCCTTTGAGGCGTTGTATGGGAGGAAGTGCAGAACTCCATTATTTTGGAACCAAACTGGGGAAAGCAAAGTGTTTGGGCCCGAGGTACTACAAGAAGCCGAGGCGAAAGTGAGGGAAATCTGCAACAACTTGAGGATAGCCCAGACCCAACAAAAGAGCTATGCCGATGTACGGAGAAGAGAGCTCATTTTCAACGTTGAGGACTATGTCTATCTCATGGTGTCTCCTATCCAAGGGCTTCGTCGTTTCAAGGTGAAAGGGAAGTTATCCCCTCGATACATCAGACCCTTCAAGATTCTAGAGAGGAAAGGTGAAGTGGCAAAATCAGTTAGAACTACCGGCTCGCCTATCAGATGTGCACGATGAATTCCATGTGTCACAACTCAAGAAATGCTTAAGAACACCCGAAGAGATGTTACCCATGAATGAGGTGGACGTATGAGAGGATCTTTCATATGTCGAGCAGCCGGTCAAGATCCTGGAGAGAATGGAACGCATCAGAAGGAATAAAAGAATCCGAATGTGCAAAGTGCAGTGGAAGCACCACTCGGAAGCAGAAGCCACATGGGAGCAAGAAGACGAGCTCAAGGCACAGTTTCCGGATCTGTTTTCCTAGAGTCACCAATCTCGAGGACGAGATTTCTTTTAAGGGGGTAGAGTTGTAACACCCCAAAATGTGTTGAAAATGTGAATTTAAAATTTTTGGACGTAATGCATGTGGAGAAAAATTCAAACTCAAACTGGAATTCAAATTTGAATCAAAACAGAAAAGGAAAAAGAAAAAGAAAAATGGCCAGTGGGCCGAAACCCACCTCAGCCGGCCCAGCAACCCGCAGCTGTTTTCCCCCTCCCTCTCTCTCTGCCGCACGGGGCCCGCGTGTCATCCCTTTCCCCCGTTCCCCCCCCCCCAACCGCCACCGATCCTCCCGCGCCGATCGCCGCTGCCTCATCTGAATTCCGCGCCACGAGCCAAGATCTTCGGCCAAGCGGTGCTATACCATCTAAACCGACCCCGCCGCCTCTCCTCGTGCCTTTAAACTCAAGAAAACCCCGTCGGTTTCCCCTCACCGCTGCGTTTTCGGCTCCGGTGAGAACAGAGGCATCCTCGGCCATTTTCTTCCGATCCCCGTCCGGTCTTTCCGATCTAACACGCGTGGCATGCGCCACCAACGCCGGGGGGTCCTGCAGGTGAAGGAAACGACATGTCTTGTGCTCCAACAGTCGCTCCGACGAGCACCGAGTGCCATTGCCGGACTTCGACACCGCCGACCGACTTCCAGGACCTCCAAGTGCAGGAAAATCCCTAGGTGAGCTTCCCCTACCCCTTCGCAGCTGATCCGTGCAAAAAGATGAGAGTTCTAACGCATAGCGGCAAAAACCAAGTCTGCGCCGGCGAGATCGCCGCCGCGCGCGCGGGTTGGCTCAGGCCAGGGCGACGTGGCCCCCTGTGGCCCGTTCGGTTTAAATCGTGCGGTCCCAAATAGATTTAACCCATACCGCTTCGCGATCTAATCTCAGCCCTCCATTTTAAATCCAACTGCCCACATCAGCCCTGCATATTTAACTCGGAGAAACTTACGCGCTACCCCCTAGGGATCTTGGAAAACACGAGCTAGCCCCAGAAACTTCTGATCTAGCCCCTGGAACCTCAGAAATTCATACAAATGCATTTAAAAATCAGTTTTAGCCCCTGGACTTAATAAGAATTAGGAAGACCTCCCTGTTTTGCACACTAAGACCCCTGGAAATTTAGAAAATGAGAAATGGGGCCCCACAGCAGTGTGGATTTGCACATCAGCCCCTGAGGGTTATTAATTTCAGGAAATTGAATATGTGAATAAGATTTAAATTCAAACATAGGTATCTGTTCAGTTTAATTATTCTAAACCTGTTTTAGATTTGTAGAACCATATGACGTCTGAATTTAGAGGGGAAATAAACTTTTAAACTAACTAAGGTTGCGGTTTTGTGATTTATCCCTGAAATACACCCTTTAGGCATAAAACAAATTTAAATGTGGGAAAATGAATCTAAGTCACCAAAAAGGGGTAGGGAAAATTTCATAAAGGTTCTGTTTAGGTAATTGGAACAGTAGAAAATTTTGTGTGAATTTAGGTTGCTGTTTTATGGCTGGAAATTCATTTTTAGGCTAGAAAATAATTCTGAAAATGGGTAAAAATAAATTTGAATTGATCCCCATCAGAGAAGAAGTCAAAAGATATTTTATTGGACATTTTATATCAGAATATATTCTGTTTAGGTGATATGTCTTTCTATTGTAATATTAAAGTTCACTTCTAGGTATGGAATATATTCTATTTTAATAGGAAAATAGGTATGCATAATTAGAAAATGTTAAATGAGGTCCCCAAAATCCAAAACTTCAAATTGAGATTTTGTAGAAGATCTAAAATCCTATTTGGAGTAGGAAATTTATCTTTTAAGCAAATTTCATGGCTAAGAAGTGTATTACCCAACATAGAAAATCTGTTCAAATTGGAAATTCATATATTGTGCACATAGAAATCCAAATGTTAAAGCTAGAGATAATATATATGTTTAAAAGTGCATGTGTGCTTAGAATCAACATATCTAGGGTAAACACAACACTTAAATATGTGTATGACTTTCCTATGTATGTATGTGTGGTTTGCATGAGTGGAAATGTGGACTATGGCTTATGGAATGTTGTTTTCTTTTTTTCTATGTGTATTGGCATGAGTAGAACCAGCCCCAAAGCAGGTTCTCACCTTTCAAGATCAAGACTTTCCATTCCCAGAGCAGCAGGAAGAAGGCAAGTGTCCTTGACCACTTTGATCCTATACTAGGATGTGTAGTTGGAATTTAATTGCATTGTCAATTTGGAATATGACACCCAAGCTAGGAAGTTTTCCTAGAATTGCATTATCTTGTTTCCTTGTAGCCTTGTGTTGGGAGTTATGTTATTATGTCATTCATTTACACTACTCATGCTTAGCCATGCTTAGAATGGGATAAATGGGATATGAGATCATCAATTTGTTTACTTTACCCTTGTATGAGATATTATGAATTATGTAGAGGTAGGGATCTAGGAAAGTTGGATGCTTTGGTTGGTGCTGCGTGCATGAGACTCGGGTTTGTGTATAGTACTTGCCTGGATCCTAAGGACCGATTCATGGAGCATGTAACCTGGCTTTATCGTGCCAACCACATGCTCAGATGGGGCAGCTTAGCCAATTAATTAGGCGTATCTCCGACGTAGCATGGGTGTTTGGATGGTGCGGGGAGTAGGTGTCAGCTGGACTACCATATGAACCGCAAGGCTCAAGAGGGGGCCACTGCAGCGGGGTTGGAGCCTCTTGTATGCTGTTAGTGGTGAAACCTCAGTGGGCCCACGCTCATCGGAAATCCCTTTGTAAAGGCCTCGTAGTGATCTCCTGGCTACACACCTCGGAAGTGTGAACGTGGTTCGCGGCCGCTGGCATAATGGAGGTTCTTTTAGTCCACCTGGCAACGGGGGATGAAATCACTACATGTGGGTACAGTGGTGCAAACTCTGCAGAGTCAAAACTGTCATGACAGCCGTGCTCACGGTCAAGAGCTGCATGGACTTATTCATGATTAGAGGATGATGAATTGGGAAGCTGAGGATGTTAAGCGGGGAGCTTAACAATTGAAATGATGTTATGGTTACTTGATATTGATGATGGTTTAGGGGAATTGGGACCATTTCACCTATGTAGTAATGTAGGTGCTTAATAAGCTAAGGTGATAGGCATTGGTTGCGTAGTGCTTAACCATGAGTTCAGCCTTTCCTTGTTCTAGCCATGCATGACATAACTTTCCCACACTTGCTGAGTACCAACGGTACTCAAGCTTGCTTTTCTGTTAGTTTAAATTGCTGCTCAGGCCAAGGGAATAGCGTGGTGTTCACCAAGACTTCGGACCTGAAGAAGGATTCTAGGTTCACAGAGTCCCCCAGGCAACGCCTGTGATGAAGCCCACAAGACTTATTTTTCGCTGCTGTTTTATTTACATGTTATGAACATATTATCGTCCATCGAGACGTTATGCTATGTAAGACTTATTTATATTTCGAATACTTGACTTGTAATATAATGATGCTTTACTATTTGTCGTCATATGTATGAGAAAATGATCCTGGCATACATGTGATATTCACTCGGTCGTTCTTCGGAGACCAGGGTGTGACAATTAGTCATGCATAGTAGTAATGAACTGCATCCATTAAACCACCATACAAGTATTAAACTGCTTTAACAGTGTTTTCTCAGTGACAAGAGGGATCTGCACTCAGGAACTGCATGGGATCTGTCAGGACTGCAATTTTTGTGTGACGTGGGCCAACACCGTATCGTGCTGATTTTGAAAGTGTGGGGACCCCGTCCCGACAGTACAGGAATTGAATTGGGTGGTGCCGTGCAATGCGGCACCCAACAGCACACATCCGAAAAAACACATATACACAACAATATATGTCTTTAATAAATATTACTGTCACATTTTACAAAGAATGTACAGACGTAGATTGCAGTGGAAGATATGAATACACTCACGGACTATAGCCTACGCTAAGCAGAATGAAGCCATCCTGCCCACGGATGCTTCACACTAGCACCACATCAAACCACGGCGGCGTGTAGGGTTCCAAATGAGACTCACACCCCTCATTGGGTGCTGCCCTACTCGGATCTTCCTTCCTCCCTTACGTTGCCTTATGCAACGTTACCTGCAAAACAATGGATCAAAAAACCGTGAGCTTATGCTCAACAAGACTTAACTGAAGTTCTATACATGGAACTCTAAATGCTGGAAATAGAGGGCTGAATAAAGAAGTTTGCATAAAAGATGAACTTGAGCTATCAGAGAGTTCTTACTTCCAGTTTTAATCAACCTTTTTATAATCCTCGCACATTTTACATCGATACTCCACAATCAAACAATAAATGCTTCATCTCGATGCCACTTGCCCGAGGAGAAAGTAAATTTAGTGAGCTACACTAGACTCATACATACCTTGCGCCATTAATGTCGAGACTCCACAATCAAACAAGAAACGCTTTGTCTCAATGCCACTAGCGCAATGTAGAAAGTAAATTTAGTGAATGTAGTTATCATTCCTCATCTCCAACATGAGGATTAACCATGAAGCATCTTTCTTTTCCCCCAGTTTGTTACTACGTCACGACGCAGAGAACAAGTATGCTCACTACCGCAAGCGAAGGGATTCAAATAAAAAACACCCAGATGACACGACACATACGCCCGTCTGAGACCGGTGATCAGCCAATCCCCTCAACATCGTATGTGGCAACATTTCACATGACACCCAAATGTCGAAGCGGTCTCACCGACTTGGAGTAAGTCTCACTACAGCAAACCCTCATCGAGCCGACTTCTCTCTCCTTTCAGCATCTGCATATAACGGTGGGGATTGCCTCGACACCCAGGTTAACATGATACATCGGTTTCCTAGGTCCCATATAGCCAGTATGCATCTGGTACACAACTCAAACATGTCCAGCAGGGCTGCACACAAGAACGGGCCTTAATCGACTCAGGCAGAGACTAGGTTCACAGGACCACGTGCTTAAGCCTTCCATACATACTGCCCGGTCTCCATTCCCCAATTAAGTGGATCAATTCCCAACTCTACCGATCGATCCCCCTTAATCCCTGTTCACGAGTAGGAAACGGCCTACTCGAGTTATGCCTCTTTTAGTCCACTTTTCTTAACTTGACCACAGCAGTTATAATTAAGTGAAACCCACGGATTTATTGGGTCATGCATGTGGAGTGTCATACAATCTAGACTTAGTGCAATAATCAAAATGCTAGACATTATAAAGTGAATACAAATAGAAACATGTAAATTTCGATGCAAACCGGGGCTTGCCTTAGTATTGATCCCGACTAATGTTTCTGTCAATAGAATTCAAGTCAGCGTCCTCCGAAGTCTTCGCGAGAATTATTTCTATCGCAATGATCAAATAAAGAAATGTGTCACATTATGAAATAATGTGCCATATCAAACTACAGAAGCAAACTATATGCAAACAGAGGTTTTGGGGTTGAAATTTTTACATAAGCTTTCTAATATCATGATGGAGTTATGGTAAAATTTTCAGAGGTTTTTGATGAAGGAGTTGGCCACAAGAATTCTTGGAACCTCTAACCTTCAATGATTTTATAGGATTTTAATTAGACCTGGTCATATTAAAGAATTTGATATCCGAATAGGTCTGGACCCAAGGTTCCTACAAATTTTTTCAAATTTTTCTAAGTCTTCTGCTGGCCAGAATGGAAGATTGAAGTTCAATTCTATTTTCTGGAATTAGTTTCTTTGATTTTTCAGCCCATTTAAATAATCCTGAGAAAACCTACTTATTAAGCCCCCTTAATCCTCCCAAAAAATCCTAAGATTTTCACTGGAGCTCTGGAACTATGAGAAAGATCTTCTGACCAAAAATGGGAATGTTTCATCAAGCCCTATTCCTGGAATTAATCCCTAAAGGAATAAATAAAAAGAATTCTACAGAAATTGCTAAGCATTTTCGTAGCTAGCAATTTGTTTCTCTGCATAGTACTCTTCATAAGGATTCCAACAAAATTGGTCTCACTATTTTTGGCGCTTTCTACATAGAGTTATGGTTTTTGCAAAGTTGCAGCCATTTTTGGATTTAATTTCCCACAGGAAAACCCTTCACCGGCTGACAGTGGGACTCTATGTCTTCAACCTCCAGACATAGACTCGCGAGTGCACGGAACCGATCATGGTGTGGCTCATTCTCCCTCGTTTCTCAAACTTTTTTGATGCGGTTTTTTGATACACGTTCCTCACATCACGACCTAGCAGCCGGGCAACAATTCACCGCTTGCAAACGGCCGGAACCCCCTCGGCACCGGCGGCGGTGGTCGGTAGCTCAGCGCTGCCGAGGAGCGGCGCGTCCTGAGATTCTCCCCGCAAGCTAAGTTGCCCTAAAGCATCCCTAGTGGTCGTGGAACATGGAACGGAACTCAATTCTTGCAGCTTACGGCGTCAAGCATAGGCTCGATGGTGGACCGACGTGTTTTAGCCGGCGGCGGCGATTTTCCGTCGCCCGGGGCATGTGGTGGCCGGTTGGCTTCGGCGTGGGAGGGCGCCAGGGCTGCTAGTAACTAGTGTTTGAACCGTAGAACGGATGATCGAACAAATTGGAAGAATTTCCCGCTTTAATCATGCTCGGTTCTTCACGTTCACCAGCACCAAAACTCAAATTCCGGCGAGCCAGCGATGGGGACGAGCAAGGGAACTGCGGGAGGAGTAGCTAGACGTGGTGGCACACCTTAAAGTGACTTTGATCGAGCCGGAGGGGTGCAGGAGCAGCTGGACGCCGTGTAGAAGTGAGGCGCAAAGTCACTCTGTCTTGCGGAGGAAGAAACGGACAGCGCCGATCGGAGAAGGCCAGGGGTGAGCTGGGAACACATCGAGGACGTCATGGAACGATGGGCGCAGCTCAGGGTTAGCTCAACTGAGTGTCAAACACGCCCGAAGGTGATCGGCAATGGAAGCAGAGAGCGCTGCGCCGTTTTTCCTTCGGGTGAGCATGCGAGGAAGAGAAAGGCTGTGGATGTGATCATGCAAACAGAGGAAGAAACAATTGGTTTGTGCACTGAGGTTTACTGAAGGAAAAGATCAAACCACCTCAGGGAGCAGCAGGCACGCACAGAGGTTTGTGGAGCACTGCACAGTCTCGGTGTCGAGCTCCCACAGAGGCAAACTCAAGTGTGGTCTCTGTCCACTGACTTGCAGGTCCCGCCGAAGTCCCCCCCCCCCCGAATAACAGTAGCTCCCAATTCAAATACAAAGTTTGTGGTAAATTCCAAAAACTGAATTTGAATTAAGCGGGTTAACCTTCTCTGGTGCTCACATTTGAAACCCCTGTGCTCCACTTAAAAAGGTTGTGGTTTAATTCCTTATCACATGTAGCCGTCTTTTCGAATTTCAAAACCTAAGTAAACTGAATTTGACTCTATGGATTGAAATCCTACAGGAGAGCTCGGCATGCTTAAAGGTGGGACTTTACAGAAAGCATATTGTCAAATTGTATGCCTATGGAACCTGTAAACAAAGTTCAGGTCTGTTACCATAAAAACATAAATTTGGCAGGAACCACACTCGGTCAAACATGGAGTATGCATAATGCTAATTCTAATTGTAACATGTTCTGATAAGTTGCAATACAGTGTCAGCTTCAGTTACTTAATGCAATCACCAATGCAGGCAATTGCCTTATAGAAACCAGTTCTACCTTTGTCAAGTAATTAGTTCATTTCTCCTTATTCAGAGTAAGAAGTAAGTTAGTTCTCATATGAACAGATTAATTTAAACATGTGCAGCACTGGTCCTATTGCTTCACTTAACTCGTGTTATACAATGGCAGATGCAAGAATGAGGCGGAAGTAAATATGTTTTTTGTTCTTGACTTAACAACCCTTTACAAAGAATGCCTCAGATTAAAAAGGCACTACAAAATTGCTAGATGATGTCAATCTTCAGATATGTAAGCATCAGTGCAATTTGTCAGGAAAAAGGTGACAAGTTCCAAAAATGTATGCCTCTGCACCTAGATTAGATAGTACTTATATTGTTAAGAAAACTAAAATAAGAGCAATTAGCAAGATTGGGAACTGGACCTCTGCGAGGGCCCTACGGCCTCGTCGAGCCAGGATCACGCTGAGGGGTGCTGCGTTGCACAGCACTGGATAAACACATAAAATTGTACAAAGCGGAAGCAAAGTTTTATTACATAAACGAGTTTATGAACTACAACAAAATATGTTCAGTCTACACTCATGGGCGTAGATTACGCATCGAGTTCACGTTCAGCCTGTGAACGTGTCCCCACTAGCACACACGCACACTAACACGACGGCGTGCACGACTCCCACTCGATGGGGTTTCCCTCTTGGGGTTCCGTCTCCTCCTTGGGAGTCCCTTCGTATTAACACCCTGCAAAAACTTCAAACACAAGCAGTGAGCACGATGGCTCAGCAAGTCTGACCCGTCTCTCCTATATATGAAACTTCTACATGAGGGATTACAGGGTACATGAGGTAAATAAGTTGCAAAGGACTCGCCTAATTATTTAAACCTTACTTTCAAGTTTTAGCAGCAAGTTGTGGAGAACCTCACGCTAAGGCACATGAGAGAGCCACAATCAAACAAGAAACGCATTTCTCTCATGTACTTTGCCCAAGGTTGAAAAGAACTTTGATTCGCTCTAAACTATAGCAAGTCATTAACAATCAAGGTATAGCTTTCAATCAGCAACTTTTACATGACTCTAGCCTGTTCTTTCTATGTCACGGTATAGTGAACAAGTGGTACTCACTGACCATGAGGGACGGCAATTATAATCGATTTACACCTGCAGGATTACCCGAATAATGACACGACCCCACGGCCTTGTCGAGCCAGGATCACGCTGAGGGGTACTACGTTGCATAGCACTGGATAACGCACATCAAAGATACAAAGAGGAAGCAAAGTTTTATTACATAAACCAGTTTATGAACATTTTGACAACAAAATAGTCCAGTCTACACTCGCGGGCGTAGACTATGCATCAAGTTCATGTTCAGCCCGTGAACGTGTTCCCGCTAGCACGCACACACACTAACACGGTGGCGTGCACGACTCCCACTCGACGGGGTTCCCCTCCTGGGGTTCCGTCTCCTCCTCGGGAGTCCCTTCCTCATAAAACCCTGCAAAAGCTTCATACACAAGCAGTGAGCACGATGGCTCAGCAAGACTGACCCGTCTCTCCTATACATGAAACTTCTACATGAAGGTTGATAGGTTACATGAGGTGAAATAAGTTGCAAAGGACTCGCCTAATTAGTGGAACCTTACTTTCAAGTTTTAGCAGCAGGTTGTGGAGAACCTTACGCTAAGGCACATGAGAGAGCCGCAATCAAACAAGAAACGCATTTCTCTCATGTACTTTGCCCAAAGTTGAAAAGAACTTTAATTAGCTCTAAAACTACAACAAGACATTAACAAGCAAAGTATGTCTTTCAAATCAGCAAACTTTTATCATTTATCTAGCATGTTCTTTCTACGTCACAGTACAGTGAACAAGTGGTACTCACTGACCACGAGGGATGGCGATTATAATCGATTTACACCTGCAGGGTTACCCGAATAACCCGTCACGTACGCCCGTACTCGATGTTGCCTAAAGCAACCATCACGGACGTCGTACGCAACCACCTTTCACCTGTCAGCCAAATGTTGAACCGGTCCAATCGTCCCTAGCAAGAGGTCTCTGCGTGTGCATCCACAGTGCCGCCAGCCGATTTACACCTCGAGCTCTCAACCTACCCTTTGAACGACCAGCTATGCCTCAACACCCAGCTACCCAAGTTACATCGGTTTCCTGGTTCCCATATAGCCGGTAGGTCTTTGGTACTGTTCTATCTTGTTCAACAGGCCCGCACACGGCTCGGTCCTCAATCGACACAAGCGGAGCTATAGAACCCCAGGCCCCAAAGTCCTGCCGCCCTTACTCTCCGCTCGGTCTCATTTTTCTTGCCATGTGTTTCATTTGCTATCTTTACCCGAGTTGAGTGCCTCTAGCCTACCCTCGCGAGTAGTTCCAACTACTCGACTTGCAACGAATCCTACACTATCTTAGCATTGCAGTAGCTAAACGGGATTTTCAATCCTAATTCCATCCCTTGGTTTTCTTGGCTATACATTTGGGTTTCAAAGAAGACTCTAATGCAAGAATTAAGTGGTACTCAAAGTAAGTTCTCAAAACAATAAAAATTTGTATGGTGGATCAAATGAGCTCAAATGGATCTAAATTTTTTTATGGTAGCTCAGGGATATTTTGGTGCACATCCTGGCAAAATTTAAGAATTTCCCTCCAAAGGGTTCTCCAGTTAAAATTCTAACCAGTTTGAACTTTGAAGTATTAATTCTAGAAATAAGGATTTTCATGAAGTTAAACTTGATTTGCTGGAAAGTACTCAGAGAGCTGAATCCAACAAAATTTGGTTCACTCGATTTGGAGTTTCCTAGCCAAAGTTATGTGGTTTTGAAGTTTGAACTAAATCTGAAAATCGGGAAAAAGTTTAAACCGCTGCGCGTGGGACCGGGGTTACGTGTCAACTTCTCAGCGGTCGACACACGGGGCTACGGAATCCTTCGCGTGCAGCCGCACCTGATCCGGTGCCACAGCGAATCCCGGTTTTAAAAATCAGCCGCTGACACGTGGGACCAGGGGCTTCGTCTACCTCCGGCCTCCCGCGCTCGGTTGCCACGACCCCTCGCCGGAGAGCTCGCCGGTGGCCTCTGCCGTGCGCCAAACTCCATGATCTTGGCCGCCTCTGCCTAACTCCATCCGGGGAACACGATGCTGGGCTCAGCTTGTCATGAAAATCACCGGCACCTAGTCGGCGACGAGCGGCGGCTTCGGGAGAACTCCGGCCGTGTCGGCCAGACTTCCTAGCACCCCAACCGATCGAGGTCCCTAGGGAAGCTCGGCATGGGCTCGAAGCAGCTCGGGAGAGGTCCTAAGTAGGCTCTCACCGTGCGCCCGATGCTTCCCGCATAATCCGCCGTTGGCAAGCTTGGAATTACGCCATGTACAGGGGTTCTCATGCTAGAGGATGTGAAGGCAACTTGTGCGCCACTAAGTCTAGTTCGTGTAGGAATGGATTGAGACTCTCTAAACATTTCTGGAGTGTGAATTTTGGCGGATCCGCACCCGAAGGTCGGTCTGCGCCAAGTGAAAGGGGAAACTGAAATTCGTCGCCGGTGATCAAACACTCGGGCTGTGGTTCGGGGGTGAGCAGCACCAGCCTCTAACGCGTCCGAGGACACCTTAGCTTGGGCGTAACACCCTCCCGTTTGGGCTGTCCACGGGAGCCCGAGGTGCGGCGGACTTAGGTCACCGGAAAGAACTCTTGGTATGGTCGAGATCATCCGAGTTCAGCTAATTTCCAGCAACAGGGAAGGATAAGGAGATCCTCTTGTACCATTTTGCAGCTTGGAGGAAGTGGAGAGGCTGTGATCGTGGGTTTTTCTGATCAACCGAGTGAGCGGCGGCGAGAGCTGCTTTTCTTGCACGAGGGAGCAGAGAAGCAGCCGAATGCGCCTCTCGCTGGCTCGGGCTCGGGGATAAGAAGGCAGCGAGGCGGTTCAGCGGGTCGGGGCGGCCAGCAGCTTCTGTCCCGATCGATCTTTCACCGTGGTGGCTGCTGGATCGCACACAAGTAACCGAGCTTGGGCTTCAGTCGCTGCTGAGGCTGACATGTGGGTCCCACCCGGGTTTTAACCTCTGAAATTAAATTTTCAGACCCAATTATCTGACAGGGCCCGACCTCGATCACGGGAACAGGGCACCTCGCCCGGGAATCGCATTGGTTGGTGCCGTGTTATGCGGCACCCGACAGCACACATATAAGGAAAAAACTGTATTACATAAATCAAAGCGGAAGCTTACAAATGTTCTTTATAAATAATTTACATAAATTAGCTACAGCGGAAGTCTATAAACAGCTCACGTCGAATATCTAAGAAGCACTTGAGAAGAGGTCCAGCCTGCGGACTCCTATTGCTAGCAACACGAAGACATGGCAGCGGCTAGGTTCTCCATGTGTTACCGACTCGGCAGTTTCCGAGTCTCACCGGACAACCTTCTTTATAGTGTCGTGTTAACCTGCAAAACCACTCATATAGCAAGAGTGAGCACAAAGGCTCAGCAAGACTTAACTGTCTCTCTTAAGACATGCAACTCTATATGAAAGTAACTTAAGACCTAAACATATAAGTTGCGAAAAGACTCGCCTACGAGTTCATCCTTAACTTTCAGATTTTAGCCATAATAGTAGTGACCTTGCGCCCAGCAACATTGGAACTCCACAATCAAACCAGAAACGCTTCATTCCAATGTAACTGTTCAAAGGTGGAAAATAACTTTAGTTTGCTCTATCTCTACTTCAAACAAGGTTCTCATGCAATTTATGATAATCATAGCAGCCATTAAAACTTTGCAAACTGTTACCACACAACTTGCTTACTACGTCACAACACGGTGAGCAAGCGGTACTCAATAACCACGAGGGACGGTGATTCGAATGAAACACTACCCGGATAACTCGACACATACGCCCGCCTCTGAAGACCCAAATCTACCGTCCTTCATTACGTCGTATGTGGCAACCTTTTGCAGGACACTAGACTGTAGAACCGGTCGCGCCGTCTCGGGCTCATAGGTCTAACAAGACGATGTGGTATGCCTCTACAATACAGTGAACCTTGTACATCGGTTTCCTGGTTCCCATATAGCAGTAAGCATCCGGTACACAACTCAATACTTGCTCAGCAGGGCTGCACACGCGTCGGTCCTTAACCGACACAGGCAGAGCTACTCGACCAAGACCTCGTCTTGTCGCTGCCTACGCTCCTGCCCGGTCTCATCTTTAGAAATGTAAACTTTAGTTTGCCTCTTTTTTTCATCCACACTTATGTCATGCTAAACCATAGCTCGCGAGTAGATTCCAACTACTCGTCTTCTACCGTATGTCCTAGCTTATTTAGCACGGCCTTATTCTACAGCGATGACACCTTTCTACCCTTGACCTCAGGGTTCATTTTTGGTTATGCAAGTGGAGTATAAAACATCCTTGACCTAACGCACATACAAACTTTGACCCCTCGTGGTGAACAAATGAAAAACTTTATAACACAACTTAAATGCAAACCGGGGCTTGCCTTGGTTTTGCAGGTGACTAAAGTCAGATAATATGAAGTTAGTTGCTGATGACTTGAAGCTTAATCCCTGCCCTTCTTGCTCCTTGATTCAAGCTTAACTTCTCCTTCACTTTTCCACGTCTAATCACTACACGTTATAAATAAGCATACATGTTTAATTATAAAACTTTCTCTAACAAGTTCTAAGGACAAATTCAAAACTGGAACCATGTTTAAGAATTTAAAATGACACTGGTACTAGTGGTTTGGGTTTGGGTTAAGGTACTATGCTCAAGTGATAAGTGGGGTTCATCACTTGGGTGGTCTTGATCATCTATAAGGTTAATCAGGACAGTACTGATCCAGGACTCCAATGGAGCTGAAAATTTTCTTGTGAGTTCCTTGTCACAAGAAAGTCATCTGGACCAAAATTCAGAATATTTCAATAAGTAGATCACTCATAACAAGTCCCTAAGCATTTAGGCAAAAAAAAGGAATTATTGAATAAATTTGCACTTTCATGCAAATTCAAGTTGACCACAATTTCAAACATAGCTCAGGGAGCATGCCTGAATTTTCCTATGAATTTTGGAGCTAAGAGCTGCCCAGAACTGAATTTCCATGTTTGGAAAATTCTCTGGAATTGTTTCTGTATTCATTTGAACACAGAAGCTTAAAATCAGAAATGCCCTAACTAAATCAACTCTATTTGAGCTGAAACTTTTACATTATCTACCCCTGGGCCATTTGAATTGGGTAGAATTCAAATTGGGTTTTGTTTGACTAAATTTCAGCACATATGCAGTTTGAAATTCAAATAAAGTTTGAATTTGCTAAACTTAGCTCATGTCAAGATCAACTCCAAATGGAGTGAAAATTAGTGGGTGAGCTCACAAAAATGTGTTGAGTAATAATATGCCTCCCACTTTTGAATTCATGGGATAGAAATAGTTTCAATTTGAATTTTAGTTCAAACCACCCTCTTTCTAGATATACCCAAAAAGACCTCAAAAAGGTTTTGGATTTGGGTGAAATTTGGCATGGACATTCCTAGCAAGGTGCAGGACTTTTTCATATGCCCAGCCCCTATATGATGCATGTGGGAAATGCCACTTTTGCATTTTGTGAGTTCATTCTCTAATGAGCATGTTGATGGTGTTTACTTGCTCTTCAAATGTATTCATCAAGTTTCTTCAAATGAAGAGTGTGTGTGGTGATGAACACTTTGAATATGTGCCAAAAACTTGGGCCCATACTTTCCTCCCCCCTTAAAAGAATCTCGTCCTGAGATTATAAGGTGAAAATGAGAGAGAGGACAGTGGAAAAATTACCGTATATGCAACGTGAAAAAGTCGGGGTAGTTAGCGCGAAGAAATCCTTCGCTCTCCCATGTCGCTTCATCCATGGAGTGATTACTCCATAGAACTTTGTAGAACCACAACGTACGGTAGCGTGTGGTTCGGGCCTTTTCATCTATAATCTGAACCGGTTCCTCCCGATACGTGAGATCTGGTTTCAGTTCTTCTATATCTTCCAGCTGAATGGTAGTTGATAGCTTGAGACACTTCCTCAGCTGGGAGATGTGAAAGACGTCGTGCACACTGGAAAGAGCTTCTGCTAATTTCAACCGGTATGCTACTGATCCACATCTTTCTGTAATCTGAAATGGACCTATGAATCGCGGTGCCAACTTTCCTCTCACCCCGAATCTGTTCACGCCCTTCATTGGAGACACACGTAGATATATGTGATCCCCGACTTCGAATTATAATGGACGTCTTCTCCGGTCCGCATATTGTTTCTGTCGGGATTGGGCGGCTTTTAGGTTCGCTTGAATCAGTCGAACATTTTCCTCCGCGTTATTGACAAGATCAATCCCAAAGGTAACCGTTTTGCCAGACTCACACCAACTCAGTGGTGTGCGGCATTTTCTCCCGTACAGCGCCTCATAAGGCGCCATCTTGATGCTGGCTTGGTACCCATTGTTGTATGAGAACTCGGCCAACGGCAAGTGCTCATCCCAGTTCTTGCCGTGGTTGATAGCGCAAGCACATAACATTCGTCTAAAATTTGATTTACCCGCTCGGTTTGCCCATCCGTCTGTGGGTGGCATGCTGAACTACGGATCAGCTTTGTCCCCAACGCAGCGTGTAGCTGCTCCTAGAAACGGGACACAAATAAAGTGCCCCGATCTGATATGATAGTACGGTGTACGCCGTACAAGCATAGGATCTGTGAGATGTACAGTTCAGCATACTTCTTGGCGTTGTAGTTGGTGTTGACCGGGATGAAATGGGCAACTTTGGTGAGCCGTTCGACGTTCACCCACCCAGAATCATGCTTCTGAAAAGTGGTGGGTAAACCGATGATGAAGTCCATGCTCACATCTTCCCACTTCCAGGCAGGAACGTCCAGTGGTTGTAACACTCCCGGCTTCCGCATACGATCTGCCTTCACCCTTCGACATGTATCACACTCGGACAAGTACTTTGCGATCTCCCGCTTCATCCGTGTCCACCAAAACTTGCTTCTGAGTTCTTGATACATTTTGTTGCTGCTGGGGTGAATAGAAAATTTTGACAAGTGAGCCTCATCAAAGATTTTCTTCTGTAACTCCGGGTTACGGGGTACAACGATCTGGTCCTTGAACCATAGGACACCCTCTCCGTCTTTCCGGAAACATTTCAGCTCCCCACTGTCTATACGTCTCCGCAAATGCGACATGCCCTTGTCATGTTTCTGAGCTGCCGCTATCTCTTCACGGATGGTGGGGATCAAAGCTAAGTTGTAGAGAGCTCCATGTGGAATCACATGCAGTGGTGGTTCGCTCTCTTCCAACGGTGTGATGGTCAGATTGTTAACGTGTGACTTGCGGCTCAGCGCATCCGCCACTACGTTTGCCTTGCTGGGGTGATAATGGATCTCTATTTTGTAATCCTTTATCAACTCTAACCATCTTCGCTGCCTCATGTTTAGCTCCTTCTGAGTGAATATGTACTTGAGGCTTTTGTGCTCGGTATATAAATGTACGAGGTTACCGAGTAGGTAGTGCCTCCACATTTTAAGTGCAAGTACCACGGCATCGAGCTCCAACTCGTGAGTTGGATAATTCTGCTCATGGTTTCTGAGCTGCCGTGATCCATACGCGACCACTCTTCGGTCTTGCATCAGAACACATCCGAGCCCAATGCCAGATGCATCGCAGTCCACATCAAACGGTTTTGTTGTGTCTGGCTGCGCCAAAACCGGTGCTGATGTTAGGTGCTTCACTAATGCCTTGAATGTTGCTTCACATGCTGGACTACAAACATATTTGGTAGCCTTCTTTAGAAGCTTTGTCATAGGCTTGGCAATCTTCAAGAAGTTCGGAATGAACCTCCGATAATACCCCGCGAGTCCGAGGAAACTCCGTACCTCATGAACAGTTCTCGGGGACTTGTAATCTTACTCGGGTCTATAGCGATGCCCTCCGCTGAGATGATATGCCCGAGAAAAGGCACTTGCGATATCCAGAACTCGCACTTGCTGAATTTCGTGTATAGCTTGTGATCCCGCAGCCGTTGCAAGACTATACGCAGATGCTTCTTGTGTTCTTCCTTTGAATTGGAATATACCAATATGTCGTCGATGAAGACCACGACAACTTGTCCAGCTCTGGCATGAATTCCGAGTTCATCAAATACATGAAGTGAGCTGGAGCGTTGGTGAGGCCGAAGGACATGACCAGGTACTCATAAAGCCCGTACCTCGTCGAGAAAGCCGTCTTTGGAATATCCTCAGCCCGTATTTTAATCTAGTGGTACCCGGATCTTAAGTCCATCTTGGAAAAGATTTTTGCTTCGACCAACTGATCAAACAACATGTCGATCCGTGGCAACGGGTACTTGTTCTTGATGGTTGCGGCGTTTAGTGGACGATAGTCCACGCAAAGTCGCAAGGTCTCGTCTTTCTTCTTAACGAATAATGCCGAACAGCCCCATGGCAAGGAGCTCAGCCTAATAAAACCCTTCTCCAGTAGGTCAGTTAGCTGAGTCTTCAGTTCAGCCAACTCCTTGGGCGCCATCTTGTATGGCCTTCGGGATATTGGCATGGTTTCCGGCGCAAGTTCAATCTTGAACTCCACCTCTCTGTCGGGTGGCATCCCCGGTAAATCATCCAGGAATACGTCAGGTAACTCACGGACTACCGGAATGTCTTCCAATCTGATGGTTGTGGATTGATACACACTTGAAAGTTTTATTTTTAGACTGTCCAGAAATAAGGAATGAGATTCGTGCACTTCTGAGTTCAAGTGCACAATTCGGAGGACGGTGTCTAAAACAGCGCTGTAGCGGGTTAACCACGACATCCCTAAGATGACAACGACCTTTTGTCCCTCCAAATCTAGGAGAGACGTAGGGTATACTCTACCCTCTAAGCATAATGGCGTTTTTGGGACCATCATGCTTGCTGAAATCTTCCCACCCGGTGAACAAATCAAGTATGGACTATCGGTGGGTAGTATTTGCAAGCTATATTTAGCAATGAAATCTTGGCTAATAAAGCTATGCGTGGCGCCTGAATCAAATAATACTATTGCGGGATGCTGGTGGAGTTGGAACATACCTGCAAGGATCGGCTCTCCCTCCGGCACGTCCTCTATGGCAAGTTGGTGGACGGTGCCGGGCCTAGGGTTTGCCCGTCGTGCATTAGTGGGGTTCCGGGGTTGATTCCTCCCCGGAAGTTGCGGTGTAACTCCGCCGCCTTGCCTCTCCGGACAACTGCTGGCGAAGTGTCCTGGATGACCACATTTGTAGCATGTGGCTTCCGCTTGGCCGGTGCTCGGGGGACGAAAGCAAGGCATGCGCTGCTGAGGTGCATACGCACGCAGCATCGCCCGCTGCTGTTGTTGCTGCGGAGGTGGTACTGGCAGTGCCGGACTGAATGACGGTGGAGAATATCGCCGACTGCGGAATGGCATCGACCTCTGTGGTGGCTGCCAGCGTGGACCCGATGGTGGGCGATTCACCATCCGGTATTTTTTAGAAGGACCACCTCCTTCTCCGCTACTTTGCGGCGTGTTTTGCTTCCTTTCCACCGCCGCTAACTCCTTGCCGGGGTCCTCCTGAACAATCACAGCATCAATTATATCATTGAGCCTGCCACCATTGAACATCGCCAGCTTGTCCTTCAGGAGCGGGTTAAGCCCCTGGTAGAAATTATCCCGCCGGTTCTCGTCGGTATCGGTGTGATACGAAGCATAAAGTGCAAGATCATTGAACGCCCTGGAGTATTCCAGCGCGTTCCGGCTCCCTTGCTGCAGGTGTAAGAACTCCTGCGTCTTCCTCTTCATGAGACCCGGCGGTATGTGATAGGCCCTGAAGGCCGTCCGGAATTCCGCCCAGGTCATAACTCGCTCGGTGGGCTGCGAAGCACAGTAGTTCGCCCACCACGTGCTCGCGGATCCCTGGAGCTGTTGGACCGTGAACTGAGTCTTGCGCTGCTCACTCACTTGGAGCAGCCCGAACTTCATCTCCATCGTGCGGAGCCAGTTGTCCGCATCGATGGGTTCATCCGCCCTTGAGAATAACGGGGGATGAGTAGCCAGAAAATCGGAGTAGGAGCTCTATTGGCGCTCCTCATGATCTTGACGTCTCTCTGGTCGAGACGTATTCGCAATGAGGGTTTGCAGCAACTCCGTGTGCTGCTGATGAGAGCCCGCCATCGCTGCCACAATCTCAGCCAAAGTAACCGTTGGCGGTGGCGGTTGTTGCTGTTGCTGCTGCTGCTGTTGCTGTCCCGAGGAGTCCTCAGGAGGTTGTTGGGAGGTTACTCCTCCCTGACTGGAACCCCCAACGTCCGGGTTGGCACGAGTACGAGTCATTCTGAAATTCAAAACAGCAGCGATCAGCATATGTCATACTTAAAATTCCATATGAAACAGTGGGTATTGAAGTGACACATGAATAATTTGCACAACATTCACATATATTGATAAAGCATAAACTTTGTACAAGATACATTAGTCTTTGGTTTCCAAGAAGTCGTGCTCATGTCGTCACTACCTATACATGCACTACTGTCTACATGACATGTCACCGATTACAAAAGTTTGGGTTACATCAACCAGCTGCCCAACTTGGCAACGGTAACCTCCTACTCGGAGTAGAATTCGACCTCTTGCGGGTCGTCCTCCTCCGGTACCTCTGCTGGTGGCTCTGGGTCTACAACCTCCTCTTCCGGTTCGGGTTCTCCCATTGCCGGAAGACCCAAAACCACAGGTACAGCACCTACCACCGGTATGCCCATTACCGGAGGTATGAGGTCCTGCAACGCGTGCACCTCGTCCATGGCTTGGTTGTAGTCCTCTTGCCAGACTTGCCCCTCCTCAATAGCGTTGTCCCGCTCTTGAGTAAGGACCTCGTTCTGCTGGTCAGATCCTGCACCTGTTGTTGCAAAGCCGCGATGTCGACACGGCTTTTCTTCTTTGCCTTCTTCAGACGATGCAACTGATTATATTGTTTGTTCAGTCGCTTAATCGTCGGAAGAAGAACATTGTGGAGTGCGCTGTGTGCACACTCGAAATGATCTCCACGGCTGTTGCTCTCCTTGAGCTTCATGGCGAGACATTCCGTATGAGCAGCTTGGCTGTCCATCACGGCCTTTCCCGCCCTTATCTGGAGGCTGAGGTTCGCCTCCGTGGGGTTGTACATTGGGCAACCCGGATCTGTTGCCTCCAGGTACCTCCCTTCCCACACATGATTAGCCCATCCCTCCACTGGAACGAGCACGTATGGAGTGCCCTCCATAGCTCCCACGTGTAGTTGGCAGAAACGCGACATGGTGTCGCGGGCTGCCACTTGCCACATTCCCTCCGGTTGTCTACCTCTCACCGTAACGGTGAACGGCACACAACCGGGTGGCGTAGGTCCTGCACGAACTTCGACATGGATCGTCCACGTCTTGTTCCCCTCCTCGCTTTCTTCTTTGGCGAAGTACTGCGGCATCTTGTTGTATCTGAAATATTGAAGCATTTGCCTCAAGGCTTCCGGATAGCCGCTGTGGTGAGAACAGTGAGATTCCACCCACCCGTTCTCCAACTGTCTATTCACTGTCATCTGTAGAAACATATTTGAGAAATGTCAAATATTTATTTGAACAGTAAACCATTGAGTTATAACATAAAACATGTCATTGAACTCATAAAACATGGAAACATAGTTCAAACTTAAAAAAATTTGACTGTTGATCGATGAATTACTTGGTTATGTTGGGATTTAACTCACCAAAAAATAGTTGTTATGTTTACCATGTTTGTGAAATAAAATTTGCTTGCTGCAATGAGCCTCTTTATTCCCTACCTTGTTGTAAGCTACATGTCATACTTTTCCCGCACTTCCTGAGTACGACATGTACTCACCCTTGCATTCACACATATACAACAACAACAACAGGAGAAGAGTACTTTGAGGAACAGGTGGAGTACTAGGCGTGCGCACTACCGTCAACATGCTTGTTGAGTTGAAGTTGGAGCCTGCTGTTTTAGTCATTTTCCGCTGTCGTTTAGAGTCTTCCGCTGCTAAATAATTTGGATATTCATGAGTGAGACATTGAGTCATTGTAATAAAGTACTTAAACATTATTCGTACGTGGTTATATTCTGAATTTCAGTTTGTGGAATACATGTGTTTGTGTGATGAACATCCTGGGCACACATATGCATTCACTTGGTTCATTTTTGGAACCGGGTGTCACAAATTGGTACCAGAGCCAGGTTGACTGTAGGATACAAGACTAGGTAAAATGGACACTCTAAAACACATAGGAACACCCCTCTAAACTGTTATTTTCGAAAAATGCTTGCTGCTGCACTTTATTTGTCAACTCAGTTACTGCAAAGTGCTATTTTCAGCCCCTCTTTTCTTCCTTGCTTGTGGACAGCAACACTTTTGTTTTCTTGCTTCATAGCTTCTGAAATTTTAGAGTTATTTTCTTCTTCTCTAAAGTTTCTCATGTCTTATTTATAGATGCCGGTGACTAGGAGCACAGCACGCATAAGGACTCATCCACCACAACATGGGAGTGCACTTAACCCCATTGAGGTGTCCGATGGACCATATTGGGGGGAGGTGAAGATGGAACCCCATGAGGAAGATGAAGTCAGTAGATCCATGCATGAGGGAGAGGATCCGGAAGAGGAGGAACTAATCAAAGAAGACATGGAAGATGATCCACAAGAACAGCATTGGTACACACCTCAAGAGGAGTTTCACGCGGGCTTACTCCAGCGGAGCCTCATGAAGCTATGTCGAAAGGAGATGAATCCGAAGAGGAGCCACCCCCTGATGAGGCCGAGAATGAAGGTGATGAACGGGCCAACCGTTCAGTTCAATAATTCCGGTCAGACGGGATGGAAGGAGGACACATATCCAAGGAGATTAAAGAGTTCCTGGATTGCTGCAGCCTATACCCGGAGTGTCTCCTGAAGAAAGTCCCTCGTCTCGGACATGAAGAGTGGAAGGCTGAGGTAACCATCCTATCTAACGGTAGGGTTGTCACTCGACACTTCACACCCACATGGAGAGCTACAAGGGCAGAAGCTATTGATGATGCTGCATGGGATGCACTCACCGGATTGTGCTACGCCTTCCGTGAGCAGCTTGAGAACACAACCTTTGAGCTGCACCCGTATCAGAAGAGTGGAACAAGGGAGATCATTGGACCCCATGGAGAAGCTCTTTCCAACCCACAAGCTGCTGAAAAGTCTCAGAAGTTGCTCGTGGAGTTAGGAAACCGCTATGAAACGCACAAGAAGTAATCCGTTACCTCCGCAAGAAGCTGAACTTGCTGGAAAAACAAGAGGAGACTCGTGCCGATGCTGGAACAAATGGAGCACCAATGCCATCTATCCCTACATGGACTGCCGACTCACCATGGCGTGCGCCCATGTATGGACCACCCCGTTCACATGGCGAGAACAGCACCGGTTCTCACGATTAAGTTTAGGTTTCCATTGAATAAAGCTGTAATAGGAACGTTTAGATCGCATAAAATCAAATAAGAGTGGTGTGTAGAAATTTTTATGATGATTGATTGTGTTTGTGTGCTTGGTGTGAGTTGTGGGACGCTTCGGCGAATGTCCACTTCCACACATAGTGGAGAGATGTGAGATGCTTCGGCACTTATTCACATCCTCATATAGGCTAAAATTAATAAAAAAAAGTTACTTAGTTCATACACCTCGATGCATATAGTTGGGGGATCAATCTAAATTTCTATTTCCTACTCTACTCTCTCACAGATGGTGAGGGAAATCCAACCGCCAATGAAGGAATGCTCAACCACAGGAGGATGGCAATGTGGAAGTTCCTGAAAATGCTAACCCCGGGCCTGATGCAAACAACCTTGAACGGTTGATGGTTATGCAGAACCAGCTCATGCAAACTATGATACAAACGTTGGGACAGCTGCAGGCCAACAACAATAACAATCCTAACCCTATTCCTGCACCCCTGCCGCCGCCACCGCCGGTTCACAACAGATTGGGAGAGTTCATGAGGACTAGGCCACCTACTTTTGCACAAGTCAATGATCCTATGGATGCTGATGATTGGCTGAAGTCTATGAAAAAGAAGCTTGCTATTGTTCAGTGCAATGATCAGGAGAAAGTTCACTTTGCATCACACCAACTTATGGGAGCAGCCGCTGATTGGCGAGATGCTCTTTGCAATGCTCATGTCAACCAGAAGACTATCACTTGGGCTGAATTCAAGGAGAGTTTCCGCTATCACTATGTCCCTGCAGGAGTTATGATGCTTAAAAGGCAAGAATTTGAAGGTCTCCGTCAAGGAAGGAAGAGCGTGAATGAGTACCTCAACAAGTTCACGCAGCTGTCAAGGTACGCTCCAGAAGATGTCAACTCGGATCATTGAAAGCAGTACTTGTTCATGAGAGGATCGAACAATGAAATTCAAGTCCAGCTACTCAACAGCAATTATGCAAAGTTCCAAAAGCTCGTTGACAAAGCTATCGTGGTGGAAAGCAAGATCTGCGAGATTGAGCAAGAGGGCAAGAGGAAGATGCCATATCAAGGATAGCAACAAGGAAGTAACGTACGTCCCCGTTTCATGCCACCAGCTGCACCACACTATGGCTCGTCCGCTTCTACTTTCCACCCTGCAAATCCACCTCGTTCTAATCAACCACCGCAGCAACGTCCTGTTATGCAAGCACCTCGTGTGCCTATGCCTCCTGCGCCCCGTCCCAACATGGGCGCCTATGCTCAAAACCAGACTCGCCCCAACATTCCTGCTGTTATAGGAAACAAGGCATGTTTTTCACGCAGAGAGGCGGGGCACTTTGCAAGTCAATGCCCAAAGAAAGGCCTTGGACAGACGAACAACGCACCTAAGCATAACCCATGGTCAAATGGAGGAGCTATGCAAGGTAACCGTGGACAGCAGAACTATGTTCGTGGCAATGTGAATCACGTCTCTGCTGAGAAAGCACAACAAGCTAAGGACGTCATCATTGGTATGTTTCTCACCAACTCCAACCCGGCCACTGTTTTATTTGATTTCGGAGCATTGCATTCATTCATCTCATCCAAGTATGTTGCCAAGTATAACCTGCCCGTATCTCACATGAAACAAACCATGATGGTTAATTCTCCGGGTGGAGAGATGAGGACTAATATAGTATGTCCGAAAGTAAGCCTTAAAATAAGGGGGTAGACTTTCTTGCCAACCTTATTGTCTTGGATTCCCAAGGAATTGACATGAATGGATTGGTTAAGCAAGCACAATGGAGTGATTCAATGTGCTCAGAGGATCGTGCAGTTGACGAGTGAGCACGGTACTCGTATTGAGTTTGAGGCAGCCCAACCTACAACCGAGAAGACAGTGCTGAACCACATCGAGGAAGCGACATTGGAAAGCATTCCGGTGGTTCAAGAATATTCAGATGTGTTCCTGGAAGAACCTCCAGGTATGCCACCTGACCGAGACATTGAATTGGCCATTGATTTAGTACCTGGAACTGCACCTATAGAGAAGAGGCCATATAGGATGCCTGCTAATGAATTAGTGGAGCTCAAGAAACAAATTCAGGAGAAGCTAGATAAGGGTTTTATACGCCCAAGCTCGTCACCGTGGGGAGCCCCCGTGCTCTTCATAGACAAGAAAGATGGGACCCAAAGGATGTGTGTGGATTATAGGTCTCTCAACAAAGTGACGATCAAAATAAATACCCGCTGCCTTGCATAGAGGACCTATTCGATCAAATGAAAGGTGCCCAAATTTTTTCCAAGATTGATCTTCGATCGGGATACTTCCAGCTGAAGATTAAGCCCTCCAACATACCCAAGACTGCATTTTGAACACTGTATGGTTCGTATGAGTATACCATTATGTCTTTTGGGTTGATGAATGCACCCGCATACTTTATGAAACTCATGAATAAGGTCTTCATGGAGTACTTGGACAAGTTTGTCGTGGTTTTCATCGACGACATCAGGGTGTATTCGAAAAGCGAGGAAGAACATGAAGAACACTTGAGATTGACATTGCAGAAACTGCGAGAGCATCAGTTGTATGCTAAGTTTAGCAAGTGTCAATTTTGGCTAAAGGAGATATCGTTACTAGGACAAATCATATCCGAAGGAGGAGTATCGGTTGATCCCGGAAAAGTGAGGGATGTTTTGAAGTGGAACCCACCACAGAATGTGAGGGATATTCGGTGTTTCTTTGTGATGGTTGGATACTACCGCCGGTTCATCAAAGATTTCTCCAAAATAAAGAAGTCTATGACGGAGTTGCTGATGAAGGGGAAAGCATTTCAGTGGACGGAAGCATTTCAAAACAGCTTTGAGGAGCTAAAGAAAAGATTAACAACAGCGCCGGTTTTGGTATTACCGGACGTGAGCAAGAGTTTCGACATATATTGTGACGCATCAAGACAAGTGCTTGGATGTGTGCTCATGCAAGGAGGCCAAGTGGTAGCCTATGCATCGAGGCAACTAAAGAACATGAGCTGAATTACCCCACACATGACCTGGAACTTGCAGCCGTGGTACATGCCTTAATGATTTGGAGGCATTATATCATTGGTCACCGATGTGAGATCTACACGGATCACAAAAGCCTCAAGTATATATTCATGCAAACGGATCTGAATTCGAGGCAACGTCGATGGTTGGAACTCATCAAGGATAATGATGTTGGAATCAACTATAACCCCGTAAAGGCCAACGTAGTAGCTGACGCATTAAGCCGAAAAGGAGCATGTCGCCAACTCATGGTTATGGAGCTGCCACCCAAGCTGCGTAAGGAGTTCAGACGACTACATCTCCGGTTCTTGAACGAGATGGAGGTGATAGAACTGAACTCAACGCTAGAACAAGAGATACGAGATGGCCAAGCAACGGATGAGGAAATCAAGTAAATCAAGGAAAGAATCCGATAATGCATAGAGAAGCATTTCAAGGAAGATGAGAATGGCACGCTTTGGCTAGCGAAAAGGATATGTGTGCCTAACGTGAAGCATATCCACGACACGATCCTAAAGGAGGCACATGACTCACCTTATTCCATACACCCCGGTTGTACAAAGATGTACCTGAAAACTTGCTATTTGTGGGATGGTATGAAAAGGGACATTGCTAAATATGTTGACTTGTGCGACACATGCCAACGGGTGAAGGACGAACATCAAAGACTCGCTGGATTATTGCAGCCATTGAAAGTACCCGAGTGGAAGTGGGAAGACATCAGCATGGATATAATTGTTGATATTCCACGTACTCAGTCGGTCTACGACTCTATTTGAGTTATCGTAGACCGATTGACGAAAACAGCTCACTTCATTCCTGTTAGAACCAAATACACCGTCGCACAACTAGCCGAGCTGTATATGAAGCAAATTGTGTGTCGCCATGGAGTTCCGAAGAGGATAGTTTCAGATCGAGGTTCTCAATTTACCTCTAGGTTCTGGAAGAAGCTGCACGAAGCCATGGGTACGCAGTTGAATTTCAGCTCCGCATATCACCCGCAAACCGATGGGCAAACTGAGAGGACGAATAAGATTTTGGAAGACATGTTGAGAGCTTGTGCCTTGAAACATGGGCGTAGTTGGGACAAGAGCTTGCCGTATACTGAATTCTCATACAACAACAGTTACCAAGCCAGTTTGAAGATGTCACCTTTCAAAGCATTGTATGGTAGACGGTGTAGAACACCGCTGTTCTGGAATGAGACCGGAGAAAGCCAAGTATTTGGACCTGAAGTGCTGCAAGTCGCCGAAAAGAAAGTCCAAACGATACGTGAAAACTTGAAGGCTGCTCAGTCACGACAAAAGGGTTATGCGGACAATATGTGAAGAAGATTGACCTTTAAAGTTGGAGACTTCGTGTATCTTAAGGTGTCACCTATCCGAGGCCAACGACGGTTCAACGTCAAAGGCATGTTAGCACCTCGCTACATCGGGCCATTCAAGATTTTGAGCAAGCGAGGAGAGGTAGCCTATCGACTCGAGCTGCCAACGCACCTCTCCGACGTGCACGACGTATTTCACGTATCTCAGCTCAAGAAGTGCTTAAGAGTACCGGAAGAACAAGTACCGATGGATGAGCTAGAGCTTCAAGAGGATCTGACCTACGCTGAACGTCCCATCAAAATCTTGGGCGTAAAGGAAAGGGACACGAGGAACAAAGTAATCTGTTGGTGCAAGGTACAACGGAGCCATCACACAGAAGCCGAAGCTACGTGGGAGCATGAGGAGGACCTCAAGACGGAATTCCCTCATCTCTTCTCCACTCTATCGAATCACAAGGGCGAGATTAATTTTAGGGGGGGTAGGTTTGTAACACCCTCAATTTCACTACCATGCATTGCATACATTTTTCATATAGAAAAGCATTTAAAAAGAAGAGGAAATAAAGAGAGGAATATAGAAGCTAATAAAATAATAAAAAGAAATAGAAATGGAAAATACTGAAATAAATAAAAAAGAAAAAAGAAATAAAAATAAAAATAGAAAAATAGAAAATAATAAGTAAAATACCCAAATTTGGCCACCCCAAATTTCCCCCAAAATGTCCCCAAATTTTCATTTCCCCTAATTTTTTAAAATTTTCCTAATTTTCCCCAAATTCCCCAAAATTCCCCTAGGGGAATTTCCCCGCACATTTTGGGGGATTTTTCCCTGAATTTGGCTGCACGAAATTAGGGGGGGGGGATCCTATTTTGGCCCCCTAGACGCTCCCCCTTTAAGACTATTTTGGGCTTTTATTTTCTAATTAAATCCTAGCCATTGGAGGAAAATAAATAATAAAATCCCATCCCCTAGCTCCCACCTCTTTTAAAATTAAATCTCATCCATTGGATAATTGGGTTGCTAAAATCCTAGCCACCCTAGCTCTTTTCCCCTTATAAATAAACCCCCGCCCTAGCCACCACCCCCACCTTTATTTTTATCCGCCACCCTCCCCTGCTGCCAGCCAAGTCGCCGCCCCCCCTAGCTGGAGTCTAGCCACCGTCGAGCTCCGTCACGCCTTGCCGTCGCCGAAGAAGAAGTTCCCGACGTTCTGCCCGAGCTGCAGCCTCGTAACTCTCCATAGAAAATCTCCCGCTGCTGTCATTGCAAGTAAGGAGGTCCTGCCTCTAGGAGGATAGGAGGAAGAAGTTAGAAGGACACGCTCAAGAGGCCGTCTACGAGGAACTACAGCACCAAGACTTCAAGACGCTTGAGCAATACGAACAGCGGGAGCAAGGCAAGTGCCCCTTGACCATATTGATCCCATGATTTTGAAATTGTTTTGCTTGCAAAAACTTGTATGCTTTTATCAACTTGATGGGATACCCTTTTATAGAAGTTTACTAGTTTTGTTAACCATCATTGTCGCTGGTAAAGTTGATGAGTCGGGTATGTTCGTTTTTTTTTCCTTTTTGCTTCGCTTAACTTACGGGATACGGGAAGCTGAAAATAAAACATGGTTAGCTACTGCACTCATAAGATTTAACATGATGAGAACTTGATAATGTTAATGATCATGGAATCGAGCAGATCTAGGTGAGCTGGTTCGTGGATGTTGCTGAATGAGATGGTGGTTTGTTTGCCGTAGATCTAAGGACCGGTTCATGCGAGCACATGCCAGAAAAACAGTGTCACCACAAGGCCAAATATTGGTGCAGCTTATCTGACTAATTAGGTGTGTTTCGAGCTTGTTATGGATCATTGGATGGCACGGAGAATGGGAATCGAGGAGGACTGCCCTGGGAACTGCATAGCACAAGAGGGGACCCGTGGGTCGGAGAATGGAGATTCGACCCTGCCGGTGAAACCTCAGTGGGTCTGTACATTCTAGTAGCCCCTTTGTAAATGCTATTTTGTGATCTCTTGGCCATACACCAACATTTGTGTACTTGTATAATGGAGGTCCTCTCTAGTCGCCGACGGGTGCCGAAATCACGAACTTGTGGGTAAAGTGGTGCCACCTCTGCAGAGTGTTAAACTATCATGATAGCCGTGCTTCCGGTTACAAGCACCTGACCAGCTTCCATGTTTAGAGACAAAATATGGGATTGTTATTCGGGTATGGTAATTGGATTTGGTTTTGGGACTGTTTCGGGTCATGACAATGAATTTGGTTTTGGTTCTATGAAAACGAGATGGTTATGAATATTAATAATTATGAGATGAACTTGAGAAAGAGTATTGGCTAGTTGAGGTTTGATAAATGGTGAGTTATGATGAAATAATGTTGATAAATTACTTGGTTATGTTGAGATTTAACTCACCTAGAAATAGTTGTTGTTTTCACCATGTTTGTGAAATAAAATTTGCTTGCTGCAATGAGCCTCTTTATTCCCTACCTTGTTGTAAGCTACATGTCATACTTTTCCCGCACTTGCTGAGTACGACATGTACTCACCCTTGCATTCACACATATACAACAACAACAGGAGAAGAGTACTTCAAGGAACAGGTGGAGTACTAGGCGTGCGCACTACCGTCAACATTTCTGTGGAGTTGAAGTTGGAGCCTATTGTTTTAGTTATTTTCCGCTGTCGTTTATAGTATTACGCTGCTAAATAAGTTGGATATTCATGAGTGAGATATTGAATCATTGTAATAAAGTACTTAAACACTATTCTTACATGGTTATATTCTGAATTTCAGTTTGTGGAATAGATGTGTATGTGTGATGAACATCCTGGGCACACATATGCATTCACTTGGTTCATTTTCGGAACCGGGTGTCACAGTCATGACTTCTTTGTTCTAACGTACACCTTCTTTGTGACATCTCATGTACCTAGCAGTTTTTTTCGAAAGAAACAAACACTTCCACCAAGGTGTCACGGGTATATCGAAGCTGCTTACGTGCCACTTCTGTCGTAACATTTTCACCATCTTCATTAACGACTTCGACATACCTCGATTCACCACATTTTAAACATTTCTTCTCTTTCGCATGTTCTTTCCAGAAAATCATGCAGTTTTCTGGACACACATCAATCTTCTCATATTTCATACCGAGACCCGAAAGTAATTTCTCCGTGTGATACATATCTTTAGGCACTTTATGGGGCCGTGGAAAGATATCGCTGATCAATATGATGAGGTCGTTGTAACAGTTATTAGAAAAGAAATAATTAGACCTAATTGCCATAAGTCTAGTCATGAAAGTTAGGAGGGTCACTTCCGTGTGTTCATGCAGCGGCTGTTCTGAAGCTTTGAGAAGCACGAAGAACACTTCAACCTCCGTTGTAGATGGATCCTCCGTAAGGTTTGGTTGTATAGCTTCTAGCATCTCATCCATCCTTTCATCCCCCGAGTTATCATCAATGTCCTCTTCCACTTCTTGTACAACTTTAGAAGCTATCTCGCCACGAAAGGTCCAGACCTCATAACATGGCGTGTAACCATTTCAACACAAATGTATTGAAAGTTCCACTTTATCCAAAAACATGGTATTCCGGCATTTCATACATGGGCACCGCACCTTATCGGTATTTGATAATGAAAATGCTCGATCTACAAAAGCATATGTCTTGGCCAACCACTCATGTGAGTGACCACCAGATCTGCTCTTCCAACCAGTATACATCAAACCGCGGTCTTCACTCATGTTTTACACTGCAATATAAAGCTATAGAAATTACGTTCACTTTACATCTATTGGAAGGGATAGGTCCTAAACCCACCAAAGAGTGTCCGAGAGGAGCATGCTTATAACGAGACGTGGGGTCCAAATCCAGACAAAATTTCGGCAGCATAACCCTGCTATTCTCCAACTACACGCTTGATAATGGTGCAGCAGGGAACATTAGGGTTACGCCGTCGAGATTTCGTCCGAATCTAGACCCCGCGTCTCGTCATGAGCACGCCCTCTCAGTTACTCCCAGGCTGTCCAAAAAGAGACAATTCTGAACCTACACGCTTCACATGCGTAACGCATGTGAGACGGGCCGGTCCGAACGGGTGACGCATATTGTATAGCTTACATGAATCTTACTTTTTGGAGTGATTTACGAGAGAGAGGTAAGAATGAGAGACAGGAGGAAAGAACGAGAGAGAGATAGTGAAGTGGGACAGCCGTCCTATGTTATGCTCCATCGGGTCCCGCCAGTGATGGCGTACGAGCCAAGTTTCGCTGCTATGGGCTTCTGGATCGAAACTGCGAAGAAAATGGTTCCTAGGGTTCTCGACGGTACTATACTTTGTTAAAGAGCGACAATGGAGAAAATTGACTTTTAGATGGCCCAACTGTCAGGCCATAAATGGGCTGTGCCGGGCTGAGCCGGCTCCAAGCCCGTTTATTTATATATCGATATTATACACTCAAGCAATCAAATTAAACTCAAATTTCTAACAATTTTGAAGTATGTACTAAAATAAAACAAATAATTAAAAAATAAACATACTAAATAATAAACAAATAAAATCTACACCTAAATACTCAAATAAGAAAACTAAATTAAATATTAATATTCAAATAAGAAAACTAAACTAAAATTTACACCTAAATTTAAACTAAGTAATATAGTTAACAAATTAAATAACTAAATAATCTCCACTATTAATTAAGTAACCAAATTATAAAATAAATATTGAACTAACAAATTAACTAATCAACTAAACTAATAATCAACTTAATAATCAACTAAAAAGTAACCTAATTAAGTAACAAATTAACTCATTAACTAAACTAATTAATAAAGTAACTAAATTAATTAATAAATGAACTAAATAAATAATGTATACGATTAATAAAACTTACCTCGATGTGATGGCGAAGCGGGGCGGGCTCGGGGCCAAGCAACGGCGACGGGCAGAGGCAACGCGCCGCGCGAGGTCAGGCAGCGGGGCTCGGGCGGCGCCGGGGCTGGGTGGCGCGACGGGGCTAGGCGGCGGGTGCGGCGGCTCGCGGCTGGGCGGAGGCGGCGGGTCTCGGGCATGGCGGCAGAGCGGAGGCGGTGGGGCTCGGGCGGAATAGCCTGAGGCCGAGACGGCGGCGGCGGATATAAACCGCCACTTACGATGACCCAGTTACTTACGATGGCCTATGTGCCTGGCCGTCATAAGTTAAGCCTTAATTACGATGGTCACGTTACTTATAACGGCTTAGGGTTCTGGCCGTCGTAAGTTAAGCCCTAATTACGATGGGCCTTCTACTTATGATAGCTCAGGGCCCACGGCCGTCGTAAGTAACATAACTTATGACCGCCTACCTTGGCCGTCATAAGTTACATAACTTACGACTGTTAGCCGTCGTAAGTAATGTGGCCGTCGTAAAGTTACGTGTTTCCTGTAGTGTGTTGCCTCACCTGGTGATACCTCATGTCATACATGGGTCTTTGAGATTTATATAGGAACTTTGTTTTGGTCTTCGCATATAAGACTAAAATTTCAACAACAATGCAAAAAATCCACGTGTTGCGCATGCATGGCTCTAGTATAAATGTGCTTCAAGATTGATTGTCTAAGTCATCACTCAAGATGCCTTTATGGCATCCATGTGTTGTGCATGCGTCACTCTCGTATAAATGTGTAACAAGATTGGCCACCTAACACAACACTCAAGATGCCCCTCTAGCATCCTTATGTTCTGCATGCATATCTCTAGTATAAATCTGCCCCACGATTCGCCGTCTAATCCATCACTTTAGGCGCAACCCTGTGATGCTTTTTGTTGTACATGCATCTATAATATAAATGTGGCTCAAGATTTGACACTTAATTCATTACTTAAAGACCTAACCCATCTATATGCTATCATCCTTGTGCTATGCATGCATGACTCTAGTATAAATATGCCCCAAGATTGCCAGGCTATTCTCATTCATGGTGTCTCTCCTGCATCCATGTGTTGTGTATGCATGGTTCTGATATAAATGTGGCCACCTAACCCATCACTTAAGATGTCACTCTACCATACCTATGTTGTACATGCATAGCTCTGATATAAATGTGCTCCATGATTGACAGTCAAGCTCAAGATTGTTCACCTAACTTATTACTTAAGGTGCATCTGTATCACACCAAGTATTGTGCATGCATGTGACGGATATAATGTGTCTCAAGATTGGCCAACTAATGTATCGCTCATGGTGCATCCTTATACATGCATGACCCTGTTATAAATGTGCCTCAACATTGACCGTCTAACCCATCCATCACTCAAAGCGCGCCGGGATTCATATCCTGGCGACAGCGCGCAGCTAAACTTCCCTACATCGATATCGCAACGTCCGACATAGCTACAAGCCAATGCAAGAGATGAACCCCCACGGAGCTGCGGTCGGCATTCCGCCATCGAGCCTGCTGGCTCCGGCAACGCTTGCTGCAGCCGTGGCTGCGGTCACTATTTTCGTTTTGGCTCTGTACCGCAGAGGCAAGAAGTTGGCTACACCGCGTAGCGGTGGAACCAGGCGGCTGCCGCCGGGGCCACAGGGCTTGCCGGTGATCGGCAACATGCACCAGATGCTGGCGAACAAGCCGGTGTTCCGGTGGCTGCACGGGCTGCTCGCAGAGGCCGGCAGTGATATCATGTGCGTGCGCCTTGGGCCCGTCTACGTGGTCGCGGTGTCATGTCCCAAGATTGCCAGGGAGGTGCTGCGCAAGAACGACGCCGTTTTCGCCGACCGGCCGACCACGTTTGCGGCCAAGTCGTTCAGCGTCGGGTACCGCAACGTTAGCATATCCCCGTTCGGTGAGCAGTGGAAGAAGATGAGGCGCATGCTCACCACCGAGATTCTCTGCCCCGCCACCGAGCATCGCCTCCGTGCTGTGCGGGAGGGGGAGGCCGATCACCTTCTCCGGTACGTCCACGTCCTGTGCCGTCGCGATGACACCGGCTTTGTGGACGTGCGCCACGTCGCCAGGCACTTCTGCGGCAACGTCATTCGGAGGCTCACCTTAGGGCGGCGCCAGTTCCGCGAGCCGCTAGCGGGATCCGATGGTGGTCCCGGGCGTGACGAGGCGGAGCACGTCGACGCGCTCTTCGCCACGCTCAACTACCTCGACGCGTTCTGCGTGTCTGACTACTTTCCGGCGCTGGTCGGCCTCGACCTCGACGGACATGAGAAGATCATCAAGGGCGTGATGCGGACGCTGAACCGGCTGCACGACCCCATCGTAGAGCAGAGGGTCGAGGAGCTGCGGTTACTGCGGAAGGCCGGCGAGCGGCGCGTGGCTGCCGACTTCCTCGACGTCATGTCTTCCCTGGATGACGAGGCAGGGCGGCCGCTGCTCACCGTTGAAGAGATCAAGGCTCAAACCATTGTAAGCTAATCGTTGACCTCTGTCTCTTTTTATCTCTCTGAGCAACGAAAATCATTGACTGTAGTGGCATAAAACACTTTATTAAGACTGGCAAACACTTATTCAAGGATTATATCTGGAGCTACTTTTTATGGAATAGATGCCGCTACGGAAGCATGTTGTGATGTCCAGTGGCCACCCGAGTACTGTACGGAAATAAGCAGACGCAGATACGTTTTTTATGTTATGAGCATTGCTCACCAGATGGGTATACAAATATAGTTTATGTTAGAAGTTATAATTAAATTGATTGTTCTAGTGAATTAATAACTTTTATATTTACCTTAGAAGTTATAATTAAAATGATTGTTTCAATGATGAATTATTAGGTCGTGTTTTAGAGGATAGAAACATTATAGACAAATTATTTTATCATTGGCATTACTTTATGATATCAGTTTCTGTTTTAAATGTAAGGGAGTTGCATAGGAATATTGTGCCAACTGCCAAGTTGTATATAGTTACAATGAAAACAGACCCAAGAGCAAATTTTATTGAATAGGGTTGCTTGGGCTTTTTTTGTTTTTGTAACATTCAAGGATTGATTATTTACAGACCATAAAAGTTGTATTTTGACTTTAAAAATATGAGTGGAGACTTGAACTTGGCCGTCAACTCGTAATTACTATGTTACAGTGATGTTGTCGTGTACCTGTCCGTTGCTTATTTTATCAAACAAAATGTATACTCTTTCTGTTCTGATTTATTTGAAGTTAGAAAACATCAAATAAATCAGAACAGGTGGAGTATGCCATGTAGGCACCTGTCCTTTGCTCTATGCATGCAGTACCGACTGAAACAAACACAACATGCACGTGCAGGATTTAATGATCGCGACGGTGGACAACCCGTCCAACGCAGTCGAGTGGGCGCTGGCCGAGATGATGAACCGGCCTGAGGTGATGCGGAAGGCGATGGCCGAGCTCGACTCTGTTGTCGGGCGGGAACGCCTGGTCCGAGAGTCCGACGTCGGCGAGCTCAGGTACATCAAGGCGTGCATACGTGAGGCGTTCCGGCTCCACCCCTACCACCCGTTCAACCCGCCGCGCGTCGCCATGGCCGACACAACCATCGCTGGCTACGCCGTGCCGAGGGGAAGCCAGGTCATCCTGAGCCGTGTGGGGCTCGGCCGGAACCCCAGGGTGTGGGAGGAGCCGCTCGAATTCCGGCCCGATCGGCACCTGCTTGCCGGGGCCGCGAGTACAGTGTCGCTAGCCGAGCCTGAGCTGCGGTTCATTTCCTTCAGCACCGGGAGGCGGGGCTGCCCCGGCCTGTCGCTCGGCACTCTCATCACTGTCATGTTGCTCGCGAGGCTCCTGCAGGGGTTCTACTGGAGCAAGCCGCCCGGCGTCGACTTGCTCGAGCTGCGGGAGGCGGCGACAAGCCTCCTGCTAGCCGAGCCACTGGTCTTGCAGGCTACGCCCCGGCTGCCGGGGCAGCTCTACGCGGCTGAGGACTACTAGGATCAACGGCTGCAGTTTAGTTTGCCAGTTTTTGAGAAGAGTACTGCACGTAGAAAATAAAGATCGATACGAGCTGTCTGAACTTCACGGTGTCAATGTATCGATAAGACTATCCATATTCACAGTACTCTAAGTATTTCATTAAGACAATATTTTCTTTCTTTACAGTACTTTTTTTAAATGCATAGTATATATTACCATTTTTCTCACTCATTATACTCTATATTCTACTATATCATATCAAAACAAGATATGACATTGCATTTCAACTAACACGGTAGCGTTTTAGATTATGCATAGTACCACTTTAAATTTAGAATATCATTTTTCGTACTCTATCTTAAAGTATTACTTAAAGTAACTCGTCGTGGATAATAAAACTCATACTCTACTCTTAATATAGAGCAGAATAAGCACTTAGGTGTGGATCATTTAGCCCCTTTGTACACAATATGTAGTTCTTTCAATGAGTGTGTCCACGTGCATACTTCTGGTTATTTACTATTTTTGAAAAAATGTAGAAATAATTTGGGTGTTTTTTATTACAAATTGGAAGTTTGTTCTATTTTTTCATCGATGAATTAAATATGAATCTATACTCCTAAAAAAACCTTCAACATTTATGAGATGAATATGTGGAGCAATCTGTGCATGCAACCACAAGTAGAAATGTTTCGGCTTCCTTCTGACAACCTGACTACTTTTTTCGTCTCCATTTTATATTTTAAATAAGATTTAATAAATATTTCTTTATTTTTCAAAAATACAGTTATAATTTTGAGTTCTGATTTACTTCTTTATTTAACTTTTCTCACAAGGGTTTACTGCCCTTTTCTATAATGCTGACCTCTGCTGTCACTACATGTGATGCGTGATTTCTACATGTTAACCTTTCAATAGGCTCTGGAGTCTCCTCGAGCTCGGTGACTAAACGATATACAAAAGAATGCAAATGATATATTAATAGCTATATGAATAAAAGTTGTGTGTATAACTAAATTCTATAATAAATTAATTCCAATGCCCCTCATATTTTTACAGTAGCTAACATAGATCATAGATGACCTGCTAGTCAAGTTTCAGAAATTCCTAACAATGTATGTGTTTATATTAAATCCTGAAGGCTTTAATCTTCACTGAAATTCCAAAGAAAATTTGGGACTTTGACATAAAGCAAAGTAGGTTTTCCATGCAGTGCTGGTATATTAAGGACTCCAACAAAATTGGTTTCCCATATTACTAAGCCTTTTACAGAAAGTTATGGATTTTACAAGTCGTTTTTATTTTCTGAATTAGTTCTTGTTATTTTTATGACCATAGAGCAAACTTACTCAATTTGGTTAAACTAAACTTACCCAATGGTTCTGAAAATTTACTGAAGGTCCTAAGGCACTAGAGGCATACTTTGGCCAAATTTTAGATTTTTCTATAAAAAGAATCTCCTGGAATTAATTTCCACAGATGTAGAATAAAAGAATTATTGAGAAACTTCCATAGACTTACATACTAAATAAAGTGTACTACTGGATAGTACTGGTAATAAGGATTCTAACAAAATTGGTTTGAGGATTTTTGGACAATCCTATTGTGAGATATGTTTTTCCAAAGTCTAGCCCGAATCTGGAATTAATTTCCTATTAAACAAACTACCCAGGCCCACTCTTTTATATCCAGCCAATCGGGTTAAGGCAACACGGATCCACAGGGTTAACCGCGCGCGGTCACAAAAGATCCGGCACCACAGATCATACCGGTTACTCTTTACTGCGGCTGACAATTAGGGCCCGCCACCTTCGTCTACCTCTCGCCACTGCAGCCTTCCGGGCCTCTCGGATATCCCAAACTCGCTGCTCGGGAGTAACTCAACGTGTTGAACACGTTGGTACCCTCAGCCCAGCTCGGCAGTGTAAAGGACCAAGTTTTTGGCTTACTAAGTTTTCAGCACACTCACACACCACAGTTCAAATTGTAGAAATCAATTAAACATGGTTGAAGAGCAAGTAACAACCATCAATAGAATAAATAGATGAAGAAGCAACACAATCCAAATGTGGTAATTCTAACATGTCATCTTTAGAGGCTGAGCTCCCTATTAAGTTCCAACCCTCCTTAGGAATGCTCATGCCAAGTTTCATGAAAATCCAAACATGTTTGGAGTACTTTTGAATACAATTATTAAAAGGGATAGTTTGAATTCACATTCAAATTCAAATTACTTCTATCATATGGATTCAAAAGATTTCCTTAGATTCAAACTCAGCATATTTTTGTGAGTTACTCCACCAAATGTCATCTCATTGTGAGTTGATCTTGACGGTAGCTAAATTTGCACTCATTCAAAACTGAATTTGAATTTCAGATTCAAGTTTGATTCAAATTTAGCATAACCAACCTCGAATTTGAATCCTTCAAATTCCAAAATGTCCATTTGGTGATTCCATCCAATTCGAGGGGCATTAGGGTCCATAGAAATTAAGCAAATACATTTGGATGAGTATTAGAGGTGTGGGTCCCCTTTGTCAATGGCTGTAGAGGAAGTAACTTGACTGATCGGGCGCAGCGCCGGCTCTTCTCATCGAACTCCAGCGAGGGGCAGTGGGCACCTTCTTATTTGATGCAAGTACGTGGAGAAACATGTGTAGAGCCCTCCTTCGACCTCCTTTGGCTATAAAACGGGTAGTGTCGGCCGGCGGTCCTCTTTTTCGTTCGCTCCCGCAACACACCGCAAACCCACTCGGACATCGCCGCTGTGGACATCTCGATCTAGCCTTTCTCCGTCATCAACGCCAAAAGAAAGATTGTGTGCCAACCTCTCCTCGAGCTCGGTGAAAACCGTTCATCGATCCATCCCTCCTACGTGTAGAATTTCTAAGTTCTTCTCCACAAGCTCATTTCGGGACCGAGCTAGGTTTAGGCAAAATGCAGCTCGATCGTTAAATCTTCGTCCAAACAGGGTTTAGAAACAGCTTCTAGGTGTTCTTGCTCCCCTCCTCGATCAAACCCCATCGAGAAAACCACACCGAAACCCTGGAAACACCGACAAGCAGCTCGGCAGAAGGGGGTGACCAGTGAGGTCGGGTTTCCCATGCTTTCGGATTCAAACTGAGGCCATGCCGAGCTTCCCTAGGGATCACTGATCGTGGTGACGCGATTGGCATATGAAATGGGTGGCTGGAACATCGGGAACACGGCGCCGATGTGGCTCGACGGCACTGCTCTTGTCTCCGGCGAGCTACGGCGGTTTACCGTCGGCGCAACCTTGCCTCTCGTGTTCAGCATCAAAAAACATGTTGGGGCGGCGAATCTCACCGTCGCCTGTGAACTAGGTCGCCGGGAACGTCGACCTCGCCAGAGCTCCGGCGGCTCGGGGCGGCGCCGGCTGGAGGTAGACGAAGGCGCTGGGTCCCACGTGTTAGTCTCTGATCAGAGCGCCTGCGTGCGGCGGCTTAGTTTAAATTAAACCACGGGCCCGGTTGTCAGTGGCTGTTTAGCGCGGAAATGAATTTTCTTTAGGTAAATAAATCAGGTTTCAGCCCAATCTTTAGAAATTCATAACTTTTAATGAATCTTACAAATTTGGTCAAACAAATTTTGTTGGACTCATCTCTTTAAGTACTGTACAGCAGTATCAGTTTCATTCCTTGAAAGTCTTTAGTTTTGCAGAATTAAATCCCTAAAGTTTAAAATGTTAGAATTAATAACTGGAGATCCACTTAGTAAAAAATTCTCAAATTTGGTCAGGAACTTCCTTTTAATATCCTTTATTCACATGCCAAATTTCAGATCCATCGAGTTTATTAAGTCCACTTAATTATGGGATTAAATTAACCGCCCCTTAGAAAATAGAAAATGTATAGAAACATTTTCAGGTTTTTCTCAAATATTCATTAGACCATAACTTTCTCTAGGATGCTTAGATTGACATGTAGCCACTTCCATTAGACTCAATATAAATTCTAGTTTCTAAAAAGTCTAGATTTGCTTCATGAAAATCCCTAAAAATACACTACAGCAATATCAACAATTAACGACGGCTAGAAACCGATAATTAGTCGTAACTAATACTGTTAACAATGTCTCCTGTCGTGAGCAAGCTTATTCGCGACGGCTAAATAATCCTGTCACGAATAAGTTCCACGGCTGCCACGTGGCGCGGGGAACTATTCACGTTTGGGCCGTCGTGAATAATCGACTTTATTCACGACGGGGCCGTCGTGAATAAGTTTGATACTATTGGCGATAGGACAGGCCATCGTAAACAATTTTGGCTTGTTTACGACGGTCGTGACCAGAAAATCGTCGTAAATAAGTTTGGTACTTTTTTTAAAATAGAAAATTATGTCCTAGCTTCGAGGCCAGCTCTAACTCGATGGCCATCTCACACAGGCAGTCAAAACAATATAAACATCATAGTCATGCAGCAACACTAGACACACACATCACACTACACACTACCACGTCCGCTACCTCCAGAACCCGGAAAGTCGTCCTCGAGCCTTCGTCCTCCTGGTAGCTGCGGTGATGGCGTGTGAGCCTCGGTCGCGGAGCACTGTTATGTATAAGTGTAGTTAGATATGTTATTACTTTAAAAATACATGTTTGCCTAAGTTAGCTTACTATAACCTATAATTAATCAATTTAAACTAGGTTTGTCTATGTTTGAGTAAGTTTGGTGATATTCTAAGAAATTTGGTTAAATTTATCAAATATGGCTATGTTATGTAAGTTTGAGTAAATTTGTACCTCTGCCTTGGTAAACGGGGCCTGTGGCTCCTGTGGGGTCTGCCACTGTGGGAACACATCCGGCTACTCTGCCGCCGTAGCCTGTGAACACAAAACCTTATCACATAACCATCATTGATATGATAGAAATATTAAGTAAACCGACTAGTACATACCTGCATTGCTGCTTGCATCTATAGCATGAATGAGACTTGATACTCGTCCCTAGCCCTCTTTTCTGTGGCTTGACGCTCCCTTTCTTGCTGGAGCTCCTCCTGTGTCCTACGGAGCTCATCTCGGACACTCTGGAGCTCTAGGGAACTAGCCTGCCTCGATCCTGCCTGTCGCGATGAAGAGCCACTCCAGAAAGGCCGTGCCTCCATCGAGTCGACAACTCCATCGAAGATGGCGAACCTACAAAAGAAGAAAGATTATTAAATTTTTGTATCTCAAATTTATTAACATTAAAAAACTAAGAGAACTCACTGTCCGTGAGGTTTCCCGCCTCTAGTTGCATATGCAACTTCTGGGATGATTGTCGCGCTCTGCCATTCGAAGCCTTCACCGTGAAGCCTCTCCGCTTCCTTCCCATACCTTGCCTACAAATACAAAAATGTAATATCATCAAAACTATTTAAAAAAACTTAATACAAATAAAAAACAACTCATAGCGCGTCTGACGCCGCCTAAGAACACAGCTGGTCAGGCTGTGACGGGTCACTTCCCCTGTGACCCCTCTTTCAGACTTGAATCGGAGTCGGCTTCTCACCACTCTCATGCTCTTATATATATGTGTTAGTATAATGAGTAATTTAAACATATTTGAAAATAATAGTAATCACATTTACCATGCATTTAGCCAGTCGTAAGTAGCCGTCCTCACCAAACGTGTGCTTCCTATCCATCCCTCTGCCCTGTCAGCGGGTCCTAGAAACTTCCTGGAATCCCTGACTCGCCCACAGAGCACACAGGGCACGGTAGTCCTCCAGACGACTGCCAAACCAGGCTACACCAACCTGCATACATTTATTATTAGGTTATAGACATTTTACCTATTGTGCTTCTTCCATATTTTAAAATAAATATTTTACAATTTACCTCCGCGTACTGCTCCGCCGTCAAGTACATGGGATCCACGTTCCTGAATGCCCCCAGCTCACCCTCTTCCGAATGCAGCCTCATGTATGCTCTCGTCGCTCGAATTCTTGCATTATATAGCGACTGCGTAACGAGATTCTGGGCGTTGTTCTGGAACACGGCTCTGGCGTAGTCCACCTCAGCCTCGTCCTCCAAATGGTGTCTTGCCTAGAAAAACATATTTATAAATCAATTGTATTAACCATATTATAGAGTTGTATTACAAAAATATATATTTCATGCTTACCATGAAGTCGAACCACACAGCCTCCTGGCGGTTGCCGTGAGCAACGTGCTAGGTTGTGGCGTAATCATCCCACAACGTTGCGGGGACAATGTTCACTACACCGGGGTAGTGCAAACGGATAAGCCGCCCAAGGACACTATTCATCTGCTTGTGGCGTCCTTGATCCGTGAATGAGTCATCATACCAAGACATGATAGAGAATGATAAATTAATATATCTATAACACTAAAATAATCTAAATTGAAGAGTTAGAGATTTACTTATATATCGCTAACCGAACGAATAACTATCCGGTCATATGGGTTTACAGGAGCCCGAGAAGGAGCCACATAGTGACTCCTTCTAGTCCGATGCCTCTGAGGTGGCTCAACGTTTGGTGACCCGTAGGAGTGGTCACAGGAAGAGTCTAGAAGCGGGTCCACAGGCGGGTCCACAGGCTGGCTACCCGACCTCGAAGGATGGTCTTCCTGTGCTGGCTGCAGAGGACCTCTCGTCTCTGAGTCCTCCTGATAATTTAAAAGCATCATAATGTAGATGAATGAAGTAATTATTGACATTATAAGATTCATGAAATGTTATTTACCTCGTCTGACCACTGTGAGGCGACTGCTGCGCCTCTCAGCTCTGGTAGCTGACTAATCAAAGAAGCCCGTCTAGCAGAAAGTCCGATAGACATACTGCCCTGAAAGACGTCGGCTGCCCTGCGCAGGAAACCTCTAGCTACACTCATCGCCTTTCCCTTTCCTCTACCACTTCTTGATGACATCCTATTGAAAAGAAAAATTGGTAATGAATGTAAAGAAAAATATATAAGAAGAAAGAAGACATAAAAGAAACGTTACTTGAAATCTGTTTCAAAATTCATCAGTATCATGACTATGAACTCTACTCCTTAATCCGGACCACCGATCTTCTGTCATGATTCTTTTTCATTTTTGTTTTCACATTTCACGAGTCTGTAAATCTTGAGTATCTCCAACTAACTCCACCAAACATGTAGATATTTGTATGGATAATGCAAATAATACACCTGCTGGACTTGATATGCAAGGACAAAGGTGTCGTGGCTTCGTATACTTTCGTTGTGTTTGACTTCTATCATGCAAAATTGGTTATGTCAAGTTCCATTATTGTTGTCAAACAATTCGTAGTCAAAGAAGACTAATTTAAGCTTATTATTCTCGGCAAAACTAAATTCAAGGATCTTTTTAATGATCCCATAATAATTAGTTTCCTGTCCTTCGGCGTCAACAGCCGTTGTAACAACATCGGTATTACAAGTTGCCTCGAGGGGACGAAGAGCTCCAAATTCAGTTGAACGGAATCGGAAACCATTGATGTCGTATCGACCGTAGCTTCTAACGTTAATGGATCCGTAGAACAGCTGACGCAAGTCCTCATGGACACCAACATCTTTTTTATACTGTCCAAAATATAGACGTTAGAAGACTATATCATGCAATCTCGTAAGTCATATGAGAATAAAGACAAGAAAACGTTACATCATCTCTAAACCAAGATTGAAAGTTAGGCCCTCCATCTAGTCCATAATGTCGCATAGTTTCTACTTGCTTGCTCGTAGGTTGATGCTTAGATTTTCAATTTTGGCAATCAAACTCACTGTATGTATAATGAAAAATAACGATTAGAATATATGTATGACAAACTAGTACCAATTAGTATAGATGGTGAACAAACACTTAATAAAAATATATGTACATCCCGTCAATATTAGCGTACATATAGAGCAAGACAGCCGTCTTTTTCTTTTGTTGTGGCGTCGTAGCTCATGCTACTACCAACGGTGGTGCCTCTCGTTTGAAAAACGGAGAGGTCGCTACAAGGAGGTGATTCATCGACATTGAAACGCAACGTTGGAGCAATAACATTGTGTTCCCCTACAAAGTAAACACTTGGGAAGTAGCCTATCTCCTGAAATGTAAAAGCTGCGACGATGCATCCTTCAATCCTTGCTCTATTGCGAACCATTGGTTTAATACACTTGAGTGCTCTTTTAATGTGGTACATCCACCTATATTGAACAGGGTTACCCACTTTAGCTTCATATGGAAGATGGATTAGGAGGTGTTGCATTGGGTTGAAGAAACCTAGAGGGAAAACTTTTTTCATCTTACATACCAAACTGGTATCTCCTTTTCAAACTTCTCCGTCATCTCCTTTGTGATTTCTTTAGCACAAAGCTATCTATTAAAATAGTTCAGCTCGGCTAACACCTTTCACACTGCATCGTAAAGGTAGCCCTGAAACATAACAGGCAAAAGTATTTCCATGATTATGTGATAATCATAACTTTTCAACTCAGTGAGCTTTTCCGTCCTCACTTCACAGCTCGTCTCAGGCTAGCAGCACAACCATCTGGGAAATTCAATTTTTTCTACCACAGCAAGACTTCTTTCTTTTCTTTAGGTCTAAGAAAGAAAGTAGCGCGTGGTTTGCCACCGGTTTGAGAGAGCTCAAGACTTGAGCTTTTACAAACCTCTGCCAAATATTTTCGAGCCGTAATATTGTCTTTTGTTTTGCCCATCACATCCAAGCATGTTCTTATGATGCATTCGCTCATATTACGCTCCTATAGCATGACATCAAGGTTATGCATGAGATTTAAGGACTTCACATAAAGTAGTTCCCATAATACGCATACATGAGTCCAATTGTCGTCCTCTCCGTAACCAACAAAATATCCAGGACGATTTTCATCTGACACTAGATTGTCCAACATGGCACATATCTCTGACCCATTCAAACGTTGCGGTGGTCCTTTTGTGGCAACGATGTTCTTTCTTAAGGCATTCCTCTGTTTTCTGAACATGTGATTCAGAGGTAGCCAACGTCGATGACAATCAAAGTAACATATCTTGCCACCATGACTAAGACGAACACATTCCGTGTCCGCAGCACATATCGGACATGTCAAACGACCATGAGTACTCCAGACAGAAAACATGTCGTATGCTGGGAAATCATGAACAGACCACAAGTATGCAGCTCAAAGGATGAATTTATGTTTTTTTGTAATAATTGTACGCTTCAATTCTTGTTCATAACAATTTCAGCTCTTCAATCAACGGCTTCAGCATCACATTGACTCGTGAACTAGGATGATCTGGTCCAGGAATGATGAGGCAAAGGAACATTAATTCATACTTCATACAGAGAGATGGTGGAAAGTTGTACGGAATAGCGAACAAGGGCCAACATGAGTATGGTGTGGCGTTTGTACTGAACGGTGAGAAGCCATCTGTCGCTAACCCGATGCGAATATTTCTTTCACCGCTGGCGAAATCTTGATCGAAGTGGTCCAACGCCTTCCATGCCTCACCGTCGCACGGGTGCACCATGACTCCAAGGTTCTCACGTACACCTTCTTCGTGTTATCTCATATGTCTTTTAGTTCTTTTCGAGAGGAACAAGCGCTTCAACCGAGGTGTGATAGGAAAGTAACAAAGCTGCTTATGTGTGACTTCAGTCTATACATGCTCTCCTTCGTCATTATCAACCTCGACAAACCTCGATTTGCCACATTGTAAGCACTTCTTCTCGTTGGCGTGCTCTTTCAAAAAAGACATGCAGTTGTCTGGGCAGACATCAATCTTCTCATATTTCATACCAAGACCAGAAATCAATTTCTTGGACTGGTACATATCTTTCAGCAATTTATGCGGTTGATGATGGATATCGCTGATCAATTTGATGAGATCGTTGTAACAATTGTTATAGAAGAAATACTTAGACTTAATTGCCATAAGTCCGGTCATGAAATTAAGAAGAGTAACTTTTATGTTTTCATGCAGTGGCTCTTCTTAAGCTTTGAGAAGCTTAAAGAACATTTCAACCTCCGTTGTAGGAGCATCTCCATCAACTCAGGATCTATGGCTTCAAGCATCTCTTCCATCCTATCGACTCCCGTGCTATCATCCACCACTTAATCTTCTACATCTTTGGAACATGTCTCACCGTGAAAGTATCATACCTCATACTTTTAATTTCCGCTGCGTGTGTACATTATGTTGTAAAAGAAATTATCTTGAGTAACAAAATGGTTCTGTTATGTTCTTATCGTCTTTTGGTGCATGCTGTTGGGTGCCGCATCGCACGGCACCACCCACTGCGATTCCCGGGCGTTACAGGCGTGGTATCAGAGCCGCATTGGGAATAGCACGCATGAAAAGAGCATATTTTCAGAAAACATAGAGGTATACGAGTGAGAAACGTATAGTATGCCCACATAAGGAGTATTATTGGCATAGTTACTTAAGATGGCAAGATAACAGTGTGTTATTATACAATATTTCAATTCTGTAACGACGCACCTACGTGGAGGTAAGAATGGTATGGAACGCCACCGAAAGCGGATCAATTTCTGTGAGCTCACCCATACGAGGAAAGTAGTGTGGGATGTCCCGTTCAGCTATGGACGGGAAGTGAATATGTTTTCTAAGACTCTTCATGTCTTAGAGACATATGAATGGCACAAGCCTCCAGTGCGCAAACCCAGGGGCAAGAGGAGGAGACCCCATCGTGTGGTTTGTAACACGAAGTGTGTTCTTTAGGACTCTTCATGTCCTATGAGGCATACGAAACCGCTGTTCCACCGGCGTGCTTTATTGCAAAGGTGTGGAGCCCCCGTCGGGTGGTGAATAACCCGATCATGTACCTTGAGATGTGGCTTGACTCAAGGACGGCCCGTATGGCAATGATACGGGGCGTATGTTTTTACTATGACATGGACCTGCCTGAAATGATAAACCAATGTGTGCATCATTATTGAGTGGTTTTCTGCAGGTACCTTAACCACGTTAGTACATGTCGTGTAGAAAACGTTTGTGAGTGATCGTTTTAGTGCCACCACTTGAGACGTATAAGCCGGTATAAAGCCGGTTAGGATTTTAATTTGGTGAGGAAACGTAGTACTGTGATATGATTTGAACTGAATGAAAGAGAAGGTTTGAAAAGAAAAAGAGTAAATTTGGAGTCTAGGATTCTATTAGGGGGTAATGAACTCCTATATTGAACTAAGAGTCAATTGGGAGTATAGATTTATTCACAAAGACTTAGGAATAACCTCCCTGTTTTTGGCAGAATTTTTGCTGAAGTTGAACAGGACATAACTTTTGTTTGGTTGAACCAACGGAGGTGTGTGATACATTTCTGGAAATATTTTGAAGTCTTCTACAACTCTTCAGTAGAACTGCAGATCAGAATCACCCTCCAAATGGATGAATTTCTCAGATCAGTGTGAACTGTCTAGAAACAGGGCAGACACAAATTGCTCTCTGGAAATTTCAGTATTTCGCCATAACTTTCTGTAGAAAAATTCCTAAGGGTCAAGAAAGACACCGTTGGAAAGCTTGTAATATATTCTATGACTTTGTAGTTCAAAGTTTCTCCAGATTTGGAGTTTAATTGTATGAAAATCTTGCAGACAAAGCAGCCACTTTCAAAGGAGGTGCTGTCAAAATTGTTCCAGATTTCTGTTAACTTTGAAATATCACAACTTTTGATCGAGAACTGATATGAAGGCAAATGAAGACTCGTTGGAAAGATATTGAAGTTAACTTTAACTTTGATACGCAACTTGAGACATAAAATTGCAATTGTCATATTCAAATTCTGGGATTAAGACCTATTGGTCATTCTGAACAGAGTAGTACTTATTGTGATTTAGCTTGAGACTTGTTGTTGACAGGGATGTCTTAGACTTCTCTAAGCTCCGTAACATGTTGCCGAGTTATGTTTCAGTTTGTCCTACTGTTGGAATTAAGGGTTTGGACAAACTTGCTCACATTTGATAGATTTCAGTATTGTCGAAACCCTAGTTAGCTTGTGTAATGCTGCAATATTGATGTGATGCTTTTACGGTTATGTTTTCAATTCAAGTTGAGTTTAAACTTTGAATTTTAACCGTTAATTGCTCACTCTTGCAGCATGGATCGTGCTCATTCCAGGAGTGAGGTTGGTGAGTCGAGTCACGGCGAAAGTAATTCTCCACGACAAGAAGTGCCGACATCATCAACCGGATTGGCGGAAATCTTGGCAAAGATGGCTGAGTCTCTGGATCTGTTGGTGCGACAAAGCATACGACAGGAAACACTACAGAAAAATCCCCCGCCAAGCACTTATCTAAATTTTCTAGCAAGACAACCACCGGTTTTCTCGGAAGCGAAAGAACCGTTGGAGTCGGCTCATTGGCTCCAATGTATTGAAGCCAAATTCGATACGCTTGAGTGCGATGAGTATCAGAAGACTCTATTTGCCACTCAACAACTCCACGGAGCTGCTGGAGCTTGGTGGGCGGAGTACATCACTACTCTTCCTGAAGGTCATCGAGTGATGTGGGATGAATTCCGAAATGTTTTCCAGGCACGTCACCTTTGTTCGGGAATTCTACGAACAAAGTATCAAGACTTTCTAGAGTTAAAGCAAGGGGAAAGGAGTGCGTATGAGTACTTCAAAGAGTTTGAAGACTTGATGCAATACGCCACCCATATGGTAGACTTGGAAGTGTTGAAGTGCGAGTATTTCTTCCGAGGTTTGAATGTCGAACTTAAGGAACAAGTGACCATGTTCAATAACGGTATTTACAATGAGTTGGTAAATGCCGCTATCATTAAGGAAGACATGCACCTTCGTTGTGAAGCGGAGCTGAAAAGAAGTATACCGCCAGACAGCGATATCGTGGTTCCTACGAACTATCGAGTGCAGTATTACTCGCTAGTTAGGCAACAAATTCAGCCTATGGTGCAACTCTCACAACCACGGCTGGAGTCGATCACTTATGAGCCTCCACCTCAACAGCAGCTGACAGAAATTATTCGTGCAACCCTACCGCAACCAGCTACGCACGAATTATCTCCACCTCGTGTTAATAGAGAGCTGAGGATTTCTGCAGCACGAAACAGTCGTGGAGCTGAGCAGAGCCACAATTATGTGTCGTCTCATCAATGCTCAGATCAGCACCGTGAACTTTCAAAGAAGAATCTTTCGAAAGCTGGCAGGGTTAATTACACTGCTATTGAGGACATTGCAAAAGGCGAACCAGTTTTAGCGGGCATGTTCAAGTTACATGAACGGCCCACTTTTGTTTTGTTTGATTCCGGAGCCACCCACAATTTTATTAGCAGAGACTATGTGCTGAAGACTAATCTTCCATTTAGCACAGTTAAGCATCCATTTCATATCAGCTCACCCGGAGGCAAGATATCAACAGATGAGATGGTCTCTCGGGCACCTTTATGTTTGGGTGGAAACATCTATCCTGCGAGCCTTATCATACTCAAAGGCCAAAGGATTGATATTATCTTGGGGATGTCATGGTTGACACATTATGGAGCCATCTTTGACATCAGCTCTCGGACTGTCCAACTGACTTCCCCAATACATGGTTGCAACATATTGAATCTTGTGGATCCATCACAACGAGTTGCAGCGGTGCATCAGATTGAAGCTCCTAAACCTGAAGATATTCCAGTGGTATGTGAATATCCAGATGTGTTCCCTGAAGACTTGCCGGGCATGCCGCCCGAACGTGATGTAGAGTTCAAGATTGAACTAGCACCGGGAACCACACCTATTTCTCGGCGACCATACAAAATGGCACCGAAGGAGCTAGCAGAATTGAAGGAGCAGCTTAATGAACCCATGGACAAAGGTTTTATACGCCCAAGTTCATCACCTTGGGGCTGTTCCGCACTCTTCGTGAAGAAGAAGGACGAGACTTTGAGACTATGCATAGATTATCGTCCACTGAATGCTGTCACTATCAAGAATAAGTATCCACTACCGCGCATTGATATTTTATTTGATCAACTAGTGGGTGCTAAGGTATTCTCCAAGATGGATCTTCGGTCCGGGTATCACCAGATAAAAATCCGGGCAGAAGATGTACCTAAGACGGCGTTCTCGACAAGATATGGTCTTTATGAATATCTTGTCATGTCTTTTGGCTTGACCAATGCTCCGGCTCATTTTATGTATCTCATGAACTCTGTGTTCATGCCAGAGTTAGATAAGTTTGTCGTGGTTTTCATCGACGACATCTTGGTCTATTCAAAGTCAGAAGAAGAACACGCTGAACATTTGCGTATTGTACTCCAATGCTTGAGAGATCACAAGCTTTATGCAAAGTTAAGTAAATGTGAGTTTTGGATCAGCAAAGTGCCGTTTCTTGGCCATATTATTTCAGCGGAAGGCATCGCTGTGGACCCAAGTAAAACCGAGCAAGTGCTGAATTGGAAATCTCCAACATCTGTTCATGAAGTGAGGAGTTTCCTAGGTTTAGCGGGTTATTACCGGAGATTCATTCCAAACTTCTCCAAAGTCGCTAAATCTATGACGGAGCTGTTGAAGAAAAGCACCAAGTATGATTGGAGCAATTCATGCGAACAAGCTTTTCAAACTTTAGTGAAGTATCTCACTACAGCCCCAGTTTTGGCCCAGCCGGACACCACGAAGCCGTTTGATGTTTATTGTGATGCATCCGGCATCGGTTTGGGTTGTGTGTTGATGCAAGAAGGACGCGTGGTCGCGTATGGATCCCGACAACTCAGGGGTCATGAGCAGAATTACCCGACGCACAACCTTTAACTAGCTGCAGTGGTCTTAGCGTTGAAAATGTGGAGACATTATCTACTAGGCAATCTAGTACATCTCTACACTGACCACAAAATCTTGAAGTACATCTTCACACAGAAAAAACTGAATATGAGGCAGCGAAGATGGCTAGAATTGATCAAGTACTATGAACTTGAGATTCATTACCATCCTGGCAAAGCGAATGTGGTTGCCGACACACTTAGTCAGAAAGCCCATGTTCACCATCTAGCCATGGCTGCACATGAAGAAGGAGAACCAAGCCTGCGTTTAGTTCCCTATGGATCGCTGTTCAACCTCGCTCTTATTCCTACAATTCGAGATGAGATTGTAGAGGCTCAGAAGAGAGACAGAGGTATGTCTCACATCTGGAGGAGAGTGGACAGCGGTGAGTTGAAGATGTTCCGCAAAGATGAAGAGGGTACCATATGGTTTAACAACCGCATAGTGGTACCCCGAAACATGAAATTGCGGAGGAAGATATTGGATGAAGCACATTTATCCAAGTACTCCATTCATCCGAGAAGCAATAAGATGTACCAAGACTTGAAATCTAAGTTCTGGTGGACACGAATGAAAAGAGAGATTGCGAAGTACGTATCCGAGTGTGATACGTGTCGGCGGGTTAAAGCCGACCATATGAGGAAAGCCAGACCACTTCAACCGCTGAAGGTTCCAGCATGGAAGTGGGAAGACATAAGTATGGACTTCATCGTCGGTTTACCCATGACCAGCAACAAGCATGATTCTATTTGGGTAATCGTTGATCGTTTGACCAAGACAGCACATTTTATTCCAGTCCACACCAAATATGTGGCAAAGAAGTATGCGGAGCTGTTCATCTCGAGAATTGTGTGTTTACACGGGGTTCCCCACACCATCGTTTCTGATCGAGGTGCGTTAATTGTATCCAGATTTTGGGAGCAACTGCATGCTTCCTTGGGAACCAAGTTAATTCGGAGTTCAGCGTATCATCCGCAAACTGATGGTCAAACGGAGAGAGTCAATCAGATTCTGGAGGATATGCTACGGGCATGCGTCATCAGTCATGGGAAGAATTGGGATGACCATCTACCGTTAGCAGAATTCTCATATAATAACGGTTATCAATCCAGCATCAAGATGGCCCCGTATGAGGCTCTTTATGGCCGGAAGTGCCGCACACCACTGAATTGGTGTGAGTCCGGCGAGAGAGTGGTCCACGGGATTGATCTGGTGAATGAAGCCGAGGAACGAGTGCGAGTGATTCAAGCCAATTTAAAGGCTGTTCAATCTCGGCAGAAGAGTTATGCAGACAAAAGACGTCGACCTCTTCACTTCGACATCGGGGACCATGTTTATCTTCGTGTCTCTCCGATGAAAGGGGTTCATCGGTTTGGAGTGAAGGGAAAGCTCACTGCACGATTCATCGGACCGTTTGCTGTCACTGAGATATGCGGACCCGTAGCCTATCGTCTGGAGTTACCGACGTCACTTTCGGGTATTCACAATGTTTTTCACGTCTCTCAACTGCAGAAATGTCTTAAGTACCCAGCCACGGTTCATATGGAGAACATTGAGGATCTTCAACCGGATCTCACTTATTCTGAGTATCCGATACAGATTATTGACGAGAAGACTCGCGCCACAAGAAATCGGACATTGCGATTTTACAAAGTCTTGTGGAGCAACCACACCGCTGATGAAGCCACGTGGGAAAGCGAGGAATTTCTCCGTTTTAATTTTCCTGACTTGTTTGTACCATATGTCCAGTAGTCATTCTCCCTTCTTCTCTCTTATTGTAATCTCGGGACGAGATTCTTTTAAGGGGGAGGAATGTAACAGCTCTAACTTTTGTAAAGTTTGATGTCAACTTATGAAACAAAGTTAAGGCGATAAAAGACTATAGTTGTGTCACATGAAATGATGAACACAAATATGGACAGGTGAGGGAGTTAAAAATTTTCTTTAGCCCATGCTCAACACATGTTAACCTAGGGGAAAGAATTACACTCCCAAAAACTCTAACTCATGTGCACCCTTTTCTATGAGGAGAGTGGAGGAAATTCAAACACAATGTTGACCCTTTTAAAAGGATTCATATTCAGATTGCCAAATGCATGCAAATGAATTCACCAGTACAATTTCCAGGTATTAAGGAGCTTCTGGTCCAAATTGGAATAATTTTGGGGCTCATATACTATTTATTCTGAGGATTAAATGAGGCCACGTTCAAATTCAAACTTAAATTTGAATTTTGAACCAAACAAACTCAATTTCAAAATCTGATTTCAGATTTGAGTTCCTCATAATTCTTTTGACTTATCCCCCAAGTTTGGTCAAATTTGGAGCTCGTTTGCTATTTTATCCGGAGCCGGAGGATAAGAGGGGGGACATGGGGCCCACATGTCAGTAGACTTCAACCCGAAGTCTTCTCTGTATCACGTGGACAGCGCATGCGCGCCACCTTCCGCCGGCCGACGCCAGCTCCTGCTTGCGCGCCTTCTGCTCGTCCTGATCACGGCAGCACGAGTGCAACAACGTTTCTTCGCTTCCTCCTCGGTCTGCCTCGTTCCCGTGCGTTTGCCATACGAGAAGAACACAGCGACCAACTCTGTTTCCTCCCGATCACACAGCCACCACCAAATTTCCTTTGCCCGAGCTCCCCAGAGCAAATAGCAGCGCACCAGCGTGCTCTAGCCGGCTAGCAACTTCACCCCGCCGTCCCGAGCTCGCTGGCGCCTAGAAACAGCAAAGCTTCTGCTGCTCGCGAGTTGAAACTGAAGGAGCCGAAACTGATCACCGTGGCCAGCCAAAACCAGGAGGGATCACGGCCAAGCAAGCCACCCCATCTGTGCACCTACATGTCTAGATGCTCACCTCCGAAGCTCAGCCCTAGCCATTGATCACAGAGGGAGAATTTCAGGTTTTTCTCCCGGGCGGCAGAAACGGACCTTGAGGTAAGGAATTGTAAAATTCGTCCTCAAATCGTGTTTGTTGGGTCTCAAACATCACACACAGGATGTTAACTTCCTAGCACACCTCCTCCATTTATTTTGGACCAAGAAATTGAGTGTAGAGTGAGGAATCCGGGTTCTTTTTTAGGGTATACCGCTGGACCCTATCGGGCACACAGTGCCGATAGGTTTAGAGCCCTCTCCAGCTTGTTTAGACCTCATGCCGGTCTTCTACATGATCTCCTGGTGCTGTAGAGCCAAAGAACCGACCATTTGGTGGAGAATTCACCGTGCAAGACCTCGCCGGAGCCCTAGGGTTTGCTGTGGCCGGTGCGCCCTGTTTTCCGGTGAGTTTCAGCCGCCGGCGACCTCACCAACGTGTTCGGCGTGTGGAAATACGGGGGGGGGGGGGGGGGGGGGGGGCGGCCAGCATGGGGTCTGGAGGTGGCTGGGAAGTGTTTTCCGGCGACCTCGCCGGAGGGGGCCGCCACTGCCCTGTTTGGCGCGAGTCTGGAGGTTAGGGATGACTGGAGATTAGTGAAAACCACATAAGGATTTGTTGTGCTCACATGAAGCCATTTCATGAGCTCAAATTTTGCACACTGCCTAAATAGCTTCCATAGAAGCTGTGGTTAAATTCTCAGCTTCATTGGACCTCTGGAACTTGAGCTACCATCTTTTAGGTTTAAGTGTTCATATAATGGACTTAATCACATGGTGATTACTAGTATCTCTTTTCGCCCTACCTTTCATCTTCTCTAAGGTTTAGATCCAAAAACAGAAACCTTGCTGTTGTTTAACTCTCTTATGTGTGAGTTAACTTGTACAACAGTTTTGAATCATTTTCTAAATTGCTTTCGAATACATGTGCATAAATCATCTTAATAGCACGTGACGTCGATGTTCGACGAGGACTCGACTCTACAGCGAGGATCTCCATCTCGTGACGAGTTTGGTGGATTCTCCGGAGGAAGACTAACTCCAAGATTCTAACAAAACCATTGAGCAAGGCAGGCCCCGGCTTGCATATCGTTACCGTTTTAAATTTTGCTTTACTTCACCTCATGTTTATTAGACTTGATATTGTGCATTATGTCTAGGATGATTGAAACCCACTTACATGGCTATTACATCCCTGATTAGAAGGTTTAGGGTAGGCTTTTCCTCGTCGTAGATGCTAGGCTAATGTTGTAGCTAGCTCGCTAGAAGTCGAGTAGTAAAAAGCTATTCGCGAGAAAGTTCGAGTAATGGAGTTACTCGCGAGAGGTTGATGATAAGAGCACCCTCATGAAAATGAGATGGGGACGGGGATGTTCCTGTAGGATGGAGCGCTCAAGGTTGGTCTCGACCTGCGATGGGTGTGACAATGCTTGAGACCACATTTGGCCTAGACCGGGATGGTAAGGCAAATGTGGAGGTTGGTTGTAGCCCCGTCCGTGTCGGTTAAGGACCGTATGTATGCGGTCCTGCTGGACAAGATTGAGCTGTACCGGATATATAGTGGGGTATGGGACCCATGAAACCGATGTAACTCGATGGACCGTGATATAGAAACTCATCCTTCGCGTGTGAATGGCGTTGAGAAGGCGGGAGGTGTAAATCCTTTAGCGGGCAACTTCGACGTGTCCGCGTAGAGGACCATCCTGCTCGGCGCGAAACATTTTTCTATGTCGGGGTGTTGTGTGAAAGGTTGCTGCATACAATGTAAGAAAGAGCTCTTGAGAGAGTCTTTCGAGGCGGGTGTATGTGTCGTGTATTCTGGGTTGTTATTGATTCGAATCACTGTCGCTCGCGGAAGAGGATTGAGCATACTTGCCCACTGCGCCGTGACGTAGTAAGAAGAGGAACTAAGTCTCGTAACTTGCTGTTTGTGGATTAATCACTGTATTGGAACCTTGACTGAAGTAGATATAGAGCCAACTAGATTTCATTTACGCCTTAGGCTGGCAACATCGGGATAAGCGTTTCTTGTTTGATTGTGGACTTCCGATGTTGTGAGGCGTGAGGACCACTAAAATGAAGGCTATAAGAATCTGAATATAAGGATCAAGTTTAGTCAAGCTGCATTTTGCAAATTCCTATTCCTACTGTCTTACTACCCCTGCATTCACAGTTACATGTCTAGGAGTGACGGTTAAGTCTTGCTGAGCCTTAGTGCTCAGGGTTGCTTCTGAGTTGTTTTGCAGGTAGCAGGATGCCTGCTATGATGAGGGTTGTTCGGTGAGGCGATGAACCTCACGGTTCGTTCCACTCATCGGAAACCTAGCCGCTTCCTTTCTTTGGTGAAGCTAGTAGGAAGCGTTCATGGGCTGAACGACTTCTCTCCGGCGTAGTTAGAGTCGAGAGTGAGTAGATTGTCCAGCTAGTTTTAATTTCCGCTGCGTGTGTACATTATGTTGTAAAAGAAATTATCTTGAGTAACAAAATGGTTCAGTTATGTTCTTATCATCTTTTCGTGCATGCTGTTGGGTGCCGCATCGCACGGCACCACCCACTGCGATTCCCGGGCGTCACACAAAGAAATCATGACACATCCGTCCGACGGTGATGCATGGAAGGCGCTAGACAATTTTGATCCAGATTTTTCTCATGATGCGAGAAATGTTCGCATCGGGTTAGCGACAGACGGATTCTCACCGTTTAGTACATACGCCACGCCGTACTCCCGTTGGCCCGTCTTTGTCATTCCCTACAACCTTCCACCTGCTTTATGTATGAAGAACGAGTTCATGTTCCTCAGCCTTATTATACCTGGACCTGATCATCCTGGGTCACGTCTCAACATGATGTTGAAACCACTTATCAAAAAATTGAAAGTGTTGTGGACAGGAGTCGAAGCGTACGACAGTAACAAGAAGCAGAAATTCAATCTTCGAGCTGCTTATTTGTGGTCAGTCCATGATTTCCTGACATACGACATGTTTTCCGGATGAAGCACTCACGGTCGTCTGACGTGTCCGATATGTACTTTGGACACGGATTGCTTTCGACTAACTCATGGAGGCAAGATATCTTACTTCGATTGTCACAGACATTGGTTGCCTTTGAATCACATATTTAGGCAACAGAGAAATGTCTTTAGAAAGAACACCGTTGTCACTAAAGTAACACCGAAATGTCTCAATGGGTCGGAAATTTCTGATATGTTGGACAAACTGGTGCCAGATGAAGGCCGTCCTGGATATTTCGTAGGTTATGGAGAGGAACACAATTGGACTCATAAATGTGGACTTTGGGAGCTACCGTATGTGAAGTCGTTGATTCTAATGCACAACATTGATGTGATGCATCAGGAGCGTAACATGAGCGAAAGTATCATAAGCACATGCATGGATATTTCTGGCAAAATGAAAGACAATATAAAAGCTAGACTAGATTTGGCAGACATTTGCCACCGTCCAACTCTTGAAATCTCTGAAAGTGGTGGCAAGTCACGTGCTTCATTTTGTCTTCGATCTAAAGAAAAGAAAGAAGTCATGACATGCATGAAAACTTTGAAATTGCCAGATGGTTACGCAGCTAGCCTAAAACAAGCCATGAATGTGAACACAGGAAGCCTCAGTGTAAAAGTCATGATTATCACATTATCATGGAAAGACTCTTACCTGTTACGTTTCGTGGCTATCTAGATGATGTAGTGTGGAAGGTTTTAGCAGAGTTCAGCTATTTATATAGACAGCTTTGTGCTAAAGAAATCAAGATAGGGATGATGGATAAGTTAGAGAAAGAGATACCCGTACTTTTATGTAAGATGGAATTTTTTCCACCGGGTTTCTTCAATCCAATACAACATCCGCTTATCCATCTTCCATTCGAAGCTAAAGTTGGTGGTCCTGTGCAATACAGGTGGATGTATCACATTGAAAGAGCGCTATGATATCTGAAACCAATGGTTGGCAATAGGGCAAGGGTGGAAGGGTGCATCGCTGAAGTATATGCTCTTAAGGAAGTAGGATACTTTTCAAGTATCCACTTTGCAGATGAACACAATGTCAATACTTTGGTGATGCGGTACAATGTGGACGAAGCACCCACTTTAAGCGACCTCTCCATTTTTGAAACGAGAGGCACTATCGTTGGTAGCTACATGACCTACGTCCTACCCGAATGTGACAGGACTGCTACTTTACTCTACATGTACGCAAATATAGAAGGCATGCAGGAATACTTCGAGTAAGTGTTTCTCCTACATTTATGCTAATCGACATATTTTGCTACACATGTATTCTAAAAACTTTTTATTCATGTTCAGCGAGTTCCACAGACAATGTTGGCCACATAGTCATCAACCTACGGCCAAACAGGTAGAAGGGATGCGACAAGAAGGAATAAATGGAGGGCCAGGTTTCCTATCCTGGTTTCGAGATTATGTAATACTTTATAAGTTACTATCCCATTATAAGTTACTATCCCATTATAACTTACGATCATGTTTGATAGTGCTAGACTCACAATGTCCACAAAGATTTATGGCATCTATCTTATGGATTGGTGAATGTTAGAAGCTATGGTCAATATGACGTAAAAGGCTTTTGGTTCTGTACAACTCATTTCGAAGCTCTTCGTCCTCTCGCGGCAACATCAAATTCCGGTGTTGTGACGAGAGCAATTGACACTCAAGGGAATGTAACCGATTATTATGGGATCATTAACAAAATTCTTGAATTCACTTTTACCAGAAATAAGACACTGTGACTGGTTTGATAGCACTCATGGAACTTGAGAAAACCAATTTGGAATGGTGGAAGTAAAACATAAGGAATGACTACAAGGTTACGATACATTTGTTCTTGCACACCAAGTGGAGCAAGTGTATTATCTATCTTATCAATGCACAAAGCTCAGTGCTTGGTGGGTGGTATATAAGGTGAATCCTCATGAGCGGTTATATACTCCTAGGGATGATGGTTACCATGATAGTGAAGAAGTTGAAGAAGTGTACCAAGAAGAAGAGTTGCCCGACACTTTTACCGTCGAGCCTGGTGCAGGACTCGATCAATTAGTTGGAGATGTTGAAGATGTAGACATAGATGATATGCGAAAACGGAAATTAAAACAGGTCACGATGGAAGATCGTTGGGCTGGTTTAAGGAGTAGGGCACATGATAATGATGTTGATGAATTTTGAAAGTGATTACAAGTAACATTTTCTTTTAGCTAGTAACATGAATATTGTATATCTTATTTGCATATTTACTGATTATATATTAAAACAGGATGGCGTCAAAGAAGAGTAAGAAGATGCATCCGACGAGGGGGTTCTTCCCCTCTAGAGCTGAGGATGCTTTCGCTAGTGCCTCGTCGACCGGGAGCAAGCGCTCTCAGCTGCCGGGGTACGTTTGGAGCAGCTCTAGGGCTTCGTCACAGCAGTCCACATAGGTAAATTTAAATATTCTTTAACAATTTTTTCAAATTCAATATCCAATTAAACTTACTTATGAATCATTTGAATGTTGTAGTCCTCACCGACTGACTCAATGGCTATGGCGCCAGTTGAGCTTGGCTATCCTTTGGTGAGCTAGCCCTTGGCCAGCCAACCCTTGGCTGGTGAGCCTTCGGTTTTTGAGCCGTTAAACTCGACTGGTGACGAGCCTTCTGGATCACCAGACGTGGTGTCCCAGCAGACGAGGAGGACGAGGGGGACTAACTTTGTCAATCCTCCTGTGGTCCCTTCATAAATGATCGTGATTCGTCCGGTCGGAGACAGGTAATAAAATCATAGTGTTCAATTCTGGTTTCTTTTTGTTACTTATGTAATGAATTAATAAATGTCTTGCAGTGCTTGGTACGACGCGTCTTTCACCGGTGAGAGACACCATAGACCGGTGAACAGTGTCCTCGGGTCCTTAGTACGTTTGCACTATCCCAGGGTCATCGACAGGGTGCCTGCTACTTCATGGGAGGATTACGCACGCGCCCATCACCAGGAGCACGACAACGTTCAGGAGGCCGTATGGGCCGATTTATGGTAAGTATGTTAAATAAAGTTTCTAAATTTTTACTATTAAACTCTTTTAATTTACATCTCTTCAATATATTCTTTATCACAGGAAAGGTATATTTTAGAGGACCCGGATGACCCTCACATGTTGGAGGATGCGAGAAAGTGTTTCACGTCAACGCTGCGAAGGCAGTTCAGCAAGCTTTGTCGAACGCTCGTATTCAAGTTACCAATGAGCACTTGAAGGCAGACCAGCACCACGTGCTACACTTCCAGCAGGAGAGCGAGAGGCACCTGACGGAGGAAGAGTACGCACAGGTATGTGTGGTGTAATAAATATTTTCTCTGAGCATGGGGCAGATGAATCAATGGTATTTTAAGCGACCTACAACTATGTGCTGGGCCACGTGAGCTGGTTGCCGGGTCAGTCCGACGCATACCGGGCCCTTTGTCGATACTGGGCTAGCGATGAGTTTAAGGCTAAGTCCCAGAGAGCTCGAGGGTGCAGAGGGGTTGAGGGGAAGCACAACCACGGCCAAGATAACCAGTTGCGTTTAGCTAAGCGCATGGTAAGTGTATCTAACTTATGTTTATATATTCATAATATACTGTTTGTACTAACACGTATTGACAGGAGCGTGAGACGGGGGTGCCGCCGACCCCTGCTGAGATCTGGAAGAGAGGTCACGGGGACCCTTCTCAGCCCCAGGGGTGCAGTCAGGTCGCAGCCGAGCGGTTGATAAGTGTAGAAATCATCCATAGTTAATTTAACAATATGGATTGATGAAGTTACATGGTTTTCATGTTTTTCAGGCTAGGTACGGGGAGGAGGCTAGGAGGATACATGGTGCAGATTTCAATTGGGAACATGAACCAATCGATCCTCAAGCCGCGTATGCAAGCGGAGGTGGAAAAGCCCACAGAAGGTGAGTTACTAACTCATTTTATCGTTTTCAATTCAAAATATTCAAGATATTTCTATTCCATATCACTGATTCTTTTTTATAGACTCGCTATATTCAACGGAGTTGTCGACTCGAGGGCGGCGAGACCTGCGAGAGGCAGCTCCACACAGTCTTCGTCGGCAGGCCCGAGTCGCCGTGTCTTGCAGGTGGAGACTCTTGCGCGTCAGGTCCAGGAGAGTCGCGAGCAGTATCAGGCGGTGATGGAGGCACAGAGGGTGGCGATGGAGGTCACCATCTCCTAACAACGAGCCTGCATGGAGCAGATGCGGCAGGTGATGGAGATGCAATGGCAGACGATGACGGTAAGTTAAAGTAATTTAAATTTATCGCATTCTTAATAATATGTAATAACTTGTAACGTTTGCAATGACAGAGTTTCTTTCAAGGCTGCGAAGCCCAGGGGTTGCACCTCGAGCTATCTCCACTGCCACCACCAATTTCACCGCTAGAACTGGAGCTACCGCCGCCGATGCACACTTCTCCGAGTTTTCAGGTAATCAAAAACGTTCTTCTAGTCAAAAACAAAGTTCTGAACTAATCCATATGTCAAACAACTTCTATGTGTTGCAGGGATCAGTGACGGAGGCTCAAACTCCGTCGCCGTATATACCGGTGCCTGGGCTGACGCGCGGCGAGGACGTTGGCGGCTCTGGAGGTAGCGCTAGCAGATAGGCTCTATTCCTTTTTTTTCTATTGTTGTGATGAGATGCGAGACACTTTTGTGTTGTGATGAGATGTGAGACACTTTTGTATTGTGATCGATTGAAATGTTATATGTTGTCTTTTGTGTTATCTCTATCGTGTTTCTGGCCATTGAACCGGGCAGAATGTTCTGTTTTTTTTAATAAAAAACCTTAATTGTGACGGCTTTTTATACAGTACCATCGCAAATAAGATTACAGCCGTCGCAAACTAGCCTATGTTATTTGCAACGGCATGAATACGGCCGTCGCAAATAGGTTCTTATTTGCGACGGCCGCAGCCACCGTCGCAAATTGTCTTGTCGGGCCCATTCGCTGGGCCCGGGACCTTATTTGCGATGGCGTGCCAAAGCCGTCGCAAACAATGTTATTTGCGACGATGGCTGTCGCAAATAAACTTAATTGTGACAAAAAACGAGCGATGGTCAGAAGCCATCGCAAATAAGTGAAACCGTCGCAATTAGACTATTTGCGACGGTTTTTGACTTATTTGCAACGGCCTCGGCTGTCACAAATGATTGGGTTTCCACTAGTGATGTGACATGTTTTTTGGATGAACCCTGTAGGTGTAAATCTATTATAATCGCTGTCCCTCACGGCCAGTGAGTACCACTTGTTCATTGTACCGTGATGTAGATAAAGAGAATTGTTGCCATGGAATTAAACTGCTGTTTTGAGTAGATACTTGATGTGTGAAGTATGAGCAAATGAAAGTTTCTTTTCCACCTGAGGCAGGGAACAGAAGAATGAAGTGTTTTTTGTTTGATTGTGGATTTCCTATATTGATCAGCACAAGGTTATTACCTTACATGATGCTAAAATCTGATAATAAGATTCAAATAACTAGGCGAGTCTTTATGCAAAGTTTCCTTCCATTGTAGTCTAAATACCAGGTAGAGTTGCATGTTCTAGCGGCGTCGGGTTAGACTTGCTGAGCTTTCATGCTCACTGCTTGTTGTTGAAGCATTGCTGCAGGTGAGGACGTAGAAGAAGAGGTCCTGATGAGGAGACGGGTCCCCCAGTGGGTTCTATCGTCGAGTGGGAGCCGTACACGCTGCCATATTAAGTGCTGCATGTGTTGTTAGTGGGAACATGTTCACGGGCTGAACATGAACTTTTTGCATAGTCTACGCTCAAAAGTGTAGCCTATAAACGTATATGATGTAAATTATGTTTCAGAAACTCTTTGTAATATAAGAATTTAGCTTCTGCTGTTTAAATTATGATTGTCTTTATACGTGTGCTATCCTGTGTTGCGCAATACAACGCCCCTCAGCGAGATCCTGGAATGTCGGGACTCCGGTCCCCACATCGTGGTATCAGAGCTCCGTTGAGGTTTAGCACACTGAAGAAGACTCAACTTTTAAAAACTCGGTGAGGAACGAGTAATAGCCCACATAAGGATTGTTATTAGTATAGATAAGTGGCAATTTTAACTTATTTGTGATATCAGAAAACATATATCTCGAGACGTTAAATGTCTTGTGGGGTGCATGGCTGCACTGGCCACTAGTGCGCACAAGCTAAAGGGTGGAGCCTCACGGGTGGGAGGTAACTCTACTAGCTTATGTATTCTCTACGACTCTTTATGTCGTTTGGGGTATGTGAGCAACACCAGTCCCCGGTGTGCTGCGGGCAAGTCGGCAGAGACCCCGTCACGTGGTTGGGAACGTGAACACGTATGTAACACCCTCAAAATCCATTCACTGCATGCATACATTTTCATATAGAGAAACATTATGAAAGAAGTTGAAATGGAGAAAGAGTCATAAAAATGGCGGGGAACGGGAAAAGGACAGCTGAATGAGCCAATTCCAAACGGTCGAAGTGCGCTGCCGACAACCCCCCCCCCCCCCCCCCCCGGGGGCGCGGGACACGTGGCTGCTTTGGAGCTCACCCGTGCGGAAGGGATGAGGTCCCGCCCCGCCAGAACACGTGTCGACTTTGGAGCTCACCCATGCGGAAGGGAGGAGGTCCGGCCGCGCGGGACACGTGTCACCTTCGGAGCTCGCCTCGAAGGAGAGGCGAGGCCCAACCCCGCGGGACACGTGTCACCCTCGGAGCTCACCTCCGAGAGGTCCAGCTCCGCTGGACACGTGTCATCCTCGGAGCTCACCTCCGAGGAGAAGGGAGGTCCGACGCTGTTGGACACGTGTCGCCACCGGAGCTCGCCTCTGTAGAGAGGGGAGGCCTCGCCCCGCCAGACACGTGGCGCACGTGGAGCTCGCCTCTGAGGAAAAGGGAGGCCCCGCCCCGCCAGACACGTGACGCATACGGAGCTTGCCTCTGAGGAAAAGGGAGGCCCCGCCCTGCTGGACGCGTGGCAGGCACGGAGCTCGCCTCTGAGGAGAGGGCAGGACCGGCCCTCGCTGGCCATCTGGCGCCTCTGGAGCTCACAACTGTGGAGATGCAAGGTCCTTAGGCGGTTTTTCCTCCTGTGCGTGGGATTACCCGGTACGGAAGTTACCAACATGATTTTCCCCACGATTACTGCCGCACCAAATCAATTGGAGATAAGTTGTTAAGATCCAAAATTGAGTTGGATTCTTATTTGAGCTCCAATTGGAGTAGGACTCTTCTTTTTCCCCTTATAAATAGAACCCAAAACCCCCTTGGCCGCAGCCACGTACTCTTTTTCCACCTCCCAAGTCGACGACTTGGAGGCCTAGCCCCAACTCGCCGAATTGAACACCACCCCCTCGCCGGAGTTCAGTCACCGGTGAGCCGCCGTTGAGCTCCGTCGAGTTCGCCGTCGCCGGAAAAGAGCCGACGATCATAAGGAAAGTAAGGTAGGTCTTCGTTACCTTCTTACGACACCGTAGCTGTTCTACACATCCGTTCTCTTCGCTCCCTTCGAGCAGAAACTTTTACATATGGACAGAATATGTTTTGATCGGTTTTTGACGGTGGTATTGATCTAGATCTTTAGTCAAGATCATCACCACATCCACACTTGATCCCTACACCCTTGTTCATCATAAAACCCCATAAAAGCCATTAAAACATGCCAGAGCACGTACAAACTGGTTTAATAAAACAGCACCATAGGATTTACATTCATCCACACCATTGCATATCGAGTAAGAGTTTGTGCATGATGTTTGATTGCTGTAAATCTTGTATGTGCATGATTGTTGAGTAGAAAGACAAGCTCAAGGGGCCATCTACGAAGAACTACAGCACCAAGACTTCGAGACGCTTGAGCAACAAGAGCCTCGGGAGCAAGGCAAGTGCCCCTTGACCATATTGATCCCATGTTTTGAAACTGTTTTGTTTGCGAAAACGTGTATGCTTGAGTCAACTTGATGGGACACCCTTTTATAGGAGTTTACTAGTTTTGTTAACCATCCTTGTCGCCGGGAAAGTTGATGAGTCGGGTATGGTCATTTTTCCTATTTGCTTCGCTTAAGCTATGTGATATGGGAAGCTGAATTAAAACAAGGTTAGCTACTGCACTCATATAAATAATGATAATGAGAACTTGATGATGATAATGAGCATGGAATCGGGGGGAGATCTAGGACAGCTAGGTTTGTGGATGTTGTTGAATGAGATGGCGGATTACTTGCCGTACATCTAAGGACCGGTTCATGCCAGCACATGCCAGGAAAACAGTGCCACCACAAGGCCAAATATGGGTGTGGCTTAGCTGACTAATTAGATGTGTTGCTAGTTTTTTATGGACCGTGGAAGGCGCGGGGAATGGGAGTCGAGAGAGGACTGCCCTGTGAACTGCATGGCCCAAGAGGGGGCCCGTAGGTGGGAGAATGGTGATTCGAGCCTGCTGGTGAAACTTTAGTGAGTCCATACATCTAGTACCCCCTTTGTAAAGGCTATTTTGTGATCTCTTGGCCATACACAGACGGTTGTGTACTGGTATAATGGAGGTTCCGCAGTCGCCGACGGGTGATAAAATCACAAACTTGTTGGTAAAGTGGTGCCTCCTCTGCAGAGTGTAAAACTATCATGATAGCCGTGCTTACGGTCACAAGCGTCTGGCCAACTCACATGATTAGAAGGAAAACTTGAGATGGATGTTGGGTATGGTTATGGTATGGTCATTGGGATTTCTTTTTTGGACTGTTTGAGTCTTGACAAAGAGTTTGGTTTTGGCGATATGAATAAGAGATGGTTATGAATATCATGAGCATGAGATAAAGTTGAGAAAGATTGATGGATGGTTGAGACATGATAAGTGGTGAATTATGATGAAGGTATTTTGCTGTTATAACATGGTTATGATGGGATTAAACTCACTTAAAGGTAGTGGCTGTTTTTACCATGTTGACGAAATAAAATTTGCTTGCTGCAAAGAGAGTTTTCATTCCTACCTTGTTGTAAGCTACATGTCATACTTTTTCCGCACTTGCTGAGTACAACATGTACTCACCCTTGCATTATCACACAAAACATCAGCTACAGGAGAAGAGTACTTCGAGGATCATGTGGAGTACTAGGCGTGTGAACTACCGTCAACTTGCCTGTGGTGTTGAAGATGGAGCCGCTGCTGTTTAGTTGTTTCCACTATCATTTAGAGACTTCCGCTGCAAGAATAAGTTAGAGATTCATGAGTGAGACAATGAGTCTATGTAATAAAGTACTTAAACCCTATCTATTGGTGGTTATAATCTTAATTCAGTTTGTGGATTACATGTGTATGTGTGATGAACATCCTGGGCACACATATGCATTAGCTGGGTTCTGTGATTTACGGGACCGGGCGTCACAGATTGGTATGAGAGCCACGTTGACCGTAGGACACAAGCCTAGGTAGATTGGACACTCTAAAACACATAGGCACACCCCTCTAAACCGCTATTTTTGAAAATTGCTTGCTGCTGCACCTTTCTTGTCAATTCAGCCACCGCAAAATGCTATTTCCAGCCCCTCTTTTCTCTTCTTTTGGACAGCAACACCTTTGCTTCTTACTCCATAGCTTCTAAAGTTTTGGAGTTGTTTTCTTCCTTCTCTAAAGTTTTTCATGTCCTATTTATAGATGCCGGTGATCCGGAGCACGAGTACTCGTTCACCATTACGTGGGAGTGCACTTAACTGAGGTGTCCGATGGACCACCCCCGTCACACGGCGGGAACAGCACCAGTTCACCTGATTAAGTTTAGGATTCCCATTGAATAAGCCGTTATAGGAACGTTTAAATCGTAGTAGCTTGAATAGGAGTGGTGTGTTGAACTTTTGTGATGATTGCTTGTGTTTGTGTGCTGGTGTGAGTTGTGGGACGCCTCGGCGGAAGTCCACATCCACACATAGTAGAGGGATGTGAGATGCTTCAGCATGTGTTCACATCCTCATATAGGCTGAAATTAATAAAATAAGATATTTAGTTAATACACCTTGATGCATATAGTTGGGGGTATCGATCTAAAATTCTATTTTCTATTCCACCCAACTCTCTCTCACAGATGGTGAGGGAGAACGCCAGCCGTCAAAGGAGGAACATTCGTGGCAACCATGAACCACAAGAGGATGGCCATGTTGAAGTTCCTGAGAATGCTAACCCCGGGTCTGGTGCAAACAATCTTGAATGGTTGATGGCTATGCAGAACCATCTCATGCAAACTATGATCCAAACTTTGGGTCAGCTGCAAGCCAACAACAACAACAATCCTAACCCCGTTCCTGCACCACAACCGCCACCACCTCCACCACCGCCGGCTCACAACAGATTGGGAGAGTTCATGAGAACTTGACCGCCTACTTTTGCACAAGATAATGATCCCCTGGAGGCTGATGATTGGTTGAAATCCATGGAAAAGAAGCTTGCTATTGTTCAGTGCAATGATCGGGAGAAAGTTCTCTTCGCATCACACCAACTTATGGGAGCAGCCGCTGACTGGTGGGACGCTCTTTGCAATGCTCATGACAACCAGGAGACTATCACTTGGGCTGAGTTCAAGGAGAGTTTCTGCTCTTATTACGTCCCTGCTGGATTCATGATGCTTAAAAGGCAAGAGTTTGAAGGTCTCCACCAAGGAAAGAAGAGCGTGAATGAGTACCTCAACAAGTTCACGCAGCTTTCAAGGTATGCTCCATAAGACGTCAACTCGGATCAAAGGAAGCAATACTTGTTCATGAGAGGGTTGAACAATGAGATCCAAGTTCACCTGCTGAACAACGATTATGCAAACTTCCAGAAGCTCGTTGACAAAGCCATAGTTGTTGAGAGCAAGATCTGTGAGATCGAGCAAGAGGGCAAGAGGAAGATGCAATACCAGCCACAAGGGAGCAATGTACGTCCCCGTTTGATGCCCCCAGCTGCACCACAGTATGGCTCGTCCGCTTCTACTTTCCGCCCTGCGAACCCACCTCGCCCTAATCAACCACCTCAGCAACATCCTATTATGCAAGCACCTCGTGTGCCTTTGCCTTCTGCGCCCCGTCCAAACACGGGCGCCTATGCTCAAAACCACCCTCGCCCCAATGTTCCTGTTGTATTGGGCAACAAGGCATGCTTTTCATGCGGAGATACGGGACACTTTACAAGTCAATGCCTGAGGAAAACTCTTGGACAGCCAACCAACGCACCAAGACAGAACCCACGGCCGAATGGAGGAGCTACGCAAGATAACCGTGGACAGCAGAACTACGCTCGTGGCAACATGAATCATATCTCCGCTGAGGAGGCGCAACAGGCTGAGGACGTCGCGATTGGTATGTTCCTTGCCAACTCCAACCCAGCCACTGTTTTATTTGATTCCGGAGCATCACATTCATTCATATCCCAAGTATGTTGCCAAGTATAATCTGCCGATATCACACATGAGACACACTATGTTAGTTAATTCTCCCGGTGGAGAGATGAGGACTAATATAGTACGTCCGAAAGTAAACATTAAAATAAGGGGGGTAGACTTTCTTGCCAACCTCATGGTCTTGGATTCCCAAGGGATTGATATAATACATGGAATAGATTGGTTAAGCAAGCACAACGGAGTAATTCAATGTGCTGAGAGGAGCGTGCAGTTGACAAATGAGCACGGTACTCGTATTGAGTTTGAGTCAGCCCAGCCGGCACCCGAGAAGGCAGCGTTGAACCACGTCGAAGAATCAACATTGGAAAGCATTCCGGTGGTTCAAGAATTTTCCGATGTGTTCCCGGAAGAACTTCCAGGTATGCCACCTGACCGGGACATTGAATTTGCCATTGATTTAGTGCCTGGAACTGCAACTATAGCGAAAATGCCATATAGGATGCCTGTTAATGAACTAGTGGAACTTAAGAAGCAAATTCAGGAGCAGCTAGAAAAGGGTTTTATTCGCCGAAGCTCGTCACCGTGGGGAGCACCCGTGCTCTTCGTGGACAAGAAGGATGGGACCCAAAGGATGTGTGTGGATTATAGGTCTCTCAACGAGGTGATGATCAAGAATAAAAACCCGCTGCCCCGTATAGAGGACCTGTTCGACCAAATGAAAGGTGCCCGAATTTTCTCCAAGATTGATCTTTGGTCGGGATATTTCCAGCTGAAGATTAAGCCCTCCGACATACCCAAGACTGCATTTCGAACATGGTATGGTTTGTATGAATATACCGTTATGTGTTTTGGATTAACGAATGCACCCGCATATTTCATGTACCTCATGAATAAGGTCTTCATGGAGTACTTGGACAAGTTCGTCGTGGTTTTCATCGGCGATATCATGGTGTATTCAAAAAGCGAGGAAGAACATGAAGAACACTTGAAATTAACATTGCAGAAACTGCGAGAGCATCAATTGTATGCCAAGCTCAGCAGGTGTCAATTTTGGCTAAAGGAGATAACGTTCCTAGGCCACATCATCTCTGTGGAAGGAGTATCGGTTGATCCCGGAAAAGTGGGAGATGTTCTGAAGTGGAACCAACCGCAAAATGTGAGAGATATTCAGAGTTTCCTTGGATGGCTGGATACTATCGACGGTTCATCAAGGATTTCTCCAAATTAGCGAAGCCTATTACTGAATTGCTAATGAAGGGAAAAGCATTTCAGTGGACACCAGTGTGCCAAGAAAGCTTTGAGGAACTCAAGAAAAGACTAACCACAGCGCCGGTTTTGGTATTGCCGGACGTAAGCAAGAGTTTTGACATATATTGTGACGCATCAAGACAAGGGCTTGGATGTGTGCTCATGCAAGGAGGACAAGTGGTAGCCTATGCGTCGAGACAACTCAATAAACACGAGCTGAATTACCCCACACATGACTTGGAACTTGCAGCCATGGTACATGCCTTGAAGATTTGGAGGCATTATATCCTTGGCCACCGATGTGAGATCTATACAGATCACAAAAGCCTCAAGTATACATTCACACAAACGGCTCTAAATTTGAGGCAATGTCGATGGTTGGAACTCATCAAGGGTTATGATGTCAGAATCAATTATCACCCTGGAAAGGCCAATGTAGTAGCTGATGCGTTGACCCAAAAGGGAGCATGTCACCAACTCATGGTTTGGGAGCTACCGCCCGAGCTGCACAAGGAGTTCGAACGGTTACATCTCGGGTTTTTAAATGACATGGAAGTGATAGAACTCAACTCTTCGCTGGAACAAGAGATACGAGATGGCCAAGCAACGGATGAGGAAATCAAGGAAATCAAGGAAAGAATTTGACAAGGCATAGAAAAGGATTTCAAGGAAGACGAGAATGGCACGCTTTGGCTAGGGAAAAGGATTTGTGTGCCTAACGTGAAGCACATCCGCGACACGATATTAAAAGAGGCACATGACTCACCTTATTCCATACATCCCGGCTGTACAAAGATGTACAAGGACCTGAAAGCGTGCTATTGGTGGGATGGTATGAAAAAGGGACAGCTGAATATGTTGCCTTATGCGACACGTGCCAACGGGTGAAGGCCGAACATCAAAAACCCGCTGGACTGTTACAGCCATTGAAAGTACCCGAGTGGAAGTGGGAAGACGTCAGCATGGATTTCATTGTCGGATTACCATGTACTCGGTCGGGTTACGACTCCATCTGGGTTATTGTGGACCGATTGACGAAAACAGCTCATTTCCTTCCTGTTAGAACCACGTACCGCGTCGCAGAACTAGCCGAGCTGTATATGGAGCAAATCGTGTGTCGCCAAGTCCCGAATAGGATAGTTTCAGGTCGAGGTTCTCAATTTACCTCTAGATTCTGGAAGAAGCTGCATGAAGCCATGGGTACACGGCTAAATTTCAGCTCCGCTTATCACCCGCAAACTGACGGGCAAACTGAGAGGACAAATCAAATTTTGGAGGACATGTTGAGAGCCCGCGCCTTGAAGCATGGGCATAGTTCATATAGGAGCTTGCCGTATGCTGAATTCTCATACAACAATAGCTATCAAGCCAGCTTGAAGATGTCACCTTTCGAAGCATTGTATGGTAGACGGTGTAGAACACCGCTGTTTTGGAAAGAAACCGGAGAGAGCCAAGTGTTTGGACCTGAAGTGTTGCAAGATGCCGAAAATCAAGTCCAAACGACATTTGAAAACTTGAAGGCTGCTCAGTCACGACAAAAAGGTTATGCTGACAATAGTTGAAGAAAATTGACCTTCGAAGTAGGAGACTTCGTGTACCTTAAGGTATCGCCTATCCGAGGCCAACAACGGTTCAATGTCAAGGGAAAATTAGCACCTCGCTACATCGGGCCGTTTAAGATTTTGGGCAAGCGAGGAGAAGTAGCTTAACAACTAGAGCTGCCAATGCACCTCTCCGACGTGCACGACGTGTTTCACGTATCCCAACTCAAAAAGTGCTTAAGAGTACCAGAAGAACAAGTACCGACGGATGAGATTGAGCTTCAAAAGGATCTGACCTATGTGGAGCACCCCGTCCAAATTTTGGACGTAAAGGAAAGGGTCACGAGGAACAAAGTGATCCGTTGGTGCAAGGTACAATGGAGCCATCATACGGAAGCCGAGGCTACATGGAAGCGTGAGGAAGACCTCAAGGCAGAATTCCCTCATCTATTCTCTACTCTATCGAATCTCGAGGGCAAGATTCAGTTTAAGGGGGTAGGTTTGTAACACCCTCAAAATCCATTTCCTGCATGCATACATTTTTCATATAGAGAAACATTATGAAAGAAGTTGAAATGGAGAAAGAGTCGTAAAAATGGCGGGGAACGGGAAAAAGACAGCTGAATGAGCCAATTCCAAACGGTCGGAGTCCGCTGCCGACACACCCCCCGGGGCGCGGGACACGTGGCGGCTTCGGAGCTCACCTCTGCAGAAGGGATGAGGTCCCGCCCCGCCAGAACACGTGTCGACTTCGGAGCTCACCTTTACGTAAGGGATGAGGTCCGGCCACGCGGGACATGTGTCGCCTTCGGAGCTCGCCTTGGAGGAGAGGCGAGGCCCGACTGTGACGCCCGGTCCCGTAAAACACGGAACCCAGCTAATGCATATGTGTGCCCAGGATGCTCATCACACATACACATGTAATCCACAAACTAAATTCAGAATATAACCACGAATAATAAGGTTTAAGTACTTTATTACATCAATTTTTAACTTATTCTTGCAGCGGAAGTCTCTAACTTATTCTAGCAGCAAAAGTCTCTAAACAATAGCAGAAGCAAACTAAGCACGGCAGTGGCTCCATCTTCAACTCCAACTCCACAGGCAAGTTGACGGTAGATCCACGCCTAGTACTCCACATGGTCTACGAAGTACTCCTCTCCTGTTGCTGATGTTTGTATGATAATGCAAGGGTGAGTACATGTGGTACTCAGAAAGTGCGGGGAAAAGTATGACATGTAGCTTACAACAAGGTAGGAATAAAAAGGCTCATTGCAGAAAGCTAAGCTTATTTCACAAACATGATAAAAACAACAACTATCTTTAAGTGAATTTAATCCCAACATTTATCCAAGTAAAACAGCAACATACCTCCATCATAATTCACAACTTATCATGTCTCAACCAGCTATTAACCTTTCTCAACTTCATCTCATGCTCATAGTAACCATCTCATATTCATTTGATCCGAAACCAAACTCATTGTCATGATTCAACAGTCCCGAAACCAATCCCAAAGACCACACCATAATCAAACCAATAACCATCCCGATAACCATCCATCCCAAACCATCCATCCCAAGTTTCCCATCTAATCATGTGAGTTGGCCAGGCGCTTGTGACCGTAAGCACGGCTATCATGATAGATTTACACTCTGCAGAGGTGGCACCACTTTACCCACAAGTTCGTGATTTCGTCACCCATCGGCGACTACAGAACCTCCATTATACCAGTACACAACCGTCGGTGTATGGTCAAGAGATCACAAAATAGCCTTTACAAAGGGGCTACTAGATGTATGGACTCACTAAGGTTTCACCAGTAGGCTCGAATCAACATTCTCCCACCTACGGCCCCCCTCTTGTGCCATGCAGTTCCCAGGACAGTCCTCTCTCGACTCCCATTCCCCACGCCTTTCACGGTCCATAACAATATAGTAACTTACCTAATTAGTCAGCTAAGCCACACCCATATTTGGCCTTGTGGTGGCACTGTTTTCCTGGCATGTGCTGGCATGAACCGGTCCTTAGATCTACAGCAAGTAAACCACCATCTCATTCTACCACATCCACGAACCAAGCTTGCCTAGATCTCCCCCGATCCATGTTTATTATCATCATCAAGTTCACATTATCATTACTTCATATGAGTGCAGTAGCTAGACATGTTCTACTTCGCCTTCCCGTATCCCGTAGCTTAAGCGAAGCAAAAAAGGAAAAAACGACCATACCCGACTCATCAACTTTCCCGGCGACAAGGATGGTTAACAAAACTAGTAAACTCCTATAAAGAGTGTCCCATCAAGTTGACTCAAGCATACACGTTTTCGCAAACAAAACAGTTTCAAAAACCTGGGATCAATATGGTCAAGGGGCACTTGCCTTGTTCCTGTGGCTTCTGTTGCTCACGTGTCTCGAAGTCTAGGTGTTGTAGTAATTCGTAGATAGCTCCCTGAGCTTGTCCTTCTACTCACGATCACGCACATACAAAATTATAGCAATCAAACATCATGCACAAACTCTACTCAAGATGCAGTGGATGCAAATCCTATGGTGCTGTTTTATTAAGCCAGTTTGTACGTGTTTTTGCATGTTTTAATGACTTTCATGGGGTTTTATGATGAACAAGGTGTAGGGATCTAGTGTGGATGTGGTGATGATCTTGACTCAAGATCTAGATCAATTCCACTGTCAAAAACTGATCAACACGTGATCTGTCCACATGAAAAAGCTTCTGTTCGAAGGGAACAGATGCGTAGAAACCGCGATGATGTCGTAAGGTGGTAACGAAGACTACCTCACTTCTCTCTGGTGGAAGGGCCTTCCTCCTAGCAATGGCAGCAGCGACGGCGAGGCATGACGGCGTTCGTCGTTGGCTCTCCGGTGACTGAACTCCGGTGAAGGGTGGTGGTGGTCCAACTCGGCGAGTTGGGGGCTAGGGCCTCCATGTCGTCGACTCGGAAGATGGAAAAATAATACGTGGTTTGCTGCCAGAGGTTTCGGGTTCTATTTATAAGGGGTGAAAGAAGAGTCCTACTCCAATTGGATCTCAAATAAGAGTTCTATTCAACTTGTTTTGGATCTTAACAACTTATCTTCAATTGATTTGGTGCGGCAGTAATGTGGGGGAAACTGTGTCGGTATCCTCCATACGGGGTACTCCCACGCACAGAAGAAAAATCGCCTAAGGACCTCGCATCTCCGCGGTGGTGAGCTCTGGAGACGCCACGTGTCCAGCGAGGGCCGGGTCTCCCTTTTCCTCAGGGGCGGCTCATGGTGCGCCACGTGTCTGGCGGGCGGGACCTCCCTCTCCCCCAGAGGCGAGCTCCGCGTGTGCCACGTGTCAGTGCCGCACCTCCCCTCTCCTTAGAGGCGAGCTCCGAGAGTGCCGCGTGTCCAGCAGCGTCGGACCTCCCTCCTCCTCGGAGGTGAGCTCTGAGGTTGATACGTGTCCCGCGGTGTCGGACCTCCCTTCTCCTCGGAGGTGAGCTCCGAGGATGGCACGTGTCCCGTGGAGTCGGACCTCCCTTCTCCTCGGAGGTGAGCTCCGAGTATGACACTTGTCCAGCAGGACCGGACCTCACTCCCTCCGTAGGGGTGAGCTCCAATGGCGACACGTGTCCAGTGGGGCCGGACCTCTCGTAGGCGAGCTCCGAGGGTGATACGTGTCCCGCGGGACCGGACCTCACTCCCTCCGCAGGGGTGAGCTCCGAGAGCGACACGTGTCCCGTGGGGTTGGGCCTTGCTTCTCTGCAAAGACTAGCTCCGAAGGCGACACGTGTCCATCGGGACTGGACTTCGCTTCTCCATAGCGACAAGCCCCGGAGGCAACACGTGTTGTAACACCCCAAAATGTGGCAAATATGAATTCAAATTTATTGGACGTGATGCATGTTGGAGGAAATTTCAAATTCAAACCGGAATTCAACTTTGAAGCAAAAATAGAAAAAGAAAAAGGAAAGGAAAAAGAAAAATGGTCAATGGGCCGAAACCCCCAGCCGGCCCAGCAACCCGCGACCCATTCCCCCCTCTCCTCTCTCTGTCATGCGGGACCCACCTGTCGGCGCCTTCTTCTTCAACCGTTCGCTCTTTTTCCCGCTCCGAGCAATCACCGTGCGCCCCCGTCCGGATTCACCGCCTGCACCCACGATCTGCGCCCCCTTTCGGTGCGGCACGAACTCCACTCGCCCCCGCCGCCCCCTCATCCATTTAAACGCAGAGGCTGCGCGCCCTTTCCTCCCTGCTCGACCCAACTCCCTTCCCGGTGAGGACCGAAGCTCCCATTGCCGTTTTCTTTCGAATTTCTTCCGTTTTCTCCGATCTAACGTGTGTGGTGTGTTCCACCGCCACCGGGGAGTCTTGCAGGTGAAGAAGGCACCGTGTTTTGCACTCTAGCCACAACTCCGGTGAGCACCACCGAGTTTCCCCCTCGGACCTCGTCGCCGACCGACTTCCAAGACCTCTGAGCTCAAGAAAACCACCGAGGTGAGGTCCTCTACCTCCCCACTTCCGTTCTATGCCAAGAAATCCAAGTTTTAGCGAGTGTAGATGAAAACCCGAAGCTCTCCGGCGAGATTGCCGTCTCCCGCCGCCGTGCGCCGCTGGGCAGCGCCGCCCGCACACGGCTAGGGCGACGTGGCCCTCTGTGGCCTGTCCATTCTAAATCTGGCGGATGAAAACAGAACCCCCACGTACCCCTTCGCGATCTAATCTCAGCCCTCCATTTGAAATCCAACGGCCCACATCAGCCCCGCATTATAAAGGCTGGGAATCTTACGCGCTACCCCCTGGGGACCTCGGAAAACACGAGCTAGCCCCGGATTCTTCTGATCTAGCCCCTGGACTTCCGGAAAACGATGCAAAACCATATAAAATGCTGAGCTAGCCCCTGAACAACTTGAGAATTATGAAAAAAAACTCTCTGTTTTGTATAGTTAGGCCCCTGGAAATTTAGGAAATAGTAAATTGGACCCTGCAGTAGGGTGAATTTGCACTTCAGACCCTATAGGACACTAAATTCAGAAATTTGAACATAAGTAGAATTTAAATTCAAATGGTGAAGAAAATACAGGTGCAAATACAATTTAAATTTTCCTAGCACTTGAAAAGCATTTAGAATGAGTTGAGGACTGATCTTAGGCTGAAATGAAATCTGACTAAGGGCTATTTATTTTTATTATTGCTGGAAATTCATTTTTAGGCTAGAAATAGTTCTGAAAAATAGGTAAAGACAAATATAAATTGATTCCATCAGAGAGGAAGTCAAAATATATTTTGATGGACATTTTAGATTAAATTATATTCTGTGTAGGTGATATATCTTGCTATTTTAGTATTAAAGTTCACTTTTAGGTATGGGAAATAAATCTGAAAATAAAGGAGACTAGGTATACATAATTAGAAAATGTCAAATGAGGTCCCCACATCCAAAACTTCATGTTAAGAATAGTGTAGAAGATCTGAAAATCTATTTGGAGTAGGAAATTATTTTCATGCAAATTTTATGGCTAATAAGTGTACTATCTCATATAGAAAATTTGTTCAAATTGGAAATTCATATATAGTGTGCACTTAGAAATCTGAATATTAAAGTTAAAGGTAAAAATATATGTTTAAAAGTGCATGTATGCATAGGAGCAACCTATCTAGGGTAGACACAACACTTAATTATATGTATGACTTTAAATGGGTATGCATGTAGGACTTGCATGAATGTATGTGTGGACTATTGCTTATGGATTGTGGTTTTCTTTTGCTATGTGTGTATTGGCATGAGTAGAATAAGCCCCAGAGCAGGTTCTCACCTTTCAAGATCAAGACTTTCCACTCCCGGAGCAGCAGGAAGAAGGCAAGTGTCCTTGAACACTTTGATCCTATACTAGGATGTGTAGTTAGAATTTAATTGCATTGTCAATTTGGAATGTGATACCCATGCTAGGAAGTTTCCCTAGATTTTCATTATCCTGCTTCCTTGTAGCCTGGGTTGGGAGTAATGTTATTATGTCATTCATTTACACTACTCATGCTTAGCCATGCTTAGAATGGGATATATGGGATATGAGATCATCAACTCGTTTACTTTACCCTTGAATGAGATATTATGAATTATGTAGAGGTAGGGATCTAGGCAAGTTGGATGCTTTGGTTGGTGCTGCGTGCACGAGATTCGGGTTTGTGTATAGTGCTTGCCTAGATCCTAAGGACCGGTTCATGGAGCATGTAACCTGGCTTTACCGTGCCAACCACATGCTGAGATGGGGCAGCTTGGCCAATTAATTAGGTGCATCTCCGGCGTAGTATGGGTGTTTGGATGGTGCGGCGAATAGGTGTCAACTGGACTACCATATGAACCGCAAGGCTCAAGAGGGGGCCACTGCAGTGGGGTTGGAGCCTCTTGGATGCTGTTAGGGGTGAAACCTCAGTGGGCCCACACTAGTCGAGAATCCCTTTGTAAAGGCCTCGTAGTGATCTCCTGGCTACACACCTCGGGAGTGTGAACGTGGTTCGCGGCCACTGGCATAATGGAGGTTCTTTTAGTCCACCAAGCAACGGGTGATGAAATCACTACATGTGGGTACAGTGGTGCAAACTCTGCAGAGTCAAAACTGTCATGACAGCCGTGCTCACGGTCAAGAGCAAACTAGGACTTATTCATGATTAGAGGATGATGAATTGGGAAGATGAGGATGTTAAGCGGGGAGCTTAACATTGGAAATGATGTTATGGTTACTTGATATTGATGATGGGTTAAGGGATTGGGACCATTTCACCTATGTAGTAATGTAGATTCCTAATAAGCTAAGGTGATAGGTAGTAATTGCGTAGTGCTTTAACCATGAGTTCAACCTCTCCTTGCTCTAACCATGCATGACATAACTTTCCCACACTTGCTGAGTACCAACGGTACTCAAGCTTGCTTTTCTGTTGGTTTAAATTGCTGCTCAGGCCAAGGGAATGATGTGGTGTACAACGACCAAGACTTCGGACCCGAAGAAGGATTCCAGGTTCACGGAGTCCCCCGAGCAACGCCTGTGACGGAGTCCACAAGACTTATCTTCCGCTGCTATTTTATTTACATGTTATGAACATATTATCATCCCTCGAGATGTTATGTTATGTAAGACTTATTTATATTCGAACACTTGGCTTGTAATATAATGATGCTTCACTATTTGTCATCACATGTATGAGAAAATGATCCTGGCATACATGTGGGAGTCACTCGGTCGTTCTTCGGAAAAACCGGGTGTGACACGTGTCCAACGGGCTGGACCTCGCCCCTTCCGCAGAGGTGATCTCCTAGCCTGCCACGTGGCCAGCAGTGCCAGACCTAACCCCCTCCACAGGGATGAGCTCCGAAGACGCCTCTTGGCCAGCGGGCCGCGGGAATTGTCGACAGCGCACCTCGGCGAACTGGATTTGGCTCTTTTTGGCTATCTTTCTGATTCTCTCTCCGTTTCTGCTTCTTTTATAATATTTCTTTATATGAAAGATGTATGCATGTGTAGGATTGAAGTACACTTGTAAAGCTACCAGAGGGGGGTGAATGGTAGATAAAAACATTTCAGCGGAAGCAACAAAACACCCCTCAGCAGAAAACCGATCTGTTAAAGAAACTGTGTGTGTGACTAATCTAAACGTGCTCAACTGTGACAAAATTAGAATAGATTGTAGAGAATAAAGTCACAAAGACGTCACAACAAGAATCAAGAAAATCCGTTGAGAGAAACTCAAGTTACGATCGAAAGATGGAACAAAGGTCAATCTGTCGTACGCGAGAAAAACAGTTCTGGAATACTGCAAAGAAACTCGTGTATATCAGAAACCACAAATTCAATGACCGTGCAATTTTCATAGATGATAGATAATCAAGTTTTGAAGACAACCCAAAAAGAATCACATCAATTGGATCTGTAAAACTCGAGTTATGATAAAACCACCGAAGCAAGGTAGTGCTGAACAGAAACTCGACGAGAAAAACTTGTCTGAAACAAGTCGGACGAACAAGGCACAAAAGTTCCTTTAGAATACAAATTTTATTTATAAAAACACAAGAGGAACAGCCCCAAAGTCGTGCCCCACGAGCTCTGGCCTCCCTTGCTTATATAACCAGCCCGAAGGCCAACTCAACACAAACTAGGACTCCTACTCCTACTTGGATTCAAACTGTAACTTTCCAATACTGCTTAGGACTCTTCTATATGCAGATAGAAGCAATCTTAAGACTTCCAAACACCTCAGGAACGTATCCCATATTTCTAAAATAACTCAAATTCGTGACCCACATGAAATTCTATCATAACCAACTCAAAACTTTCCATATTTGAGTCAAAAAGGACTCAGCCGCAGCCTGAGTCCATAACCTAGTCGGTTGGACCTTTCTGACCAATTGTTTATGTCCACATCTCTTCATCACGCCTTGGAACCATGCAGCCAAGTCCATGCACTCCTTGCACACGTGCAAACATCTTCCAACGACGTCCAAGATACCTTCATATGCATTGTTCTTGATTCAAACATACTGCGCAACCTCCCGATCAACTCAACCACAATTCCTCCCGAACTTGGTTGTTGAACCTCATCTTGTCCCTAAGACTAGTTCAATGGATCCCGTCACCAGCCATGTCTTGAACTCAAGCAACACCTGCACATGAATAAACAACCAATACTACCGAGCACAAGTCCTCGACTTGACTCTCGTTAGTTCTGAAACTACAACATCTTACGTGAGCACCTCACATAAGCATGATGTAAACCATAGCAAAATGATATCAGCCATAACCACCAAAACACACCAAAACTTAGTAAAATAATAGTAATAAAACTTTCCATAAGAGTAAAGCAAGTTCGAAACATTGCAAGTTAAAAGAAAAACCATTGCAATCAAGCTCCGAACCTTACCAAAGCTAACCGGACCTTGAACCGGAGCTTACCAAAGCTAGTCGGACCCAGAGCCGGAGCTTACTAAAGATTAGTCGGACCTAGTACAGAACTTACCGAAGCTAGCCAGACCTAGCACCGGAGCTAGCAAAAACAAGTCGTACCTAGCCAAAATAAGTCAGACCTAGACAAAGGAAGTCGGACCTTACGTCGGACCTTGCCGGAGCTACCCAAAACGAGTCAGACCTATCGTCGGACCATGCAGGAGCTCGGACCTAGAGTCAGACCTTGTTAAAAAGGTGTTTTGGTAGTATTCAAAACTTTTATCATCAAAGCTAATGTATTCAGCACACATAGGTCTCACAATCTCCCCCTTGATGAATGCCTTGGCAACACCACTTAAAATCCGAACATTGGCTTATTCACATGAAAAGTTCTGAAAACAATTTCTCCCCCTTTGTAAATCAGAAATAAAATGAGAAGAAAAATAAAAATACCAAAAATTTTCCACCTGAGAAGAATTGTGCCAAAACACTTGTGAATGTGTGCAATGTGTGATCAATTTCTCCCCCTTTGACAATGTATTCAGCAAGGTACAAAAGAGAAATTTTAATTTGTTATGAGCACATTATAACATATAAATATAAAACAAAGCTCATCCAAATCATACTATCAAGTAACTTACACTAACACATCAATGAGATACATAAAGTAGTGTAAGCCATGCTAGAGATCAAGTGTAATTTTGAACTTAAGCAAGTCATGATCTCACAAACTTAACTATTTCAAGACCTGAAAGCATGACACTTGTTGCTGCATTTTATTTATCATTTAAAGCACAAATTTTGATCTTATGACATTTGCAAGAGATTATATGCAGCATCAGCCTTATTCTAACCAACCAAGCCAAGCCTATGTCATTTGACAGTCAGAAGCTTAAGGACATGGTTTTAGTCATACGCAACTCCTTTCAAGTTCATATCTAAGTGCAATTATAAGCCATCTCAAAAGAAGAAGTGTGATGCATGCATATTCTCTTGATCTTTTCTCATTTTTTTATTTGAACATAAAAACTCAACATGTGAGTTGATTAATTCTTTATGATTAAAAGCACTTGTAATCATGCAACAAGTTCAAAACAGCAAGAAAGTTCGACCATGACCAGATTTAGTGTAAGTAACTATTCCAATTACTAGACATGGTAAAAACTACAAAATGTATAACACGAGTAATGTAGTAAGAACTTTCAGCATGAAAAAGGAATCACAAAGTCATATATGCATGAAATACTATGCTCATATTATTTTAATTTCAGATTCACACATAGACTTCCCAAGTATCAAAATTCTCCCTCAATTTAAGCCATGAGGATGCATAACCCCTATTTCACTATGAATGTAACAAAAACGAGTAAAATCCAAAGGTTTTGTAAAAATGTCAGCCAATTGTTGTTCGGTATCTACATGGTGAAGCACAATGTTCTCTATTTCGGCATTATCACGGAGAAAGTGATACCTAATGTCAATGTGCTTAGTTCTTGAATGTTGCACGGGGTTTTTAGCAATGCAAATGGCACTAGTGTTATCACAAAACAGTGGAACACTATCTAGATCAACCCCATAGTCCTTAAGTGTCTGAACAATCCAAAGAATTTGTGAGCAAGCACTAGCAGCAGCTACATATACAGATTCGGCTTTGGATTGTGCAACTGAACTTTGTTTTCTAGAGGACCAGGCAACAAGTGAATTACCAAGAAAATGACAAGTACCAGAAGTACTTCTCCTATCAATCCTACAGCCCCCAAAATCAGCATCGGAAAAAGCTTTCAAAGTAACGGTTGAGGAAGAAGGAAGAAAAATGCCAAATTCTTGAGTTCCATGTAAGTACCTGAGAATCCTTTTGACGGCTTGACGATGTGAAGCACGTGGAGAGGCTTGAAACCGTGTACAAAGACATACACTGAATTGTATGTCCGGTCTTGATGTCGTGAGATACAAAATTGATCCGATCATGCTTCTATATTCTTTTTGATCAACGGGGTCACAATCTTCATCAAGTTCAAGTGTTGTTGCTGTTCCCTTTGGTGTCCGAAGAGGTTTGCTTTTGTCCATGTTGAAGCGCCTTAGGAGATCTTTTGTATACTTTGTTTGATGCACAAAGGTACCCTCCTTGGTTTGCTTGATTTGCAGCCCTAAAAAGTACGTGAGTTCTCCCATCATAATCATCTCAAATTCTGAACTCATCATAGCTGAAAACTTGGACACAATATCCTGAGACGCACAACCAAAGATAATATCATCCACATACACTTGAAAGAATAATGAGTCATTGCCATTCTTAAGCACAAAAAGAGTTTTATCAACCTTGCCCATGGTAAACCCCTTTTCAAGTAAGAATGTTTTTAACCTATCATACCATGCTCTAGGGGCTTGTTTGAGACTGTACAAGGCTTTGGACAGTTTGTAAACATGATTAGTAAAATTTGGATTTTCAAAACCAGGTGGTTGTTTGACATAAACCTCCTCATCTATGTAGCCATTAAGAAAAGCACTTTTAACATCCATTTGATATAGATTAAAACCTTTAGATTCTGCAAAAGCTAACAAAATTCTTATGGCTTCTAATCTAGCAACAGGAGCAAAAGTTTCATCAAAATCTAGACCTTCAACTCGTGTGAAACCTTGAGCAACCAACCTAGCCTTATTCCTAACCACAACCCCATCTTCACTTTGTTTATTTTTAAACACCCATTTAGTTCCAATTAAAGTGTGACCTTGAGGTGGAGGTACAAGTTTCCAAACATTATTTCATTCAAAATTTTCTAACTCTTCTTGCATGGCAATAATCCACGATTCATTAGTGAGTGCGTGTGATATATCTTTGGGTTCAAAAGAAGCAACAAAAAGCAGAATGAGCATGAGAATTGGGGTCGAGAAACCTGGATCTTGTAACTCGTTCATGCAAGCTTCCAATAATTTGTTGTGGAGGATGACTTTTGAGAATCCGGAGGGGAGTGAATACTTCACAAGCTTCTTCTTATTCATGTTCATCACAAATAGATGAGCTTGTGACGTGAGGAGGATCTAGACCAGCAATGGTGGTCGTCGGTGCTGGCTGTGAATCAAGATCAGGAGCTGGAACAATGTCATTAGCTGCTGAATTTTCGGGCAGCAACACCCTTCTTCCTCTTCTTTAATGAAAATACTCTCCCCCTGCGGATATGGATCCGGACCTGCAATATTTGAACTAGTACCTGGGCTAGCTTCATCAAAAGAAACCTCACAAGTCTCCACAATTTTGTTAGTATCAAGTAAAAGCACACGGTCGCCTCTAGTATGAGATGGATAACCAAGAAACATGCCATCAACAGATCTAGCTTCAAATTTATCAATATTACCATGTTTCTTAACAAAGCATTTGCAACCAAAGACCCTAAAGTGTGTGACACTAGGCCTATGTCCAAACCTGAGCTCATATGGTGTTTTACCTAGCTTAGCACACAAGAAAACACGAATTGAGACATAACAAGCGGTTGCAATTGCATCAGCCCAAAATTTCCTAGGAGTTTGATATTCATCAAGCATAGTCCTAGCCATCTCAACTAAGGTTCTGTTCTTTCTCTCTACAACACCATTTTGTTGAGGTACATATGGTGAAGAAAATTGATGATCTATTGCATTTTCAGCACAAAAGTGATCAAACGATTGAATTTTAAATTCGGTTCCATTATCACTTCTAATTGCTCTTAAAGATCCTGGGTGATCAATTGATAATCTAAGAAATAAAGTTCTAAAGTGACTAAAAGCTTCATTCTTATATGCCATAAAGTAAACCCAAGAGTATATAGAATAGTCATCAACAATCACAAGAACATACCATTTACCTCCGAAGGATTGAACACGTGAAGGTCCTACGGTGTCAAGGTGTAAAAGTTGACCTGGTTCAGTAGTCATGGTCATTGTGAGAGGAGCATGTGAACCTGCAACCATCTTAGCATGTCTACAAGAAGAGCACACAATTTCTTTGTCCCCTTTAAGCTTAGGCAGCCCATGTATGCGATCAAGAGCACTAACACGCGTGAGACGATCAAAGCCTACGTGACCAAGTCTACGATGCCAAAAATATAAATCTTTGGAATCATTTGCAACTAGACATCTATTCTTAGAGGAAGACATATCAAAATCAGATTTAAAAACTCTTCCAAACCGAGACATGCTAAAAATAAGCTCACTATTTGAACCTACAACTTTGCACAGTTTTTATTGAAAATAATTTCCAGATTTTCGTCTAGCAATTGTGAAACAGAAAGCAAGTTGTATTTCAAATTTTTGACAAGTGCCACATCCTTCAAAGTGTAGTGATCATTTACTCTAACCGAACCCTTAGCAATTATAGGAGTTGAAGAATTCTTGGCAAAAGTAACATTCTCTATATGTGACACAAAAGAGAGAGAGGAGAACCATTCTTCGTTACCGGTCATGTGGTGTGAGCAACCCGAATCCACAATCCGAATGTTCTCCTTCCTCAAGCGTGTAACCTACATAGAAGAACAATACGTCGATGACTCAATACTGGGGTTAGTTACAAGGCATTTAGGAATCCAGTACTGAGTCACACGATGTCAAGTAGAAATAACATGCGAAAGCTGAGATAAAACAGCAGGTTTATGAGTTAAAGTTTGAGATTTTTTGTTCTTAACTACTGACCTATGAGGTGTTAATTGTGTAGCATGAAAATCAGTAGCTCCGGAGGCAAAAACAGAAGGTCCGGAGGTAAAAATTGAAGCTCCAGAGGTAAATTCTGAATATTTCTGACTCATAACAGTAGGTTGCATGTTCCTGACATTCGGTTTAGTATGTGCAGCAAAATTTGCATGATTTATAAGATCTAGCTTGCATTCTTTCCTTTTTATGTTGTTTAGCTAGTCTATAACAAAAATCTATGACATGACCATCTCTACCACAATAGGTACAATGAAATTTAACTTTGTGTTCATGTCTAGATGAGCATGCAGTATACTTATTTGAACCCGAATGTGACAACACTCCTACAGATTTAAAAACCACTTGTTTTTGTTTAGGAACTGTTTGAATCAAACCACTTCCTAATGATTTTATAATTTTAGGTGGATGTTCGTTAGCATGAGCATGTGAATCAAAACCTAAACCAGTTTTATCATTGCAAGACTTGGAAGAATTCAGCAACAAGTTTAGGTTCTTATTCCTATTACAAAACCGATCTAATGTCTTATGCATGTTATCAAGTTTATTTGATAGATCAAGGCAATTTTCACATGAAGTTTTTCCTTTTAATTTGCAATTGGAACAATATTTAACTTCATGAGAACGTAAAGCATTGTTCAATATAGAAATTTCTTTCATAGCATCTTGTAGTTTCTTATCAAGATCACCGCAAGTAGAACAATGCAAATCAATTGTAGAACAACAAGCATCTTTCATGTTTTTATCATTAAGTGCAGCAAGCTTTTTGTTCTTTTCGATTTCAAGTTCAAATTTATCAAGTGTGGAGGTGTGTGCACTTCTTAGAGAGGACAATTTTTCATATATTAAATCACATGAGGAACAATAATCATCACTAGGAATCAAGGATTTTAAACGATTAATTTCAGATTCTAGTGACTCAATTTTAACAACATTGTCCCTAAGCTTTTTGTCCTTTTTCTTAACAATAATAGTGGTACGAGAAATAGCATCACACATTTCTTCACAAGTAGGACATACCTCTTCGTTGTCACTGTTGTCTTCTGCATCCTCCATACTTGATTTTTATTTGCCCGCCATGAAGCACAAGTTTGCCAGATCATCTTCATCTTCATCACTTCCAATGTCTACATCACTCGAGCCATGTTCTTGAAGTGCGGTGATGAAACTGTTTATCAGTTTGCGTCCTGTAAAACTCTTCTTTTTCTTGTTGGTGTTGCCAAAAGAGGACTTGACTTTATTCTGCTTTTCATCACGGTTAGAAGGACCTGAAATGTTACGGCAATCTGTACAAAAGTGTCCTGTCTTACCACATTCAAAGCATCGTTGAGGTCCGGAGCTTCCTCTCCTTCTAGTTCTCACATTTTGCAATGCTTTTGAGAACCTAGTAGAATGAAGTACTAGCTCCTCCTCTGGAAACTCCTCAATCTGTTCCAGGGTTAGTGAAGACAGCAAAGCAAGTGTATTGCTAGATGATTGGCCGGAGCTAGGCATATCACGTTGTGAGACAAATGCAATAGTCTTATTTGGGTTCTTACGTGATATAATGTCAATTTCATGAGTTTTTAGCTTAGAATAAAACACATCTAATGTAAGAGTACTCATGACAGTGGATTCACGTATGGATGTTACTTTCATCTCCCAAATTGACAAGTCTAATGCACTTAGTAATTGCCTAGCATTTTCAGCATCTGAAAAATTAACATTGACGTTACGCAAGTTGCTGAGAATTTTATTAAAGCGAGCAAAGGGGTCATCAATGGACTCACTGGGTTGCATCTCAAAGCGCATGTATTATTTCTTGAACATATCCTGTCTTACCTCCTTGATCGTGTTGGATCCTTCGTGGTAGTCACAAAGTGCTCTCCACACATCGTACGCTGATCGGAGGTGTGCAACACGGCCGAAGTCGCTCTGAGTTAGTCCTTGTATGATAAAGTTCCGAGCCTTGTTGTTGTTGTCGACATCTCTCATGTTTGTAGCCGTGACTTGATCATTTGAAGGCACATCGTAAGCCGTGTATACCTTTTCCCATATTGCAAAGCCTTGCGTCTGGATGAAAGCTTCCATGTGTGCCTTCCAAACCTGAAAATCAATACCACTAAACACACAAGGTTTGGCGGAGTATTTCTCCATGATGATTAGTCAAAACACGTGCAAATCACAAAGATTAGAGCAACCTGGCTCTGATACCAATTGTAGGATCGAAGTACACGTGTAAAGCTATCAGAGGGGGGTGAACGGTAGATAAAAACTTTTCAGCGGAAGTAACAAAACACCCCTCAGCAGAAAACTGATCTGTTAAAGAAACCGTGTGTGCGAATAATCTAAACGTGTTCAACTGTGACAAAACTAGTATAGATTGTAGAGAATCAAGTCACGAAGACTTCACAACAAGAATCATGAAAATCAGTTGAGAGAAACTCAAGTTACGATCGAAAGATCGAACAAAGGTCAATCTGTCCTACGCGAGAAAAAACAGTTCTGGAATACTGCAAAGAAACTCGTGTAGATCATAAACCACAAATTCAATGACCGTGAAATTTTGACAGATGATAGATAATCAAGTTGTGAAGACAACCCAAAAAGAATCACATCAATTGGATCTGTAAAACTCGAGTTATGATAAAACCACCGAAGCAAGGTAGTGCTGAACAGAAACTCGACGAGAAAAACTTGTCTGAAACAAGTCGGACGAACAAGGCACAAAAGTTCCTTTAGAATACGAATTTTATTTATCAAAACACAAGAGGAACAGCCCCAAAGTCGTGCCCCACGAGCTCTGGCCTCCCTTGCTTATATAACCAGCCCGAAGGCCAACTCAACTCAAATTAGGACTCCAACTTGGATTCAAACTGTAACTTTCCAATACTGCTTAGGTCTCTTCTATATGCAGATAGAAGCAATCTTAAGACTTCCAAAAACCCTTAGGAACGTATCCCACATTCCTAAAATAACCCAAATTCGTGACCCACACGAAATTCTATCATAACCAACTCAAAACTTTCCATATTTGAGTCAAACACGACTCAGCCGCAGCCTGAGTCCATAACCTAGTTGGTTGGACCTTTCCGACCAATTCTTTTTGTCCACATCTCTTCATCACGCCTTGGAACCATGCAGCCACGTCCATGCACTCCTTGCACACGTGCAAACATCTTCCAACGACGTCCAAGATACCTTCATGTGCAATGTTCTTGATTCAAACATACTGCGCAACCTCCCGATCAACTCAACCACAATTCCTCCCGAACTTGGTTGTTGAACCTCATCTTCTCCCTAAGACTAGTTCAATGGATCCCCTCACCATCCATGTATTAAACTCAAGCAACACCTGCACATGAATAAACAACCAATACTTCCGAGCACAAGTCCTCGACTTGACTCTCGTTAGTTCCGAAATTGCAACATCTTATGTGAGCACCTCACATAAGAATGTTGTAAACCATATAAAAATGATATCGCCATAACCACCAAAACACACCAAAAACTTAGTAAAATAATACTAAGAAAACTTTCCATAAGAGTAAAGCAAGTTCGAAACATTGCAAGTTAAAAACAGAACCATTGCAATCAAGCTTCAAACCTTACCAAAGCTAACCGGACCTTGAACCGGAGCTTACCAAAGCTAGTCGGACCCAGCACCGGAGCTTACTAAAGGTTAGTCGGACCTAGCACGGGACTTACCAAAGCTAGCCAGACCTAGCAACGGAGCTAGCAAAAACAAGTCGGACCTAGCAAAAATAAGTCAGACCTAGACAAAGCAATTCGGACCTTACGTCAGACCTTGCCGGAGCTACCCAAAACAAGTCGGACCTATCGTCGGACCTTGCAGGAGTTCGGACCTAGAGTCGGACCTTGTTAAAAAGGTGTTTTGGTAGTATTCAAACCTTTTATCGTCAAAGCCATTGTATTCAGCACATAGGTCTAACAGCATGCATGGATACGAAATTGAGGGTGTTACACCGACCCCGCGGGACACGTGTCACCCTCGGAGCTCTTCTCCGAGAGGTCCGGCCCCACTGGACACGTGTCGTCCTCGGAGCTCACCTCCGAGGAGAAGGGAGGTCCAACACTGCTGGACACATGTCGTCCTCGGAGCTCACCTCCGAGGAGAAGAGAGGTCCGACGCTGTTGGACACGTGTCACCATCGGAGCTCTCCTCTGTAGAGAGGGGCGCCCCGCCCTGCCAGACACGTGGCGCACGCGGAGCTCGCCTCTGAGGATAAGGGAGGCCCCGCCCCGCTAGACACGTGATGCACACGGAGCTTGCCTCTGAGGAAAAAGGGAGGCCCCGCTCCACTGGACGCGTGGCAGGCCTGGAGCTCGCCTCTGAGGAGAGGGGAGGACCGGCCCTCGCTGGACACGTGGCGCCTTCGGAGCTCACCACTGCGGAGATGCTAGGTCCTTAGGCGGTTTTTCCTCCTGTGCGCTGGAGTACCCGGTACAGAGGGTACCAACACGATTTTCCCCATGATTACTGCCGCACCAAATCAATTGGAAATAAGTTGTTAAGATCCAAAATTGAGTTGGATTCTTATTTGAGCTCCAATTGGAGTAGGACTCTTCTTTTCCCCTTATAAATAGAACCCAAAACCCCCTTGGCTGCAACTACGTACTCTTTTTCCACCTCCCAAGTCGACGACTTGGAGGCCCTAGCCCCAACTCGCCGAGTTGAACACCACCCCCTCACCGGAGTTCAGTCGCCGGTGAGCCGCCGTCGAGCTCCGTCGAGTTTGCCGTCACCAGAAAAGAGCCGAAAATCATAAGGAAAGTAAGGTAGGTCTTCGTTACCATCTTACGACACCGTAGCTGTTCTACGCATCCGTTCTCTTTGCTCCCTTCGAGCAGAAACTTTTACGTATGGACAGACCGCGTTTTGATCGGTTTTTTACGGTGGTATTGATCTAGATCTTGAATCAAGATCATCACCACGTCCACACTTGATCCTTACACCCTTGTTCATCATAAAACCTCATAAAATCCATTAAAACATGCCAGAGCACGTACAAACTGGTTTAATAAAACAGCACCATAGGATTTGCATTCACCCACACCATTGCATCTTGAGTAAGAGTTTGTGCATGATGTTTGATTGCTGTAAATATTGTATGTGTGTGATTGTTGAGTAGAAGGACAAGCTCAAGAGGCCATCTATGAAGAACTACAGCACCAAGGCTTCGAGGCGCTTGAGCAACAAGAGCCTCGGGAGCAAGGCAAGTGCCCCTTGACCATATTGATCCCATGTTTTGAAACTGTTTTGTTTGCGAAAACGTGTATGCTTGAGTCAACTTGATGGGACACCCTTTTATTGGAGTTTACTAGTTTTGTTAACGATCCTTGTCGCCGGGAAAGTTGATGAGTCGGGTATGGTCATTTTTCCTTTTTGCTTTGCTTAAGCTACGGGATATGGGAAGCTGAATTAAAACATGGTTAACTACTACACTCATATGAATAATGATAATGAGAACTTGATGATGATAATGAGCATGGAATCAGGGGGAGATGTAGGCAATCTTGGTTCGTAGATGTTGTTGAATGAGATGGTGGTTTACTTGTCGTAGATCTAAGGACCGGTTCATGCCAGCACATGCCAGGAAAACAGTGCCACCACAAGGCCAAATATGGGTGCGTCTTAGCTGACTAATTAGGTGTGTTGCTAGTTTTTTATGGACCGTGGAAGGCACGGGGAATGGGAGTCGAGAGAGGACTGCCCTAGGAACTGCATGGCACAAGAGGGGCCTGTAGGTGGGAGAATGGTGATTCGAGCCTGCTGGTGAAACCTTAGTGAGTCCATACATCTAGTAGCCCCTTTGTAAAGGCTATTTTGTGATCTCTTGGCCATACACCGTGTGTACTGGTATAATGGAGGTTCTGCAGTCGCCGACGGGTGACGAAATCACAAACTTGTGGGTAAAGTGGTTCCACCTCTGCAGAGTGTAAAACTATCATGATAGTCGTTCTTACGGTCACAAGGGCCTGGCCAACTCACATGATTAGAGGGAAAACTTGAGATGGATGTTCGGTATTATTATGGTTTGGTCATTGGGATTTGTTTTTGGGACTGTTTGAGTCTTGACAAAGAGTTTGGTTTTGGCGATATGAATAAGAGATGCTTATGAATATCATGAGAATGAGATGAAGTTGAGAAAGATTGATGTATGGTTGAGACATGATAAGTGGTGAATTATGATGAAGGTATGTTGCTGTTATAACATGGTTATGATGGGATTAAACTCACTTAAAGGTAGTTGCTGTTTTTACCATGTTTACAAAATAAAATTTTCTTGCTGCAAAGAGCCTTTTTATTCCTACCTTGTTGTAAGCTACATGTCATACTTTTCCCGCACTTGCTGAGTACGACATGTACTCACCCTTGCATTATCACACAAAACATCAGCTACAGGAGAAGAGTACTTCGAGGATCATGTGGAGTACTAGGCGTGTGAACTACCGTCAGCTTGACTGTGGTGTTGAAGATGGAGCCGCTGCTGTTTAGTTATTTCCGCTATCGTTTAGAGACTTCCGCTGCAAGAATAAGTTAGAGATTCATGAGTGAGACAATGAGTCTATGTAATAAAGTACTTAAACCCTATTTATTCATGGTTATAATCTGAATTCAGTTTGTGGATTACATGTGTATGTGTGAGAACATCCTGGGCACACATATGCATTAGCTGGGTTCCATGTTTTACGGGACTGGGCGTCACAACGTAACTCAATGCGTGTTTGGCTTGAGAACGTCCGTGTGACTGACGACATACGGGCGTGTTAAACTGTTTATGTTGCCGGATTCAGTTTGCAGCTGAATCTAATGATTGGTGGTTCATGCAGGTACAATAACCACGATTGCGTATCTATATATAACACGTGTGCGAGAGTCGAGTAGTGCCACTGAAATAACGAATTCGGCTTAATCCGGTGTAGAGTTTTATTTGTGAGGGCAACGTAGTACCGGTATGTTATGGTGATGCATCGATATCACACTCCACTTAATCATCAGTCTCATTGTAAAGATGAAAATTTTGATTCAGAGAACTAAAATCTTGATTAAAACTTCTTATCCTGATCCGGATTTCAAAATTAAGCAAGTTTCAACTTATATACACTTAGGAACAGAGTCCTCTGTCTTCAGTTGAAATAATGCTGAAGTTGTACAGAGTGTAGCTATTGAGTATTTTCGACATTGGGGTGGTGTGATACATTTCTGGAAATCTCTTGAAGAGTTCTACAACTTTTCTATTGACATCCAGAGGTGTTTGATCCGTTAGCTTGTCAAAATCTTAAGTGGAGTTGAAACTGTCCAGAAAACAGGTCAGATTAAAAACTCTCTGGAAATCTCTGTTAATTGATCACAACTTCCTGCATAAAAATTCAAAAATAGTAAATGAGGCATTTCTAAAATTTCAAGAGATATGTTATAACATTGTAACTGAATGTTTTGTCAAATTCTGTACGGAATTAGCTGGGATTGTTGGATCAATTCAGTATCTCAAAGCAGGGAGGTGCTGCCCAATTTTCTCCAGAATTCTGTTAACTTTGACAGCTCATAACTTTTGAACTGTGAGGAACCCCTCCGGGTCCACATTCTAGGAATTGCATTGGATGGTGCAGTGTGATGCGGCACCCAACAGCATACACGAAAAGAAACCATAAATATACAAAGTATTTTATTTGTCAACATACTATCATTTACAGCATAATGTACCACGAAGGTACACACAGCGGAAAATACATAGACACACACTTTCGATCCTAGCTACGCAAAAGAGAAGACACCCAGCCAGCGGATGCTTCTTACAAGCTTCAAGAAGAGTGTAGGCAGCGGCAAGGTTTCCAGTGAGTTATACGACCTGAGGGGTCCGATGACTCACTGAACAATCGTCTTCATAGAAAAATAATTCAACCTGCAAAACACTAATACTGCAACCGTGAGCTCGAAAGCTCAGCAAGTCTTAACCGTCTACACTAATTAAGAACTCTATATGCAGGAATTTATAAAGTAGGACAGCAGCTATTGCATTAGGGATTCGCCTAAAAGTACATCCTTATTAGCAGTTTTACAGCAGCAAATTCATATGCCCTGAGCCTCCCAACATCGGAAATACACAATCAAACAAGGAACGCTTCATCCTGATGTTGTTTTGCCCAAATTGGAATATAAATTTAGTGAGCTCTACATCTATACCAAACATGGTTGCAGTACAATGAACTTATTAATTTTAGAACAGCAATGATTCAACTCAATTCATATGGAAATACTTACTACGTCACAACTCAGTGAACAAGTGGTACTCAATAACCGTGAGAGACGGTGATTTGAATCAGGACACACCCGGAGCACACGACACATATGCCCGATTGAAAGCATTTCACCTGTCACTCCAATGCCAAACAAGTTCTACCGATCCATCAGAAGATCCACTACATGGAACACGTCGAAGTTGCTCCGCTAGTAGGTTTATACCCCTAACACCAACCCCTAGAAGACGGTGATATAAGTTTCGACACGAGGGTACCGAGTTACATTGGTTTCCTGGACCCCATTTATCCAGTATGCATCCGGTACTGTTCAAACTTGCTCAACAGGGCGGCATACGGATCGGTCCTTAACCGACAAGCAGAGCTAAAGCAATACAGACCCCAACGTCCTGCTGCTCCTACGCTCTGCTCGGTCTAATTTTCCATTCTAGAAGATTCATTCTCTAGAATCATACCTATTTGAACCAACTTACTAACCTCGCGAGTAGCTTCCAACCACCCGACTTGTACCGATTTCTATACAACTTAATCCTAGAAGCAACTACATGATGGTAACCTGGTCTACCCTTCCACTCAAAGGATTTTTGGGTCATGCAATTAGAGTGTCAAACACCTTTGACCTAATGCAAAATACACCTTAAACTGTCAAAAGTGATACAAAGTAAAAAATATCTACAAGATGTTAAAAGCAAACCAGGGTTTGCCTTCTATCATTGCAGGTTTGATCTTAAATAAAACTCAGTAGCTTGTCGACAAGTAATGCCTCAACTTGCTGCTCCAAGTCGATTGCCTCGTCGAACTCCTTCGTCGTTTTTCCTACCGATATGAGTATGCACAAGTTTATAATGCAAATAAGGTAATTAAAGATTTGAACTTGTGAAGTACAAAGTAAGGTGTTGGAGTTATAATAATGCATTTGTTGTCCCTATTCTGCAGAAGCATTAAAGAGAAAACCAATCTGCACATAAGGGTTCAGTTATACATGTGCTATGGTTCCGAATGGGAATATTAGATGGTTGAAATGATTTGGATGTAACTGAAGAACCTGAACTCTAATAGCTTTGAAATTTTTACATAACTTTCTATCTTCACACAGGGACTTAAATTGCCAAATTGCAGCTAATGTGGATGGAAATTGTATCTCCATTGATTCCCACAATAATCCCTATGCTTTTCTCTCATACATAAGAATGGAGAACAAATACAGGGAGATATAAGGCTCAACTTGCGCTGAAACTTTGCATGTGAGTTCCTTGTCACAAGAAATTATTCTGGACCAATTCAAGACTTTTCATTGAGTAGTTCAATTATAACAATTTCCTAAGCATTTAGGCTAAAAGGAATTAATTCTGAAGTAATCTCCATGTTCACACAAAACCATAGCTCATACAGCATGCAGGATTTTTCTTAGGATTTTTTGAGCTAAGAATTTCCCAGAAATGATTTTACAAAGCCGGGACTTCTTCTGAAAAAGATTTCTGAACTCATATGAATACAGCAGTTGGTATTCTAAATTATACTACCCATATCAACTCCAAATGAGCTGAAATTTTAGAAGGAGTTCAATAATATGCTAAGGAATCTTCTGGCAAAATTTGGAGATTTTTTGGATGAACCAAACTCCCTCAATAATTCTTTTACTGAAAAGCTCCAAAGAAATTTCCAGAACTTATTATTCACTTTCATACAAATTGGGTTGTAAATTTGGAGAAACCTTTCCAAGCTGAATCTAACCCAATTTGATTAATCCAATTTGGAGTTCCCTAACAAAAGTTATGAGCTTCTAAAGTTTGAACAAAATCTGCAATTTAAACTAAACCGGGAAATGTTTAAAAGTCTGACGCTGGGCCCAGGGGTGACTTGGCGCCACCAGGGACAACGACACACGGAGCCACATGAATAACTGCACGTAGCCACAATCCGATCCGCCGCCACAGAAGATCCAGCTCAGTTCAAACAGCGACTGACACGTGGGACCCGCAAAGGCTTCTTCCTCCTCACGCTCCCGCGGCCGCCCGCTGCCCACCTCACCGGAGCACTCACCGGGAGGGGGTTCCCATGCCCCTGAATTCGACCAATCTCGCCGCCTCTGCCTCAATTCGCCCGGGGAATATGCTGCCGGTCTCGGTGCCGACCGGCGATGGCCGGAAGTGGTGGTGCGACGTGCGGCGGCTTCAGGAAGCCTTCGGCAACATCGGCCTCACCTCCTAGAACCCTAAACTCGCTGAGCTCTGGCCCTACAGCATCAGGGGATCACGTAGAAAGCTCGACGTGGATGCACAAAGGCTCAGGGAAAGCTCTACCTATGATGTCACCGTGCACCCTACGGTGTACCGACGGCACGCCGTCAGAGAACTTCCAAATAGCGCTTCTATAGATGGTTTTAGCTAGGGTTTTTGGTCATGGAAGATCGCTAGCAAGTCTAGCACCTATGTGCAATGTTTAAAGAACCAGAACCGATTATTGAGCAAGAATTTTGTTAATTCTTACCGGGGTATCGGTTTGCACCGACCGGAGAAAAAACAGGAAATTCTCCGGCAACGATCAACGGCTCGGGCCACGACATGGGGAGGAGCAGCTCGGTCGTTTGGCGCGCCTCTGGGCGTCCTTGCTCAGGCATGAAAGGCCTCGGGTTGGGCTGTCTATGTGAGCCACAAACACCGGTTGTATTAGTTCGCTGCAAGAAGAAACAGTTCTCGGTGTGGGGAGGCCGATCACCACCCAACGGTGCGCCGAGGAAGTCGAGAATCAGTCCACGGTGCCGTTTTGCTACTCGAGGGGCTCTGTTCGCCTGGGAACGGATGGCTCACGATAAACCGAAGGTGGCGGTCAGGTTGTGGCTCTGATTTTGCTCGAGGTAGAAGCTGAGCGTCGGGGTTCCCGTTTGTAGGCAAAATGGACACGGCTTGAGGTGAAAAGAACGCCGAGCATGTTGCCAGCACGAGGGAAGCAGCTGGGAGGTGTCCCTGCGTTGCAACGCGCTATATCGCCAGGTGAAGCTTCGGTGTGTTCACGTGAGCAGAGGGAACCGACTCAATTGGTGATTTTTGTGTGCTGTGGCTGACCAGTGGGTCCCACAACTCAGTCCCTCCTCATCCCTCTAAAAGATCTCTATTTTGGCCAGTGATATAATTTAAATGTGTGGAGCTCAAGCTTGAAATTCATTTGGACAATTGTGCAAGTGTCATCCAAATTCAAATCTGAATATGAATCCCTCTGCAATTTAAAGTCCCCCTTGAAAAGAATAGCAAAGCACCTACAAAAATTTTCTCAAACTTTGCCATCCCACCATTTTGGACCTTAGGAATTCAAATATGAAACCTGATTTTTAAATTAGCTGCTGCAAAAGGGATTTTTAACACAACAGTTTACATTTCTATTGTGCTGCCCTCACTTGAAATTTGAGTTGAACAAATTGAGTTCAAAAGCTGAATTTAAACTTCCTCTTGCACATGGAGAACTTCACACGTGGTGTCTAATTCAACCTTAGCTTAAAACAGTTCAAATGAGTGTGTGAGCTCGTTGGGTTGGACACTAATGTGCATCATCACGTGTAGAAAGTTTTTGTAAGTCCCATTTTTCATAAACTTGAAACCAAATAGCATTCAACCTTCAGTTTATTGCATTCATATTTTTGGGACTTTTACATGAACCAGAGAAGATCTGAGGGTATACAAATACATTCGGGAAAGCTATTGAAGTTAAACTTAACTTTGGTATTGAACTCCAGAGATGATTTTGCCTTAGTGTGGTCTAATTCTGGGAAGAAGGGAAACTGGTCAGCACTGTAAATTTTGCAGTGTACTAGAAATCAACTTGTTGATAAGTTTGATTCATGTTTTCAAATTCTATGAGTTCAATGACATGTTTTTATGTTATAACTTGTTATTTTACTGTTGAAATGAATATTTGACACTTTCAAATATTTTTTCACAGATGGAAGGAGATAGACAGTTGGAGAACGGGAGGATAGTTTCCCACTGTTCTCAGCGCTGAGGTTATCCGGATATGTTGAGGCTCATGCTTCAATATTTTTGGTATACGGAAGTGCCATGCTTTCTTGCAAAAGAAGAAGGCGAGGAGGAGAACACGGCGTGTGTGATACATGTCGATGTTCCGGCAGGACCTACTCCACCGGGGTGGGCACCATTCACCGTCATGGTGAAAGGTAGATACCCGGAAGATGTGTGGCTATCGGCAGCCCGTGATGCCATGTCTCACTTCTGCCATCTTCATGTGCGCGAGCTATGGAGTACACTCCATATGCACTTGTTCCAGTGGAGGGACAAGCTAATCGCGTATGGTGGAGGCGATATTTTGAGGCAAGCGATACGAGCTGCCGAAGGTACAATCCAGCAGAGGCAAATCTCAGCCTCTACCCTATGGCAGGACAGAGTGTGATGGACAGACAAGCTGTCAATGTGGCTCGTCATGCTGTGGAACTCAAGAAGAGCACAACCCGTAGTGACCATTACAAGAGTACCCATGATGCACTTCGTAACGTGCTCGCGCCGATGATGTGAAGACTAAATCAATGGGAGAAACAGTTGCATCGTTTGAAGAAGGCGGGAAAGAAAAGTCGTGCCGTCATCACGACAATGCAGCAGTAAATCCATGCCTTGACCCAGCAAAATGAGATTCTCACCCAAGAGCGATATGAAGCAATTGAGGTGGGACAAAACTGGCAGATGGACTATAATCAGGCGATGAATGAAGTGAACACTCTGCAGGACCTAGTACCTCTGGTAACGGGCCTGCCATTTGCAGTTGCCGTAGCCGTGGTTCTCGGTATTCTGGTAGAACCAGAGCCTGAATCCGTGGAGGAGGTAATGGATCCGGAGTCACCAGTAGTACCAGAAGATCCAGCGGAGGAGAAAGATCCGCAGGAGGACGATTTCCACTCCGACTAGGGAGTTGCCATTGTCAGATAGGGCAGCGAGGGTAGTCATACGTGTAAACTTTTGTAAAAGCGACATGACGTGTTAGAAAAACAGTGGCGTGTGAGTATGTAGTGACGACATGAGCACGACTTCTCGGATGATCAATAGTTACAGTAATTTGGACCCCAAGGATAATATATCTTGTATACAGTTTTTGCTTTATCAATATATTTGAATGTTGTGCAAATTTCTCAATCATCACTACAATACCGTACTGTTTTCATGGAATTTTAAAGTATGGCATGTGCAGACTTTCGCTGCTATGAATTGCAGAATGACTCACACCCGCGCAAACCAAGAATTTGGTGGGTCCAGTCAGGGAGGAGATGTCTCCCAGCAACCGCCTGGGACATCCTCGGGACAGCAGCAACCGCCACCACCGCCGACGATTATGCTGGAGGATATCATTGCGGCCATTACGGGCTCGCACCAGAAACACACCGAGCTGCTGAGGACATTGATAGAGAATACGTCTCGCCCAGATGGATGTCAAGACAGGGGTGAGCGTCAGCAAAGTACCTACTCGGACTTTCTGGCGATGCATCCCCCGATATTCTCCCGAGCTGATGAACCCATCGATGCGGACAACTGGCTCCGTATGATGGAGATGAAGTTTGGGCTTCTCCGAGTTAGCGAGCAGCATAAGACACAATTTGCGGCCCGGTAACTTATGGAGTCTACAAGCACCTGGTGGGCAAATTTCTGTGCCTCCCAACCTACCAAGCGAGTATTAACTTGGACGGAATTTCGGACGGCCTTTCAGTCCTATTACATTCCGCCAAGGTTGATGAAGAGGAAGACGCAGGAGTTCTTACACCTGCAACAGGGGAGCAGGAACGCACTGGAGTATTCCCGTGTGTTCAACGACCTCGCCTTGTACGCGTCGTATCATGCTGATATGGACGAGAAGAGGCGGGGGCATTTCTTTCAGGGGCTTAATCCGCAGCTGAAAGATAATCTGATTATGTTCAATTGTGGCAGCCTCAATGATATGATCGACGCTGCGATTCTTCAAGATGACTCCAGAAGGGAGTTAGCCGAGGCAGAGAAGAAAAGAAGCATGCCGTAGAGCAGTGGAGAGAGAGGTGGTCCTCCCCAAAAATCTTAGATCGTGTATCGTATACCGTATGGGCAACGCTGGCAACCACAATGCCAACCTATGCAATTCCGCAATCGGCTGTATCTGCAGCTGGAATACAGACCAGCACTCCCCGCACCATCGCAGCAGCCACAGCAACAGCAAAGGACAATGCCACGTGCGTTCTTATGGGGACAACCCCGTGGTTCACCCACTCCGGCATCGCAGAGGGTGGTGCCGTGCGATGCGGCACCCAACAGTACACAAGAAAAGAATACAAACAACATTCAAACTTTTCTTTGACATAAAAACACAGCAGAAGTCTTTTACAAACTTTTTTATACAGCGGAAGTATTATACATAACTAGTCTCTCATCCTAACTATGCAAAAGTGCAGCTGTCCAGTTCGGGGACGCTACACACTAGCAACACTCACACCACGATCACGGCGGCGTGCAGGGCTCCGGCTCGGCCGTGTACCCCGGCGGGGGCATCACCTCGTCCTCGGATCCTTCCTCAAAACTCTCACCTGCAAACAGCTCAAATATTGCAACCGTGAGCATGATGGCTCAACAAGGCTTAACCGACACCCTAATCATGAAACTCTACATGCAGATATTGGTAATGTAGGATAAAGACGTTGCTATAAAGACACGCCTACATGTTAATCCTTACTTTCAGTTTTATAGCAGAAGTTTATTGTGCCTTAGGAAGCCCTCACATCGGAGTCCACAATCAAACAAGAAACGCTTTTGTCGAAGTGTCTGCGGTCGACACTTCCCCCGGGCCTGCACTGTGCAGCCCGCGGAGGTTCTTTTTTGGAGGGGTGCTAGTCCCCCTGCGTGGGTCTCGCTGGACTGGACGAAGGAAGGAGAAGAACACAAGGGTTTTTTATGTGGTTCGGGCCGCCGGAGCGTAATACCCTACGTCCACGGTGAGCAGAGGTGCTCGTTGTATTGCTTGAGGCTTAGAACCGGGGTTCTAAGCTTGAGTATGAGCTGAGTGCTAGAATGTCTTGCAAAGTGGCGTGATGCCGAACCCTTTGCAACGTTGCCTACCCGAGCCTTTTATAGTCCAAGGCTCGGGCAGCTTACAAAGGGGGGGGGGGCTGGGACCCGACAGGTGGTCCCGGGGAGATCTCTGCCATCTACCGTATCTGCATTAACGCCGGTAGTTGTCTCTAGTGAGGACTTCTGAGCCTCCGGCCTGCCGCCCTGCCCACGCCGCAAGCTAGGCGTAGTGGTTGATGATGGCAGGGGCGGCAGGGGATGTCTTGTCGCTGCGTTTATTGGTGTACAGCACCTGGCATTGCGTGCCTGTCTTCACTGTGATGCGACTGGGCGCAACGACTCCTGGCAGGGGCGTGCTCCGCGTCTCCGCGTCTTGGGAAGGCGCGGGTCTTCAATACTGCGCCTTGGGAAGGCATGGGTCTTGAATACCTTGTACGAACAATGCATGGTGCGGCTTTACTCCTGCTGCCCACCTCGTTGGGTAGGCAGCGCTGCTTTGCTGCCATGTGGCGGGCCCGGAGCTCTCCTCTGAGGAGAGGGAGGTCCGGCCTGGCTGGACACGTGGAGCCTTCGGAGCTCTCCCCACGGAGGGGGGAGGTCTGGCTCTGCTGGCCACGTGGCGGTCCCGGAGCTCTCCTCTAAGGAGAGGGAGGTCCAGCCCCGCTGGACACGTGGAGCCTTCGGAGCTCTCCCCGTGGAGGGGGGGTCCGGCTGTGCTGGCCACGTGGCGGGCCCGGAGCTCTCCTATGAGGAGAGGGAGGTCTGGCCCCACTGGACACGTGGAGCCTTCGGAGCTCTCCCCGCGGAGAGGGGAGATCCGGCTTCGATGCCCTTGGAGTTCGCCCCTGCAGAGGGGGCAAAGTCCTTAGACGATTTCCCCCTGTGCGTGGGGGTACCCCGTATTGAGGATACCGACAGTGGCCTCCGGGCCCATCTCGGGGGAGATAACGAGCCCGAGGTGGGGCCTCCATCTCTTCTACCCCGCGCACCTTCTCGGAGACTCCCTTAGACCGTTGCTGGAGCACGAACGGTCGTGGAATCGTGGGGGCATCAGCCCTGCTTGATGGCTGCTTTTACTGCGGCGGTTCCCAAGGCTGCCACTACTGCACGTTGCAGCCCACGTCGCAGCGCCTTGTCAGGAACCGCCGGGTTCTCCGCCTGTGGGGCTGACTGCTCGGTCCACTGCTTCTGCAGGATGGCTTGGGCCCGCTTGTCATGGACTCTGGGGCTTGGACCCGAGGTGTCTGCCCCTAGCGGCGCATACGAAGTGTTTTGAATCGCTTCGAATCGCTTCTGGGAAGTTTATAAGAGGATCTCATCTGCATCGCAGGCTTCCCTTTGCAAACTTCCCTGCGCTTGAGCCCCCCAGAATCCTCTGAGCGCCCAAGCTCCTTCTTCCTCCAAGCTCTTGCGCCTTCGTCGCCGATGGCTTCTTGCCTGCCTCCACTGCGCATCGCCCGGACGAAAGACCTGGGGGCGATGTGCAAGTTGCTGGGATGGCACTCTGAGGAGGAGCGGCGTTTCCTTCGGCGGGGATCTCTCCCTCTGTGTCTGGAGAGGGGTGAAACCATCTTCTTCACCGCCTATGCCTTGGCGGTGTTCGTCCCGCCTATCAACTCCTTCTTCGTGACGCTACTGGAGACGTACGGCCTCCAGCTTCATCACCTCTCCCCCAACTCTTTCACCATGGCCGCCGTCTTCATCCACTTCTGTGAAATGTTCGTGGGAGTGCGAGCTTTAGTGACGCTCTTCCGTCACTTCTTCGTGGTGCGGATGACTGGGCGCGGCTCGAAGAACCAGCTGGGCGCCTACTACTTCCAGCACTGCTGCAAGGACCCGAAGGTCTCCGGGTACCTTCTGCCCTTCGGTGCTGCAAGGTGGGAAGGCTGGAAAGAGAACTGGGTGATTGTGAAGACCGACGAACACGATCGCCTTCAGTTACCGGCTGGTGCTCCAACCACCGAACGTCGCTTCTGGGAGGACAACCCGGAGTTGGAGCCAGAGTATGCACCGGTCCTAGAGCAGATCCGGTTCCTGGCGGATCAGGGGTTGACATCCCTGATGGTGTTGACAGATTTCTTGTCGTGCCGCCTTGTGCCCCTACAGCAGAGCAGCCGCCCGGCGTGGTACTACACCGGCGAGCACGACTGCACCAGGCTGGAGACGGGTCTAGGCTCCGACCCGCCTGCCGAGATGCTGTGGGAGATGGTGATGAGGGTAAGCAGCGACCTTGTTGGTGGCGGCATCCTCACCATCCCAGAGTCTTGCATTACTCTCTTCATGGAGCCGGCGAGGAGGGCGGAGCTTCTGCGGGGGATGCCGACGCTGGACGACATCGGGATCGCCGTGCGCCAGGTCGGAGATACCTTCCGGGGGATTTCTATCCCCAAGGCTGAGCGCTCCGGAGCAGAGCGTGTGGCGTCGGCTGATGCCCAACCTGCACCGAGGGTTGACGGAGCTCGGTCCGCCGACAAGGGGAAGAGCAAGGAGCCAGCCTCTGGTTCCCCGAAGAGGAAGCGCTCCCGGTCTCCACCGAGGGCGTCTTTCGCGCCGGGCCAGGGGACCGGAGTCCCCCCGCACCCTTCCTTGGGAGGCGTTGGTTCGTCGGGCGGCGACTCCAAGAGGCCTCGGGTCTTCCGCACCGATGGTACTCGTCTTGGGCAGCGGCGGTCAGAGGAGCCCCGGGCGTCCAACCCTCCTTCGACAGGCGGTGGAGCTCCGAGGAGGGACGCCGGTGCTGCGGCGTCTGGGGCTGAGCCGGGGGCTCAGGTGGCCCGGTTGTCGAGTGTCCCTGCTGCTGGCTCAGCAGACGGCGGCGCCAGAGGGAGCGCAGCCGGGACTCATACGGGGACGCAGGCGCCCCGGGCTTCAGGGGCTGGGTTAGTGAGCGGAGCCAGCGCTGCCGGCGGGAGCCCTACTGCTCCACCTCCCAGGGGGGCTCCAGGAGCACCCCCTGCTCCACCAGTCCGGGTGCCTTTAGCGCAGGGTCCGGCAGCGACGGCAGGCTCTGGCGGCCCTGCCCCGGCTCGGAAGCCAGGGCTCCATGCCCGCTGGAGTGTTCGCGTTCCTCGGTAAGTTTGCTCTCACCGGGTCTTAGTACTTTGCGTACTTTTTCTCTTGTGTTGAGAGCTCTCTGTGGTTGCAGGGATTCTTCGGCAGCCGGGGACGCGTCTGTTCCTCGGCCTCCTCCAGTTGGCAGGGGCCCAGCGCCACAGCGTCAAGACATTGCGGCAGCTTCACCGGCCCCTGAGCAGGTCCGGGTGCCTCCTGCCTGTGACCCGGCAGGACCAGCTCCTGCAACGGCGGCGGTGCCCACTCCTCCTCTTTCACCAGCCCGGGAGCCGGCGGCTGTCGAAGACTTGGCGGAGCCGGCTGGCGGCGTCCATTTTCCAAGTGCTGATACAGGAGGAGCTGATGCAGGTCTTCCGGCGGGCGGAGAGCAGTAGCGCGCCGGGACCGGCCCCGCCTCGGCGCTGTCTTCTCCTGACCGGCACCTCATCCTGGTTGCCGAGATGCCGGTATCTCCTCCTTCAGACGATGTCATGGAGGAGGTCTGCGGCGCGGCTCCGGCCTCTGCCTTCCCGCTGCCCCTGTCGGAAGCCATGGAGCAGGCCCAGTCTAGCGTCCGGCAGGTCCAGGCTGTGCTTGAGCGCGAGAGGGAGGCCTTGGCGGATGAGAGAGACCGCCTCCTCAGCTGGGGGCGACTCTTGAAGCAGCGGACTCGAGAGATCGAGGTGGAGCTCGACACGAGGCAGGAGAGGCTCGATGCCGAGGAGGAGCTCCTCGAGTTGCAGAGGAGAGCCATCGCGCGCCTGGACGCCGAAACCCGGCGGCTCTTGCGGGAGTCCCGTGATGCCTACACCAGTGTTCGGGCCCGCTCCGACGCTAATGAGGAGCTGCGGCTGCAACTGGCGCGTCGCGAATGCGCTGTTGCAGACCAGGAGCGCGCCATGGCGTCTCAGGAGAAGAAGGTCGCCGAACAGCTGGAGCCTGGAGAGGGCGACCTGAAGGCCCGGGCCGAAGAGCTGGATCTTCAGGAGGCAGCCTTGGCCGTGAGGGAAGAGCAGGTCGCCTGGGACCGCCAGGCGGCACTAGACAGGGAGCTGGCCGCTGACTTCCGAGCGTCGGAGCTGGAGCGACTCACCCAGGACATCCAGTTCCGGGAGAAGGACCTGGCGGCGAAGGAGAGGAGGTTCGCCGAGGAGGGTCGAGGCCCGAGCGGTCTGGGACTTCGTCGTCCAGGTGGAGTCCGCTCTGGTGCCTCTTGGCTTCAGCCCCGTGAGGACGGGGCCTCCGGCTCAGGAGGTGGTTGAGGTGATCCCAACGCTCGAGTCCATCGGTGCCAAGCTGGATAGGCTCGAGGCTGTGATCGCCGACGATCTTGAGACGAAGGGGCGGAGCTTGGCGAAGGAGGTCGCCACGCACATGCTGACGTGCTTCCGGAGCTGGGACTCCTTTGTCTCTCTGGAGCCGGTGGTCCGGGGCCCCGTCGCCAAGCAGGAGGAGGTCGCCAGGGCCGGAGCCGGAGACATCGCTGCCCTTGTCGCCTCTAGGTTCCAGCGAGAGTCCGGGGACTCCTAGGCACCCGCCCTTGTAGCCGAAGGGCTTGTATCTTTTGTTTTAGTTTTTTTTGAGTCTGTAGTCCAGCTCTTGGAGCTTTGATGAATGAACAGACTTCTGTATTTTTGTGTCTTGTGCTTTTAGCATGTTCTTCTTGGCTTGGCCTTCCTGAGCCTTTAGCTCCGCAAGGACCTCGGGAGGTCTTCACCGATCTTGAAGCTTTGCACATACACCTTCCTTGGGTCCTTGCTGACATAAGGACCCAAGGTGTCTACGGAGCTCACCCCGTGAGGACGGGGGGAGGTCCGGCTCTGCTGGCCACGTGGCGGGCCCGGAGCTCTCCTCTGAGGAGAGGGAGGTCCGGCCCCGCTGGATACGTGGAGCCTTCGGAGCTCACCATTGCGGAGGGGGCGAGGTCCGGCTCTGCCGGCCACGTGGCGGGTCCGGAGCTATCCTCTGAGGAGAGGGGAGCTCCAACCCCGCCGGACACGTGGGGCCTTTGGAGCCCGCCCCTGCGGAGGGGGCGGGGTCCGGCTCCTCCGGTCTTGAGTTGGAGTAGTCGGGAGCTCCGGTCCTTCTCTGCGCGGTCCCCGTAGTGGCCCCCTGGTAGGTGTGGCCAATTGTTTGGGCACACCTACCATATTCCTGTGGGGGAGCTAAGGCCAGGAGGTCCTGCACACAAGTAGGGGAACCGTAATTCTACTCGAGGGCTCCCCCTTCCCTGTCTCTTAGTCTTATTTGGCTTACGGTCCTGGACCGGTATACGGGATTGGGCAATTCAGTGCGCCCGGCACTGGAGGCCCGACTCCCTCCGAGGTCAGGGTACGACCGTACGGCCCCTAGTACTAGACCGTAACGCTGGAAAGGCAGAGTGCACACGCTTTGGGTCGGAACCAGGAAAAGCAGGCTGTACTCCCCTGGACCTCCGGAGGGCAGGGTGCGCACGCTTTGGGTCGGAACAAAGCAAAGCAGGCTACGCACCCTGGACCCACCATGCACAGTGCAGGTTTTTCCTGGAGGTGACCAACTGGCATCGCAGCACCTGACTGGAGAAGGTCCGAGAGGCCCCCTGGCCATCGGCAGGTACCTCAAGCGCGACCACCTTCAGACAGGATAGCAAATGCCAACTAGGGATGAGAGTGGGAAGAGAGAGCTAAGTGTACGATGAGCATACACTGTGTTTAACATGGAGGCGTGATCATAAAAATTAATGCGTAATTTAAGTGAACACATAAGGAAGAGCATGGTAGGACAGGATTCTTTCCATATAAGTACCCATAGGAGGAAGGCAGGCTATACATGGAGGAAACGACCCGCCCCATTATGAAGGGAAGCAAGATCCTACACGCTTAGGGTCGGAACCAGGCCAAGCTGGACGTAGTCCTGGACCGTCCCCTGGGGCTTAGTTGCTCCGAGCGTTGTTCATGTACTCTAAGGGATCTATTATACAAAGAAAAAGACCTATCCTACTACTGCTCTAGGGATAGAACTTACGAAGGTGTTCTATGTTACAAGGGTTCGGGAGCGGATCCCCATCCTCGGTGGAAAGGCGTACGCACCCGGGGCGGCAAACTTTCGTGACTCGGAAGGGACCTTCGTAGCTGGGGGAGAGTTTGTTGGTCCCTTCGCGAGAAAGTATGCGCCGCAGCACCAGGTCGCCTTGAGCTCCCGGACACGCACGGTCCTTTGGTGGTAGCGCCGGAGCGCCTGCCGGTACCGTGCGTTGCGGAGCGTTGCTTGTAGTCGAGCCTTGTCAACGATGTCGATGTCTTCGCACGAGAGCTGGTCCTGCACGGCTTCGTCATAAGCTCGGACGCGGGGAGACGCCATGGTGATCTCTGGGGGAAGCACGACTTCGGCCCCATACACCATGAAGAAGGGTGTCTCCCTAGTGGCCTGGCTCTGGGATGTCTGGTTAGCCCACAGTGTGCTCGGAAGCTCGTCCACCCACTTGGCGCCATGCTTCTTCAAGATGGCATAGGTGCGAGTCTTGAGGCCCCGAAGGATTTTGGCATTGGCCCTCTCGACTTGCCTGTTGCTCTTTGGATGAGCATCCGAGGCATAGCACACCTGAATTCCAAGGTCTTCGCAGTAGTCTTGGAACGCTGCGCTGGTGAACTGGGTCCCGTTGTCGGTGATGATTCTGTTCGGGACCCCGAACATGCAGACGATCGACTTGATGAACTTGACTGCGGATTGCTTGTTGATGGTGATGACGGGTGTAGCTTCTTTCCACTTGGTGAACTTGTCGATGGCGACGTAGAGGTACCGGAATCCCCCGACGGCTTTGGGAATGGTGCCAGGATGTCCAACCTCCATACCGTGAACGGCCATGAGGGCGGGATCATCAGCAGCGTCTGAGCCGGTGTGTGGATCTGCTTGGCATGAAACTGCCACTCCTTGCAGCCCTTGACCAGCTTGACGGCATCCTGGAGTGCTGTCGGTCAGTAGAAGCCATGCCGGAAGGCTTTACCGATGAGCGTGCTTGAGGAAGCATGACTCCCACATTTGCCTCCATGGATCTCAGGGAGCAAGTCGCAGCCTTCTTCCTGGGTTATGCACCGGAATAGGACGTGGTTGGTGCCATGCCGGTAGAGATCCCCTTCTACCAGCACGTATCTTTTAGCTATGCGCACGATCCGTTCAACGGATACACGTTCATCAGGAAGGATGTTGTCTTTCAAGTAGTCCTGGATCTCAGTGATCCATGCATCGGGTCTGACTTGAGCTTCTGGATCTTGAGCGCTAGGTAGCACGGAGTCCCCAGTGATGCTTACGATCCTTGGCGGCGTCCATGGTTGCAGGGCTGCCTGGACCGCCAGCTTTGAGGTGCTGGTCCTGCCCCCTTCGCCCGGCTCGGCAGGCCGGGCTGTGGGCCGCAGCAACGTCCTCTCGAAGATTCCTTCGGGCGCCGGGGCTCCGGTGGAAGCCTTCAGGTCGTCGGCTGCGGCGTTGTCGGCGCGCAGTACATGGCACAGGTCCAAGGCGAGGAAGTCTTTCTCCAACATCTGCACATAGAGCAGATAGGAAGCTAGTTGTGGGTCGTTGCAGGAGCATTCACCCTTGACTTGCTTAATGACTAGCTGGGAGTCGCCCTTTGCCAACAACTGGCGAGGGCCGAGAGACAGCGCCATCTTCAAGCCGAAGATGAGGGCTTCATACTCCGCCATGTTGTTGTTTGCCTTGAAATTGAGTCGCACCATGTACCCGAACTGCTCCCCCGATGGTATGAGAAGCAGTCGAAGAAGAGCGCCCATGTAAAAGCCCAAGAAAAGGGACTTGCAAAAAACTTTTCTTCACCTCACAACACCGCAGTTTTCATTGTGGATATCTTAGGAAATATTGTGAAGAGCAAGTAACCTTCATCAAAAGAGTGATTAGAGGGGAAAGTCTTCCTTTTCACAAAGTGGGATTTGGACATAGGAACATGAGAGGTTGAGCTCACCCCTAGAACTTAAAAAGTCTTGGGAAGGTTCCGTCCAAGTTTCATAGAAATCCAACACTTTTTGAGGCACTTTTTGGGTTATTTGAAAAAGAGGCCAATTTGAATGTAAATTCAAATTGCAGCAACTTTCATCACCCAAATTCAAAGGTTAGCTTCATAATCAAACTCAGCACATTTTTCTGAGTAAGCCCACCAATTTTCATGTCCATTGGAGTTCATCTTGTCAAGAGCTAAATTTGCAAGAATTCAAAACTGAATTAGAATTTCAGTTTAAACATGCAGCAAATTTAGTCAAATACAGTTCAAATTTGAGAATTCAAGTTTAAACCAAGACTTGGTGACTAAGTCTCACATTAAATTGTGAGTAGCTGGTGGGATAATTAGCAAAAACAGAAAAGAATTATTAGAGAAAAAGGAATGAAGGGGAGGCCCACAGGTCAGTGGCACACACGAGGGGCAGTCGGTTGCTGCAGCAGACTTCGACTTCGCGCGCAAGCAAGGGAACGGCGGCGAGCCACCGAGGAAGCAATCGGCCACCTCACGGTGTCAAACCGTGGCTCAAAGGCCAGCGCACAGCCCACGCCGCTTTCCTCCTGCTTTCCAAACGAGACCCCCCCTACCGCGCTTCTTTCTCGACTCCGCGCGAGCACAGAAACGCCGCCCTCTCTGATTGCCGGCGTCCGGCCAGCACAGGCGCGCTCGTGCCCGACGAGCAACACAAGAAAGGACCGCCTTAAGGTGCTGATTCTTCTAGTCCCTACCGCTCTTCATTTCATGGGCTGTCGAGGGAGTATTTCGCCGGGAAAGCTTCGGGGGTCTTGAGACCGAGCTCCCACAAAATCCCAAAATTCGTGGGGGTTAGCTCATCACCGGGCAAACCGAGTCACGCACACGCTCTATACACTGCCACGACCACCTAGGATCAAAAACCAGTAAGAACCGTGGGCTAGATTTACGGTTCTTTGAAGTTTTCTGAAGCACAGCCGATATCCGGCCTAGGTCGCCGATGAGGTCATAGTTACCGCCGTTTTCACGGGGATCGGTGTCCATGTCCGTGACCAGCAGGTGTCAGCGGAGCTCCCCGAGCAAACCACATCGAAAAAGGTGCATGGGATGCCGAGTTGGACGTCGCCGGTGAGCTCCCGGCCGCTGTTGCCGTCGGGAGCACTGTTCCGGTGGTTGTCAAGTTCTGGGGAGAGCACCACCGTGTTCCTCAGGCCAAGATAGGCACTGGCGGCGACATTCAGCAAGCTCCGAGGACGGGAACCCCTCTCCGGCGAGAGCTCCGGCGAGCTTGGCGGCGGGGTCGCGCGGGTGGCCGGAGGAAGACGAAGGGGTAGGCCCCACGCGTCAGCGGCTGGAGATAAATGGGTGGGATTCTCTGTGGTCCGGGATCCAGTGCGGCCACACGGGAAAGAGTCTGTGGCCCCGTGTGGCGCGGCTCCAGCGGTCGACACGTGGGCGGTGGACCCACCCGCAGGATTTAAACATTTTTGGAATTTCCAGTTTTAGTGCAAACTTCAAATGCATAGAACTTTGGCTAGGAAACTCCAAATTCGATGAACCAAATTTTGATGAACTCAGAATTATGAGTACTTTCTAGCAATACCAAATTCAGCTCATGAAAGTGAATAGTTTTCCAGAATTAAATCCCTAAATTTTAAACTGTTGGGAATTTTATCTGGAGAACTACTTTATGAAAAATTCTGAAATTTGGGTGAGAGGTTCGTTAGACAATCCCTTAATCCCAGTAAAATTTTCAGACTCATCCAAGTTCATTTAGTTACCCTAATGGGGTGATTAAGAGAGCTGCCCTGAGAAAATAGAAAAATGTACAGAAACATTTTTCAGATTTTCTCAAATCTTAATTAGGGCATGATTCTCTGTAGGATTCTTCAAATGACATGAAACCAACTCCATTAGAACCATCTTAAAGTCTAGTTTCCTGAAAGTAATGGTTGGAGCCATGAAAACCCCTGGAATCATCCAGAGGCTCAAATATTGACCAAATGGGTTTCTATTTGTGCAAGGTTCAAATGAACTTTGTTTCAAATAAAACTTGGTCACAACTCTGGTTAGGACCCTAACAGTCCACCATAAAAATTTTAGAACCAAAGGGAAGGGCTAGCTAGAGTTATTGGCAATGATGTATTCCAGTTCACACATTGCATTCAAATTAACATGTAGTATTGTATTAAACGTGTAGCCATTGAAGAAGAGGCTCCGGAAGTGCTGGACTTCCTCCTTCCGGAAGAAGAGCTAACTACTGACCAGCAGCAACAAGGCAAGCCCCGGTTTGCATTAACCTTTTTATAAGTTTTATTTTGTTTACATGTGTCATATGAAGTATGTATGTGCATTAGGTATAGGATGGATGGAACCCCACTTGCATAACCAGAATTTTTCCCTAAGAGTGAGGGTAGTGTTTAGGACCTCGAGTAGAAAGGCTATGCTTAAAGATTCATAGGGCTTCGGTACAAGTCGAGTAGTTGGAATCTACTCGCGAGATAGGCTTGGGACACACGGGTTCGGTTGAGTGATGTGAGATCACTTTAGTAATGAAAATGAGACTAGGCAGGGGCTAGGGCGCAGCAAGAGGGAGTCTTGTGTGCGCAGCCCTGCCCGTGCCGATTGAGGACCGATCCGTGTGCGGCCATTCTGAACAAGTATTGAACGTACCGAAGGCATATCTGATATATGGGCCCCGATAAACCGATGTAGCCTAAACATCCGGGCGTCGAGGCATAGCACACCGATTTATAGGTGTAGGTTGAGGGCAGCAAGGTGGAAATCTGCCAACGGGCATAGAGAGATGCTCCGTGTGGGGAACCTCCTGCTCGTTTCGGTGCAACCGGTTCGACGTTTGGGCTGTTGGGTGAAAGGTTGTCCCATACGACATCGAGTGAGCGTGCTGTGCAGCTCCACGGGTGGGCGTACGTGACGTGCTCTTTGGGTTTCCCTGCAGGTGTATATCGAGTCGATTCGCCGTCCCTCGCGGTGACGAGTACCGCTTGTTCACAGCGTCGTAACGTAGATAATTTATGGAATGCTGTGATTCAATATTGCTGTCATGATATAATTGTATTGCTACATGTGTGCCACCAAATACTGCTTACTAAATTTCAGCTTCATGAACTGTTAACTTGATGCTAAAAGATGAACTAAGGATGAACTTGTAGGCGTGTCCATTTGCTGCAACGTTGCTATCCTATGTAATTGTACACCTCATGTAGAGTTTCATGCTTAGGTGAGTCGGTTAAGCCTTGCTGAGCCTTCGTGCTCACGGTTGCTGCTTAAGTGCTTTTCAGGTGAGGAGCCACCCGCGGACTCGGAGTACGAGTCCACCGGCGAAGGTTACCCTCCGTCGGGGACCACGGCTGAGTGGGAGCCGTACACGCTGCGCTGAGCTGAGGAGTGCAGCTAGTGTGGGTTGCCCTAGGGCTGGGCAACCACTTTTGCTAGATAGGCGGGCGTGAGTTGTATAAAAGAAACTTCCGCTGTGTAATAAAAGACCCTGGTTTGTGACTGAGAAGTGTACTATTTTGTACATTCAGTTTGTTTTCCCATGTAATATAATTTGTTCTTATGACGTGTGCTATCGGGTGTCGCATCGCGCGGCACCACCCTCTGCGATCCTGGATGAGCGGATTCTGGTCCGCCACAGCCTGGTATCAGAGCTGCATTGGGGATAGCACAGTACTTAAGGACTGCATTATGGGAAAACTTAGGCTTACGGTGAGGATTCGGTAGTTGCCCAAGTAAGGACTATATTAGTCTAGTTACTTAAAGTGGCAAAAACTAACCTATGTGTTATAATTCTGAATTTCAATTAATGTAACGACGCACCTACGCTCTGGTAAGTATGGTAAGGAACGCCACCGAAAGCGGTTCAATTTCGGTTAGCTCTCCTTGACGAGGAACGTGGTTCAGGGATTTGTCTCACAGCTTGGTGTGAGACATCAATATGAACCTCTTGAACTCTTCATGTTCCTGAGTTCATATGAAACGCTGATCCCTAGCGTGCTTTAGGCAAGTAAGTGGAGACCCCATCGCATGGTCAGTAACGCGAGAGTGTGTTCGTCTGGAAATAGCCCAGGAGGACATACGCAGCGCTTGCCATCGGCGTGCCCTGCAGGGCAGTAGGTGGTATCTGTTGGGTTGGTAACATTCCCAACCGTGACGACCCGTTCATGACCTACTCAGGTTCCCCGTCGTGTGGTGTTGAAACACGATCACGTACCTTGAGACGTGACCTAACTCAAGGACGGCCGTATGGAAATGATACAAGCGTTTGTATTTACTTTTAAATATGGAACTGCCTGGATTGAACAACCTTTGAGTGCATCACTATTGTGTGGTCTTCTGCAGGTACTAACCACGTATGTATCCTTGTAGAAAACGTGTGCGAGAGACCGTTTAGTGCCACACTTGAGACGTATATGCCGGTATGATCCGGTTAGGATTTTATTTTGCGAGGAACGTAGTACCGAGTTATTGTAGGCATATGCATGATAATAATGATAACAAGGAATTAAAATCTATAGGTTCAACATTTAGGACCCTGGTTGGGTATAAGAATGGGATAGTGATGATTGTAGTTCCAAAAAGACTGAAAATCAGAGTGCTCTGTTTTGGACAGCAAGTTTGCTGATCTTCAACAGGGCATAACTCACGGGTCCTTTAGCCCAGAGAGGTGTGCTATATAGTTCTGGAAAGGTATTCAAGTACTCTACAACTTTGTTGTAGACTTCCAGAGCTGAAACACGCCTTAAGATGGCTGAAATCCCAGAGGAATGTAAACTGTCCAGAACCAGGACAGAGTAAAACATTCTCTGAACTGTTCTGTTTTTCAAACATAACTCCCAGTAGAAAAATCTAAAATTGTCATATAATACATCCTTAGAAAGAGTAGAGGATGTGTGACATCTTTGCAATTCAAAGTTCCTGAAATTTCAGCACAGAATTTAGTGGAAATCAGGGTTGAAAACAGCCACTTCCAAGGGAGGTGCTGTTTAAAATTCTTCCAGAAATTCTGTTGATTTTGAATTAGCATAACTTTTTAGCCAAAGCTGATCTGAGGGCAAATGAGTACTCGTTGTAAATATACTGAAGTTAACTTTAACTTTGGTATTCAACTTGAGTCATAAAAATGCCCAGAACCAGATCAAAACTTGGAATAGGTAGAAACTGGTCATTCTGACAGAAGAATGACAGTTGAAATCATTGAAAAGGGTGTTGTACCCTAAGGGTGGTATACATGATGACAACGCGATAATAATGTCTCGTAGAGACCAAACCCAGTTATGGTTAGCTTCCAAAGTGGAGGTTCATCAAGTTGGATTAAACTAGCTTGTGTTTGGTCTGGTAATGGTGTAGCTTGTGCAAAGTTATTACATTATCTACTTACGAGATATATCGCATGTTTTTGTTGTCATAATGTTTTACGCCCATTTCTATTGGACTGCATGCAAAATGTTGCGGGACTGATGTTTAATGTTGTGTGGTTGCAGATGGTTCGTACTAGGACCACGCACGAGGTTGGTGGCTCTAGCCAACAGGGAGGTGATGACTCCCAGCCACCGGCCTACGACAGCACCCCGCAGCAGCAGCCACCACCGCCGCCTCCGCTTACTCTAGCGGATGTGATAGTGGCACTGGTGGGAGGTCGTGAGGAGCAGACCGACCTGCTCCGCACGATCGTGCAGAATACGTCCCAGGCGGGGGGACGTCAAGAGCGAGGGCCTCGTGAGCCCCGTGAAGTGTCGTACTCGGATTTCATCAGTACGCACCCTCCAGTGTTCACCGAAGCCAAAGAACCACTGGAGGCGGACAACTGGCTGCGGACTATCGAGTCCAAGTTTGGGCTGCTCCAGTGTACGGAGCGACAGAAGACCCTGTTCGCAGCACAGCAGCTCCACGGTGCCGCTGGTGCGTGGTGGGCGAACTATATCACCTCACGTCCGGCTGGCCATGCCGTGGAATGGCAAGAGTTCCGGGAGGCGTTCCGCGCCTACCACATTCCTCCCGGAATAATGAAGAGGAAGTTCCAAGAATTCTTGGAGCTGAAGCAGGGCGGGAGGAGTGCCCACGACTACTCCCGTGCCTTCAACCATCTGGCGCAGTATGCGTCAGACTATATCTCCACAGAGGAGAAGAAGAGGGAGCATTTCTATCGGGGGTTACACCCCGAAATGAAGACGCACCTCGTTCAGTGGAATCGTGGCACATTCAACGACTTAGTCAATGCCGCGATCATGCAAGAGGACGCTCAGCGGGAGTTGGCAGCTGAGCAGAGGAAGCGCAGCGCTCCACCTAGCAGCGGTGGTGGCGCACCTCAGAAGTACCGTATGGTGTATCGGACACCATCCGGGCAGCAGTGGCGTCCACCGGCGCGACCTCAACAGTTCGGGGGATGTTCGTTCCAAGCACCCCCGTTCCGTCCGCCGATGCCACCACCAAGAAAGCAACAGCAACAGCAGCAGCAGACGGTACCCCGGGCGTTTCCACCGCCACAACGCGCCCCGGGTTTCCGTCCACCGATCAGCGGGGGACCGCCCCGTTTCACCTGCTTCACGTGTGGCCAGGCGGGCCACTTCGCGAAGGACTGTCCTGAGGGGCAGCAGAGCAGCGGGCAAGCCCAGTTCCAGGGCGGTGCTCGAGGCCGACCTCCGGTGAAGAAGGTTGGTCAGCGGACTGGAGGCGTCCGCAACCTCGACAATGAGGACGCCCCAGAGGGAGACAACGTGCTGGCGGGTACGTTTACTCTCAACAATCAAGCCATCGTCATATTATTTGATTCTGGTGCAACCCACAGCTTTATAAGTGCATCCTATGTGGCTAAACATCAATTGCAAGTCTTCCCAACCGACTGCACTTATATGATCTGCTCACCTGGAGGGAAGATTTCAGCTAATATGATGATTCCAAAGGCACCTCTGTGCTTAGGTGGGAAACTATATCCCACCACTTTGATAATCCTTATGGGACAAAAGATTGATGCAATCTTAGGGATGTCATGGCTACAATACCATGGCGCTGTCCTAGAGACTCGGATACGGACGGTTCACTTAAATTCTCCATTCCACCGTCCGCATTCCATGGTGTTAGACACGCCAGTCCGGGAAGTTTTAACAATTAATAATGCTGAAGCTCTCAAGTTAGAAGACATCCCCGTAGTCCGGGAGTATCCTGATGTGTTCCCGGATGATCTTCCGGGCATGCCACCTGAGCGGGATGTCGAGTTCAAGATTGAACTTGCACCCGGGACTACGCCCATCTCACGGAGACCATACAAGATGGCTCCAAATGAGCTGGCTGAACTGAAAGAACAGCTCAATGATCTGTTGAGCAAGGGTTTCATTAGGCCGAGTTCCTCGCCTTGGGGATGCTCGGCGCTATTCGTGAAGAAGAAGGATGAGACCCTGAGGCTGTGTGTGGATTACCGGCCGCTCAACGCCGTCACCATCAAGAATAAGTACCCACTGCCCCGCATCGACATATTGTTTCATGAACTTGTGGGTGCATGTGTGTTCTCCAAGATGGACCTTCGCTCTGGATATCACCAGATAAAGATCCGGGCGGAGGATATCCCGAAGACGGCCTTCTCGACGAGATATGGATTATATGAATATCTCGTCATGTCCTTTGGTCTCACAAATGCTCCAGCCCATTTCATGTATCTCATGAACTCGGTGTTCATGCCGGAGCTGGACAAGTTCGTGGTAGTGTTCATCGACGATATCTTGGTTTACTCCAAGACAGAATCCGAACATGCCGAACACTTGCGGATCGTTCTTCAACGATTGCGAGACCATAAGCTCTACGCCAAGTTCAGTAAATGCGAGTTTTGGATCAGCCAAGTGCCATTCTTGGGACATATCATCTCAGCAGAAGGCATTGCGGTTGACCCAAGCAAAATAGAGCAAGTGCTGAAATAGAAAGCTACCACTTCAGTTCATGAAGTCATAAGCTTCCTCGGGTTAGCGGGATACTATAGGAGATTCATTCCAAGCTTCTCCAAGCTCGCTAAGCCGATGACAGAGTTGCTGAAGAAAGGGACGAAATATGTTTGGAACACGGCGTGTGAAGGAGCGTTCCGAACATTGGTGAAGCATCTCACAACAGCCCCGGTGTTAGCTCAGCCGGATACAACAAAGCCCTTCGACGTGTATTGTGACACGTCCGGTATTGGGCTTGGCTGCGTGTTGATGCAGGAAGGACGTGTGGTCGCTTATGGCTCACGCCAACTTCGGAACCATGAGCAGCATTATCCCATTCATGATCTTGAGCTTGCTGCAGTGGTGTTGGCGCTGAAAATGTGGAGGCACTATCTCCTGGGGAACTTGGTGCATCTCTACACCGACCACAAGAGCTTAAAATATATTTTCACCCAGAAGGAGCTGAACATGAGGCAACGGAGGTGGCTAGAATTAATCAAAGACTATGAAATTGAGATCCACTACCACCCCGGCAAGGCGAATGTGGTTGCCGACGCGCTGAGTCGGAAATCACGTGTCCATCACCTCACCATTACACCGGTGGAGGAGGAAGAGCCAAGTTTATACTTGGTTCTTTATGGATCGCTGTACAACCTTGCCCTCATCCCTACTATTAGGGAGGACATCATTACAGCTCAGAAGACGGATAAAGGCATGGCACATCTCCGGAGACGGATAGACAATGGAGAGATTAAATGTTTCCGGAAGGATGATGAGGGGACGCTATGGTTCAACGACCGCATAGTTGTACCCCGGGACATGGAACTGAGGAAGAAAATCCTCGACGAAGCCCACTTGTCTAAATACTCCATTCATCCGGGCAGCAACAAAATGTACCAAGATTTGAAAAAGAAATTTTGGTGGACACGGATGAAGCGGGAGGTAGTGAAGTACGTATCCAAGTGTGATACGTGCCGACGAGTGAAGGCTGATCACATGAAGAAATCAGGGCTGTTGCAACCCCTGAAGATCCCGGCATGGAAATGGGAAGATGTGAGCATGGATTTCATTGTGGGATTACCCCTAACATCCAACAAGCATGATTCCATATGGGTAATCGTTGATCGGTTAACCAAGACGGCTCACTTCATCTCGGTGAATACACGTTACAATGCCGGCAAATATGCGGAGCTGTACATAGCGAAGATTCTATGCCTATACGGGGTACCCCAGACCATCGTCTCAGATCGAGGTTCATTATTTGTATCTCGCTTTTGGGAGCAGCTACACGCTGCATTGGGTACTAAGTTGATCAGGAGCTCCGCCTATCACCCTCAAACAGATGGGCAAACAGAGAGGGTAAACCAAGTATTAGAAGACATGTTGAGAGCATGTGCCATCCACCATAGTAGGAACTAGGATGATCACCTACCCTTGGCGGAATTCTCGTACAACAACGGCTATCAGGCGAGTATCAAGATGGCACCCTACGAAGCTCTCTATGGTCGTAAATGCCGCACCCCATTAAATTGGTGCGAGTCCGGTGAAAGGGTCACATTCGGGGTTGATGTGGTGAACGACACCGAAGAGCGTGTTCGGGCGATTCAAGCTAACTTGAAGGCCGCTCAATCCAGGCAGAAGAGCTACGCTGATAAGAGGCGTAGACCGTTGCACTTCGACGTTGGGGAATACGTGTACCTCCGCGTGTCTCCGATGAAGGGCGTGCACCGGTTTGGTGTGAAGGGGAAGCTCGCTCCCTGTTTCATTGGACCCTACGCTATCACCGAGAAGTGTGGACCAGCGGCGTATCGATTGGAACTACCGGCATCTCTGGCTGGTGTCCATGATGTTTTCCATGTTTCGCAACTGCGAAAATGTTTGAAGCATACAGCTGCTGTTCCTACCGAAGACATCGGCGAGCTGAAACCGGATTTAACATATGATGAGTATCCGGTGGAAATTCTTGGTGAGAAAGCCCGAACCACGCGTAGCAGAATGTTGTGGTTCTACAAAATCCTCTGGAGCAACCACACCGCTGATGAAGCGACGTGGGAGAGTGAGGAGTTCCTTCGCTCAAATTACACGGAGTTCATGGCTTCTCAACACGGGTGAGTCCCTACTACATCGCTATCTCTTCTTTTGTAATCTCGGGACGAGATTCTTTTAAGGGGGGAGGGATGTAAAAGCCCAAGAAAAGGGACTTGCAAAAAACTTTTCTTCACCTCACAACACCACAGTTTTCATTGTGGATATCTTAGGAAATATTGTGAAGAGCAAGTAACCTTCATCAAAAGAGTGATTAGAGGGGAAAGTCTTCCTTTTCACAAAGTGGGATTTGGACATAGGAACATGAGAGGTTGAGCTCACCCCTAGAACTTAAAAAGTCTTGGGAAGGTTCCGTCCAAGTTTCATAGAAATCCAACACTTTTTGAGGCACTTTTTGGGTTATTTGAAAAAGAGGCCAATTTGAATGTAAATTCAAATTGCAGCAACTTTCATCACCCAAATTCAAAGGTTAGCTTCATATTCAAACTCAGCACATTTTTCTGAGTAAGCCCACCAATTTTCATGTCCATTGGAGTTCATCTTGTCAAGAGCTAAATTTGCAAGAATTCAAAACTGAATTAGAATTTCAGTTTAAACATGCAGCAAATTTAGTCAAATACAGTTCAAATTTGAGAATTCAAGTTTAAACCAAGACTTGGTGACTAAGTCTCACATTAAATTGTGAGTAGCTGGTGGGATAATTAGCAAAAACAGAAAAGAATTATTAGAGAAAAAGGAATGAAGGGGAGGCCCACAGGTCAGTGGCACACACGAGGGGCAGTCGGTTGCTGCAGCCGACTTCGACTTCGCGCGCAAGCAAGGGAACGGCGGCGAGCCACCGAGACAGAAATCGGCCACCTCACGGTGTCAAACCGCGGCTCAAAGGCCAGCGCACAGCCCACGCCACTTTCCTCCTGCTTTCCAAACGAGAACCCCTCCCCCCCTACCGAGCTTCTTTCTCTACTCCGCGCGAGCACAAAAACGCCGCCCTCTCTGATCGCCGGCGTCCGGCCAGCACAGGCGTGCTCGTGCCCGATGAGCAACACAAGAAAGGACCAGCTTAAGGTGCTGATTCTTCTAGTCCCTACCGCTCTTCATTTCATGGGCTGTCGAGGGAGTATTTCGTGGGGAAAGCTTCGGGGGTCTTGAGACCGAGCTCCCACACAATCCCAAAATTCGTGGGGGTTAGCTCATCACCGGGCAAACGAGTCATGCACACGCTCTATACACTTCCACGACCACCTAGGATCGAAAACCAGTAAGAACCGTGGGCTAGGTTTACGGTTCTTTGAAGTTTTCTGAAGCACAGCCGATATCCGGCCTAGGTCGCCGATGAGGTCATAGTTACCGCCGTTTTCACGGGGATCGGTGTCCATGTCCATGACCAGCAGGTGTCAGCGGAGCTCCCCGAGCAAACCACATCGAAAAAGGTGCATGGGATGCCTAGTTGGACGTCGCTGGTGAGCTCCCGGCCGCTGTTGCCGTCGGGAGCACTGTTCTGGTGGTTGTCAAGTTCTGGGGAGAGCACCACCGTGTTCCTCAGGACGAGATAGGCACTGGCGGCGAGATTCAGCAAGCTCCGAGGACGGGAACCCCTCTCCGGCGAGAGCTCCGGCGAGCTTGGCGGCGGGGTCGCGCGGGTGGCCGGAGGAAGACGAAGGGGTAGGCCCCACGCGTCAGCGGCTGGAGATAAATGGGTGGGATTCTCTGTGGTCCGGGATCCAGTGCGGCCGCGCAGGAAGGAGTCTGTGGCCCCGTGTGGCGCGGCTCCAGCGGTCGACACGTGGGCGGTGGACCCACCCGCAGGATTTAAACATTTTTGGAATTTCCAGTTTTAGTGCAAACCTCAAATGCATAGAACTTTGGCTAGGAAACTCCAAATTCGATGAACAAATTTTGCTGAACTCAGAATTCTGAGTACTTTCCAGCAATACCAAATTCAGCTCATGAAAGTGAATAGTTTTCCAGAATTAAATCCCTAAATTTAAACTGTTGGGAATTTTATCTGGAGAACTAATTTATGAAAAATTCTGAAATTTGGCTGAGAGGTTCATTAGACAATCCCTGGATCCCAGTAAAATTTTCAGACTCATCCAAGTTCATTTAGTTACCCTAATGGGGTGATTAAGAGAGCTGCCCTGAGAAAATAGAAAAATGTACAGAAACATTTTTCAGATTTTCTCAAATCTTAATTAGGGCATGATTCTCTGTAGGATTCTTCAAATGACATGAAACCAACTCCATTAGAACCATCTTAAAGTCTAGTTTCCAGAAAGTAATGGTTGGAGCCATGAAAACCCCTGGAATCATCCAGAGGCCCAAATATTGACCAAATGGGTTTCTATTTGTGCAAGGTTCAAATGAACTTTGTTTCAAACAAAACTTGGTCACAACTCTGGTTAGGACCCTACCAGTCCACCATAAAAATTTCAGAACCAAAGGGAAGGGCTAGCTAGACTTATTAGCAATGATGTATTCCAGTTCACACATTGCATTCAAATTAACATGTAGTATTGTATTAAACGTGTAGCCATTGAAGAAGAGACTCCGGAAGTGCTGGACTTCCTCCTTCCGGAAGAAGAGCTAACTACTGACCAGCAGCAACAAGGCAAGCCCCGGTTTGCATTAACCTTTTTATAAGTTTTATTTTGTTTACACGTGTCATATGAAGTATGTATGTGCATTAGGTATAGGATGGATGGAACCCCACTTGCATCACCAGAATTTTTCCCTAAGAGTGAGGGTACTGTTTAGGACCTCGAGTAGAAAGGCTATGCTTAAAGATTCATAGGGCTTCGGTACAAGTCGAGTAGTTGGAATCTACTCGCGAGATAGGCTTGGGACACACGGGTTCGGTTGAGTGATGTGAGATCACTTTAGTAATGAAAATGAGACTAAGCAGGGGCTAGGGCGCAGCAAGAGGGAGTCTTGTGTGCGCAGCCCTGCCCGTGTCGATTGAGGACCGATCCGTGTGCGGCCCTGCTGAACAAGTATTGAACGTACCGAAGGCATATCGGATATATGGGCCCCGATAAACCGATGTAGCCTAAACCTCCGGGCGTCGAGGCATAGCACACCGATTTATAGGTGTAGGTTGAGGGCAGCAAGGTGGAAATCTGCCAACGGGCATAGAGAGATGCTCCGTGTGGGGAACCTCCTGCTCGTTTCGGTGCGACCGGTTCGACGTTTGGGCTGTTGGGTGAAAGGTTGTCCCGTACGACATCGAGTGAGTGTGCTGTGCAGCTCCACGGGTGGGCGTACGTGACGTGCTCTTTGGGTTTCCCTGCAGGTGTATATCGAGTCGATTCGCCGTCCCTCGCGGTGACGAGTACCGCTTGTTCACTGCGTCGTAACGTAGATAATTTATGGAATGCTGTGATTCAATATTGCTGTCATGATATAATTGTATTGCTACATGTGTGCCACCAAATACTGCTTACTAAATTTCAGCTTCATGAACTGTTAACTTGATGCTAAAAGATGAACTAAGGATGAACTTGTAGGCGTGTCCATTTGTTTCAACGTTGCTATCCTATGTAATTGTACACCTCATGTAGAGTTTCATGCTTAGGTGAGTCGGTTAAGCCTTGCTGAGCCTTCGTGCTCACGGTTGCTGCTTAAGTGCTTTTCAGGTGAGGAGCCACCCACGGACTTGGAGTACGAATCCACCGGCGAAGGTTACCCTCCGTCGGGGACCACGGCTGAGTGGGAGCCGTACACGCCGCGCTGAGCTGAGGAGTGCAGCTAGTGTGGGTTGCCCTAGGGCTGGGCAACCACTTTTGCTAGATAGGCGGGCGTGAGTTGTATAAAAGAAACTTCCGCTGTGTAATAAAAGACCCTAGTTTGTGACTGAGAAGTGTACTATTTTGTACATTCAGTTTGTTTTCCCATGTAATATAATGTGTTCTTATGACGTGTGCTGTCGGGTGTCGCATCGCGCGGCACCACCCTCTGCGATCATGGATGAGTGGATTCCGGTCCGCCACAGCCCAGTGGGGCTGGGTGAAGACCGGAGTTCGGGGCTCCGGTTCACTGTCTTCAGGGCCCCCTGGGTTGGTTGCCGATGGCGTTCACTCTGCCACAAAGTCAGCCAGTGCTTGGCTCTTGACTGCGTGTCGAGGTAGGAAGTCCAGCTCGAACTCCGCCAACTCCGCTGCCCACTTAGCGACATTGCCAGTAGCGTTGGGGCTGTGAAGGATGGCCTTCAGCGGGAAGGAGGTGACCACCGAGATCCGGTGGGCTTGGAAGTAGTGCTGGAGCTTCCTGGACGCCACGAGCACTGCATACAACAGCTTATGGACCTCCAGGTACCTTGTCTTGGCGTCATGGAGGACTTCGCTGATGTAGTAGATGGGCCTTTGGATGGTCTGGGTCCTCCCTGGGGGACCCGGGGTGTCATCCTCCATTGGCTCAGGCCGACAGGAGGAAGACAGGCCCTGAGCATCCTCCGGGGGCTGTGACCCGGAGGCTTCTTGGTCGTCTTGGACCTCCGGGAGGTCCCCTTGGACTTCCTGGAGGTCTTCTTGAACCACCAGAAGGTCCCGCTGGACCTCTAGGAGGTTGTATGAACTTCCGAGAGGTCCCTTGGACCTCCGGGAAGCTGTCTTGGACCTCAGGGAGGTCCCCTTGGACCTCCGGGAGGTTGTCTTGGAGCTTCTGGAGGTCGTCTTGGGCTCCCGAGATCTCCTGGCTGTCGGGGCCCCCCATTGGGCCCGGGCAGCCTTGGCGCTTGACCTCAGCTGCTGGAGCTGGTCGCGGTGATGAGGGGTCCGGTCGCTCTGCGATGAGGACCATGCGCACCACCTCTGTTGTCGCCGTGATGTAGAGCAGCAGGTGCTCTGCGGGCTTTGGGGCTACCATGATGGGTAGGGTCGTCAGGAGCTGCTTCAACTCCTGGAATGCTTCTTATGCTTCGTCGGTCCAAGAAAATGGGCGGGATTTGCGCAGGAGCTTGAAGAACGGAAGAGCCCGCTCCGCTGGCCTCGGTATGAACCGACTCAGCGCAGCTAGGCATCCCGTGAGCTTCTGGACATCTTTGATGCGGGCTGGGGGCCGCATCAGCTCGATGGCCTTGATCTTCTCTGGTTTGGCTTCGATCCCTCGGTGTGAGACCAGGAATTCTAGGAGCTTCCCAGAGGATATGCCGAACACACATTTGTTTGGGTTCAGCTTGGTGCGCGTGGAGCGCAGTTTGTCAAAGACTAGAGCCATGTTATCTAACAAGGATGTTCTCTGTCTGACTTTGACAACGATGTCATCGACATACACCCCAACCAAGTATCTTATTAGCTCTCCAAAGGTTTTGTGCATGGCACGTAAAAAGGTGGGGAGAGCATTCTTTAGACCATAAGGCATGGAGACATAACAATACATATCGTCTACAGTGATAAATGCGGTGTGTTCTACATCATCTCTAGACATGGGAATTTGGTGGAAGCCTGAGTAGGCGTCTAGGAAGCATAACATATCACAGCCTGATGTAGAGTCTACTATTTGATCTATTCTAGGTAGAGGGAATGGATCTTTAGGACATGCCTTATTGAGACTGGTGTAGTCGATGCACATCTGGAGCTTCCCGCCGGCCTTCGGGCCGACATCAGGGTTGGCCAACCACCGGGGGTGGTGGACTTCCCGTATGAAGCCAGTGTCCAGAAGCTTCTTGATTTCTTCACGGATGAAGTTCTGCCGCTCGATGGACTGCTTCCGAGGTTTCTGTTGGATTGGCCGGGCGTCGGGGAAGATCTTCAGATGGTGCTCGATCACCTCCCTAGGGATCCTCGACATCTGCGACGGTTGCCATGCAAACACGTCGACGTTGTGCTGGAGGAAGGTGATGAGCGCACCTTCCTATTTGCTGTCCAGGCCCCCGGCAATCCGGGTGGTCTGGGCGGCTTCGGCGTCGACTTAGATGACCTTCAAGGGGACATCGTCCTCGTCGTGAGGTTGCACTCGGGGTGCAGAGGTTGAGGCACAGTGGCGTGCACTCGGGTGGAGCTGGCCCGATTATGCACCGCCAGGGGCTGGTGCTCAGGCTGTCGCAAGGGCTTGGAGCTTCTCCAAGGCTGACACTGCGGCAGTGCGGTCTCCACGGATCTTGAGGACGCCTATTGGTGTAGGCATGTTCAAGACGAGGTAGCCGTAGTGGGCTACCGCCATGAACCGGTACAGGGCTGGCCTGCCAATGATGGCTTTGAAGGGGAGGTCGACCTCCGCCACGTTAAACAGAATGTACTCTGTTCGGTAGTTGTCCGGTGCGTCGAAGGTCACCGGTAGGCTGATGTTGCCGTACGGGACGACTTGTCCCGGCCCTACCCCTGAGAACGGGCTCGAGGGGACGAGCTTGGCCATCGGGATCTGCAGCTTCTCGAAGGCTGCACGACTGATGAGGTTGAGGCTGGCCCCGCCATCCACCAGGACGTGGTACATCTTCACGTTGGCGATGGTGGTAGCTACTAAGAGCGGTAGCTGCCCAGCCCCAGCCATGTTCTTGGGGCAGTCGGTGGCATCGAAGGTGATGGGGGTCTCTACCCACTTGAGGTGCGGTGTTGTGCACGGGGTAGGGGCCACCGATGCCACTGCTCAACGCAGAGTCTTGACTGCACTCCGGGACGAGGGGATCGAGGACCCTCCGTAAATGACATGGAGCATCATCCGGCGCTCGTCGTCACTAGAGCCGGAGCCCTCGTGGTGGTGGACCGTCTTCAGAGTGCGCTAGGGCTCCTGGAACTCCATCTGCTGGTCGACGTTGTCCCGGGAGTCGACCTCCTGCTTGCCATCCCTCTGATGGAAAGGAGGGGCGTCCGCGCGCGGTTGCTTCCGTTTGGAGAAGTGTTCTGCGAGCTTCTGGATCTCCTGGCACTCAGCAGCAGTATGGCTGCTGGTGTTGTGCACGGGGCACGGCTCGCTGTGGTCACCGCCAGGGGCTGGTGACTGTTGCGGCCTCTTGTCGGGGTGTGGCCCCCGAGCTCCGGTGGGTGCTGCAGCTGCAGCAACGGGAGCTCCGGCCGACGGCTTGATCTTGCCGCCGCCCTTCTTGGTCTTCTTTCTGCTCCCATGGGGGGCAGCGCAAGACCCGGGCTGTCCTCCGGCTTTGGAGGCTGGCTGTGAGTGCCAGTTGTGGCCTTCCGCCGCTCTGGCGCACTTATCCGCCAGGATGAAGAGCTCCGAGACGTCGCGGACCTCTCTGATGGCGAGCTTCTTGAGCATCTTCTTGTCCCTTACACCCTGTCGGAACGCCACCACCACAGAAGCATTTTGGATATGGGGGATGGTGTTCCGTACCTGGGAGAACCGCTGTATGAAGGAGCACAGTGACTCTCCAGGCTGTTGTTGGATGGCGTGGAGGTCAAGCTCCGTGCCAGGACGGGTGTAGGAGCTGCCGAAGTTGGAGATGAACTGTCGGCAGAGCTCTCCCCAGGAGGTTATGGAACCCTGGGGGAAGTTCATGAGCCAAGACCGTGCTGGGCCGGTCAAGACAACGGGGAAGTAGTTGGCCATGACGGCCTCATCCCCTCCTGCAGCAAGGATGGCGGTGGAGTAGATTTGGAGGAACTCCGCCGGGTTGACGCTGCCGTCGTACTTCTCTGGCAGATGCGGCCGGAACTTGCACGGCCACTTCGGAAGCGAAGGTGTGGCGCCAAGGCTGCACACCCCGCTCCTGTTGGTGCCGCGAACGCTTGGTCCGCTGTTGGCACGGTGTACCCCGGCATGGGCAAAGGTGCGCCATAAACCGGGGACGCCATTTGCAGGGCATATGGCTGGGGCATATGCTGCGTGGCGTACGCCTGGGGCAGAGGTCGCATAGCGAACGTCTGCGGTCCAGGCTGGTCGAGGCGGTCGACATGCTGTCGCCGGCCTCGTGGTTGCGACGCCTTTCACGTCGTCGCTCGATGGTCACGCGGGCATCTTCGCTCAGGTGACGTCGCTCCAGCTCCGACCTCAGGTCCGTCGATGGGATCTTGGTGGAGTGGGAGTGTGCCGTCTGCCCGTCAACCGTTGGCGTGTGCGACAGCGATGCATCCAGTTGACTGGGGCATCGTCCCCGCCGAAGCTGAGGGTTGGCAGCGACGACGACGAGACGGTCGACGTTGCAAATCCACTGCTGGGTCGCCGCCTGAGGCGCGTCCCCAGCAGGTGGATTGCGTAGAAGCGCTCATGCTGCAGCTAGTGTATTCCCATGAGTGACACTCGGCGCTGCAGCAGATCTTGGGCTTGCTGGAGTCCGCGTTGCTGGAGTCGGCTGCTGCCTTCCAGCCTGTCCCGACACACTCCTCCCTGAGTGCGTCGAGACATAAGCCTCGCCAGTCATCGTTCTCCGGGAACGAGGGCGAGGAGAGCTTGCCGCGGACGGAAGCTTGGTCATCTTCGTGAGTGAGACTCGATGCAAGAGGGAAAAGCATCTACCTGGCGCACCAAATATCGAAGTAGATGCATCACACCACTTTGCAAGACATTCTAGCAGTCAGCTCATCCTCAAGCACCCCGGTTCTAAGCCTCAAGCAATACAACGAGCACCTCTGCTCACCGTGGACGTAGTGTCTTACGCTTCGGCGGCCCGAACCACATAAAAAACCCTTGTGTTCTTCTCCTTCCATCGTCCAGTCCAGCGAGACCCACGCTGGGGGACTAGCCCCTCCGAAAAAGAACCTCCGCGGGCTGCCCAGTGCAGGCCCGGGGGAAGTGTCAACCTCAGACGCTTCGACAGCTTTCCTCCGATGTGGTGATGCCCAAAGGGGAAAATAAACTTAATGAGCTCTACATCTACAGCATACATGGTTTAAGGACATTAATAGTTCAATGCAGCATAATATTCATCTGGCTTCTTTCACTTCTTACTACGTCACAAAACAGTGAACAAGCGGTACTCAAATAACCGTGAGGGACGGTGATTGCAATAAGGAGACACCTGTACAACAAGTCACATACACCCGCTTTCAGAAGTGTGGTGCTTCACACCTTCCTACTCTGTTGTATGCAACAACCTTTCAATGGAAACCCAAATCCCGAACTGGTCCATCCATAACGGGCAGGAGGTCCCTGCGTGGAGCGTGTCTATACCCACCGGCAGATTTACACCTTCCTACCCACAACCCACTCCTATAAAACGGTTGGGTAAGCCTCGGCACCCAGGTTAACCAATTACATCGGTTTCCTGCTTATGTCAGTATGCCATCCGGTACTATTCGATACTTGTCCAGCAAGCCCGCACACGACTCGGTCCTCAATCGACACCAACAGGGCTACGCACGTGAGACCTCCGCTCACTGCATCCTATCCCCCCTGCTGGGTCTCAGTTTCACATTCTTAAGCCATTCTCTACTCTTTTCCATTCCGTGTGATAAAACCTTACCACACGAGTAGATTCCAACTACTCGACTTCTACCAAGATCATAAGCACATTAGCATGACATTCTATAATCGTCAAGTTTGTAAGATACCCAACCTTTCATAGGATTTAAAGTCATGCAAGTGGGGTTTCAAATACCTTAACTCTAATGCAACCATTCAACCTAGACATAAGTGATACAAATGAAAAACATTGTAAAAAGTAACTAGATGCAAACCGGGGCTTGCCTGGTTGCAAGTCAAAAGAGAAGTTAGTGTCGGGTGGGAGGACGTTGAATGGCTCTGGCGTGTCCTCAACTTCGGTCACTATATGAAATGCAACAAAATATGTGTATAAGTGCTAATGAAGTATAGGAATTACACTTCCATTCATAGCTACTGCTATTTAGGTTTCTTAATTGGCTTTGGGATTTTCTAGTGGATACTAGACTCTATAAGGATGATCTGAGCAAAATTTGGAGAAATTTCATTGAAGCTTGTAGTCTCCAAAATCCCCACAAGTACAAGGTTTCTCTGAATTTTGATCTAAAATCTGAAGTTTTGACATATCTAACAGTGGAAGATCTAATTAGAGTAGGTCTTTATGGTTCTAACAAAATTTGTTTCACCATTTTTGGAGCTACCTACAGGGAGATTTGAATTTTTGAAGTTGGACAGAATTGCTGAAAAGTTTCTGTTTAGAATTTGAATTTCCAAATAAAGGCTGAACTTTGAAAGATTACTTAGCCTAGCAAATGAACACGAATGAAGCTCAAATTTTTACAGGAGATCAATAATATTATGGAGGATCTTTTGGCCAAATTTGAGGAAATTACATAACAGGGATCTTCTGGAATTAATTCCCAAATATTTAATTTTGATGAATTTTGGAGAAAATTACAGAGATCTTCATATCAAATTCTTTACATTTCTGCAAAGTACTTACTGAGAGGAATCCAACAAATTTTGTTTCACAAATTTTGGACATCCTACTAAAAGTTATGGGCATTTGAAGTTTGAACCATTTTTCTGAAAATCAATTCTATGATTTTTAGCTAATTTATTTAACCCTGAGATAACCTACTGATTAAGCCCTCTAAATCACCTACAAAAATCCTTAAATTTTTACTGGATATCAGTAACTATGAAAAGGATTTGCTGCCCCAAATTTTGGAATTTTTCATAGAGAATCCTTCCTGGAATCAATCCCTAAAGATTTACTAAAATGAATTCTACAGAAAATACTGGGCATTTTTATGGCAAGCACTTTGTTCCGCTGTGAAGTACTCCTTATGAGTATTCCAACAAAATTGGTCTCACCCTTTTTGGAGTTTTCTACACAAAGTTATGGTCTTGCAAAGGTTGGCCAATTTCTGGATTTAATTCTCCACAGAAAAGTCCTTCACCGGCTGACAGTGGGGGTCCGCAGTCAGACTCTTCTTCAACCTCGGGACAGAGCCCGCACACACGCCAGAACAGAGGGATGGCACGCTCCGTTATCCCTCATTTCTCCACCATTTTTTCTCCGGTTTAGCCCTACACGACCGTGGGAACATGGCGCAGCTGCCGGGCAAGGTCTCACCTCACGAAAACAGCTGGAAACAGGTCGGCACCGTCAGCGGCGCTTGGCGGAGCGGTATCGACGCGTTCTGGCGTGTCCCAAGCCGATTTCAACCGCACAAGCTGCTGTACAGCATCCATAGAGCGCGTGGAACATGGAACGCATGCCAATCCTTGCAGCAAACGGTGGGAAAAGGGGGTTCACCGGAGGACCGACCCGTTTTTACCGCCGGCGGCGAATTCTCATCGCCCGGGGCGTGTGGTTGACTGTTTGCTTCGGTATTCAGTGTGGGAGGGTGCTAGGGTCTGAGGTTGCTATGGATTGAACCGAAGGAAGAACAATCAACCCGTTTGGATTAATTTCCCGATTTGCTCATGCTCGGTTCTTCACGTTCACCGACGTCAAAACGTAAATTCCGGCAAGCCGGCAGTGGGGACGAGCAAGGAGAGATCGGGAGCATGATCTACACACCATGGTGCACCTTAGGGGGGTGTTGGTCGTGCGGGAGAGGCGCTGGACTGGCTGGAAGACGAGGAGCAGTGAGGGCGACGTCGTGTTGCACTGAGGAAAAAGAACACGGCGTAGCAACGTCGGAGGAAGCTGGGCATGGACTGGTGATGCTTCGGGGACGTCTAGGAGTGATCGGCGCAGCTCTCAGGTGGCTCAACCGGGCTTCCAGACTGCCGGATGGTGATCAGCAATGAAGAACAGTTGTGGCGCTGTTTTTCCTTTGGTTGAGTGCGTACGAGCGATGTTCTGTGGAGTAGCGAGCAGGGAAAAGGGAACTTCGTTTGTGACCTGATGTTTACCAAGCAGCTGAGGCAAAGATAGAACCGATGCGGGAAACAGACACACACTCAGCTCGGTGGAGAGTCTCGGTGGCGCCTGCACCCCGGTGTCGAGTGCACACAGAAGAGGAACTGATCTTTGTCTCTGTCCCACTGACTTGTGGGTCCCACCAAAATTTCCCCCCTCCAAACAACAGTGGCTCCACAATGCGAATTAAAAATTCGCAGCAATTCTCACAAACTGAATTTGATTACCGGGAGTTAACCTTCTGTTGGGTTCAAATTTTTAAATTCGGCGCTCTCAGTTCAGTTTCTGTGCGAGGGGAATAACGCCCAGGGTTGCTGTTTTTGTGAGCAAAAGATCATGCCGGGAGCTACCCACGAGCTGATCACCAGCGCGATGAAAAACAGAGCGGAGGTGGCCTCTGCTTGCAGCTCGGTTGATGAGTGATAGAATCACGTCATGAGGTGTTGAAGCCACGAGCAGTTCGCCAGCTCGATGCAAGAAGCTGGAGGTTGCTGCCCTTGGTGGCGCTCTGAGGAGGCTCGGGTGGTGTTCGACACCGAACAGAGGAAGTCTTCGGGTGCAAATTAAAGGCTCAATGACATGTGGGGTCTACCCCCTTTACTCCTCTTCTTATCCTCCAAATGTTTCTAAAATTTCTTCATTCATGTAAATCCCCTTAATCTGATATTTCGGGAGTTTAAACATGGGCGGAAATTTGAATAAACCACATCCAGTGTGAAGTTCACTTTCAAATTTGAATTCAGCTCACATTTGGAAATGATCATGTTCAACTCCTTTTTAGCCCATCCTGAAATTAGAATGTGGCCACCATGAATTTCCTCGAATTCAATGATATGAGGATACATGTGTGCTTCAAATTTTTGGCATTAACTCAAGGGAAACAATTGATTTCAAATCTGAATTTAAACCCCCACTTACACATTAGAACTTTACACATGGTGTTTAATTCAACCTTGGCTTAACACATTTCAAATGAACATGAGAGCTCATTTGGTTGGACATCCATGTCCATCATCACGTGTATAAAGTTTTTGTAAGTCCCATTTTCGTGCATTCCACACGTTATCTGTATCCAACCCTCTGTTTATTGCCTTTACATTTTTGGGACTTTACGTTCCTTCCCCCTTAAAAGAATCTCGTCCCGAGATTCCAACGAGGAAGGGAAGTAGGGAATATTATCGGTGATATGACGATAATAAACCGACGGATATCACGACCTTCGTGCTTTTCCATAGTGCTCCCTTTGACGGTATGGTGAGTCCATAAAACTCTGTAGACCCATATCGACCGGGTCGATTGGCTGGAATCTTTACAGTCCTAATCTTGACATGGATAATGAATACTTGTCTAAATTAACTGAGTCTTTAGAACCTTAGTGTAGTACTTCCCCAAACATGAATCGAGATGTTTGGTGAGATTAAACAATGAATCGGAAATCTTGCCCCGAATTGGCATCTCAGCCCTTTAGTCAAAAACCTATTGCTTTGCTTGAACATAAGAGCAGCCACACGTCAATTTCGCATATGTTACCAACATAGAAAAGTTCAACTACCTATGGTGACCACAAGGTTGTCAAAGTCACCATATGATCTCTCAAGAATTCATATTGTGTTCAAGGCTTGTCGCGAGGTTGAGCCATCAATCGGTAAGCCCCACGATGAGAAATTAGTTTAGTTCCGACAATTACGGCACTCAGAGCTAAACAAGTCATGGATAAACGTTCAAAATTTTCTTAGGTACAAGGGATGTTGGGTAATTGGTTTCCCTGGTATTATCCAATGAGGTAGAATCAACAGCTTGATCAATACTACCAGGAGGTGAAAAGACCAAAGTCATTAGACACCACTTAATGGTTTGAAGTGAGGTACACAATCTTGCTTAGTATTGTGGTATTACGTAAGCAACATGTGATGCTTCACATGTGTTTATGGTGCAATGCATATGCATATGGTATGGTGCAAATGGTGCATATGTATGATGCAAATTGGTTCATATGTATAATGCAAAATGGTACAAGGCGTTGCGCACAATAGGTTGCGCATCTCTCAATACTTTTAAATATGTATGGTGCATCATCTTTTTATAGTCTGGGCAAGAATTAGTACGATAATTCAAACATGGTTAAGAAGCATCTCAACTTTGTCAAGTACAGATAACTTGGTCAAGAAAGGTGCTACACAAGGCATGCCACTTTCATGTGGTGACCAAGTTTAAGGGGAATATGTCAAATGTTTGACAAGATCATTGGGAAATACTCCATAATAAACTAACCTAGGAAATCTCTATTTTTACGTTGACTTCACTTTCTCTTTTCTCCTGAGGCTTCACAATATCCGTGTAGCGTGAGAAACCAGCTACTAGTTCTAGCTCCTAGTCTTATTCTCTTAAGTCATAGGATTCTGGCGAGCATTGGTGTGTGTGTGGTGAAGTCGTCGCTGAAACTACGCCTTCCTCGATATGTTGAATCTCGTACTTGAACTTTGATTACATGGAATGGTAATTTTGTTTTTCTTGGTGATGTCATACTTCGGTGTATAGCCCATTGGTTATCAATACTTTGGTTTACGTGGATGCACTCCTCCCCCCTTAAGTTCCAATGTAGGAAATTGAAAACTTAATCCATAATCTTCTTATAGGAAGGTAATGCATAATCATAGCCTTCCAGAGCTATATCACACAGCCTTTGGTAACAAGGTATACCTAAAGTTATGGTCCAACAACAGCAAGGTACAGAAATTGGACCAACTTCTGTTCTATGTTTTAAAATACTAAATTATCGTGTGAATCTGTAACACCCCGAAACCTGTTAAAGAGGGGAATTTAAAATTTTTGGACGTAATGCATGTGGTGAAACAATTCGAACTCAAACTGGAATTCAAATTTGAATCAAAACAGAAAAGAAAAAGAAAAACGGCCAGTGGGCCAAAATCCACCTCAGCCGGGCCCAACAGCCCGTGGCTGTTTCCCCCCTCCCTCTCTCTCTGGCGCGTGGCTCACCCCCCCCCCCTGCGCCCCCAACTGCCCCGATGTTCCCGCACCGATCGCTGCTGCTTCACCCGATTTCCACGCCCGATCTTCGGCAAAGTGCTGCTGCACATCTAAAAACCGACCCCCGCCGCCCCTCCTCGTGCATTTAAACGCAAGAAAACTCGCAGGTTTCCCCTTACCCGCTCCATCTTTCTCTCCGGTGAGAACCGAGGCATCCTCGGCCGTTTTCTTTCGATCCTCGTCCGGTTTCTCTGATCTAACGGGCTTGTCATGTTCCACCGCCGCCGGGAAGTCCTGCAGGGGAAGGAAGCGACGAGTCTTGCACCCTAGCATCGGCTTCGACGAGCACCGAGGAGCAGCTCCAACCACCGTCGTCGCAGAGCCGAATTCCGACCTCTCCAAGCCCGAGAAACCCCTAGGTGAGCTTCCCCTACCCCTCCGAGTCGATCCGTGTGAAAAGCTGCAAGTTTTAATGTGTAGTGGCAAGGAACCGAAGCTGCGCCGGCGAGATCACCGCCCCCGCCACCGCGCGCCGCCGCGCACGCGGGCTGGCTCCGGCCAGGGCGACGTGGCACCCTGAGTCCCGTCCATTTTAAATCGTGCGGTCCCGAATAGATCTAACCCGTACCGCTTCGCGATCTAATCTCGGCCCTCCGTTTTAAATCCAATGGCCCACGTCAGCCCCGCGTTATAAATGCCGGAAATCTTATGCAGTACCCCCTGGGGATCTCGGAAAACATGAGCTAGCCCCGGAAACTTCTGATCTAGCCCCTGGACCCTCAGAAATTCATGTAAATTCATTTAAAAATCAGTTTTAGCCCCTGGACTTAATAAGAATTAGGAAGACCTCCCAGTTTTGCACACTTAGACCCCTGAAAATTTATAAATGAGAAATGGGGCCCCATTGCAGTGTGAAATTGCACATCAGTCCCTGGGAAGTATTAATTTCAGGAAATTGAATATGTGAAATAGGATTTAAATTTAAACATAGGTGTAAGTTCAGTTGAATTATTCTAACCCTGTTAAAATTGGTAGAACAATCTGAGGTCGGAGTTTAGAGGGGAAATAAACTTTTAAACTAAATGAGATTTTCTGTTTTGTAATTTATCTCTGAAATATACCCTTTAGGCATAAAATAAGTTTAAAATGTGGGAAAATGAATCTAAATAACCAAAAAGGTGTATGTCACACCCGGTTTTTCCGAAGAACAACCAAGTGAATATCACATGTATGCCAGGATCATTTTCTCATACATGTGATGACAAATAGTGAAGCATCATTTATTACAAGCCAGGTGTCGAATATAAATAAGTCTTACATAGCAAATGTCTCGATGGACAATAATAAGTTCATCACAAGTAAATAAACTAGCAGCGGAATATTATTCTTGAGGGCTCCGTCACAGGCGTTGCCCGGGGGTCTCCATGAACCTAGAAACCTTCTTCGGGTCCAAAGTCTTGGTCATTATACACCACCTCACTATCTTGACCTGAGCAGCAATATAAACCAACAAATATGCAAGGTTGAGTACCGATGGTACTCAGCAAGTGTGGGAAAGTTATATCATGCATGGCTAGAACAAGGAGAGGTTGAACTCATGGTTAAAGCACTATGCAATTAATACCTATCACCTTAGCTTATTAAGCACCTACATCACTACATAGGTGAAATGGTCCCAATCTCCCAACCCATCATCAAAATCAAGTAACCATAACATTATTTCCGATGTTAAGCTCCCCATTTAACATCCACAACTTCCAAAACCATCACTCCTATAATCATGAATAAGTCCAAGCTGCTCTTGACCGTGAGCACGTCTGTCATGACAGTTTTGACTCTGCAGAGTTTGTACCACCGTACCCACATGTAGTGATTTCATCCCCCGTTGCCGGGTGGACTAAAAGAACCTCCATTATGCCAGTGGCCACGAACAACATTCACACTTCCCAGGTGTGTAGCCAGGAGATCACTACGAAGCCTTTACAAAGGGATTCCCAACGAGCGTGGGCCCACTGAGGTTTCACCCCTAACAGCATACAAGAGGCTCCAACCCCGCTGCAGTGGCCCCCTCTTGAGCCTTGCGGTTCATATGGTAGTCCAGCTGACACCTATTCCCCGCACCATCCAACACACCCATACTACGCCGGGGATACACCTAATTAATTGGCCAAGCTGCCCCATCTCAGCATGTGGTTGGCACGGTAAAGCCAGGTTACATGCTCCATGAACCGGTCCTTAGGATCCAGGCAAGTACTAAACACAAACCCCAGTCTCGTGCACCCAGCACACAACCAAAATATCCAACTTGCCTTGATCCCTACCTCTACATAACTCACAATATCTCATTCAAGAGTATGGTAAAATAAACTGATGATCTCATATCCCAAATATCCCATTCTAAGCATGGCTAAGCATATGCATAATAGTAAATGACATGATAAAATAAATCCCAAGCTACAAGGGAACAAGGTAATGCAATTCTAGGGAAACTTCCTAGCATGGGTTTCATATTTAACTTGACAATGCAATAATTCTATCTAAACATCCTAGTATAGGATCAAAGTGGTCAAGGACACTTGCCTCCTTCCTGTTGCTCTTGAAATGAGTAGTCCTGATCTTGGAAAGGAAGAACTTGCTCTAGAGCAGGTTCTACATCATACCATCACACATAGCAAAAGAAAAACAACAATCCATAAGACATAGTTCACACTTCCACTTCATACAAACCACACATTCACATGTAACAAAGCCATTCACAACTTCTGTGTGTTGTGTTTACTCTATGTGTGTTGACCTTTGGCTTACATGCACTTTTAATCATGTGTATATGATTCCTACTTTTGTATTCACATTTATGCCTGCATACTTTATATATGAGTTTCTAATTTAAATAAATTCCTTTTATTCAATTACTGCACCTTTTAGCTACCAAGTATGCATGAAAGGTATTTTCCTTCTCCATATGTGTCTTCAGAATTTCTACCAACTTTAAACTGAATTCTTTGGATTTTAGAAACTCCATTTATCATTTACTAGTTGCTATATTTTCAGATTTATTTCCTATGCCTAAATGTGAACTTTATTATGAAAATAACAAGACATATCATCTAAACAGAATAGGTTCTGACCTAAAATATTTAATAACATATTTTTGACCTTTTCCTCTGATGTAAACTATTTTACATTTATTTTCCTAATTTTCAGAACTATTCTTCACTTAAAAATGTGTCCCTATAACTAACAAATGTGAATAATAAATTAAACAGATTCATTTCAGCCAAAAATCTATTTTTATCTCACTCCAAAGTTTTCTAAGTACTGAGAAAGTTTTTAATTTAAATTTGACAATATGTTTGTCCCACTATTTATATTTTAAATACTAGCCACATATTCAATTTCCTCAATTTAATATCAAACAGGGTTAAAAAGGTAAACTCACCCCACTAAGAGGTCTATAATATTATTTTAACAATTTTCAGTGGTCTAGCTATTCATAACAGAGGAGTTTTTCCTAATTTTTATTAAGTCCAGGGGCTAAAACTGATTTTTAAATGAATTTACATGATTTTCTGAAGTTCCAGGGGCTAGATCAGAAGTTTCCGGGGCTAGCTCTTATTTCCCGAGTACCCCAGGGGGTAGCACGTAAGAATTCCAGTCTTTATAACGCAGGGCTGACGTGGACCGTCTGATTTAAAACAAACGGCTGAGATTATAACGCCGAACCGGTACGCGGGGATTTAAGGTCTACCGTGCGATTTAAAATAGACGGCGCACAAGCGGCCACATCGCTCTGATCGAGCGCGGGCGGCGCTGCCCGGCGGCGCACGGCGGCGGGAAGCGGTGATCTCGCCGGAGAATTTCAGATCTTCGAGAATTCTTCCTAGAATTGTGATTTTATGGCATAGATCGGCGGAGGGGAGGTCGGGGATCTCACCTCGGTGGTTTTCTTGAGCTCGGAGGTCCTGGAAAGCGATCGGCGACGAGGTCCGAGATGAATTCACGGCGAGGCTCGTCAGCGCTGTGTTTGAACCGCAAGTCACCGAGTTTCCTGCACCTGCAAGGTTCCCCGGAGGCGGTGGATCAAGACCAGCGAGTTAGATCGGAATTTCCGAGCTTAGATCGGCCAGAATTCGCCGGAGAGGCTCGGGTTCTCACCGGAGTAAAAACGGCGGATCGGGTGGGAAAAACAGAACGAGGCCGGGGTTTTTATAGACGGGGGAAGGGCGGCGTTCGGTTGTGATCGAGTTTGCGTCGCCCACGAGCAAAATTCGGCTGGGATACGCAGAAATCCGGGTCGGTTTGGATTCGGGGTGAGAGAGAGTCCGACCGAGCGCGGCGCTGGCGCGAGGAAGGAGAAGAGCTGGCGGGCCCCGCCTGTCAGTGAGAAGAAGGGGGTGCGCGCGGCTGCGGCAGGCGCGGGTGCTGGGTGGGCCGGCTGGTGGGTTTCGGCCTACTGGCCGGTTTTTTTCTGTTTTCCTTTTTCTTTTTCTATTTCTTTTCTGTTTTGAGTTTAAATTGAATTCCAGTTTGAATTTAAATTGTTGCAAAACATGCAACACGTCCAAAAAATTTTAAATTCCCCTCTTAACATGATTTTGGGGTGTCACAGCTCTACCCCCCTTAAAATAAATCTCGTCCTCGAGATTGGTGGTTCTAAGAAAACAATTCCAGAAATTGTGCCTTAAGCTCATCTTCTCGCTCCCAGGTGGCTTCCTCTTCTGAGTGATGCTTCCACTGCACCTTGCACATCCGAATTCTTTTATTTCTGGTGAGGCGTTCCATTGTCTCCAAAATCTTGTATGGTTGCTCGGCATAAGACAAATCCTCAGCTACGTCCACTTCATTCATGGGTAACACCTCTTCAGGCGTCCTCAGGCATTTCTTGAGTTGTGACACATGGAATACATCGTGCACATCCGATAGGCGAGCCGGTAATTCCAGTTGATACGCCACTTCGCCTTTCCTCTCCAGAACTTGAAAGGGTCCGATGTATCGAGGTGACAACTTCCCTTTCACCTTGAACCGACGAAGTCCTCGGATAGGGGACACCTTGAGATAGACATAGTCTCCCACGTTGAAAACGAGCTCTCTTCTTCGAACATCGGCATAGCTCTTTTGGCGTGTCTGTGCTATCCTCAAGTTGTTGCGAATTTCCCTCACCTTCGCCTCGGCTTCTTGGAGTACTTCTGGACCAAACACGTTACTTTCCCCTGTTTAGTTCCAAAATAGGGGAGTTCTGCACTTCCTCCCGTACAAAGCTTCAAACGGTGACATCTTCATACTAGCTTGATAGCTGTTGTTATAGGAGAATTCCTCATACGGTAAGTTCTTGTCCCAACTCCGATTGTTTTTGAGTGCACATGCCCTGAGCATATCTTCAAGGATCTGATTGGTTCTTTCCGTCTGCCCGTCAGTTTGGGGATGATAGGCAGAACTAAAGTTCAGATGGGTTCCCATGGTTTCGTGCATCTTCTACCAGAACCTTGAGGTGAACTGTGTCCCTCGATCCGACACAATCTTCTTTGGCACTCCATGGTAACACACGATCCTTGACATGTACAACTCTGCCAATTTGGATCCGCTGTAGCTTTCTTTCACGGGGATGAAATGAGCTACCTTGGTTAGCCTGTCGATGATGAACCATATTGAATCATATCCTGATTGGGTCCTAGGCAATCCCACTATGAAATCCATGCCGATTTCTTCCCATTTCCATTCAGGCACTTTGAGTGGTTGCAATAATCCCGCGGGTCGTTGATGTTCTGCTTTCACCAACTGACATGTGTCACATAGGGCAACATGTTCCGCGACATCTCGCTTCATGCCATACCACCAATACCTGCTTTTGAGGTCCTGGTACATCTTCGTACTCCCAGGATGAATGGAATAGTCGGAATCGTGAGCCCCCTTCAAAATCAATTCACGAATCTCCTTTACTTCAGGCACACAGATTCTTTTCCCGTGCCACAGCGTTCCTTGTTCATCCTCTCTAAAACCAGGAGCTTTATTTTCCTTGATGAGTTGCCTGATCTCTTGTATCTTCTCGTCTTTCTTTTGACCCTCGCGGATGTCTCGCTCTAGTGTGGAGTCCACTTCCATAGCGATGGCTTCACCACTATTTACCTGGCATAGATTGAGCCGTATAACCTCGTCCTTCAATTCTGCAGGCATGTCCTTCAAGCTCAACTTATTGACCTGCACTTTCTGACTTAAAGCATCGGCCACAACGTTTGCTTTCCCAGGATGATAGTTGATGCCCATATCAAAGTCATTGATTAGCTCTAACCATCTCCTTTGTCTGAGGTTGAGATCTGGCTGTGTGAAAATGTACTTCAAACTCTTATAATCCGTATATATCTCTGTCCTCTTCCCCATTAGATAGTGTCGCCAAATTTTCAACGCGTGTACCACTGCGGCTAGTTCTAAGTCATGTGTAGGATAGTTTTCTCGTGCTTCCGAAGCTGCCGGGATGCATATGCCACGACATGCCCTTCTTGCATGAGAACACATCCCAACCCGTTTCCAGAGGCATCGCAGTACACTGTGAAATTCTTCTGCATATCTGGCATAACCAACACTGGGGCTGTTGTCAATCTTTTCTTTAGCTCCTGAAAACTCGTCTCACACTGTGGCGTCCATGTGAATGTGATTCCCTTCTCCAACAGTTTGGTGAGGGGTCTCGAGGTCTTAGAGAATCCCTCAATAAACCGTCGATAGTATCCAGCCAATCCAAAGAAGCTTCGAACTTCCCCGACACTTTCAGGGGTCTTCCACTTCTGTATATCCTCGATTTTGGCAGGATCCACGGAGATTCCTCCCTCCGAGATTATATGTCCTAAGAAGGGAACTCTCTTCAGCCAAAACTCACACTTGCTCAACTTGGCATATAGTTGGTGTTCTCACAGCCTCTGCAACACCAACCTTAGATGTTTCTCATGTTCTTCTTCATCTTTGGAGAAGACGAGAATGTCATCTATGAAAACCACCACAAATTTGTCCAGATATTCCATGAATACCTTGTTCATGAGATACATGAAGTATGCCGGGGCATTAGTTAGCCCGAAAGGCATGACCGTGTATTTATACAGTCCGTACCGAGATACGAAAGCTGTCTTGGGAATATCAGATTGCCTTATCTTGAGTTGGTGGTATCCCGACCTGAGATCAATTTTCGAGAACACACAAGCGCCCCTCAACTGATCAAACAAGTCTTCAATGTGGGGTAATGGATACTTGTTCTAGATGGTTACTTCATTCAAGGCACGGTAATCCACGCATAACATTTGTGTTCCGTCCTTTTTGGGCACAAATATCACTGGAGCTCCCCATGCGGAGGAACTAGGGCGAATATACCCCTTCTCCATCAATTCTCTCAAATGATCCTTTAGTTCTTCTAGCTGCTTGGAGTCCATCCGATAAGGTCTCTTATATATCGGGGCTGTTCTAGGCACTAGCTCAATTGCGAATTCCACATCACGATCGGGAGGCATACCTGGCAACTCCTCCGGAAAAACGTCTGGATATTCCCTGATAATTCGGATCTCCTCCACTTTCACCTCAACTTGATTTAATTGAACGTCCCTCCTAGGCTCTTGTATAGTTATAAACTTTACTTTTGTGCCACTAGGGTGCGTTAGTTCCACCGTTCTGGTTGAACAATGGATGATTCCCTTATGTTTGGTCAACCTGTCCATGCCCAAAATAATATCGATCCCTTGGGAATCTATCACTATGAGGTTAGCAGTAAACACTACCCCATTAATGTCTAGATTCACCTTGGGACACACTTGTCTTGTCCTTATTTCTCCACCTGGAGAGTTTACTGCTAGCATAAAGTTCATTTGTGTTGTTGCCAGATCATGCTTCTTAACAAACCCTTTAGCAATGAACGAGTGGGTAGCACCAGAATCAAACAGCAGGGTTGCAATGTGTAAATTGGCAGGAAACTTACCAACTACCACGTCGGGTGCCTCTTGTGCTTCCTCCATAGTGACGTGGTTCACCCGTCCTCTCATTACATTCTGCTATTGAGGCTGCGTGGGCTTCTTCTTTGGGCACTTATGGGCGTAGTGCACCACTTCACCACAATTAAAACATTGCACCTCAACCTTAGGTGCTTGGCCTTTATTGTCTTGGGGTTGGTGTGGGGGTCCTTGCACTGCTGGTCGAGGTGGATATGCGGGGCGAGGCTGCTGTAGAAACTGTCGCTGCGGCTGTGCTGGTGCTGCCGGAGGCCTGTAGTTCGGGTTGTACCCTCTTGGTGCTGAGTAGGGTACTGCAGCATGGTTCGTCTGCCCTGCAGGTTGCTGCATCAGACGGAGGCGGGTGTTGCTTCCTGAGGCTTGATGTGACCACCCGGCCTTCCTCTTATTCTCATTTTCCAAGGCCTTCAGCTTCCTTTCCACCACAAATGCTCTGTCCACCATCTTTTGGAAGCTTTCATACTCATTTGAGGACATTGCACACTGCATTTCTGCGGTAAGTCCCTCCACGAAACAATCTTGTTTCTGCTCATCAGTCTCTATGTCCCGTGGGGCATAACGGGATAGTTGAGTAAATTTAGTGAGCTATTCCCTCACCGTCATGTTTCCCTGCTGCAGTCCCAAAAACTCCTTCCTCTTATTTTTGAGTTCACCTCTTGGGATGTAATGGTTGCGGAAGCTACGCTTAAACTCTTCCCAAGTAATGTTCTCAGGGTCATGATGGACGGCCACGTAGGCGGTCCACCAATCAGCAGCGGGTCCATGCAATTGATGAGAGGCAAACAGCACCCTCTCATACCCATGGCACTGTATGATCCTCATCTTGCTCTCAATTGTCTTAAGCCAATCATCTGCCTCCAGAGGTTCAGCAGCACTTGCAAACTTTGGAGGTTGAGTTCCTAGAAACTCAATCAACCTTGGTTGGCGTGGTGCAGCTTGTGGAGGTGGAACTTGATGCAAGTTGGCCACCACTTGAGTCAGGTTCTGGATGAGCTGATTTTGATTCTCCAGCATTTGGTGGAGGGGATCAACTCCTTCACGGCGACCACCCCGGTCCTGGCCTCCAGAAAGATGAGGGTTGCATGCCTCATCGTTGTTGTTGGCGGGGTTGGCAACACGTCCTTTTCCTCTTCCGGCCATCTGGCAGAATCAACCAATGTTAATTTAAAAGCATTTAGTATCATCTTACTACTTTCACTTGTTTGTACTTTGAAGTGTTGAGGCTTTGTTATACTTTTCTAAGGGTTCATTTCTCACACAAAAATAAATGCAATATTATTTCATGTGGGTTCACACACCAAAGGAAAACAATCTGAAGACGAGGCTGTGGACAATTGCTCATGGCTTCCACAACTCACGTCACACACCAAGCATTAACACACCATTAACTAACGTAACGACTCGACTACTCGACATCCTTCTAATTAAAGGGAAAGGCTCTACGCTACTCGTTTTCTTGAGCTGGCTCCTCGGGATCTTCCTCATCATTTCAGCTGCCTTCTGACTCTGCTTTGGGTGGGGAGGCTGCTGGTGGAGAAGTGCGACGACGCCGGATCGCTCGGTGATCTGGGGAGTCAGGAGTCCATGTATCATTCACGGTGACACACAGTTCATTCCCATCTCCTCTTTCTCTCGCCCTCAAGCACGCTCGAAGCAACGCCTCGGTTTCCTTCAGGGTGTCACGAACATCCTGAAGCTCCTGCTGACACTCCTGCAGTCGAGTGCTGAGCATAGCAGCATCCTCCAAGCACAAGTCCATGTGCTCATGGGAAGTCCCTTGCTGCACTGGCGGGTACTTGTACTCCGTGGTACCACTCTCACGCTGGAGGACATACATGTACTCAGTCCTGTCCAGGTGTCGACGATAGATGTGACTCTGGCAGGTGATGGTCTCCTAGGTGACATTCTTCTCCGCATCGACCTGTGTCGCTCTACAGGCTGGAGAGCGGTGGATCTTAAGCAGCTGATTTTTGTGTATAATACTCATCTCTGAACTCCATTCCTCCCTCTTCTCACGGATGGTCCTGGTGGAGTTATAGTGGATGATTAGCTTGCCCGTATTGCCGGTGGCTTCGAGCATACGTCGAAGACGGCGCAACAAGCCTCCTACTGCCAATCCATAGGAAAGGTACGTCACCGGACGGCTCTCCTCTCTTTCGGGAAGGGCAACTACGGGAACTCTCCCTGCTGTGGACTTGCGAGCGGTGCGAATCATGAGAACCATCTAAAACAAAAAGCATTTAAACTTAGGTTAGTTAAACTTTTTAAACAAAAATCCTATTTTGAAGGAAAATTGGGGTAAGATGAAGAAAGTGACTCATTAAATAACACTTTTCAACACACACCTTGTAAAAATAGTTTTTAAGAAAGTAAGGCCCTTAAATACGTCCATTTCTACCTAGGTCCACGTTCCTACGGGCAACCTTGGCTCTAATACCACTTCTGTCACACCCGGTTTTTCCGAAGAACAACCAAGTGAATATCACATGTATGCCAGAATCATTTTCTCATACATGTGATGACAAATAGTGAAGCATCATTTATTACAAGCCAGGTGTCGAATATAAATAAGTTTTACATAGCAAATGTCTCGATGGACAATAATAAGTTCATCACAAGTAAATAAACTAGCAGCGGAATATTATTCTTGAGGGCTCCGTCACAGGCGTTGCCCGGGGGTCTCCATGAACCAAGAAACCTTCTTCGGGTCCAATGTCTTGGTCATTATACACCACCTCACTATCTTGACCTGAGTAGCAATATAAACCAACAAATATGCAAGGTTGAGTACCGATGGTACTCAGCAAGTGTGGGAAAGTTATATCATGCATGGCTAGAACAAGGAGAGGTTGAACTCATGGTTAAAGCACTATGCAATTAATACCTATCACCTTAGCTTATTAAGCACCTACATCACTACATAGGTGAAATGGTCCCAATCTCCCAACCCATCATCAAAATCAAGTAACCATAACATTATTTCCGATGTTAAGCTCCCCACTTAACATCCACAATTTCCAAAACCATCACTCCTCTGATCATGAATAAGTCCAAGCCGCTCTTGACCGTGAGCACGGCTGTCATGACAGTTTTGACTCTGCAGAGTTTGTACCACTGTACCCACATGTAGTGATTTCATCCCCCATTGCCTGGTGGACTAAAAGAACCTCCATTATGCCAGTGGCCACGAACCACATTCACACTTCCCAAGTGTGTAGCCAGGAGATCACTACGAAGCCTTTACAAAGGGATTCCCGACGAGCGTGGGCCCACTGAGGTTTCACCCCTAACAGCATACAAGAGGCTCCAACCCCGCTGCAGTGGCCCCCTCTTGAGCCTTGCGGTTCATATGGTAGTCCAGCTGACACCTATTCCCCGCACCATCCAACACACCCATACTACGCCGGGGATACACCTAATTAATTGGCCAAGCTTCCCCATCTCAGCATGTGGTTGGCACGGTAAAGCCAGGTTACATGCTCCATGAACCGGTCCTTAGGATCCAGGCAAGTACTAAACACAAACCCGAGTCTCGTGCACCCAGCACACAACCAAAACATCCAACTTGCCTTGATCCCTACCTCTACATAACTCACAATATCTCATTCAAGAGTATGGTAAAATAAACTGAAGATCTCATATCCCAAATATCCCATTCTAAGCATGGCTAAGCATATGCATAATAGTAAATGACATGATAAAATAAATCCCAATCCCAAGCTACAAGGGAACAAGGTAATGCAATTCTAGGGAAACTTCCTAGCATGGGTTTCATATTTAACTTGACAATACAATAATTCTATCTAAACATCCTAGTATAGGATCAAAGTGGTCAAGGACACTTGCCTCCTTCCTGCTGCTCTTGAAATGGGTAGTCCTGATCTTGGAAAGGAAGAACTTTCTCTGGAGCAGGTTCTACATCATACCATCACACATAGCAAAAGAAAAACAACAATCCATAAGACATAGTTCACACTTCCACTTCATACAAACCACACATTCACATGTAACAAAGCCATTCACAACTTCTATGTGTTGTGTTTACTCTATGTGTGTTGACATTTGGCTTACATGCACTTTTAATCATGTGTATATGATTCCTACTTTTGTATTCACATTTATGCTTGCATACTTTATATATGAGTTTCCAATTTAAATAAATTCCTTTTATTCAATTACTGCACCTTTTAGCTACCAAGTATGCATGAAAGGTATTTTCCTTCTCCATATGTGTTTTCAGAATTTCTACCAACTCTAAACTGAATTCTTTGGATTTTAGAAACTCCATTTATCATTTACTAGTTGCTATATTTTCAGATTTATTTCCTATGCCTAAATGTGAACTTTATTATGAAAATAACAAGACACATCATCTAAACAGAATAGGTTCTGACCTAAAATATTTAATAACATATTTTTGACCTTTTCCTCTGATGTAAACTATTTTACATTTATTTTCCTAATTTTCAGAACTATTCTTCACTTAAAAATGTGTCCCTATAACTAATAAATGTGAATAATAAATTAAACAGATTCATTTCAGCCAAAAATCTATTTTTATCTCACTCCAAAGTTTTATAAGTACTGAGAAAGTTTTTAATTTAAATTTGATAATATGTTTGTCCCACTATTTAAATTTTAAATACTAGCCACATATTCAATTTCCTCAATTTAATATCAAACAGGGTTAAAAAGGTAAACTCACCCCACTACAGGGTCTATAATATTATTTTAACAATTTTCAGGGGTCTAGCTACAAATAACAGAGGAAGTTTTCCTAATTTTTATTAAGTCCAGGGGCTAAAACTGATTTTTAAATGAATTTACATGATTTTCTGAAGTTCCAGGGGCTAGATCAGAAGTTTCTGGGGCTAGCTCTTATTTCCCGAGAACCCCATGGGGTAGCACGTAAGAATTCCAGTCTTTATAACGCGGGGCTGACGTGGACCGTCTGATTTAAAACAAACGACTGAGATTATAACGCCGAACCGGTACGCGGGGATTTAAAGTCTACCGTGCGATTTAAAATAGACGGCGCACAAGCAGCCACGTCGCTCTGATCGAGCGCGGGCAGCGCTGCCCGGCGGCGCACGGCGGCGGGAAGCGGCGATCTCGCCGGAGATTTTCGGATCTTCGAGAATTCTTCCTAGAACTGTGATTTTATGGCATAGATCGGCGGAGGGGAGGTTCGGGACCTCACCTCGAGGGTTTTCTTGAGCTTGGAGGTCCTGGAAAGCGATCGGCGACGAGGTCCGAGATGAATTCACGGTGTGGCTCGTCGGCGCTGTGTTTGAACCGCAAGTCACCGAGTTTCCTGCACCTGCAAGGTTCCCCGGAGGCGGTGGATCAAGACCAGCGAGTTAGATCGGAATTTCCGAGCTTAGATCGGCCAGAATTCGCCGGAGAGGCTCGGGTTCTCACCGGAGTAAAAACGGCGGATCGCGTGGGAAAAACAGAACGAGGCCGGGGTTTTTATAGACGGGGGAAGGGCTGCGTTCGGTTGTGATTGAGTTTGCGTCGCCCACGAGCAAAATTCGGCTGGGATACGCAGAAATACGGGTCGGTTTTTGGATTCGGGGTGAGAGAGAGTCTGGCCGAGCGCGGCGCTAGCGCGAGGAAGGAGAAGATCTGGCGGGCCCCGCTTGTCAGTGAGAAGAAGGGGGCGCGCGCGGCTGCGGCTGGCGCGGGTGCTGGGTGGGCCGGCTGGTGGGTTTCGGCCCACTGGCCGGTTTTTTTTCTATTTTCCTTTTTCTTTTTCTATTTCTTTTCTGTTTTGAGTTTAAATTGAATTCCAGTTTGAATTTAAATTGTTGCAAAACAGGCAACATTTACAAAAATTTTTAAATTCCCCTCTTAACATGATTTTGGGGTGCGACAGTGTAGGAAAAATTTATGAAGGTTCTGTTTGGGTATGTGGAACAGTAGAAATTTTTGTATGAATTTAGGTTGCTGTTTTATTCGTAGAAATTCATTTTTAGACTAGAAAATAATTCTGAAAATGGGTAAAAATAAATTTAAATTGATCCTCATCAGAGAGTAAGTCAAAAGATATTTTATTGGACATTTTAGATCAGAACACATTCTGTTTAGGAAGTATCTTGTGCTATCTTAGTATTAAAGTTCACTTTTAGGTATGGAAAACAAATATGAAAATATAAGAAAATAGGTATACCTAGTTAGAAAATGTCAAGTGAGGTCGCTAAATCCAAAACTTCAAATTAAGGTTTTGTAGAAGATCTAAAAACCTATTTGGAGTAGGAAGTTATCTCTTATACAAATTTTGTGTCTAAGAAGTGTATTATCCCATACAGAAAATTTGTTCAAATTGGAAATTCATATATAGTGTGCACTTAGAAATCTGAATATTAAAGCTAGAAATAATATATATGTTTAAAAGTATATGTATTCTTAGAATCAACATATCTAGGGTAAACACAACACTTAAATAGGTGTATGACTTTCATGTGTATGCATGTGTGGTTTGTATGAGTGGAAATGTGGGCTATGGCTTATGGAATGTTGTTTTCTTTTGCTATGTGTATTGGCATGAGTAGAACCAGCACCAGAGCAGGTTCTCACCTTTCAAGATCAAGACTTTCCATTCCCAGAGCAGCAGGAAGAAGGCAAGTGTCCTTGACCACTTTGATCCTATACTAGGATGTGTAGTTAGAATTTAATTAATTGCATTGTCAATTTGGAATATGGTACCCAAGCTAAGAAGTTTCCCCAGATTTTTATTATCTTATTTCCTTGTAGCCTAGGTTGGGATTTATTTTATTATGTCATTCATTCATATTACTTATGCTTAGCCATGCTTAGAATGGGATAAGTGGGATATGAGATCATCAACTTGTTTACCTTACTCTTGAATGAGATATTATGAGTTATGTAGAGGTAGGGATCGAGGCAAGTTAGATGATTTGGTTGGTGCTGTGTGCACGAGACTCGGGTTTGTTTTTAGTGCTTGCCTGGATCCTAAGGACCGGTTCATGGAACATGTAACCTGGCTTTACCGTGCCAACCACATGCTGAGATGGGGCAGCTTGGCCAATTAATTAGGTGTATCTCCGCTGTAGTATGGGTGTTTGGATGGTGCGGGTAATAGGTGTCAGCTTGACTACCATATGAACCGCAAGGCTCAAGAGGGGGCCACTGCAGCGGGGTTGGAGCCTCTTCTATGCTGTTAGGGGTGAAACCTCAGTGGACCCACGCTCGTCGGGAATCCCTTTGTAAAGGCCTCGTAGTGATCTCCTGGCTACACACCTCGGAAGTGAGAACGTGGTCCGCGGCCACTGGCATAATGATGGTTCTTTTAGTCCACCCGGCAACGGGGGATGAAATCACTACATGTGGGTACAGTGGTGCAAACTCTGCAGAGTCAAAACTGTCATGACAGCCATGCTCACGGTCAAGAGCGGCTTGGACTTATTAATGATTAGAGGATGATGAATTGGGAAGTTGAGGATGTTAAGCGGGAAGCTTAACATTGGAGATGAGATTATGGTTACTTGATATTGATGATGGGTTGAGGGATTGGGACCATTTCACCTGTGTAGTAATGTAGGTGCTTAATAAGCTAAGGTGATAGGTATTAATTGCGTAGTGCTTTAACCATGAGTTCGACCTCTCCTTGATCTAGCCATGCATGACATAACTTTCCCACACTTGCTGAGTACTAAAGGTACTCAAGGTTGCTTTTCTGTTGGTTTAAATTGCTGCTCAGGTCAAGGGGATGACGTGGTGTTCAATGACTAAGACTTCGGACCCGAAGAAGGATTCTAGGTTCACGGAGTCCCTGGGGCAACACCTGTGACGGAGCCCACAAGATTTATATCCTGCTGCTATTTTATTTATATGCTATGAACATATTATCGTCCATCGAGACATTATGCTATGTAAGACTTATTTATATCCGAACACTTGGCTTGTAATATAATGATGCTTCACTATTTGTCATCACATGTATGAGAGAATGATCTTGGCATACATGTGATATTCACTCGGTTGCTCTTTGGACAAACAGGGTGTGACAGAGGTGGTATCAGAGCCAAGGTTGCCCGTAATAACGTGGACCTAGGTAGAAATGGACGTATTTAAGGACCCTATTTTCTAAAAAGCTATTTTACAAAAGGTGTGGGTTGAAAGTGTTATTTAATGGGGTCACTTTATTTGTTCATCTTGCCCCAACTTTTATTCAAAATACAATCTTTATTTAATTCCTATCTAACTTGATTTTAAATGCTTTATGTTTTAGATGGTCCGCATGGTCCGCACCGCCCGCAATTCCACCGGAGGGAGAGTTCCTGTAGCTGCCCTTGCCTTGAGAGAGGAGAACCGCCCGGTGACGTACCACTCCTACAGGTTCGCAGTAGGAGGCTTGTTGCGCTATCTTCGGCGTATGCTCCACTGTAACACCCCAAAATTTTGATTCAAAACACTAAACCATGTTCAGAGGGGAATTTAAAAATTTTTGGACGTGTTGCATGTTTTGCAAAAATTCAAATTCAAACTGGAATTCAAATTAAACTCAAAACAGAAAAGAAATGGAAAAAGAAAAAGAGAAAACGGGAAAAACCGGCCAGTGGGCCGAAACCCGCCAGCCGGCCCAGTTTCCCCCGCGCCAGCCCGCAGCCGCGCGCCCACGCTATCTCTCACAGACAGGTGGGACCCACCTGTCATCCCTAACCCCGAGCGTCTGCGGCCCGGACTTTCCCCCCGAGCGCGCGCGATCGTAACCGACTGAAAACCGCGTCCCTCAGCCCGAATTCTGATCCCGGAAGACTCAAACTCGATCACAACCAACTCACCGCCCTCCCCCGGCTATAAAAACCCCAGCCCCGATCGGTTTTTCCCACGCGATCGCCGATTTTTACTCCGGTGAGAACCGAGAATTCTCCGGTGAATCCTGGCCGATCTAAGCTCGGAAACTCTGATCTAACTCGCTGGTCTTGATCCACCGCCTCCGGGGAGCTTTGCAGGTGCAGAAAACTTGGAGACTTACGGTGTAAACACAGCGCCGATGAGCTTCGCTGTGGTTTTGCATCGGACCTCGCCGCCGATCACTTTCCAGGACCCCCGAGCTCGAGAAAACCCCCGAGGTGAGATCCCTGACCTCCCCTCTACCGATCTATGCCATAAGATCACAGTTCTAGGCAGAATTCTCGAGGATCCGAAACTTTCCGGCGAGATCGCCGCTTCCCGCCGCCGTGCGCCGCCGGCAGCGCCGCCCGCGCTCGATCAGAGCGACGTGGCCGCTTGTGCGCCGTTTATTTTAAATCGCACGGTAGACTTTAAAACTCCGCGTACCGGTTCGATGTTATAATCTCAGCCGTCGGTTTAAAATCGGACGGTCCACGTCAGCCCCGCGTTATAAAGACTGGAATTCTTACGTGCTACCCCCTGGGGTTCTCGGGAAATAAGAGCTAGCCCCGGAAACTTCTGATCTAGCCCCTGGAACTCCAGAAAATCATGTAAATTCATTTAAAAATCAGTTTTAGCCCCTGGACTTAATAAAAATTAGGAAAAACACCTCTGATAAGTGTAGCTAGACCCCTGGAAATTATGAAAATAATATTATAGACCCTGTAATGGGGTGAGTTCATTATTTTAGCCCTGTTTAGTATTTAATTTAGAAAATTGAATATGTAACTAGTGTTTAAAAATTAAAAAGGGGGACAAACATAATTGTCAAAATTAATTAAAAACTTTCTCAGTACTTAGAAAACCTTGGAGTGAGATAAAACTATATTTTGGGCTGAAATGAATCTGTTTCATTTATTATTCACATTTAATAGTATAGGGACACATTTTTAAGTAAAGAATAGCTATAGAAAAATAGGGAAAATAATTATGAAATAGTATACATCAGAAGCCAAGGTCAAAATATGTGATTAAATTATTTAGGACCAGAACCTAAACTGTTTAGATGATGTGTATTACTAATTTCATAATAAAATATACAATTATGCATAGGAATATAAATCTGAAAATATAGCAACTAGTAAATGATAAATGGAGTTTTTAAAATCCAATGAGTTCAGTTTAGGGTTGGTAGAAATTATGAAGGCACATATGGGGAAGAGAAATACTTTTCATACACACTTGGTAGTAAAAAGGTGTAGTAGTTGAATATAAGGAATTTATTGGAAACCCATATAAATAGTATGTAAGTATAAATGTGGACACAAAAGTAGGAATCATATACACATGGTTAAAAGTGCATGCAAGCCACAACTCAACACACATAAAGTAACCACAACACATATAATGGTAAAGAACTTTTATAAATGTGAATGTGTGGTTTGTATGAAGTAGAAGTGTGAACCATGTCTTATGATTGTTGTTTTTTTCTTTTGCTATGTGTGATGGTATGAAGTAGAACCTGCTCAAGAGCAAGTTATCCCTTTCCAAGATCAGGACTACCCATTTCAAGAGCAGCAAGAAGGAGGCAAGTGTCCTTGACCACTTTGATCCTATGCTAGGATGTGTAGTTAGAATTATTTGCATTGTCAAATGAAATATGAAACCCATGCTAGGAAGTTTCCCTAGAATTGCATTACCTTATTTCCTTGTAGCTTGGGTTGGGAATTATTTTATCATGTCATTTAATATTATGCATATGCTTAGCCATGCTTAGAATGGGATAATTGGGATATGAGATCATCAGTTTATATTACCATACTCTTGAATGAGATATTGTGAGTTATGTAGAGGTAGGGATCAAGGCAAGTTGGATGTTTTGGTTGTGTGCTGGGTGCACGAGACTTGGGTTTGTGTTTAGTACTTGCCTGGATCCTAAGGACCGGTTCATGGAGCATGTAACCCGGCTTTACAGTGCCAACCACATGCTGACATGGGGCAGCTTGGCCAATTAATTAGGTGTATCCCCGGCGTAGTATGGGTGTGTTGGATGGTGCGGGGAGTGGGTGTCAGCTGGACTACCATATGAACCGCAAGGCTCAAGAGGGGGCCACTGCAGCGGGGTTGGAGCCTCTTGTATGCTGTTAGGGGTGAAACCTCAGTGGGCCCACGCTCGTCGGGAATCCCTTTGTAAAGGCTTCGTAGTGATCTCCTGGCTACACACCTGGGAAGTGTGAATGTTGATCGTAGCCACTGGCATAATGGAGGTTCTTTTAGTCCACCCGGCAACGGGGGATGAAATCACTACATGTGGGTACAGTGGTACAAACTCTGCAGAGTCAAAACTGTCTTGACAGCCGTGCTCACGGTCAAGAGCGGCCTGGACTTATTCATGATTAGAGGATTGATGGTTTTGGAAGTTAAGCGGGGAGCTTAACATTGGAAATGATGTTATGGATATTGGATTATGATGATGGGATGGGAGATTGGGACCATTTCACCTGTGTAGTAATGTAGGTGCTTAATAAGCTAAGGTGATAGGTATTAATTGCGTAGTGCTTTAACCATGAGTTCAACCTCTCCTTGTTCTAGCCATGCATGATATAATTTTCCCACACTTGCTTAGTACCATTGGTACTCAACCTTGCATATTTGTTGGTTTATATTGCTGCTCAGGTCAAGATAATGAGGTGGTGTATAATGACCAAGATTTTGGACCCGAGGAAGGTTTTTAGGTTCATGAAGACCCCCGGGCAACGCCTGTGATGGAGCCCTAAAGAATAATATTCCGCTGCTAGTTTATTTACTTGTGATGAACTTATTATTGTCCATCGAGACATTTACTATGTAAGACTTACTTATATTCGACACCTGGCTTGTAATAAATGATGCTTCACTATTTGTCATCACATGTGTGAGAAAATGATCCTGGCATACATGTGATATTCACTTGGTTGTTCTTCGGAAAAACCGAGTGTGACAGAGGTGGTATCAGAGCCAAGGTTGCCCGTAGGAACGTGGACCTAGTTAGAAATGAACGTATTTAAGGGCCCTATTTTCTTAAAAACTATTTTCCAAGGTGTTTGTTGAAAAGCGTTATTTAAAGAGTTATTTTCTTCATCTTACCCCAACTTTCATTCAAAATAGGATTTTTGTTTGAGATTTTATCTAACCTAATTTTAAATTCTTTTTGTTTTAGATGGTTCGCATGATTCGCACCGCTCGCAAGTCCACAGGAGGGAGAGTTCCCGTAGTTGCCCTTGCCGAAAGAGAGGAGAGTCGTCCAGTGACGTACCTTTCCTACGGATTGGCAGTAGGAGACTTGTTGCGCCGTCTTCGACATATGCTCGAAGCCGCAGGCAATACGGGCAAGCTAATCATCCACTATAACTCCACCAGGACCATCCGTGAGAAGAGGGAAGAATGGAGTTCGGAGATGAGGATTATACACGAGAATCAGCTGCTTAAGATTCACCACTCTCCAGCTTGTCGAGCAACACAAGTTGACGCGGAGAAAGATGTCACCTGGGAGGCCATCACCTGCCAGAGTCACATCTATCGTCGCTACTTGGACAAAACTGAGTACATGTATGTCCTCCAACGTGAGAGTGGTACCACGGAGTACAAGTACCCACCGGTGCAGCAAGGGACTTCCCATGAGCACATGGACTTGTGCTTGGAGGATGCTGCTATGCTCAGCACTCGACTGCAGGAGTGTCAACAAGAGCTTCAGGATGTTCGAGACACCTGAAGGAAACGGAGGCGTTGCTGCGAGCTTGCTTAAAGGCGAGAGAAAGAGGAGATGGGAATGAACTGTGTGTCACCGTGAATGATACATGGACTCCTGACTCCCCGGATCGCCGAGCGATCAGGCGTCGTCGCACTTCTCCACCAGCAGCCTCCCCACCCAAAGCAGAGTCAGAAGGTAGCCGAAATGAGGAGGAAGATCCCGAGGAGCCAGCTCAGGAGAACGAGTAGTGTAGAGTCTTTCCCCTAGCTAGCAAGAGGTCGAGTAGTCGAGTCGTTACGTAGTTAATGGTGTGATAATGCTTGGTGTGTGACGTGAGTTGTGGAAGCCATGAGCAATTGTCCACAGCCTCGTCTTCAGATTGTTTTTCTTTGGTGTGTGAACCCACAGGAAATAATAGTGCATTTATTTGGTGTGAGATATAAACCCTCGTAAAATTTTAACAAAGCCTCAACACCTCAAAGTACCAACAAATGAAAGTAGTAAGATGATACTAAATGGTATCAAATTAACATTTGTTGATTCTGCCAGATGGCCGGAAGAGGAAAAGGACGTGCTGCCAACCCCGCCAACAACAATGATGAGGCATGCAACCCTCATCTTTCTGGAGGCCAGGACCGGGGTGGTCGCCGTGAAGAAGTTGATCCTCTCCACCAAATGCTGGAGAATCAAAATCAGCTCATCCAGAACTTGACTCAAGTGGTGGCCAACTTGCATCAAGTTCCACCAACACAGGCTGCACCACGCCAACCAAGGTTTAGTGAGTTTCTAGGAACTCAACCTCCAAAGTTTGCAAGTGCTGCTGAACCTCTGGAGGCAGATGATTGGCTGAAGACCATTGAAAGTAAGATGAGGATAATACAATGCCAAGGGTATGAGAGGGTGCTGTTTGCCTCTCATCAATTGCATGGACCTGCTGCTGATTGGTGGACCGCCTACGTGGCCGCCCATCATGACCCTGAGAACATCACTTGGGAAGAGTTCAAGCGTAGCTTTCGCAACCATTACATCCCAAGAGGTGAACTCAAAAACAAGAGGAAGGAGTTTTTGGGACTGCAGCAGGGAAACATGACGGTGATGGAATACCTCACTAAATTCACTCAACTATCCCGTTATGCCCCACGGGACATAGAGACTGATGAGCAGAAACAAGATTGTTTTGTGGAAGGACTTACCGCAGAGATGCAGTGTGCAATGTCCTCAAATGAGTATGAAAGCTTCCAAAAGATGGTGGACAGAGCATTTGTGGTAGAAAGGAAGCTAAAGGCCCTGGAAAATGAGAATAAGAGGAAGGCCGGGTGGTCACATCAAGCCTCAGGGAGCAACACCCGCCCACGTATGATGCAGCAACCTACGGGGCAGACGAGCCGTGCTGCGGTACCCTATTCAGCACCAAGAGGGTACAACCCAAACTACAGGCCTCCCGCAGCACCAGTGCAGCCGCAACGTCAGTTTGTGCAGCAGCCTCGCCCCGCATATCCACCTCGACCAGCAGTGCAAGGACCCCCAAACCAACCCCAAGACAACAAAGGCCAGGCATCTAAGATTGGGGTGCAATGTTTTAGTTGCGGAGAAGTGGGGCACTACGCCCATAAGTGTCCAAAGAAGAAGCCCACGCAGCCACAGCAGCAGAATGTAATGAGAGGACGGGTGAACCACGTCACTATGGAGGAAGCACAAGAGGCACCCGACGTGGTAGTTGGTAAGTTTCCTGCCAATTTACACCTTGCAACTCTGCTGTTTGATTCTGGTGCTACCCACTCGTTCATTGATCAAGGGTTTGTTAAGAAGCATGACCTAGCAACCACACAAATGAACCATATGCTAGCGGTAAACTCTCCAGGTGGAGAAATAAGGACAAGACAAGTGTGTCCCAAAGTGAACCTAGACATTAATGGGGTAGTATTTACGGCTAACCTCATAGTGATAGATTCACAAGGGATAGATATTATTTTGGGTATGGATTGGTTGACCAAACATAAAGGAATCATCCATTGTTCGACCAGAACGGTGGAATTAACTCACCCCAGTGGCACCAGAGTAAAGTTCATAACAATACACGAGCCTAGGAGGGACATCAAATTAAATCAAGTGGAGGTGAAAGTTGAAGAAATCAGGACTATCAGGGAATATCCAGATGTTTTTCCGGAGGAGTTGCCAGTTATGCCTCCCGACCGTGACGTGGAATTCGCGATTGAGCTAGTACCGGGAACAGCCCCGATATACAAGAGACCTTATCGAATGGACTCCAAGCAGCTAGAAGAGCTCAAGGATCATTTGAGAGAATTGACGGAGAAGGGGTATATTCGCCCTAGTTCCTCACCATGGGGAGCTCCGGTGATATTTGTGCCCAAGAAAGACGGAACCCAAAGGTTATGCGTGGATTACCGTGCCTTGAATGAGGTAACCATCAAGAACAAGTACCCATTACCCCGCATTGAAGACTTGTTTGATCAGTTGAGGGGAGCTTGTGTGTTCTCGAAAATTGATCTCAGGTCGGGATACCACCAACTCAAGATAAGACAATCTGATATTCCCAAGACAGCTTTCGTATCTCGGTACGGACTGTATGAATACACTGTCATGCCTTTCGGGCTAACCAATGCCCCTGCATATTTCATGTACCTCATGAACAAGGTATTCATGGAATATCTGGACAAATTTGTGGTGGTTTTCATAGATGATATTCTCGTCTTCTCCAAAGATGAAGAAGAACATGAGAAACATCTAAGATTGGTGTTACAGAGGCTGAGAGAACACCAACTATATGCCAAGTTGAGCAAGTGTGAGTTTTGGCTGAAGAGAGTTCCCTTTTTAGGACATATAATCTCGGAGGGAGGAATCTCCGTAGATCCCGCCAAAATCGAGGATATCCAGAAGTGGAAGACCCCTGAAAATGTCGGGGAAGTTCGAAGCTTTTTGGGATTGGCTGGATACTATCGACGGTTTATTGAGGGATTCTCCAAGATCTCGAGACCTCTCACCAAACTGTTGGAAAAGGGAATCACATTCACCTGGACGCCACAGTGCGATACGAGCTTTCAGGAGCTAAAGAAGAGATTGACAACAGCCCCAGTGTTGGTTATGCCAGATATGCAGAAGAATTTCACAGTGTACTGCGATGCCTCTGGAAATGGGTTGGGATGTGTTCTCATGCAAGAAGGACATGTCGTGGCATATGCATCCCGGCAGCTTCGGAAGCACGAGAAGAACTATCCTACACATGACCTAGAACTAGCTGCAGTGGTACACGCGTTGAAAATTTGGCGGCACTATTTGATGGGGAAGAGGACCAAGATATATACGGATCATAAGAGTTTGAAGTACATATTCACACAGCCAGACCTCAACCTCAGACAAAGAAGATGGCTAGAGTTAATCAATGACTTTGATGTGGGCATCAACTATCATCCCGGGAAAGCAAACGTCGTGGCCGATGCTTTGAGTCGGAAAGTGCAGGTCAATAAGTTAAGCTTGAAGGTCATGCCTGCAGAATTGAAGGACGAGGTTATACGTCTCAATCTATGACTTGTGAATAGTGGTGAAGCCATCGCCATGGAAGTGGACTCCACACTCGAGCGAGACATACGCGAGGGCCAAAAGAATGATGAGAAGATAAAGAAATCAGGCAACTCATCAAGGAAAATAAAGCTCCAGGTTTCAGAGAGGATGAACAAGGTACGCTGTGGCACGGGAAAAGGATCTGTGTGCCAGAAGTAAAGGAGATCCGTGAATTAATTTTGAAGGAGGCTCATGATTCCGACTATTCCATTCATCCTGGGAGTACGAAGATGTACCAGGACCTCAAGAGCAGGTATTGGTCGTATGGCATGAAGCGAGATGTCGCGGAACATGTTGCCCTATGTGACACATGTCAGTTGGTGAAAGCAGAACATCAACGACCCGCGGGATTGCTGCAACCACTCAGTGCCTGAATGGAAGTGGGAAGAAATCAGCATGGATTTTGTCGTGGGATTGCCTAGGACCCAATCCGGGTATGATTCAATATGGGTCATTATTGATAGGCTAACCAAGGTAGCTCATTTCATTCCTGTGAAAGAAAGCTACAGCGGATCCAAATTGGCAGAATTGTACATGTCAAGGATTGTGTGTTACCATGGAGTGCCAAAGAAGATAGTGTCGGACCGAGGGACACAGTTCACCTCGAGGTTTTGGCAGAAGTTGCATGAAACCATGGGAACCCATCTGAACTTCAGCTCTGCCTATCATCCCCAAACTGACGGGCAGACGGAGAGAACCAATCAGATCCTTGAAGATATGTTAAGGGCGTGTGCACTCAAAAACAATAGGAGTTGGGACAAGAACTTACCGTATGCGGAGTTTTCCTATAACAACAGTTATCAAGCTAGTATGAAGATGTCACCGTTTGAAGCTTTGTATGGAAGGAAGTGCATAACTCCCCTATTTTGGAACCAAACAGGAGAAAGTAAAGTGTTTGGTCCAGAAGTGCTACAAGAAGCCGAGGCAAAGGTGAGGGAGATTCGCAACAACTTGAGGATAGCACAAACACGCCAGAAGAGTTATGCTGATGTACGAAGAAGAGAGCTCGTTTTCAACTTGGGAGACTATGTTTATCTCAAGGTGTCCCCTATCAGAGGACTTTGTCGGTTCAAGGTGAAAGGGAAGTTGTCACCTCGATACATCGGACCCTTTCATGTTTTGGAAAGAAAAGGCGAAGTGGCGTACCAACTAGAGTTACCGGTTCATCTATCGGACGTGCACGATGTATTCCATGTGTCACAACTCAAGAAATGCCTGAGGACGCCTGAAGAGGTGTTACCCATGAATGAAGTGGATGTAGCTGAAGATTTGTCTTATGCCGAGCAACCCTACAAGATTTTGGAGACAATGGAACGCCTCACCAGAAATAAAAGAATACGGATGTGCAAAGTGCAGTGGAAGCATCACTCAGAAGAGGAAGCCACCTGGGAACGGGAAGACGAGCTCAAGGCACAATTTCCGGAATTTTTTTTCTTAGAAACACCAATCTCGAGGACGAGATTTCTTTTAAGGGGGGTAGAGCTGTAACAGCCCAAAATTTTGATTCAAAACACTAAACCATGTTCAGAGGGGAATTTAAAAATTTTTGGACGTGTTGCATGTTTTGCAAAAATTCAAATTCAAACTGGAATTCAAATTAAACTCAAAACAGAAAAGAAATGGAAAAAGAAAAAGAGAAAACGGGACAAAACCGGCCAGTGGGCCGAAACCCGCCAGCCGGCCCAGTTTCCCCCGCGCCAGCCCGCAGCCGCGCGCCCGCGCTATCTCTCACAGACAGGTGGGACCCACCTGTCATCCCTAACCCCGAGCGCGCGCGATCGTAACCGACTGAAAACCGCGTCCCTCAGCCCGAATTGTGATCCCGGAAGACTCAAACTCGATCACAACCAACTCACCGCCCTCCCCCGGCTATAAAAACCCCAGCCCCGATCGGTTTTTCCCACGCGATCGCCGATTTTTACTCCGGTGAGAACCGAGAATTCTCCGGTGAATTCTGGCCGATCTAAACTCGGAAACTTTGATCTAACTCGCTGGTCTTGATCCACCGCCTCCGGGGAGCTTTGCAGGTGCAGAAAACTTGGAGACTTACGGTGTAAACACAGCGCCGACAAGCTTCGCCGTGGTTTTGCCTCGGACCTCGCCGCCGATCACTTTCCAGGACCCCCGAGCTCGAGAAAACCCCCGAGGTGAGATCCCTGACCTCCCCTCTACCGATCTATGCCATAAGATCACAGTTCTAGGGAGAATTCTCGAGGATCCGAAACTTTCCGGCGAGATCGCCGCTTCCCGCCGCCGTGCGCCGCCGGCAGCGCCGCCCGCGCTCGATCAGAGCGGCGTGGCCGCTTGTGCGCCGTTTATTTTAAATCGCACGGTAGACTTTAAAACTCCGCGTACCGGTTCGATGTTATAATCTCAGCCGTCGGTTTAAAATCGGACGGTCCACGTCAGCCCCGCGTTATAAAGACTGGAATTCTTACGTGCTACCCCCTAGGGTTCTCGGGAAATAAGAGCTAGCCCCGGAAACTTCTGATCTAGCCCCTGGAACTCCAGAAAATCATGTAAATTCATTTAAAAATCAGTTTTAGCCCCTGGACTTAATAAAAATTAGGAAAAACACATCTGATAAGTGTAGCTAGACCCCTGGAAATTATGAAAATAATATTATAGACCCTGTAATGGGGTGAGTTCATTATTTTAGCCCTGTTTAGTATTTAATTTAGAAAATTGAATATGTAACTAGTGTTTAAAAATTAAAAAGGGGGACAAACATAATTGTCAAAATTAATTAAAAACTTTCTCAGTACTTAGAAAACCTTGGAGTGAGATAAAACTATATTTTGGGCTGAAATGAATCTGTTTCATTTATTATTCACATTTAATAGTATAGGGACACATTTTTAAGTAAAGAATAGCTATAGAAAAATAGGGAAAATAATTATGAAATAGTATACATCAGAAGCCAAGGTCAAAATATGTGATTAAATTATTTAGGACCAGAACCTAAACTGTTTAGATGATGTGTATTACTAATTTCATAATAAAATATACAATTATGCATAGGAATATAAATCTGAAAATATAGCAACTAGTAAATGATAAATGGAGTTTTTAAAATCCAAAGAGTTCAGTTTAGGGTTGGTAGAAATTATGAAGGCACATATGGGGAAGAAAAATACTTTTCATACACACTTGGTAGTAAAAAGGTGTAGTAGTTGAATATAAGGAATTTATTGGAAACCCATATAAATAGTATGTAAGTATAAATGTGGACACAAAAGTAGGAATCATATACACATGGTTAAAAGTGCATGCAAGCCACAACTCAACACACATAAAGTAACCACAACACATATAATGGTAAAGAACTTTTATAAATGTGAATGTGTGGTTTGTATGAAGTAGAAGTGTGAACCATGTCTTATGATTGTTGTTTTTTTCTTTTGCTATATGTGATGGTATGAAGTAGAACCTGTTCAAGAGCAAGTTATCCCTTTCCAAGATCAGGACTACCCATTTCAAGAGCAGCAAGAAGGAGGCAAGTGTCCTTGACCACTTTGATCCTATGCTAGGATGTGTAGATAGAATTATTTGCATTGTCAAATGAAATATGAAACCCATGCTAGGAAGTTTCCCTAGAATTGCATTACCTTATTTCCTTGTAGCTTGGGTTGGGATTTATTTTATCATGTCATTTAATATTATGCATATGCTTAGCCATGCTTAGAATGGGATAATTGGGATATGAGATCATCAGTTTATATTACCATACTCTTGAATGAGATATTGTGAGTTATGTAGAGGTAGGGATCAAGGCAAGTTGGATGTTTTGGTTGTGTGCTGGGTGCACGAGACTTGGGTTTGTGTTTAGTACTTGCCTGGATCCTAAGGACCGGTTCATGGAGCATGTAACCCGGCTTTACAGTGCCAACCACATGCTGAGATGGGGCAGCTTGGCCAATTAATTAGGTGTATCCCCGGCGTAGTATGGGTGTGTTGGATGGTGCGGGGAGTGGGTGTCAGCTGGACTACCATATGAACCGCAAGGCTCAAGAGGGGGCCACTGCAGCGGGGTTGGAGCCTCTTGTATGCTGTTAGGGGTGAAACCTCAGTGGGCCCACGCTCGTCGGGAATCCCTTTGTAAAGGCTTCGTAGTGATCTCCTGGCTACACACCTGGGAAGTGTGAATGTGGATCGTAACCACTGGCATAATGGAGGTTCTTTTAGTCCACCCGGCAACGGGGGATGAAATCACTACATGTGGGTACAGTGGTACAAACTCTGCAGAGTCAAAACTGTCTTGACAGCCGTGCTCACGGTCAAGAGCGGCCTGGACTTATTCATGATTAGAGGATTGATGGTTTTGGAAGTTAAGCGGGGAGCTTAACATTGGAAATGATGTTATGGTTATTGGATTATGATGATGGGATGGGAGATTGGGACCATTTCACCTGTGTAGTAATGTAGGTGCTTAATAAGCTAAGGTGATAGGTATTAATTGCGTAGTGCTTTAACCATGAGTTCAACCTCTTCTTGTTCTAGCCATGCATGATATAATTTTCCCACACTTGCTGAGTACCATTGGTACTCAACCTTGCATATTTGTTGGTTTATATTGCTGCTCAGGTCAAGATAATGAGGTGGTGTATAATGACCAAGATTTTGGACCCGAGGAAGGTTTTTAGGTTCATGAAGACCCCCGGGCAACGCCTGTGATGGAGCCCTAAAGAATAATATTCCGCTGCTAGTTTATTTACTTGTGATGAACTTATTATTGTCCATCGAGATATTTACTATGTAAGACTTACTTATATTCGACACCTGGCTTGTAATAAATGATGCTTCACTATTTGTCATCACATGTGTGAGAAAATGATCCTGGCATACATGTGATATTCACTTGGTTGTTCTTCGGAAAAACCGAGTGTGACATCCACACCGCCGGCAATGTTGGCAAGCTGATCATACACTACAGCGCCACCAGGACCATCCGAGAGAAGCGTGAAGAATGGAGTTCAGAGATGAGGATTTTCCATGAAAACCAGGTGCTCAAGATCCACCGTTCTCCAGCTTGTCGGGCGACTCAGGCCGATACTGAGAAGGATGTCACCTGGGAGGCCATAACCTGCCAGAGTTACATCAACCGTCGCCACCTGGACAGGACTGAGTATATTTATGTCCTCCAGCGTGAGAGTGGCACCGCGGAGTACAAGTACCCGCCAGTGCAGCAGGGGACTTCCCATGAGCACATGGACCTGTGCCTAGAGGATGCAGCTATGCTCAGCACTCGACTGCAGGAGTGCCAGCAGGAGCTTCAGGATGTTCGTGACACCCTGAAGGAGACTGAGGCGTTGCTTCGCGCCAGCTTGAGGGCGAGAGAAAGAGGAGATGGGAATGAACTGTGTGTCACCGTGAATGACACGTGGACTCCTGACTCCCCAGACCATCGGGCGAGCAAGCGTCGCCGCACTTCTACACCAGCAGCTTCCCGACCTAAAGCGGAATAAAAGGGCAGCCGCAATGATGAGGAAGACCCCGACGAGCCAGCTCAGTGATACGAGTTGTTAGAGTCATTTCCCTTATTTTCGCATGTTATCGTGTAGTCGAGTCAATAACCCATCTATTTGCTTGCTACTGTTTGGTGTGACGTGAGTTGTGGGAGCCATAGGCACTTGTCCACAACCTCGTCATTAAGTTTGCTTTGCTTTGGTGTGTGAACCCCTATGAATCAATAGTACATTTATTTTCGCGTGAGACATGACGCCCAAAGATCTATGTGAAATCTTCCGAAACTGTCTAAATATTAAGGCCTCAAAAGTTTAATTTTAAACAAGCAATTTGGGAAGTTAATGCGTAATGATTAAAGTTAACAATTGGTTGATCATGATAGATGGCTGGAAGAGGAAGTGGTCGTGGTGCCAACCCCAACAACAACAACGATGAGGCCGCCAATCCTCATCTTCCTGAAGGGCAAGACAGGGGTGGTCGCCGTGAAGGAGCTGATCCTATCTACCAAATGATCAAAAATCAGAATCAGCTCATCCAGAGTCTAACTCAAGTGGTGGCCAACTTACACCATGCTCCACCCCCACAAGCTGCACCACGTCAACCAAGGTTGAGTGAGTTTTTGTGAACTCAACCCCCAAAGTTTGCAAGTGCTGCTGAACCTCTGGAGGCAGATGATTGGCTAAAGACCATTGAGAGCAAGATGAGGATCATACAATGCCAAGGGTATGAGAGGGTGCTATTTGCCTCTTACCAATTGCATGGACCCGCTTCTGATTGGTGGACCGCTTACGTGGTAGCCCATCACGACCCCGAGAACATCACTTGGGAAGAGTTCAAGCACAGTTTCCGCAACCACTACATACCAAGGGGTGAACTCAAGAACAAGAGAAAGGAGTTCTTGGGACTGCAGCAAGGCAACATGACTGAGGGAATACCTCACCAAGTTCAGCCAACTATCCCATTATGCACCACGGGACATCGAAACTGATGAGCAGAAACAAGACTGTTTTGTGGAAGGACTTACCATGGAAATGCAATGTGCAATGTCCTCCAACGAATATGAAAGTTTCCAAAAGATGGTAGACAAAGCGTTTGTCGTGGAGAGGAAGCTGAAGGCCTTGGAGAATGAAAACAAGAGGAAGATGGTATGGTCACACCAAGCATCAAGCAGCAACACACGTCCGCGTCTGATGCAGCAACCTGCAGGGCAGACGAGCCGTGTTGTGGTACCCTACCCGACACCGAGAGGGTACAACCCGAACTTCAGGCCTCCATCAGCACCAGTACAGCCGCAGCGTCAGTTTATGCAGCAGCCACGCCCCACTTATCAACCTCGACCAGCATGACAAGGGCCACAGAACCAACCCCAAGATAACAAAGGCCAGGCACCTAAAGTTGGGGTGCAATGCTTCAACTGTGGTGAAGTGGGGCACTACGCTCATAAGTGCCCAAAGAAGAAGCCTATGCAGCCACAGCAGCAGAATGTGATGCAAGGACGGGTGAACCACGTGACCATGGAGGAAGCGCAAGAGGCACCTGACATGGTAATTGGTAAGTTTCCTGCAAATTTACACATCGCAACCCAATTGTTTGATTCTGGTGCTACCCACTCGTGCATTGCTCAAGGGTTTGTTAAGAAGCATGATCTAGCAACAACACAAATGAACCATATGTTAGCAGTGAACTCTCCAGGGGGAGAAATAAGAACAAGAAAAGTTTGTCCCAAGGTGAGTCTAGACATTAATGGGGTAGTATTTACGGCAAACCTCATAGTGATAGACTCACAAGGGATATATATTATTTTGGGTATGGATTTGTTGACCAAACATAAAGGTATCATCCATTGTTCGACAAGAACGGTGGAACTAACTCACACTAGGGGCACAAAGGTGAAGTTCATAGCCGTGCAAGAACCTAGGAGGGACATTAAACTCAGTCAAGTTGAGGTGGAAGTGGAAGAGATAAGGATTATCAGGGAATATCCAGATGTTTTTCTGGAGGAGTTGCCAGGTATGCCTCCAGATCGTGAAGTGGAATTCACGATTGAACTAGTACCTGGAACAGCCCCAATATACAAGAGGCCTTATCGGATGGACTCCAAAAACCTGGAAGAGCTCAAAGAACATATAAGATAATTGACAGAGAAGGGGTATATTCGTCCTAGTTCCTCACCATGGGGAGCTCCAGTGATATTTGTGCCCAAGATGGACGGAACCCAAAGGTTATGCATAGACTACCGTGCGTTGAATGAAGTAACCATCAAGAACAAGTACCCATTACCCCGCATTGAAGACTTATTTGATCAATTGAGGAGAGCTTGTGTATTCTCAAAAATTGATCTCAGGTCGGGATATCACCAACTGAAGATAAGGCAAACTGACATTCCAAAGACAGCTTTCGTATCTCGGTACGGGCTGTATGAATACACCGTCAAGCCTTTCGGGCTAACGAATGCCCCGGCGTATTTCATGTATCTCATGAACAAGGTGTTCATGTAATATCTTGACAAATTTGTAGTGATTTTCATTGATGACATTCTCGTCTTCTCCAAAGATGAAGAAGAACATGAGGGACATTTAAGACTAGTGTTGCAAAAGTTGAGAGAACACCAACTATATGCCAAGATGAGCAAGTGTGAGTTTTGGCTGAAGAGAGTTCCTTTCTTAGGACACATAATCTAGGAGGGAGGAATCTCTGTTGATCCTGCCAAGATCGAGGATGTGCAGAAGTGGAAGACCCCTGAAAATGTCGACGAAATTCGAAGCTTCTTAGGATTGGCTGGGTATTATCGACGGTTCATTGAGGGTTTCTCCAAGATTTCGAGACCCATCACCAAATTGTTAGAGAATGAAATCACATTCACATGGACACCGGAGTGTGAGACGAGTTTCCAAGAGCTGAAGAAAAGATTGACAATAGCCCCTGTGCTAGTTATGCCAGATATGCAGAAGAATTTTTCGGTGTATTACAATGCATCTGGACACGGGTTGGGATGTGTTCTCATGCAAGAGGGGCATGTCGTTGCCTATGCGTCCCGACAGCTCCGAAAACACGAGAGGAACTATCCTACGCATGACCTAGAACTAGCTGCAGTGGTCCATGCATTGAAGATTTGGTGGCATTACTTGATGGGAAAGAGGACAGAGATATATACAGATCATAAGAGCTTAAAGTCCATTTTCACACAGCAAGATCTCAACCTTAGACAAAGGAGATGGTTAGAGCTAATCAACGACTTTGATGTGGGCATCAACTATCATCCTGGGAAAGCGAACGTCATGGCAGATGTTTAAGCCGGAAGGTGCACGTCAACATGTTGAGCTTAAATGACACGCCTACGGAGTTGAAGGAAGAGATTGCAAAACTCAATCTATGCCTGGTGAATAGTGGTGAAGCCATCGCCATGGAGGTGGACTCCACATTGGAGAAAGCATACGCAACGGTCAGAAGAATGATGAGAAGATACAAGAAATCAGAGAACTCATCAAAGAGAATAAAGCTCCTGGGTTCAGAGAGGATGAACAAGGTACGATGTGGCATGGGAAAAGAATCTGTGTGCCTGAGGTGAAGGAGATCTTTGAACTGATTTTGAAGGAGGCTCATGATTCCGACTATTCCATTCATTCTGGGAGTACGAAGATGTATCATGACCTCAAGAGCAGATATTGGTGGTATGGCATGAAGCGATATGTCGTGGAACATGTCGCCCTATGTGACACATGTCAGCTAGTAAAAGCAGAACATCAAAGACCCGCGGGATTGTTGCAACCACTCAAAGTGCCTGAATGGAAATGGGAAGAAATAGGTATGGACTTCATAGTGGGACTGCCTAGGACCCAATCGGGATATGATTCGATATGGGTCATCATCGACAGGCTGACTAAAGTAGCTCATTTCATCCCCGTGAAAGAAAGCTACAGCACATCCAAGTTGGCAGAATTGTACATGTCAAGAATCGTGTGTTTTCATGGAGTGCCAAAGAAGATAGTGTCAGATCGAGGGACACAGTTCACCTCAAGGTTCTGGCAGAAGTTACATGAAACCATGGGAACTCATCTGAATTTTAGTTCTGCCTATCACCCCCAGACTGATGGGCAGACAAAAAGAACCAATCAAATCCTTCAGGATATGCTGAGAGCTTGTGCACTCAAGAACAATAGGAGTTGGGATAAGAACTTACCGTATGCGGAGTTCTCCTACAACAACAGTTATCAGGCTAGTATGAAGATGTCACCATTTGAGGCGTTGTATGGGAGGAAGTGCCGAACTCCACTATTTTGGAACCAAACTGGGGAAAGTAAAGTGTTTGGGCCCGAGGTACTACAAGAAGCCGAGGCGAAAGCGAGGGAAATCCGCAACAATTGAGGATAGCCCAGACCCTACAAAAGAGCTATGCCGATGTACGGAGAAGAGAGCTCATTTTCAACGTAGGGGACTATGTTTATCTCAAGGTGTCCCCTATCCGAGGGCTTCGTCGGTTCAAGGTGAAAGGGAAATTATCACCTCGATACATCGGACCCTTCCAGATTCTAGAGAGGAAAGGCGAAGTGGCATATCAGCTAGAACTCCCGGCTCGCCTATCAGATGTGCACGATGTATTCCATGTGTCCCAACTCAAGAAATGTTTAAGAACACCCGAAGAGATGTTACCCATGAATGAGGTGGACGTACAAGAGGATCTTTAATATGCCGAGCAACCGGTCAAGATCCTGGAGACAATGGAACGCCTCACAAGAAATAAAAGGATCCGAATGTGCAAAGTGCAATGGAAGCATCACTCGGAAGCAGAAGCCACATGGGAGCGAGAAGACGAACTCAACGCACAGTTTCCGGATTTATTTTCCTAAGGTCATCAATCTCGAGGATGAGATTTCTTTTAAGGGGGGTAGAGTTGTAACACCCCAAAACCTGTTAAAGAGGGGAATTTAAAATTTTTGGACGTAATGCATGTGGTGAAACAATTCAAACTCAAACTGGAATTCAAATTTGAATCAAAAAAGAAAAGAAAAAGGAAAAAGAAAAAGAAAAACGGCCAGTGGGCCGAAACCCACCTCAGCTAGCCCAACAGCCCGCGGCTGTTTCCCCCTCCCTCTCTCTCTGACGCGCGGGGCCCGCATGTCATCTTCTTCTCCCCGCGCGCCCCCAACTGCCCCGATCTTCCCGATCGCTGCTGCTTCACCTGATTTCCACGCCCGATCTTCGGCAAAGCGCTGCTGCACATCTAAACCGACCCCCGCCGCCCCTCCTCGTGCATTTAAACGCAAGAAAACTCGCAGGTTTCCCCTAACCTGCTCCATCTTTCTCTCCGGTGAGAACCGAGGCATCCTCGGCCATTTTCTTTCGAACCTCGTCCGGTTTCTCTGATCTAACGGGCTTGTCGTGTTCCACCATCGCCGGGAAGCCCTGCAGGTGAAGGAAGCGACGAGTCTTGTGCCCTAGCATCGGCTTCGACGAGCACCGAGGAGAAGCTCCAACCACCATCGTCGCAGAGCCGAATTCCGACCTCTCCAAGCCTGAGAAACCCCTAGGTGAGCTTCCCCTACCCCTGAGCTGCAAGTTTTAACGTGTAGCGGCAAGGAACCGAAGCTGCGCCGGCGAGATCACCGCCCCCGCTGCCGCGCGCCGCGCGCGCGCACGGGCTGGCTCCTGCCAGGGCGATGTGGCCCCCTGAGGCCCGTCCATTTTAAATCGTGCGGTCCTGAATAGATCTAACCCGTGCCGCTTCGCGATCTAATCTCAGCCCTCCATTTTAAATACAACGGCCCACGTCAGCCCCGCGTTATAAAGGCCGGTAATATTACGCGCTACCCCCTGGGGATCTCGGAAAACACGAGCTAGCCCTGGAAACTTCTGATCTAGCCCCTGGACCCTCAGAAATTCATGTAAATTTATTTAAAAATCAGTTTTAGCCCCAGGACTTAATAAAAATTCGGAAGACCTCCCTGTTTTGCACACTTAGACCCCTGAAAATTTAGAAAATGAGAAATGGAGCCCACTGCAGTGTGAAATTGCACATCAGTCCCTGGGAAGTATTAATTTCAGGAAATTGAATATGTGAATAGGATTTAAACTTAAACATAGGTGTAAGTTCAGTTGAATTATTCTAACCCAGTGAAAATTGGTAGAACAATCTGAGGTCTGAGTTTAGAGGGGAAATAAACTTTTAAACTAAATCAGATTTGCTGTTTTGTAATTTATCTCTGAAATATACCCTTTAGGCATAAAACAAGTTTAAAATGTGGGAAAATGAATATAAGTAACCAAAAAGGGGTAGGAAAAATTTATGAAGGTTCTGTTTGGGTAAGTGGAACAGTAGAAATTTTTGTATGAATTTAGGTTGCTGTTTTATTGGTAGATATTCATTTTTAGACTAGAAAATATTTCTGAAAATGGATAAAAATAAATTTAAATTGATCCTCATCAGAGAGGAAGTCAAAAGATATTTTATTGGTCATTTTAGATGGAGAACACATTCTGTTTAGGAGATATCTTGTTCTGTCTTAGTATTAAAGTTCACTTTTAGGTATGGAAAATAAATATGAAAATATAAGAAAATAGGTATACCTAGTTAGAAAATGTCAAGTGAGGTCCCCAAATCCAAAACTTCAAATTAAGGTTTTGTAGAAGATCTGAAAACCTAATTGGAGTAGGAAGTTATCTCTTATACAAATTTTGTGTCTAAGAAGTGTATTATCCCATACAGAAAATTTGTTCAAATTGGATTCATATATAGTGTGCACTTAGAAATCTGAATATTAAAGCTAGAAATAATCTATATGTTTAAAAGTGCATATATTCTTAGAATCAACACATCTAGGGTAAACACAACACATGAATAGGTGTATGACTTTCATGTGTATGCATGTATGGTTTGTATGAGTGGAAATGTGGACTATGGCTTATGGAATGTTGTTCTCTTTTGCTATGTGTATTGGCATGAGTAGAACCAGCCCCAGAGCAGGTTCTCACCTTTCAAGATCAAGACTTTCCATTCCTAGAGCAGCAGGAAGAAGGCAAGTGTCCTTGACCACTTTGATCCTATACTAGGATGTGTAGTTAGAATTTAACTAATTGCATTGTCAATTTTGAATATGGTACCCAAGCTAAGAAGTTTCCCCAGATTTTCATTATCTTACTTCGTTGTAGCCTGGGTTGGGATTTATTTTATTATGTCATTCATTCATATTACTTATGCTTAGCCATGCTTAGAATGGGATAAGTGGGATATGAGATCATCAACTTGTTTACCTTACTCTTGAATGAGATATTATGAGTTATGTAGAGGTAGGGACCGAGGCAAGTTGGATGATTTGGTTGGTGCTGTGTGAACGAGACTCGGGTTTGTGCTTAGTGCTTGCCTGGATCCTAAGGATCGGTTCATGGAGCATGTAACCTGGCTTTACCGTGCCAACCACATGCTGAGATGGGGCAGCTTGGCAAATTAATTAGGTGTATCTCCGGTGTAGTGTGGGTGTTTGGATGGTGCGGGGAATAGGTGTCAGCTGGACTACCATATGATCCGCAAGGCTCAAGAGGGGGCCACTGCAGCGGGGTTGGAGCCTCTTTTATGCTGTTAGGGGTGAAACCTCAGTGGGCCCATGCTCGTCGGGAATCCCTTTGTAAAGGCCTCGTAGTGATCTCTTGGCTACACAGCTCGGAAGTGTGAACGTGGTTCACGGCCACTGGCATAATGGAGGTTCTTTTAGTCCACCCGGCAACGGGGGATGAAATCACTACATGTGGGTATAGTGGTGCAAACTCTGCAGAGTCAAAACTGTCATGACAGCCGTGCTCACGGTCAAGAGCGGCTTGGACTTATTCATGATTAGAGGATGATGAATTTGGGAAGTTGAGGATGTTAAGGGGGAAGCTTAACAATGGAGATGAGATTATGGTTACTTTATATTGATGATGGGTTGAGGGATTGGGACCTTTTCACCTGTGTAGTAATGTAGGTGCTTAATAAGCTAGGATAATAGGTATGAATTGCGTAGTGCTTTAACCATGAGTTCAACCTCTCCTTGCTCGAGCCATGCATGACATAACTTTCACACACTTGCTGACTACCAACGGTACTCAAGCTTGCTTTTCTGTTGGTTTAAATTGCTGCTCAGGTCAAGGGGATGAAGTGGTGTTCAATGACCAAGACTTCGGACCCGAAGAAGGATTCTAGGTTCACGGAGTCCCCCGGGCAACACCTGTGACGGAGCCCCTCAAGATTTATATTCCGCTGCTGTTTTATTTACATGTTATGAACATATTATCGTCCATCAAGACATTATGCTATGTAAGACTTATTTATATCCGAACACTTGGCTTGTAATATAATGATGCTTCACTATTTGTCATCACATGTATGAGAGAATGATCCTGGCATACATGTGATATTCACTCGGTTGCTCTTTGGACAAACCGGGTGTGACAGAATCTGTTGTGGGGGTGAACAGAAACGTTGGATAAAACTTCCATATCTTTCCAAAGGTTATTTATTTGCCTTCATATAAGTTCTGGATCAAAAGCTATGAGCTTCTAAAGTTGACAGAAATTCTGGAGGAATTTCAGCAGCACCTCCCCTGTAAGTGCTCACTTTGGGTCAACTTTTCCATACAGTTAGAAATATATACGGACTAAACTCATACTTAAAAGTTGATGCACAATTCATAAGATTTCTAGAATTGTAAGATTTCACCTTTTACAATTCTTATACAGGAAGTTTTAAGCAAACATTTAAGAAGTATAGAAACTATGCACAGACTTTGGTACTCTGTACAGTTTCACTTGTACTGCGACTTTCGCCTCTTTACAGGGGGATTCTGTCCTAGGCTTGAACATATAAACATTGTAAAGAACTTCCCAAGCTTTCCAAAATGTATTTATATGGCCCCTTTGCATTCCTGGATCAAAATATATGATGGTTCGAAGGTAACAGAATTTCTGGCTGGATTTTGACAGCACGTCCCTACAGGTACCTAGTTTCAATCCACCATTCCAATTAGTTCTGCTCCAGTTTTGGTAAACTTTGAATTACAAAGTTGTAGAACATATCCTACAATTTTCAACGGTATCTTACTTGACCATTAGAAATTTTTCTACAAGAAGCTATGGTCGAAATACCAAAAATTCCAGAGATCATTTTTGGTCTGCCCTGTTTCTGGACAGTGCATACTCATCTGAGATTTTTCATCCATTTGGAGGGAGATTTTGTTCCGGAGTTCTACAGAAAAGTTGTAGAAGACTTCAAAACCTTTCCATAATAGTATCACACACCTCCATTGGTGCAACCAATCATAAGTTATGCCCTGTTTAAGTTCAGCAAAAATTCTGCCAAAACAGGGGAGGTTGTTCCTAAGTCTTTGGAAATGAACCTACACTCCCCATTGACTCCTAGTTCAATAACCCCTAAATGGAATCCTAAGCTTCATTTTGACTCTTTTATTTGAAAATATCCTTGTTATGCAACTAATACTCATCTCGGTACTACGTTTCCTCACCAAAGAAAAATCCTAAACCGGTATTCTGGCATATATGTGTCAAATGGTAGAACTAAGAATGTCACTCACAAACGTTTCCAAACGTCATGCACTAACGTGGTTAATGTACCTTCAAAATACCACATGATAATGGTGCACACAAGGGTTTAACATTTCTGGCAGGTCCATATCATAGTAAAAGCATATGGTCCGTATCATTGCCATACGAGTTGTCCTTGAGTCAAGCCACGTCTCAAGGTACATGGTCGTGTTTTCTCACCACACGACGGGGAACCCGAGTAGAGCGTGAACGGGTCATCGCGGTTGGGAATTTTATCAACCCAACGGATAGCACCTACTGCCTCATGACCGTTGAGGCACGCCGATGGCGAGCGCTGCGTATGGACCTTTGAACATTGAACGTTCAAGAGTTACATACTATCGTGTTGCTTACCACACGATGGGGTATTCTCACTTTTGCCTAAAGCACGCTGGAGATCAGCGTTTTCATATGCTCTCGGAACCATGAGAAGGTTCAGAGACTCATATTAACTACTGTGCCAAGCCATGGTAAACCATTTCATACTATTGCTCGTATGGCGAGCTTGCCGCAATTGATCCACCTACGGTGGTGTACCTTACCTCTTACCTGACGTCGGAGCATCGTTACAGAATGTTTAATAAGTATGTTAGCATTTCCATCATAATAATTACTACTCTATAGACCTTATGTGGGCATAATGACTAATGCTCACTCGGCTACTTCTAAGTTTTCAAAATAGGCTCTTTTCGAGCATGCTATTCCCAATGTGGCTCTGATACCACGGCTGTGGGGACCACCTCGTGGTTCACCCACTCCGGGATCGCAAAGGGTGATGCCATGCGATGTGGCACCCAACAGCACACAAAAAAAGAATACGAACAACATACAAACTTTTATTTGACAAAAGTGCTCTCTCATCCTAACTAAGCAAAAGTACAGCCGTCCATCCCGGGGACGCTACAAACTAGCAGCACTCACACCACGATCATTACGACGTGCAGGGCTCCAGCTCGTCCGTGTACCCCGACGACGGCATCGCCTCGTCCTCGGATCCTTCCTCATAATTCTCACCTGCACACAGCTCAAATATTGCAACCGTGAGCACGATGGCTCAGCAAGGCTTAACCGACACCCTAATAATGAAACTCTACATGCAGATATTGGTAATATAGGATAAAGACATTGCTATAAAGACAAGCCTACATGTTAATCCTTACTTTCAGTTTTATAGCAGAAGTTTATTGTGCCTTAGGAAGCCCTCACGTCGGAGTCCACAATCAAACAAGAACCACTTTCCTCCGATGTGGTGATGCTCAAAGGGGAAAATAAACTTAATGAGCTCTACATCTACTACATACATGGTTTAAGTACATTAATAGTTAATGCAGCATAATATTGATCTGGCTTCTTTCACTTCTTACTACGTCACAGAACAGTGAACAAGTGGTACTCAAATAACCGCGAGGGACGATGATTGCAATAAGGAGACACCCGGACAACACGTCACATACACCCACTTTCAGAAGTTTGGTGCTTCACACCTTCCTACTCTGTTGTATGCAACAACCTTTCAAAGGAAACCCAAATGTCGAACCGGTCGATCCGTAACAGGCAGGAGTCCCCGCCTGGAGCGTGTCTGTGCCCACCGGCAGATTTACACCTTGCTACCCTTAACCCACTCCTATAAAACGGTTGGGTAAGCCTCGGCACCCAGGTTAACCAATTACATCGGTTTCCTGCTTATGTCAGTATGCCATCCGGTACTGTTCAATACTTGTCCAGCAGGCCCGCAAACGACTCGGTCCTCAGTCGACACCAACAGGGCTACGCACGTGACACCTCTGCTCAGTACATCCTATCCCCCCTGCTGGGTCTCAGTTTCACATTCTTAAGCCATTCTCTACTCTTTTCCATACCGTGTGATAAAACCTTACCTCGCGAGTAGATTCCAACTACTCGACTTCTACCGAGATCCTAAGCACATTAGCACGGCATTCCCTACTCGTCGAGTCTGTAAACTACCCAACCCTTCATAGGATTTAAAGTCATGCAAGTGGGGTTTCAAACACCTTAACTGTAATGCAACCATTCAACCTAGACATAAGTGATACAAATGAAAAACTTTGTAAAAGGTAACTAAATGCAAACCGGGGCTTGCCTGGTTGCGAGTCAAAAAAGAAGTTAGCGTCGGGTGGGAGGATGTCCAATGGCTCTGGCATGTCCTCAACTTCGGTCACTATATGAAATGCAACAAAATATGTGTATAAGTGCTAATTAAGTATAGGAATTACACTTCTATTCATTGATACTACTATTTAGGTTCCTTAATTGGCTTTGGAATTTTTTCCAGTGGATATTACACTCTATAAGGATGATCTGAGTGAAATTTGGAGAAATTTCATTGAAGCTTGTGGTCTCCAAAATTCCCACAAGTACAAGGTTTATCTGAATTTTGGTCTCAAATCTAAAGTTTTTACATATCTAACAGTGGAATATATAATAAGAGTCGGTCTCTATGGTTCTAACAAAATTTGTTTCACCATTTTTGGAGCTACCTACAGGGAGATATGAATTTTTGAAGTTGGACAGAATTGCTGAAAAGTTTCTATTTAGAATTTGAATTTCCAAATAACGGGTGAACTTTGGAAGATAATTTAGCCTAGCATATGAACTCCAATGAAGCTCAAATTTTTACAGTAGATCACTAATATTGTATAGGATCTTTTGGCCAAATTTGAGAAAATTACATAACAGGGATCTTCTGGAATTAACTCCCAAAATTTTTTATTGAATAATTTTGGAGAAAATTCCATAGATCTTCAGATCAAATTCTTTGCATTTCTGCAATGTACTGACTGATAGTAATCAAACAAAATTTGTTTCACAAATTTGAACATTCCTACTAAAAGTTATGGGCATTTGAAGTTTGAACCATTTCTCTGGAAATCAATTCTATGATTTTTAGCTAATTTATTTAACCCTGAGATAACCTACTGATTAAGCCATTTAAATCAGCTCCAAAAATACTAAATTTTTTACTCGATATCCGTAACTATGAAAAGGATTTTATGCCCAAATTTTGGAATTTTTCATAGAGAATCCTTCCTGGAATTAATCCCTAAAGGATATAGTAAAATGAATGCTACAGAAAATACTGGACATTTTTATGGCAAGCACTTTGTTCCTCTGTGAAGTACTCCTTATGAGGATTCCAACAAAATTGGTCTTACCCTTTTTGGAGTTTTCTACACAAAGTTATGGGTTTGCAAAGGTTGGCCAATTTCTTGATTTAATTCTCCACAGAAAAGTCCTTCACCGGCTGATAGTGGTGGCCCCCGCAGTCAGACTCTTCTTCAACCTCGAGACAGAGCCCGCACACATGCCCGAACAGAGGGATGGCACGCCCCGTTCTCCCACATTTCTCCACCATTTTTGCTCCGGTTTCGCCCTACACGACCGTGGGAACGTGGCGCAGCTGCCGGGCAAGGTCTCACCTCACGAAAACAGCCGGAAACAGGTCGGCACTGTCGGCGGCGCTCGGCGGCGTGGCATCGATGCGTTCCGGCATGCCCCAAGCCGAATTCATCCACACAATATGCCTTACAGCATCCCTAGTGCGCGCGGAACATGGAATGCATGTCAATCCTTGCAGCAAACGGCGAGAAAAGGGGGTTCACCGAAGGACCGACCCGTTTTTACCGCCAGCGGCAAATTCTCGTCGCCCGGGGCGTGTGGTTGACAGTTTGCTTCGGTATTCGGCGTGGGAGGGCGCTAGGGTCTGAGGTTGCTATGGTTTGAACTGAAGGAAGAACGATCAACCCGTTTGGATGAATTTCCCAATTTGCTCATGCTCGGTTCTTCACGTTCGCCAGCACCAAGACGTAAATTACAGCAAGCCGGCAGTGGGGACAAACAAGGAGAAGTCGGGATCATGATCTACACACCATGGCGCACCTTAGGGGGGTGTTGGTCATGCGGGAGAGGCGCTGGTCCGGCTGGAAGACGATGAGCAGTGAGGGCAACATCGTGTTGCACTGAGGAAAAACAACACGGCGTAGCAACGTCGGAGGAAGCCGGGCATGGACTGGTGATGCTTCAGGGATGTCTAGGAGTGATCGGCACAGCTCTCAGGTGGCTCAACCGGGCTTCCAGACCGCCGGATGGTGATCAGCAATGAAGAACAGTTGCGGCGCTGTTTTTCCTTTGGTTGAGCGTGTACAAGCGATGTTCTGTGGAGTAGCGAGCAGGGAAAAGGGAACTTCGTTTGTGACCTGATGTTTACCAAGCAGCTGAGGCAAAGATGGAACCGACGCGGGAAACAGACACACACTCAGCTCGGTGGAGAGTCTCGGTGGCGCCTGCACCCTCGGTGTCGAGCGCACACAGAAGAGGAACTGATCTTTGTCTCTGTCCCACTGACTTGTGGGTCCCACCGAAATTTCTCCCCTCCAAACAACAGTGGCTCCACAATGCAAATTCAAAATTCGCAGCAATTCCCAGAAACTGAATTTAATTACCGGGAGTTAACCTTCTGTTGGGTTCAAATTTTTAAATTCGGCGGTCTCAGTTCAGTTCCTGTGCGAGGGGAATAATGCCCGGGGTTGCTGTTTTTGTGAGCAAAAGATCATTGCCTGGCGCTACTCAATCCCACGAGCTGATCACCAGCGCGATGAAAAACAGAGCAGAGGTGGCCTCTGCTTGCAGCTCGGTTGATGAGTGATAGGATCACGTCATGAGGTGTTGAAGCCACGAGCAGTTCGCCAGCTCGATGCAAGAAGCTGGAGGTTGCTGCCCTTGGTGGCGCTCTGAGGAGGCTCGGGTGGTGTTCGACACCAAACAGAGGAAGTCTTCGGGTGCAAATTAAAGGCTCAATGACATGTGGGGTCTACCGCCTTTACTCCTCTTCTTATCCTCCAAATGTTTCTAAAATATCTTCATTCATGTAAATCCCCTCAATCTGATACTTCAGGAGTTTAAACGTGGGCAGAAATTTGAATGAACCGCATCCAGTGTGATGTTCACTTTCAAATTTGAATTCAGCTCACATTTGGAAATGATAATGTTTAACTCCTTTTTAGCCCATCCTGAAATTAGAATGTGGCCACCATGAATTTCCTTGAATTCAAAGATATGAGGATACATGTGTGCTCCAAATTTTTGGCAGCAACTCAAGGGAAACAATTGAGTTCAAATCTGAATTTAAACCCCCTCCTACACATTAGAACTTTACACGTGGTGTTTAATTCAACCCTGGCTTAACACATTTCAAATGGACGTGAGAGCTCGTTTGGTTGGACACCCATGTGAATCATCACGTGTATAAGGTTTTTGTAAGTCCCATTTTCATGCATTCCACACGTTATCTGTATCCAACCCTCTGTTTATTGCCTTTACATTTTTGGGACTTTTACAGTTCTCACCTCAGCAACGGATGCCTGGCTTTCATCCAAAAGGTGGTAGCGGGCAGCCACCGTAGTATGCTTCACGTGCGGTCGCCCGGGGCATATCTCGAAGGATTGCCCCGAGAGGTAGCAAGGTAACAGGGCAGCACCACCATTCCCGGGGAGAAACCAGCCCCGCAACAACAATGCACAGCGTGCAAATCCCAAACTAGGCAACGTCCACCACCTCGCCATTGAGGATGCCGGAGGGCGAACCCGTCCTTGCGGGTATGTTCACTCTCCACCAACACCCCGTTATTGTATTATTTGATTTGGGTGCCACTCAAAACTTCATTAGCAACACATATGTTGTTAATCATAGTCTACAAATAATACCCAACAAAAGTCCTTTCTTGATTTGTTCACCGGGTGGGAAAATCGCAGCAAGTGTGATGGTTCCTAAAGCACCATTATGCTTAGGGTGGAAATTATACCCCGTATCTCTGATTGTCTTACAGGGACAAAAGGTTGATGTTATCCTACGAATGTCATGGTTAAGTTGTCACGGTGCTGTTTTGGACGTCGTTGCTCGTGTCATGCAATTAAACTCGTCGGTGCAGGAATCTCATTCTCTATTTCTGGGCAGTCCAGAAACACTACAAGAAACCGACTTATTTTCGTTGGCCGGAAACCCATGAAAATAACATAAAAGCTCACGGCAATACGTATTTTAGTGGGTTTTCCCATTATTTTCATGTGACGTAGGACGACGAAATTAACCTGTCGAAAATAGATGTTTTTTCGTGGGCAGCCCACGAAACTATGTATATTTTCTTCGGCTAGCTCGAGCTCTCGACAATAAAACTATTTTCGTGGGCCAACTCTGGCCCATGAAAATAGGTATTTTCGTGGGCCAACTCTGGCCCATGAAAATAGGTATTTTCGTGGGCCTTCTCTAGCCCATGAAAATAGGTCCACGAAAAATATTTTGACCATATTGTCATGTGCCATTCTCAGGCCCACGAAAACATTATGGTCATATAGTCGTGGGCTTTTTTCTGACCCACGAAAATATGAATTTAATATTGCCTGAACCAATTACTTTTCGACACATTTCATCACACGTTAACACATGACATATATAAACATATTCAACGCACATTCAATACAGAAAACAGCATTAAGTTCCACATATAATCATATTCAATGCACATTCAATACATAAAATGATTTATTACAATGTATGATACATTCATATTTGACCATTAACACACATTGAACACAAAGATCGACCGTCAACCTGTCGCTTTCAGCAACAAGTAGTATTTTCTCTAAACGGCCTGCAAGTGTGACTATAAGCTATTAGACAAAAATGCTAGCCAATTAGTATCACATAATAGTAATCATTTAGCAAAGATGTTTATCTCTACCTAGATGCTACCGCCAGGAGCAAAGTACTGATCGATAGAGTTGTATTCTCCACATTGTCCCCCTGGAGACGGAGTTTGCAAATTTCTAACTGGCATTGACGATGATCCCTTACAATAAAAATAAAACATGTTACAATATTACTATCATTTTATAACAAAAAGTAGAACCTAACGAGTATATATACCTGTGTTCCAGCGGTAACAGGGGGTGTAGATATTGGCTGCGGCGGATACGTTGCAAACTGTGGAGGCGGCGGCAGCGGTGGCATGGCGACAGGCAATCCAAGTTGAGAAAAGTATCACTAAATTATTTCTAAACTGTAAATCACAATCTTTATCTAAATTGATTATAGAATTAATTCAACTCTTAATAACGTACCTGCATTTGTTTCTGCCATGTTGCAAGAATTGAGAAGTAGTCATTTTGTGATTTTATAAACTCTTCTTGTTGCCTCATGCGTTCCTCCACTATTCTTAACCGAGAAACATTTTCTAAATGCAATCGTTGTGTAGAACTTTGTCCGCTCTGTGTTGACCGTGACTCTGAGGGAACAACATCAGAGTTCATGATACCATTAAACATTGAATACCTACAATCACAATTGTAAGATTGACACTTGAAAACCAATTTATCTATTAGAATAAAGAAACACTTTATGTATCACAATTACAAGTCACCTCCCGTGACGCTTTCCTCCACCGGATTGGTACAAAGCAATGACGTCGACGTCATGCTTTCTCCAATCATAGTCATCTCCGTGACGTCGCACCACCTCTTTAGCATATTTCTCCTGTAGGAAAAATATAATTGTGAACAACCTTTACAACAATGTTATTGTGCAATCATTAACTTAAGTGATATGAGGCACCAAGTGTTGAGTGGCTGTTGGAGTGCAAAGTTGATTTTCGTCGGTGCCTCTATGCACTTTTATATAAGTATCAATGAAGGATGGCTCCTCGCCACTTTCAGCTGCCTACAAACATATATTAAAAAACATAAATGCTTTGAAACATATATACTATCCACATATTGTAAATATACTAAACTCACCATTCGTTTTGAAAGCTGAATATGACCATCTCCACCATAACGATGAAGAACTTGACCACCGGCTTCACGGTTCATTCTTTTCGATATAGATTTATCTTTATAGTCCTTTGATGCCCAATAAGAACAGAAAGCATAATAAGCGTCAGAACAATTAACCATCCAAGGAATCATTACCTAACGGTATTGATCCTCTTCTAGGTAAATTTTTGAAGCTCCTAGACGCTTGTTCATCATTTGTCCAAGCTTCTCTTTGTAGTACATGCACACAGCTGTGATTCGTGCATTGGATATCATGTCATTTACGACTTTGCATGCTGCTTTGTAAAAGACTTTATGTGTTTGTGACTCGAGAGCAGCGTCATGGTCATCGGGCAAGCGATATCGTTCCTTTAAGGACAGTATTTAATCTATTAGAAAAATATTATCGAGTAAATATGATGAATTATAAGAGAATCGTACCCAAAAGTCGTGCCAGACGGCTCCTGCTACATTTTCATGCACGACGTGTGGCGCAATCTTGTAGTGCTCCCAATTTGTTGCAGGTTTTTCTTCGCCTTTTATAGTAACAAGACCGGGATAATGGTGACGACAAATGGCACCCAACACCGCATTAGGTTGCCTACGGTGTCGTTTGCCATCCCAATCCAAGTCATCCCATTGCCTGTAAGTTATTTTAACATAATATTATATTTGTCAAAAAATTTATATCACTAAGTACTAATAAATAATATATACTAACCAGTCACCGATAGGAGTGATCCTTATTCTTTGTTGTGGAGGCACAGCCAGCGGGAGCGTGTTTGTAGACCAATACCTAAATGATGGAGCCAAGTCTCCCATATCTCCTTCATCCCCCCCGTCACCCCCCTCGTCATCATTCACACCTGTTTGTTGTTCTTCCCGCACAGAAAAATGTTCCCCTATATCTTCTTGATGTTCCTCGTGACCATCTGGATCCTCAATCTCCTGCTCCACGTGTAATTAGAGAAATTAGGTTTCACATAATGGCAAGAGGTTAATACAATTAAGATTCAGAAACACAAACCTGTTCGTGAGTTTCTTCCATGCATCTCCTAAATGTTTCTCGTCTGCTATTATTTGAGGCACTACCCTGAAAATAAGAGTCCTGGCTACGAGAAGAGATTGCGGACCGGCTCCCAGACTTGCTTGAGGAGCCAAAAAGCCCCATAGCGATACTCTTCACACCACGTGGCATCCCGTTCAAAAGTAAAATTGGTTAGAAAAATACATAAGACATAAAGTAATAAAAGCAATTATAACTGTAATATAGAATATTTACAGGATTAAAATTCATCACGATCTGAAGTTTCTTCGGTAACGTTTCGCCGACCAACTTTCTTCTTTTGTTGAACCTTTACTTTTTTACTTCGTTGTCGCTTTCTTTTAACCACTAAAACATCTGTCACTTCATTGTCTTCGACATCACCTACTAATGTATCGAGTCCTATACCATCATCAATATTAAATAATAGTGGGACATCATCTTCTTGATACACTTCATCCTGTTCATCTCGATAACCAACGTCACTTGGGGCATATAAACATTCTCGTGGATTAACTTTGTACACGACCCACCAAGCATTCAACTTTGGACAAGGATAGGGTAGATAGTAAACCAACTCAACTTGATGAGCAAGAACATAGTTATCACATCCACTAAGTCTTTCTTCATGTTTCACCTCGACTATACCAAATTCATCTTGTCATGTTCCTCTATTATTATCAAACCAGTCGCAATGGAAGAATGTAACTCTAAGATCTATTAAACCCCCAAATTTGAACTCCAAAATGTCTTGAATAATCACATAGTAGTTTGTTTCTTGTCCCTGTGCATCACATGCTCCAGTCACAACCCCACTATTTGTCGTGGCCACAAGGGGTGTTTTGCTTCAGATTTCGCTGAACGAAATTGGAACCCATTTACGACGTAACGACCGAAACTCTTTGCTGTTATTGTACCTTGAGAAAGTTGTCGTTTGTCCTCATGAACGTTTGCATCTAACATGCACTTGAAATTTTACAAAGTATTAGTTTTATTAAACATATTAACCTAGAAAGAGGATACAAGTAACATGTAAGAAGAAAATATTACATGTTTTCGAAACCAATCGACGAAGTTAGGCCCTCCATGAATACCATCACGATGCAACTTATCTAATTGTTTGCTTGTTGGTTAACGTGTAGAATTCTAATATTGTTTGTCGAACTTGCTGCATAATGAGAAGTACGGGTACATTAGAACATCACCTACTATAGTTTCAAATTTGTAGCCTTCCAATACTTAAAAAAGACTTACACAAAATATTGATCCATCTCTTCAATGTTTGTGTACATGTACAACATACATGAATTCCATCTTCTTCTGAAACCACATGCCTACTGCTGCCACCAATGGTTTTTCCTTTCCATCCAAAAATACTTAGATTACCGCAAGGAGGTTCTTCATCTATGTTGTACCGCATTGTGGGAGCATACACATTGTGTTGGTCCGAAAAAAAGGTACTTGAGAAGTATGTTACCTCTTTTAGAGCAAATGCTTCTGCAATACACCCTTCTACTCTTGCTTTATTCAAAACCATTGATCTAAGTTTTTTTAGTGCCTTTCAATGTGATACATCCATCGATATTGCACGGGCCCATAAACTTTAGCTTCATAAGGCAAATGCACAAGTAGATGCTGCATTACATTCATGAATCCTGGCAGGAATACCTTATCCACTTTGCATATGAGTGAAGGTATTTCTTTTTCTCATTTTTCCATCATTTCAACTATAGTTTTCTTAGCACATAATTGTCTATAAAAAAGCTAAGTTCTGCAAGTAGTCTCCAAACATCCTAATGCACATATCCACGAAACATTACAGGAAGAAGTCTTTCCATGATTATACGATAATCATGGGTTTTCAAACTATTTAATACCCAATTTTTGAGATTTATTGTGCGTCTCAACCCAGCACAGTAACCGTCTGGAAACTTCAATTGTTGCAACTAGTTCAGCACCTCTTTCTTTTCTTTAAATGTAAGACAAAACTGAGCACGTGGCATTCTTTGCTTACCACTACCATCTTGACTGATTTCTAGGGTTGGACGATTACAAATTTCTGCTAAATCTTTTTGAGCCTTCAGATTATCTTTTGTCTTTTTCAAATTAAAACACGTGTTGATGATGCTTTCGGCTACATTGTGTTCCTGATGAATGACAGATGTTGTTCAGGAGTAACAACGACTTAGCATAAGGAAGATCCCATAAGCCGCATATATGAGTCCAGTTGTGGTCCTGACCAAAACCAACAAACCCATCATCTGTAGGGACAAGTTTATTGAGCCATTCAATAATCTCGTTTTGGCGGACCCTTTGTTACAATAGTATTCTTCCGGAATGAATTGATTGCCTCCTAAATGGATGATTTGCTGGTAGAAAACGTCGGTGGCAATAAAAAACACACTTTTTCCCCATGAGTAAGTCTAAAGCAATCAGAGTCTGAACCACAGATAAGACAACAGAGTTTACCATGTGTGCTCCATGCTGAGAAAACACCATATGCAGGAAAATCATGAACTGACCACAAGTATGCAGCTCGTAAGTTGAAGTTCTGCTTTTTATAGCTATCATACGCTTCTACTCCGTTCCGTCATTCTTTTAACTTCTTGATCAATGGTTGAAGAAACACCCCTAAATGTTTTCCTTGGATGTTTACGACCGAGAATTATTAGAGACAAGAACATGTAATCATATTTCATACACATAGCAGGTGGAAGGTTGTATGGAATAGCAAAGACTGGCCAGCATGAGTATGAGGCTGCAGAAGTGTTGAATGATGTGAAACCATCGGTAGCCAAACCAATACGAACATTTCTAGCATCTTTTGCAAAATTTGTATCAAAAGAGACCAATGCCTTCCAAGCTAGAGCATCAGATGGGTGTGTCATTACTCCCTCTGTTTCACGAAAACCATCCTTATGCCGCTGCATGTGTTTTGCTGTTGATTTAGATAGAAACAACCGTTTCAGCCTAGGTGCAAGAGGCATGTAACGAAGTTGTTTCGCTACCACTTTTGTCTGTACTAATTCACCATCCTCATTTGTGACCTCAATGTATCTTGATTCTTTACAAACTGAGCAATGTGTCACATTTGCATTCTCCTTCCAGAAAAGCATACAATTCTTATGACAACAATCAATCTTTTCATATTTCATACCAAGCCCTGCCAACAATTTCTTGGATTGGTACATGTCTCTCGACAACTTATGATTTGTCGGAAGAATGTCCGATATCAAGTCGCTTATATCATCATAGCACTTGTTGGACACATTATACTTTTATTTTACAGACATGAGCCGAGTCACGGTTGCAAGTACAGACACTTTAGTGTGCTCATGCAACTCTTCATGCAGTGCTGAGAGAATTCATAAAACTCTTCAACTTCGGGTCCAGGAATTTCCACAGATTCATCAACACCATATTCACGATCTAGTGCTTCGACCATGTCACCTATTCTATCCTCGGTTTCATCTTGCCTCACATCAATAGCAGCATTGCTATGGTACAACTCACCGTGCTCATACCATATTTCATAACCAGGCATAAAACCAAATCTATAAAGGTCTCGTTCCATCTCTAACTTTTCCTTGCATAAAGAGTTATGGCACTTGTTGCACAGACATTTCACAAAACGGTTGGTCGATAACGAGAAAGAACGACTGATAAAAGCCTCAGAATTAATGGGCCATTCATTAGAAGGTGCAACATTCTTCCACCAACCCTCATACATCCATCGTCTATGACTACTCATGGTCTATACAATAAAATGTAAGAACAAAGATCTAAGATATCGAAATGCTAATATTACATTAAAAGGTTACATAAGCTAATGGAAACTAAGTTTTAATGAAACCAAACTTGTTACCTGCAATGTGCTGAGGCGGCAAGGCGACAATCGGTGCGTCCGAAGCGACGGTGCGGTCAATTGATGTACTTTCCTTGCACTGCGTACAATTCTGAAAAATATACAAAGGTTATCAGTGTACTCAATAATCAAGTGAAAGAGAGTTTCAATATAGTATTATTCCACATCAGATACATATTTACAAGAGAAGCATATAAACTATGTTGTTTACAAAAGAAGATTAAATAGCATATATACAACTCGAAAAGGAGTCTCTGTGATGCAAACAACAACCATCAGCTATACATGTAGTTCTATCAGCTATACGGCTATACTTCACTATCAGCTATAAATGTTTTTTTCTATATCAATGTGTATAATGGCAAGTAATCCGGGTTACAAATAATCATTTAAATGCTATAACTAGTGCTCCATAAATCACATACACTCTCTCGACAAAATTCCACATCAAGTCTAAGAAACTGCTCAAAATCCACTTATGCTTGACATTTGTCTCTTTAAAGTCCAGCACACGAACTTTAAAAGAAATCTACTTGCTATTAAAGTGTTATAGCTATGGTTGGTCATCGTGACACCACACTCCCGATCATGAAACTAAAATTATGCTGGTTCAATCATGCTCTTTGTAATTCATGTTTTTACAAACTATGATAGTTCAATCATGAAACATTGCATCATTAATTTCTACAAACTATAATCTTGCTTCATAAAACATAAGTACCTACACTCAAACGCAGCGGTTGCTCTGAGCACATGCGGACTCGAGACGGTCAGGGCGAGTTCAATACGGTCTGCCGCAACAATGTGGCCGGTGTGGTGGCTCATGCACACCGAGCTTAAGACTTGGCTGGGACGAACGCAGCCTCGACGACCGGTGGCCGGACTGAGCAGGCTGGGATGAGAGCTGCCTCGCTGACTGGTGGACGGACTGAGCAGGTGAGCGCGACCCCGAGGACGGCCGGCTGGGGCGAGCGCAACCCTGAGGACGGCCGACCGGGGCGAGTGCTACCCAAGGCGAGCAGGCAGGCGGGACGAGCAGACGGCCGGGGTGAGCACGAGGCCGTGCCCGAGGAGAGAGCCCCAAAGACCGGCGGCCGGGGCGACCACGGCCTGCAGAGATGGCGGCCGGCGGTCAGGGCGAGGTCGGAGGCGGTGCTTCACTTTTTTTTCGGCAGCCGGGAGGAAGAAACAGCATAGATCGAGCGGACCAGGGTGAATAAATTGCACAATGTCATGAGAAAGGACCAAGGCCGACGAAAATTCTACCTAATGTCATGAGCAAACCTCCTGGCCGACGAAAATACACCTCCCTAATGTCATGAGCCTCCCTCAGGCCGACGAAAATAAGTGCTCGATTTCATACCCCCGTGAAACCCTAACACAGTTTCGTGGGCCAGCACGGACACCCACGAAGATTCGCCTTAATTTCCTGAGCTTGTCTGCGGGCCGACGAAAATAAGCGTTGAATCGTGTGCCGAGCTGCAACAGTGCTGTAATTTCGTCGGCCAGCACGGAAACCCACGAAGATCAGCTTAATTTCGTGAGCTTTTCATTAGGCCGACGAATATAACCGTTGAATTGTGTGCCCAGCTGCAACAGTGATGTAATTTCGTGGGCCAGCACGGAAACCCACAAAGATCTGTCATAATTTTGCGAGCTTTTTATGTGGGGACCACCCCGTGGTTCACCCACTCCAGGATCGCAAAGGGTGGTGCCATGGGATGCGGCACCCAACAGCACGCACGAAAAGATTAAAGAACAACATACAAACTTTTATTTGATATACAACAGCAAAAGTCTTTTACAACACTTAATTAAACAGTGGAGGTATTATACATAGAGAGCCTCTCATCCTAACTATGCAACCCACTGCTACAAAACTTAGTTCCCAAAAATTTAACGTTGACTAATTTTGGAGAAATTTCAAGAGATCTTTAGATCGATTTCTTTGCATTTCTGCGAAGTACTGACTGAGAGGAATCCAACAAAATTTGTTTCACAAATTTTTGACATCCCTATAGAAAGTTATGGAGGTATGAAGATTGAACCATTTTTCTGGAAATCAATTCTATAATTTTTAGCTAATTTATTTAACCCTGAGATAACCTACTGATTAAGCCCTCTAAATCAGCTCCAAAAATCCTAAAAATTTTACTGGATATCAGGAACTATGAAAAGCAATGGCTTCCCAAAAATTGGGAATTTTTCATTGAGAATCCTTCCCGGAATTAATCCCTAAAGTATTTACAAAAAAGAATTCCACAGAAAATACTGGGCATTTTCATAGCAAGCACTTTATTTCTCTGCAAAGTACATCTTATTAGGAATCCAACAAAATTTGTCTCTCTAATTTTGGAGATTTCTACCCAAAGTTATGTATTTTTAAGTTTCACTAACTTTCTGTTTGAATTTTACAGAGCACTCAATGTGGGCCCACTCGTCAGGTTTTTCTTCAACCTCCCGCCAGAGAACGCACGTACACGCCAGCACAGATCGTGGCGCGGCTCGTTTTCCCTCATTTCTCCACCAAATTAGCTCCGGTTTCGCCCTACACGATCCTTGGAACGTGGCGCAGCTGCTGGGCAAGGTTTCCTCGCATGAAAACGGCCAAAAACAGGTCGGCACCGGCGGGGCGGCTCGGGAGCTCGGCATCGACACATTCTGGCGTGTCCGAAGCTTCTCCTGACGAGCTACGTTTCCCTAAAGCATCCCCAGAGCTCGTGGAGCATGGAACGCACCTCAATTAGTGCAGCAATTGGCTGGATTAGGGCGGTCACCGGAGGCCCGACCCGTTTTTGCCACCGGCGGCGAATTCTCGTCGCCCGGCGCGTGGGGTGGCTGGTTTAATGCATGCTTTGGTGTGGGAGGGCGATAGGGTTACTAGTTTCTCTGTGAGTGCTCGAGCAGAGGAGGTGGGCGTCAGGTGAACGTGTGCACAGGGATATTTGCTTCTGGCTCACGATCTTTAGGGATCAGCTGATGAACCGCCAAAGGAACCGATTCCGGGAGCACAGCACACACAGCTCGGTGGCGTCTGAACTTTCGGTGTCGAGCACACACAGAAGACAATTCGTCTGTTGCCTTTGTGTCACTGACCTGCGGGTCCCGCCAAAGTTTCTCCCCCTCTCAAACAACAGTGGCTCCATACATCAAATTCAGAAGTTTGCAGCAATTCCTACAAACCAAATTTGATTGCTGTGGAGTTAACCCTCTGTTGTATTCAAAATTTTAAATTTGGCACTCTCGGTTCCGTTCCTGTACGAGGGTAAAATAACGCTCGGGGTTTCTGTTTTTGTGAGCAAAAGATCACGTCGGAAGCTACTCAATCCCACGAGCTGGTCGCCAGCGCGGCGAAAGCAGCAACGAGGTGGCCTCCGCATGCAGCTCGGTTGGTGAGTGAGAGGATCATGCCATGAGATGTTGAAGCCACGAGCAGGTCGCCAGCTCGATGCAAAAAGCTGAAGGTGGCTGTCCTCGTTGGCGCTCTGAGGAGGCTCGGGTGGTGTTTGACACCGAACAGAGGAAGTCTTCGGGAGCAAGTTAAAGCGGCCCAATGACATGTGGGGTCTACTCCCTTACTCCTCTTCTTATCCTCCAAATGTCTCCAAAAGATCTTTATTCGAACGAATCCCCCTCAATCTGATATTTCGGGAGTTTAAACGTGAGCGGAATTTGAATAAACCAAATCCAGTGTGAAGTTCACTTTCAATTTCAGCTCACATTTGGAAATGATCATGTTTAACTCCTTTTTAGCCCACTCTGAAATTAGAATGTGGCCACCATGAATTTCCTCGAATTCAAAGATATGAGGATACATGTGTGCTCCAAATTTTTGACAGCAACTTGAGAGGAACAATTGAGTTCAAATCTGAATTTAGACCCCCTCTTACACATGAGAACTTTACACATGGTGTTTAAATCAACCTTGGCTTAACACATTTCAAATGAACGTGAGAGCTCGTTTGGTTGGACACCCATGTGCATCATCACATGTATAAAATTTTTGAAAGTCCCATTTTGTCACACCCGGTTTTTCCGAAGAACAACCAAGTGAATATCACATGTATGCCAGGATCATTTTCTCATACATGTGATGACAAATAGTGAAGCATCATTTATTACAAGCCAGGTGTCGAATATAAATAAGTCTTACATCACAAATGTCTCAATGAACACTAATGCTTCATCACAAGTAAATAAACTAGCAGCGGAATATTATTCTTTAGGGCTCCATCACAGGTGTTGCCCGGGGGTCTTCATGAACCTAAAAACCTTCTTCAGGTCCAAAGTCTTGGTCATTATACACCACCTCATTATCTTGACCTGAGCAGCAATATAAACCAACAAATATGCAAGGTTCAGTACCAATGGTACTCAGCAAGTGTGGGAAAAATTTATATCATGCATGGCTAGAACAAGGAGAGGTTGAACTCATGGTTAAAGCACTACGCAATTAATACCTATCACCTTAGCTTATTAAGCACCTACATTACTACACAGGTGAAATAGTCCAAATCTCCCATCCCATCATCATAAACAAATAACCATAACCATCATTTCCAATGTTAAGCTCCCCGCTTAACTTCCAAAACCATCAATTCTCTAATCATGAATAAGTCCAGGCCGCTCTTAACCGTGAGCACGGCTGTCAAGACAGTTTTGACTCTGCAGAGTTTGTACCACTGTACCCACAAGTAGTGATTTCATCCCCCGTTGCCGGGTGGACTAAAAGAACCTCCATTATGCCAGTGGCTACGAACCACATTCACACTTCCCAGGTGTGTGGCCAAGAGATCACTACGAAGCCTTTACAAAGGGATTCCCGACGAGCGTGGGCCCACTGAGGTTTCACCCCTAACAGCATACAAGAGGCTCCAACCCCGCCGCAGTGGCCCCCTATTGAGCCTTGCGGTTCATATGGCAGTCCAGCTGACTCCTATTCCCCGCACCATCCAACACACCCATACTACGCCGGGGATACACCTAATTAATTGGCTAAGCTGCCCCATCTCAGCAGGTGGTTGGCACTGTAAAGCCGGGTTACATGCTCCATGAACCGGTCCTTAGGATCCAGGCAAGTACTAAACACAAACCCAAGTCTCGTGCACCCAGCACACAACCAAAACATTCAACTTGCCTTGATCCCTACCTCTACATAACTCACAATATCTCATTCAAGAGTATGGTAATATAAACTGATGATTTCATGTCCCAAATACCCCATTCTAAGCATGGCTAAGCATATGCATGGAAATAAATGACATGGTAAAATAAATCCCAACCCAAGCTACAAGGAAACAAGGTAATGCAATTCTAGGGAAACTTTCCTAGCATGGGTTTCATATTTCATTTGACAATGCAAATAATTCTATCTACACATCCTAGCATAGGATCAAAGTGGTCAAGGACACTTGCCTCCTTCTTGCTGCTCTTGAAATGGGTAGTCTTGGTCTTGGAATTGAATAACTTGTTCTTGAGCAGGTTCTACTTCATACCATCACACATAGCAAAAGAAAAACAACAATCATAAGACATAGTTCACACTTCTACTTCATACAAACCACACATTCACATTTATGAAAGTTTCTTTACCATTTTATGTGTTGTGGGTACTCTATGTGTGTTGATTTGGGGCTTGCATACACTTTTATTTACATGTGTATGATTCCTACTTTGGTGTTCATATTTATACTCACATACTATATATGTATATACATGTATATATGTGTGTTTCAGTTTTAAATAAATTCCTTATATATTAAACTACCAAGTATGTATGAAAAGTATTTTTCTTCTCCATATGTGCCTTCATAATTTCTATCAACCCTAAACTGAATTCTTTGTACTTTAGAAACTCCATTTATCATCTACTAGTCTCTATATTTTCAGATTTATATTCTTATGCATAATTGTGCATTTTATTATTAAATTAGTAATACACACTACCTAAACAGATTAGGTTCTGGTCCTAAATAATTTAAGATCATATTTTGACCTTGGCTTCTGATGTATACTATTTCATAATTATTTTCCCTATTTTTCTTTAACTATTCTTTACTTAAAAATGTGTCCCTATACTATTAAATGTGAATAATAGATGAAACAGATTTATTTCAGCCTAAAAATATATTTTTATCTCACTCCAAAGTTTTCTAAATACTGAGAAAGTTTTTAATAAATTTGACAATTATGTTTGTCCCCCTTTTTAATATTTAAACACTAGTTACATATTAAATTTTCTAAATTAAATACTAAACAGAGCTAAAATAATGAATTCACCCCATTACAGGGTCTATAATATCATTTTCATAATTTCCAGGGGTCTAGCTACACTTTTCAGAGGTGTTTTTCTTAATTTCTATTAAGTCTAGGGGCTAAAACTGATTTTTAAATGAATTTACATGATTTTCTGGAGTTCCAGGGGCTAGATCTGAAGTTTCCGGGGCTAGCTCTCAATTCCAGAGAACCCCAGGGGGTAGCACGTAAGAATTCCAGTCTTTATAACGCGGGGCTGACGTGGACCGTCTGATTTTAAACCGACGGCTGAGATTATAACATCGAACCGGTACGCGGGGTTTTAAAGTCTACCGTGCGATTTAAAATAAACGGCGCACAAACGGCCACGTCGCTCTGATCGAGCGCGGGCGGCGCTGCCGGCGGCGCACGGCGGCGGGAAGCGGCGATCTCGCCGGAAACTTTCGGATCCTCGAGAATTCTGCCTAGAACTGTGATCTTATGGCCTAGATCGGTAGAGGGGAGGTCAGGGATCTCACCTCGGGGGTTTTCTCGAGCTCGGGGGTCCTGGAAAGTGCTCGGCGGCGAGGTCCGAGGCAAAACCACGGCGAAGCTCGTCGGAGCTGGATTTGCACCGTAAGTCTTCGGGTTTTCTGCACCTGCAAAGTTCCCCGGAGGCGGTGGATCAAGATCAACGAGTTAGATCAGAGTTTCCGAGCTTAGATCGGCCAGAATTCACCGGCGAAGTCTCGGTGCTCACCGGAGTGAAAATCGGCGATCGCGTGAGAAAAACTGATCGGATCGGTTGTTTTTATAGCCGGGGGAGGGCGGTGGTTCTGTTGTGATCGAGTTAGAGTCCTCAGGTTCCAGAATTCGGCTGCGGGACGCGGTTTTCCGATCGGTTGCGATCGCGCGCGCGCGGGGAGAAGTCCGGGGTCGCGGGGTTAGGGATGACAGGCGGGTCCCACCCGTCAGCGATGGGCAGCGCGGCGCGCGCGAGGCGGGCTGCGCTGGGGTTTAGCTGGGCCGGCTGGGGTTTCGGCCCACTGGCCAGTTTTTTTCCGGTTTTCCTTTTTCTTTTTCCATTTCTTTTCTGTTTTGAGTCTAATTTGAATTCCAGTTTGAATTTGAATTTTTGCAAAACATGCAACACGTCCAAAAATTTTTAAATCCCCCTCTGAACATGGTTTATGGTTCTAAATCCAAAATTTGAATCTTGACTAAAAATTTGGGGTGTTACACATTTTCATGCATTCCAATCATTACGGTAGCTAACCCTCTGTTTGTTGCCTTTACATTTTTGGGACTTTTACATTCCTCCCCCCTTAAAAGAATCTTGTCCCATATTCCAACGAGAAGATAAGAGTAGGGAATGTTATCGGTAATATGACGATAACACACCGAACGGATATAACGATCTTCTAGCTTTTACATAGTACTTCCCTTGACGGTATTGATTAGTCTGTAAAACTCTATAGTCCCATATTAACCGGGTCAATTTACTGTCCTAATCTTGACATGGATAACGAATACTTGTCTAGATTAACTGGGTCCATAGAACTTTAGTGTAGTACTTCCCCAAACATGAATCGAGATGTTTGGCGAGATTAAACAATGGATCGGAAATCTCGCCTCGAATTGGCATCTCAACCCTTTAGTCAAAACCGATTGCTTTGCTTGAACATAAGAGCAGCACAAGTCAATTTCCCTTATGTTACCAACATAGCAAAGGTCAACTAGCTATGGTGACCACAAGGGTGTCAAAGGCACCATATGATCTCTCAAGAATTCAGACTGTGTTCAAGGATTGTCACGAGGTTGAGCAATAAATCGGTAAGCCCCACGATGAGAAATTAGTTTAGTTCCAACAATTATGGCACTCGGAGCTAAACAAGTCATAGATGAATGTTTAAAACTTTCTTAGGTACAAGGGATGTTGAGTAACTGGTTTCCCTGGTATTTTCCAATGAGGTAGAATCAACAGCTTGATCAATAATACAAGGTCATTAGACACCGCTTAATGGTTTGAAGAGAGGTACACAATCTTGCTCAGTACTTTGGTATTTCACATGTTATATGGTGCAATGCATATGGTATGGTGCAAATGGTGCATATTGTATGATGCAAAATGGTGCATATGTATCATGCAAGATGGTGCATATGTATGGTGCATACAAGGCGTTGCGCACAATAGGTTGCACATCTCTCAATGCTTTTCAATATGTATGGTGCATCATCTTTTTATAGTCTGAGCAAGAATTAGTACGATAATTCAAACATGGTTAAGAAGCATCTCAAACTTTGCCAAGTACAGATAACTTGGTCAAGAAAGGTGCTAAACAAGGCATGCCACTTTCATGTGGTGACCAAGTTTAAGGAAAATATGTCAAATGTTTGACACGATCGTTGGGAAATACTCCATAATAAATTAACCTAGGAAATCTTTATTTTTATGTTGACTTCACTTTCTCTTTTCTCCTGAGGCTTCACAATACCCGTTTAGCGTGAAACACAAGCTACTAGTTCTAGCTCCTAGTCTTGTTCTCTCAAGTCTTGTGATTCTGGCGAGCATTTGTGTGTACGTGGTGAATACGCTAAAACTACATCTTTCTCGATGATGACGGATCTTGTACTTGAACTTTGGTTACATAAAAATGTAATTTCCTCTTGTCTCTTGGTAATGTCATACTTCGGTGTATAGCCCATGGGTTATCAATGCTATGGTTTATATGGATGCACTCCTCCCCCCTTAAGTTCAAATGTAGGAAATTGAAAACTTAATCCATAATATTCTTATGGGAAGGTAATGCATAACCATAGCCTTACAGAGCTATATCACACAGCCTTTGATAACAAGGTATACCTGAAGCTATGGTCCAACAACAGCAAGGTACAGAAACTGAACTATCTTCTGTGCGATGGTTTAAATCCTAATTCAATGTTTAAATTGTTGTGGTAGTGAACAGCAAAGTTGGAGAAGACCTCCATATCTTTCCAACGGGTACCTATTTGCCTTCAACTAAGTTCTAGATCAAAAGCTATGAGCTTCTAAAGTTGACAGAAATTGTGGAGGAATTTCAGCAGCACCTCCCCTGTAAGTGCTCACTTTGGTCAACCTTTCCATATAGTTAGAAATGTATATGGACCAAACTCATACTTAAAAAGTTGAAGCACGATTGACAAGATTTATAGAATTGTAAGATTTCACCTATTATAATTCTTATACCGGAAGTCATAAGCAAAATCCAATTCGGTATAGAAACTATGCACAGACTTTGATACTCTGGACAGTTTCACTTGTACTTCAAATTTCACCTCTTTACAGGAGGATTCTGTCCTTGGGTTGAACAGAAAAATTGTAAAGAACTTCCCAAGATCTCCAAAAATGTATTTATATGATCTATTTGCATTCCTGGATAAAAATATATGATGGTTCAAAGTTAACAGAATTTCTGGCAGGATTTTGACAGCACCTCCCCCGAGGTACCTAGTTTCAATCCACAATTCCAATTAATTCTGCTCCAGTTTTGGCAAAACTTTGAATTACAAAGTTGTAGCATATCTCATGACCTTTCCAAAGGTGTCTTACCTGACCCGTGGGATTTTTTCTATAGAACGTTGTGGTCGAAATATAGAAAATTCCAGAGAGCATTTTTGGTCTGTCCTGTTTCTGGACAGTACCTACTCCTCTGAGGTTTTCATCCAATTGGAGTGAGATCCTGTTCTGGATATCTACAGAAAAATTGTAGAGAACTTCAAAACCTTTCCAGAATGGTATCCCATGCCTCCATTGGTTCAACCAATCCTAAGTTATACCCTGTTTAAGTTCAGCAAAGTTTCTGCCGAAACAGGGGAGGTTGTTCCTAAGTCTTTTAGAAATGAATCTACACTCCCAATTGACTCTTAGTTTAATGTAGGAGTTTACTAACCCCTAAATGGAATCCTAAACCTCATTTTAACTCTTTTATTTGAAAATAAACTTTTATGCAATCTCGGTACTATGTTTCCTCATCAAAGAAAATCCTAAACCGGTATTCCGGCATATACGTGTCAATGGTGGAACTAAGAACGTCACTCACAAACAGTTTCTAAACATCATGCACTAACGTGGTTAATGTACCTGCAGAAGAAAACTCAATAATGGTGCACACAAAGGTTTTTGACATTTCAGGCAGTTCCGTATCATAGTAAAAACATACGGTCTGTATCATTGCCATACGGATCGTCTTTGAGTCAAGCCACGTCTCAAGGTACATGGTCATGTTTTCACACCACACGACGGGGAACCCGAGTAGAACGTGAACGGGTCGTCAAGGTTGGGAATTTTATCAACCCAACGGATACCACCTACTGCCTCATGACCGTTGAGGCACGCCGATGGCGAGCGCTGCGTATGGCCCTTTGAACATTGAATGTTCAAGAGTTGCATACTATCGTGTTGCTTACCACACGATGGGGTATTCTCACGTTTGCCTAAACCACGCTGGAGATCAGCGTTTTCATATGCTCTCAGAACCATGGAGAGGTTCAGAGACTCATATTAACTACCGTGCCAAGCCACGGTATATCCTTCCATACTATTACTCGTATGGCGAGTTACCGCAATTGATCTGCCTGCGGTGGCGTACCTTACCTCTTACCTGGTGTCGGAGCGTCTTTACAGAATGTATAACACATAAGTTAGCTTTTTCACCTTAGTAACTACTACTATCATAGACCTTATGTGGGGTGACTAATCCTCACTCGACTACTTCTAAGTTTTCAAAATAGGCTCTTTTCGAGCGTGCTATTCCCAATGCGGCTCTGATACCACGCCTGTGGGGATCACCCCGTGGTTCACCCACTCCAAGATCGCAGAGGGCGGTGCCGTTCGATGCGGCACCCAACAGAACACACGAAAATATTAAAAAGAACAACATACAAACTTTTATTTGACATAAAACAGTGGAAGTCTTTTACAAAACTTAATTAAACAGCGGAAGTATTATACATAGAGAGCCTCTCATCCTAACTATGCAAAAGTGCAGCCGTCCAGCCCCGGGACGCTACACACTAGCAACATCAAACCGGAGATCACGGCGGCGTGAGGGCTCCAGCTCGGCCGTGTACCCCGACGGGAGCATCGCCTTGTCCTCGGAACCTTCCTCATAACTCTCACCTTCACACAGCTCGAATATTGCAACCGTGAGCACGATGGCTCAGCAAGTATTAACCGACAACCCTAGGCATGGAACTCTACATGTGAGGATGTGTAAGATAGGAAAAAGGACTTTGGAATAAAGACACGCCTACATGTTGATCCTTACTTTCAGTTTTATAGCAACAGTTTAATGAGCCTTAGGCAGTCCTCACATCGGAAGTCCACAATCAAACAAAAAACGATTTCCTCCGATGTGGTGATGCCCAAAGTGGAATATAAACTTAATTAGCTCTATAACTACAGCATACAAGGTTTCAAGACATTCATAGTTCAATACAGCATAGTCAGTTGGCTTATTTCACTTCTTACTACGTCACAGCGCAATGAACAAGCGGGTACTCAAATAACCGCGAGGGATGGTGATTGCAATCAGGACACACCCGGATAACACATCACATACACCCAATTTCAGAAGCGTGATTCCACACCCCTTCCTACTCTGTTGTATGCAACAACCATTCAAAGGCAACCCAAATGCCGAACCGGTCCATCCGTAACGGGTACGAGGTCCCCGCGTGGAGCGTGACTGTGCCCACCGGCAGATTTATACCTTGCTACCCTCAACCCACTCCTATTTATGGCTGGGTAAGCCTCGACACCCAGGTTAACCATTTACTTCGGTTTCCTGGTTCCCATATGCCAGTATGCATCCGGTACTGTTCAATACTTGTCCAGCAGGGCAACACATGGCTCGGTCCTCAACTGACGCCAACAGGGCTACGCACATGAGACCTCTGCTCACTGCATCCTATCCCCCCTGCTGGGTCTCATTTTCACAACTTAAGCCATTTTCTACCTCTTCTCATTCCGTGTGATAAATACTATCTCACGAGTAGCTTCCAACCACTCAACTTCTACCGAGATCCTAAGCACATTAGCAAAGCATTCTCTACTCGTCGAGTCTGTAAACTACCCAACCCTTCATAGGAGTTAGAAAGGCTATGCAAGTGGGGTTTCAATCACCCTAACTCTAATGCATACATCCCAACCTAGACATAAGTGATACAAATGAAAAACTTTATAAAAGTACTTAAATGCAAACCGGGGATTGCCTAGTTGCAAGTCAGAGGAGAAGTTAGCGTTGGGTGAGAGAACGTCCAAGGGCTCCGGTGTACCTTCAAGTTCGGTCACTATATGAGATGTAGCAAATTATATGTATAAGTGCTAATGAAATATAAGAATTCACTTCTATTCATAGCTACTGCTATTTATGTTCCTTAATTGGCTTTGGGATTTTTTACAGTGGATACTAGACTATCTAAGGATGATCTGAGCAAAATTTGGAGAAATGTCATTGCACAATGTAGTCTCCAAAAATTCCTACAGTACAAGGATTATCTGAATTTTGAGCCCAAATCAGAAGCTTTGACATGACTAACAGTGGAAGATCTTTTTATGGTAAGTCTCCATGGTTCTAACAAAATTTGATTCACCATTTTTGGAGCTACCAACAGAGAGATATGAATTTTTGAAGTTGGACAGGAGTTCTGAAAAGTTTCTGTTTATAATTTCAATTTCCAAATAGAAGCTGAACTTTGGAAGGCAATTTATCCTAGCAAATGAACTCCAATGAATATCAAATTTTTACAGGAGATCACTAATGTCATGAGGAATCCTCTGGCCAAATTTGAGGAAATTCCATAACAGTGATCTTATGGAATAAATTCCCAAAAATTTAACATTGACTAATTTTGGAGAAATTTCCAGAGATCTTCAGATCAATTTCTTTGCATTTCTGCAAAGTACTGACTGAGAGGAATCCAACAAAATTTGTTTCAAAAATTTTTGGACATCCCTACAGAAAGTTATGGAGGTATTAAGTTTGAACCATTTTTCTGGAAATCAATTCTATGATTTTTAGCTAATTTATTTAACCCCGAGATAACCTACTGATTAAGCCCTCTAAATCATCTTCAAAAATCCTAAAATTTTTACTGGAGATCAGGAACTATGAAAAGCAATGGCTGCCCAAAAATTAGGAAATTTTCATTAAGAATCCTTCCTGGAATTAATCCCTAAAGGATTTACTAAAACGAATTCCACAGAAAATACTGGGCATTTTCATAGCAAGCACTTTGCTTCTCTGCAAAGTAAATCTTATTAACAATCCAACAAAATTTGTCTCACTAATTTTGGAGATTTCTACCCAAAGTTATGTATTTTTCAAGTTTCACTAACTTTCTGTTTGAATTTTACAGAGCACTGAATGTGGGGCCCACTCGTCAGGTCTTTCTTCAACCTCCCGCCAGAGAACGCACGTGCACACCAGCACAGACCGTGGCGCGGCTCGTTTTCCATCATTTCTCCACCAAATTATCTCAGGTTTCGCCCTACACGATCCTTGGAACGTGGCGCAGCTGCCGGGCAATGTTTCCCCGCATGAAAACAGCCGAAAACAGGTCGGCACCGGTGGGGTGGCTCGGGAGCTCCGCATCGACGTGTTCTGGCGTGTCCGAAGCTTCTCCCGGCGAGCTACGTTGCCCTCAAGCATCCCCAGAGCTTGTGGAGCATGGAACGCACCTCAATTAGTGCAGCAATTGGCTGGAATAGGGCGGTCACCGGAGGCCCGACCCGTTTTTGCCACCGGCGGCAAATTCTCGTCGCCCGGGGCGTGGGATGGCTGGTTTAAACCGTGCTTTGGCGTGGGAGGGCGATAGGGTTACTAGTTTCTCTGTGAGTGCTCGAGCAGAGGAGGTGGGCGTCGGGTGAACGTGTGCACAGGGATATTTGCTTGTGGCTCACGATCTTTAGGGATCAGCGGATGAATCACCAAAGGAACCGACTTTGGGAGCACAGCACACACAGCTCGGTGGCGTCTGCACTCTCGGTGTCGAGCGCACACAGAAGACAATTCGTCTGTTGCCTCTGTGTCACTGACCTGCGGGTCCCGCCAAAGTTTTTCCCCCTCTCAAACAACAGTGGCTCCATACATCAAATTCAGAAGTTCACAGCAATTTCTACAAACCAAATTTGATTACTGTGGAGTTAACCCTCTGTTGTATTCAAAATTTGAAATTTAGCGCTCTTGGTTCCGTTCCTGTGCGAGGGAAAAATAACGCCCGGGGTTGCTGTTTTTGTGAGCAAAAGATCACGTCGGAAGCTACTCAATCCCACGAGCTGGTCGCCAGTGCGACGAAAGCAGCGAGGAGGTGGCCTCCGCTTGCAGCTCGGTTGGTGAGTGACAGGATTACGCCGTGAGGTGTTGAAGCCACGAGCAGGTCACCAGCTCGATGCATAAAGCTGGAGGTGGCTGTCCTCGTTGGTGCTCTGGGGAGGCTTGGGTAGTGTTCGACACCAAACAGAGGAAGTCTTTGGGACCAAGTTAAAGCGGTCCGATGACATGTGGGGTCTACCCCCTTACTCCTCTTCTTATCCTACAAATGTCTCAAAAAGATCTTCATTCGAACGAATCCCCCTCAATCTGATATTTCAGGAGTTTAAACGTGGGCGGAAATTTGAATAAACCAAATCCAGTGTGAAGTTCCTTTCAAATTTGAATTCAGCTCACATTTGGAAATGATCATTTTTAACTACTTTTTAGCCCACTCTGAAATTAGAATGTGGCCACCATGAATTTCCTCGAATTCAAAGATATGAGGATACATGTGTGCTCCAAATTTTTGACAGCAATTTGAGAGGAACAATTGAGTTTAAATCTGAATTGAAACCCCCTCTTACACATGAGAACTTTACACATGATGTTTAAATCAACCTTGGCTTAACACATTTCAAATGAACGTGAGAGCTCGTTTGGTTGGACACCCATGTGCATCATCACATGTATAAAATTTTTGAAAGTCCCATTTTCATGCATTCCAATCATTATGGTAGCTAACTCTCTGTTTGTTGCCTTTACATTTTTGGGACTTTTACACTTTATCTGGCCGACAAAAATAGGCCTTGAGTTGTCCACACTACAGCATTGCTGTAACTTCGTGAGCTAGGCCCTAGACCGACGAAAATAGGCTTTGTATGTTCGTGAGCTATGTGTGAGGCCGATGATAATAACTCCACGATTTCATGTCCTTGTGTAACAAACCTGCTACAATTTTGTGAGCATGTGGCTGGCCGACGAAAATACGATCCAGTTTCGTGAGCTTTTTATAAAGCCGCCGAAAATAAAGATTAGTTTCGTGAGCCTGTGGTCTGGCCGACGACAATGTAGATTACTTTCGTGAGTTTTGTACCTGGCTGACGAAAATAAAGGTTTCTTTCGTGAGCATGTGATAAACCCGACGAAAATACTTCTTATTTTCGTGAGCTACCTTATGGCCCATGAAAACGTATTTATTTTCGTCGGTGCCGACGAAAATACTTTCGGCCCACGAAAATAATTACGTTTCCTGTAGTGAAATAAAACTTCCAGCAGTTTATCACTCCACAACCTGCAGCCTGGAAGACATTCCAGTGGTCCGAGGGTTCCCAGGTGTATTTGTGAAAGCCCACTTTAAAACATATGGTTCAGTCCACAAAGTTGGGGGTAATTCAAATTTTTCAAAGTCATTTGCTACTAGCCATATCCTTTTATCACTAGTGCAAATTCAAAACTGAAATTTTCCCAAATTTTGTCAAATTGCATATTGGATTGCACCAATGTGTTCACCACATTAGAAAAAGCACCTCTTCCAAAATTCATACAATTTGGACTTTGGTTGCTATGTATTTGAATCAATATAAGAGGAGGGATTCGAATTCCAAATTCAAATTCAAATGTCCAAATGCAATTCAAATTTCACCATCCAAAGCTGAATTCATTTGAATTCCAATTGAGCTCATGACTTTGGGGCTAAGTCTAGAATTTAATTGTGGGTATATGGTGAAAATATCAGCTGCAAAAATGGAAAAGAACTAGAGGGGGGACCCACTGGTCAGTGACAGAGATCAGTGAACCGACTCAACCGAGTTGGGGCTTTCTCTCGCTGCTCGGCCATGTACAGACAGTGCCAGCCCCGATCACTCCACCTCACGGTGAATTCTTTGCCTCAAACTCCAGCACACAGCACCGCTTCGTCCATCATCATCGTTACCGAGCAAAACCGAGTACTAACATGCGCTGTTCTTCGTCTTCCGCTCGCAAGTTCTTGCCGCCTCTTTCGGTTCACCGACGACCAGCTGATCCAGCCAGTTTCATGCCCCACGCCCGAATAAGAAAAGGTGCGCCCTTGCACGCTGAAGCTGTAGGTGAAAGCCGTTTGCCGTTTCATGTGGTATCAAGCAAGTATTGATCATTTCCTTCCACAGTGTGTGCTAGGGTTAGATATCGATCATCGACGAAATTCGTCGTGCGCAAGAAACCACTGCTCAGGCTGCACAACAGACACGTTCTAGGTCATCTAGCGCACCTTCTCGATCATGTAGCATCGAGTTTCATCCACCAGAACCCTAGCTATTCAAATTATTCATGCCGGCGGCCAAAAACAGGGCACCTCACCGGTGACGTCCTAGTTGTGGTCGTTTTCACGAGGATAAGGGTTCAGATTCTTGCTCAGCATGTTCCCACGATGCTCTCAGGCGAAACCCCGTCGAAAAAGGTGCAGAGATCACTGAGCTCGACGTCCCCGATGAGCTACCGGCCGCTGTCACCGTCGCGAGCACTATTCCAGCCACCGCCGAGCTCCGGTGAGTGCACCAGCGTATTCTCCGTGCAAAGTTGTGCACAGGCGGCAAGTTTCATCTAAGGTCATGCACCAGAACGGCCGGCGTCGAGCTCTCCGGCGAGGCGCCGCCGTGGGTGCCGCGAGGAAGAAGGGGGCGGGCCCCACGTGGCAGTGATAGAAAACCGGGGCAGGATCTGCTGTGGCCCCGGGATTTCATGCGGCTACGCGTAAAGTGTGTAGGCCACCGTGCGGCTTCGCTGTCGGGCTGACACGTAGCCCTGGGCCCCGCCACCCGGTTTAAACCTTCTGAATTTCATTTGAATTTCCAGATTTTAGTCAAATTTGAGGAGCCATAACATCTTATAGGATTGTCCAAATATGTGAAATGAATTTTATTGGATTCCTCACAACCACTACTTTGCAGGGATGCAAAGAAATTGGTAAAATCAATAGAATTGTCTCCAAAAATCCTCAAAGTTAAATCTTTGGGAATTAATTCCAGGATATCACTGTTATGGAATTTGCCCAATTTTTCCAAGAAGGTGTTTCATAAATATACGAATCTTCAGTAAAAATTTGAGCAGCATTGGACTTCATTTACTAGGCTTAATGATGTTCCAATGGATTCTGTTCTAAGAAAATTAGAAAAACATCAGACTCTAAATTCAAGTTTTATTCAAACTTAGAGATTCAATATCTCTCTGTAGAAAGCTTCAAATTTAGTTAAACCAATTCTCAGCGACTCATAGAATTCTGAAGTTTCTAAAAAGTCCAAGTTCATCAGAGCTCAAGTCATACAGAAGTTAATTAGATCGTTACAACTATTTTTATACATTCACACTTAATCATGTGCATTATTTACATTTTGATTAGTTGCCGAGCTCGAGGAGACACCGGATGCCTTGGAAGTGATTCCTCCGGACACTGACCCCACTGACTTGCAGCAATAAGGCAAGCCCCGGTATGCATTTAACAGTTTTTATCGAGTTTTTGCATTATATCCACCTAGATTGATGTATTTATGTGCATTATGTCTAGAATGCTTGAGACTCTAATTGCATAACCTGATTATCCTAAAGAGAGTGAGGGTAATGTCTAAGTCCTCGAGTAGAAGACGCCATGCTTAATGTCTCATAGGCTTCGGTACAAGTTGAGTAGTTGGATTCTACTCGCGAGTATAGGGTTCGCCACATACGGGATTGGTTCGAGATGTGAGATACACATAGTAAGAAAAATGAGACTAGGCAGGGGCGTAGGATGCAGAAAGATGGAGTCTTGTGTGTGTAGCCCTGCCCGTGTCAATTGAGGACCGATCCGTGTGCGGCCCTGCTGAACAAGTTTGAATGTACCGAAGGCATATTGGACATATGGGGTCCGATAAACTGATGTAACCTATACCTCCGGGCATCGATGCATAACACACAAATTTATAGGTGTAGATTGAGGGCAGTAAGGTGGAAATCTGCTAACAGGCATAGAGAGATGCTCCGTGTAGGGAACCTCCTGCTCGTTTGGGTGCGACCGGTTCGACGTTTGGGCTGTCGGGTGAAAGGTTGTCACATACGACATCGATTGAGTGTGCCGTTACAGCTCCAAGGATGGGCATACGTGATGTGCTATTCGGGTATCCCTGCAGGTGTATATCAAGTCGATTCACCGTCCCTCATAGTCATGAGTACCGCTTGTTCACTGTGTCGTGACGTAGTAAATATGAGATGAGAATGTGATGATACAAGTGCTGTATGATACAACTGTTTTGCAACATGTGTGCCACCAAATATTGCTCACTAGATTTCAGAATTATGAACCTTTAACTTGTGGCTAAAAGGTGAACTAAGGATGAACTCTTAGGCGTGTCCATCGCTGCAAATTAACATCCTACTTTTGGTATGACATGCATGTAGAGTTTTGTGTGTAGGTGAGTCGGATAAGTCTTGCTGAGCTATCATGCTCACAGTTGCTGCTATGAGTGTTTTCAGGTGAGGAGTACTCCACTAAGATGGAGTACGGGTTCACCGGCGAGGTCTACCCTCCGTCGGGAACTACGGCTGACTGGGAGACGTGCACGCCGCCATGAAGATAGGGTGATGCTGGTGTGGGTTGTCCATAGGGCTGGACAACCGAATTTTGCTATTTAGGGTTAGGTTTGAGTTGTACAGTTAATTTCCGCTGAAGGTAACTCTGTAAAGTAGATATAAACTGAATGGTTTGTACCACTTTTGTACGAACTCAGTAAGTTGGAATGTAATACTTGTTATCCTTATCGTGTGTGCTGTCCGGTGTCGCGTCATCCGAAATCACCCTCCGTGATCCCTGATTGTACGGATTTCGCTCCTGATTTATCGGACCCTATGCAGTCACTAGGAAATGTGGATTAGTGGCGTATCGAATAGAATTACCAGTACCTCTCGCTGGTATTCATGACATTTTCCATGTCTCACAACTCCGAAAATGTCTGAAGTATACTGCTGCTGTCCACACTGAAAATATTGGTGAATTGCAACCGGATTTGACCTATGTTGAATATCCGGTTGAAATTATTGATGATAAGACTGGACCACACATAACAGAATGCTGGTTCTATAAGATATTATGGAGCAACCACACCGCTGAGGAAGCGATGTGGGAAAGTGAAGATTTCCTTCGCTCCAACTACCCGGATTTCCTATCTTCTCATATCGGGTAATTCCTCTCATATCTTCATCTCTTCTTTTGTAATCTCAGGACGAGATTGTTTTAAGGGGGGAGGGATGTGAAGGCCCACTTTAAAACATGTGGTTCAGTCCACACAGTTGTGGGTAGTTCAAATTTTTAAAAGTCATTTGCAACTAGCCGTACCCTTGTATCACTAGTGCAAATTCAAAACTGATTTTTCCCAAAGTTTGTCAAATTACATATTGGATTGCACGAATGTGTTCACCACATTTGTAATAGTATATCTGCCAAAATACATACAATTTGGACTTTGGTTGCTATGTATTTGAATCAATTCAAGAGGAGGGATTCAAATTCCAAATTCAAATTCAAATGTCCAAAAGCAATTCAAATTTCACCATATGAAACTGAATTCTTTTGAATTCCAGTTGAGCTCATGACTTTGGGGCTAAGTCTATAATTTAATTGTGAGTAGATGGTGAAAATATCAGCTGCAAAAATGGAAAAGAACTAGAGGGGAGGGGACCCACTGGTCAGTGACTCAGATCACAGTGAACCGACTCAACCGAGTTGTGTTTCTTGTGGCAGTGAGAGAAATTCAGGGGCAGGATCTTCTGTGGCAATGGGATTTCATGTGGCTACGCGGGAAAGTGTGTGGGCCACCGTGCGGCTTCGCTCTTGGGCTGACACGTAGCCCTGGGCCCCACCACCCGGTTTAAACCTTCTAAATTTTACTTGAATTTCAAGATTTTATCCAAACTTTAAGGAGCCATAACTTTTGATAGGATTGTCCAAAATTTGTGAAACAAATTTTGTTGGATTCCTCTCAACATGTACTTTGCAGTGATGCAAAGAAATTGGTACGAAAATTCACAGAGTTGTTGCCAAAATTCTTCAAAATTAAATATTTTGGAATTAATTCCAGGAGATCCCTGTTATGGAATTTGCCCAATTTTGGCCAGAAGGTCCTTCATAAATATACTAAACTTAGGTAATAATTTGAGCAGCATTGGAATTCAAGTACTAGGCCTAATGATGTTCCATTAGATTCTGTTCTAAGAAAATTAGAAAACATCAGACTCTAAATTCAAATTTTATCCAAACTTAGGGATTCAATATCTCTCTGTAAGAAGCTTCAAATTTAGTGAAACCAAATCTCAGTGACTCAGAGAATTCTGAAGTTTCTGAAAAGTCCAAGTTCATCAGAGCTCAGGTCATACATACGTTAATTAGATCGTTAAACTATTTTTATACATTCATACTTAATCATGTGCATTATTTACATGTCGATTAGTTTCCTAGCTCAAGAAGACACCTGAGGCCTTGGAAGTTATTCCTCCGGACACTGACCCTACTGACTTGCAGCAATAAGGCAAGCCCCGTTTTGAATTTAACAGTTTTTATCGAGTTTTTGTTTTATCACTACAGGAAACACGAAACCTTACGACGGCCACATTACTTACGATGGCTAGCCGACATAAGTAATGTAACTTACGACGGTCCTGGTTGGCCGTCGTAAGCAAATTAACTTACGACAGCAGTAGGTCAATGACCGTCGTAAGTTAGTGGCCCATCGTGAATTACAAATAACATACGACGGCAAAAATCCTAAGCCGTCGTAAGTTGATGTCCCTTCGTAAATAACACCTAACTTACGACAGCCCAACAGTTGGGCCATTGTAAGTTATTAGGCCGTCGTAAATAACAGTTTATATCCGTCGCCCTGGCCCCGGGCTCGGGCTATTCTGCCCAAGCCCCCACCGCCGTGCCGCCCGAGCTCGCGCCAGCGCCGCCCGGTCCCGCCGCTGCCGCCTAGCCCCACCGCACCGCCAAGCCCCCGCGCCGCGCGAGCTCACACAAGCGCCGCCCAAGCCCACCCGACCTCGCGCCCGCCGCCTCCGCCCACCGCCGCTGCCGCCGCTTGGCCCCGAGCCCGCCCCGCTTCACCGCCGTTTCGAGGTAAGTTTTATTAATTGTATAAATTAGTTATTTACTTTATTTATTAATTAATTTAGTTACTTTATTAATTAGTTTAGTTAATGAGTTAATTTGTTACTTAACTAGGTTACTTTATTTCGGTTTAGTTGATTATTAAGTTAGTTTAATATTTATTTTATAATTTGGTTACTTGATCAATATTGGAGATTGTTTAGTTATTTAATTTGTTAATTATATTACTTAGTTCATTAATTAGTTTTGTTATTTGAATATTCAGGTGTAAATTGTCTTTGTTTATTATTTAGTGTGTTTATTTGTTAATTATTTGTTTTATTTTATTATTTAGTTGAAAATTGTTAGAAATTTGAGTTTAATTTGATTGCTTGAGTGTATAATACAGATATGTAAATAAACAGGCTTCGGGCCATCTCAGCCCAGCACAACCCATTTATGGCCCTACACGACCCATTTAAAAGTCAATTTCCCCATTGTCGCGCTTAAATAGACTAGAGCACCGTTGAGAACACTGTGGAACCATTTTCTTCGTGGTTTTGATCTAGAAGCCCATAGCGGCGAACTTTGGCTCGTATGTCAACACTGGCGGGACCCAATGGAGCATAACTTTGAACGGTTGGCCCACTTTCCTCCCTCTCTCTCTCTCTCATTCTTTCCTCCTGTTTCTCATTCTTACCTCTCTCCCGCAAATCACTCCAAAATGTAAGATTAACATAACCTATACAATATGCGTCACCCGTTTCGGACCGGCCCATCTCACATGCGTTACGCATGTGAGGTGTGTAGGTTCAGAATTGTCCCTTATTTGATAGTCTGGGAGTGACCGAGGGGGCGTGCTTATGACGAGACGCGGGGTCTGGATTCGGACGAGATTTCGACGGCATAACCCTAATGTTCTCCGCTGCACCATTATTGAGCATGCAGTTGGAGAATAGGGGGGTTATGCTGCCAAAATTTTGTCTGGATCGAGACCCCGCGTCTCATTATAAGCACGCTCCTCTCGGTCTCTTGGGTGGGTTTAGGACCTATCCCTTCCAATAGATGTAAATTGAATGTAATTTCTCTAACTTTACACTGCAGAGTAAAACATGGGTGAAGACCACAACTGGATGTATACTGGTTGGAAGAGCATATATGGTGGTCACTCAGATGAGTGGTTCGCCAAGACAGATGCTGTTGTAGATCGAGCATTTTCGTTGTGAAATACCGATAAGGTGCAGTGCCCATGTACGAAATTCTGGAATACCGAGTTTCTGGACAAAGTTGAACTTTTGATACATTTGCATCGAAATGGTTACCCTCCATTTATGAGGTATGGAACTTTCACGGCAAGACAACTTCTAAAGTTGTACAAGAAATGGAAGAGGACAATGATGATAACACCTGAGATGATAGGATGTATGAGATGTTAGAAGCTATACAACCAGACCTTACGGAGGATCCACCTAAAATGGAGGTTGAAGCGTTATTCGAGCTTCTCAAAGCTTCAAAACAGCCGCTGCATGAACACACCGAAGTGACTCTCCTCACTTTCATGACTAGACTTATGGAAATTAAGTCTAAGTACTTCTTTTATAAGAACTGTTACAATGAAACCATCAAATTGATCAGCGATATCCTTCCACGGCCCCATAAAGTGCCTAAAGATATGTATCACGTGAAGAGATTGCTTTCGAGTCTCGGTATGAAATATGAGAAGATTTATTTGTTCCTAGACAAATGCATGCTTTTCTGGAAAGAACATGCCAAAGAGAACAAAGTTTAAAATGTGGTGAATCGAGGTATGTCAACGTTGTTAATGAAGATGGTAAAAATATGACGACAGAAGTCGCACGTAAGCAGCTCCGATACTTACCCTTGACACATTGGTTGAAGCGTTTTTTTCTTTCAAAAAAATTGACAGACACATGAGATGGCACAAAGAAGGTGTACGTCAGAACAAAGAAGTCATGACGCACCTGTCCGATGGTGAGGCATGGAATGTGCTGGACCAGTTCGATCCAGATTTTGGACGTGATGCAAGAAATGTTCAGATTGGGTTGGCGACAGATGAATTCTCAATGTTCAGTACAAACGCTTCAGCATACTCCTGTTGGTCTGTCTTTGTCATTTGTACAATCTACCACCGGCCCTTTGTATGATGTATGAGTTCATGTTCCTTAGACTCATTGTACCGGGGTCGGATCATCCTGAGTCACGTCTCAACAGATGAATTTACGAAGCGTACGACAATTACAAGAAGCAGAGATTCAACCTTCGAGCTGCTTATTTGTGGTCCGTCCATGATTTCCGGCGTATGGCATGTTTTCTGGATGAAGCACTCACAGTCGTTTGATGTGTCCAATATGTGCTTCTAACACTGATTGTTTTGGATCTACTCATGGAGGAAAGATATGTTAGTTTGATTGTCATAGACGTTGGCTTCCTTCGAGTCAATGGCTTCCGATTCCGTACAACTCAATTTAAATCTCATCGTACACTCACGACAACGACAAATAACGGAGTTATGACAAGGGCAATCGACTGTCAAGGACGTGAAACTAATTACTATGGGATCATTAAAAAAATTCTTGAATTTTCTTTTGTCGGTAATAAGGATCTTTGAGTCGTATTCTTTGACTATGATTGGTTTGACAACAATCATAGAATTCGACATAACCAATTTGGCATGGTGGAGTCAAACACAAGGAACGACTACGAGGATACTATTCATTTGTTCTTGCACACCAAGTGGGGCAAGTGTATTACCTACCTTATCCATGCAAAAAAACTCAATGCTTGGTGGGTGGTACATAAGGTGAATCCTCGTGAGCGGTTATACACTCCAGGAGATGATGGTTACCACGATACTAATGAGGTTGATGATGTTTACCAAGAAGAAGAGTTGCCAGACTTGTTCATCGTCGAGCCTGGTGTAGGACTCGATGAATTAGTTGGAGACGCTCAAGATGTCGAGACTTATGATATGCAAAAACGGAAATGAAATCTAGTCCAGACTCTTAGAAAAGAAGATCGATGGTCTGGTTTAAGGAGTAGGGTACATGATTATGACGTTCATGAATTTTGAAATTGATGAAGTAATGTTTTCTTCACTAACTTATCATGAAATTGCCAATCACGTTATTTGAAATTGCATTTATCAATTATTTTTTCTTATCAATCATTTACTTTTGCAGTATAACTAAGAGTCTTCTGGGTTAGAGCCAGTGGTTGGGGCTACGCAGCCCTCGGAGCCAGCGAGCATGGAGATTTCGGGCTCCAGTGGTGACCAGCCATCCGGGTCACCGGACGTGGTGCCGCCGAAGAGGCGACAGACGAGGAGGACCCACTTTTCTACTCCTCCTATTTCTCATGAGCGGATCACCATTCATCCACTCAGAGACAAGTAAACAAATTGTATAGTATTAAATATTTGATGTTGTATCCCGGTACATAATGAGTTCACAAATTTTGCAGATCTTGGCACGACTGTTCGTTCGCGGGCCAGGGACACCACAAGCAGGTTAATGGTGTCATTGGGGCTTTAGTGCGTTGCACTATCCCAGTGTCATCGACATTGTCCCTGCTTCGTTGTGGGACGACTACGCTCATGTCCCTCACAAGGTCACGGCACCCTTCAAGGGGTCGTGAGGAACGATTTTATGGTAAGCTTAAACGTTTGCATTTCTTGCACTCATTTAAATTGTTGATGCGGATGAATCAAATGTTTGTTTTCTTAAAGCTGCGGTACCAGTTAGAGGCCTCGAGCGAGAGCATGATGGAGCACGCGACTGTCGTGTTCCACACGAATGCTCGGAAGCTCGTGGTGCAGGCGTTGCCGTATGCCTGCATTCAGGCCATCAATGAGTACAACAAGCGGCATCAGCAGCAGCAGGAAGGGGGTCTGTTTAGAAAGGAATCCTACACGTACTTGACCGAGGATGAGTACGCGGAGGTAAGTTATTACTGATAACTATTTCCAGTAATTACTTATGTTAATAGTATTGATAAAATACTAAATACGTGCAGGTTATTATTAGCTGGTTAGAGAGCCAGCCCGACGCGTACCATGCTCTTTGTCGATACTGGGCTAGCCAGGACATCATCAGTAAGTCCACGAGGGCTCGAGCGTACAGAGGGACAGATGGCCAGCACAACTATGACGGTGATGGCAACGTGCGTTTGGCTAAACGCATGGTAAATATATTTTAAGTTCCTTTATGTGTTCATAATATATTTCTTTTACTAATACGTATCTACAGGAGCGAGAGACCGGTCAGGAGCTGACACCGATCAAGGTTTTGAAGAGAGGTCACAGGGGAAGTGACCTGTCCTAGCCTGTACAGTGTAGTCAGGTCACGGCCGACCGACTGGTAAGTTTTCAAAATTCATCATTTTAATTATAAGTAATACTATTACTGACATGCTTACACCATTTCTTTGTTTTTTTAGAATAAGTACGTGCAGGGGGTTAAGAAGATATACGGAAAAGGCTATGATTGGGAAAACGAGCCAATCGAGCCTAGAGCCGTGTACGCAAGCGGCGGCGGGAAGGCCCATGGGAAGTGGGTTGGTCAACTGTTCCATTTTTTAATCTTCTTTCTTCTACTTATTATTTTTCTATCTTTTGTAGGTTTGCCATTTTTGATGGAGTTGTCGACTCGAGGGCGGCACGACCTTTGAGAGGCACTCCATCAACAGTGGCTTCGTCCGTTGGGCCGTAGAGTGGCCGTCTCTCATAGAGGGACTTGGAGTTCCATGCCTTGGAGGATAGGCTTGTGAGGACCCAGGAGGAGCTCAACAGAACGAGGTCCGTCTAGGAGTACCAGGTCCCAAAAATATGAATACAAAGAAACTCAAGTTTGCATTTGGTTTCATGTGTATAAAAAGTGGGACTTGTTTAAACTTTCACATATGATAATACACATGAGAGCTCTCTCTAAACAAGCATATGGTTACTTACTTGCTTGAACCCAAGGTGGATTAAAAACACATATTTGAAGTCTCATGTGCAATGAAAGTTTATAAATCATATTTTGGAACTAAATGGTTCAACTCAAATTTCAAATGAGGGCAACACCATGGATTGCAAAATGTTGTGTTAAAAAGCTCATTTGCAGCTGCCAAACAAAAATCAGATTTCATATTTGAATTCCTTAGGTCCAAATTAATGGCTATGCAAAGTTTCATGAATTTTTGAAATTTTTTGCTATCCATTTTCCAAATAGACTTAAATTTGCAACGAATTCAAATACACCATTTGAATTTGGATGAAACTTGCGCAAATATCCAAATGCAGTTCAGATTTCAACTCCAAACAATTGAATTGGTCATGTTCCAAATTTTGGATATATTTTCAAGAGATAAGGGGGAGAGTGGGACCCAATTGTCATATGCCCAAAAGATCTAAGTGTTTAGTCTCTGTTTTTCTTCTCTCACTCGGGCAGAGCCGAAGCTTCACCAGTTGACACCGCGCAGCACCGAGAACCACCTCCTCTCTGCCGTTTTTCTCGCGCTAGAGAGCTGTGCCTGTGGTTCATCACCTCTAGCCGTGTTCCTTTTTGCCACAACGCCGAGACACCGAGGCCTTCTTCTCCCTCGCGCATGAACCGAACAAAGCAGCCGCCGCCACACCTCAGTAGCTCGTGAGCCGGTTTCTCCTCGCATGCAAAGCCTCAAAGAGTGGCAAAACGGCACTGAGGACTCACCTTCGTCCTCCTAGACGCGTCACCGAGTGAGCTCAGCCCCCCTTACACCGAGAGCCAATTGTTTCCATGGCAGCCGAAAGAAAAAGCGGCAAGGAGCTCCCGTGGACAGCCTCATCCAGAGCCTGTCACAGCCGAACAAGAGCCCCCTTGAACGCACACAACCTCCCTACTACTCACCTCCAAAGCTTAGCTTGATCCGTGGAGCGTCGACGGTGGAATTTCAGTTTTGCTTCTGGCCGGTGTAAACGGACCCTTGGGTAAGGAAACCTGAAATTCCCATTCAATTTTTGTTTATAGTTCGGAAAACTTTGCACACATGCTCTATAATAGCCCACGATCCTCCACACATGAAAACACTGCCTAAGATGAGGAGTAGAGGCACTAATTCATGGTTTTCGATGGTGCACCACCGTTTTCATCTCGGGCGCATGGTGAGGTCAAGATTAGAGCCCTTCCCGATCTGTTTTGATTCCATGTCGAGCACCACCATAACCCACTGATGCTGTAGAGCCATTTAAACGGGCATTTGGTGGGCTAGCACGTCGGGGCGACGCCGCCGAAGTGGAGCCGAGCCGCGGTGCTGTCGCGGGCTATGTTGGAGCCGTCGCCGGCTCGGGGAACCCTCACCAACATGCTCAGCGCGATGGGTTAGGCCCTGGCAGCGAGCAGTAGCTCGGGAGAAGGCCGGAAGCTGAAATCTGGCAAGCTCCGGCGAGCTCGGGCGGCACGGGCGCGGGAATGGCGAGAGGTTGAAGAAGGGTGCACCGGGCCCAGCCGTCAGTGAGAAGGATTTAAAACCCGGATCCTTTGTGGCCTCGGATCGGCTGTGACCACGCCATATAAACCCTGTAGCCTCGTGTGTCGACGTCTGAGAAGGCACCACGTAGCCCCGGGTCCCGCAGTCAGAGATTGAAACTTTTCCCCGAGTTTATTTGAAATCCAGAGTTCCATCAAACTTTAGAAGATCACATCATTTGCTAGAAAACTCCAAATTTAGTTATTAAAATTGAGTTATATTCATATTAAAAAACTCTATCCAAATATGCAACCCAATTTGTATGAAAGTTAATAAATAATTCTGGAAAATTCTTTGAATCTTTTTAGTAAAAGATTTTTAGAGGGAGTTTGGTTCATACAAAAATCCTCAAATTTTGCCAGAATAATCCTTATGATGTTATTGAACTCCTGAAAAATTTCAGCTCATTTGGAGTTGATTTGATTCGGATAATTAGGATTTCAAGTTGCCATGTTCAAATGAATACAGAAACTTTTTCAGAGAATTCCCAAAACTTAAAAATTCAGTTCTGGGGAATTCTTAGCTCCAAAAATCCTAGGAAAATTCATGCAGGCTCTATGAACTATATTTGAAATTGTAGTTACTAATTTTGACATGAACATGTGAGTTACTTCAGAATTAATTCCTTTTTCCTTAATTGCTTAGGGAATTGTTCTGAATAAACCACTCAATGAAAAGTGCTAATTTTTGGTCCAGATGACTTTCCTATGACAATAAACACACATGAAAATTTTCAGCTCCATTGGAGCTCTGTATCATCACTGTCCTATTTAACCTCTTTAGGTGATCAAAACACAAGTGATGAAAAGCACTTAGCACTTGATCACTTTACTTAACCCAAACCCCACCACTAGCACCAGTGTCATTTTAAATTCTTAAACAGAGTTCTGGTTTTAAACTTGTCATTAGGCTTGATAGCAAAAGCTTTACAATTAAATACATATGCATGTTCATATCGTGTAGTAGCCAACGTGAGGACTTGTGAAAGAAGGGAAGTGGGATTCAAGGACAAGGTGATCGAGTAATCAAGCCTCAAGTGATCAACGACACTAACTGAATTTACCTTCTTAGTCACCTGCAAAACAGGCTAGCCCCGGTTTGCATTCAAGCATTTTATAAAGTCTTTTCATTTTTAGAGATCATAGCTTTGATGATTGATTGCATTAGGTCTAGATGCTATTGAAAACCCACTTGCATGACCAGATTAAACCAAGAGAGAATGGGTAGAGTGGCACCTCCTACAGTGGATTTGGGCTACGCTAAATGTTAGTTCGAAAGGACCGGCAGAAGTCGAGTAGTTGTAATCTATTCACGAGTTTAGGGCTTGGATTCTTCGGAGTGGGTCGTGAATAGAAACATTGAGTAAAGTTCACAATTAAGAAATGGGGACCGGGCAGGGAGATTTAGATGCAGCAGGCTGTGAACCGTGCGTGCATAGCCCTGCCTGTGTCGGTTAAGGCCCGTCTGTACTTGGCCCTGTTGGACAAGTTTGAGTTGTGTACCAGGCGCATACTGGCTATATGGAACCCAGGAAACCGATGTATCTTGTGAGATCCACATTGAAACTTTTCTAATCGTCTTAGGCTTTCAGCGTCAGGACAGCAGGAGGTAATTCGCTCAAGAACATATCACTGCGGGTATGTACCTTGAGGGAGCTTGCTGTTTGGGGCAGTTGGACTGCGTCCTGTGTGGAAGAACTTGAGAAAGGTGGCCGCGTACAACATCAGTTGAGGTTGCTGCCGGAACCTCGAAGTATGGGTGTACGTGTCATGTAGTCCGGGCGTGTACTGATTCGAATCACCGACCCTCGCGGTCATATGAGCATACTTGCCCACTGCGTCTTGACGTAGTAAGAACTGAAGTGATTTCCTTTGAATTTGATAAGGCTTATGATTTAAGTTGGATTGCAACCATGCTTGAAGTAGAGATAGTGCTAATTAAATTTTACTTCACTTTGTGCAAGAAGCATCGCAACAAATCGTTTCTTGTTTAATTGTGGAGTTGCGATGCTGTTCGGCTCAAGGTCTTTAAAATGAGGCTTAAAATTTGAAAGTTAAGGATCAACTGTAGGTGAGTTCTTTATGCAAACTCAGCTAAACCTATTTCAATCCATCGTGCATGTAGAGTTTCTTGTTTAGGAGAGACGGATCAGTCTTGCTGAGCCTATGTGCTCATGATTGCTATATGAATGGTTTTGCAGGTTAACATTGACGCTTATGAGGAGGTTGTCTGGTGAGACTCAGAGACTTCTGGGTCATGTAACACATGGAGAACCCAGCCGCTGCAGTTGTCTTCGTGTTGCTAGCGAGAAGAGTCCGCGGGCTGGACATCTTCTCGAGTGCTTAGTAGTTATTCAATGTGAGATGATTATAATATTCCGCTGTAGCTATTTGATGTAAATTATTACCAAGAACATCTGTAAGCTTCTGCTTTTGATTTATGTAATATATGTGTTCCTTATAAGTGTGCTGTTGGGTGCCGCATATCAGGGCACCACCCAATGCGGTTCCCGGGCGAGCGGCACGGCCCCGTGATCGAGTGTCGGGCCCCCTCAGCATGGTATCAGAGCTGCATTGGGAATAGAGCACAGAATAAGTATCATATTACGACAAAACTTAGGATACGGTGAGGAAACGGTACTAGCCACACATAAGGACTACTATATTAGCCTAATATGAAGGTGGCAACCTAACTTATGTGCTACGTCGGAAAATCATGCATCTCGGGACGTTCTATGTCTTGGGGGTGCATGTATGCGCTGTCCACTAGTGCGCACAAGCTGAAGGGTGGAGCCTCACGGGTGGCAGGTAACCCGGCCAGCTTTAGTATCCTCTACGACTCTTCATGTCGTTTGGTGTATTCGAGCAATGCCACTCCCTGGCATGCTACAGGCAAGTATGGGAGACCCCGTCACGTGGTTAGTAACGTGAACACATAGCTCAAGGCGTGTTTGGCTTGAGAACACCTGTGTGAGTGATGATGAACGGGTGTATGAAACTGTATTGGGACTGGATTCGGTGTGCAGCCGAACCTGACGATTGTGTGTGACTTATGCAGGTTTAAACACAAAACCGTAGTATGAGTAGCACACGTTTGCGATTGACCATTTTAGTACCACCTATGATACGAATATGCCGGTATAATCCGGTTAGGATTTTCTTTTGGTGAGGCTACGTAGTACCGACATGATTCTTACGGTGCATTGACACCGTAATACACTTAATAATCCTCTTCCCTATCAAGAAATGACTCATGAACTAAATTTCAAATAAAAATGGAAGTTTGAAACAAATATTAGTTACTTAACTCTTATTTTGAGCTAAGATTCAAATGAGAGAATGACTAGGTTTCAAAGATTTCAAAAACAGAGTGCTCTGTTTCTGGCAGGAATTCTTGCTGGATTTTGACAGAGCATAACTCTGAGTAGCTTTACCCAATTAAGGTGTTTGATAAAGTTCTGGAAATATGTTTAAGTGCTCTAAAACTTCTCTGTAGACCTCAAGAGAAAAATCACAGGCCAAATTGGTGAAAAGTCCAGTTGAAGGCAAACTGTCCAGAACCAGGACAGCAGCAAAACCTCTCTGGACCTTTCTGTTTTGAAGCCATAACTTTCTGTAGAAAAATCCCTAAGGAGCCTATGATACACCATTGGAAATATTATGAAATGTGCAACATCGTTGTAGTTCAAAGCTTGTTCAGATTCTTATTGTATTTGCATATACAACGGTGATAAAAATTGCCACATACAAAGGAGATGCTGGCAAATTTTATCCAGGAATTCTGGAAAATCATGACTTTTGATCCAGAGATGATCTGAAGGCATATGAATACTAATTGGAAAGATATTGAAGTTAAATTTAACTCTTATATTCAACTTGAGTTATGAAAATGCTTTTAACTGGATCAAAATCTGGAGTTAGTGCATAAAGGTCTGTTCTGTACAGAAAGGCTGGTTAGATATGCCTACTTTAAGGAGTTGTGTAAACATGGATTTTGTTACTGCTTCCATAAAGTTTTGACATATTCATGTTTTCATTAGTTTCACATACTGCTGAGTTCATGTTTAACTCATTTCGAAATATAATTTTGCAGTATAGTTCGTACTCGCTCTTCGAGTAAGGACCGGAGTTCTCGTCGATGCGGTGATGAATCTATTCCACCGTCGGAACCTCCATCTGCGGGATGGATGGATCTTATGACTCGAGTTGTCGAGTCTAACCAAGAGAACACAAGGCTACTCCAAGAAGTGACTCGAGAGAACACATGCTTACTCCAAGCCTTGGTACAGCAGGGCATACTCCTAAACACGCAACAAGTCGTTCCACCTCGGAACGCTTATCTGGACTTCTTGGCGACTCAACCGCCAATCTTTACAGAAGCTACCGAACCCGTGGAAGTGGATCAGTGGCTTCGTGTCATGGAGTCTAAGTTCAGAGTATTCGAGTGTGATGAAGTTCAGAATACAATGTTTGTCACTCAACAACTCCATGGAGCCGCCGGAAACTGGTGGGTGGAACATCTCGCCACCATTCCGGAAGGCCATCAAGTAACATGGAGTGAGTTCTGTGAAGCCTTTCGTACTCGTCACATACCTATAGGTATTATCAAGGCAAAGCAGGAGGAGTTTACGACGTTGAAGCAAGGGGACATGAGTGTCCTCGAGTATGTCCAAAGGTTTAACCTTTTGGCTCAATACGCTCCCGAATATGTGGTGAAAGAAGAGGCACGGTGTGATTTATTCTTCCATGGCCTGAGTGCCATATTACAGGAGAAGTTGGCTGTGTTCAACAAAGGCAATTACACCGACATGGTCGATGCGGCTCTCATCCAAGAAAAGCCGACACTCGAGTGGCAAGCTGAGAAAAGAAAAATGAGTGAGATCGAGCAGGCCAGCACAAGCCTCAGAAATATCGTTTGGTGTACCGAACGCCATCTGGTGAAAGATGGAGGCCACCTGTACGATCAACTCCTCAGAGATTGATTGCTGGTCAAGTACCACAACTTGCACCACCTTCACAGCAGCAGCATCAGACGGTGATTTGTGCTCCATCGCTGCAGCCATGTGTACCTAGCGTCCAACTGCAACTCAGTGAAGAACCGGAGAGATATCCGTGTTTTACTTGTCGGCGTATGGGCCATTATGCTAGGTATTGTACGGAGGGAATTCAAGGATGCAGATCATCACAGTTGCAATATTCAGACCAGTACCTAAATCTGCAGAAAAGAGGGCAGACATGGGGCAGTATTCACTACACAGTGATGGATGATGTTCCGGAAGGAGAAGCCGCTTTAGTAGGGATATTTTCTCTGAATCAGCTACCAGTTTTAATTCTCTTTGATTCCGGTGCCACCCACAACTTCATTAGCCAATCTTTTTTGGCTCAACATCAGCTCCAAACAACTTTTACAAAGAGCCAATACCTCATATCTTCACCCGGGGGCAGCAGTACCACAAGTGAGATTGTCTCCCGAGCACCTCTTTGTTTGGGGGGTAGAATATACCCCACAACTCTCATTATTCTTGAGGGTTTGAAGATCGACGTCATTTTGGGGATGTCGTGGTTGAATTACCACAATGTGGTTCTTAACATCACCTCTAGGACCGTTGAGTTTAACTCCCCACAGCACGGTCTTCATATATTAATTCTAGGCACCAGTCGCAACAGATTGCAACATTGAACCACATGGAAACTGTAAAGATAGAGGACATTCCAGTGGTACGTGAATATCCTGATGTGTTTCCCGATGATTTACCGGGCATGCCGCCTGAACGGAACATAGAGTTCAAGATTGAACTTGCGCCGAGAACAACACCGATATCGTGAAGGCCGTACAAGATGGCACCCAATGAACTGGCAGAATTGAAGACACAGCTGAATGACCTAATGAGCAAGGGCTTTATACAATCGAGTTCGTCACCTTGGGGTTGTTCAGCATTGTTTGTCAAGAAGAAGGACGAAACACTACGGCTTTGTGGTAATTATCATCCTCTTAACGCCATAACCATTAAGAACAAGTATCTACTACCTCGCATTGATATGCTCTTCAATCAATTAGTGGGTGCGAAAGTATTCTCGAAGATGGATCTTTGGTCCGAATATCATCAGATTAAAATCCGGGCGGAAGATATTCCGAAGATGGCATTCTCCACGAGATACGGGCTATACAAGTGTAACACCCTCAAATTCATTACCATGCATTGCATACATTTTTCATGTATAGAAACATTGTAAAAGAAGTAGAAATGGAGAAAGAACCATAGAAATTGAGGAAGAACCATAGAAATGGAGAACGGGACATAGAAATGGAGAGGGGAATGTAGAAATGGAAAAAGGGACATAGAAATGGTAAGAAATGGAAAAAAGATAGCTGAAATGAGCATTCCCAAATTTCCCCCCCAAATTTCCCCAATTTCACAAAAGGGGAATTTTCCTCACCTTTGGGGGAATTTAATCCCCAATGCTGCCGCACCCAATTAAGGGGAAAAGTTGGTTGAGTTCCAAATTGACTAGGACTCTTGGTTGAGTTCCAATTGGAGTAGGACTCCTCCTTTCTCGCCCTTATAAATACAACCCCCATCCCCCCTTGGCCGCAGCCCTCCCCCTCCCCAAGTCGCCGAGTTAGAGCCCCCTCCCCTCCAAGTCGCCGAGTTGGCCACCCCCCTGCCGGAGTTTTGTCGTCGGTGAGCCCCGCCGATGAGCCCCGCCGTTGAGACCCGTCATTGATCCCCGCCGTCAAGCCCCGTCGTTGAGCCCCGACATTGAGACCCGCCGACGAGCCCCGTCACGCCTCGCCGTCACCGGAAAAGAAGACCGATGATCTGTCCTACCCTAATCGTCCATAGAAAAATCCCCCGCTGATGCCGCTGCTAGGAGAAAGGCCCAGGCACAAGAAGGAAGTGAGGTAGGTCTCCATTACCCATCTTACGACGTCGCTGCTGTTTCTACGCATCTGTTTTCTTCACCCCCTTCGAGCAGAAACTTTTGCGTGTGGACAGATCGTGTTTTGATCGGTTTTTTTGACGGTGGAATTGATCTAGATCTTGAGTAAAGATCATCACCACGTCCACACTTGATCCCAGAACCCTTGTTCATCATAAAATCCCATGAAAGCCCGTTAAAACATGCAAAAACACGTACAAACTGGTTTCATAAAACAGCACCATAGGATTTGCATTCATCTACCCCATTGCATCTTGAGTAAAGTTTGTGCATGATGATTGATTGCTGTAGATTTTGTATGTGCGTGGTCGTGAGTAGAAGGACAAGCTCAAGAGGCCATCTACGAGGAACTACAGCACCAAGACTTCGAGACGCTTGAGCAACAAGAACCACGGGAGAAAGGCAAGTGCCCCTTGACATATTGATCCCATGTTTTCAAACTATTTTGTTTGCGAAAACGTGTATGCTTGAGTGAACTTGATGGGACATCCCTTTTATAGGAGTTTACTAGTTTTGTTAACCACCCTTGTCGCCGGGAACGTTGATGAGTCGGTTATGGTCGTTTTTCCTTTTTGCTTCGCTTAATCTACTGGATACGGAAAGTTGAATTACAACATGTTTAGATACTGCACTCATATGAATAATGATGATGAGAACTTGATGATGATAATGAGCATGGAATCAGGGAGATCTGGGCAAGATTGGTTCGTGGATGTTGCTGGATGAGATGGTGGTTTACTTGCCGTAGATCTAAGGACTGGTTCATGCTAGAATATGTCAGGAAAACAGTGCCACCACAAGGCCAAGTATGGGTGCGGTTTAGCTGATTAATAGGTGTGTTGCTAGCTTGTTATGGACCATTGGATGGCGTGGGGAATGGGAGTCGAGGAGGACTGCCCTGGGAACTGCATGGCACAAGATGGGGCCCGTGGGTGGGAGAATGGTCATTCAAGCCTGCCGGTGAAACCTCAGTGGGTCCGTACATCTAGTATCCCCTTTGTAAAGGCTATTTTGTGATCTCTTGGCCATACACCGACAGTTGTGTACTGGTATAATGGAGGTTCTGCAGTCGCCGAGGGGTGACAAAATCACGAACTTGTCGGTAAAGTGGTGCCACCTTTGGAGAGTGTAAAACTATCATGATAGCCATGCTTCCGGTCACAAGCACCTGGCCAACTTTCATGATTAGAGGAAAAACTTGGCATGTTTATTCGGTATGGTTATGGTATGGTCATTGGGATTCATTTTGGGACTGTTTTGAGTCATGAAAATGAGTTTGGTTTCGGTTATATGAATATGAGATGATTATGAACATTTATGAGTATGAGATGAACTTGAGAAAGACTTATGGCTGGATGAGACTTGATAAGTGGTGAATTATGATGAGAGAATGTTGCTGAATTACTTGATTATGATGGGATACATTTCACCTAGAAATAGTTGATGTTTTATCATGTTGTGAAATAAAATTTGCTTGCTGCAATGAGCCTTTTTATTTCCTACGTTGTTGTAAGGTACATGTCATACTTTTCCCGCACTTCCTGAGTACAACATGTACTCACCCTTGCATTACCACATAAACATCAGCTACAGGAGATGAGTACTTCGAGGACCATGTGGAGTACTAGGCGTGCGAACTACCGTCAACATGTCTGTGGAGTTCAAGACTGGAGCCTGCTATTTAGTTTTTTCCGCTGTCGTTTAGAGACTTCCGCTGCAAGAATAAGATAGAGATTCATGAGTGAGACTTTGAGTTATTGTAATAAAGTACTTAAACACTATTTATTTGTGGTTGTATTCTGAATTCAGTTTTTGGATTACATGTGTATGTGTGATGAACATCCTGGACACACATATGCATTCACTTGGTTCTATTTTTGGAAACGGGTGTCACAAATTGGTATCAGAGCCACGTTGAAAGTAGGATTCAAGCCTAGGTAGAATTGACATCTAAAACACATAGGCACACCCCTCTAAACTATTATTTTCAAAAATTGCGTTCTGCTGCACATTACTTGTCAATTCAGCCACCGCAAAGTGCTATTTTCAGCCCCTCTTTCTCTCTTCTTTTGGACAGCAACACTTTTGGTTTCTTACTTCATAGCTTCTAGAGTTTTGGAGCTATTTTCTTCTCCTCTAAAGCTTCTCATGTCTTATTTATATATGCCAGTGATTAGGAGCACAGCACGCATAAGGACTCGTCCACCACCACGTGGGAGTGCACTTAACCCCATTGAGGTGTCCGATGGACCATATTGAGAGGAGGTGAAGATGGAACCTCATGATGAAGATGAAGTCGATAGCTCTATGTATGAGAAAGAGGACCCGGAAGAGGTGGAACCATTTGAAGACGACATGGAAGATGATCCACAAGAATGGTATTGGTACGCACCTCAGGAGCAGTTTCACGCGGGCATAAACCCCGTGGAGCCTCATGAAGCTATGTCGGAAGGAGATGAATCCGAAGAGGAGCCACCCCCTGCTGAGGCCGAGAATGATGGTGATGAATGGGTCATCCATTCAGTTCAAGAATTCCGTTCCGATGGGATGGAGGGAGGACACATATCCAAGGAGCTTAAAGAGTTTCTAGATTGATGCAGCTTATACCCAGAATACCTTCTTAAGAAAGTCCCTCGTCTCGGACATGAAGAGTGGAAGGCTGAGGTAACCATCCTATCTAACGGTAGGGTTGTCAATCGGAACTTCACACCCACATGGAGAGCTACACGGGTAGAAGCTATTGATGATGCATCATGGGATGCACTCACCGGACTGTGCTACGCCTTCCGTAAGCAGCTTGAGAACACTACTTTTGAGCTGCACCCGTATCGGAAGAGTGTTACAAGGGAGATCATTGGACCCCATGTAGGAGCTATTTCCAGCCCACAAGCTTCTGATAAGTCTCAGAGGTTGCTCGTGGAGTTAGGAAACCGCTATGCAAGCACACAAGAAGAGATCCATTACCTCCGCAAGAAGTTGTATTTGCTGAAGAAACAAGAGGAGACTCGTGCCAACGCAGGAACAAATGGAGCACAAGAGTCATCTATCCCTACATGGACTGTCGACTCACCATGGCGTGCGCCAATGTATGGACCACCCCCGTCACACAGCGAGAACAGCATCGGTTCTCACGATTAAGTTATGTTTCCATTGAATAAAGCTATAATAGGAACATTTAGATCATAGTAGCTTGAATAAGAGTGGTGTGCTGAATTTTTGTGATGATTTATTGTGTTGGTGTGCTGATATGAGTTGTGGGACGCTTCGGCGAATGTCCACATCCACACATAGTGGAGAGATGTGAGATGCTTTGGCACGTGTTTACATCCTCATATAGGCTGAAATTAATAAAAGAAGTTGTTTATTCATACACCTTTATGCATATAGTTGGGAAGTTAAATCTGAATTCTATCTCGCATAATGTCCGAAAGTAAGTCTTAAAATAAGGGGGGTAGACTTTCTTGTCAACCTTATTGTCTTGGATTCCCAAGGGATTGACATAATACTTGGAATTGATTGGTTAAGCAAGCACAACGGAGTGATTCAATGTGCTCAGAGGATCGTGCAGTTGACGAGTGAGCACGGTACTCGTATTGAATTCAAGGCAGTCCAACCGGCAACCGAGAAGGCAGTGCTGAACCACGTCGAAGAAGCGACATTGGAAAGCATTCCGGTTGTTCAAGAATATTCAGATGTGTTCCCGGAAGAACTTCCAGGTATGCCACCTGACCGGGACATTGAATTTGCCATTAATTTAGTACCCGGAACTGCACCGATAGCAAAGAGGCCATATAGGATGCCTGCTAATGAATTAGTGGAGCTCAAGAAACAAATTCAGGAGCAGCTAGAAAAGGGTTTTATACGCCCAAGCTCGTCACCGTGGGGAGCCCCCGTGCTCTTCGTGGACAAAAAGGATGGGACCTAAAGGATGTGTGTGGATTATAGGTCTCTATATGAGGTGACGATCAAGAATAAAAACCCGCTGCCCCGTATAGAGGACCTGTTCGACCAAATGAAAGGTGTCCGAAATTTCTCTAAGATTGATCTTCGGTCAGGATACTTCCATCTGAAGATTAAGCCCTCCGACATACCCAAGACTGCATTTCGAACACGGTATGGTTCGTATGAATATACCGTTATGTCTTTTGGGTTAACGAATGCACCCTCATACTTTATGTACTTCATGAATAAGGTCTTCATGGAGTACTTGAACAAGGTCATCGTGGTTTTCATCGATGATATCATGGTGTATTTGAAAAGCGAGGAAGAACACGAAGAACACTTGAGGTTAACATTGCAGAAACTGCAAGAGCATAAATTGTATGCTAAGTTCAGCAAGTGTCAGTTTTGGCTAAAGGAGATATCGTTCCTAGGCCACATCATCTCTGTGGGTGGAGTATGGGTTGATCCCGGAAAAGTGGGAGATGTTCTGGAGTGGAACCAAGCGCAGAATGTGAGAGATATTCGGAGTTTCCTTGGGATGGCTGGATACTACCGCCGGTTCATCAAGGATTTCTCCAAAATAGCGAAGCCTATGACTGAATTGCTAATGAAGGGGAAAGCATTTCAGTGGACACCAGCGTGTCAAGAAAGCTTTGAAGAAATAAAGAAGAGATTAACAACAGCGCCGGTTTTGGTATTTCCGGACGTGAGCAAAAGCATCGACATATATTGTGAAGCATCAAGACAAGGGCTTAGATGTGTGCTCATGTAAGAAGGACAAGTGGTAGCCTATGCATCAAGAAAACTAAAGAAACATGAGCTGAATTACCCCACACATGACTTGGAACTTGCAGCCGTGGTACATGCCTTGAATATTTGGAGGCATTATATCCTTGAGCACCGATGTGAGATCTATACGGATCACAAAAGCCTCAAGTATATATTCACGCAAACGGATCTGAATTTGAGGCAACGTCGATGGTTGGAACTCATCAAGGATTATGATGTTGGAATCAACTATCACCCCGGAAAGGCCAATGTAGTAGCTGATGCGTTGAGCCGAAAGGGAGCATGTCACCAACTCACGGTTCGGGAGCTGCCACCCGAGCTGCGCAAGGAGTTCAAACGGTTACATCTTGGGTTCTTGAACGAGATGGAGGTGATAGAACTGAACTCCTCGCTGGAACAAGAGATACGAGATGACCAAGCAACGGATGAGGAAATCAAGGAAAGAATTCTCCAAGGCATAGAAAAGGATTTCAAGGAAGACGAGAAAGGCACGCTTTGGTTAGGGAAAAGGATTTGTGTGCCTAAAGTGAAGCACATCCGCGACACCATATTAAAGGAGGCACATGACTCAACTTATTCCATACACCCTGGCTGTACAAAGATGTACAAGTATCTGAAAACTTGCTATTGGTGGGACGGTATGAAAAGGGACATAGCTGAATATGTTGCCTTATGCGATACGTGCCAGCGGGTGAAGGCCGAACATCAAGGACCCACTGGATTATTGCAGCCTTAAAAGTACCCGAGTGGAAGTGGGAAGACATCAGCATGGATTTCATTTTCGGATTGCCAGGTACTCAGTCCGGCTATGACTCCATTTGGGTTATCGTGGACCGATTGACGACAACAGCCCACTTCCTTCCTGTTAGAACCAAGTACCGCGTCGCACAACTAGCCGAGCTGTATATGGAGCAAATCGTGTGTCGCCATGGAGTTCCGAAGAGGATAGTTTCAGATCGGGATTCTCAATTTACCTCCTGGTTCTGGAAGAAGCTGCATGAAGCCATGGGTACATGGCTGAATTTCAGCTCCGCTTATCACCCGCAAACCGACGGGCAAACGGAGAGGACAAATCAGATTTTGGAAGACATGTTGAGAGCTTGCGCCTTGAAACATGGGCATAGTTGGGATAGGAGCTTGCCATATGCTGAATTCTTGTACAACAACAGCTATCAAGCCAGCTTGAAAATGTCACCTTTTGAAGCGTTGTATGGTAGATGGTGTAGAACACCACTGTTCTGGAATGAGACCGGAGAAAGCCAAGTGTTTAGACCCGAAGTGCTGCAAGACGCTGAAAAACAAGTCCAAACAATACGAGAAAACTTGAAGGCTGCTCTGTCACGACAAAAAGGTTATGCTGACAATAGACGAAGAAGACTGACCTTCGAAGTGGGAGACTTCGTGTATCTTAAGGTATCGCCTATCCGAGGCCAATGACGGTTCAACGTCAAAGGCAAGTTAGCACCTCACTACATCGGGCCATTCAAGATTTTGGGCAAGCGAGGAGAGGTAGCCTATCAACTAGAGCTGCCAACACACCTCTCCGACGTGCACGACGTGTTTCACGTATCCCAACTCAAGAAGTGCTTGAGAGTACCGGAAGAACAAGTACCGATGGATGAGCTTGAGCTTCAAGAGGATCTGACCTACGCAGAACACCCCGTCAAAATCTTGGATGTGAAGGAAAGGGTCACGAGGAACAAAGTAATCCGTTGATGCAAGGTACAATGGAGCCATCACACGGAAGCCGAAACTACATGGGAACGTGAGGAAGATCTCAAGGCAGAATTCCATCATCTATTCTCCACTCTATCGAATCTCGAGGGCGAGATTCAGTTTAAGGGGGTAGGTTTGTAACACCCTCAAATTCATTACCATGCATTGCATACATTTTTCACGTAGAGAAACATTGTAAAAGAAGTAGAAATGGAGAAAGAACCATAGAAATGGAGGAAGAACCATAGAAATGGAGAATGGGACATAGAAATGGAGAATGGGACATAGAAATGGAGAGGAGAATGTAGAAATGGAAAAAGGGACATAGAAATGGTGAGAAATGGAAAAAGATAGCTTAAATGAGCATTCACAAATTTCCCCCAAAATTTCCAAATTCTCAAATTCCACAAAAGGGGAATTTTCCCCACATTTGGGTGAATTTAATCCCCAATGCTGCCGCACCCAATTAAGGGGAAAAGTTGGTTGAGTTCCAAATTGACTAGGACTCTTGGTTGAGTTCCAATTGGAGTAGGACTCCTCCTTTCTCCCCCTTATAAATACAACCACCAGCCCCCCTGCACTATAAGCTTAATAAAACTGCACTATAGGATTTGCATTCATCTATCCCATTGCATCTTGATTAAAGTTTGTGCATGATGATTGATTGCTGTAAATTTTGTATGTGTGTGGTCGTGAGTAGAAGGACAAGCTCAAGAGGCCATCAACGAGGAACTACAGCACCAAGATTTCAAGACGCTTGAGCAACAAGAACCACGGGAGCAAGGCAAGTGCCCCTTGACCATATTGATCCCATGTGTTTGAAACTGTTTTATTTGCGAAAACTTGTATGCTTGAGTCAATTTGATGGGACACCCTTTTATAGGACTTTACTAGTTTTGTTAACCATTATTGTCGCCGAGAAAGTTGATGAGTTGGGTATGGTGCGATTTGACTCTTTTTATTTTTTGTTTTTTTAGCTCTACCTACATCTCAGTCTCACGAGAAAGAGAGGGGGTTCGCTACTGCACTCATATGAATAATGATGATGACAACTTGATGATGTTAATGAGCATGGATTCGGGAAGATCTAGGCAAGATTGGTTCGTGGATGTTGCTGGATTAGATGGTGATTTACTTGCCATAGATCTAAGGACCGGTTCATGCTAGAATATGCCAGAAAAACAATGCCACCACAAGGCCAAGTATGGGTGCGGTTTAGCTGATTAATTAGGTGTGTTCCTAGCTTGTTATGGACCATTGGATGGCGCGGGGAATGGGAGTCGAGGAGGACTGCCCTGGGAACTGCATGGCACAAGAGGGGGCCCGTGGGTGGAAGAATGGTGATTCGAGCCTGCCGGTGAAACCTCAGTGGGTCCGTACATCTAGTAGCCCCTTTGTAAAGGCTATTTTGTGATCTCTTCGCCATACACCGACAGTTGTGTACTGGTATAATAGAGGTTCTGCAGTCGCTGAGGGGTGACAAAATCACGAACTTGTGGGTAAAGTGGTGCAACCTCTGGAGAGTGTAAAACTATCATGATAGCCATGCTTCCAGTCACAAGCACCTGGCCAACATCCATGATTAGAGGGAAAACTTGGCATGTTTATTCGGTATGGTTATGGTATGGTCATTGGGATTGGTTTTGGGACTATTTTGAGTCATGAAAATGAGTTTGGTTTCGGTTATATGAATATGAGATGATTATGAATATTTATGAGTATCAGATGAACTTGAGAAAGACTTATGGCTGGATGAGACTTGATAAGTGGTGAATTATGATGAGAGAATGTTGCTGAATTACTTGATTATGATGGGATAAATTTCACCTAGAAATAGTTTCTGTTTTATCATGTTGTGAAATAAAATTTGCTTGCTGCAATGAGCCTTTTTATTTCCTACCTTGTTGTAAGCTACATGTCATACTTTTCTCGCACTTGCTGAGTACGACATATACTCACCCTTGCATTACCACATAAACATCAGCTACAGGAGATGAGTACTTCGAGGACCATGTGGAGTACTAGGCGTGCGAACTACCGTCAACATGCCTGTGGAGTTGAAGATTGGAGCCTGCTGTTTAGTTATTTCCGCTGTCGTTTAGAGACTTCCGCTGCAAGAATAAGCTAGAGATTCATGAGTGAGACTTCGAGTCGTTGTAATAAAATATGTAAACACTATTTATTCATGGTTATATTCTGAATTCAGTTTGTGGATTACATGTGTATTTGTGATGAACATCCTAGGAACACATATGCATTCACTTGGTTCTATTTTCGGAACCGGGTGTCACAACAAGTATCTCGTTATGTCTTTTGGTTTGACCAACACCCCGGCACACTTTATGTTCCTGATGAATTCAGTGTTCATGCTGGAGTTGGATAAATTCATCATGATCTTCATCGATGATATCTTGATGTACTCCAAGTCAGAGGAAGAACACGCTGAGCATCTGCATATTGTGCTACAAAGATTGCGAGATCATCAGCTCTATGCAAAATTCAGAAAGTGTGAATTCTGGATTAATCAATATTTTAGCGGAGGACATCGCTGTTGATCCGAGTAAGATTATCCAAGTGCAGTAATGGGAGTCACCAAAATCTGTGCATGAAATCCAAAGCTTCCTTGGTTTAGCGGGTTATTACCGGAGGTTTATTCCAAGCTTCGCCAAGATCGCTAAACCGATGACGGAATTATTGAAAAAGAGTACCAGATTTGTGTGGGGTGCTGCCTGTGAACAAGCCTACAAGATCTAGTGAAGCATCTCACAACATCCCTAGTTCTTGCTCACCCGGATATGACGAAGCCATTCGACTTTTATTGCGATGCATCTGGCATCGGTCTTGGCTGTGTGCTGATGCAAGAAGGAAGAATGGTCGCTTATGGATCTCATCAACTTAGAAACCACAAGCAACATTATCCAACTCATGATCTTGAGTTAGCTGCCGTGGTCCTTGCTTTGAATATGTGGAGGCATTACTTGCTCGAAAATCTTGTACACCTCTACGTCGACCACAAGAGCTTGAAATACATCTTCACTCAGAAAGAATTGAACATGAGGCAACGAAGATGGCTAGAGTTCATTAAAGATTATGAACTTGAGATTCATTATCATCCAGGAATGGAGAATGTGGTCGCCGATGCGCTCAGTCGTAAGACGCATATCCATCACGTGACTATTGCTGAAATGGATGATGAAGAACCAAGTCTCCGTGTCATTCCGTATGGAGCACTCTACAATCTCGTTCTCATTCATACCATCCGAGAGGAGATCATTGAAGCTCAAAGAAAAGACAAAGGAATGTCTCACATACGGCGGAGAATTGACCAAGGTGAGATGAAGTGCTTCCGGAAAGATGAACAGGGTACATTGTGCTTCAACGACCGGATAGTAGTACCCCGGGATATGGGACTACAGAAGAAAATTTTGGATGAAGCCCATTTGTCCAAATTTTCCATTCATCCGGGCAGCAATAAATGTACTAAGATCTCTGGAAGAAATTTTGGTGGACACGTATGAAACGTGAAGTTGCAAAATACGTTTCAGAATGTGATATGTGTCGAAGAGTCAAGGCCGACCATGTGATGAAGTTGGGCCTGTTACAACCATTGCAAATACCAGCATGGAAGTGGGAAGACTTGAGTATGGATTTCATCGTAGGGTTGCCGATGACCTTCCACAACCATGATTCGATTTGGGTAATCGTTGACAGGTTAACCAAATCACCACACTTCATCCCTGTGCATACCAGGTACAATGCAAAGCAGTATGCGGAGTTGTACATAGCACGGATCTTGTGCTTACATGGAGTTCCCCGTACCATTGTGTCCAAGAGAGGATCGATGGTCGTAGCCCGTTTCTGGGAGCAGCTACACGCATCCTTGGGAACCAAATTCATTCGAAGCTCTGCGTATCACCCTCCAACCGATGGGCAAACTGAGGGGGTGAATCAAATACTTGAAGATATGCTAAGAGCATGTGCCATCCACCATGGTAAGGTAAGGGATGATCACTTACCGTTGGTGGAGTTCTCGTACAACAATGATTATCAGACGAGCATCAAAATGGCACCATATGAAGCTCACTATGGTCAGAAGTGCCGTACACCATTGAATTGGTGCTAGTCTGGTGAAAGAGTAATGTTCGGGGTTGATCTTGTCAATGAAGCCAAAGAGAGAGTTTGGATAATACAAGAGAACCTCAAAGCTGCTCAATCTCGTCAAAAGAGCTACACGGATCAGAGGCGTCGAACGCTGCATTTCAACATCGGAGAGCACATGTATCTTTGTGTGTCTACTATGAAAGGGATTCATTGGTTCAATGTGAAGGGGAAACTTGCTCCCTGATTCATCGGTCCATTTGTTATCACGGAGAAGTGTGGGACCGTAGCCTACCGGCTGGAACTACCGGCAAGCCTTGCCTGTATTCATGACATATTTCAGGTGTCCCAGCTGCGGAAGTGTCTCAAGTTTACCTCTGCTGTCCGCACTGAAGACATCGATGAGCTAAAGCTGGATCTAACATACACCGAGCGACCCGTGCAGATTATCGATGAGAAGACCCGGATCACCCAAAACCGGACTTTGAAATTTTACAAAGTCCTGTGGAGTAATCATACCCCAGAAGAGGCGACTTGGGAAAGTGAAGATTACATCCACAAGAATTATCCGGAACTTTTGTCAAGGACTGTAATTACCCTCCCGTCTCGTTCACCTTTTGTAATCTCGGGACGAGATTCCTTTTAAGGGTGGAGGAATGTAAAGGTCCCAAAAATATGAATACAAAGAAACTCAAGTTTGCATTTGGTTTCATGTGTATAAAAAGTGGGAATTGTTTAAACTTTCACATGTGATAATACACATGAGAGCTCTCTCTAAACAAGCTTATGGTTACTTACACGCTTGAACCCAAGGTGGATTAAAAACACATATTTGAAGTCTCATGTGCAGTGAAAGTTTATAAATCAGATTTTAGAACTAAATGGTTCAACTCAAATTTCAAATGAGGGCAACACCATGGATTGCAAACTGTTGTGTTAAAAAGCTCATTGCAGCAGCCAAACCAAAAATCTGATTTCATATTTGAATTCCTTAGGTCCAAATTAGTGGGTATGCAAAGTTTCTTGGATTTTCAAAATGTTTTGCTATCAATTTTCCAAATAGACTTAAATTTGCAATGAATTCCAATACACCATTTGAATTTGGATGAAACTTGCCCAAATATCCAAATGCAGTTCAGATTTCAACTCCAAACAATTGAATTGGTCATTTGCCAAATTTTGGAGATATTTTGGAGAGATAAGGGGGAGAGTGGGACCCAATTGTCATATGCCCAAAAGATCTAAGTGTTTAGTCTCTGTTTTTCTTCTCTCACTCGGGCAGAGCCGAAGCTTCACCGGCTGACACCGTGCAGCACCGAGAACCACCTCCTCTCTGCCGTTTTCTAGCGCTGGAGAGCTGTGCCTGTGGTTCATCACCTCTAGCCGTGTTCCTTTATGCCACAACACCGAGACACCAAGGCCTTCTTCTCTCTCGCGCAAAAACCGAACAGAGCAGCTGTTGCCACACCTCAGTAGCTCGTGAGCCGGTTTCTCCTTGCGTGCAAAGCCTCAAAGAGTGGGAAAACGGCACTGAGGACTCACCTTCATCCTCCTCGACGCGTCACTTAGTGAGCTCAGCCCCCCCTACACCGAGAGCCAATTGTTTCCGCGGCAGCCGAAAGAAAAAGCGGCAAGGAGCTCCCATGGACAGCCTCACCCAGAGCCTGTCACAGCCGAGCAAGACGCATTAACTTGCCCGACCTCCCTACTGCTTACCTCCAAAGCTTAGCTTGATCCGTGGGGCCTCGACGGCGGAATTTCAGTTTTGCTTCCGACTGGTGTAAACGGACCCTCGGGTAAGGAAACCTGAAATTCCCGTTCAATCTTTGTTTATAGTTCGGGAAACTTTGCACACATGCTCTATAATAGCCCACGATCCTCCACACATGAAAACACCGCCTAAGATGAGGAGTAGAGGCACTAATTCACGGTTTTCCTACGGCGCGCCGCCGTTTTCATCTCGGGCGCACGGTGAGATCAAGGTCAGAGCCATTCCCAAGCTGTTTTGATTCCATGTCGAGCACCACCATAGCTCACTAATGCTGTAGAGCTGTTTAAAAGGGCATTTTGCGGGCTAGCACTTCGGGGCGACGCCGCCGAAGTGGAGCCGAGCCGCGGTGCCGTCGCGGGCTATGTTGGAGCCATCGCTGCCTCGGGGAACCCTCACCAACGTTCTCAGCACGATGGGTTAGGCCCTGGCAGCGAGCAGTAGCTCGGGAGAAGGCTGGGAAGCTGAAATCCAGCGAGCTCCGGCGAGCTCGGGCGGCTCGGGCGCGGGAATGGCGAGAGGTTGAAGAAGGGTGCACCGGGGCCAACCATCAGTGAGAAGGATTTAAAACCCGGATCCTTTGTGGCCTCGGATTGGCTGTGACCGTGCATTATAAACCCTGTAGCCTCGTGTGTTGACGTCTGAGAAGGCACCACGTATCCCCGGGTCCCGCTGTCAGAGATTTAAACTTTTTCCCGAGTTTATTTGAAATCCAGATTTCCATCAAACATTAGAAGAGCACATCTTTTGCTAGGAAACACCAAATTTAGTGATTCAAATTGGGTTAGATTCAGATTGAAAAACCCTATCGAAATATGCAACCCAATTTGTATGGAAGTCAATAAATAATTTTGGAAAATTCTTTGGAGCTTTTCAGTAAAAGAATTTTAGAGCAAGTTTAGTTCATCCAAAAATCCTCAAATTCTGCCAGAATACTCCCTAGGACGTTATTAAACTCCTGTAAAAATTTCAGCTCATTTGGAGTTCATTTGATTAGGAGAATGCAGATTTCATGTTGCTGTGTTCAAATGAATACAGAAAGTTTTTCATAGAATCCCCAAAACTTAAAAATTCAGTTCTGGGCAATTCGTAGCTCTAAAAGTCCTAGGATAATTCATGCAGGCTCTATGAACTATATTTGAAATTGTAGTTCACTAAGTTTGACATGAAAATGTGAGTTACTTCAGAATTAATTCCTTTTTGCTTAATTGCTTAGGGAATTGTTCAGAATAAACCACTCAATGAAAAGTGGTAATTTTTGGTCCAGATGAATTTATTGTGACAAGGAACTGACATGAAAATTTTCAGCTCCATTGAAGCTATGGATCATCACTGTCCTGTTTAACCTCTTTAGGTCATCAAAACATAAGTGATAAAAAACACTTAGCACTTTGATCACTTTACTTAACTCAAACCCCACCACTAGCACCAGTGTCATTTTAAATTCTTAAACAGAGTTCTGCTTTTAAACTTGTCATTAGGCTTCATAGCAAAAGCTTTACAATTAAATATATATGCATGTTCATATCGTGTAGTCGTCAGCGTGAGGACTTGTGAAGGAATGGAAGTGGGATTCAAGGACAAGGTGATCGAGTAATCAAGCCTCAAGTGATCGAGGACACTAACTGACTTTACCTTTTTAGTCACCTGCAAAACAGGTAAGCCCCGGTTTGCATTCAAGAATTTTATATAGTCTTTTCATTTCTAGAGATCATAGCTTTGAATGATTGATTGCACTAGGTCTATATGATATTGAAAACCCACTTGCATGACCAGATTAAACCAAGAGAGAATGGGTAGAGTAGCACCTCCTCGAGTGAATTTGGGCTACGCTAAATGTTAGTTGGAAAGGACCGGTAGAAGTCGAGTAGTTGGAATCTACTTGCAAGTTTAGGGCTTGATTTCTTCGCAGCGGGTCGTGAATAGAAACATTGAGTAAAGTTCACAATTAAGAAATGAGGACCAGGCCGGGAGATTTAGATGCAGCAGGCTGCGTACCGTGCGTGCATAGCCCTGCCTGTGTCGGTTAATGCCCGTCCGTACTTGGCCCTGTTGGACAAGTTTGAGTTGTGTACCGGTCATATACTGGCAATATGGGGCCCAGGAAACCGATGTACCTTTTCTAATCGTCTTAGGCTTTTCGGCGTCAAGACAGCAGGAGGTAACTCACTCAAGAACATATCACTGCGGGTATGTACCTTGAGGGAGCTTGCTGTTCGGGGCAGTTGAACTGCGTTCTGTGTGGAAGAACTTGGGAAAGGTTGCCACGTACAACATCAGTCGAGGTTGCTGCTGGCAACTCGGAGTATGGGTGTACGTGTCGTGTAGTCCGGGCGTGTACAGATC